>CM040764.1:16093360-17503360 GCA_022829145.1 Albula goreensis | reverse complement strand
AACTAAAAACCAAAATATCCACAGGTGCTCATTGTATTCTTTTTTTTTACACACACTGCAGAATCTACTTTCATTCAAATAATGGCTTTCCCAGTTCTTTACCTCTTGCTGAATGGAAAAAATGTTCATTGATCAGCATAATTCAGCTTGTTTTGTTCATCATTCTGTGCATGACTGTGAGCGAGGGAAGGTATAAGTTTTTACAAACATTACCATCAGGATTTGCTCCAGCTCGCAGTTCTTTACTGCAGCTGCTGAGTAGGCCGAGGCCTTCTCCTGTAGCTGTTTCTCCACAGCTCCCAGCCGTGCGCTCTTCTTCCTAAGCTACAGTGACACACAAAGCCCAATGCAATGTCAGTCTACCCTTCAGCACCATGAAGCTTCCAAACACAACAATCCCCAATAAAGATTCAATGAACTCTAGTAAACACTCTTATTGATTTATACAGCTTACATTGTTATTCACCATCCTCTTGTAACTGGATATTGTACTGAGGGAAATCAGGTTAAATACTTTGCTCAAGGCAGGGCAGAGTCCTACTTGGGAACTGAGCCTACATCCTCTGAGCTACAAGCCTTGCTCCCTACCTGTTTTACTACAGTGCCTTCCTGGAATAGTATTAGAGGAAGTTTTAGAAAGAATTAAGAGTCTGCCCCACCTCTCTCTCCAGCCATGTCGCCTCATTGGCCTTCTCCAGCAGCTCACTGTGGATCTGCTGGAAGTGACTGGCTCTCTGGGCCATGCTGCTCTGCAGGGTGGATACCTCCTCCTGGGCCCGGCTCAGCTGCTCCTGCAGGGCGGAGGCCAGACTGGCCTGCCGGCTCCGCTCCTGCTCCAGGGCCTGCAGTGCGGGCAGCAGCTTGGCATACCTCTCCCCTGGAGGTCAGGAGAAAGCACACAACACATGCAGCTGTTTCCAGTGTATTCTTGTGTATCTATTTGTAACTTAACACAGAGAAAAATTGCACCTCAGTTGACAACACTGTTCTACTGAACTGAACTGCAACTAATGGTTGGGCAAGTCCCAGCAAACATATCCCATTAATAGAAGAGCAGGGCTAATCAGCTCATGTCAGTCAATTATTAGTTACTAGTTTATTCATTTTCTATTTTAATGGTTTTCCAGTTTGTACATCTTGCTTAAAACCAGTGGCAACATTTCCATGCAAATTGAATGAACACAGTTTTATGACCATTTCTACATACATGGAGAACAAGGTTATGACTTATGGCAAAAGGAAGTAGTGCAAGGGCAGAGGGTTAGAGAGAGGGCAGGGGTGCATACCTGGCTTAGCGCTGCGGAGGTCACTGTATCCTGTAATGGACACCTGGGGCAGTATGCAGGGCTGCACACACAGAGATCCCACACCCTGAAATAAAAGGGAAACGTTTTTGCAGGGGGGGTGACATTGCAATTTTGAGCTGTATGTACATATGTATGAAAGTGTATAGGTGTAAAATGTGAGGCTACCATCTACTTCTTTTTGTATAAGGTTCAGTAAAATAAATTATTTACTAAAGGTTCGAGGAACAGCAGGTGCATACCTCTCGGAGGTGGAGCATGTTGAGGATGGCCTCCAGACTGGTGAGCTCTGCTCGGCTCTGCTCTGCCTCCTTCTGGCACAAGGCAAGCCGCTGCTCCTGGGAGGCGGCGAAGGAGCGCAGGTCTCCAACCTCCCTCCTCAGTGAGTCCACTTCCTGTGCGGCCACCTTGCTTCCTGCCAGCTCCTGCTGCAGCCTGGTGACCTGCTCTGAGGAGCTTTCTGCATGCAACCGCAGTTCCTTGTTTTCTGCACTTAGCGCTTGCACCTTGTTGAAGTCATCTCTCAGCTGCCTGCAATTAGACAATGAACCAGGGTGAGCTTGCTTGCTTGCTTACTATACAAACCTTGAGAGACGAGGCCTGCAACCATTCAAATATATCCTGCAAAGCGCCATCCACTGGCAAGAGATGGGGAGTACACTCACTGGATCAGCTGATTCATGTCTGCTTTCTCCCGCTCCAGCTGAGTGCATCTCCTTTCCAGCTCCTCTCTCTCCTTGTCACACTGAATTAAGCTCTCTTTCAGTTTCATCTCACTCTCCAAAACCTGACAAGAAGAACAACGAGGAAATCAAACAAAAGACTGTCAAAAATGTTTTCACGAGAAAAAAGGGTTGTGACATGTAGATCCACTAAAAGCATTCGACTAATCAGAGGTTCAGGGCTATGCAGTTGGAAGTCAAGGGATTAACTCCAAACCTTGGTCAGTTTTTCAGAAACATTTCCTTTGTATTCTTTGAAGGCCATCGTCAACTTCTCAGCATTTCGGAGGGCTTCGTTCCTTTGCTGCTCCGCTCTTTTGGAGAGAAGATGAATTTGAAAACATTCAGACCCACATCCTCGAATCCTTCATATATCATACTTTCACAGCTGGTTCAATTAAATTTCGAAGTACCCTCTAACATAATGCAATAGGCAATAACTTCTTGTGGTATTTTCTCATAAAAAAGTTAAAAGATAATACTGAAAACAAGTCTCTTTCTGGCTTATTATATTCTTTCTGTATATTAAACAATGTGAAAAATGCTGTCCTGGAAGCTGCCCTGTGAATATCAAGCAGGATGACTGAGATTCTGTGAGGTAAGGAGTTCTTAGAAAAAGTAAAAGCATACAAATGGATCAACAGTTCTCAACCAAAAAAACACTAAAATGGTGAGACTAAGATAAAGTGTCACCTTTTCCCTTGACTCATTCTCTGTGCTAACTCAGCTTGGATGGTCTTCAGCTCCTGCTTCATCTTGTTCACCATTCTGCTGCTCATGATCACACACTGCTGTTTCTCCTCCAGCTTCTGCTCGGAGGCTCTGAATATTTAAAAGAGCAAAAATGTACCAATGGGAAATTAAACCCCTGTATTTCAGGGATGAGGGCAAGAGATAAAACTACAACCACATTTTGATATGAAAGAATAAGAGGAAATAGACACACATGGGTTAATGCCTATGTTATATCCCCAAACATTGTGAAGCAATAATCATAAAATTTACTTCATGACTTGCTGTAATTCTCAAAAATGTATCTGTCACCTGAGTGCGACAGCATGGGCTTCCACCTCAGCCTCCAGGCCCTGAATCTGCTCCTTCATTACACACATGCTGGTGGACTTTGAATCTACTGTGGAGCCCATGGCCTGGATCTGAAATATAAAAGTTGAGTTAAAACATAATGTGAAAATGCATGATATTACTCGGCTGTGACAGGGTCATCTTAATCATCTTAAATTCAGGAACTGGTGTTCATTGTTATTTATAAAATATTGAAATTCAGATTTAAAAACATCATGAGAAAAAAAATTCTGAACATGTAATTAGTAAAATTACAATGCTGATTTCTGGATGAAAATGAAAATACCTTAATTTCCATCACTCACACTGCTTTTCAATCTGTTTAGTTTATGTTGTGCAACTTCCAGGCTTGTGAATTTTACCACTAGAGGCCACCATTTAACAAAATGTTAAATTGATTTAGTTTAAATTATATTTTTACACACGAAGAACATAAATCTTGAGAGAAATCATTTCAAACTGAATTTCCCATTTTAAATATCACTAAACATTTTAAAAGAAGAGCAGTAATTGCAATTATTATGTCCGTTTATTTTAAATGTGACAGACTTAGAGCTCACTCACTGTTTAAATCTGACACAGATAAAAGATACAACACAGTTGGTGGCTAAACTGTGGAATGTTCATATAATTCTAGAGAATGGGAGACCATCCCTAATGGATACAACAACATAACGTTACTGAAAATGTTTCTGTGCAAGAAGCAACAGAAGTAGTAGTTTTTTTCAATTTATGGGGTTCACCTTAGCCTGAGAACTGGCAAGTTGTATCTGCACGGCCTGAAGTTCATTAATCAGCCTCTGGTTCTCCAGAACCAGACAGGAATTCTCCTCTCGGATGCTACCAATTGACTTCCTGAGCTGAGAGTTCTCGCTCTCGGTCGCTGCGCCTGAAGGCGGCTAACGGGATTGCACACAAAAATTATTCATCAAAACAGGTGATTTACACACAGTTATTAAAGACATCAGAACTCACTGTAAACTCGAGTCTCCTTTGACAGACCAGATGCGGTGTCAATTCGGTCAATATAATTGTGGGTCTCAGTCATTACGAATGCAATTGGTGACATAATATTCACAATGAATTAATGAACCTAGAGCCCTCAAAAACCATTGCACACCTTAACTATGGATGGAAAACATTCTTCTATAAACGGACAGCTATCCACCCTGCAGTATATACTATTTTCAATGTCTTACCCTGTAGTCACAGAAAGGCACATTAACGGAGGTTTCTGGGAGAATGGGACTAATTGGTGGTGGCTTTGTGACATCGGGTAGCTGGAGGTCTTCAAGTGTCAATCTACCTGGCTGAACACGCTGAGGACTCTTGTCCGAGGGCCCGCTGATGCTGCCACTAATAGACAAGAATAATGGATTTGACACTTAGCTCCAGTAGACATATATACTACTTTCATATTTGTCATTTGCTAAATTGGATAGTCGAATTTCTATCTATTGGTCAGAAACAAGACAATCCCTTGATTTTAGTAACTATGCACTAATCTGCGAATATTCATTACAGCTATGGCTAACGAAACCTACCTCAACTGTTCCCCCACAGAATGCAAGTTGATCTCCGTTAGCCTTAACTGATTTCTTAAATCGACAACATCTTTCACAAGATCGTCCTCTCTCCTGTGAAACATTGATGAAATCACGTCCGGCCACTCGACTCCTGTCAAGAGGCAGGCAAGCTATGTTTTGATGTAAAGTTGTAAGTCCATGCTCTACTATCATTTGGTAAATTAATGTAACAATTGTACTGACAACTTTAGCTAGAAAGATAGATAGCTAGCGACAGCTAGCTGGTTAGCGAATTATTCGAAGAACTAATCGCCATATTATTGACTTTATTTGATTAAAAACAACGCCTCGGTAAGCCTTCAAGTAATTGTCCATGTGTTCTACGAGTGATTAGACGTTATGCGTTATTTAACTTACAGTGAGATAAATCCATAATAAATTCTTTAAATCCTCCAAAGTCTGTTGTCCACATCTACCGCTGTAACTTTGTAAAGTCCTTCCTGTAGTGTTGTTATCCAAACAGAACGTCGATTTAGTGTCGTGCTATGTGATTGGATGAAATGAAAAACGGTTGGGAAGATGATTGGTTATTTAAAGTCATGAACTGCAACAGCCGCGAATGGTGGCGCGCTTTATAAAACCAGATTACTTTGTTTAACATAGCCAAACGGGGTTCCCAGTCATTTTAGCCATCAGTTGTGTAATGAATATAGATAATAGACAACATATGTTCATTTTATATTCTGAATTTACACCCGACATATCTTAACGAGGAACTAAGGAAACAAGTTCTGGTTTGAAAAGGAGTAAAATGTCTATTTTAGTTCAAGCGTAATCTGATTTATTCACAAAAGCATCAGTGTAGGCATAATGTTATTATTCAACAGGTGACACTTTCCAAATAGGTTTCTGTCCAATTTTAGAATAAACACTCTTTAATTAGAGGACACTGCTCCTTGATCATACAGTAAATGTGTCCACTACAGGACAACTCCTCAGGTATGTGTGAACATTTCTCTAAGAAGTAATTTAAGTCACCATCTGAGAATCTAATATTGTGTCTAAGAGCTTCAGATTGAAATTAAGTCCATATACAATATTTCTACTGTTCATATTCCAAGATTCTTAAGCCAGTGGTAAAACCAATGCACTATATGTATAGAAGCATATTTTTGTTCAAGGGATTATATTTTTTATATACCAATTTCTAATTGAAACAATTAAGTTACATTTTCATGTTTTATCCATTTCATACAATTGGGTCATAATTGCAGCAGCAGTTGTGAATGTTAATGTATTTTAATCTTGATACATGGATGGATTTTGCACTTGATTTGTCTCACTGTTTTTTTAGGTGTCATTCCAAGATCATTACAGATAATTTCAATATAAACAGCTTTATTTTAAGCAAATCCGTGTCAGTCTTTTTGGTGTTCAAAAAAGCAAAATGAAGCCATGTACATTTAAAAGATTTATTCTTTGGCTGAAGGAGCCTGTTCAAAGCCAGTAGAAAACAGAAAGCTTAAGTCTAACACTGGCACACCAACAGACAGGGGAGAAAGCTTCTTTACATGTGTTTGTTTATATATATATATATTTATATATATTTATATTTATACAAAGTCATTTAATTTAAGAGGTATCAATGTCAAGGTTCAACACTGCTGCCTCAAGTGGAAACATCCTCTTTAATACAGTAAATAACACATCTACACCCAAACTTACTGAAACGACAGAAACATTTAAACACTTACTATCAGAAAAAGATATTCTGGCAAGAAAAAAAAAGGAATCAAAGATTTACATTAATCTGATTGAAAGAGGTTGAAAATGATTTTACAATTATGGACAAATTACAAACGACCAAAACTGAACTTCAAATCCTTTTCATATCAAACTTGCAGGGAATATCCAAATATACTGATGCAACAGAAAAAAATAAAATCAATGGAACATTGATACCACAGCACATTTTAACCTCTCCAATGCCTTGCATTCCACATCTAAACTTAGACATGTATTCTGGCCATGGGAAAAAAAAAAAAAAGTGAATCTCATAGCTCATTAACGTCATCTTGATTGGGACTTTTACAGTGAATTTTAATGTGATATCCTGAGAAATCTGCAGGTGAGCTCGGCAGTACCAGTACACATCTGAATGTAAGTGCACGTTATAGCAATAAATAGCACCGGTAATTAAAAAGCCTGAGTTAATCTTAACTGTAAATATTGCAATGTGTTCCTGAAGCAAAGGTATGGCTAAATTATTGAGAATTAAACAAACCATGTTAGTTCCTTGAATAGAGTTGCATAGGAAACTGATAAAATAACCACACTGAACTTCCAACAGAATTAAAAAAATTAAACAAAATCTTTCATAACTTGAGTTTGCATCCAGTGTACATTCAGAGCACACCAGAACAGATACTAAATGAAATGCAATAAGTCAAAGAGATTCTGTTTAAATCATGACTTCACAGCTATGAGGATGCATTTGAAATGGCATATATCCAGAATTTATTACGTATTCACTCATAGTTTTTGAAAGTAATGTTCCTCAAATTAGTGCACATTGAACGTTGACGGTATAACCATTGGTAAAGTAACTCAAATGCTTGAAGAAAATGTTAACCCTCCTGGCAGGGAAATTTATTCATCTGCACTCTGGCTCAAAAGTTTGGTTTTCAGTATAATTTCAAACTGACATGGATGTAAGCAAAGACTATTACAAAATAATGACAGGAAAGCAACAACCCCACTGAAATAATACTGCTAATCATCAGTCATAGGATGCCAGAACTCAAACCAACAAATGCACCAAATAATGCCTTATTTTCAGTTAACCCTGGAACTGAAAATAACCAAATTTTTACTCTTACATATTTTTGCAATGGAGGGAACTGTGTTTAAGATTGTAAACCAAACACCACCTCAAATTAACAGAAAATTTGTGTGCAAAATATATAGGGCTAGGGATTTAAAAAAAAAAAAAAATTCTAAAAAATTTGGTAAAGGTATGGTCCACATACTGCAACTTTTACCCAAGGCATATTCAGTAGAAAAAAGTACAATTAAGCTGGAACATACCGCTTTAAATGAGTATAATATTCAAGCTGTGCAGCAATGCACCATTTAGATGCCTTGTGGTTTGCCTCCACATGAAGGCTTATGACCACTTGCCAATGGTTTCCTGTCCCAACTGACAGGCAGTTGAGCCCTAATCCCCACCCCCACCCCACCACACCGATTCGGGGAGGGGAGGGGGGAATCTGCAAACACTGTTCCTGTCACAATTTACATTCACCAAATTTGTATGATCCCAGTGTGTTACAACTAGCATCGGGCACTCAAACATCAATCATGATAAAAAAAACAAAAACAAAAAAAAAGACAAAGAGATCCCTTCTTGGTAGCACTACTGACCACCAAGAGGAAAGATAAATGCTAGGGTACATTAAGTAATGATGGGAGAGTCAGACTTCACAAAACCCAAAATGGGTGGAGCCAACCACATTATCAGTGATCCATTACAGCAAAGCTTTCCTTCTGAGGAAAACCTTACAATTGACCTTAGCGACGCAGCTTGTTGTTAGCCCCTCCATGATGTGGTTTATGCAGCCTAACTCCGCCAGCACTGACATCAGGCTTTATGAAGCAGTGACACCCTCCCACTCCACCAAGTACTGCACTTTCCCATCCAGGGTGACCCGACGGGCCAGGACACGGTACTTCTCTCCGCAGGCCATGCGCCCCGCCGCCCCAAAGTAGCTGGTGATGGAGCTCTTGAGGTGGCTGAGCTGTGCCTCCTGGTCAAGGCTGTGCACAATGTCCCTGTGTAGCCCAGAGAGCGGGCAAGGCTCGGCTAGCTCCACCTCAGGCTCCGCCTCCCGCTCGCGTGCCGGGATCTCCGGGTTAGGCGGCTGCAGGGCCCGCCGGGGACGGCCACGTCTCCGTCCCCTCCGCAGGACTGGGGGCTGGGTGATTGGCCACAGACGGCCTGTGCGGGTCCTACTCGAACTGCACAGGCAAATGCAAGAGGGGGAAGAAAAAAAAAAACATAACTCAGTGTATTATGTAAATGACCTAGGCTGCAGCCCTCCACCTTAGAGCTCAATTTATTTTGCTTAAACTGATAAATGCAATTAAATTATTGGCTTTTTACTGCCAATGTGTAAACATCCCAGGACAAAATGGAAAAGCTGTGTGAAGCTTGAGAGGAGAGCTGCTCTACCTGGACTGTCTTGAAATGCTTGTTGAGGTAGTTTCAGTGGTGCTTGTGGCACCAATGGATTCCACATCTGAGGTACTTGACGATGGTGCAGATTTATCGCTTCTGTTGCTGAAACAAAAAAATTATGCAGTATGAACCTCCACTTAAAACCTCTTAAAAAGAGCCAAACCATTCATACATTCATGATTCATACAAACCCACCTCTTAGAGGCCAGTAGTTCCAGTGGGTGGTTCTCCACTGCTGGTGGCTTTTCCTCTTCCTGTGGTAGAACAGGAAAACATCAAAAGAGAATTACTCAAAGGCTACAATGGCACTTTTCATTACAGTGCGGATGGTCCCAAATCAACTCACTCCCTAGTGATGTGTATTTTAGGTAGGTCATACACTGGCTATCATTACATTGGGGCTGTGAGATGTCAACATCTTGGCAGCACAGGTATGAACATTGAAAAATGCAAAACAAATTTCAAGAAATGCAACAGGTTCAAAACTAATTTCCAAAACATTTCAGAATATACAGAGACACTTGCCTCAGTCTGAATTTCTGCATTTATAACACAAAAACTGTGATCAGGCCTGGTACTGACCTGGGTCGCGAGCTCACTGGATCTTCTGAGCTTGGCCAGAGTCTCAAACGAATGACCACCAATATGCTTCCGCTTTCCTTTCTTCACCACTCCATTGGTCAGCTCACTGCAATGCAAATACGAGGCACTAAGTTTTACTTGAAATACGGTGCCTTGAATACATCACAACATCAGCCATTCCACAGTATACCCAAAAGCAGTATTCGAAAAAAAAAAATGAAAAGAAAAAAAGAGCAAGACAAATCCTATTATAAAAACAAAAACATTTCTACGCACATTCTTTTAATTGCTGGTTAAGAAATGTCTTGGCATGTTAAAGTTCTTTCACATCCATAATCGTCAAATGCAGAGGTCTACCCACCACTTCAGATGTCTGATGCTCAAGCCCCTGGTTCAAAGACAGAAAAGGCACTAAATGGACACAATGCATGTTTCAGCAGTAGTTCCTCACCTGGGCTCTGGGATGGGTTTCGTAGACTTGCGGCCTTTGATCTTGATTTCATGGGAGGCCCTCTCTGGCTCCCTGTCCACCTTGGAGTCAGTGTTCTGAGGAGCTGGGGGGAAGCGAATCCTCAGCCCGAACAGATGCTTCTTCTTCTTTATCTCCTTCCCTGACATGAACCTGAAAATGATCCACAACTTTAAATGTCAGCCCCTTAGGTGTTATAATGAACATCTAGAAACTAGTAACAAAATCTGAAACTCACATGGTATGGTTGTTATTCAGTGCTTCAAGAATGCTTCCATATCTGTCTGATTTAGGAGTATCTCCAAGCTGAGGGGACAGACATATATATAAATACTTTATTCTTTAAAACTTGCCATGTATTTATTACTTCAGTCTCAATTTTGGAATGCCGGTCATATTTGTCGCCCCACCCCAGTGCTGTAAATTCCTCCCTAAATTCGGTGGGAGACTGTTGCAATCCTGTAGCACAAGAGTCCCTCCAGGTACCAACCTTTACATCTGTTCACTCTGCACTCCACCAGCTGATCTGCACCATCACTACATTAGATAATGTGCTCCATTAGCAGCTGGTGCCTGCAGACTCTAAGGCATCTGGTCAATCAGTAATTGCTGTGAGAATGGGGAAACCTATTTGACACTGTTGCCTTTTGTGCAAAGCCATGTGGGATTCTGGGCCACAGTCAGGACTGGCACAGCTGGGATTTAAGCCGAGTCAGTCAGGTGACTCAGCATTAAGAATCAGTGTTTACATAGCCTGGTAGGCCCAAACAATGACTATTTCAAATGTTCATTCATACCAGCAACACAGTTTGAGTGTGTATGTGTGTATATATGTATATATATATGTCAAGCATTCCATGAATTACATCATAAAGTTTCATGTAATTTCATCTGTTGCACAGAAAACCTGAATGAGCAGTTTTATGATGTCAATTGAGTTGCTGAAATCTAAAGCTGCACAGTAGCTTATTTCTAATAAGATTAAATGTTATTGATGGGAAGGAAAATCATGTCAATAACTGCATCTCTTTAACAAGATGATCCAGACAACTGGTGGTTGCAGCATGGCTCCCAAACCTTCGGGCATTTTTTTAAACTGTAATCCAAGAATGTTATATGATTGCATAACTATGGTTCATATAACTACTTGCTGATGACATCAGTAGAGATCTGACTGACTGCCTCTGCTACACTGTATTTCACAAACACAACAGAAATCCATTGCAGGGATATGAAGAGAACTTGGATGAGTTTCAAATCCTAAGGATTTTAAAACATCTCTACATCTCAACACTAGTTGCTAATGAATAGTAATTCCCTAAAACTATAGCTTGTCTATTACATAGGATTTCAGTCCTTAATTCACAATCTGAAGGGGTAGAAAAAGGAAAAAAAAAAAAAAAAAACTCACTAGAGCACTTTGTTGCCTTGCATTTTTTTTGATGGACTACATTTTCATAGAGACTGCTCAAAGGGTTACCTCGCCAAGCTGCAGACGATCCCAGTTGTCATTGATGTACGCCATAAGCTCCAACTCAGAGTCAAAGTATTTCTTCTTGTGAATTACACTAAGATTGTAAAGGCTCAGGTGTACTATGTCTGTCCTGTGGAGGTGAAAGGACATCAAAATTCAAACAGACTTCAATGGAAAATTATGAGTACAATTTTGAGACTCTACAACTGATATTTATGGTAAACTAAGGATTATTCTCTGGCAAATAAAATACAGATTAAACTGTACCCAAGCGTCCATCTATGTGACAACAGTTTGTTCCGACAAATGTATCAGTTTTAACAATTTCTAAAAATTTATTTTTTACTATACTGAAATTACCAAGAAATTCCAAATTATACCCACCATCTTAAAGGTAGACGTTTGAGGTACTCCGGTCCAGAATTGCATACTGAACAAATAAATAGATAGAACCTAATATGAAAAAGTACAAGAACATATTTATTTCTCTCAAATGCAGTTCATTGAACATATCTTCTTTAGAAATATTTTGTCAAGTTGGTCTTATTTCAAAGAACTGCTATACACCTGTCTCCAAACAGCATAGGCTTCTGAAAACACTGAATGCAGGCCTCGTGAAACCACTGCTTACATCTGCTGCACTGCAGCATCTTCAGATACCAGCTGGAGAAAGAGCAGAGGTACATTACTCTGGAGTTACATGATGGAGAGTGTGCCTTTGAGTGACAGTGCAAATGTGTATTCAATCACTGTATGTGCATGTGCCTACCCTTGATTTTCCATTGTAACCATGAGCCTGATACTGATGGCTAATAATGTACTCTAAAAGTTATGTTATTTAGAGTCATGAACAATGACCCTAAAATTAGTTTACCTAACATACACTATCTGCCAATCATTGATACAAACCATTCATGAGAATTTGTTGTAAAGCAAAATATTTTAATTGGCTCAAACTATTCGGTGATACAGCACCCATTTTGGGTTGTCCCACTATAACTGATGCATTTTAGACTGGTTTGTGTGGACATGCACTCACTAAGTTCACAAACAAACAGGCACTACAGGTGTATGTGTTTTGTCTCACTCACTCTCCTGGGCCTCCACAGTAACAATAACACTGCTGGATGTTGGTCTTATGACCCTGGTCCCACACCAGATCCTCCAGGGCATAGGGCAGGGACTGCTTCATCTCCTGAAGGGCTTTAGCATTTGGCCCCTTCTTCAGTGCACCACCCCTCTGCCATTAAACACACACATGTAAGACCTGTAGTTAGACTAACAATATATTTCCCTCAACACCAATATTCATGGTCATGCTAACAGTACTTCTCTTTAACAGGAGCAAAGTTTGGGAGGCTGCACCTTTGTTGTGGTGGCAAACACACACTGGCGACAAAGCCACTTGTCATCAGAGGCGATCACACTGGAGTCGATGTTGGGAGCATGACAGAGCTGGTGATAGCCTGTGAAAAAGATATTAAGTTTGTGAAAACTCAGTCATGGCTCGGTCCTTTCTGGAACAGGTGGGTTAAGTTGAGGCCCATTTCTGCCACAGTGAATTGCGTTAGCTTGCTTCTGTTTGACTTACTGACCACTCAACTTCTTGACTGAACTTTAAATCCAGTACCTTGAGTCTCTGTACAATTGCTTGCTTGATTCAATTTGCGCTTGTCTGTATAATTGACTTGGATTTGTCTACAGCTCAGTTTATAACTACTACTTTTATGTTAGCCTTGGTAGATTCCAGAGCGCATATTTCACAGTCATGAAGAGAGTTTGCAACATTTTTAAACGTGAACATTACCTACCTTGACCACACTTGTCACAGATGACCATCTCATTGGGAGGCTCGGAGCTTTCTTCCTGGCATATCGTGCAGACCATCTCGCCACCTCCGCTGGCCCCTGGAACAAATGCCAACAATTTACCAAGGCTACAATTACTCCAATTTTTGATGAAAACAAAACAAAAATTAATACAAAACAAAAAAAAAAAAAAAAAAAAAAAACGTGGACCCAATAAACAACCAGGGGGCACTTGACACACAGGGTGGGAAGAAAACACCAAGATTTGCAGAGAGCTTCATTCAGAGCAGATTTCAATCCTTGCATTTTCATCACATGGGTATGGTGGATGAATGTATTTTAGCAGAGAAAAATAAAAACTCAAATAAATATAAACTTCAACACTATGGTATGCCTTTCATTATGGCCACACAAAACTAGCCACATACAACCTGAATGGTTTTTTTTTATGCATGGATTCAAATAAGCCTGGTTTCCAACATCAGCTGGGTAAAAAAAAACTACAAAACAGCAAAGCTCAACCCTTGAACCTTTTAACCATACATAAAATGACACTGCATAGCGTAACACTGAATTCTACAATCAAGTTAATTTCCAACTTGGCTGAATGGAGACATTCTAAGAGGACTGCTACCTGAACCTACTGGTTACAAGTCATGTCAGTACACCTGTCACAGCAAAGCCTCCACTGTAATGC
Source organism: Albula goreensis (assembly GCA_022829145.1). Lineage (NCBI taxonomy): Eukaryota > Metazoa > Chordata > Actinopteri > Albuliformes > Albulidae > Albula > Albula goreensis. The sequence goes on along the minus strand of CM040764.1, from coordinate 17,489,458 downwards.
AACATAGGACATTTAAACAGTATGTAGACCACAGAAGGAAAAGTAGATACAGATTACATACATGGACACTGACACAGACTCAAAGTACCTTCCCTAATTTCGTCTCCGGAAGCCTGGTTGAACTTACAGTTTGTGTAAGCCCAGAAACCCTGAGGTCTGTCAACTGTCAGAGACAAATTAAAGATAACTCAATCTGAATGTAGCAGATAGTGGAAAGAAGTGAACCAAGCAAAAAAGGGGGTCAAAGGAACTTAGGTCAAAACTATAAATTACACAGTATGAAATTAAAATCTAAAAACTGAGGTTGAGCAGCGGTCTTCTATTGGAAATACCTGTGGAAAAAATAGAAAGGCTTAAAACTACTCTCATGCATTGAAATGGGAACACAACATAACACCCCAACAGACTGCACATGTAATGCTTTTAACACAATTTAGAAACAAGTGCAGAAGTCTCAAAGGGTTGAAAGCAGAGACTAGTTTCATGCTAGCGCACAATGAACACATGAACATCCAAGCTCTCTGTTAGATGACGATTACAAGGAAATGACAGAAAGATAGTGATTCATTAGCATAGACATCGAATGGAAAGCACTTACCCGTTTGAATGTCCTTCCACAGAACCCAGGATTTTGAGCGATCTTCAAAAACAACAAAGCAGCTCTGGTTTTGTTTGTTTATCTGTAAAACACATGACAGACCCATGCATTGCATTGAACTTTGTAATAATGCAAGCCGCAACAGAAATGTTCACAAATCAAACTTTACATTTTACCTTCGTGATAGTGCCCAGATAAAACAAGCCATCTGACCAGCGGGCTAGGACATCTTGTCCCTCTTCGAATTTACTCGCAAGTTTCGTGGTCCTCCTTTGCCCATCCTTGAAAGAGAGTTTGGCCGGAGACACAGGCGATTTGTTTTGTCGGTGGGAATGCGGTTTTTGGTGGTCAGACAAGTTCGCTGCTCCCGTTGCGTCTCTGTCGTGGAAAAGCATTTATTAGTAATAGTTTCCATTAGTACAATTTCTATAGTAGGAAAACAATAATTCACAAAAAGTAGACAGAAAACACAAATGCACCATCATTTCGTATGTTGCTGCCATTACAAACGGTGGGGTAATATTTGACATACAATCAGAAGAGCTAAAATCTGAAACACCCTCATTATGAAAATTTGACATTTACTACACCTCATGCATATGAATGTACACACATTTCAAAATGTAACGTTATAAACGAGCATTTACGTTGATTATTTGGAACTTAGTTAGAGTTAGCACTTGCCTTAAATGTTACTGTTGGCACACGCTTTTTTTATTTGGCCTTCATAACAAATGACTGGCCAGATATTTGGAGCTCACGGGTATAACATTAAGGATGATTGATGTCAGACAAGTCAAACATGCCTCCATTCTGCATGAGCGACACAGGCGGGACTTAGCATCAATATGTTAGTTAAACAGATTAAATACAAAGTAGAGGTCACATTAGCTTCCAAACTGGCTCGTTCTGTGTCCTGTTTAAGGCGTTTTCCCCTTTCACTGAACAGTCCCCTTTTGTTAGCAAGCTGACCAGTTAGCAGAACGAACAATGAAATGATCACCACTTAACTTTACCAAACACAACTACGTAGGATATGAGACGCAACCCCAAACATGCAATGTAAGGTTACTACTGAACTTCAATGGGTATGCACAGCAAGCGAATTGTAAATGTGGCGGTAAACCCGATTCATTTTTTTATCGTGCAGAACACTTGCTCATGAAAGCACTAGCAAGACACCTCGAGAAAAACAGCAAAATTTTACCTCATTCGGTCACTTCAGAGGGTCAAAATGTTTCATATATTTAACAAACCGGACTGAACCGATAATCGTGGTACGCAGTTTAACACGCTGGTTTATATCTGAAAATTCACAAATCCCTTCTTTACAGTTTCCCGAGCTCTAAAACAATCTTTACAAAATTAAAAACGAGTCGTTCTCTCCCAACGTATTCGCCATTTTGGTTTCCCGCTGAGACTCGGTTGCATTCTGGGAAGAATCCAACCTGCAACGACATATCACTATTTGTAACGTTACCGAGCTATATTTGAAAAGGAAGGGCAGGATATCATTACAAGCATGGTGTCGAAGGCAATGTCACCTAGCCTGCTAGCTAACTAAATAACAGAGCAAATAAATTTTCCTCAGACTGTGTAGTGTCATGGTTTTCTGCAGCTATCGATAGCCAAGTAAGATGTGTATGTCCCTGACGTTTCTTTTATATTGTCAGCTTGCAAGCTTGATCAGTGATGTTTGTAAACATAATGATTTGTGCCCGCTAGCAGTTAGCCAACACTCTAGCCTTGTATTTTAACGTTAGTGATTGGTTAGTTAGAATGCTAACTGTTATCTTTACTCCGTGTTAACATTGTCAAAAATTTGTAATACACATTCACAGACAAGACATACTGAATACCATACAACAAATAGCTGCTACCCTGATTCAGTAACGTGAGATGGGATGTTTTCAATCAGACAAACCTTAATAATACTTTACACTGACTTTAATATTACTTGTAACATTAATTGGCCACCTAGCTTTTTAAGATAGTTATCAAGCTGAATATGTATATCAAACGCTTAATCCAGGTGAAAATCGTTGTCTAGCTTTCAAGCCTGTTTGAGCAGTATTAACAACCATATTCCATACTTCATCACATTAATTAGGTTCAAATAATGAAGTTAGCTACTAGATAGCCAGCTACTTGCATTGCTGTCGGAAGTTGGGAAGATTATAATAACTAGCGCTTCATATAATAACCACTTGGGGGCGCTCTCGTAATAATAGTTAACTTCGTACTTCTTTTATGCCAGTGATTCTGAATGAGACTGAAACATTCTGAATCAGTTGAAGTTAAAGTTGTAAAAAAAAAAAAAAAAATTGGTGAAAATTCTGTTGTCATGCTTCGTTATGTGATGCCAGCTAAAGTTAAATAATCTATTAATATAGCATAATATAAGAATGCATGTACTGTGGAGATTTTCACATAATAACACAGATATTTCACAAGTGTTGGACTAATTAATGATCTGAATATGAGAACTATCTGCTTGGCAAAATGATGCATACTGTTTCAGAGCATCCCATTGCTTTCAAGCCAATGAATCATCAGTGAGAAATGACACATGCAGGCAGTTGCCAAAAATGGGAAGCACAAATATGAAGTAATTTTTTTGGGGCACTGGGTTACCACATACCTCCAGTATAGTTTGTGTGCCCGTTGGCATACAATGAACCAGAGCCTGGAATTCAACTTTTTTTTTTTTTCAATGCATCATTTACATGAGAAAGAAAATGAACTCCTTCGTTATTTAAGGAGGTGGAAAACAAAATTTTCCACAATTTCCCATAAGTGTTTGATGGTAATTTAATGCAGCTTTTATGTTTAGGAATTAAATAAGTGTATCTTCACTTTGAAGGTCTGGCTAAAATTTCTCTTGCACAGGGCAAAATGCATGCCATTTATCATGCAAATATGATTTGGTCTTGCAAGGTTGATTTCACATGAAATTACCAAAAGAGAAAAGCCATGAAAGAGACAGAGTGAAGAAGACCTCTCTTTGGTAGATTCCTTCAGTTCATGTTCTGTCTATGAGCCTTTTATTAGGGGCTTTCACAATTTGCACATTGTTTATCATCCAGTAAATGTAGATACAAGGCAGAGAGAGCACCTGCTAGCAGCTCAAGGGACCCGTTTGTGAATGACCAATTAAAAGCCTGCCAAAGTTTTAACAAGCTTATTTCAAAGTGATGAATGTATGCAATATTTTGAGGAATAAATGTCCTGTAATGGTAGACTGTGTAGTAGCAATGCATACTCACTATTCAGTATTAGAAGGTTGCTCATCTAGTATGTCTTAGACCTAATCTTGTGTAAACTCAGCAAACATTAGATTGTGTGGAAAATTTCAGTGCTTTTTGACTCTGCAACACACTTGACTTTACATTATTTATTTAGAATCTTTTATGATAATCAATATGTCATGGAAGGAGAGGAATAATACAGTTTTTCAGATTTACACAGTGCTTCTAGTCAGTGTTATATGTTACTGATTTCACTGAAAATCTCCAGGCAATGTGATGCCACCAATATTTTGTCGTGTGGTCTTTAAAGCAACAAATGTTTCTTGACAGCTGATTTATTCAAATGCATTCGACAGCCCCACACACGTTTTGGCATTTAAGACAGTGTATACATAGCTTTATATTTGCAGTAGAATAGTAGTCCATACACTCAATGACACTTCATTGACAAATTTGTCTTGGCTTATTTTGCCGGATAAACAGAACGACAATCACGGTAAAACCAAGATAAGCACTGCTTGCGTGGGCTCCCTGTCTCGGTCGATAAGCAACCTTAGCATTTTGTGTCGGCATAATCATTTCAGTCTGCGCCTTTATGGGCTGCTTTTGACTGAAGTATCCAGCGGTGGTCTAGAAGCAGCTGCAGTGCAAAGACGACTGCACTGACCGAGGTGGTGCTTTTGTGGCACCGGAGGCAGGCTTGAGAATACCTACAAAGGGAAAACAAGAATTACTAGGTAACGGAACGCCTTATGTTTATTTAATCGAGTCGCTACCAACCCACCGTAAAGACGATTTATGTTAATTTCAGCTCTCCCTGTTGCAGGTTGATGTGGTGAGATGTTCCATTTTTGCCATGGCAAAGGGTCTGCTTTCATGGGCCTGGTTGAAAAAGCCCTACTATATTCAGGTAGGAGACATTTCTGTCATCGGTTTGAGATTTTTACCCAAAGCGCATTAATGAGAGTGGTGGGACAGCATGTGTCCACACACCGATTTGAATGACATACAGCGAAAACGCACTATTAAATCCTGTAGCAGCGAACTAGTTAGCTACCTACCTCATAATAGTTGCGGTTTTGCTACTTAAAACTTTTTGATGTCCTTACTTGTTTTAGGATGAAAATAGTTTTAAGCACCTGCGTGGAATGATTATACGAAACTTGATTGTCGTTAGTTGATGGTACATAGCTAGCTAAACTTAATCATCACTAGTTGCATTGTTAGTTATCTAAGTAGACTGACAGTATATGACTCATTGGGTAACGGTTTCCGATTTTTATTTGCTAGCATGCGCTTGTTTTTTTCTGTCATGTGTTTAGCACATGCCTGTCTTAAAACGGGTGCACTAGCCTCGTAGCTATTCATAGTCAATAGTCGTTTGTAATCCCACCATTTCAATGGACACCTTCCAAGGTAACGTTATATAGCCAATTTACGTCGATCCGAATAAACTGTCTGTAACAGAACTGCTCCCAACCATAGTTAGACTGAAGTCGTTGCTGTAGCAACAGCTCTGCTGTAAGTAGCAAAGACAGTACCACAAATTGGGCTTTCATCTTCATGCATGAATAAAAACAAAAACTGAAGTTGGCCGTGCTCGTTCCAAAGGATATCCTAATTAAAATACTAGCTGTACATTCATCAAAAACACCCGGGGGAACTTAGAAGATAGTAAGATTATGGTATGACTGCTGTGACAGCGTTTGAATCACTTTTCTAAGGTGTTGATTGAATTATAACTAGATGCTGCTGGTTGCTTTGATGCCATATTCGTAATTCTGACAGTGGATCATTCATATGAACAAATGTACATTAGTTAGCATTAATTGGTATCAAAGTATTATATTTGGAGATCTTTTGAACATTCAGAAAGGCAAGACTGCAGTGTTTTACTCAGGGTATCGTACGGTTGAACTGTACCCTGACTAAATTAACATTTCTTGATATACAGTGATAATCATAGGATGCTACATTGAACTGTTTCCCCCTAGAGTTAGATGATATTCAGAGGCATGGGGTAAATTGGTAAAAAGGAAATTAATGAAAAATTAAAGTTTTGAGCTCAGATGTGTAGATGATTTATTCAGGATAAACTGACTCCCCCAGCAATAAGCCAGCTGTATGCAGCAGCTCATTGTCTTGGGAAAGTTTATTGCTCATTGACTAAGAGCTCACAGACTTCCTGCTTTCGATTGAAAATGTGGAGTTATGAAAACAGAATTAGTAATTGATGAAGATTAGGCGCTGTTGTGCGTGTTTGCAGGGTGGGCAAAATGACTTGGCTACGTTGGTTGAATGAGTTAGGGAGGACTGTGGATATACTACAGAAGCCTTCTGTTCTAAAGTCTATGTTCAGAGAAACACATACTGGTCAGCATGGCTGCAGAGCACTCAAGTGGCACATATTGAGAAATTTCTGGAAGACTTCCTCTGACAGGATGATGAAGTTTTTCCTGCTTGTCTTTGTCTGAATAATGAAGCGTGGAGAAAAGAACTGGAGATTTGTCAGAGAGTTACTTTGATGCCATTGTGTTGCATGCCTGAGAGCAGCATTTAGGTAGGCTATATTTATTTAAACATCTGTGTAATTCCTGCAGTGTTTTTGTTATTCTTCCTTTCTCCACAATGCAGATAAGATTCTGAGCATTTCCTGGCATCTTCTATTGTGTAATCATCATCATTTGACTTAGCTTATATTTTTAAACAAAAGGAGTTGCATGTTTAAACGTTTAATGTTTAAATGTTTGTATTGGTATTAAATTATATACAAAGTAGCCTGGCCATCACCCATTATAATGAGCTGATATTGCTGGGTACTGTTTATTTAGTTTGTCATAGAATCCAGTGTTAATCTTGAAGATGTAACCTTGAATACTGAGTAGACTGTATTTAACAGAGATTGTCATGAAATTTGAAACATTGTCATTGCTCATGTTTGACTCTTGTAATGGCTACAGCAAATATTTTAGTGGCAAGTAATCATGATGAAGGTCATTGAGACTAAAACATTGGTGCTTTCACTCTCAGAATAAAGAAGTGGAAATAGAAAGTATATGAGTGTATGAGTTTTCCATTTCCCTCTGTGCATTTCGATTTTCTTTACCCCCTTAGTGGTATTTTTAAGTAATGTTTAACAGTTCTCAAATAGTTGTTTGGTTTAGTTGCAGTTTGACTGAATTGGATGTTTAAATGTCAGAGTTAAACTGCTTGACCAAATAATAAAAGAATCTTGCTTTGTGACGGTATGTGTTCCACTTAATGAAAACATTAATGACATGACAAAGTCTCTTTCCCAACAGAAGAAGTGATAGTGTTATGTAAGTACTCGCTGACTGTGTCAGTAGACAGGCACTTGCACCTCACCAAAGGATTGCACAAACAGCATGCATAACTGTGGCCCAGAGTCAAGCATAAGCCGGACATTTCCATGGGTGGCTGAGCCAGCCGGCACTCCATGATGGGTTTAGCAGCGTGCTGCTTCCCCTGTAAACACCTGGCCGGTGTGAGCCTCAGCATCAGGTCCCATCTGCCTGCTTGACAACTGTAGCAGGCCTGCTCTTGAGCGCTGTTTATTGTGCTCCCTCATGCCGCTCCCTGCCCATATGCTCAGAGCAGCGGGACCATGATTTGACACAGTGTGACCGTGGTCGCAGGGGGGTTGCTGCAGTTTTCTGGGCCACATTTGTCCTAACAAGAGCGTGACAAAATAAAGGGAAGGGCAGTTTCCTCCTCACACTCCCTGTGCTCATCCCATGGGACCCACTCACAGAATGTTTACTCTTCCAATCACGTTTCAAACCCCCAAGGCGTTTTCTGATGGTAGCTTATTTTTCAGTGCACTTATTCATGGAAGATTAGTTTCTTTATGCAGCACATTTTTATTTTTTCCCCATTCAGCCAGTGTAATATTTTAGGCTGAATGTGAAAAAATCAGAATTTTTCATTCTTTAGAACTTTGCACACTTATGAACTTTGACAGTTTTTCCTGGATACTGGCTCAAAGCCATTTTCCTTGTTTGTAAGTATTGTGTACAAGAGGTATATTTCATGGCTTAACTGGAGTGAATCAGAGAACTGAAGTGTTAGGCTAAAATCTGTGCAGTTCCTTGCTTATTTATCAGCTGGAATGCAGGGTGTACCTGAGCTTGCTTTCAAACCAAGGAATTATAATTTGGGGACCAAAGAAGGTCACTTTAGTTGAGAAATAGGTCTGTTGTTTTACCTCTCAGAAATTTTACATGGGTTGTGCTAATTACTCTCAGCCTGACAGAGGTTAAATGAGTATACCCTCTTGCTTATAGTATATTTACCTCTCTCACTGGTTGGTCCTTCATGTATCCATCAAGAACAAATTGTACAATGAACCTGTTCATGTTAAAGGATGGAATATGGTAAATGATTTAATCAATTATCCATGTGTGCCTCATATCTAAATTAATTTGGGTGGCCCAGTCCAGGTCCAGCAGCTCCATTTGTTTTGTTTGTAACATGGGTGGAGGGTAAACAATGACAACATTTTTAACCTCAGTAATTGTGGGGGAGGAGCTTAGTTCTCAGAGCCCTGAGAACTTGGCTGCCCGGTGAGGGACCCGGTTTGTTTATCTGCTGACAGAGGAATAATCCCACATACAGAATGCAGTTAAAACGGAGGTTACTTGCTTCTGGCAGTCAGTGCGTCCTCATGCCGAGTGTAAGGAGCTTATAACTGCAGAGACTCCGTTGGTGAGGAGCATGTTACCACGTCTATGCATTTCCTGTGGAAACAAAACCCATCGACCAGGGAGAAGTAGAAAATATCAAGCAAGCTGTTCATAAGCCACCATCTTTCAACATGACCCCACCCCCTCTTTGAGCACACATGAAACTGTGTCAGAGAGATCTCACATTTTCTGCTTGATGAACTATGTGATCTTCAAACTTGTATCTGTGGAGTTCCACTGAAGTCAGCAGTTCACAGATCTCTGCTGATGCAGGGCACTCAGGAGGCTGCTGGGTGATATTGGAGCTTATTGTCAAAGGTCTGATTCCAGAATAAACTTCCCTGATAACTGCATTGTACAAAGGCCATGAAAAATGTTTTTGTCTCTCTCCCGCAGGACAATAAACCAGCAGAATTAATTTCACCTGTAATGTTCTCTTGCAGGGTTTCAGAAGAGTTCTAGCGTTGACATATTCTCTTGCCCTAGAACCTTCAAAATAGGTCCCCAAACCACTGAGTGAAACTGTGACCTGAGTGCTCAGCGTTTCATGCAAAGCAGTGCTCAGTTTCCAAATAACAATTGCAGGTCAGCATTTGCTGATAGAAGCAAGTGGTTTGGAATTCTGTTTGTGTAAGCTGGACACATGAACATTCTGGGATTGATGATGCTGGTTTTGCTATTCAAGAGAGCTAGAGTGGTTTTTGGTCATACTTTGAAATGCCTAAAAACAGAAGTTGACATAACCACAGAAATGCTTAAAAATATTCAGTGGGATTTTGGGCGGCTCATGTAGTAAAGAGATGTTGTCCTGGTGAAGCTGTGTGTCCTGTGGCCAGGAGTCAAATGGCAGCTGAACTCTTATTGGCTATGGCTGGAGCTCCAAATCACCAGGATAAGATGTGGTGTGTTCAAGTGTCATCAGGTGTAATGTCACATGCATCTTATCTGTGGTCATTTCTTAATAAATGAATCTAATTAAAATTATGGTCAAAACACAGTCATTTTACAAATACCCTGCTCTGGCAGAAAGGCTAACTATCCTACATATGCTTTTGTGATGGTAATCTATTCTGACAGAACAATACAGTGGACCATATTTCATGATGGACTGTATGTACTATATAGTTCAACATGTGGACGAATAATTGATAATACTGTTTATTTTTCATTCATCGAATTGATTTTTCAGGGTGGTTAGTATGACTTAGTTCAAATGAAATTCAGAGCACATTTTAGCTTTTGCATACAGAAATGAGTTGCTGATAAACTGAAGGGAAAATCAGGTTCTGTGGGGCTCTAGATAGTAGCTCATATGCCTTTGGGATGGACTTGAGAGACTTATCATTTATTAATCATATGGTTGCTTAATGCGGGTATCTTAGCCAGCTATATTAATTTTGCATCAACAAACCATTCAGTATGCTCAAGCATATATGAGTTATTGTCTAGATGCTGTGTGACAAAGAATATGAGTTTAACTCCAGAGTATATTCTTCAATGTAAATTAATGCACCAGTCTAAGTTGGGTGGCCAACTAAACAGTATGGGCAAATAATCACAAAAAGTGTGAAATGCATAAGACGTTTCATAATGTCCTTACATTTGGAAAGTTACCTAAAGGAAGTCTCATTGCAATTCAGTCAGGGCTAAAAAAGTCACATAATGCCAGAACTGGTCTTTCTAACCATGATGTGGTTACTTCCAAATTATTTTCTGTGAAATTCAGTTGTATTTTTGACCTCAACCCAAAGCATGTAGACTGGGAACACTGGGAAGATTTTAATGTTGACAAAAAAAACTGTTTTTGTCAACTATAATGTCAGCCCTGTATCTGAAATGCCGAAAACATGCTGTGCAGCATTTTATACCTTATGTTGGAAGACTTTGGAAGATCTTTCTTTGAAATCAATCAACAAATCTTCATTATTGTCCCACTCCATGACTGGAACTTCATAGTTAATCTGTTTGTAGTTAATCTAAATTTACACTGTCCAGGTAAGGGGGTTTCATAGCAGTCTGGATCTGCACTTCCATTAACTGAATAAAATCACTTGTTCTCTGTCCTGTATTAGCAATAAATATCTTATCTGTAACAACAGACATCCTTCAGAGAACAGTGAGTAGGGTTGTTGACTTGAAACCTGATTACTGATTCCACTATGTGCAATAAGCCTGAAGTCAAAAAAGGACAGTTAACATTTAATACAGCACAGCACTTGCTTGAGGTGCAAATGAAGCTGTTATACCATTTTTTCCCCTCAGTTGATCTGTTAAACTATATATTAGCCCAATATGATAAAATGGCTTTAAACAAGCGAAATGCTGGAGGTTTGAAATCAGGTGCAGAAGGTCTCGGTCAGAAAACAGCTGTGAAGTTATTTCAAACCCATACCTGCCATCCGGGGGCAGGAAATGCAATGAAACAAGACTGATCGGACCCTCATACTAGAAAAATGATGTCTGCCATTTTGTTGCTGACAGCTGAAGTGAATTGATCTGTGAACTTTAAAAAAAAAAAAACCTTAACTCTTTTTGATGTACCTGACCTTTAAGCATCTTTTCTTCTTTCTTAAGGATGGAAGCATACTTCCCCCCTTCCAAACTTTTTAGTATTGAAAACTCAGTTACTCGTTCTCCCCATTGGTTTCTGCTCCCACTAAAATATTTGTCATGCAAAGTTGTAGAGGGCAATTACTCCCTCGGCCATGTTTATGTAAAAAAGACCCCTGGTGGTGTGAAATGATTTATTGCCAGAGATGCTGTCATCATGTAAATACCTCAGACCTACATCAGAGTGAAAAAATCTGCTGAGGCAAGTCCTGACTAAACTGCTGTGGATTTGCCCCTGACGAGGATCGGTTTTATTTGACAGAGGAACCACTGCATTGTAATCTTTTTTAAGTATTAATATATAATTTGTTAGCTTTTTCCTGCTTTGAAATGCCTCGTCTTATAGGGCCATACTGTAGCCGCAATGTCCTCTGTCAGTTCAGGTGGGCACAGCTTAGCACGCATGTCCTTTGCGGAACTGGCAGGCCGCTCTGCAGGTATTAAAATGAGGGCTGCTCTTTGCGAGCAGATGGTGCAGACAGACCTAAGGCTTTCCACTAGTGCACATCCACTAGTGCAGCCTGTGTGCAAATGAAATGGGTCTAACACCCTTTTCATGGGTTAAACCGGCCAATTCTACCACAACACAGGAATGGTATGGTCTGGGACAGGTGCTGGACCGTGGGTCATGTTACTTCACCAAGAACAAGGCCTTAAACTGCATTTGCCAACTGGGAGGCTTAGGGATGATGATTCAGTTTTAAGTTCAGATTTTTCTCTCCTTTCCTTGAAGGTAAAATGACAAGAATGTGTATTTTCTGAACATCAGACAGGATTAGACTTGATGCGTAAGGGTCCAGTCAGTAATTGAACATCTTTTACTCTTCTTAAAGAGGCCCACATAGACCAGCTCTGCCTGCTTTGTCTCAGTGTTGTTGTTTTCTTGTGTTATTGGTCCTTGAAGAGTAAAATTTCCCCAGTGCAGTATGTGATTACATTAAGCCTGTCTCCAGACATACTTTCTGTTGAAGTTAGAACATGATTGTTTTTTATGGTGGCTTTAGATGTGATTACGACTGTGATACTGAGTCTGGACTTCGTGCTGTGTATCTATATCTTAAAAGTTTCAAAATGAATTTTTGTCTTGATATGGTATCAAGTGTGATGTGGTAAAATGTGTGTGCCTAGGACTGTGGAATTTAAACATTTTGGACCATAGCAGCTGTTTTATGCTTTGGCTGAATGGTTAATAAAATTATATTGCTTTAACATCCTTTTAGAGAACTTGGTTGGTTGTAGAACAATTAGATTTTATCATTTTTGATTTTTCTTGGCTTTTTTCCAAATGTTTGTAATTGCATTTGAGTTGTAAATCCATTGAAAGTGAAAACTTTACACAGGTGCTTTTTTCTTGGTTTATTATTAGTTATTTAAGTCTGCTTTAACTTGCAGATATTTTTGTTATTTCTGAATTTGCATGAGATCCATCCCTGGTAACCTGAGCCAGTTTCTGCAGCTGTCACAGAGGCCTCTAAAGAATTCTTTCTTAGTAGCACTGAGATAATACAGGATTTAGGGGGATTTAGGGTGTGGAGTTTTTTTTAATAGAGCAGGGTTCCTTTCAGGAAGGAGTTACCCAGCACATGAAGAGAAAGGGCTTGTCTCCTCTGTCTTTGAAAAGAATGAAAATAATAAGTCGAATAGTTAGAAGGTAGCATTTGTGTTGTGCATTTTATGCCCAAAACTTATTTGCTGGATAATGGCTAACACTGGAGAGAATGTGGAGCTTTGTGGGTATATTCTGACAACATGTTTTCCGTTAACAGCAGCATTTAAGTCGTGCCAATCTGGAGACCTGATGTATAGTGTACATTCTCTGTGTTGGGGATGTTTGATAGCCTACAAGGGCATTAAAATGTAATGTATTTATGTTATTGAATTTGCATTTGTATTTATATGGATACAGTGATGCAAAAAGGCACGCTGTTAAGGGGCACAGTCCCTGGGCAGTAATACTGTCAAGACATTCCAGACGTCACTGGCAGACATGGGAAAGAGGCAGACAGCTGGCAGGGCACCATCTCCCCTCAGCGCACGCTCCCACCCTCATCCCTGGCACTGAAGCAGAGTCCTCTTCAGTGACTCGAGCTCCTCTGCCTCAACTCAATGAGAATCGATGAGCTGAGCTGCGGTAGGAGGCCTGCTTCATCTTTTCTGCATGATCCAGCACTCTCAAAGAGGTCACACCTCTCTCTTTCTCCGTGTCTCTTTCGCTCTCCGTCTCTCTCTCTCTCTCTCTCTCTCTGTCTCTCAATTCAACTCCATCCGACTAGCAATGCTTCAGTGACTTGACTTCTCATATCAACATTTCAAAAGCAATTAACAACAAAAAATTCACAAGACAAACAGAATTGCAGTCAGGCATATTGGATTAAGCACTGATTTGAATAATTTTAGCCAGATCCTAATTGGGATTTTGATTTTGATGAACCATTTAATGATACAGAAAGTCTCTTGGTCAATTAACATTTATAAAAAAAAATCAAATAAAGGTCGGAATTTGTTTTTCTCAGCCAGCATTATCAGAATTGACTGGATTTAGTAAGGAAAGCAATTTGTCTGGTGGTTTTCTTGTACAATATTTTCACATTCCAATATCAGCCTTGGTAGCACACATGAAATAATCCAAACACTTTGAGGCAGTGAGGACATGGGAATATTAAATAAAGAATGAATCACCCACTTATTGTATAGACCCAGTACTAATAGCAGGTCTCAAATGGATAGAAAAAGATAAATAAAACATTGCTCATGGAGCCCGAGATGGTGCAGACTAACAGTTGAGAATGGGCTTGTCGGTCAAAGGCAGAAACGTGCTGAAAAACGAAAAATAAAAAGAGTGACCAAATTCATCCAGGAGGGGCAGTTAGTTTCCTGTTCGGGGAAAGCTCCTGCTGAGAGAGGAGGACAGAGTAATCCGCTTTACTCTGAGCCTCCGTTATTGTTCTGATCCATTCCAAATTACTCCGCCGTCTGAGAAGACCGGGAAGCATCATTTCCATGCTTTGATGAAAAAGCTCGACTTCCAGCTTGACTGCCTGGAGCACTGCTGATTGCCATTCCAAAATATTATTGTCAGGATGCAAGATAGACAGCCAAGAAATACATTTTTTCCTTTGCATTTACTGAAATGGCTAAAATCAGGGTAATTGCAGTATACATTCACTAGATTCATTTTAAATTGTTATTTATTATTTGTGTGGCATAGATTGGTGTCTTTAAAATGAAAGTCTGTTCATTATAAAAAATGATAGTTAGTCATGCATTTCTGCTCATAAATAGATTTTTATTTAAGGTGTCATTTTCATTTAAGGCCAGCGGGTATTGGGTAATGAATATAATGGCGTCCACTGTGAGTGTAGCCACATTTTTGTGTTATGTATGAGACCAGAAGCGGCCGCTGACTCCAGCCAATTTTAGTAGCAGAGCAGCATTCATCTCCTGACCCTTCTGTACCCTCCTACAACTCTGACCCATTCTGTCCTGCCCCAGGGCCCACAGAACACACTGCAGGAAGTGTCATCGTCGTCCCAAAGTTGAAGTGCTGGAAACTAAAATACAGAGATGTGTAATTATGTACTCTGCACATGGCGTCCTTCTTTTAAAACAGGCTTGGAGTGCATGCTCTTCCCCCATGGTGAGCCGCTGTTTCTATTGGAGCACTGACAGTGGCTGAAATGGGGCCTGTCCAGAGCGCTGACTCCATCTGAAACTCAAATGTGCTTATTCTTGGCACAACCCTCCACAGAGTACTGCTGCCAAGGCAATTATATTCAGAAGGTGACCATAAATGTCAAGCAAAAATGACCATGGTTTTGGCAAGCCAGACGCCGAAACAAGGGAGGAGTATGTGGTGCATGGCAGTGGTGACTTTCAAGCTGTCCACTGCAAGTGTAAGGCTTCCAGCCTGACAAATATCCAACACTTCGTTTGAAATCAAGCATCATTTAATGATGACTAAACAATGCAGATCAGGATGTAAACAAAACGCAGTGGGGGATTTCTTTACACTTTGGAGGACGCTGATTGACTATCCATCTACAGAAACCTAAGCCACCGCCTATACAAGAGTAAGTGGTCACTGTTGTCACAGTGATTTGTTCGGTTTACTGGCTGACCATAGGCTGTTGTCATATGCAGGGCTCCCTTGGGCAAAGGTCCGATAGACAGATCTGTTGGTCCAGCTGTCCAGAGCAGCGATGATTCAGAGAGCGCAATGACCTCACAGATGACGCAGCGTGCCCCTCCGCTGGGGTGTTCGTCTCTCAGGGCGCTGCAGAAAAAGATGCGTTCTCTGCTTTTTTCCCCTCTTTTCAGAGGCGCTCCAAACAGGAGGCTGAAACGCTTCAAAGAGCCCTCGCCATCTGCTCCAGAATATTTTCACATTTGATTATCCTCCCGTGTCAGAGTAAGCTGATTAATGTTCCCTTTCTGGAAATAATATTTGAATTATTTTAATGCACAACACAAGTTGTCCATTACCACCCCCTCCCCACACACCCCCACCTCCCTCTCCTTTTTCCACTCTGCACTGCTAGGTAGAGAATCCCATTAGAAATTAAACTCTGAGGAATAGCATTGTGGTCATAAATAATAGATGAGCTTTCAGTAGTCAGCAAAACAAGTGTCAGTGTAGAAATTCACTCACAGTGATCCTTTTTATTCTGTCCCATCCCCATGAAAAAGACTGTTAAACGAAAAGGACCAAACGTAGCAACCCCATTCCCTCTTGCATTTGTAAGGTAATAATTCATTCGGCTCATTTGTCCATAAGACCAATACCATAACACTGTCAGACAGAGACTGTGATCACTGTAACTACAAGCCCAATGGCCACAGCCACCAGGAAAATATTATTCCAAAACCTATCGAACTGTTGGTCTTTCCATCTCTCCGGAGGGGGTAAAATCGAGATTGCAGGCTCATACAAAGGATGGCGGGCAGCTCTCGAGCAGGCCTTTGTCAGCCACCCCTCCACTGGGTGCCGCATCGATCAGTCAGCATCTCTGGCTATAAATTACCGAACTGATTTGATGGAGCATTGGAGTGGAACTGCTACGAATCCCCGGGAGGGTCCAGGCTTTTTACGAGCAGCATGTCGGCGCATCTTGTAATTCACTGTTTTAAATGTGAATTGATGAGAAGATCCAGCGAGCACCATTATTGGCTGATGTCGAAGCGGGCAAGAGCCCATTCCCAATATATGTCTGGGCTCCTTAATGTAGATCTTAGCAGCGTATCTGGGAATCGTATCTAAGGGAGACGAGTGGAAGGTTCGATTAATCTGGGTCAGACCCCCTGGAGGCTTGTATCTCCTGGACTTCTTGTATAATTTTCCTACTCTCCTGTCTTGGACACTGCCAGACAGTCTTTTATAGATAGTGGAGTTCTCAGGCTCATCATCATATACAAAACAGTACTGCCTGTTCAAGGGAGGGAAACTGCAGATCTATCAACTTGGCATCCTATAGCACTGATCCAGGATAATTTATGCTTGCTTGGATCCAGCGCTCTTTTTGGCAAATGAAACTGAAACTGATCTGGAACCAGTCAGGCATGCACCTGAAGAATTTTATGAGATCAACAAAAAACATTTTTTACATCCCATTTTGGAACTACCAGTTAATATCATAAACCTGTCAGTTTGCTGCAGCTTCCTGTGTGAGATTGGGAGGAAGCATATTAACACACCTGTCAGCTGGCTGCAGATTTTGCTCACAGCAGAGCTACACAGCTGTTGCTACAGGAGCAATGCTTGTGCCGCTGCAGTACTTTGGCTGTGTAGGCCATCTGAGAGCCTTTTCCTCTTGAACTATTTGAAATTCAATTTCATTTCAGTGCCTGGAGGTTGTTGATTTGCATGTGTTTCAGTCCTTCACCAAACCACAAAGGGGTTAATGGAGCAAGCCTCTTTTCCCAGCCACATATCAAGCAGTCATTCATTTGATTGTGGCAGTCACCTCAGTTAATCAATTACCACTTAATCAGGGGAATGAGAAGAATTACAGCATAATGTTTGTGTCACTGGGCTCCTGTTGTAAGTCAGACTAACATGTTAGACAATACAGGATTGAATGAAAATGTCCATCTACAAGCACAATAGTTTTTCTTTGATGAGGTGGAAAATGTTGATTGAAAATAAGCAACCTACCCTACCATAGCTGCCCATTCGAATTTCACTAACTTCAGCATCAACCAAACTTGTAACATCCAACAAATAGTGATTTGCCTGATTAACATAGTTAATATTTATTTCATGGCATTTTTTCTGTATCCTATAATTAATCCAAAGACATTATCTGTGCTGTGAATGTGTTATCATTTTCAGTATGCATTTATCAGTTGCATCAGTTGCTAAAATCTGTTGTGTGTTTCTGAAATTCTGCGTTTGTGAAATTTTCCCGTAATTTTGGGTGATCCACTTTTTCAAGAGGAATATTTTCATCATTAAATCATATTGACAAATTAAAACATATTACCTCTCGCCGTTCTCTTGAAGATATATTGTAAGATGTCCAAAAAATTACAGTTATTTATATGCAATATAGTCATAGGATATTGCTGTACATCTTAACATCTTATTCTTCATGTTTCTCTTTCTCCTCACTTATCTGTAACAGCATCACTTTACTGTTTTGAAGTGATTAACAGCATGTAATTATTCCCTGACTGTGTTATTAGTAAAGTGTCTGTGCTAATTGCCAGATCGTGGCCGATGTCAGAGTGCCTACAGGGGCAACAGGAGGACAGCTATTGAAATCCACTTTAACAGCACAGTTGGGGACATCCTCACGATTTTCTCCTGCCATACCTATTGACCTATTGAAAAATCATATTGCCATTGTGAGTGTTTGTCATTATGTGTACAATTTGGTCATGTTGCACCGTATAGTAAAAACAAATTGAGCATGGTGAAATATTTAGAATGTGTTCACAGTGTTATTGCAATAATTTGCTCAGGCTTTCCAAGTCAGGCTGTATTTATCCAGTTTAGAAACAGAATGTCCATTTGTTTTTCTCAAGGCTAAGATTGTGCTGCTGCCCTGAGGCACAAAGGTATTTGTCATTGTTGACTACAGTCATGGTACATTTAACAGAAATGCCGGGAAGTGGAAAATTGCACCCAACCACAATTACTTGCACTCCAAGAGGGTTATTTTATGATTTTGAGTATTTTGCTAAAACTTGAGAGCATGGGCTCTGTATCTTCTGCAGAGAAAGCATGTTTTGCAGTAATATTGCCTGCATTTATTAACAGGAGCAGAATAGAATAAAATGCTTCATACAATAATCACTTTGTAAAAGTATCTTCTTTCTTATTTTAATGTCAAGATATTTTTTCAAAGGTATTGCAGTATTTTCCAACTGAGATCAGTTTGGCCCTTCACATGTAATGAAATGTAGGGAGGAAAGCCACAGTCAATAAGCCCCATTAGCCACAAGCACTTGCGTTGCATGGTTTTCTCCCACCGCCACCGGCGGCTATGGAAATCCCGCTGATAGAAAGGCTGCCTCATTGATATTTAAACCTCACAGTATTGACTTATAAAGCCAGTCACATTTTTGTTTCCTTCAAGAGTTACCACTTAATTGCTCGACAGCTGGATAAATTTTACATCCTTCCACTCAAGAATCAATATTGACCATTTCACATTGCGGTTACCGCCTTGTACAAACTTTCTTCCGCTCATTGTGAGGAGGGTTACAGACACTGTGGTGAAGTAAGTGAAGCAGACTTCATCCATGCTGAGGTCTGAAAAATCCATACTGCTTCCCTGTCCGTATTAAAACACCATGCAAATCAAAATCTTCAGTATTTTCCGCATTGGATAAAGGTCATTGTGATATTTATAATTCACTATCCCAGTTGCCCTCTTAGCAAGTCCTGTGAGAATATGAATAGATGTAGAGATGGAACTTTGCCTTATTACAGCAGTGTTTTATGGGTGCAGATGGTGAACTCAAGATCAGAATTAATTGCTCTCTGTCGACCCTATAAAACATTGCTTCTTAGCCCCATCCTTTTGAAACTCAATTCTGTGAGTTACCTGAGGAGATGAGAAATCACACTTGGAATGACTACAGGCTATGAATTGAAATGACTCCGTTACACAGTGGAGAAAGGAGAGCAGCCCAAATGGCAACACCAGCACAGCTACTAGACCGTAAGAGAGGTGTCAAAAGAAATAGCTTACCCTTGCTTTTTTCCTCTGCTTTCCCATAAGCCCATCTAATAGACTTCCTCTTAATAGCTTTCCTCCAGACAGCTGTCCCAGTATTGGGGAGGAGCTCAGGAGAGGCTCGGGAATAGTAGCTGTGCTATACTTGTCTCAATGTCACCACAAAGGATAATTCACCTCATTTAAGGGGTGCTCTCCACATTTGGTTTGCATACATTCTAGGCGTGCAACCAGAAATATTAGCCACAGTCAGAGAAACGCATTGCGGCTTTGCCAGTTTGCATTGATAAGCTGGGTGTTCATAATTGTGAGGTGGAACCTGTGACCCCGTTTCTCACATTGCTTGAGAGAGAA
Organism: Albula goreensis; assembly: GCA_022829145.1. NCBI lineage: Eukaryota > Metazoa > Chordata > Actinopteri > Albuliformes > Albulidae > Albula > Albula goreensis. Next base: position 17,469,765 of record CM040764.1, on the reverse strand, counting down.
TGGCCATTTACCTAAGAGCATACAGTTCAAGGCACATTTGGACACACCTGGCAGCAGTCGCTTGTGGTTGTACACAAGAGTGTTTTAACAGCCAAATTCATTTTGCTGCTGGAGGCACATTAATAGGGTTAACTTTCCTGCTCCTGGTGAAGGCGTGTGCAAGACATCCCTGTGCTGAGCATGAAGTCCAAACATCACTTCAATGTCACAGTCTTGCAAGAATAGCAGGGCGGGTGTGTGTCGGGGCTTCGGTTCATCTCAGGACAAGATGAAGGGCTGGCGTAGACATGGGACATTAACTCGACTAATTTACTCTCCAATTGGCTGTGTTGTTATTATGTCTGCCATGTACACACCGATGCATATCAGAGTGCCTTTGCCTGATACTTGCTCTTGGGGCTGCCTGGTTTTCAGTGATGGACATGTCGGAGCTGGTGGTCTGAGTGGCCTGAGGACACAGACCTAGACTGATTAATTGCTGTTACTTCACGTTGTTTACAGAAACTCATTTGGCCTGTCCGTCATACCCAGACTCCACAGTGCAGAGTGCATCTGCTGAATGAAGTGGGGTGGCATTCACACACATGTGGCACGAAGCAAAGCTGTTGAAAGTTGCGGTGTGGGTAGAGTTTCTCATCTCAGTGGTCTGCTCCTGAGGTTTGTGCAGTTACCTGGCAGGGCAGGCCAGGGAGAGCAGACAGGAACCTGCGGTTTGCAGGAGTGAGCAGCTGAAATCACTCAATCAAGAAGCTCCTCCTTTGCAGGCTACTTCACCAGCTGAGTCTGCACAGAGATAAGAGAGACTGTTCCATCAAAGTGCCATGAGGTCAGCTGCTTTGAAATTATTTCCATATGATATCCTGATTGATTGCTGAACAACTCACCTATATGGAGTAAAGTTAACTTGTTTGAAATGGATCAGAAAGCAAGATTACTTGCTTGTTTTTGTTTTCCGCAAAGGACTGAAATGTTCAGAATTTTCAGATTATTGCAAAAACAAACCTCAGACAAACAAGATCTGTTTTTAGCAGAGGGTTTTCAAAGCTGTCCTTGGGGAAATATTTCATTTGGAAGGATATCCAGGAGGCTCACTTACTGGCATTCTAGACTTGTACAGCCACGTCGACCCTCAGCCCTGCCCTGTAAGTGGAGTCTGGACTTGCTTTTTCCAAGGACCTGCAGCTCAAAGCATGGCTCCCTGAACCCTGCAGAAAGGCACACAGAGTACATTTTATCAGCAAGGAACGGGCAGCGCAAAACACAATCACCATAATCATTTACTTTTATTAGTTACTTTCATGCAACTGACCACAGCTCTTCAATGTTTTACAATCATTTCCGTTGAAGCTGAAGAGTGCAAATTGCTCTAAATATCACAATCTGTATTTTTAACCCTTTAGAGGCACATCGTAATGCCACATTCATTATTAAGCATGTAAATGGAGTCAAACTCTCCAAACGGCTTTCTGCTCAACCACAGCATTTATTGATTTGTGAAGGGGCCGGAGGGAACGGTCTCAAGACTTACAATATGTGGGTAATGTGGAAGGCAGCCTCACAGCAACAACTTAATTAGACGCTTCGGTCGGAGCCAGGCCCTGATCTCTCATTTGAGTTGTGGTGGTAACTAAAACCCGGAGCCATGCTTGGGGAAGCTTGAATGTCGCATCCCTCCACCCCACAATCTTGATTCTCCATACTGCTGTCATGAGTCGATTGAGGCAAGCTCACTTCTTACATCACGAGCTCACCCAGAGTACAGTAAATGACCCAGCTGTGTGAACAGATGTCAGGGACTGTGAGACAGGGGCAGACAGAGTGGAGCTCATTTCCCTGATGAGGTGGGCCGCCGGGGATGCTGGGTGATTGATTTACCATAGAGACTCAGCACCCAGGCGTGAGGATGCATGACAGGCCGTCAGGGGGCTGTCAGAAACACTGCCAGCAACAGACAGTCACTCCAGGAACAGATCAGGTTGGCATCTACAGTACAAGCTAGGCCCTGTGATTGACTGGCATTTGTTCTTGCACTGGCACATTATGCTGTCCTTGCCAAGTATTGTGTTTCGAAACCACAATGTATTAGTGTTAATATCGTGAGTAAAAGGTTTTGTTGTCATTTGATCATTAGAAACAGTGCAATCATTTTCCTTCTGTCAAGATCCATTAAAATATCAATCGAATTTACTTAAAATGTTATTCTTTAAATCAAGTTTCACAAAGGTAAACTCTGGCAAAAATATCATGATATCAGAAAAATAAAATATTGCAGTGTCCAGTGTATTGTGCAAAATGATACATTGTGTAAAATAAATAATCACAATACTCAACTGTGTTGTTTTTCGCCCACCCCTACCTGTGAGTCATCTTGGCTCAGATAAGGCTTCTGCCAAGTCCTAATTTTCATATCTGACAAACTCAGTCAGCACAACCTCATGGCTGTATGAGCCCAGCCATGTCGGCTCATATGCATGCAGGATGTAGTAATGCAGAGATGGTGCACTGCAGTCATAATGACCTTTTCACATCTTGCTTTTTGATGCTGTCATCTTGTCCCTCTGTTCTGTGATGGTGCTGTGAGGCTTACCCATGCAAGTGGCATGCCTGGGTACGGCTATGTGGGAATTAAGAGCAAGGATTTTCTTTTACTTTCATCTGAAAGAAGGCAGCTACAGGGAATTCAGTTTTAATTTCAGTCAGTATATTATGATTCTGAAGTAGGTGAGCTTTGGTACTGGATTCTACTGTCTTTGCATAGAATCCTAAAGCACAGTATTGTCAGATCTAATCTGCATAGAAAACCATCTGTGACTGGGTTTGGTCTCACTGGAGAAGAGACTGAGGCTGTCTCCTCACTGTCCTTTGAATTGTGGCCCAATCAGCCAGAGAACAGGAAGTAAGCAGAGATAAACAACACAGCCCTTCGCTATGGAGGCACAAACATAACATGCACACACATTCACACCTGCATTTATGCTCATGCTAACACACATATATGCTAACACATAGGCATGCACATGCACATGAGTGTGCTGCACTCAGGCTAATGCACTCCATGTGGACACATAAGGATGCATACACCCTCTCACATACATTCACACGCTAGCACACAGATGCACAGACTGCAGTCACAGTTAGCTGTAGGAAGTAGTGTGGGGCACACTCATGAAGGGAGATAACTCCTATGAGAGAAGGCAAGCACGCCTGCAGGCTCAGATAGCAAAGACACTTCTCCTTTCCTCGCCCTCTGCTTCTCTTGCTCCCAGTTGTCAGGCCCACAGGCGCCCTCAGTCTGTCAGCACCGCCTGCAGCTCTGAGACTCCCTCCATCCTCTTTGCTTTTGTTTTTCCCCTGTCAACCATGTTATCCTCAGCTCCAGAGCACTTGCAGCCCGCACTGGCAGCAAATCGAGACAAAGTTGTTTGACTGGGCTATGGTGAGTCTACACTGGTGCAGTGAGTGCTCTGAGCTCCCATCTCCCAAATTTCTGCACTTTTGTGGGCTCCAAGAAGCAGCCACGATCCTTATCAGTGTCACCACACACAATAGACAATGGCCAGCGGAAACGTTACTCTTTTTTACGCCCGAGAGCCCCTCAGTGGTATTCACAATGACCTATTCCTTTTTTCCTGGCTAACAAAAGAGCAGCACCGTAAGTCTCAGTCTTGGATTTCTGATTAGAAATGTCAAGTCACTGAGGATTGAATACAATCCTCTTCAATTTCATCGCCTGGCATTCAGCTTGGAGGCAGACTTGTTTACAGTTGGGTTTAGATACATGGGGTCGACTCCTGAGTGATGTCTATTCAGTTGTATGGTTTTAATGTATGATGTGCTGGGTGATTTCACACCAGACTTCTCAGATGCTCTTTATTTGCTGTATTTACCATGACAGTGGCTCTGAACTTACATTTTAAAAGGCGTTTCTCGCAGTTGCATGGGCTTTGTCTGAAATATGTAGTGTTCTATATAGTGCTCTAAATGGTGTGTCACACTTCTTCTAATCTGTGAGGCTGACTTCCTGCATAGTGCACTATATAGTAAGTAGGGTGTGATTTAGGGTGTGGGCACGGTTATTGGGCCAATTTCACACTGCTGCATTTGTAGCAAAGGAAGTCACCACAGGTGAGAAAACACGTCAGTGAGAAAACACAAATGCTGTGGCAGTGAAGAGCCACACATTTTACAGTGTGGCACAGTGCTCTAACTTTCAAAAAAAAAAAAAAAAAAACAGCCAAAACTCCGTTTCCATGATTAATGTCAGCCATCCCGAAAACATAGGGGTCCTTTCGTAAAATAACTGCTTGCTAGCTAAAATTAGCTGCTGATATTTTCATACCATGGGAATCTTGCCAGCAAGTGACAGAAATAATGAATCTGTGGAAAGTCAAAAATATGAACCTGTATTTCCAGTTTCCTACATCAGGTTGCAAGCTGTTTTTATGGGCAACATTAACATAAGTCTCTTGGGAACAGGTGAAGGACAACTAGCCAGTACAATGTTTGTTGTAAAAATCAGCTGATAAATTGTTTTGCGTATGGATTATGATTTGAAACTCAAAACCCATTATTTGTTTAACTGTCTGCACTCTGATACTTGCTGCTTTCATGTAATCTCATACTGAAGTGAATATTGTTTTACAGTTGTTGTGACAGATAAATCTTCCTGTACATATCTTCTTACACACACTGTTTCTCCACAGCCCCGATATCACTACAAATATCTGCTTTGTGCCATTTATACACTACATTATTCATTTTCTGCATGATGAATAATTTACTGCATATGTTGTCAGGCATGTTTTGTTTACAGCAATTATATGTTTTGAGTGTTTATATACAGTCTTATATTAAAGCTGTAGAAATCACATTTCAAAGAGTTTAGTCGAGCTTTCTCACCTTGATCATTAAAACTGATTTCAACGTTTCTATCACTAAGTACATTTTCAAGTGACAATTTCTTGAGTCGTCCACAGCTGCATTGAGTAACAAAGCTTATGCTGATCTACTTTATGCATTTTTAATGATAATTCCTAGTTATTCATGCACCCAGCATGGATAGATAAAAATTAAACAGGCCTCAATTTATGGTTTACATCCTCCCCGATCTCACATTTAAGCATTGAATACAGGATGGATTTTAATATGGGTAGTCTCTGGCTTTGGAGCAGTTAGTCACAGGGAAAGGTGGTTTGAAAAACACTGTTGATTCATCAAAGCCTGTAACTAGTAATAATGTTGACCCAGATCTGAGCTGCTCTGGGAATACTGTTTTCACTGTCAATAACATAGTGATACTGTCAATAACAAGCGCATCAAGCAAATGACTTATGGTGGATAGTCATAGGAAATTGACTTGTTAAAGTACCCCTGCAACTCAGAAAAATGTTCTGTATTAGCATGATAACAAAAGGTTTAAATGACATTTCCACTGTGAACAGGAAGTCAGCATTATCATTTAAATGGTTTGTAATAAGGATTACCCCTCTGAAAGCAACCAAATGCTCATGGTTTTGGTATTGGGCATTTGGTATTTTGAGTTTGAATTCTCTACGTCAGTTGAAATTTGCATCCACCAATCATTGGTGACCCAGAGTTCACCCAACTTGCAAATTAATTATAGACGTCGGCTGCTTGGTTACCGGCTACGGGATGTCATAGCTAAGGTTACAGCCAACATTACTGCCAGCTAGCTCAGTGGATCAATATAGGTCAATTAGTGAGCAAATTGGGCTCATGGCTGTGTGTACTTATCATTCAGAACCTGATTGTTTACCCGGTCATTCTTACCAGTTAGTGTACAGCTACACTGCCTTCCTTCCGCTCACAGCATGGATGTCTTAGCCACTGCTGTCGGTCTCACTCAGCCATTTCAACATCAGCTCTCTCTCTGCCAGTGCAAAGAGCATCAGCCAGCTCAGGAAGCATGACATTGCATTACACATTAGTGGACAATCAGGACAAACAAAACGTACTTAGGGTGATCGGTCTTAGGGTGGTCCAGATCTGTGGGTTGGACGTCTAATATTTTGGAGAAAACAGTTTCTGCAACCATTATTGCAGAAAATTGTTTGAAGGGTACTTCTATACAGCCCCCCAGCCTTGAAAGTATTTCAGTTTGAGAAAAAAGGCATTGATAATTTTTGGAAAAGAGCAAGGAATCTTAAAAGTGCTTTATTCTACAGATTTAGCTGAACTGAGCCTTGGAAGCCTTCCATGGAAACAGGGCATTTGAACAGTACATGTGTATATATGAAAGAGAAAGATGCAAATCTAAACAGAATTCAAAAGCCAGGTCAATTAAAAGAATATTCTAAGAGTTTAATCAGCTGCCAGAGGAGCTAGAGGGAAAAGTGATCCTTCAACAGAATGGGCTTGTGCCAAACGACCAAATGAGCTATGCCCAGGAGGAAAGTTTATTCAGGTAATACTCAATCAACAATAAGTTGGGTTTATATTTCAGGGCGTACAGTAGCAGTGTAATTATCTCTTGAATCTTGAAATAATCTCCACAAAGTAAAACGTGTGGTACATTTTAATTGAACTCAAATAATCCAAAGTGGGGAATCATATCTGCAAATCATACAAGCCACATATTACTCTACTTTTTCTGTTTGTGATTTTCTATACAATATGTGTATTAATTACTATTTACTTAACTTGGTCATTCATAACTTACAATAATATACCTGACTGGATCTGCATATGTTAACACATTCCATGCAGCATTATCCCTCTGACTTTGTTTAACTATGTTGTTAAACTGTAGGTTAAACAATATAATTACAGCTTAGTGGTAGTTGTAGTTAAGTCAGTTTCTTTAAAAATATATGTGGTCTAAGCGGAAGAAGAAACTTGAAATTGCGATTCTGAAGGACACAATAATAAGAGTTCTGTAATATCAGATGAGATGGCATTTCATCTATTTGTAAACACACAACTGACACAGTGATGAGAGTAATGCAAATGTGTGCACAGTCATTGCCTGTCTTTGTCACAAGAGCAGCAATGTGCTCCACTGAATTTTAAGCTAGTTTAAATGATGATGATCCCATGATGTCCCTCATGTTTATAAACTGTTGTCTACTTACTTCCCTTGGCCACAGATCTGTTTCAACACATGGTAATGCAAGGTGGTCTCAGTGACCTCCTTTTCAGATTTCAACATTAAATTTTCCATTGTGGGTACAAGCATGAGAGGGCTTTAACTGGTTTGGAAAAATACTGCAATAGTTTGATAAGAACATCATGTTCTCTTTTAATTACATCCATATGTACTGTAGTAATTGATGAAGGTGCGAATAAGGGCCTATTTATACTTGTTTTATGACTTGTCATCTCGTCCCTTAACTATTTGAAAGATCAATAACACATTTATGAGATGACCCCTCTCACCGCTGGAGCACCATCAGTTTGTGTCTCGCTGTAAAAGACTTAATTAAAACGGATCATTAGGAGCGTCCCTGTGTTGACCCGGCTCTAATGAACTATCTCTCAGGCATAGTCAGAGCTGATTTCATTCAGCATTGCAGATGGTGTTGTGTCACCAGACGGATTTGCCCACAAAGTCATTCAGCTCTCACGTATGAGTCTGTCTAATGTCTGCATTATGTTTGCGAAAGGAAATATCTCATGGAGGGGGATTTTATCTGTCATAACAGATTCTGAATTGAAGGAAATTTCATCCTTCATGCCATTATATGCTGTCTTTATTTCAAAGCTTACAAGCAAGCAGCAATACTCTTACAGGCACCTATTCTGGACCGACGATAACTGCCTAGCCCTTTGGCCGTGGGTTTGTAAATGACACTCGAATGGATTTGAATCATTTCATTACACGGCTCTGACAGCGGCTTTATCCCCCACCCAAGTCAGACAGCGTTTCGTCATGCACACGGCTCTCTGCTCGCTCCCCACCATTCAAACAGCCTGCAGTCGAGCCACAGAAATACAGAGCCCTTAGTCAGACCACAGTGAAGGACAGAATAGTTGTGTGTGTCCTGGGGCAACAGTGCAGTGTTACCCTCTCCTACTGCCAGGGGACTTCTTTCCCAAAACTCTGCACCACACTCAAATAATCGCTACCTCTGGGGCTGTGGCAGCTTGCCATTGAATTCCAGTCAGCCATAAAATTCTGCCTTTTACTCTGTGTCACAGGGAAATATACTCTGCCATTGCTGCCTATTAGAATCAAGGATGGAAATATATAGATGTTTGCTTAAAAGCAGACATGCAAAGCAATCGTTTCTCCATGAGATCAGTTGTTGATGTCACTTGGATCAGTATCTGAAAACTACTCAAGAAACAAACCATAATGGCTGTATGTTTTTATTCATCATCAGAATCAATCAATTATTCATGTTCTTGATTCAAAGTTTAAGTGAATATGAAGGCCTAACTTTTTATTGATGTATAATGCTCTACTTGGGGAAGGTGGATAGTGAGGCTGACTGAATACAAAATCTTACTACTCTACCCAGCACCTCATATAGGCACAGAAGGCACTCCAGTTGTTCTAATATCAAATTATGTGAAAGAATGTGCACATCCCTGATTAGAATGTATTTTAAAAAGTGTGTAATGGAAAACCTGACTTGATTGGAAAGTAGCCTTGGGTGGTGTAGCTCTTGGATAAGAAAATTAGGTTAGTGTGCAGCCAGGGGCTTCCTGTTCCTTTCTCATCTTGTTTTTCTACATTCCAGAAAACACAGCAAGGAAGAATAATGTAAATAAAAAAGTTAAATGCTGTCTTAACACAAAATGCTGACAGTCAGCACAGTGTATCTGTAACACAAGTCTTGAGAATGCATCTAAAATGTCTGTACTGAAATAAATATGCCCTGTAAAATGCACTGAGAATGGTAGTTATATTTGCATACACAGAGCTGCTTTTGTTGGCTGTTGCTGATGTGTGTCTCTCTTATCGACAGGCTCGGTTCTCCTATCTGAAGGTGAAGTACCTGTTCTTCACCTGGCTGGCGGTGTTCATCAGCAGCTGGGTGGTGTATGTGCAGTACTCGTCCTACACGGAGCTGTGCCGAGGACACGAGTGCAAAAGCACCATCGTGAGTACCCCCGCATTTCCACTCGTAACTAGTTAGGTTTCTTTCTGCTGATCTGGGGTCAGTTTGCCCCCAGTCCCCCCTCACACACACAATGTGTCATCTTGAGGAGTATGGGATCTGCCAGTTCTTTGTGGTTCAAAACCCATACAGTTGGGATGTATTACTCCTAACAAAGTGCTTTGAGGTGCCCTTATCTGTGTCTTTATATCACAAACTCTTAAAATTATTTTGAACAAGGTCGCCTCCCCACTGCTGACATTGCAATAACAAATTGTTAAAACATAGGTTCACTGGGTGGTGGAGCTTCTTTGTGAGTTCAGGCCAGAATGGAGGCTTTCTGCTTGGAGGTGAGGATTGGATGAAAAAGCCCTCTGTCCTGGCTGCACAGGGGAACGAACATAATACCCCATCCTCACCACCAGTCGCGCGTCCTGTGTCATTTTTTCATCGGGTCCAGCGCCCTTTTTTTGTCTGTGCAGACAAACGTGACTGCCTCCGCTTTGGGCAGTACCTGTGCCCCGCACTGCATGCTGCCACTTTTGCGTAATTGGGAGATGACTATCTTCTGGCTGTATTGCCTTCTGTTGTGACCCACTTTGGTGTTACACCTCAGCAAAGAGCAGAGGCAGCACAAGCAGGTAGCTGAAGCCCTTGTTGATGCAGGACTTCTGTCTCAATAGTTCTTATCGAGACAGCAAAGCTGCATTTGTAGTGGCTAGGGATGTAGCATACATCTTTCAGCTATAAAAAAGCTATGAATCGTGGCAAAATATAACACCTGGTTTAATAGAGCCACCTACTGGTCAAATGATGCAATGAACTCCATCTGGCCCATGCAGTCTTGACTGCAATTTTTATTGTTTCTCCACCTCCCCATTGAAGATATTTAAAAATCAAACACTTTCACCCCCTTCACTGATAAAAATTCATTACAATTCAGATGTTTTAGGTTTTTGTCAGTAAGAAGTTCTGTATGAGATGTGGGGCTTTGTGTTCTTGCTGACAGAACTTGCCTATTGTGAGTGCATTTTTATACTGTTATGCTGATGGAGAGACCTATAAAAATGCTGGTCTCTGGTTGTGTGAATATGGATGAAGGTAACTGAGAAATGGTAGCAGTGGCTGAGTGTGTGTATGTAGTGCTGTGAAAGTCAGTAATGAGAGGCTGTTATTCAGTGGGCCCATGAGAGCACTAACCCACCCCAATGCCTGCGCCAGTGTGACAAATACAGGAAGGGAGTGATCGATGGGTCGGCCTGCAGCAGCCTGTGCGACAAGGACACACTCTACCTGGGGAAGTGTCTCTCCACCAAGTCCAACAACCAGGTAGGAAAGTCTCCCCTCGTCCTTTCCTCCCTCTCTGTGCCTGATTAATCACTCCCTGCTGCCAGTATCCGTGAGGTCAAACTGACCCCCCTCCACTCTGAAATGCAGGTGTATTCAGGCAGCTGGGGGGATCTGGAGGGGGTCATCAAGTGCCAGATGGGGGATGTTCTGCACTATGTGCTTGGAGCAGAGATGGAGCCCAGGAAGGAGGCAGCGTTATTCGACAAACCCACCAAGGGCACCTCAGTGGAGAAGTTCAAAGAAATGGTCTTCAGTCACCTGAAGGTGGGCATTGATCATCATCTGGGTTTCACTTTAAACAAGACCTCACTTAACTGTATTCCTGTCTACAACCCCTCCTCCCACACACACACACACACACACACACAATATTCCACCATTCTATCACAGATACCTAATTGCAAAATGATAACTTTTTACCTTTTTGACTTTGACTGAAAATTAGGGATGAGCAGATAGAGACAGCTTTTGTGTGGTCGATATATGCTGGAAATATGTTGCAGGCCAGTGAATAACTGAGGTGGGTGTTCAGTGTAATAGCCATTGTTCTACTTTCTCACTGTCTCTCTCTCTCAAGGCAAAGGTGGGCGAACAGGCTAACCTTGTGGACCTTGCATCCCTGGTGCTGTCCGTTGCTGATGGCAACAAAGATGGTCATATATCCTTGCCAGAGGCGAAGTCGGCCTGGGCCTTGCTGCAGCTGAACGAGGTCTTGCTGATGATCATCCTGCAGGACAAGGAGCACACGCCCAAGCTGCTGGGCTTCTGCGGGGACCTGTATGTGACGGAGAAGGTCCAGTACACCTCCCTGTATGGGGTCAGCGTCCCCTGGCTGATGGAGCTGTGGATACCGTCCGGAGTGCGGCGCAGCATGGACCAGTGGTTCACCCCGTCTTGGCCACGTAAGGCCAAAATCTCTATTGGCCTGCTGGAATTCGTGGAGGACGTTTTCCATGGCACCTTCGGGAACTTCCTCATGTGCGACGTGAGTGCTGGGAACTTTGGCTACAACGACAAACACGACTTAAAGATGGTGGACATGCGGCGCATTGTTCCCGAGGCCAGCCTACGGGAGGCCATGAGGGACCGCCGCTGTGAGGCGGACGAGGACTGTGTGTACGGCACAGACTGCCGGACCTCCTGTGACCTAACCAAAAGGCGCTGCACCCCTGAGGTGATTCAGCCCAACCTGGCCAAGGCCTGCCTGGCCTTGAGGGACTACCTCCTGAGGGGAGCCCCCTCAGAGATCCGCGAGGAGCTGGAGAAGCAGCTCTACTCCTGCATGGCCCTCAAGGGCACCACTGACCAGATGGAGATGGAGCACTCACTTATCCTGAACAACTTGAAAACTCTGCTGTGGAAGAAGATCTCCTACACAAAGGACTCCTAATGTAGGCTGCTGGACTGGTACTGTCAACCCCCTGCCCTTGGGTCTTTCAGGAAATACTGCTGGAAAGCCAACTTACTGGTCAAAAACTCTGTATAATCTGAATGAGGGAGAAAAAATGCATTGGCATTATTTTATTTGTTTGTGAATTTGTTTGTGTACTGTGTACATCTATCATAAAGAATCTTACATTTGTCATCTTTTTTTAATTAGTTCTTAGACTGTGCCATACAAAGGTGATCCTGCTCCAAGTGGATGTGATTTTGGGAGAGCAGACAGGGGTGCCTTCAAGACATAGCACATTAAGATTCTCTTAGTCCACAAAGCCACATTAGGACAAATAAGTTTTCCCATTGCTGAAGAACGGTTACCGATCAACTGCAGTATTTTTGAGCTGCTGTTGCCTCATTCATTTGTTCATCTCTATGTTAATGCAAGTACTATGTTCCTGTAATGTTTTCGATTTTTAATCGAGAAACCACTATGTAGTACATTCTATGGTGAAGGCCATTGCTGCTGTATGAGAATGAATTGCAACAATCAAGAAAATTAAGATGTTTACCATAATATTTTGAAGTAGCATGACATATTTGCACATTAAATGATGTACAACACAATGAGTCTCTTACTCCATATGTTGCATAGAAAAAAACCCGCACAGATACAGTAACAGAATGGGGTGCATCACTCTTGGTTGTGTCCACTGTGGTCACTATGCCTTGCTGCATTCATTGGTAAGATAGGCTTTTTTTATCCATTTTTTGGTCTATATGTACTGTGTAAAATTGTTTGCTGGATAGTTCCTATTTGATCCAGTTTCACTTTGAGTATAAATAGTTGATCCAAGCATGCTATAATCAATTTGTTTTCCAGCCATCTTTAAAGCTAATCCCAGAACTGTTTTTCTAAAGGGACTAAAAGCCTGTATGGGGCAAAAAGAGTGCACCAAACTTATTCCTGAATGGAAACTGCAAGGTTCTGAAAAGGGATCGATGTGCTATATTTAGCCCAGTCTGATGTTTTGACTAGATAGATATCCTTCTACAAAAGTGTTATTGAACGGTTATGCATTTTGCAAGTTAATCCAGTCAAGGTAATGGCGACCCCATTATTGAAAATGAATAGAAAGACACGAACACAAATGGCCTTGAGGTGCCAAGTGCTTCAGACTTTAATGTCAAGGTTTGGACAATCTTTTTGTGTGCAAAAATAATGTCCATCATTGTCCCTGACATTTGCATGAGAAATTGTGCAAAATGTGGACTCGGGATTGTATGAAGAATCTGTTCCACTAATCTGCAGATGCTACAACTCTAGAACAGGCACCCTTCCCTTTCTAGCACTGGACAGAGGGACTTGGCTTTTTGTCAGCTGGCACAGGAATCCTACCAATGCTTTATAAAAGTTACCAATGACACAGTCCTTTTTTCAATAGATTTATTAGAACAAAGTATTGATTTTTTTGCAGGATGTGATAGAAGGGGACTCTGTTTTTTAGCTGTCGCCAGCCTCCTGTTCCTGGGCCCGTAAGAAGCTGGCCTTCTTCTGAGCGACACGGTCTTTCCTCTGAGCGAGTGACAGCTTGGCACGGTTCCACCTGTAATCAGGCATTACTCTTATTAATGGTCATCAGCATTACCTTACGGACATAATCTCTTCTGCAATTATATTTCAGCATTCCAATTCTGCATGTTTGTCTACCACTTTTTTTAGGAAGTAGGGACTAGAGCTATGTACCATGGAGCTGCCACTTCAGACATGCAGCAAAGCTCAAGCTATCTAAATGGACACTGGACTGTTGCCCCTCAAACAGATAAAGACAATTAGAGGAGTATTATCAGACAAGTACAAAAGACCATCCTATTGATAAAAAAATAGACACACAAATAGAAAACATCCTTGTTTGGGCAAATGAAGTAGTAAATACTTTACTTTTCAACCATCTATTCAGCCGGTTCATACATACAGAAAGCTTTCTACGTTGAAAAAGCGCCTTGTACATAACTAATTTATTCAGTCAGCATTTGCTTTGACAGATAAGTGATAAAGATAAACAATTTTTAACAGCCATCCTGTTAAAACGTTCTGCCCTATTTAGTTGTCTTCCACTTTGGAGGAAAAGTTTATTTCACAGGAACAAGGGGAACGCTTGCAGCTTTGTTTTATAATTCATGGTTTGTGTTTATTTGCAGGTATCGGGTTTCCATAATGGGAGGACCCTGTTAAAAATGCAAACACAGCCTGTGCCTTTGCATTCACACCTCTCCACATCTGTCTTGTGAAGTTCAAATGTTGGTTACTGATTGAATATTTAAAAATATTGTGTGAATGCCAAGGAATTACAAGCTGCAAACATGATCACAGCTGCATTTTCATGACCAAATTCCTTTGAACATTTTGGCAGTACAATTAAAATGGTACAATTACAAATACTTGGAAGACTAATGCAGTAAAATGCAATCTTGATATTCAGAATTATGAGGCCTGCACTTTTTACCACCCTGAAATGCATCGTAAAGATTGCCCTGGATCAAAGAAAATCTACTGCATAATCACTGATGAGCCATATACATCCAAAATATGACACTACTCAAATCGCACTTTTGAGAAACTTTAAGCATTTGACTGCTCTTTTCAGAGTACTACGCTAAAAGTCACTTGTTGGCTGCTAGTGGATGTTGACTTAATTTGAACCAATTTCTGTAAATCCAGCTGAATTAAGATAAACTCAGTTTCACACAGGAAACACGTTAAATCAGAAGTCAAAGCTGAGACTGAAACCCACCTCTTCTTCTTGACCTCTTTCTTAGGCTTCTTGTCGTGGACTGGGTTCTCACGGATGGCAGCATGAGCCTTTTTGTACATTTCCTCCACCTGCAGGACAAACAACGCGACTGTTAACACTGCTCAGACTACGATGTCAGAGGCTGCAAATTCAATTCACATTTTTACACCTGAATAAATTATGTGTGTTTTGGATCCATAGCATCCACTCAGAATGAGCAAAGAAATACAGATGAACCAAAAGTATTAAGGGCATTTAAGAATTTACACTTATCCAAGCGATTTGTACACTTCAACTGAACTCATATGAGCAAACTGACTAAAATGTGATAGAAACCACAGAATAGTTGACACATTACTACAGAATGATCACTGAATGCTGGCAATTAGAGACACTGAAACCCAGCACAATAGAAAATGTCCATGTCAGCTAGTATCCAGAGACTGGTGCTGGACAGAAGCCACCAGTGGAGGACAGTCCTGTCTGTGTCAAGCCATCCATGCCGCTCTCAGCCCCGTCTTGAAACAAGGTTACATCAGCCAAGCAAATGAAGGACCAACTACAATTTGCTCAGTTCCAAAGTTGTCGTCATCATCAAGCAGCTGTGATCGTGAGCACTGTTGTCTCACAGGAAATTTGTAAGAAAGCCACATAGTGCACTGGAGGCCCTAAGTCCACCAGCACGTCCACATACGGTGGTGGGGCCCTTACCGTGTCGGGAGTGACGCCGTTCTTGATAAAGCGGGAAAACTGCCTCTTGTAGGTCTCCTCGTCTTCCTCCATCAGGTAGCTCATGTACTCTGAGACGTTGATGCCCATGATGTGTTTTCTGTGGACTTCTGCGTTGAACTCTTTGCTCTCCGGGTCGTAACCAGGGAACCGCTTAGTGCTGAGAAACCAGAGGCCATGCCCATTACTTTAGGTACACTGACAACACCCTCCTGCATCTGCATTCACATTTCATTCCCCTCTTTACAGACACAGCTAGAAAAAAATCAGTATGAAGTTCTCTCCGCATCATCATCTAATGTCACAGAGTACAAATCCAGATTCAAATTCTCAGGAAGAAACAATCCAATCAGCAAAAAAGTATGTAACTGCCCACATACAAAACTATGGAAAGAAAATAAACTGCTTCAGGGAGTTTAAAAGACAATATTTCACAGTGCATGACCCGGTTACAGTGGTCAAAGTTCTGCACAAGACTGCTGACATCACTGATCACTTATCAGGGGGCACAATTTCCAGAATCTTAACTTAAGAGTCTCTTGCAATTCACCTGTGAGGAATTGACACGCCTCCGTCTACTGCACCCTTAAGGGCCCCAAACACTTTGTTGCCTGTTGTCGTTCTGGCGAGTCCTGCGTCCAAGTAGCAAGTGAAGGCCCCTGGCTGGTCATCGATGCTCTCCACATTAAACTCCTCTCCCGTCACTTCTACCTGGCCCTCATACACCTTGTCCAGGCCGAATCTGTTCAACAGCTAAAGGAAGGGGAGGGGGAGAAATAGTGGGTCTGTGTCACCTTTTAATCGTCCTTGTCTGATAACCACATTGAGCAGTACTCATAGTCTCAGCTTAATGTACATATTCATAAATGCTGGTAAAAATTAAAGTAAAATATTATTATACTTTGTTAGATTTATTTTTTTGTCCGATTGAAGGAATTTGGATTGCAGCAGAGAAAAGTCTCCAGGCAGTAGTAGTTTCATTTCAACCTGCAGTCCACCAGCTGAGCTTTGCTGTCATTACGTCTGAAGCGTGCTCTTTCTGTGCCACTGTACAGTGAGACTGTGGCTATCAACTGATCAGTTATCATCGCTCTTGTGCAGTGAATTAACATACAGTCTCTGGACTAAAGCACTGCTTTCTCTGGGCAATGTTCTTGCCAGGCATGCACTGTCAGCATTCACAACTAGCGTAGTCAGAATCCAGCAAGAGTATGGGCTGATCACACACTGGTGTGAAAGGACCACCCACAGACACAAACTCAAAATACACACATTCATCAGGCAATGCAGACAACCAAATCTACATGCATACTGTACAATTAATCCAAATATTTGAAATTTAACCTCCAAAAACAAATATGTCCTGAGAGGCCAGTGTAAGGATTTTCTCAGCTAGCAGGTCACTCAGAAAAACACAGGACAGCAAAAGCCCTGGAGTCGCAACACGTCCCCATTTCCAAGTTCCATGCAGATTAGAGGCTCAGAGGGTAGCAGTCAGGAGCTTTCAGGCAGGACGAATGGGGCTCTTTACCCTGCGAGCTAGCAGCAGCCCAGTGCAGTAGGCTGCAGCATAGTTTGTCAGGCCCACGGTGACCCCATATTTGGGAAGCTCATGGGAGTAGGCAGCACAGACGATGACATCCCCTTCAATCCTGGCGTAGGCGATCTGAAATGGAGGAAGCCACAGATTAACACTTACCAATTTTCCCTAAAACAACAACACCCCCTTCCCCCCAAGCCTTCATAACAGGCACCAACCCGTTACCTCCCAAAAGCACACACTGCAGACCACTTTCCCAAAAACATGGAAAGTGTATGTTCGCACCTGGCAGACGATGTCCCTGTTGGAGAACCTCACAATCATCCGATACTTCGGGGTGTTGTACTTGTTTTTGTCTTGGATGACAAGGCGCTTGCGGGCAAAGTAGTCAGTCTTCCCCTCTGAACAGAAACATGGTGCATCAAACTTTGTGTATACGAGTACGACTCCCACCTGGGTAGGAAGCCAAATTCATTGAAAAAGACTTCCATACAAAATGAGTGGAGAGTGACGGTGACTCTGTTACTGGTCACTACTGTAACAAACATTCAATCAAGAGATGCTACTTTTCTTGCAATGTGTTACATCCTGCAAGCATCCAAATTAATCTGTCAATTAAGCACAATCCCAAATGCAAATTTTACCTCGCCTTCTCCTGAATTTCACCTGGTACCTCTTAAAGTACGACTTATTCTTGACTACTTTGACGAACCCCTGAAGAGAAAAGACATAATGAGGCTGTGGAAATGGCAAGAAACATTTATTTGTAGGAAAGATTACTTACTAAGGTCATTGCTACAGCTAGGTATGCATTGTGGTCACCAGATCATGCAAAAAGGGGCAAAATATGTAGTAAATGTTATTTCACATAATCATGCTGTACTTTAAACCTTCCACTTAAAGTGACACTGAAGAGTCAAAGCATTGCAATGATTTTATTGTTACCAGTTCATTCTACCTAGCTTGTTAGCTGCGCCACCACAGCTAAAAAGTTCGTCTCACAGAAAATGATCCCATGAATAGCTCGGAGTTGCGATAAACTAACAGAGAAGTTTGGCATAGCTTTGGAATGTCTGTCATTTTGCATGTTATGATATTTACAGCATGGCAAACGTGCAAGTTACGATTAGGCCACGTTGAATCATTGCCGGCGAAAGTAACTATCAGACAACATCTAAAATCATCGAATGAATTTACAGTTCACATTTAACATGGAAATGGCACGTATCGTACGACCAGTCTCTTATTTACTGATACTGCTGTATATTGTTATATTTTACTGACCATTTTGCAGGCTTTTCGACCTCCGTTAGCCTGGAGACTACAGTCTACAGACTAAGGTTCTAACTCCGTTGCACTGGGAAAAGAAAGTGTGATCTGCGCATGCTCGGGAAATGGTAGCAGGCGCATGCAGTGAGCACCAATACTTCTGCCCCCTCTGTTTTGGAGGAAAAACTGCATGCAGTCTTGCGGCGATACTAAGTAGACGAACCACTATCACAAAATACTGTTGTTCGCGAGAATGGAGACGGAGAAGACTTTCTATAGATCTGGTAATTTCTGGAGAGTGGCAACACTTTCTTCATCAGACTTTGTTCTTCCATATACCATTATCAAATGTTTACACAAACCTAAAAGTCGTTGAGTTGTGTACATGGTGAAGCCCCTGGCCAGGAGTTGGACTTCATCTTAAATGGGGAAGATAACCTCATCAATCCAGTCCCATGGCATCTCCTAAACGGGAGAGTTCCTGCAGGGTTATGACCTGAATAAACGCTGACTTCGTTCTTCTGACTATCCAATAGAACTGTCTCGTGTTCCGCTATTTATTCGTAAGTCCATGGAGGATGTTTGCAGCGGTCTACCAACATATTTTTTTCGGGAGGGAAAAGCGGAAAATGTATAAACGAGGTATCGTAATTAATCACAACCTACAGACTTTAGGACGTAAAATATTTTTGTTTGGTAATTTACGCAACCAGCAGAGGGAGTACCTCGACAATAAATTCACAGCGTCTTACTGTATCAGCGAGGCTTCATATCACTCCTTTGAAATTAAACAAATTAACAGACAATTAATGTATGAAGTGAGGAAGCTTATGGAAAGTCAGTGACATACAGTGATTGGTCTGTGTACTGAGAGAAAGAATAACGAAGACCACCCCCATCATGATTCAACTGTCAGCCCCTCCCAGTCAGGATACAAAGGGCTTTTTTTTCTGTCTCAGTTATCTATAATTCAATCACTTTGTTTCCTGTATTCTACTTATTATCTCAAAAGTATTGATCAAGATAGTCATTGCATATTTTGGGCAATCATTTCAATGCATAGTCGAAAATGAAATTGAGATTGTTGATTTGCGTGAATAATGAACGTATTATGTGGATGTTTAGACCATGGTCTAAATGCCTATATACCATTGCTTCAGAAATATGAATGATTGAACTAAATCCCGTTTGACTACTCCACTGTCAACTCTTTTTCGTGGTAAATATTCTGTCCTGTCAGGAATTTGCCAGGTAGGTATCTCCCTTGGTGACCAACACTCATACAAAAGTATGTTGTTCAATAATTTGACAAAAACGACTCGTGCTGTGTAATAAAATCGTGCACACAAATATAAATCTAAAAATCAGTGCTCCTGTGGATGAAAATAGCCAGAGTACACTAAAAAACCATGAGATTAGCTTCCCTTCTGAGGTTTCTATCACCAGTAGAAGAGTTTGGCGATAATACTTCCCAACAACGTGTGTATGCGTCAGTGTAAACTTGCTGCACAGTTGTGTCGTCACTGATCCTGATCGGCGCAGTGAAGGTGAGTCTTAAACTGATTAGTTGTGCTCGTCAGCTCGTGTGAGTTTGTATGTGAATATTGCAAGGTCTTGGGAAGAATTTGCGAACAAACAAGTATCAAAGAGGGATTCAAACAACACACATTGACACTGAATTTTGTCGACTGGGAAATCGGTCGAGATTTGAGTGTTATGGGGTAAGTTGACTTTCTACATAGCCTAGTGACTGTCATAATACATTTGTAGGCAACTGTCTTCATCCCAAATCTTGCAGAACGCATCCCCTTTAAATTAAGCGCATGCCCTGTGAGAGGCCCGTCTGACGTAGACTCAAGCTGCTGGTGAGCACGATCTGCGGTGTATGATTGTGTACACGGTTACAGAGTTTCATTGGTTTTGGGTGTTGGGCATAAGGGAACGCTCAACAAGGTTTAAAATAAATCCCAAGCAAGTGGCTTCAAAGCAGTAATACTGAAACCCTGGCTACACTGATTATACGATCGCACTTTGTTCTATGGAAAGTTAATGTTTAGATCCGTGGATTGTAAAACGGCTCCAAGGTAAGTGTAACTCAGATGGGTTCTCAGCTTCGGGAAAGCAAGCAAATATAGCTGGCTGTCTGCTTTTTTACATTTTCAGTTTTTGCTTTACCTACATATTGAATTAGCTGTATACAGTAAGCAATCTGATGCAGCTTTAAAAGAGAGTTTCTACCTGATTCACTGACAATAAAAATAATTGTCAGTGCTGCATGCCGGCTACTTTATGTTTTACTGTATACATTAACGGTATTTGATTGGGGACCAAATTTGGTAACTGGTTAACTATCCGATATTTGTGTGTGACGGCCAGTAGTTTAATATTTTAAACTACTATTTTATTTCTTATAGATAAGCTTTCAAACCAGATATATATCAGACAGCGTGTTTGAGATTTTCTTTACTATTGTGTTATAATATTCTGAGTAATTTAGATGAATCCAATTGCTCTCATATGATATTCAGCAGTTATTACTGGTCCAGAACAGCAGCAATGTTGCTATTTACTTAAGGTTGAGTAAACGTGTAACTGTATTTATCTTTGCAAATGTGTTGGACTGGGAGTCAGTCTTCATTACATTCTCCAGCAACTGGATCTTTTATTTCTTAAGCATCATCTTTATGCTGGGCTCAGCGTGTTGATAAATTGTGCATCGTTGTCATATCATGACAAAATCAATCCAGAGCTGTCAGGGGATTCGTACAATCGTGCGTTGCGACTTTCCCGATACACTGTATTTTTTTCTCCACACAAAGGCAAACTCGATGCTGATATCATTTACGTGATAAAATTAACTAGAATGTAGCCGATCAAATAAGTTCTTGGCTTTAGTCTTTAAAATGTAATCCTGGTGGTACCGGTCAAGTGGTAAAGTTTGATACAGGAGATGAACACATTCACTGTAGCAAACGAAGGCGCATTTGAATATTACATTTTCTGCAGCACTGTGGACTTGCCAATAAATGCAATTTCCTGCAGAAATCCTTAACTGCGAAAGTGAGGCTGAGGGAAGGGGGTGGGGGAGCAGACTCCACTGTATAGTACACCTCATGTAATAAAGTCAGCAAATCACAAATTTGTCGCCTGTGCTTATGAAAAGGCACTTACCTTGTTAGAAATGGATATGAACGGCTGCTGTGCAAAGTTTTCCTTGGAATCTGGGCATGTACAAGGTCACGCTGTGATTTAATATCATGGCAGGGTTTCTTATTATTGCTAGACCGTGCCCTTAGAAAGAAATCTACAGTCAGTGATGGATGGGCTGAGAAAGAATAGTCATGGATATTTTCTGGCATTTTGTCAGACGTCTGATTATTTCATATGATTATGATTTTGCATGACAAATAACAAGAATTATGTTCCTTTGCTGCAAGATCCTAGTGGGAGGTGTGAGGAGCACAAGTTACTGTCTTCAGGAAGGGAGAGAGTGAGCCAGTTCTGTGCGGGAATAAAGACAGTTAAAGACAGAAAGTCTGAGTGGGCAAGTAGAGACAGGTATGTACCTCAGCAAGCAGCCAGGGGTGATAATACCCATTGTTACACCCCACCATAAAACAGCAGACAAGAGCAAATTACAGAGTCACTTTGAGATATATGTGAATGGGTTAATGCACTGATTTTTATCATCAGACTGAGAACATCTGCAATTTTAAGTATCTGTAATCCTCCTCTTCCTAAACTGAATACTGTTCATAACCCTTTTCACTTTCTGGGATGAGAAGTCTGTAAGGCTTATTAAAATGTGTCAGTTGGCAGGAACACCTGGATAAGAAAAGCGTATCTTTTCTTCACATTTTTTAACTGCTATTTAAACTATTCCCAGGCAATATGTATGTTTTCACAAACGACCCTGAATTTAGTCACCTGATTGTTTTATCATTTCATATCATTTTATATGTTAATACATACAAACTTGCACAACCTTACTCCTTGTTTTCAATGTATTTAGAATGGCAACATAAGACCACACAGTCAACTCTACAGGAGTTGTATGCCAAAATGGGGCAACTTTGGAGCACCCAGCCCCCCAGTGCTACATTTGGGACAGTGCCAAGCAGCATGGGTGAGATCCACAGTGTGGGCTATGTTCATGCACAGCCAGTCTGGTGAATCAGTGGGCCAGGTCCAGACCTGACTTACCCCAGAGGGGTGTGTGTCGCAGCACCTGGCGTTTCCTCTGGTGCACAGTTACAGGACATTGTGACTAATCACTGTGACGCTGTGAGTATACCTGCTGTCACCTTGGGGTTGGAGATGTACATGCACACACATGCATATATGCATATATGTATGTCAGTGCTTGCGCAGGGATCTTCGACCCCATGGTGACAACAGATATACTTACAGCCACACTACGATTATTCACAGTGTGAAGTAACTGTGCATCTGAGAAAATGCCAGGTGCTGTGACTTTATTGAATATAGGTTTTCCAGTTCAGGATCAGGCAGTATAGATTAAATGATCAGTTTCTGAGGCGCATATAAGTGCGTTCACACACACAAGCCCTCTATCTCTGCCCAGAATGGGTATACTGGACTGACTGAGTCAGCCAAATGAATCAGAGACGTTTGAATTCTACTCTTTTAATAGAATGCCTTTTCTATTCAGTGTGTTTTCTATTCAGCCTTTCAGGACTTGGATGTCTCCAGTTAGGTATGTGCATATAAAATGTCACTTAATGGTCGGAAAGTAGGTGACTGGTGAATGTTACAGAGAGCGGCTCCTGTTTTCCAAGAGAATTGTTGAATAGGCAAAGTTCTTGGAGAGACACAGAGAATACAAGTCTAAATCCTTGAAGACCCGCAGCTATCCCACATTTCTCCTCTGATATCAGTTCAGCAGTAAGTGCTGATTCAGGAAAAGATGTGCTTGTTAAAAGTTGTATATATCGTATGCATTTTGCCTCTTTGAGAAATTCTGCAGATGACCGTACAATACAGTACATTGTGGCAGCTCTCTTTTTTTCAAGGCTTTGCTTGTGTTATGTCTGTATGTGGTGTACAGTTCAGCCTGGTGGTTATACTTTAATGTGCTCTGGGCCAGGGGGGTATACTGTATTGGAAGACTCCTTCAGGAATCTAGCTGTGAAAATCAAGATGTACATCTGCAGTAAATTATTAATTTGAGTGCCGGGTGTCATGTGTTTTTCCTGTCTTCCCCTCCAGCTGTATCAGTGATGTACTGTACTTTTTGTCTTGATTAAAAAAGGAACATGTTTCAAGTTTTGTGCAGGGAGAAGTTTTTGTAAATCTGAAAATATTTAAGGGTCTTACTGTTTATGTATCTCCTCATGATGTCATGACTTCATAACACGCCATGAATGATTGTGGTAGGGGACAGACTGTTGTAGCCAGAGGAGGCTATGAGCAAGCTGTAGCAGGCTTTCCCTAAGGACTGTGACGTTCTCCCTTCTATTACTACACAGTCACACAGCCAATTTCCTAATGACCCCACACACAGACACACACACACACACACACACACACACACACACACACACACACACACACACACAGTCAAATAAAGACCTTGGGGTTCCAAATAGGCTTCTCTCAGTTAAAAGAAACTGGAGAGAATGTCCCAGCTTCCCCGTGGACCACTACAGAGCAGTCACAAAGCACTTGACTGAGTGCAGTCTCCGTTCCAAATGTGCCTTTAGTTTACTACATGTGGGAACAGAGAGAGAAGAGCTGAGCTGACAGATGGGAGCTCACACTGATGAGAGAGAAAGTGATTCCTGAAGTCTAAAGAGGTGCCTCCAGTTAATTCAGGGGCTTAATTTGGAATGTAAAGCTTTTTGTTTGTTGTGTTCTCTGTCTTTTTATTACACAATATTATAACTTTAATATGTAAGGGACATTACAATATTTGTATTTGTTGTATTTATTTAATTACAAAAATATTCTGACACTTGGGACTTTTACCCCATTCTCACACTTTAGCACTCTTTTCCCCAGCATAATGCACTTTGAGTTGTAAGTCGCTCTGGATAAAAGTGCCTGCAAAATGCCTGTAATGTAATGCAATATTCTGTGAACTATTTTTGCTCAGAAAGCTGATGGAGGAGTCAGGTCCAAGCTGGCCTGAAGGTACAAATGGTAAGTGTGAATGACCAGATCAGGCAAACCTACAGCTGAATAGGTTATGGGGGAACGACTGTGTGTATGTATGTTAGAGAGTGAGAGTGATAGAGACTGCACATATGTGTGTGTGTGTGTGTGTGTGTGTGTGTGTGTGTGTGTGTGTGTGTGTGTGTGTGTGTGTGTGTGTGTGTGTGTGTGTGTGCATATGCACACTGTGAACTGTGGACTGCATGCTGTGATAGGTCTCTGGTTTGTGTGTGTTATCATGTGTGTAGACCTCTGTCCATGGTCTGAATGCTGCGCTAGCTGGTCTTGTGTGTGTGTGTGTGTGTGTGTGTGCATGTTCATCCCTGCAGTGCTTCTGCACTCCTGAATGACTGTCCTATGTGAGGGAGTATTAAAAGGCATTCATTGTGCCTGACAGCAAAGCGCTGAAGATAACAGAGGAGAGGACCTTCTGTCTGTTTTGAGTTTATGCTCCTCAAAGTTACATGGCTCTCACCCCTCATTTGTGTGGGTGTCAGCCATTCAGGTCCAGCCGCTGATCTGTCCTTGACAACACAGCGAGTTATCATTGGAGGCCTGTTTATGTTGGGCACGCTAAGCTGTAACACCCTCCAATCCAGGCCTTGATGGAACACTGTCACACATGCATGAGGCTTTTTTTAATCATACTTTATTTTTTATTGACTGTTTTTCTCTACAATATTCTCTACCACCCTCTTGTCTTCATCATCATCATCACTGTTTTTACCAGATGACCAATCAGGAGGACATGTGTGACACGTTTTATTCATGGCCACCAATGTTATTCTGAAAATACCACAGATGCCCAATCTTCAACCACCTACTTGACTAAACACAATGCAGTCATAGCGGGACACATTTTCCAGTGTCTGCAGCCTCAGCCATCGTAGACTTTAACACATGTATGCTATCGTGGAATCGCCCTCTGAAAGCCTGCCCAGGCATATAGCAGGCTGAGTGCCTCTTGAATGCGGATAATTAAAGAGGACCCCTGCAGAGAGAGAGAGAGAGGGAGGGAGCTGTGAACATTTCTGCTCCCCCAAAGCCAGAAGCTGGTTAGCGATTTCCCCACTCTGCAGATTTACTCCTGACTCCAGAACATCCCACGTGTATTGCCTGCACTCCGTAATCCCGCACTCCTCAGCTTCACTGCTAGCTCTTCCTTTGGCAGGGCGTACTGATGAAATGCTGCTCCAAACCAGCACAGTTCTCCCCTCTCTGCTCTTCCTGGAAAGAGTCAGGCTTCCAGGTGTAACCCATCAGTTTTTGTATTACAGAGCAGGGCCATGTTCTCATGGGATAGCAGGTAAGGAGAAAAGAGTCATTCCACAGCACTGGCCTGGTCAGTGGTACACAGTGTTTGACATCTACATCTTAGGTCAGGGGATCAAACACATATTTTATGTGGTTAGCGGCAGTAAGAGTCCTGGGTGCCAGTGACGTCCTGTCCTGCAGTACTGTCCCAGTCTGCAGCAAATTAAATCATGATCCTGCTATTTAGAGTCGACAGGGAGCAGTTTATCTGAGTTGAGGCCAAATGCTGACTGTCCCTTTCTTCTCTCGTCTTTACAAAACAACCAGTGACTTTTTTACCAATCTAAACGGAAATCTGTGTCAAGCCATCGTAGACAAAAATTAAAAATACAAAGGGTTTGTCATGTCTTCAACCTCTGAAGCAGGAGGTCATGAAACAACTGGTAACCCCAAAAGCGCTGCTTACTTGTTCTTTCTAAAAATATCGTCTGGGTAGGTATGTACTCATGGGTTAATTTTTCTGAAGTAGTTCATTGCTTTGCTTGAACTGGGCATGATGAAAGAATTGTACTGTGTGAATAACACTAGAGGTTGAGGTTTTAGTTTGGTGTAGTTTTAGTCTTCTCAGGGTACTGATTGGATAGTGGAATGACCCCATCATTCTTAAAACCACAGAAACATGAATCCATCTTAATGAAAAAGCCATATACATATTTGAAGACTTGTATTGTTTGGGTTCTGGACTCCTGGTAATTGCATAGACTTGGACTTTTTTGTACTAAATAGTACTGGCTTCATCTGAAGTGAGTACCAGCGGTATCCAATGCAGCAGGCTACAATAGATTATGCTCAGCATGTAATAGTAAGCTGTTGACTGCATAAGTAATTGAGCTGGTTCACAACACATGGTTTATTGGGAAAATATGACTTGTTAGGAGATATGTAAATATTGGCTATTGTCTATTGTTTTAAAGATTAAAAATGTATTAATTTCTTCTGTGCTGCACCAGACAATGCATATACAATGGGGATGTACAGCGCACACTACAAAGGCATGTACTGTTTGTGAGTTAAAACAAAAGATGCTTTTATCTGCTGGTGACCATGCACAGAGTGTAGGAAATAATGTATTCTGCTTGCTCACAGCTCAGATTGAGAGAGTCTGTCACTTAATATGCAAAAGAAGATGCTTATTGAATGCTGCAGCGCAGACTTGCTAATTTATTTATTTAGCAATTTTTATTAAACCAAATTATTTAGAACAAAGGAATGATGTGTGAGGAAAGCACTGAAATTGTATATATATATAAAACAGGACTGTCATCAGAGGCTGTGAACAGATTAGGTGCCTCTTTGCAGTACTGTGCCTTTGAATGCAAGGCGGGTTCTGGGATACTGAGACTCCACTGAATCTCTGTTGTTTTTTCTGGTGTCTGGACTGTGTCGGTCTGAACTCAGTTTCTGAGTCAGTGGAGAATCAGACCTACTCTCTCCATTCCTCCCCTACTTTTGAAACCATTGTCATTTTCCATTTTCCCTTTTCTGTAGAAGCAGAATAATAATCAACATTGTATTGGGGAAGTGGTTATTTGCTTATAAAGAAACTGTACACATTTTCAGATCCTTCATTGGGTACTTAATGAGCATGCTAAATGAGTGAAAAGTTGTTCCCTTTCTTTTGATATTGCTGAACTACTGGTCAAGTATAGCTCTTTTATGAATCTATCACAACACTGTATGTATTGATTGGGGTAATACCTGGATTGTTTTTGTATTTTATTGCACTGAGATGCAGTGAACGGGAGGTCAATGTGGAATTGGTGTGCAAAACAGTGGTAGCTGGCAGGTGCTGCTTCCTGTTTTCTGGCAAGAGGCAGGATATGCTATTGGCTGGTGAGCAGTGGTGGAACGGCATGGCCCACTAAGATAACAGCCTGCATGCTGTGAACCTGCTCCACTGCCCACATGGCACAACAGAGCACTGCTGTTTCCAGGCAGCCACATGCATAACTCACAGAGTTACCTGTCTAAATGTGGTCTCCGTTGACCCTCACAGCTGAAACTCAGTCAACAAGAAAATTTGGTCCTCACAGCTTTAAATAAACAAGGCCATTCAGAAAGCATTCCAAAGTGATACCAGAGTGACTGGCATTGCAGCACATGTGTCCTTGCTTTCTGTTTCTGCCACAGAGGAATATGCTGTACAGTGGCAATGAGACCCAGCTGTTATACAGTGAAGGTGTAAACTGGCTTTGTGTGGGTAATGTTTATAACTAAAGTGACAGCCTACACATGAGTTTCACCACTTCCCCAGAAACAGTGAGCCAGTGAGACAGGAGCTCCCCTAGCTGAAGTTATCCCAGCAGCACACTTCCCTAAGTGTTGTGTTGTAGCAGAATGACAATCCTGTCTCCTACAAGTATGTGGAAAGGAGTTTACCATAGCAGAGATTCTCAGAGTGTCAGCTCTTGGCTTCTAGCTCTACAGATACTTGAATGCCCGCTGCCACCATTTCTTTTGAATCACTCGACAATTTCTCTCCTGACAAGAGAGAGGAATCCATTAGCAGCCTTCCTGACTGACTCTCTAGTACAGGAATCATTTATACCATGCAATTCTGACATGAATGCGCAATGTGTCAGTTGTGGCTAGGAGAGAGGAATCATTGCATGCTGACTTTGGTTTGGTAAGATTTATCAGCCAGAGAGAGCACCGAACCCTCAGAACTCCCACAGAACATTTTTTCGGAGGCAGCCTGGAGCTGGCTGGTGCACAGGGCAGCAGTGCCAAGAAATGAGCCGTGAATATCTGCAGCTCTGAATGCTTCCGAACCAAAGGTCATGTGTGATACTCTAATGGAGCGTTTCACAGAGAAAGCACACTGAGACACAACCCACGGCAGGGCAGGGGAGGGGATCCAGTGGGACAGTCTCCAGGACCTTTTCATCCGTTTTTTCAGCGTTAGCCTGGCTCAGCCCAGCCCAGCCCAGCCCAGCCCAGGTCTAGCTTTTCCAGTGCACTGCAGACACTGCCCAGCATGAATAATTGAAAATGAATGGCCACAGGACCAGATACACTGCATTTCTGAATGAGCAGCCATACTATGCCAATGTAGTTGAGGCATCCCCCCTTCATACTTGTGAAAGTATTACATGCCTTGATGAATGCAGGCATACATTGTTTGAGCAAAAAAGGTGCGGTGTGGCCAGCCTGACTCCTGCTTGATGGCTGAAGCTAAACAGAGCTGAATCAGTTAATTCTTGGATGGGAGACTGAATGGGGAGACACAAGATTCTGCTGGAAGAGATGTTGATGGGATAGTACAGGCGGCCTTAGCTGTGGACCAAGCTGAACACCAATGTCACAGTGCAGTGAGGGGGCGGCACTGCTGTAGAGACTCTTATGAGATGTGAAACCAGGGCCCTGAGTCACTGTGGTCATCTGCTGCCACTCATAACGAATATGACAGGTACCCTCTAGTGTTCCAGTGAAATTCACTACCTTAATCTGGCCATATAATCATTCTCCAGTTTAACTGTCTTCATAAACCCTCCCTCCCTCCTTAGCTAATGATTGATGAATCCACCGGCACAGAATGCGTTTACTCAAAGGGTGTTGAGGAGTTGAGTTCCTCCTCTTAAATTCAAGTATTTTGAGATTCTGCTTACAGAATATGCTTATAAGAATTATCTGCTTATGGGGATTGTCATATTGTAGCCTTCATTCTGATCTTGTGTTGTTTGATGTCATATGCATTTCTACTCAAAATGGAAATGTAAGTTGAAATTTGATGTCACTGATGAGCTATTATGAGATTTTAATATTTCTTTTTTTGCATGTAATCTAAGAATTTCTGAGCTGAGATACATCAGTTCTTTCATCATGTAATGATAGGTTTTTAAATTATAGGTCATGTAACTGAAGTAACTAGAAATTGAAGGTTGACGTAACTGAGGGCAGAGTGAATGGCTCTCTCCTGTCATACCTGCATTAGGCTGCCCTGGTCTAAGTATGGGCTTTGGCATAACTGTGGTGCAGTCAGGTGTTTATCTTGCCTCAGCATAGTTAAGCAATTTTCATTTTGTCCAATCCATCTCACGTCAGAGGGGAAAGGAATGCATCACAGAGGCAAAATGTTAAAATGCAAAAGATTAGAGAACATTTTCCTGGACACTTTCTTAAATGTTTTTTTTTCCCATAGCAAACTGTTTTCAGATTTGTTGAAGCCTTTGTGTTTTGAAAAACTGTTTTTCTTACATCTGTCATTATACTTCCACTCAGGGAAGGAGGCTTTTGAATGGAAAGCAATAAATTGGCCTTTGTGCTGTTCAGGAGTGGGTGGATTTAATTTCATCCACTGGGTGATATTAGCAAGAGCAGAGGAGGATAATTATATTACAAATATACACACAAGAAATTCTAATTAAAAGTTTCACATAATTATAAGGCCTGTTGAACCCAACATAAATTAGCACAGCCTCTCTCAGAAAATGCCTCAACTCCCACCTCCAGCAATTAAGCCAATTCTCTAATGATCCCAGGCATGTCCTTGTATATGTTTGTGTCTGTGTCTGTGCAGAATCTACCATTATTCTCTAACCTCATTCTCTCATGTCTCTCTTTAAGGCAGTAACTAAAGTGTGTCACTCCTCTTCAGTTTTGGGTAAAGAGTCTGCCACACACAACATCCACTTGGAGAAATTTCATGTCGATGTTGGTAAAGCATTAAGAAGGTGTAAATATCTTTGGCGAATTCTCATGTCATTGCATTTGTTTTGAAGTAGTCCTAATAAATGTGAGTGCAAGGGAATCATGGGAATTATTATCTAAAAGAGTTGTTGGCTGTTCGTGAAAGTCTCAAACAGGCATTGTTGAGAGGCACAAACAATACTCTCATACAGGAATAATTCATGAATAGAGAGAGTAAAGCCCACATATATCTATAGCCCGCACTAGTAATGCATGGGGGGAGGGAGGCATCCACTCAGGATAAAGCCATAACTAGTGACCTATGTTGTTGTGTAAATGACAAAACAAGGTGCCTCCTTCCTCTCCTCCCCTGAGAAGTGTAAACTCCCTCCCCACTGGAATGACTGAAGTATGTGCCCCGGCCCCCACCCTCACTTGAAGAACAGCTGTTTGTCTCTGCATGACAGCCTGTCGCCATCTGCAGCTCTGTGTGCTGGAGTCTGGATTCTGAAGCCTGGCCTGACATAGGCACAGGCGTAGGGCGTTGGGTGTAGGGCGTTGGGTGTAGGGCGTTGGAGTGGGGGGGCTAGCTGTCTCTTAATTTCATTATTGAGGCCCGAGGCCCTAAAATCAGGCGACAGGAAATGAAAACCAAATGGGTGCATTCCACAACCATAGTGTTGTGTTTTTTAAATGGGATTATAAAATTGGTTTCTTTATTAAGATTCTATTTTCATTCATTTTAATCTTTTGAAAAGGCAGCATTGAATGGGAGTCGTGAGCGCAGCTGGGGACTCAGGGCACAGGGACAATGGACGCGCTGAAAGAGTGCACAGACCATGGAGCACAGCACTTCATGCACAGCTCAGTGTCGCATGCAGGCATGCATCCCACCTCCCTTCCTGCTCCATTCTACCTCATCTCCTCTCCTATCTTATCATTTTCCTCTTTAGTCTCCCCTTGTCCTCCTCTGTTCCACATGCTGACCCATGGAGACCAAACCTAGATGTAGGATTTCTCAAGGTTTTATCTCCATTTGTAGAATGGGTTTTAATCACACACAGCAGATCACACAGCCCATTGGAAAGCACTCTTAATTACTACATGAGATCAATGACTTCTCTGGATTACCCCAAAGGGCTGTGCATTTAAGTGCTGGGTAAGAGATCGTTCAGAGCCTGGTCAAGTGGACAGAACAGCAGCTCTATGGGAGAACAATATCCCATAGGCCTCAGCACAGAGCTCCCAACTTAGTCCTCTAGTCCTCCTTTATCATGCAAGTTAGTTGTTTCAGTTCAGGGCTTAGACTTTAAGATGCTGATTATGTGTTGAAACCGATACATTCCTTGTTTGCATAAAAATCTCAGTTCCTATTGTGACACAGTGAAGTCTCTGAAGTTCAGTGCTGCTTTGTGGACATTCAGCGTGATTCACATGTTAATGGGGTTAAGGTATTTAAAGCACCTCTTGTGTCACAGCACAGCTGGTAAACTTGTTTGTTTGCTCATGCCCTCATAGTAGGAAAACCACAGTTTCACCCCCATTCTTTTGAAACAGGAAGCAAGATGTAAATATTTGATTGGTAGGTTTGTCTAATGTTGTGCTTGACTTTGGGGAAGCAGTGCTGGGATTCTGTGTACCTCACACGTCACCAGGGAAACTCTGTGCAAGAGGATGTACTTTATTGAAACTCCCAGAGTTTGCTTTTCTCAATATTTACTTCTGTCAGAATGTGTAGAACGGCTGAGTGTTCATGGAGTACAGAGCACCTGTACAAGAAAGATCTTTCTCTGAATGTTCCATATAGACATTGTTTCTTAATAGAAAAATTTTGGAAAAAAAAAATATTTTAGTTATCTTCTCTTGCACCCACAAAAGATTTGATATTATTACATCTCAACTACACTGAAGAAAACTGCTGCCGAATTTTAACTACATGAGAATAGAGAGAGGAGAGTCTTACATTGTCTTTATTTTAAAGAATAGTTATTAATGACTTTATTATTTGAAGTAATTTTTCACATTTCATGTTTAATCATCAGCTGCATTACAATATGAACCTAACAGGAGAAGACAGAGAGTGCGGAGTATGGTGACATCACACATTGCATTGTACAGCTGAGTTAAACCCTCCCATCCACTCCCAGTCAAAGGCCAAATGGATGCTTTTAGAGAGAGGATGGGCTACTTTATGAGATGGTGCATATAAATGGAGCACTGGTAAACAATCTTCTCTC
Source organism: Albula goreensis (assembly GCA_022829145.1). Lineage (NCBI taxonomy): Eukaryota > Metazoa > Chordata > Actinopteri > Albuliformes > Albulidae > Albula > Albula goreensis. Next base: position 17,437,289 of record CM040764.1, on the reverse strand, counting down.
TTCACTGTTGTGTGCCTGTCATGTAATACACGAGCATGAGAAACCTGCACCCCCAATTGATATACGATGACCATGTTTATTATGCTTGTCTGTTGAGTCTCAGGCGGGGGGATAGCTTTGTTTCTTGGGAGACCTGACTTCACAGTTTTGGCCACAGTTACTGAACAGCTTGCAAACTGAGTGGGTGAGGCATATCTAGAGTGCATAAGATTCCTGTGGCACTCAGTAGCCTGCCTCAGACCAGAAGCACAAACTCCTTTACTCTTCAGCTGTCCACCAGTGTGTCCACCAGTGTGTCTCTATGTTTTTTATTTGAGCATTATTTGTCACTGTGAAAATACTGCATCTCCAGAGTGATGCATGAAGCCGGTGCTGAGTCGGCACAAATGAGATGGCTGAGCTGAAACGATCTTTAATGGGAGAGGTTCCGCTGTCCGGAGTTGTGCTGAACGCGATGGCCCATGGGTGAGTCTGCCACGGACATGATTAATGGGTTTGGGTGTACCTGGGCAGCACAGCGATGGGGCCTCTCTCTTCCCTCCGCTCTGCTACACTCTTACTGCAATGCAGCGGGACTCAAAAGATCTGCCAGAATGTGCAGATTCCATCAAGCATTTTGTCTGTGTGTGTGTACACATGAGTGTGTGTTTGTATATGTGTATGAGTAAATATGCATGTGTGTGTGTGTGTGTGTGTGTGTGTGTGTGTGTGTGTGTGTTCCTGCGTGGATGTGTGTGTCTTACTGCTGCTATTTCTGAGCTCTGCCACATAAATCTTCCATACTCGCTCAGGTTATTCAGTCGGGAAGGTCATGGAGAAACCACCAACAGAGTTTGAATGGGATATTTCAAAAAAAGCACACCAAGGATGGGAGAAAAGATCTTTTGTGGAAAGCAGGAAAGAAATAATTAGAATTAAAAGAATAATCTTGTTATAATAGTAAATAAATTATAATATTAAATAATATTTTTTTCCAGTATCGATTTGTAAGTATCTGGCATGTTTTACAGGAACTATTAGAAAGTTTTGAGGAAGAAGGGAGGTCCCCTTACACAAACATTTATTACAAATTTCCAGCACTGAAAATTCAGGTTACTCACACACTCCATTTTTGGCAAACTGACTGTGAAAGATAAGAAACTGACCTATAAAATGACAGTACCGAAACTTTCCCTCAAGGGTGAATGTTTCAGACTTCCGTCCCGCTGCAACGGCTGGTTTCTTGGGTTACAGTTGCTCAGTGCTGAAGCGCAGTTACCGTGTAAGTGCGCCGTGACGCACTGAGCGAACGGGATTTCTTGTAGGCACTGAAGGTGAATTCCGCTTTCACTATGAAAGCCTTCCACAGAGGGCAGGACGAGGAAGCACACTCGTCCCCGCCCCAGCCTCTGTCTGAACTGCGCCGGCTGCTGTTGGAGGAAGCACTTTGACCCCAAACGATGCACTGGCTGGTGTGTGACTAAGTTGGAGTTACTTCTGTTCGTCAAGATATGAGAAGCACCATTCAACCAACAGAAAGTATTAAATAGAAAAGAGGAAAACGAAAGCGTCCTGTTCTACTGCTGAAGACAAACTCTGTTTCCTTTGTCTTGGAAGCGTTGTTAGTTGCAGCTGTCATTGATATGAATTCTGCACACGGGTAAGAGGTCTTTGGTTGTTCAGTTGTTCTGAGATGACAGTTGTATGATGTTTTGGCTGTCTCAGAGATATTGTTTTTATGTTTCTCAGATGATTTTTTTTCTCACAATTGAAACTATATAGACATTGTTTTTAAAGTTGGATAGATGTTTGTGGAATATTTATTGCTTATAATGCTGTACAAGTACAATGCATCCAGAAAATTAGAAACAATGGAACAGTATCAATCTTTGAATTGTACATTGAGTACATTGCTCTATGGTACAACCATGGATGTCATTGTTATGTCAAGTTTTCTGTGTGTGAAGAGCAGTCTCATGCTAACCCATGTATGAACTTTATAATTCTATGAGCTCAATGTACAGGGTTTTACAGTAATTCCTGTTTAGGAGCAGTTTCTTGTCAGATTAGCCACATATATATTACATAGTATGTACTGTCATTTAGCAACTGTCAAAATGTCTGCGATCTGCATGCTGGCTCCAATTCCTGTCTGATTTGGTAAACCTGCTGAGAGTATATGAAGTGCATGAAACGCTGATTCAGCTCAGTCTCAAGAGGTTCCCTCTGGGGTTGCATTGAGTCTGTGTGCTTCCTGTCATATGGTTACTGGAGGCTTGCCTTCAGACCAATGGGGTTATAGCTTTGCGAAACTGACTTTTTCAATGTCAGCATTTATACTGCATTGAAATGTTAGCCTTGTGACTGGTCAAACAGAATGTTCTTTCCCTAAATATGAGTAATTAGTAAACTAAAGTGTTAACATGTTGTGGAGAGAGATTAGAGAATTGTCTTAACTCAGTCAAAATAGAACATATTTCCTTGAGCAATTTCTGTCACCGCTGTTATTACCTGGTTAAAGGATACAGTTTTATAGATTCCATGAAAGTCGCTACCATATTCAAACACTATTCAGCAGTATTCATTGTCTTTTTCCTGACATTAAAGTTTGTTCTCAGTTTATCTCATGTTGGCACTCGTGACAGGATACAAAGTGAAAATGTAAGCACTTCTTAGGTACCTGTTGGTTGTTTTTTAACCAAGGCCTCAGTGAAACTTAAAAGGAAATGTTGCTGTCCAAACTTTGCTACAGCAGCAAGACCCATTTTTCATATTGAACTAAAACCACAGATCTCAATCTTGCCTGACCTTCAGGAATAAGCAGGGAAATACTGACATCTGGTCTCTTGGAGTACCTTCATTTTCCCTAACTTGACTTTTAGCTTCCTTTGGTATAATATCTACTCTGAAATGCTGTATAGCTGAAAAGATGGCTCCCCTCTGCTTTCCCTTTAGGTCCACTCACTGTCTTTAGAGCTGCCTGTTGCTCAGAATAGAAGTGTGAAATCCCATATCGCTCAAACTGCAGCTCTGATGTCCCCAGTGAGAGTCTATGCCAGGGAGGGCATGTGGCAGCTGGGGCTTTCCATGACGGGGAAACACCTCTGAGACAGGCACAGTGATAGGACTTTCTATTGGCTCCTGTCCTGGGTTTGACCAGAAAACATTTTTTAATGTGGGGAAATGATTCAGTCCAATCTTTCTGATTTCTTTTTTTTTTGCCACCTTTTCCCCTCCTGAGGTCCACTTCCCACCTGCTCAGAGGGAGGAAACCTTGAACATGTGACTGCTTTGAGTCACATGATGACTGAGCCTTGCTTTTTCAACAGACGCGTCAGCAATAACATACTACCGTCAGACGAACACAAAGTCAGCATAAACTCGGTTCCTGTACTCGCAGGCATTCAGCCAGCCAGGAGTGGCCGCTAGGGAGAGCGATGGGGCTGATGCCCTCTGACAGCCGCGGCTGGAGTCCTGGGCCTTGTTTTTAAACGCTGTCATTGTGCAACATTTTTGGTTCAGACCTGCATTACATTTTGTTTACAGAAAATGCGAGAGGTGGGAATGTGAGTCTGAAAATTGAGGGGTAGTGTTTCAGACTTCTTGTTATGGGCTTTGAAGGTATAAACTGCAGGAATCTACATTCCTTTTGCAAATAAATATGCTCTGATCAGGTTACAAATGAAATGTTATTTAAATAAAAGCATGTCATTGTTGTGATCATTGTTTGCTGTGTATGTTATTGGAAGGAGCTTTTATAATCTGATTGTTTTATTATGTGACATAACATCACATATATTTTCAACATCCAGCTGCTATTAAATTAAATGCTCAGATTTAAAACAGCATTCTGTGTGTGATGTGCCATTGGCCTATTATGGGTAGACATTATAGTCCCAGTGCTGACAGATACTGAAAGCTGATGATAAATGCAATATACAATGGATTGGAAGCATCCTGTTGTACAGTCATGTCTTTAGGCAGTATAATACGATATGATTGTCTTTTGGGAGTCTTCATGGTTAATGCTTTACCGCTATGCTGTTGTGAGTTGTTTTTGTGAGTCATGTCTTGCACTACATCGTGGATGAAACTCTCATGGGTGATGCCACTTTTTAAACAACTGCTGTGTGACAAGGTCATGGTAACTGGCACACTGTGAGTAATTGTTGTTTGGCACTGTCATGACAAATGCCATGCTTTGCTCGATTGACGTCTGACTCTGTCATGCCTAGCAGTAATTTGTTGAGTGATGAGTGTTGAGTGAGAATTGAACAAACGCGGACGTCAGAGTCTGACTCTCTCTCCATCTCCTTACAGGTGGCGACAGACAAGGTTGCAGGCAAGCTGAGTTCAACTCTCTCATGGGTGAAGAACTCTGTGTCTCAGACCGTCAGTCAGATGGCTAGCCAGGTGGCCCCCCCCTCCTCCCTCCACACCCCCTCCACCTCCACCTCCACCAGCCTGTCCACACCCGCTCTCTCGCCCTCTTCATCCTCCTCGCCCTCTCAGCTCAGCCCCGATGAGGTGGAGCTGCTGGCCAGGTTGGAGGAACAGAACAGGTAAGAGACAGACGCAGTTGTGGTTTGTAATGAGCTCACACTTTTTGGGTGAAATCTAGAGCTTTGTTTGCCTGAGTGGTGCTGCTGGGCTGGGGAAGGGGGTGGTGGGGGGGTGCACAGGGATGAAATGGATGCTGTACATCTTCATATTTGAAATGATATACTGTTTAATTTGAATGTATTCTGATTTCTTTTTAGAAAATTGCAAAGCAAGCCAAAAAAGTAATTTCCCTGCAGAAATACTTGGATTAGTCTGTAATCTAATTGGTAATTTAGCTGGTCAGTTTAAGGCCTTGTATTTATGAATTGTGCAAAGTATCTTCAAGATGTATGTAGTACAACTCTGAGATTTAATGCATGCAGTCCAGTGTTGCCTGGATAATATGCACCATGGCAAAACATTTGCTATTCAAGGATAATGAATGTTTACATAACAGCATTTTAAACATGCATGTCATGTAGAGATGGATATAGAGATTCCCAAGTGTTTGAACATCTGTCCATTAATGTAACGAGGCCTGCTTTTAGGAGCAGGGTAGCAGTGCAAGACTGATAGCTTGAGCAGCCTTGTAGCTGGACACTGCCAGAGCCATTGCAAGGCTTCCTAGAATGATGCATGACATGTCCGAGTGCAGGGTAATGCTGGTAATTGTATAATGTACCCTTGGGGGACTTGGGTTTTTGTATGGTTAATGGAAGCTCACAAATGGGGAGACCATTTAGAGTCCAGCCGCCTAAGGGACACAGAGGGGTCACATGGTCCAAGCTGGTCATTTCAGCCTGACATTCCAGCAGGGGCTTGCCCTGATTCCCCTCACTCAACTGGCAGGCTAATGACTCTCATTGCACTGTCACTGCAGGCCCTGAGCTGATTACATGTTTGAAAGTGTGAGTTTGTTATCTATTGTGCATAGCTGCAGAGCATGATGGGAGGTGTGAATATCCGGAGATGACTTTCACTTTGAGGTGCTATAGTATATAACTGGTTTATTCTTCTCTGGATTGTAAAGAGACTGGAGGGATGGAACAGGGACAAAATGTCTGGATTGGACTGCACCTGTTGTCCTGGTGCTTGAAGCTTTAGAATGCCATTGTTGTGCTCATCCATTGTCATTCTGTTAGGGCATAGATTTGCAGATACCTGTTGTCCTAGCTATAATGGACATGGAGAGATGAGTAAAGGAAAACCTGCAGAATTTGATAAAGAAATGTGATGATTTGGTTTTACAAATTGACTGGTACCATACCTTAGCAAAAGAAAAAAAAGTCTCATGAGTAAAAGGTGAGACTTGACAGGTATGGATAATGAGCTTCATTCTGAGTTACTGAATGCATTTGTCACCACTGAGGTCCACCACTGGGGTGATCTGTTTAATGGCCTGTTTTTCATACTCTTTCCCCTCTTCACTGCAACGGACTTTAATTAAACCCTGCCAAAAACCAGTTTAGCCATGTAAAAGAGCGGTATGTTGTCTCCCACACATATATTTTCAAAAAACTTGCCTCAGCATGTGGCAGGAAACAGTTTAACCATTGCTTCTTGGTCTTCAGCCTTTTCTACTCTTAATATTTCAGCACCCAGATGGCATTGTCTTAAACCAGAGTTGCTGAATTGGAATTTACTGAAGCAGGTCAGGCTAAGTAACTTACCTAACGGTACAATGGTTTTGCCCCACTGGGAGTGCAATCCGAATCCTATAAGTTGCAGGTCCAATCCTCAGGTGGCTATTTGCTGGGAATGCTTACAAACCTAGTTCCCTAAAGACAGTACTGCGCAATCACTTTTATTCAACAAAATCACAGAAGTGTACATTCTGAGAATCACCAGAGTAATGTAATCACAAGATCTCTGGTTTAAGGCACAGTCTGGACGAAGGGAGGTTCCTGTGGCAGATTGGCCAATGTTAGGCTTGCATAGACTTGCAGGCCCAGAGGAAGTTTTGCCTCATTTTCTCCCCATTGATTTTCCCTGACCTGAGAGCACTGGGCACACAAAGAGAAACAAAAGGCATAGCACTAAATCTGTTCATAGGCTAACCATAGGCTGTATGACCTTTGACCCCTGGTTCCTTAGAGACATGTAGGAGCACAGCTGTGCCCTTTAACTCAGCATATGTCAGTTTCCTTCCCCTCTGAGGTTTATAGTCCTGCATGCTTTGATTAATAATGGACCCAGTGCCTCTCCCAGTAAGCCTTTTACCTTATTATTTTAATTTGCTGTTTTGTCTGTGGTGAGTTAAAACTGTCACTTAATGAATAGATTTTGCTGAATTAAATTGTGACATACATACAGTAATCTGTAACATATCAGAGCCTGTGAGACTGTCTGCACTGTATAACTCAGAAATGGCTCTGCTTGTGAGCAGTCCACAGGTCGATCTTTCCAGGGTCATAACTTCATCACTTGGAGTCTCTGTGGCTTGTTTGGGCAGCAATATGCTTCAGCAGCTTGGATTGGTTCACAGGTCAAGAACTGTTTCATGTGATTTGTAATGCACTGAATACCTAAATAGATCCCATGCTGCCCCACTGTGTTTGTGGCATGTCAGCTGTATTACTAAATAAATGTATCTCTCATGTTATTACCGTGCGTCTGAGCGTCTAGCTTGTGTTCTCCAGCACAGCACAGTGGTGTTCCTGCTTTCACAGGCACCCTGCAGATGAAATGCATGCCTGAACAACTGAGCCTTGAGCGCCTCAAACAGGGCAGCCGGCTGTGTGTGCCTGACATTCTCCTTCTGCTCATTAAAACCAAACATGATATGGCAGTAAAAAAGGTACCTCTTAAAAAGACAACTTCACAGGAAAAAAGTTATTTTATTATGAATAATAATTATTCTTCATTCTTACCGGTTTCATGACAAAATAGTTTACAGTCTGGAAAAGGCTTTTTGGCATTGGAATTCTCCTTCTGCTCACAGGAAAACCAGTCTTTGTTGTCACTCTCACTGACAAACTCCACTGTTATCGCTTTTTGTGAATTGCAAAAATATTGATGAATTATGTCTTTATGTATTCATGAATTAATTCTTGTCCAAAATATGTGTACAAATGTTCTAAAACGCTCAACAAAATAAAAAGATGCAGCATTAAATCAACGAAACACTGATTATCACAGCAGCAGAAGCTGGAGACTGGAACGGTTAGAGGTACAATCAGTATTTGACCTCTGGCTTTGATTTGTTTTTCACTGCATTAGATGATTGGGATCCATTTCCTCTCGCTTGATTTGGCTACCGAGAGGGAATGTCCTTTATTGTTGTCATATTTTTAGTACATGACGTTTAAAAAAAAAAAAAAAAAAAAAAAAGAATCTTTCCTTCTAAAATTGTGTATGGTTCTGTAATGATGTATGGCTTAAATTGTGTGATAAAAAGTGATCCTAATATTTTGGCACTTTATGGAGCTTAATTCCTGCTTGGAGGTGAACCAGCCCTTAGATCCCCCTCTGAATTCCATCAACATACAGATGCTGAGGTCCAGAATTCAGGTTCTTGCAGTGTTTGCAGAAAAAGGAGCATGAAAACGGCTCTCACTGGAAATCCCCATTAGTGGTAAACACATGTCATAAGCAGACTTGGAGCAAAGTGCAGCTCAGGACTTCGCTGCGCTTCCTGAGTTCATGCTGATGCTGCTCACTGAGCGTGTCAGAGAGAGAGACTGTAGCGTATGCACTGGCCTGGGCTCTCAGCTGAAGGGAGAGATCTGAAGTCACTCAAGGTGCTGATGTTAGCCTGCAGATGCCATGCTCTGTTAATGTGAATGTGAATTGATTCAAACACATTTCACATCACTGTTTAAACATGTACACTGTAAGCACAATCAGTTGGTAACACAAAACTGTAAGCATATACTGCTCCTGTCAAGGGGACCCATGTGGTTTTTATCTTGCTAATGCCATCATATTGCTAACGTGCTTAAATGTTGATAATGTACTTATTTCTAGCACACACTGCAAACACACTGACGTGGCAAACATGAATGGCTGAAAGTGCTATGGAGCTAATGTGCTCATATTCCCCACATCGTTATGCCTCTAACATGCTCAAAACACAAACATTGTTAAGCTCCTGACATTGCCAACACAGTTGTGCTGTCTACAGTCATGCTGGCAATAGGCTCCTATCACTGACTTTCATGCTCCAAATATGCTTACTCCACTGATACAGTTATACAGCATACTGGCACATATGTTGGCACATATTTGATAACCCATTGATAAAAACTCACATTTAAAATAATGTTACTACAGTCACATTGCTAACTCTGTCACCCAGTTAATACACATTGCTAGCACTTTCATGATGGTAGCACAGGCAGGTGTTGGTAGAGAACTGAATTAGACTTCTATCAATCAAGATGCAATTTGAAAGGACCAGGATGTGGGTATCCAAAGGGAAATTACTTCTTGGTGACCAGATGTCACCCAGGGTTTGATAATAGAGTGTTAAGAAGGGGGCATCCTTGTCGATAGTAGGCAAGCAACAGTATTTTGAATCTCATGAGAATCATAACCTGTAGCCTGTGAAGGGGACTGAGTTGAAATGAGTGGTAAATATTTTAGTAGGCTCTCGGTAAGTCAGTGAGCAGCGGGAGGGACATGGTGTCACATACAGAGAGAGCAGAAAAGAGAGAAATGGAGCAGTTGAGGGAGACGACTGCAGGAGCTGGGATCAGGAGCTGGGTTAATTGGAGGCAAATAGAATATCATGTTGCTCGAGAGCAGGCGGGCATTGCACTGCATTGTCAAAGCAGGAATGCTTTTTGTCTTGCGTCTCACCAAAGTCGTTTGGTATTCTGAGATACAGACATTGTGATGTTATTATTGAGAGTGTTAACACACAGTCACACTGCTGAACGATCCCAGTGCTAACATACTGCTGTGTGTCATCTTCACAGTGCCCACGCTTATGGTTCATTGGGTTTGTTTCACCTCAGGCCACTCCTATGTTTGCTTCTCAGTATGTTAGCTCCTCTCGTCTGTGTCTGTATCCGTCTGTGTGTTTGGTATCGTAGCACTTAGCACAGTGAGAGTGAGACCCAAACTCATTTTTATCTCAACGTTTTGGATTACCCTTTGGGTTTCAAGCACCCACAGAGTTTTATTTCTGTATTTGCTGGCGCTGTACAGCTTCATATGTCTGAACTCCCCTGTCTGTTTCACATGAAGAAACAGGTGCACACCAGACACTAACCAGTCTGAAGAATGTACGGACTTAATACTGGTGCTCTGTCTTATTCAATACTGAGTTGGACGCCGAACACTTATTTATTCCAAAAGAAATGCCAGACCGGACTGTGAAAGCAGGCCCAAAGCTCAATACACTTTATGTCTCCACATAGATTATCAACCAATGCCAGTTTAAGGGGCCACAGCTCCCTCCTGGCCTATTTTACCCGTAGCCCCTCCCCTCTGTGAGCTTGTGGGTGTTGTAGATCACTGTACCTAGACTGAGGCCCAGCCTGTTTTTCCGAGATCAGGTTTCTGTCCCGGCCTCCAGCGGGCTGTGTGCTAATGGCTCCCCCCTCTCACAGCTCCCAGGCCAGGCCATGTCTCACTTCTGCCAGATGTCAGATTGGGTTCCAGGATTTGGCCTACCTGTCTAACCTTAGCACAGCACTGCCCATTCCAACCCAGAATAGAGCAACACAGCACAGTCCTAGAAGGGTAGACTCTGTTTGTTTTTGTACTTTTATTAAAAATTAAACAGAGGTTTGGATGTTTTACCATCTCCTTGTAGGAATCTGGTGCATAGCACTTTTAATCTTTTGAACCAGACTTTAAATGTAGCTACAAGAGGTGCACAATGCATAACAATAGCTCTGTGTCTCTGTCTGTGCTTCCCCTTACTGAGGAGGCTGTCTCATAACACATAGCCGAGGTAGCCTTCTATTCTCCCATAGGCCCATGCTCCTAAATGCTGTGTACTGGAGGTTTCCCCTCTCTGTGTTTCTCTCTCACAATCTCTTGTCAGTTTCTGTATGATACTGATTGCTTGGCTCAGCATGGAAGATGATGCCAAAAAAAGATCTGTTTAAAGCAGAAAATTGCCCTGTCATCCTCTGTTGCTGTCAAATTACTCAACCCCTCCATCTCCCTCTCAAATTCTGAACCCCCTCCATCTCTCTCTTAATCTATTAATTCTGTTTGATGAATGGAGCTGGGCTGTCATGTCTCCATGGTGCTGACAAAAGACCCTGGCATGTGTGTCCCAGTGTATGTGTTGTACTGGAAGTCAGACTAATCCTGAACAGCGATTTCAAGGAGGAAATGTAATACCAAACATGGATGGGATTTCGGTTTTGTTGTGCAGGCAGGTCCTTATGCAGTGTGTGTGTATGCACTCTTCTGCAGGCTCCTGGAGACCGACAGTAAGTCGCTGAAGTCGGTGAACGGTTCACGGCGTAACAGTGGCTCTTCCCTGGTGTCCAGCTCCTCAGCTTCCTCCAACCTCTCCCACCTGGAGGAGGACACCTGGATCCTGTGGGGCCGAATCGTCAATGAGTGGGAGGATGTGCGCAGGAAGAAGGAGAAACAGCTCAAGGTGACACGCATTCCCCGAGTTGCTTGAGTCGCTCATGCTAGCTATGTTTCATTTTTGAACAGCACAAAAATAAAATAACCATTAGCTGGTGTGTTTTAACAATTGTGTGACTAGAAAAACACACCATCGTTGGATGTTGCTGCCTTCTTGAGCATTCCCCTCTGTATTTGTGGGACATCTATGTGTGCTATTGTAATGTACTCCGCTCTGTAGTCTATCAGTCCCTGTTCTCGCATCCCGGTGCTGAGTTGAGCCGTTCTGCTCATTAGAAAGTCGGATTGATTCCTGCCTGTCATACGTGCTGCGAGCGTTGCACAGCTCAGTCACAGGAGCCCATTCCTCTGGTTTCCACGAGGCAGGCAGATGAGAAGATTTTCGCGTGAGACTGAGGTGCGCATTCCCGGCCACATACTGGAAGAGGGCCTGTCATCCCATCTCCCCAGACATTCCACATGACTCCCAGAGTCCTGAGGGGCGGATGGAGAAGGTTTAGGGTCCAAGGAGCAGGGAGAAAGCATATTGTGGGGTCACAGCACAGAAATAAATTCTGCTATCTTAAGCCTGATGTTTGTACAAGACCCCTTTTATGGGTGATATATGTGTGCAGTACTCTTAAGAAAAGTCTCAATTGAACAGAATAAGCACTCGCTCCAAGGTATTTATTGAGTTCACTGGTTGTACTTCTTTGTGGTCCAGTGCTGTTGAAACATTCTTTCATTTTTGTGTGTGAGTAATGAAGTGTGCCAGTATGGTCCCTGGCAGATTTGTGTGTGTGTGAGTGTGTGTGTGTGTGTTTGAGCATGTGTGTGTGTGTGCGTGCGTGTATGCATGTCTGCGTGTGTGCACATGTGTTATTTGTGTTTGTGAATGGTCAGTGCATCATTATGCATGTAGATTGCTGCAACATAGATTTAAAGAAATCATGTGAGACATGGCTATTTTGACAGCTTTGACTTTGAGCTCTGAGTCACTTGATGACTACGAGGAGTCATCCACCAGCTGTTGGAAGAGATGTGTTTGGAGGAAGGGCAGCACAGTGGTGTTTGTCCAAAGAGTGCAGTTGAAATCCTCTGAACTTCACCTGACTGCCCTCCTTAAAAACACAATGAAGATGTAGTATGCCTGATTAATTTTATTGCCACCAGACCAGCAACACTGGCTGGTATTCTTCCACTGAGCCATTAGAGCAGGAAATGGCTGAGGGAGGTCACAGTCATGTCAATGTGGGAACACAGCATCCCCATCCAGGTTAAATATAGAATATAACTCTGGGCCATGCAGGTACATATTACACTGTAGACAACTCCAGACTCATGAACAAGGAAAATAAACCCAGATTAGTTTTACTTTTGATTTCATGCATCTGAAAGTAGCTGGATTTTTCCCTGTAAGAGGAGTAATGGAAGGTGTTTTACAGACACCTGATTAGGGATAAATTCAGTGCCCCTGAAGTGTCACACAGTTGTTTGTGTCATATTGCACTCGGTAAAGCCTTTGAAGAAAAAGTAACCCAGTTGGTTTCAGGCATGTAATCTCATGCAGCCAGTGGCCTTTAGTTAGCACAAGAGATAAAAAAGGGATTAGGTTGTAGAGCTCAATGGCCCGGCTTTGTTTTCATAATTACCTTCATATTATTGAGAAGGTTAAGTGCGTTGAAGTGGAGATAAAGCCCCAATGCTGGTAATGAATCTGTGATTGACTGTAACACTAGGATTAGGCTGATATTACTGCTGTCTTCCATCAATGGTGATGAACAGACAGGATGTGCTGCCACTGTGGGCTCACTTCATCTGTGCTCAGGTTGAAGCTGTTTCTGCATGCCACACAAAGGGACCGGGCATAGGAAATATCTCTAAATGTGCAGACACGGTTTGTTATGGTGTGTCCCACACAGGAGCTGGTCAGGAAAGGGATCCCACACCACTTCCGAGCCATAGTGTGGCAGCTTCTGTGTAACGCCCAGAGCATGCCCATCAAGGACCAGTACTCAGAGCTGCTGAAGATGACGTCGCCTTGCGAGAAGCTCATTCGCAGGGACATCGCCCGCACGTACCCTGAGCATGAGTTCTTCAAGGAGAAGGACAGCCTCGGCCAGGAAGTGCTCTTCAACGTCATGAAGGTGAGGATGTGATGGTTCAAACTCCTTGGTTGGTTTGTCTCGACTGTGAGCAGGACTGCCAGCTCCAGTCTGACTTGACCCTGTCCAGAGAAGGTGAATTCTTGTGGCTGTTTTCACGACAGAAAACAAGCTTGTGTCCTGAAAGTGGGTAGCTGTACTGCTCTAAACTGCATCTCATTCGCCAGGCTTATGGTAGTGAAGTAGAATTATGACATGCTAGTTAACAATTAAACACTTATTGTCAGTTTCACAGAACACAGACACTAAGCCAGTTTCTCAGCAGTCAATTTCACAGTTCTGCTCGCTTTCCGTAAATAGCAGCTATGACAGATTCATGAATAACATCCCCCTGTGAATTTACCAATAAGGAAGTGAGGTGAAATTGTTTCCCCATTGCTCCATTCAGATTCATTGTTAATCTGCTTGAGAAGACAACACGCTTGTAAAAGTATCTTTTCTGTTAGCTTAATTTTGAGTATTAATACAATGTGTTATTATTTCCTGTGTCAGCTGCTGAGTTTATGCTCACATTAATTACTGAACGCATTTGTGTATGTCCTGTTCATGAAGCTCAGACAGATGCCGAGCAGAAAGCATGCAGTCAAGGAAACTGTCAACATGGCTTATGCATTGTGTTGGAATAATTGGTGTGCATAAACAGATAATGACTGAGGCAAGGAGATGTGCTAAGCCATCTCCACCTGCAGCTTGGTTTGAGATCAGGCCATTCGAGGGACATGTTCTTCAGCTGAATAGTGCATTATAGAATCCCAACCGCTTGCCTTTCCCTTTTATTGCAGAGGGAGAAGGCAAGCTGACACGTACCTTAGAGAATAACAGGGACATTTTCCAGTTGGTTTGCTGCAGACACTGAGTTTTTTTTTTTTTTTTTTGGGTGCTGGGTGCAGAGTAATCAATAAAGTTGTGAAACGAGCCTGGAACTTGGCAGTATAGCTGTGCAGACACGCTGAACTTCTATCAAATGCCAGCTTTCTGCACCCTGTCTGCCAAAGAGCTTTGTGCCTGATATGTAGGTATTGGTAGTGCTGGAATGAGATTCACTACACCTCTGTGTTGTGCTGGACAGTTCATATAGGCTAAAATTGGTAGTTTTTTGTTGACAGTCCTACATTTCCAGAATAGTAAATGTGTAGTGTGTGGCTGTTCCCCTGTCTGTGTTTCCCTGTCCTTCCTGACCTGATGTAATCTTTTGTTTATTGCAGGCTTACTCGCTGGTGGACCGCGAGGTGGGATACTGTCAGGGGAGTGCTTTCATTGTTGGACTTCTGCTCATGCAGGTAAAGCATCCTTCGGGATCCTGCTCTTGGACTCCTCTCCTCTTGCTTTCCACATTTAGGCTTCAAGCAGACTGTTTCACCCTTCAAACGAACTATGATGAATAGGCTAGAATGTTCCTGTGGTATTTTGCAACATAATTTTACGTCTTTGCCGTGAGACAAATAATATATCATGCAAGTCTCTGAGTGTGAAACTGCTTGATGAATTGAGTTGTCAGGATCGTCTTTGGTCATTACATTGATGCTGATGAGTGTTGTACCCACACGCGGTGTGCTTGCCTTTCTCTCCAGATGCCGGAAGAAGAGGCCTTCTGTGTGTTCGTGAAGCTGATGCAGGACTATCGTCTCAGGGAGCTGTTTAAGCCGAGCATGGCTGAGCTGGGCCTCTGCATGTACCAGTTTGAGTGCATGATCCAGGTACGTCACCTGCTACGCCGACCCCACGACCGGGTCTGTCCAGCAGGGGGTCTGACTGTTAGTGCGATGTGGTCTTTAACTCAGTGTGGAGGCTTTGCTGAGAGAGTCTGAATAGTGCTGCCTCTCTCACTGGTGTGTTCGCTTTGTTTCTCTTCGACAGGAGCAATTGCCAGAACTCCACCTGCACTTCCAGGCTCAGAGCTTCCACACCTCCATGTATGCGTCCTCCTGGTTCCTCACCATTTTTCTCACCTCCTTCCCTCTCCCTGTTGCCACTAGGATCTTCGATATCTTCATGTGTGAGGTGAGTCAGCACAACTGTGTAATTGCAAGGAGACAGACATAACAGGAACAACTTAGTAACTGCTGAATGGAAACATAAAGTGGTGACTGTCACTTGAATGTATTTGCTTTGAAGCATTAGATTAACACTCATTTAGATAAAATACAAGAGTGCCCTCTAGTGGTAGAGGACTGGTGCTCCTTATGTTTTTTTGAAAAACAGAGTGCATGTTCAGAGGTCATGACCATTGGTCTGTGTGTTGGCAGGGTTTGGAAATTGTGTTCCGTGTCGGGCTGGCCATTCTGCAGATGAACCAGACAGAACTCATGCAGCTGGACATGGAGGGAATGTTGCAGGTGAAAGGAACATATTTTCTCAAGAGCTGTTCAAAATTGCCATGTTACCTGCTTTGCCTCTACTAAAGGTCCTGAAAACCGCACAAAGCCACACATTTTGTGCAACCCTCATGCCGTCAGCAGTTTACAGAGGAGTAAATGTTTCTGCAGGATGTTTGTAAGCAGCTGATCATTTTGTTAGCAGACACAGAGTGTTGAGTATGTCATCTTTTAAAAAAAAAGGTCTCCCTCCTGTGAAACCACAGGAGCTGGTTTGCTGCGATAGCACTTGTATTAGTGAACTGCAGTGTCTGCATGCAGCTGTGGTGTCTGCTGTCAAGAAAAGTGTTGCAGATCCACCAGGACTGCGCACTGACTGCCCTGTCCCACTGCAGCACTTTCAGAAAGTTATCCCACACCAGCTGGACACTGGACCCGACAAGGTTATCCTCACCGCCTATCAAGTCAAGTACAACGCCAAGAAAATGAAGAAGTAGGTGCACGCTCAGATTTGTGATGAGTGATTTTTTTTTGCTTGAAATCTATTACAAGCCATAGCAATTAGTAACTTGCTGCCTTGTGCAAGAATTTGCTGCATATACTGTGAATTAATTATATTTGCCTGATCTGTATCACAGACATGAAGTGAGGCGATAGGAGTTTCTGCTGTTTGGGATGCTGTGTTGAACATTACCAATGGCCGCTCATTAAGGCTGTTAGCTGACTTGCGTTATTATGCTCTGTGAAATCCTTTCAGGCTAGAAAAGGAATACACTACAATCAAAACAAAGGAGATGGAAGAGCAGGTGGAGATCAAGGTGAGAGGATTTGTATGGCGCCAGAGGATGTGGGTGGCTGTTAGAACAGTATCAGCAAACAAAGGCTTTTACATGCGTCTGTTTAAATTATTCCCGGGTTTCATTTTGATTTGGTGCGTAGGTTTTGAATAGGCTTCTCCATGAAATTTCTGCAAAAGAAGCTCATATCTGAAATGCTGTTTTAGCTATTTTTGGGAGCTTTCATTTCCTATGTGGGCATCAGGTCTCTTTGAAAGCTCTGATGCAGCCTCCTGTGTTCTGATTCCCAATTCCTCATGGAGACACACTCAGTCCCACACACAGAATCGCTTTCATTTCAGTTGTAGACAAAGAGTTTGGCATTCATATGTAAATCACACATTTTTTATTTTTCTTGATTGTAGAAATGGGACTATTGAACAGTATAATTGGTCAGCCCTCTTAGTGCTCTTGGCCCTGTGTGTTGTAGCTGTGTGGAACTGAACACAGTCTCTGGGGTTAATTTAAAAGCTGGTCTTCAGTGTGTGACCACTGTGTGTGATTGCTGTGTGTATGGCCCCTGTGTGTGAAACTGTGCTGTGCTTTTTCCCCCAGAGGCTACGGACGGAGAACAGGCTCCTGAAGCAGAGGATAGAGACACTGGAGAAAGTGAGTAGCCTGCAGGGGGAGACTGAGAAGGGCACCCTCAAAGGGTTTCTGCATGGCAACTCCCACCAGAGGGGTGCTCTCATTCTCAGAACCATTTCCATTAACACTCCAATGTGTGGGCGTTCCCTGTGGGTCGCTGGGACACATCGGTTCTGTCTACTAACTGGGCTGTATGAAACCAAACAAAAATGCTCCCAACCAAATCATAATGGCTCGCATTTACAGAAAATGGGCTTTTGGGCTTCTGGAGAAGGGAAATCTAATTAGCTTTTTCTGTGGCTTATGTAACTAATTGTTGCCCCTCACCATTCATTTGTTGATGAGGCACGAAGATAGTTTGCTCTGAGGTATGTATCTCACAGTTCAGAGACAGTGCTGTGTACGGTTGGTGGGTTGAGTGCCTCTGCATGGTTGAAATGGCTGCTATGCCGTCTGCCATGTGTTGGTTTGGTGAGGCTTTGTTATACCCTCTAGTGGCAGGGTGTAGTACTTGCATGGACCATATAGTGGGTGAGGATGGAGCACAGAACTGACAGGCACAGGAGGTGTGAGATGTGGTAGTCTGCGGTGTCTTTAGCTTTGCCCTGCTGAAATGGCTGCAGGGCGATGTTCTGATCCACTGGTCAGCAAAGCCAATGGCTCCAGAGCAGACAGGCACTGCCAGGACCGGCTCAGAGGGGTCCTAACCTGCTGGCTCACACAACTGAACGCTTTGGGCCGACAAGATTTTTGCATTAACACTTGCATGGGGGCATGAGTCTGCACAGTATACATCAGGGCAGTCACCCTGAGACCCACAGTTAGATGGGTTGCTGACCAAAGGGTTTTTTTCTCGCAAAAAAAGAATCGTAGTTGCCGGAGTTGTTCAATTAAGATGTCTCTTAGGTGACATGACATCCAAATATGCATTCAGCATGCCTGTCTTGCTCTAAAGCTGTAGTCTTATCCAGCTTCTACCTCTAGCTTTGCTCATCTGTGTATGTATCGCTTTTGTCTGTTTTTGGCTTTGTTCCTACTGATCTCATGCTTTTATGTCACAATGTTATCTTGAGGCTGTGTACCTTTTCTCCCTCAATGGCTGAGTTCTTTGGAACCATCATTCTAACCCAAATTGTATTTGTAAGTTTTATTGTAATAAATAACAAATCTGTGCTAATATTTAACCAAGGGGAAGGAAATGGAACATAGCTCTTTGTCAGAATCAGTATTGTCACTTTGTTTTTAAATTGTATTCTTTGGTTTTTCTCTCTTGTGCTTCTGTGTGGATTTGTTTTCTCTTTTTCATAGGAAAGTGCTTCCTTGGCTGATAGATTGATCCAGGTATTCCTTTATTCACTCCCTACCTTCTGTCTACATAGAGATCCTGCAGTTTTCCTTCCACTCTTCAATATCTGTCTAGCTCCCCTTAACGTTGCATGTATCTGCTATAGTTTTCCTCAGTATCATTTGTCATGGATCAGTATTGCTTGAAAATGTCAGTAAATTACTTTTTATCTGAAGTAATCCACTTACCATGAAGAACAAACCACAAAATAGGTATTTCCTGACAAGCTCCCAAGACTGAGGTGCATGAACAGTGAAATAACTGCATGCCTCCTCTGAGGTTTCATGTAAAACATGGAGAGGCACACACTGCTACACATCGGGAGGGCTCTTTCTCCCACCCTGCATGCAGTACCAAGCGTCCCCTTGTCTCCCTCTTTGTGCCCTCGTTCGACCGTCGGTCTTTTACCAGTTGGTAATTATGTCCAAAGGGACAAGTGACGCGGGCTCAGGAGGCGGAGGAGAACTACCTGGTTAAGCGGGAGCTGGCCACGGTCAGACAGCAGAGTGAAGAGGCCAGTGTGAGGCTGGAGCAGGCTAACAGCACCATCCGCCAGCTCCAGCAGGTCCAGCAGTGCACGCAGCCGGCAGCGGTAAGGAGCCCGGCAGGCTCTCTCCACCAGGGGGTGCCCTGCCACAGACAGAGCAGCTGTGGGCCACTGTAGGAAGGACTCCAGCTGAGATGGGTGGTGTTGGGGGGTGGGGGTTCACACTGTTCTGAATCATGTTCAGGACTCACGGAGACTCACAGAGTCAGTACCTGGAAACTGTTTTTGGTGACTCCATATTTTACAAAGCTCAAGATATTACTTTGACTCATGTGATAATTTTCCCACCGCCACACTCAAATCCACCTCTGTCACCAAAGGCACATGTGGGCGCTCAGTGTGGATGTGGATTTTGTGAGAAACTGACAGCCTGGAAGCTACTTTTTAAGGGTCTATTTGAAGTGACAATGGTTGGAAGTATCAGTGACTAGGAGTGGTGTGGCGTTATGTGTTGCTGGATCTGTCATGGCAGCATTTGCTGTATGACAGTGCTTTATAATGTGCAACATATCTCTTCTTTATTTGGTTTAATGATAAAATCCCATTTTATCCTTTTTTCACATTTGTACAGTTTGCCTTGCCTTTAGCCCTTGGTGTTTATTCCAAAAGGGTATCTAATATGGCACGTAAAAGCAGTATTCAGCTCAGTATCAAGGCCAGTGTGCATCACCCAACAGCCCCTGGACTTTCCAGTGTAATCAAACACAGTTCTGTCTGTATTTATAACCTCAGACTGGAACATTCTGTCAGGTAAGGTGATTTATTTGTGGCTACTCCATGCCCGTGTTCTCAGACTCCTGCCTTTTGAATAATTAATCTGTCACCTGACTGACTCCTGTTGGTGTGGAATTGAATCGAAAGCTTGCTTCCTCCAGCCAGGGCCATTCAGTGCTCTGCCACATGTTCTGAACAGCTGAAATTGGTATTGAACTATTAATGGGCTGTTTGAATATGCACACATCAAAGGATAATATGTTACCCAGCGCACAGTTCTCACTACTTTACTTATTGTAATTTAATAATCCCTGCAATGATCCAGCATTAAACATTAATGCCAGCACTACTTCAAATCAGGCTGCTCAGGGAGTCTGATATCTGTGAGACTCTCACCAGGCTTTGGCCACAGAAATGCTTTATTTACATAAATATATGATCCCCTAATACATATATATGACACAAAACACTGAAACAACAAAGCAAACAGAGAAATAATTGAGTTTTGTCTTTTTTAAATATATGGAATGCTTTTCTCTTTTGAAAGGAAGAGAGCTGAAAAAATGTAAAATGGTACATATTAAATACATATTTAGGGTGGGTTTGAGGTCAGTATAAATGTGTCAGTATATGTAGCGGTATGGGAGTTGACACATGATATGGCCAATCAGTGCACTGAGGGCCTCTATGCCTCTCCCTCTGCAGCCCAAAGGTAACCCGCGCTACACGGAGGAGTCGGTGCTGCAGCTGGAACGGGAGCTGGTGCAGGCGCGGCTGAAGGAGGCCGAGTCGCAGTGTGCCCTCAGGGAGATGCAGGACAAGGTCCTGAACATGGAGAAGGTACTGCTCTCTGCTCCTCGCTCCCTCTCCTCACCTCCCTCCATCCTCCTGCCTGCCCCCTCTTTCCTCATTTTTTATCTCCCTCCCTGCTTCCTCTTTTGTGCCTCTCTTTTCAATCCACCCCATCTCTGCCAGCCTCCCATTGGCTACCTCATCTCTCTTTCCTCCTCTCTCTAATGGTGTTTCTCCCTCCCTTCCCCATGTCTGTGTGTGTGTGTTTCAGAGGAACACAGCTCTGCCGGATGAGAGCAATGTGGTGCGACTTCAGGAGGAGCTGATAGGGGTGAAGCTGAGGGAGGCAGAGGCTCTGACTGGCCTGAAGGAGCTGCGGCAACAGGTCCGAGATCTGGAGGACCACTGGCAGGTGAGAGCCTGTGTGTTTGTGTGTATATGTGTCTGTGTTAGTATTTTTGTATGTATGCATGTTCGTGATTGAACTGCTGTAATTCCAGCATGGCTCTGTCCCGGGGTTTCCATGACGGCAAAGCACTGATCCATTTGATCTGTAGCTACTCAGCTGTTTTGTATGCTGGGACCTCGTATTAGGCTCCAGTGTGGCCAAGTCTTACGTGTGTGTGTGTGTGTGTGTGTGTGTGTGATTGTCCCCCACAGAAGCACCTGGCGCGTACAGCAGGACGGTGGAAGGACAGCCCTAAGAAGAACACTGTGAATGAGCTGCAGGATGAGCTGATGAGCGTGCGGCTGCGGGAAGCCGAGGCTCAGGCCGTGCTGAGGGAGACGCGTCACAAAATGATGGACCTGGAGACTCAGGTCAGCCAAGTTCTAATGTCTGCTCAAACTCGCACACATACAATCACATGATAGTGTATATGCCACGGAGTCCCACTCTGTTTATGAGAGTTACATTTCTCTTTTTACATTTACAAGTGTCTGAACCGCTTTGCCTGAAAGATAACAGAAGAGGGCAATAGAGTTGTTCAGTACGAAACATGGTTTTGAATGACTGATTTATGAACCAAATTGTTTAGGCACTCACTTCTGCTGAGAACAATGGTAGTCTGAGGGTCAAGACCCGATTACCGTTTACACAAATTTACAGACGCTTAGGGTAGAACGCCGATGGCCATCACAGCCAGCGACCATAGTAGCCAACTGCAAGATTGCTGTCTTTTAATTGCTTTTAAAATTGTGTAATGATGTCTTCATTTCAAAGATGTTGGGTAGAACTGGATATGAATCTGTTGAAGTGTTGAAATACCATTGCATCTGATTAGCTGGAGATTAAGATCAGACAAAAGTAACAAACAGAACCAAGTGTGACTATATGCTGACTCCGCAAGCGCCCATCAACCGTTCAATCCTCCTTTCCTTTCTTCCTCTTTTTTCCCCGCCTCCTCTGGTGTGCCTTCCTGCTCTCAGAACCAGGTCCAGGGAAACCAGCTACGGCGGGCGGAGCAGGAAGGGCGGAGCCTGAAGGAGCGTGTGCAGCTGCTTACAGCGCAAAACAAGGGCCTGCTGGTGCAGCTGCAGGAGAATAAGCGCAAGCAGGCCGAGATAGAGTGTAAGGTAGGGCCTGCCCTCTCCCTCCCAGAGACACGGGGTCCACCCCCTCCATGCATAGAAACACACAGTAATACTTAAGTGAACTCAAGCATGCCCAAAAGCCATGGTCAGAACTGCAACATCTCTGTGTAGCCTCAATCTGTTGAGTCAGATGTGTGTTGCATGATGATAAAACCACTCCTGTAGGTAAACATGCTGTTTGTCTACTTCCTCCAAATTTCCTTTGGTCCATTCCAGTGGGTGAACAAAAAAGTGCCCCATATGAATACATGTAGTGTATTATTATTGTGGAATGAAAAGTCATTTTTAAATGACCCTGCTGCACCTGTGCAAGGTGATGTTCCTCTGGATGCATCAGTAGTTATCCCTCAGAAGGGTGCTACACTGTGCCTCTGGGGCCTTGCCCAAAATGCACTGCGCCCTCCCGCTGTGTTGTACCAGTTGAGAGAGTCACCCCTGCATGGGCCAGGAGCACAACCAGCTGCGTTTGAGTCCCACAGTGCTGGCAAGGTAGTCGCCCCCTTTTTCCCAGACCAGGCCGGACGGTTAAATAATGCTTGATGTGACAGAGAACTAATTAGGTTTTATTCTCCACCTCGGCCTTGCTATGAGGAAGCGGGAGAACGGCCGGCATTATAACCATAACTGTGTATATCGGAAAAAACGCACCAAACCTTGTTGATTAAAACGGTTGTTTGTTGTGTACTATGAATGCTTTATATATTACGAATGCTCCTGCTCTGTCAGAAAGGAAAGGCTGTGGGTGAGTTAACACCCGTATATAGCCAGAGGAGGAGATCGTACGGACTGATTGCTTTATTTGTCTAATACTTTGTAAATAGTCAAGGTTTATTTATTCATACTTTATTTTGTATATTTCTCTGATTTCTCACTTTAATAAATTCATCACAGTTCACTGTATTTTTCTATCAGCCTCTTGTTGACCACTTGCCATCCACACACTAGATTTCCTCACCGCGTCTGCAATGAGTTAGTAAAGCAAAATCATATCCGCCAATCGCTTCTTGGGCGGACCCAAAAGACTGGCCTAAAAAGGAACCGGTTTCTTCTGCTTTTTCGCTGCACAGGAGATAACATCGCTGTGCTGACTGGCCCACTGATGCTGTTTAACTGTACACCTCCTCACAGTCAGTTCTCTATCTTCTGAAGAAATGGATTATGCAAGAGTGACATTGAGTCTTACCATGAGCAATGTCAATTCCTCATGCAATGTTTTTAACAAGAATCCTTGATGAGCCATAGATGGAAATGTCACATACTTCACCTTGGGAAAGATCTAATTTGGTTTTACTCTGCTCCCACAGAAAATATTTGAAAGTGTTCTCCAACTGTACTTGAACCACTCTGTTAATGTCTGTAAGATTCACAGGATTTCTCTCTGAAGTGATTTGGAATCTGGCTGGCTTGAAATTTTCCGGAGCTGGGGTGAATTCGGTTACAATTCAGCCAAATCAGGAAATGAAATGAGAGTCATTTAATTTAAACCTGTATAGAACATTATCAGGGGAAGTATAAATGATAGGAATTGCATACAGCATATTGCCACTGTGATGCAAGGTCAAGCAGTGTCAAGGTTAACTGGTTTTTTTCCTCCCTCTGCTTGTAGAACAAAGAGGATGTGATGGCGGTGCGACTACGTGAAGCTGACAACATTGCCACCATGGCAGAGCTCCAGCAGAAGATCGCAGAGCTAGAGATCCAGGTAAATGACTGTGCCTGCCCTTCCCAAAGATATAGATGCAACCCGATGACCTGACCGTACACTAAGTAAACCCCACCTTGGCTAGTGTCAGTCATTGCTTTTACTGTGCACATATGCACAGTGGAGTGATGGAGAAGTGGGGATAATCTGCACCATAGGTTATACTGCGATGACAACAGCATGAACGATTACTCAGATTGTAGTTTCTGAAGCACTCTTTGCATAAGTACTGCAATATGAGATGAATTGTCAATGGAATACCATAGCTCAGAATCTGGCTGGTTACCGCTGTGAGAGTCATGGTGTGCTGCGCCTCTCTCTCGCTGAAAAAATACTCTGAGCACACAACGTAGGGAAGCAAAACTGGCTTTCTCAAATGGAATACTGTACTTACCATAGAAGGAAGTGATGTCAAACTAGTTTCCTGACAAAAAAGCAGTCACGCCAAGTGCTGTTATATCTCACTGACTTGCCCTATCTGTGGTGAAAAAGCATGATAGGAAAATTAAGCTGTGCATTTTTTCAGAAGTTCTGTACGTAAAAGTATTTTATCTTTGATATTACTGTCCTGCCTGCTTTGGCTTTTCGCTGTAAAACTAAATTCATAAGAGAATATCTAAACTGCTTTTTTTAATCAAACATACTTTGATTTACAGATATACAGAAATTGAATGTGTCTTTTCTTATTTTATTTTTACTGGATGTAATAACATGGTGTCACAGGGGTTTAAGCTATCAGAAATAAAATGAATGATTTTTTTACACACTTTATTTTTAAATGTCATTACAATTCATAAAAAAATATGCATTTTCCACCAAAACTTTACTTTTTTATACTCAAAAATTTCCCTTAGAAAAAGGATGCTTCTATGAATTCAAATGCGTTGTGACCTCTAATATGAGTGATTTGTTTCCTGTATTACCTATGCAGATTTGTGCATGCTCAGATCATGCTTTCATTGCATGAAAGCCAGGAAGACGGGTTTCCTACATGCTGCAATCAATCCATGCTCTTCTAAGTAACGTTTTAATGCTAAACCTTATCTGGTGATAATATTCCTATTCAGAAGAGTCCTACTAAATTTTGCATGTTTTTGTTATTATAAAACAGAGATGTTATTTTAATGAATACAAAATGAACTTGAAACTTTAAGTGAAACACATCAATACGTATTTTAACCAATCATTTCCTGCAGCTATTCCTCCCCTTGAAACAGCCTGTATCAGTGGGCGTGACTCATTAATGTGTTCATAGGTGATCGCCAGCGCTCAGACTGCTTTCACTCGAGAAAACTACGCAAAACTGAGCAGCTGTAACTCCAGTGTGTTTATGCAATCTGACCCGCTCACATCACTGGGGAGGGGTATTCGTACTCAGTTCAGTTGCGACATTACAACTGGAGCTAATCTGAAATGCTTCTCAAACAAACTTGTTATTGAGCTGTACATCAATTCCATAATTTAATTGGCACAAGATAATAATTTCATATCAGTTTTTGTTTGACTACTTTTTTTAAGTGTCTCTCAGATAACAAATTTTGAATATGGGGGCAGTTCACCTCTGAGGGTGCATTTTAAGTGGTGTCAGGCATTATACGTGTAGAAAATCAAAACAAAAAAAGGCTTTTATAATGAGGTTTTAGGTTTCATGGACCTG
This sequence comes from Albula goreensis, assembly GCA_022829145.1. Taxonomy (NCBI): domain Eukaryota; kingdom Metazoa; phylum Chordata; class Actinopteri; order Albuliformes; family Albulidae; genus Albula; species Albula goreensis. The sequence continues at coordinate 17,411,977 of CM040764.1, read as the reverse complement.
ACTGGTTGTGCTTGAATTTGGCCCATTACATTCTGTCACAATGAGGCCTAAATAATACCTTTATTGTGTTTGCATGGAACACCCAGTCAAACACTGCAGTTAATAATAAGCAAAAAAATCTTTCCATGCATAGCTTCATAGTGCAAGCAACTTGTACCTCTTTGAAAGAAAATGGTGGCTTCATGATTATAAACAGCCACCTCATGCTGTAAAAGCACCTCCAGAATGGCTTCAACAATTACACAACACATATACAGAGCTCAGCTCAAGACCTTTCCACCGCGCTGATTATAAACCCATCGACCCTCTAGTCATCAGCTCTTCTGTGGGTTTAGCATGAGACCACCCCCCCCCCCACCCCCACGCCCCCAAACCAATGCATTTTCAATGCTTCCTTTTCTTTGCTTTGCTGCGAACTGTCTGGAATGGAAGTGTTGGTGTTAAATTTTTCTCAGCTTGCTTGAAAGGCGCTTGGGTGAGTCATTTGAAGGTGTGATCAGAGTAAACTTTGACCACACTTTCACACTTTGTGCAGCAGGGGCAGGAGATTCATAGTGGAAGAAAATCTCTTCCTTAGACAGGTCACAGATTTGAGAAGTACCGCCCCGGTGGGCAGCTGAGGTTTTTCATCTTTTTCCTCACACTTGCCAAGATCGGGGAAAAGAAATCTCCAAAACTTTTCGCTCATGGATTCTACTTCTTCATTCAACACAAAAGAGTGATATAGACTTGTGAGATGAATGATAGGATCCAGGCCTCTACAATGCTACCGCTGAGTACATTGTCTTTACCATTAAAAATATATATATTTTCAGAAAGATCATTTTGTATGTTCCACATTTTCTCCAGTTTGTGTAGTTGTTGTATAGTATACAGTTGTATAATTACCAGATGACTTACTCCAGTTGTGTTGCACTACTGTAGATTCATTGTTATATTTGACTTGTTAATAGTCCTGACCAACTAGCAATGTTTAAGCTGCAGGACTCAACCTCAAACTCAATTCGACCTTCACTGTTTCCACCATACAAAACAGTTCACTGAATCTTAAACATGTCAGAGTGTAGGCTCTGGGTGACTGATCCAGTTGAAGTACTGTACCTGTGTATGGATGGGCCCCATTGTCTGGCAGTACATCTCAGCAGAAACTCACATCAGTATGCTTTTTGGTTAAGCAAAGCAGTTGTCTCATTTTAAATCTTTTGGGGTTCTGTAGCTAAACATTTTACCTTTGAATCACTTGTCACAGTTTTCAGCTAAAAACTTCAGTTAAAAACCTTCTCCTCCGCCTCTTAGCAGTGTACACCTATCAGGTAATCAGAAAATCATAGAAATGTTTCTGTTATTGATTTACAACCTGCACAGAAACAGGTTTATGAAAGCTGCCTTTTGCATGACCCGTGGTAAGACCACAGATCTGGTTGACTTCAGTACAAATTGAGAAACCACTTCCTGTCTCAGTAAGGTACTGAATGACTTGAGCGACCTGCATGATTTGTATTTCGTGTTTATCATCATGCTTCATAATTATATTTGTCATTGCTTAAAATGTTTCACAAAAGGAACAAATTAAACCTTAACTCATTTTTTAAATATATATCACATACGTCACCAGTCATCTGTAGACCAGTTGTGAGACTGTCAGTGGTAAGCCAGTTTCTTGTATGCTCCACCTATTACATGCTGACAATGCAAAAATACAATAGTTATCTATGCCTTCCCAGCTGACAAATGCTTTAAACAACACTTAAATGTTTTTAAACTTATATTTAAACTTATATAAACTTTATACAACTGTTTTAAAACATTTACATTACATTACAAAGGCCCAGACATATAGGATATGGCAGAAATCAAAACAGAACTGATTTTAGTGTAGAAAACCAATATATATATAATTGATGAATGAAGTTTCAAAATGTTGCATTTTATAATCAAAACTGTAAACAGATCTTTACTGTAAAAATGTTCATTAAAATAGAATTCAAAATATATTCCAGATAATTTCAGGCATTAATTAGCAGTATCTTGGTTGGATTGGCATAGCCAGCCATTGTTTTGGTTTGGTTTGGCATTGGTCCTCATCACTAGATCATCACTTTCACTACTATATAATATACATTTTAGAAATATGTAGTTTGGCCAAACTATCACTTTAAGTGCCATGCAAGTGCAAAGGTATGATCACTGGAAGCCCAAATATGTTTCATATGCCCTGCATAACTCATTTGACTTACATATTACCCCTTAATTATATGAACCAGCAACTTTAATGAGCTTTACAAGGATAAGAGGCTGCCTTCGATGGAGCCACAGCAGCACACAGGACTGCTTGTGCCAGACAAAGCCTCAACTTCTGTTCTCTGGAAGTCCTGCTCATCCAGCTAGCTGCGCTCTTAGAAGGAAAAGCAAAACCCAAAAATTGCAGCACATATTGCTTCACTTTACTTTTTGGTAAAAGAGAAAATTTGATTCAAGAGTCGTCACTTTATTAATGCAGAAAAATATTCTCTGAGACCGTTGACATTTCTTAGTTGTGCAAGAGGAGGAAATCTGTCAGGTATCCAGCTGTCTGGTGACTTATGTGATGCAAGACTGAATTATTTAACTAATGTGAGAATGAATTTTGACAAACAATATTGCAGTTTATTTATTCTGAATATATGACCTTATTGCCCAGCTTACTGGCTACCATAAAAAGACAAGCTTTAATTACAATCCTCAACTCATACAGTTAGTTTTAGATCACCCTACATACAGTATCAAATGTTTTCTTTCCTGTATGGCAAGTTAAAGCGTATGATTATTTTTAATCTTTTATTTTTGAAGTCCTGAGGAATGAGGACTAGATTAAGAAATGCAGAAAAAAACACTCTGACTCAAACTTTACCACCAAACTTCAGGCCATTGGCAGGTCTCCTGGTTACTATTGTCCCCACGGGTGAAAGTTCTCAGCTGTGTGAATCATGTCACCAGGGGAAACTGAGAACAGCAGGGTTGCGAGTTAACTGCCGCGACATGAGCAGGCGGTCGAGGAAGCCATTAGTTAGAGGCTCCTGACATGCCTGGCCGCAGCCTGGCACCCGTTGATTCACGCAGCTGAGCGTAGGAAGCCTGCTAACGGCCTCTCCCTTATCGCCCCCGCGAGGGGAAAACCTCAAGAGAAACACCCAGCCTGTGGAAGAATGCCATTTGTTCAGATCCTCATTGTCAGTGGCCTATCATGAGTCAGCACACGGTCTCTACTGGGCAGAGAAGCTGGTAGGAATGTGAAATCTGATACTTGTGTAGATACTTATCTGGATCTATCTCACCCCTGTTTACCTTCCCCTTTTCCCATTTTCCCCTTTTCCCGCTGTCGGAAGAGTTGTGGTAAAGGGGCTGAATCCAGGTTCACATCTGTGACTCACCTGACTTTGGCCTCAGGCTTCAGCAACTCCCCCGTCCTCACCCTTACCTTACCCTCCGCTTACCCTTACCCACCCACACCACCATCAGATTTTGTTGCAAGGTTGTTGGTTTAACCAGTGATTTGAGATTCTGAGACTGTTTTGGGCCTATCTGCCAACCTGCCCTTCAAGGTACCATGCATGAGTTCAGACTGCACACTGTCAGAACTGCATTTATAGACCCTACTGCTACTACTTTAGTCCCAGGAAGTGACATAAACACAAGTATGTTTGTCAGTTACACCTTTTTCAATGTATCCTCTCCCTCTATTGTTTGCATAAGACAATAATATTGGTTTCTTGAAATGCCTGTGCCTCCCCTGTCTTATTGGTCGCTGTCCAATGTGTCCTGGTGTAGATTACGCAAAAAGTAATTGAGTGCTGAAAGTTATAACGCGCATCTTAATTTCTTGTCCTTGAGATATATGCCTTTTTTGAAAAAAATCCTGAAAGCACTGTGGGAAGTGTGGTTAGGCTGGTAAGGAACAAACACATTTCCAAGATGTGCCTCACTAAATCAGGGTTGTTTATCGATGTGTGTGTTCACAGTCTGTTTCTCTTCACGTGATGCAAAATGACAGTTGCTAGTCTCCTCTGTTCCTTATTTCCTGGGCTTTATCAATAAGGAGCACATTATAACTCTGAAATCTCAGCTGAGCAGCAGTTTACACATAGCCAAAATGTATCTTGGTGCACCCTCACTGCTGTTCCAGTAAATTATGAAACTGATTCACAAAAACTTGTGGCACTGTTGCAGCTGCTTTCCCTGAGACAAAACCGCAGCTCCTGTCCAAATAAAACACAGATCTTCCCTGTTTAGTGTTTTATTTGTGTTTCAATGGTTAATTGATGAAATTTTAAAGACTTTCCAGCTAAATTAAACTGGTATCTGAATTGGTTTCCATACAGAAAGAAGAAGGAAAGATCCAAGGTCAGCTGAACAACTCGGACTCCAGCCAGTATATCCGTGAATTGAAGGACCAGATAGCGGAGCTCAAACATGAGGTGGGTGGTGTGGGGAAAGTGAGTGAGTGACGTATCCATGGTGTGCATAGCAGCATAAGCGATTAATGTCCTCAGCGTTAACACAGGCAGCTGTGAGAGTAAATGCTGTACACATTGGCTTCCAATAGGGAAATGGAGAGTATGACCACATATTGACCATCATCTAGTTTTTATGGAACTATGAAACAGATGCTCATATCAAAACACGGTATGCTTTATATCTGTAAAATGATGGAAATGAGTATAGTTTGCTTCCTGTTTTACCTATTTATGTGAGATGACTGAGAAAAACGTAACCTCTATAGATTTTATTGATGCAATCTCGGTGGAAGGGCTTTTTAAATGGTGATGTATGATGATCTGGTTGAATCATTAGTACATTGCAGTACCCGTTGACGCACACGACAAGATGAAATCACCAATCCATAGCAAAGCCATCCCTAGCCCCCAGTCAGGGAGAGTACTCATGTTGCCCCCAATCCCCCCCCCCGCCCATGCCTGTTAACGTGCTCGGCTGCCCAATTGAAAGCTCAAACTTTTTGCAGAAACTCGCTAATCACATATAAGCATTACCCATCCCCTGAAGACAGTGAGGCCTTTGCACTGGCAAACCCTGGCTTAAGCTGCCATGGCGCCCGTCTCCACATGCCAAGGTGACGAAAAATGACAATGATAGGATGCCTCCTAAGGACGGTAGAATGTGTGTTAATTATATGTATAATTAGGAGTGATGCGTGACGAAATGTGCGAGGGGATTCATAATTGACTGTTTTGGAAAAAAAATAGTGGCTATGCCACATTTGCAAAGAATTCTTCATTTGCTCCACGTCCTTGAACATTATTTATATGCACATAGAAAATGAAATAAAATAGAATAAAATAAATGCTAAAAACAGTATTCACTAAGTTAGTCTCAGATGCAGACAGATTTTTTTAAATTTCTTGCACTATTGTACTCCCTACTGCAAGAATGTGGTTGCTGAATTAAAAAGGTGTGAGATTTCAAACTGAGAACATGGCCATTTAGAGTCACATCCTGTCATTTGGTGATTTAAGGCTGTTTATCTCTACTGGGGACACTTCTTGATTTCGCTTCTCTGCAAAGAAGAGACCCCAAAAGTAAATCTGAGAAAGCATGGCTGGCTGTTTCAGATTTCTCTTCTTGGTTTTTGTTTGACATCTGTGTGTAATGAGGTTGCATCCTTGTTTCAGTTATTTTGGGTTTTATATGAGCAGTACATAGCTATGCTCATTTTGTATGTGTATAGTGACTTTGCATGGCAAGTTACAGAGCTGTCGGAAAAATAAAATAGCGCTCACACACTGAAATTATCGCTCCCCAAAACAACTGATTATCAGGGGGAATAGATTCTTTTTGAGTGTCAAACCTCTTGTCATCCATGCAATGAAATGCAACTACAATAACAGTAATCGGAGCAGTTATGTTGTGTCCCAAGTCTGGGTCCAGTGCATTAACTCAGGCATTCTTCTTTGTACTTCTTATTAAGTATTACAATTTTGCCAGTAAAGTGTTCAGGCACTGGTCATAGAACACTTGGAATCTAATAATTCCTGCATTAAAGACTGCACTTTGGTCATGTGACCTCTGATTGCACAACAGCAGCCCCTGTAGTCAGTTGGGTGCCTAAGATCAGTAACTGTGCAGCTTAACTGGTGGATTTCCGTGAGTCAGAGAGACACAGAGGCTCATGCTCACCCTCCCAAATTCACAGAGGGTGCTGCAGGAAAGGGTTATGCCTTATGAAATTAATACTGACTGTTTTGAACTGGAAGAGAAAAGAACCATTTGTAATAGATATTGGTAATAACCGTTTGTGTGGTTTTCTGTCCACACAGTGTATTTTATTGTGACCCATGTACCTTGGCTCCATACTTTACTTAAATGTATGAAGCACATCTGTATTGTCTTAACAACAGGTATCATCACCCTTAATGTATCAAGGAACGTAACATGAACAAAATGCCTAAAATGGCATTGTTATTGTCAGTCATGTGAATGAAGGAAGACCTGCTTAAATTCATTACTACAGACTGAAAGTTGAAGAGCACAGTCTGACCTTGTTTTTTTTTTTTTTTTTTTTATACCTGAGCAACGATTCACATGAGAGAGAATGCAGTCAGATTTTAACCAAAAAAAAAAAAATGGTGGCTTGTGGTTAAAGTTGAGAAGTAGTAAATCTTGCATTGTGTTCCTCCCAGCACCCTATCTCAGAGGAGCAGTCGGGCAGCGCGGAGATGGTCGGGCCCGTAGGCCCCCCTCGTAGACTCAATGTTGACCGGGGGCGCGACAGAGCACTATCTGATTGTAACTCGGTGTCACAAGGCCCGTGTCTCTGCTCTGTCTGATTTAAGTGGTTATAGTGGGCCAGAGGAACGAGTGAGGTGATAAGATAGTGCTCCCTGAGGGGTCATGTGGTTTGCAGACACGCTGATGTTGCTTTGCAGCTCCTGGGCCTCCGCTGTGTTCTCACAGCTCAAGCTAATTATACAAAGGCAAGAGCTCAGACGCTAAACGCGAAGATACTGAGAATGCAAAACGCTTGAAAATATGGGCACCCTGTGGTGAAACATCCGTTATATATTGTATAGATTTATAAAAATGGCAGTCCTAGTAATTTCCTGATTCATGAAAACATCTAAACATGCAGGGGCAAGGTAAAAAGATTCTGTTTGACAAATGATAACAGTTGAAAAAGCAGTAGCGACATTTGTGAAAACTGCATCTTGCTGTATGTCCTGGCTCTTTGATTTTCAGTACTATGCTCAGCTACTGTATGTGTCCAGTGTTGTTTTGTAGAGGATGTGAGTATACCTGAACTCCCCCTTGAGTACCAACACATCAGCCATTTCCAGGCTGCAGTTTCAGTCAGTGCAATGACCTGCACCACGATCTGTGAGGCAGTCTAAGCCTGGGTTTATTACTCTCTCAAAGCCACACCAACAGGGCAAGGAAACCATGGGACTCAGTCTGTGTCATCTGACATTGTTTGATAATTTACACTGTGCTGCTACTTGCTTGATGTTTTATGACAATGTGTGCCTCATTTTCAATGCCGATTACAATAACATGACTGTCCTGCTTTTGATTTGCTCGTCTGTTTTGTGTCTTGATTGTATAGCTCTGACTTGTATTTGACAGTGAAGGAACTTTCTCACCTGAATATGCGTAAGACATGTGAGACTGGTGGTGTGATCACACATAATACTGACTTCTGTGATGCACATGCACGTGGTTGCAAAATGAAAGCCTACTGTCAGAAAATTCAGCTACTCTATTTGTAATTGCAGGGAGCTGTAGGAACATAGTTGCCATTTAGTGAGTTTGTGCCTCATACAGACAGAATAGTATCAGTTTGAGCAACATAAATAGATTGAGTTCAGAGGAGCCAGACAAACGGCGGTAGATTTATTTCTAAACGACCACAGCGCCTCTCAACAAAGTTCCAAATGTCAAGGTGCAAAAAAGAAAGCAGTCATCATTGCAGCGCTTTGCTGCTATTTCAATCACGTATTCTCTAAACAGCCGAAATGCTACCATCAGCCACAGAGCTCAGAGAAAAACCAGACTTGACTAATCTCACAAGATCAAGAAGTGATGACCTGTTATGTCCGTGAAGGCTCCTGCTCTATTCTGTAGCTGGTTTCCTGTTCTGACTCACCAAAAACCGGAGAGTTACAATTTGTCACGTTTACACTCGGGGCTGTGTGACTTGATAAGATCGACTGTGAGCTAATGTACTCTACAAAACTCTTTTCACCAAAATTTGTGTTCACTTGTTTTTTCATGATGGTTCTCAAAGACCCTCTTACTTCAGCACTGTGCAAGTAAAGAAAACCTTTGCAAGTGCATCTTTGATCTGGTTTGTGCTTGTTTGATGAAGCAGAGTTGAGTGTCAGGGGTGCTTAGGTAGTGTGCAAAGCTGAACATTTTTAATAATTACAACTGGTGAACTGTGAGGAAAAGGAGATATCTTTGCTGACGGAAGACAGAAAGATAACAGAAATTGATCGCAAATCCATATGAATGGGATTCTGTTTGGATAGCGACATTGACTGATGTGAATAAGAGAAAACTGCTCAAGAATTTTTCCAGTACAACCAAAATAGAGAGTCCAATGCAACAATGCTTCACTGAGACACAACCAGACCGGTACCTGCTCTGGCACCTACGCTTGCTTGCTGCACCTTCAATGCAGTATCCAGTTCATGAAGCTAAAATGGATTACTGTAAGCACAGTTGACACAAAGTTTGGGTTTTTCAGCCACACAATAAGTATTTTGCTGCTGTAGTGAACATGAAATATAGTGAGGAGACTTACAAAATGGTGCAAGTGTTGAAAATTACAATCCCCCACCCCCAAAACCTTTTTTTTAGATCGAAAGAGTAATAGTTTCAGGCCTGATTTACCCATTTGAGTAGTTGTTCATACCTAGAACAACTGCATACATGCTTCCAGGTATCAATATTAGTGGAAAGTGGCCATATTTGGGGAAGCAAAACATAAATCCTTATAGCCTCTCCCCCGTCACATTTGTGATCCATAATAGGATGGGTGTGGGGTGTAACAGTTTGTCTAAACTGCCACTCTCACCATCTCTCCCCCCACATGTCTGTCGTGGTGTGGCAGACTGTAACAGGTAAGAGCTGGCCCTGATTGGCCGTGACTGGACATGGACAGAGAGGGTGTCAGAACTATCTAATCCACCTCTCTGTTTCTCACATCATTTAACACTGGGCTGCATCAAATTCATTCTGTACCCTGGTTGAGACTTTGTTCAAGTTTTGCTTTGCTGTGCACATGTTGGATATCATTTTGCTTAATATTTAAGATTGCATTTATTTAGAATGCAATGGAGGCTTAGTTTGTGTGTCTTTTTTTCTTCAGTTAAGTGTCATTGCATGCCATTTTATTTTGAGGTGGTGACCCTGTAGTGTTCTTTCCCTTGATAGTTCAAGCTTGCAATCCCAGAGTTTCCTTTGGAAGGACTCTTTTCAGTTTCACTCAGGTTACTGCTGATATTTGCTGTTTTTATCACAATTTTCTCCATGTCATTCATTTAAGAAACAAGAGGAATGGAAATGCTGCATGCCACAGACAGTGGTCCAATAAGGCTGTTTGTGTAAATGCTGAACATTCTGTGTTTTCATACTGCTGTCTTGGGTTCCTGAGCCAGCTTTGATCCTCAGCACCACTCAGTGTGCCTTTTTCTCCTGCAGATCCGATGCTTGAGAAGCCAGAAGGGAGTGTCCAGCCAATCCACTTTTGACGGGATCCACATTGTCAATCACTACATTGGGGATGACGGGTCATACCAGTCATCGGATGAAGACTTGGGCAGGGGTGTTCCACGTGGCGGTGGTGTCCCTTCTCCCTTTGAGCCCCAGCGGGATGTCACCCAGATCGTGCTGCACTCCAACATGGTGGACACTGACAGTGATGTGGAGGACGACAGTCTTCACCTCTCCATCCCTGCTCCTGGCTCCCAGGCCCAAAACAGCCGCAAGTCTACTACTGTGTGACAGCCAACAGGGCGGCGCTCACCAGCCCCAGATGTGTGGGGAGGGTTATCCATTCTCTGCCCGTTGGATCGGTGGAGCCATGCTTGTGGGTGGGCGGGCATGGGAAGAGGTTGGGCCTGGCCAGCACTGACATTTCCCTCCTACGCGTGAGCACACAGAGTGTCATCCTAAGGAGCTCGTAATGGTCTCCTCTTTCAAAACAACCAAGAACAACTTGAGAGACAGTATAAAACCCACATTTTCATTTTCACCTATCATCCAGTTTGCCAAAGTCATGTGGCACACATATCATTCCCATCCCAAAGACTGCAGCAGAAACAGAGGATGGGACACATGTGAGGGCTGGCAGTATGAGCTCAGTCCTCCTCTCTTCATAGCAGTGGCCCCCTTTGAATACTGTGGAAGGCAGGGCTGAGGATAAGCCCAGCAAAATCACGCACACACACACCATTTCAGCCACAAGAGACTTTGTGCAACTATCTCATTTTACACTTGATGGCAAAAGTTTTACTGTGTTTTTGTTTTTTTGATATTTTAAATTTGCCTTCCAGAGCCTTTGATTGCTGTGGCTCAACAGATGTCAGTTTTGCTGTAGCTGATTCAGTCAGCATGATAAATGTACAGATAAAGTGATAACCGAGATTGCTCAAAAGTAACAATCCCTCAGAGTGAAATGGAGAGTCTGCAAAAACATGGTCTGGACAGAATGATCCACATCAGGCATGGGACACTCCAACACAAGCATCAGGAATGTTAATCTTTTATTAGATCAACCCATGTGGTCCACTTCATGGCATCAACTTAAAATTTTTCTTCATCTTAAATTTATTTCAGACAATCAGCTTTTTGTTTTCCATTGTACGATTCATTTCACCTCTGATAGGTTGCAATTTATTGTGAATAAGGTTTAAGGTTTGAAAAAGCAAATGTTTTTATAACTAAAGGTTATTTTTTTACATGCTCTGTAAGGATGAATGGGAACCACAATTAAAGTGTGTTGCCTGCATGCGTGCAAGATGTGCACACAACTCCGGAGGTGGTTGATTAACAGCTGGCATTTTAACATGGGCAATCACTGAAAATAAATCATATCAAATTATTGATCATAATGTCTAAATGGCAACAGTAATTGGTTGGTGCATGTTAGTAAATGAGGACATGGTCAAGTTTAAACGGACTCACATTGCAAACTGTTTGTGCGTGTATTTAATGCCATGTGCATTTTCTTTTTTATTTCTCAAGAAACACATTTTGTGTCTCTTCTAAAAGAACTGATTCACTAAAATCACAAGAAGACTTCAAACTTAAGTCCGTTCCAGTGTACTGAGTTACTCTTAAGGGTTTTCTGTAGGGCTGTTTCACACCTGCAGTGCTCCCTGCATTATGTACTGTATATGTAAGACCTCCATTTGCATGTTACCGAAGACCATCAAGGGAATATTTACTGTGATGCAGTTGAAAGGGAGTGAGTCAAATCAATGACTTATATTTAAAGAACAAATGATGAATACTATGTAGCCACGATGGCTTGTTTTATTTCTTTACAAATGTACATATGTTTGTTTGTTTGTTTGTATTTTAACCAAATGCAGGTATGCATCGCTGGTAACAGAAACCGCATTCCTCACTCTTTCAGGATGGAATGATTTGACTGTCATGAATGTTTTTACGTCTGTCATACATGTGTCTTATATGTGGCCGGCTCATGCGATCCTCAGACCAGCTGGGATCATCATTAGACCGCCAATGTGTGCGTTCGGGAATATTTGTGGGTTGTTGTTGAAAGCCCGCTTCAGACAGCTCTCTGACCCAACTTGTGATCATTAGATGAGGATTATGTTCTTGGGTCTGAGTTGAAAAGAGGGCTCAGGTTCAGGGTTACCAAACCCTTCCCCGATTACAAAGGTCTTGCCCCAGATGTACGCTCCCCCCTTTAGCATGCATGGCGTCCGTTCCTTTCAGAGGCAGGCAGTGAGAGTGGGAGAGGATGTTCAGATTGAGGAAATGATCTCTAGGCATCCTGTTCCACAGCTTATGAGAGATGATCTTCCTTTGACAAACACCAGCCTGGCAACACTATTAGTTGGGGCACATTTCAAAATGTATATTTAAAAACACTATGTGTGTACTGTTTTAAATAAAATGTTCACTATTTAAATTGTTGTAGTGTCTTCCTATACGGCATCCAAGTTCATACATGTGCATTAACATCTGGTTAAACCAAGACTCCATAATGGCAAATAGATTGCAACACAAGAGTTATGTATTCTCAAGGAGGTCTTATTTTTTTTGTAATTATGAAGTAGAATATATTAAATTGTTTGTACATTTTTTCTTAGTGGTATAATTTTAGGTTGAGGTCAAAAAATGGTGACAAAGAGGAATCAAAAAGTGAAAAGGTTTTTCCTTTATTAAAGTATAGCCTATTTTATATGATGTCATATAATGTTAAAATAAATGTAGAGTATAATTTCATGAGAAAACTACTATTTTCTCACAATTAAATGAATTTTCAGCCTAAATTAAAAATTCCACCCCCATGAGTTCCTGTTGTCTGACATAGCTGCATTGGGGTCAGCTATTGAAACATATAAAAGAGCAAGTTGAAAAAATATATGCCCTAACACTAATTTTGTCTTTTTGGTCTGTAGTTTAATTTTGGACTGAAGAAATCAACTTGTGAATTTGAACACATTAACTGAGTTCATTGTTTTCTTAGCACCATGAGACTTAATATTTTTGTCAGTAAATCATTTCTTTTTAAAATTCATACGTCTTGTTTGACTTGGAGTAAATACAATGTGTTAGGATATGCAGGACTGGCGTTTTACCAGACTATGAGGAGGGTGGGGTGGTAACTAAATACATGTAATCTGGATTTGGCTGTATAATTAGATTGCAAAAATAATGTGGCTATAATCAGCATCGGTTACTATGTAGGGCTAATCTGGTTGCATTTTCAGTAATCATAAATTATATATGTACTTGAATATACACACATACCGTTGATAATACATGTCTTAGTACATCAACCTCCCACCTGGCTAGCCTTTTGCGCAATTTCCATGGACGAAATGTATATAGTGGCTCACTCCTGATAATTTCTTGATTTCAGGGAGAGAGACCAAGAAAACAAGTTATATGGGCTAAAGTCATACGACTTGATTACTGTTAGAACCCATGGGAAAACCATTGGACATTGATATTACACCTGTTGCTCCGCACGCATACCGAATCATGGACCACCTTTGCTACACTGCTGGACGTTCCAAGCCCCTGTAACTCTCATCTCAGACGAATCCCTGGAGAGATCCCCAGACAGACGTGGCTGCTGCCGTGTTACCCTGCGCTACCCTTCACCTGTGCTGGCCCTGGAGGCGGAAAGTGAATCTGACTGTAATCTCCCATCACTTCACCACTATACACCCAAGCAATCCCTCACCATAAATTTACTCACTTCCAATCACATGACTGTGTCTTCTCGATGTCATGTCTTTGTTATGGACGTCATAAGATTCCTAAGTGGAGGCTTAGTTATGTGAAATATTATAGACGATAAATATATATTTAACCACTGTGGATTAGTTTAGTAGTGTGTTGGGAATTCTGTGTTGTTATATGCGCTAAGAATAAATCAAGGATAATGTTTTAATTCTGGGTATACCATTAAATGCACAACCTCGCCTACAGCGCCAAATATAAAACCTCCTGCGTTGAAAAGGAAATGAGAAAATAACCAAATCGGTTACTTTAAATTATGACTGAGCTCTTGAAGGAGACAGTCTGTGTAACAGATTCTTCCGGCGTAGATAAATAACCACTGTCTTTGTTACCTTAAAATCAATCGGTTGCTCTGGGACACCGGATACCTAGATAGATTCACCACTGCTGTGAAAAAAGATAAAGAAAGTGTCAGAGAAAATATAGAAAATGAACATGAACACACACCATAATGTAAGATTTGTGCATCACAATACTGTCGGATCATATTCCACTTTAATTACCAAAGTGTACATTGCTGTACAGGAAAATAATATGGGTGTTTCAGTACAACTAATTTTCCCCAATGCATTAAAAACAGCATAGCTCAAATTTAGTTATTCATCTCATTGACAGAAAAAAAAATAAGTGTGCTAGCTGTGGTAGCCGACAAATTATTTTCAATGCCAATCAGTGTATCAAAACCTTGGGATTGTTTTCTTCATCAGTTTAGGAGAGGTATCCCACATTACCACTACAAATTATGTCATTGACAATAATTCCTAAATTAATATAACAACTGTCGTGGGATTTCAGAAACTCAAAAAATGAACACATCCCTCGCGTCTCTCACATACGCTTATGAAACGTATTGCAGAAATCTAACGTTCAGGAAGTTCTCTTGCGGTATTTAGGGGCTGAGCTGCTGGAGCTTTATATTCAGATGGGACCACACATGGGAGCATTGAGTCTGCTTGTTCAGAGAGGTCTTGTGTACAGTGGACACTTGGATCCACAGGTAAGTCATCATTTCACTAGAACATTTTAGGCTGAATAGCTTATTGCAAGCAATGTTCTACGATGTGATTTCAATGACTCCCACAAAGCAAACCTGTACACTCTCGATGATGAGCACGTTCTTTCACATATGTGTCTTGAAGAATGTGTGGACTATTGCAATGTGTTAGCTGCATGCCTACGAGGGTTATGATTTATTAGGTTAAATGAATCTAAGAAATGACTCTCCGAGACATATCGTCTCACCAAGTTGTACTTGAAATCTCTGGGGAACGCCATAAATAAATCCCACCAAATGCACTTAGAGTCAAATCAGTGTGGATGGAGACCACTTCAGTTCTATGTCCAAGTACTAAGAGGCTTAGTTTGCTTTGGAAATGTATTTGCTTATGATGTTTAGAGAGAGTTTAAGAAACAGTTTAAGAAATATCAGGTTGTCTTGCACCTAACCAGCCCTAGAGTGGAAAACATCCAGCCAAAATCTGCAAGCCTAATATTTGCAGACTGCAAAAATCTTGACTATACACTAAAGACTGGTCATTTATTTCCTTTCGACCAAAACTTTCCAAAATCTTTTTCACACCTGAAATATTTTATTAGAGAGAAGAATGATTATGGTGAATTGCTGCGTTATTTCAAGAATGACCCATGTGTTTTTACTGCTTTATCTAAAGAACCCAAGCGCTCGCAGGTGGTGTGGCGTATTACTTTCCCACATTTATTTCAACGGATTTTATCTTGCCTGCCAAAAAACTTGAATGCAGTGCTTGACACTTAGGCAATGATTTCATTTCACACCGGGCAGTGGTTGCAGATTTTGGGGGAGATTTTCCATTAATTGTTTGTAGAAACGACAAAAACAATGGCTATATTATTTGTCATCTACAGTTGTAAGCGACGAGACATGGTACATTTTGGAAAGGAATCACACATTTGGTTTTTAAGTTGGCCTACTGCTGTCACAAATTACATTTCGAAGTCATGCAAGTTGTGACAGTGTTAGTGATGGAGATTCCCAGTCTCCGTGAAAAGTGTTGGATATCTGCGTAGAGGATTTGCACTCACCCGGAGATTACTTAAAATAATCGACAGAGGGCAGACGCTGCTTCTTGAGTCTTGATGGAGTTTGACTTAGCAAATACCATATATCAAATAGCTTTGATTTCCAGTGAGGTGTGGGTGATCAACGGAAACGTCATCTGGAATTCCGTTCAACCAGATAATGTCCTAAATTTACATGGGCATGTTCGACAATAAATAACAATTTCATAATGATATCTAAACTTATTCATTCTTAATAAGTATCATTTACGACTCGCATTCAGATTTTAATGCAGTCTGTTACAACATACTTAATATTTTGCCTGCATTCATCAATAATTTCTATTCTGTCTGTTACGACTGTATGGAAGGCAAGCCTATACGTTCTTTCTAACTTAATGAAATGCAATGCAATGAATGAATGTATGAATTAATTAATGAAATTCAGTGTGAGATGCATAGTATAGTTCCTTTACATAGTGGGAGAGTCATTCATTAAGAGACTTCTCTTTTAACCGGAATAGGTGTACTTATTCAGACTCTTTCTCCTGCAAGATGGGAAGAGTGGCACGCGCCATGATCAGCTGTGTAATGGAATAGCTTTGGTCCCTACTTGCAGTCTGTCGTGTAATGTGAATGCAGTTACTATGTGTGTATAATTAGAGGGGGTATTATCAGCGCCCAGTCAGTGTGAGCTGCAAACAAGGTAGCTCTGTTTACTCGCGCATACGTAATTTAGCATGAAACTCGAGACTGCAGAGGTGGACCTCGCTCATGTGGGCGAACGAATGTCTCCAATCCAATTTTGTTTTGCTGAAATTATGTGCTTCCTCTTGGACATTTATAAGTTTCACGTCATATTCACACTATAACAAAGAACAGAATTTTTTTTTTTTTTTTTGCCAAATTACCCCTCTTCGTTGTGGTTTTTTTGTCTGTCGCAAAGGTCATATATTTTCAGTAGGCTACATTTTCAGTGATCTATATATAAAATAGCTACTCGAATTTCATTCTTTTGCTGCTGGCATACGATGATAACTAAGTCATGTTTTAGATATTGTGTGTATTTCCTTCTGATATTATACATGATACAAAATATTAAATGAAGTTCTTTTCACACTTGTTTGAATTACGCCCCGATTCGTAAATTCTATCACTTAATAAAATAGATTCAGACTCAATCAACAACTTTATAATATAAATAGGCAAAAATATATACATGATCATTTCATGACATGGTCATTTTTCTCTAGAAAATAAAAAAGGATGCTGAATAAATTTCGGCAACTTTTAGTCCACCCTACAGTAAATTGAATGCCACCCCCCTTCCCCGTATTTCCTCTTACTCCTGGCTCTATTCTGTGGGGTTGAGTAACAAAGCGATAAAGCAGTGTGTCACTTATCCAGATTGCCATCAGTTTAAATTCCCTCCGGTAATACAGTCGGATCTGACAGGCTGCATCGCGTTTGTTTTCCGTGGGACCAATCACAAGCCCTGGGGGCCTGTGGGATAGTTGCCTCTTTAGGCACCTGTCCTCATAACACCTGGTAAACGATCCAGTGGCTTTGCGCACGCCCCGTCTCTTGCCAAGAGCCCCTTATATTGGGGCTGACATCCACTCATGGTCTTAAAATCTTTTCAGAGATAAAACACTGCTGCCTGCTTCGTGGGACCATCAGGTTGGAGTCCCGAGAGATTTTGGAACTGAAGCGTGAGAGCTGCGAGGAGTGAAGATGCCGAGATCGTTCCTGGTGAAGAGCAAGAGGGCTCACAGTTACCATCAGCCAAGGTCCCTTGAAGATGACTACAGCAGACTCGATACTATTTTAGCTCACATATGCGCAGGTAATAGAGTTATTCTCTTTTAAAGTCTTCCGGTGTAGTGGAATCCTTCGAATCAAATGTAGCTACAATAAATACAATTCAATATAACTGCATGGTAAATGACAAGCCTAGACGTAGGGGTGGCTAATGTTCTCTTCTTGCGTTCTTGTGTAATATTTATGTTCAGATAATGTTTGCATGCAAATTTAGGTTGACATTTAAAAACACTTTGATTTGTTTTCAAGCTACAGGATTTTATTTCCAATTTACACCACAGAGGGAATTTTTACAGTTGATGACAAAATATTTTTTGAAACACTGCAAACAATTGTAAACGCACTTGGATTGTTTTAATCTGTTCTGTAACTAATTAGAAAGCGCATCAATATTCAATTTGTGAACGTTTACATTTCCGATGCAATAAGAAAATTGTTCATTTTAATTGAACATTTTATAAACAATCAGCAAAAAATGCAGCCAAGAAGAAGTTCAAAGAAAACCTTGGATTATTATTTGGAAAATAATCATTTGGCTATTGGCTAAATTCCCATTTCTGCAGTTGCTCCATTGCTTAACTAACAATAGCGATTGTGTCAATTGGTACATTTTTTGACACTTTGATGAAACTTAAAAATATTTTAACGGAACTTAACTCATTTGTTTGTTTTTCGTCTTTGCAACCAGAAAGCAGAACTCCAGAAGTGTCAGTAAGCCGCTCAGGCGCCCTGCCAGTGGATGCCCGAGGCAGGGTTTCACCGCAGTCTCACATGGTCGACACTGCTGACCTGTCCTCCAAGTCGCCTGCCAGCTGTGAAGGCAGCGTGTGCGGTCGGTCGTCAGACTATGAGGACTTCTGGAGGCCTCCTTCACCCTCTGCGTCACCAGGTGAGGGATTATTTCATTATTTATATGCCTGGTGAATATCTCCTCATAACTTTCCATTAATGCTGGCCATGAAGCAATACCCTATGCCATTGGGGAACCTTATATAACCATTAACCAACTATTAACAAACCATTTAATGGCTAAAAAGAGCACCCTTTTGGCACTGTTGATACCTCTGATTTTCTCTAGTATTGATAGTTTCACAATAAATTACACAATACAGTTTGATTATTTTTGCCACCAACTTATCAGAATTCAATCCCATAACCCAGGCCCTAAAATAAAGAATAATGGTAGCTGAATTTAATGTTTGATGGCAGGAGCTGATGTTTTGTGTGCATTTTCCTTTCAGATTCTGAGAAGTCTTTCACTCCTTCAGTGGATGAAACTCACCCTTTCGCCATCCCCTTCCGGCCCTATGCCTGGAGCAGTTATTCCGGGTCAGAGCTCAGGAACCTCGTCCAGCAATCATATCATCATCACCCTTTAACTTTGGATCGCAGTTCCTCTCTCGGCCTTTATGGGGAAAGAAGGACCGAACCCTCCGCACTGACGGAACGGGGTTCAGCGGGACTCTTCAACGATTACTGTTCAGGTGCCGGGCTGTATGAGAGAGGAACGAACCCTGGACTCTATTCAGAGCATAACCTGCAGAAAGTGTCGGAAATCAAGGCCGAAACAGACCTTCTCAGATCCAGCCTCCTGCTGAACGGATCGTACAAGTGTATCAAGTGCAGTAAGGTAAGCGTATATATGTCCGCACTTCATCTTCAAAAGCAATTAACCAAATAACTGTAAATTGGTAATCACATTTTCAATAGTTAAATGCTGACAAATGTTTGAGGGTTATAATGAAACAAATTCTTTACTTTTCAACAAAAATTTAAACAGCGAGGCCTGATCAAAGCTTCATATTCCTCATATTCCTTCATATTCAATTCCTTAAAATTTGCCAAAATGTGAATCTGATAAATTATCAGACATGAATATGAATTTATTCTATCTCAAATCTGTAAAGTATAGTTAAAGTCGCTGTTTTCCCTAGGTGTTTTCCACACCACATGGCCTGGAGGTTCATGTCCGTAGGTCGCACAGCGGCACTAGGCCCTTTGCGTGTGAGATGTGTGGGAAAACCTTTGGGCACGCGGTCAGCCTCGAGCAACATAAAGCTGTTCATTCTCAGGTAAGCACTGATGGGTTGTTTGCCTGCTTTTGTAGATATTGTGTGTAATATAATGCCTAATGTAATGGTTTAATTAAAAAATGGATTTACCAAGTTGTACATTTTTGTTTAATTAAGCTGTATCATTAATTTCCAATTAGGAGCGGAGCTTTGACTGCAAAATCTGTGGGAAAAGTTTTAAAAGGTCGTCGACTCTGTCTACTCACCTGCTGATCCACTCCGATACTCGGCCATACCCCTGTCAGTACTGCGGTAAAAGGTTTCACCAGAAGTCTGACATGAAGAAACACACCTTCATTCACACAGGTGGGAAGAAGAAGGAAAATAGGAACTGCATACTTAACAGCCATATCTAAGCCTACAGAACGTATTTTTTTGGTTTTATCCTCGTCACACCAAACCAGTTTTTAAATGTGAATACCCATCTCTGTGATGCTCATCTAATCTTTCTTTACAAGGGCATCTTACAGTTTTGCACAAGAGAATTTTGCAGTTCAACATCCTTTGATACAAAAGGTTTTTAAGTGGTGATGTGTGTGTATGTTTGTATGTCTGTGGGTACCTTCTCTTGCTAGGATGAAGTAGCCTATCATCTCCCTTCAGAATTTTTCAGAGCTGGGCTTGATTTTAATCCCACCATTTCAAAATATAAAGACAAACTGCAGCTTATTTGCAAATGACCAAACAATTATGGTCAATAAATGAAACGACTCCTCTTGCCAAAAGTTTTTTTTTTTAACATTTTAATACTTCCTGACTTGAATTGCTAAGTAGCAAAAGAACACTTATTCTCAAAAATAGGTGAGACAGCATTTTTTGGTTAAGTACCTCTTGGCTTGGGCAAGCAAAACAAAAACAGACTCATTTTAACAGAAAAAAGTAAATGATATGCTCAACATAAAACTACTTTATTTTAAAGCTCCCACAAAGTTTAATATTCACTTTCCCCTATAAAAAAAACACAAAAATTATCCTCATTTTAAACTTTTGTATCTCCCCAATGAAGGGACCAGGCAGGGATGCTAGAAACAAGAGGGTACACATTTGATGGGAAGATCATGTTTCAGCACCCCTTAGTGAGGCCATAAAAAACAATGTGACTCTCATCCATGCAGACAGCCGGCCCCACTCCCTGTCTATACAATGCTCCAGAGGATTGGAATTATTACAAAATATTATACAGTTGTGCATTCCTTCAGCTCCACCACAAATTCACTGTCAACTACCTTTTGGAATTTACATTTTGTAAATACTTTAAAGAGACGTTAACTGTTTCATATTATAGTTTACAATGGTTATGTGGTTGTAGTATTTATTGACAAGAGAAATGAAAATGATGTTGTTATTTGCATTTTTTCAGGTGAGAAGCCACATAAATGCCAGGTGTGTGGAAAAGCCTTCAGTCAGAGCTCCAATCTCATAACTCACAGTCGTAAACACACCGGCTTCAAACCCTTCGGATGCGACCTCTGCGGGAAGGGGTTTCAGCGAAAAGTGGACTTGAGAAGACACAAAGAAACCCAACACGGACTAAAATAAAGACACAGTGCCAAACGCAAAAGTTTAACTATTGGAGCTGTCAGTGTAATTTACCTTTAGCCTTGTGAATTCAAACACTATTTAATAAATTATAGAGGTCAACAAAACCTACCGAAAAGCACTTGTTAATTGAACAACAAAAGTTCCTCCTCGAATTTTAAAAAATATTTACTAATATATCGTTTGAGATTTACGAAGGCGACATTTGTTGTGTTGTGTGAGCAGAAAGTACAACCAGTGTTTCATTCGGTTGGTGATGGGATGCTTTAGGTTTGACCTACATATCAACATGTTGGAATGCCAGGAGAGCGTGTCTAAACCCAAAATATTGTTACATAAATAATCAGAGAGGCAATATAACCACTGATTGCAAAGATGAATACTGTATATCCTAAAACAGATGCCCCAGGAGGAAATGGCGTGAAAGAAAATCACCGCTTTTTAAAAGAATGTCATTTGTTTTCAGCCAGCGCTGTACATATGCTAGCAAAACAGTCACTACAAAAAGAAGAGCAAAGATTTTGTTTATGTAAAAATATTGAAAGATAGTAAGCATTGATAGACTAATGTTATTTTTTTCCCCCAACGGTTCCTATATTGTATTTTGTGTCTGTAAATGAGTATACCGGTTACCAGAACATGTACAATCTGGTTTTTATTCTTAAACGTTTTGTAAACCATAATTTGAAGGTTTGGATTGCACTTTTGTATTTTTAAACGGCTCAGATTTTACTTGCGGAGCTAACTTTGTTACTCTAAATTCACAATAAGGTTGCTGAAATGTATATGTAAGAATTCACTGTTTCCTTTGTAGCTTATGTAGGCTATATATAGTAAAATAAGACGTATTGTCTGATACTATTATACTAATTGAAATTATTTGTTGTTGAGAGAATAATCTTATTCTCAATAAATTTAAATAATACAATATGCTCGTTTTTTTGAGATGTGATCAGTAATGACTGGATTTGGTTTAAATTGTGCTTGTTTCATTTGATCATCCAAAGCCAGCCTTACCTCACAATGAACAATCAAAAAAAAAAACCTTCGTTTCAGTATCAAAGGTTCGTCGTTTAATAGTTTTATTAACGTAGGCTATTTCTACAAATGTAATGGCCAGCCCATGGATAAATGTATTCGGACCTTCGCATAGGAAAGAAACCCCAAGACAACACACCAATGCGGTGTGGGTGTAAAAGTTTGATAGCTTACATTATCAGTCACTTCTGAGTGTTATAAAAACAAATATATTTTTTTCTTGGATTCTTCATTCCTGTCATGCATCTGTTGAATTAGCACAGCCTGTGGCAAACCAGCATGATTTTAGATTTGCAAGGAAGGTATTAAAAATGAATGGCTATTCCACCTCCAATTATTCATTAAGGTCATTTCTATATAGCCTTTGTTTATCGGGGTAACATAAACCAAGGAAACAGGAGCTATGAGTGCACACCTTTGTTCAAGATATCAATTTTTAATATCACTTCCAGCGAGACATTTGGTACACCATTCAAACCACAGAAAAGCAAAAGGCTGCATTTTCTAATTGAAAAGTAAATCTCAAATAGACAGTTTTCCGTCTCCAAAAACAAAAACACATTGGATTTACTGCCCTGAGACAAGTTTTAGGATTTTTCAAAATTGTAATAAGTACAACATGATTTTTTTAAATGTCTCCACAATGGATGGAGCCAAGAGGTAAAATGTAAAATGTCAAAACGTGGAAAACGAACTTTCCCTCATTAACTTTCAATAAATGATTTAGTATTTTGTAAAAAAAAAAAAAAAAATACATAAAAAAACATCAAAATAAAACCAAAAACACTTTTAACCATGTTCTTTCAAATTACATACAGAACGTGTAAGATGAATTAAAACTGACAAATTAAAAAAGACAACCTGTACGTTAAGAGACAATAAAATTCCACTTTAATGCCGGTAAATGTAATGGTTACATCCTTCACTAAAATCACCAACAATGTGCAAGCTTTCCTTCCTCTCTCGCGAAACATCTGGCCCAAACCAAACATTTTCAAACACCACAGATTGTTAACAATCGTTTGAAGAAGCGCAAATTCGAGTTTATAAACTGTATGTAAAGGAAGTTCACAGACCTGGCGTCACTTTTACTGCACCATTTCATAGACAATATTTACTGAATGACAGCCTATGACGTTTTTATTTGTAGTCGAGAATGTAATTTAGATTGACGGTTGTTGAGGGAGAGGCATTGCTTTTCTTAAAATTTTCGCTGATACAAAATACCGATTTACCTTATCAGAATAGTGGCATTATTTATCTGTTTCGTCAACCAAAGTTCATAATGGTCAATTTGGCTCGAATACCGTCTTTCTGCTCTTGCATTTAGAGCGCCATGATTGAAACAAATGACAATTCATAGTTTTAGCTATAAACTTAATACGCTTTTGATGATATATACATTTCTTAAATTACTTAATTCACATCACCAGTTTGTCAGGCAGCAACCTGCAGAGGGTTACGATTTGCGCCTAAATACGCCTCGGGGGCTAGTTTGCGGTCAAGGGCTCCAGATGTGTACACATTTGGAAAATGGAATTCTGATGGAAAAAATAGATTAAATAATAATTACGCAAATGTTGCTTGAGCTGGTGTTTTTACTTAAAACTGGAAGGCACTCTTTCGGCAAAATGTCTCGGGTTTTAACGGTACCCTTTAAATCACTTTAAAAACTAGTTTATTGCTCCAGGCTATTAAACAAGAGCTTAGAGGAGACAAAAGAAAACGCCCCCATCAAGCTGGGTCTTCTTATTTCTGAAAACATATCTTCATGTTACTGTATTGGCTATTGTTAATTAGGCTTTATTATAGCATGTATTACTAGAAATAATATTTAATTGCTAAAATATTATATAACCATACATGCGGCCGGGGTATGAATAAAACGTCACACAACATGCGCGCAAGTGGTGTCTACCTACATCGTACGTAGGCTACAGTTCCTCTATTCATCAGAGTAATTACAACAGTTGACAGTTTAAATGAGGCACTACCACCCCACGGGGCTGAAATGGCTGCTGTTTTTACTTTCAACACACGCGTGGCTCCTTTTTTTTTTTCTTTTTTTTAACCAAACAGAGGGTAAATACAACAAAGCCGTTTTTACAGTTGGATAGGTTTCTTCTTTGCCAGAGAACGTTAGACCTGTTATCACAGAACTTAATTTAGCCTCAAGGAAAAGAGTAAGCAGCAGGAGTCCAAGTCAAGCTCAACAGATGTTATTCTGCAATTATGCTTATTTTTACAAATACTTAATTTTTCTAGGTGTGCTTATATTCAGGCCCGATACTTTGGGGCAAACAAAAACGAAAATCATGCAGTGAGCCCCACTTACTGGGGATCAATGAGGATTTCAGTAATTCCCAAAGATAAAAACAAACAATACACTTCATTTTTATGTAACCTGAAAATACATTTATTGAGACAGCCGGGAAAGGTAAACGGAGCTGGTGTATTTTTCAGTGTAGAGGATGGGCAGGGTGCAGCGGAGAGACAGCCGGGTTCCTTGCTTTAACCAGCTCTGTGACAGTTCTGCTGGTCCATGTGAGGGAGCACGGCTGGGGGCTCTTGCTGGTGTGTTCTCAGTTGGCCTGTCCTCTGAAGAGCTGCACCAGGCTCAGAAGATCCCGATCCTCCAGCATCAGCTCTGTCATGAGTGTGGAGATGTACTCTATCGAGCAGGGCCTCTCCAGGGACTCTTGCAGAACTGGGCTCACCTTTGACAACCTGAGACATACACAGAGGGACAACGTTAATCCACTGGAGACACCTCTGAATAAGGCTGATGGGGAGGTTCACAGTAGCTTAGGAATTAAACATTTTTACAAGCAGGCATACACGCTTAGGCAAAAACCAGTCAAAATATTTGTTACCTTCAACTTATCCATACCTTTGCTTGGGTGAAATAGAAATATGATTTTTTTTTACTGAAGAAAAATTCATGTTTGCGTCATTTAAGTGTAATCAGTTCATAACACAGAATGCCCCCCTGCGTTATGTTAGTCTTACTCAGTTTAAATACTTTGATTTGTTTGAGGAAAACAAATTGTGTTGAACTCAAGTGGAATTACATTGAAGCTCACCAATGTAATGCCCCCCAAAAAAAAAAAAAAAAAAAAAACAATCATACGCGTAAAACCTTTGACCACATTGGCAGATAAGAAAAACTCTGTTGGCTTCAATCAAGGATGCACAACATCTGGCACCCATGGCGGCATGTGAGCGCGCGACCATTGTACTTTCCAGTTCCCGAAGCTGTGAAAAGACAGCACGCAAGTTCGGCAGCACACTGTTTATTTTTCATACGCTAATTGTTTGGATTTCGCACAAAGGCTGCCAGTCGCTGCGAACAAGGGTTTTATTTGCACGGTGGGGCCATGACAGTAAATGGTAGTAACATTTTCAACAAGCAGATTAACTTCAAACACAGAAGAGGCTAAAAAATGGGAGCGCTGGCCATGCAAAGACACATTGTGGCCAGCTGTGCTTTATAATTCTGGTGTTTACCAGGTGTGTGGACCTGTCGCTGAAGTGTGCCATCCCAAGTGATCCACAAAGCTTTACCGCGCTATGTGTATAATCTGAGAACAGGAACAGACTATATGGAGACCTACCCAAAGTAATATGAGCACATAACTCTGATTTCACTTAACACATAAAAAATGCCACAATACAAAAACAATCATATAAATAAGTCAATAAGATAAATAATCATATGACAATTCTGTATGATTTACAGATTGAAGTGGAAAGTTGACAGCTCTGCTTCCATCATATGGAGCGACTCAATGGAACAAAAACAGTTTATTTGATTGTGTGACAAATGACTCAGACACAAAGGTCAGGGATTCTCCTATAGAAAAAATATATATATGTATGTACATATTGTTACCATCCATAATAGCTTTCGAATTAATTATTTACTGTCATGTGGCCCGATTCCTGCTCCCCCACCGTACGGTGAAAAGGTGTGTGGCTTGGGAAAGGGAGCACTGATACAACCTACTCTTCTATTGCAGGCCTTTATTCATTATTCACCTGGTCTGAACAAAAGGCCCCTAAGCCAACTGCACATCTGTCATCAGACGGCCAGGGCTCGGACACAAATTATTCATGAATCTGAGAAGAAAGGAAAAATAAAGAGGAAAAATAATGCAAGCTAGCGTGGAAAGAGCGAGCGGAAAGACTTATGCTCACAAAAAGCGAAGACTGTTTTGATCTTGTAATGAACTGTTATGTACGCCTTTTCAAATGCATAGCAACCACCTACATTCATGATGTGGCCTTCTCATGCTTGAATGCAAGTGAAGTGCAGAGAATTCATTTAAGGGTGTGAATTAAGCGTTTTCACACCAGCAGAAAAGAAAAAAAACACAGGCAGAGAGTCACATTTACAATTAGGCCTTAAAGTACAGCTACTCGCAAGGTCAGCATTTTTCAAAAACAAGCTACTTTCAGACAGACATAAATATGTATGTCCACTACAACATGACAGATCAAGTGGCTGAATTGTAACATGAGCTCATACTCACTGTTTCATTCTGATAAAGAGTCATTCTGATAAAACATTCAGCCACCAAATGCCTACTATGAACACATAAATAGCTGGCCGATAGAAATCACAGGAACAGCAACACAATGTATGAGAATGTGTTAACCCAAAATAGGTTGTGGGGCGGGGGTTCAATGTTCAAAGGGGAAAACAAAACTGTAAAAATAAGTCTAAACTTTTTCTATTATTTTATTTGAATATCATGCAACAGGTATAAAGTGCTTGATTACTACAGAAGTGTTTGCTGTTCTATAGTACTAAACGGTCCTTTAATGCTTCTATATAGCACCTGACTTCTGATTCCTCCAGAAATCAGAAGTAGGCACCTACATTAAAATGCAGAAGTGGCTGATGGTCTTCATACAGTAATATGCATTTGAGGGTAGAAGAGTTGTGCCTTGCAATGACAATGCAGTACCAGTAAACGGTGCAGGGCTGTATTTTACATAGCCTGTCAGGAGTCTCTCCTTCCTCAGCTGAGTGAGAAACTGTTCCATTCCCTCAGAAGAGCACTAAATGCCTGGTAATGTCATAGCCAATCAGGGCTGGAATTCATTTGCTCTCCCTGCTGATTTTTTCAAAATTCATGAGGAAGAATCTGTAGCTACATGCCTGGAATTACACAAAATCACTGGTGGTTGAGCAAAGGGTGCAGTACTTTAAATGAGGGAAACAAAAATTGCTGACACAGACACATTAATACATGAGCAGTCCGGATACTCGTTGACTCATCATGTAAATGTTTAACGTTCTCACAACCTTGCTGTGATATTATGAACACTGTGTGTCAACATTACAGTAACCTTCAAATGTAACATCTGTATTCCTTAATACCACTTCATATGTGGAAAATTCACAAAAGCAACTGCAGCAAGAGCACTATGGGCAATCAGTTAACTTTATTGAGGGAGATTCAAATATTAAGCTTGCTTTATCTTTGCACATAAGAAGACTGCCAGTAACTAACTGAAACATAAATAGTAAGAGTAATAAAAATTTTGCATGCACAATAGTGTCATAATAGCTAGACAGGAGGATTCAAATAAGTTTAAAAATCATTTACGACTATTTATTTTAACTTTACTTTTGTGCCACTTTCACACAGCCCATAATGTCTGCTGGCTCATCTCATCACTGCCACACTCTTCTCTGAACTGGGAGGGCAGAAACTTCCAGACAAATCGTCCACAAAGGACTGCACTTCCACTGTAAACGGGCAGAGGCAAACTGTAGGCAAAAGTGACCTGAGAAAACGCTAACCTGAGCCATGGGGTAAGAGAATTGCTGCATATTGAAAGCGGCTACACAGCTGCCTGCCAAAGCCAGCACCGGCTATATAGGATTGCATCCAGGCCATGGGGATTCTTCAGTACCCAGAGGACAAGAGCTTTAGGTTCATATGCCGCCCAGGAGGCCAAAAAGTACTTTCTGAAGTCCGTGCTGTGTGCAGAAAGCACTGCTGTGAAGGCCCTCAGGTGGAGTTTTTCCCATGAAGGCTGGCAGCAGTGTCGCGAGCCCAGGGCAATCAGGCCCTGATAAGAGCCAGGCTTTATTGACACAGACAGGAGCAGCACGGAACTCTCCGCCGCGAGCCAGAGCTGGGCTCCGCTCCTCTCCTTCATAAACCTGGGAGCTGCACCTGCCGTCTGCTGCAGTTCAAACACCGTGCCATGACCCCTGACCCCCCTCCACCCCCTCCCCAGGGGCCATAAAAACAGCAGGGGCTCCTCCCCTCCGCAGAACCCCACCCGATCCCCACCCCCAAAATCATGCCGATGCCCTTGCGCTGGGGTGCTGACGTTTCGTGATTAAGCACTTCCTGCTCGACTTCCCGCATCAGACTGCTTGTCGGCCTTTTCAACACCAACACTAGTTTATTGCCTCCTTGCAGAGCACGGGGTGTGATGGCGTTGCTTTTTTTGTTTCTCGGCAAACTTACTTTTCACACATGAATGCAAACAGACAAGCCGTTCATTTGGGGCCAAAGTGAATGATACAGAAAAATGACACCAAGTCAAATACAGTTTCATTAATACCAGAGCCTAGCTGCAAAAGATTTTTTTTATG
This sequence comes from Albula goreensis, assembly GCA_022829145.1. Lineage (NCBI taxonomy): Eukaryota > Metazoa > Chordata > Actinopteri > Albuliformes > Albulidae > Albula > Albula goreensis. The sequence goes on along the minus strand of CM040764.1, from coordinate 17,383,354 downwards.
AGAGAATCTCAGCCAAACTTTAATATAGCCTTGCCTTGAACATCCCACTTTAAAAAAACAACAATGGAGCCCACAGGTTTTAACAATGTAAATGTTTACTTGTCTATTACTCCTTTACTGATCATTGACAAAGATTTCTGCTGCACACCTGTGAAAAGGCCATCCTGCAGCTTTGTGTCACCTAGTTTATGATCCTCTGGGTCACAATGGCAGCAAAAGATAAGCAACATAGTGGAATACATTCTCGCCGAGTGCAGATCACCACAAGAGGAAAAGCAAAACAAAACTATAAACACGGAAGAAGAAAAACTAATATTTACCCTGGGCTTCCTCTGGCCTGTGATAAATCTCTCATGATTGATGAGTTTGCTCAGGGGGTGCATTGGTGCAGAAAGCAATGCTCCCAGATTTCCTCAATCCTGTTTCCTGACGATGGGACTCGCGACACGCGTCTTGGCTGCTCTAGATTCCATATGTCACATGCTTTCACTCACATGCAGGGAAATAGTGCCACATCATAAACAGATGCTGACCAGCTCTTGCCAAAGATCAGCTTGTGGATAAGCCCATTCCAGGAAAATATGGTAATCAGAGGGTGTCATTCAGCTTCAAAAAAGTGTACCCAAAAATAGGAGCAGTAAGGCGGTCACCTTTCTAGATTATAGCTTTGGATTCAATTCATTATTTTTGTTGCATAGATTTTCAGGAATGATGTAAGTGGTGTTTCACAGGGATACACATACACTCTGAATACAAGTAATTACTACAGCTTGGTTCTCTTTTCTAGTGGTGACCAGGGGAATCAATATTATAGAAATCGATTGCAGAAACACTGCATACCCCTGTACACAGTATGAACGTGTGGTTAAGTGCGTTTTCACAATCATTTCTTTGAAAAATGTTTGAAAAAATGATGTGGCATCCATTTCACACAGGTACAATGTGACAGTTATGTAGCTTTAGCGATGGTTACATTCCATTCTATCATGGTGCTCCATGTTGTGGCTGTCAGAATAAAGCCCTGAGGTTTAAATACAGCTGACAGTTTCTGATTTACTGCAGGCAACCATCAGACCCAAAACACACTCATCAGGGACTGGCTCATAGGGGAAACAGTCAACAATCAAAAATGAGACTTCAGACTCCTACAAGACAGAATATGGGGACTAAACAAAAAAGATGGACAGATACAGGAAAACACAAGCATGTCTCTCTCTCTCACTCACTCACTCACTCACACACTCACACACACTCACACACACACTCACACACACACTCACACACACACACACACACACACACACACACACACACACACTCACACACACACACACACACACACACACACACACACACACACACACACACACACACACACACACACACACACACACACACACAAAACACACACAGAAAAATTACATAATGTAATTGATAATTGTATTAAGATTTGTATACAACAGAAAGCATTTCCAGTTCTTGAATTATTGATGATTATGAAGAACATGCTGGTTTTGAGTTTCTATAGAGGAAAAGCAGCAGGGATTCCTGTATTACTGCCTCTTCTCTGCAGAACTGAAGTGGTGTAATACTCACACTGACAGAAGCACCACAGCAATCAGAGTCCACTCCGGGCTTTTGTGAATGATATTGGAGTTTGTAAACCTGTGAAAGACATCAGATATGAAAGCAAGATAAGAATGTAATCACTGAAAATACTACTGAAAACTCACTGATCATAATCACTAAACAATGCTCTTACCACATGTGAAGAAATTATAATTACTACATCACTATATATTTTAATGCCTGTAAAATTCCACAAATTTTCAAACTAATTTCATTCATTTTAATTGACCATTAGCACAGGAACTGGATATTAGGCATAAAGAGATCACACAAACACAGGACACTGGGCCTGGAGTGTCAGAGTTTTTACTCTATCCAAACCTTACATGCATAATTTAAGTCATTTGTAGGCCTAATGAACAAAATATCTCTGGGACTGAAGGATGAGCACGGCCAATTTGTGGTACAGCCAATATTTTAGCTTTGGTTCACGTACGAAGCTCAGTAACCTTCAAGGGCAACTATTCACGGTCTAGGATTGAACTCCACAAAATTTCTGTGCCCCAAAATGCCCATTTGTTTTCAAGAGCGAAGCACGGATTTGGGGAATGAGAACAGTGGGGGGAATAATTCCAGGAAGCCGGTTCAATCAGAGTTTGAATGGTAAGGGGTGCACAGAATAAAACCCACAGTAAATCAACGACAGAGTGACGTGCCACATCCTGTCTGTTAGGCTCAGCCAATCACGGCCCAGCATTCTCTGCAACTGGAACAGAGCCCACCTCCGGCTGCCATGCCTCAAACTTCAGTTATGACTTACAGCTACAATAAATCTTTATTTATTATACAGGACTATTGTTTGAAAAACATAACTGGACATCCTATACACTGGACATCCTATACTTAATAGTTCTTAGAAAGTGGTTTACACATGCTTTGTATGCTCATTGAAACAGTTTAATGTCTTATACGCTCTTTATTTTTCTGGATAATTTTGGTTAATTTCAAATGCATAAATTACCTAAAAAGCCCATCTCACTGTGTGAAAGATGCTGCTGGAAAAACCAATTACAAGGGAAGCTAATTTAGCATCCTCCTCCATGTAGTTTAGATTGTCTAAATAAGCACTGCAGACTTTAACAAAACCACCCTACAAACACCAACAGGAATGAGGTGCCAGAGAGACTACCTCAATGGAGGTTGTTTCAATAATGGGTGGATTATCCTCAATTATCAGAAAACAACTCAAATACAGTACATTTTCAGCTTGCCTGGTAGGGCTTTGCACAGAAGATGGGCCTCAGGTACCACAAATGATGCAATAGTGAGACTCACCTGAAGGTCCTGATCAGGTTGTTGAGGTCACTGGAAATGTCATTCATGGCCAGTCTCAGAGGCCCCACGACGTCTCTTAGGCTTGCGGTTATAAAAAGGAGCAAGACAATTTCAGTCATTCCCAAAATAGACCATGTATGACTGTATTTACTCACTAAAGGGTTTCATTTTCATTTTTTCGTTTTCATTTCATCTCTAAAAGCACACATAGGAGTGTTTTTAGACCATTGGGGAATTTAACTGAGGTTATTAAACCCATAAAAGGGTTTAAACAGAGGGAAATACAGAAGATTCTTCAGGGTAAGTGCTATCAGGATGTGCTATTTTTCAGAGAGTTGTCAATGCTTGGAGCAGCTTGCCTCCTAATATAATAAAGGCTGAGACCCTCATGTGAGTTCAATTTGCCATTTTACAAGGCACATCCAGGTCATGTAACTTGGCCTTTCTGGAGACCTTGTACTGCCCACATACCTTCTGTTGAGCTTTTCTGACACAATACGTTTCTGGATCAAGTGCTGGGCATGAGAATCCACCAATGGGAGGGAAGGATCCTTTCCACTATTGTCCTGGATAAAAATATAGAGAAGAGGAGGAGAACAAGCAAAAGAATAGCAATGACTTGCACAGGGCATTCAGAATTTCCAGTAGGTCCAGTAGAGTCTTGAATAACAAATAAAATAACTTTGAATTTTTAATAACAGGAAGTAAGTTTGGCTGGAGTGGGCCTTTAAACTATTGAGCACTATTTCAACAAAGCAGCCTTCGGGTTCTTTTTGAAGAAGCCTGCTTATTCAGGGCCGATGGGGTGGCAGGGAGTGTGGGGCGGGTGTAGATTTGTCACTGTTCAGAAGCAGAGAGGACAGGGTTTTAGGTGACTCTCAATGTGACACCCCCACGCTGGCAGACCCAGCACCCTGACACTGTTACTGATCTCAGACCATCTACTCAAGTGTCTGTCTGAGGACGGAGGAACGCTGTGTCCAGGAGGAACAGGATCAGAAAGTTATATGTGCACCGGAATTATTCACGGGGCCAAACAGAGGAGTCCAAAATAGACAACAGTAAAAAAAAACTTGCAGGAATCATGAGCTGTTACTGAACGATTGCATGTACAACAGAATTTTTTTTTTAAATCGCTTTCTGGCCCAAAGGCATGAACCTGTTTGAAGAACGCACAATTCAGATCAGTCACTTAGGATGAGACCAAAGAGTAACCTTCTATAACGTAATTTCATATGCCACATGACAAATAATGACTGTGTGATGCCAAAGTATATTCAACAATCAGAAAAAAGTGACAACTCATATTGTGAAAAGCAGTGCCCCCTTGAGGGTGTTGGCACACATTACAAGGTTTGAAAAACATTCCTTACATCTACATAAAGGTCATGTACTCTTCAAAAATAAATGATGTTACCTGCTGCACTTTGTAAAAACCTAAATGCTGTGACCACAGGGAAAATGAGAGGAGTGAGACGTCACTCTTCCTGTGTACATCTCAGGCAGAAAACTGATCACTGTGTGATGTGCACCACAACAAGGTCTGTCTGGGCTCTCAACAGTCTATTCACAGATCAGAGCACAGTGCTTTTCAACACACCATATGTGTGGTCTAGATGACAATCTTAGTGACTTACCTCAGTGTCTCTCTCCTCCTCTGGTAGCACAGAGGTCCCTCTGAAGAACTCCTGCACCTTCAGGTTGAGCAGCTCGGTCTCCTTGCGCAGACTGTCATAGTCTGGTGCAGGGGCTAAGGGCCTGCCCTGCTGCCCTCTAGAATGGCCTGCTGTCACTGGCCTCTCCACACTGTCCTCCAGGTCATCCTCATCCAGTTCCTCCTTCTCCCCCTCATCCTCCTCAGGCCTGTATCCAGGCCCATACAGGAACACCAGTGTCTCCTCCGTTCTCCAGTCCTTCAGCGTTTGGCTGAGACGCTGCAGCAGACGGGCCCTGACTGTGGGTGTGGGGTCCTTCTCTGGCCCACTGGCCCCTCCTGGCCCCAAAGTGTTGAGTAGGTTCCTGAGCTCCGCTGCCCCTCTCCGGCTCATCCCCACTTGGGTGATGTTTAGTCCCGTCTCCGGTGTGCTTTCAGGATTAGGCTGTTTTACGTTCCTGTTTCCATGTGTGCCTCCCTCCTCTATTCTGCACCTGCTCAGGAGGTCTGTGGTTGCCTCCAGTGTCTGCTCTGGTCTGTCTGTCTCTTCATGTTGTCCGCTGTTGGTGCCCTGGTCTATCTTTGCATTGGACTGCTGTAGTTTTTCCCTCTCTTTGTCTGCAGTGCCCCCTGTTCTAGGCTGCTGCTGTGTTGTATCTCTATCCCTCTCTGGGTCTCTCCCCTCTCTGCATTCCTTAGCTGTGTTTTTCTCCCTCTTGCCCCTGGATTTTGGGGTTTGTGCCCTGTGACCGGGGCCCACTTCTCCTCCTGTCACCACACTGGACACAAAGTCCTGTTCCGGGTCGCTGCTCTCGCTGTCGCTGGCAGCCAAATCCCTGCAGGAGACTGGCTCTGGATTTTCAATCTCTGACTCACTGATTGGCCGGTCAGAAATCTTTACCTCTTCACCTGAACTGCCACTGGAAACAGAAAAAATGGGAGGGTTTTTAAACAGGGCCAGTCCACACCACTGATGTACAGTAAAGGGTTTTAACCCCTCAATATGTCTATTCAACTAACATACTGCATATTCAACAGCTATGGAAAACTAAAACCATAATAAAGTTCATTGTGTAGGTATTGCCATGAAAATAAAATAAATTTCAGTATTTCAAGAACTGTTAAACTTAGAGACTATAGACTATAGATTACACAGAAGCTCATGGGCCTGGCTGACTCATCTCCTGTATTCTCTGGCTGCTGGGGGTAGTCACCAGAAGCTACAACTACTGCGTATGCAGGTAATGAGTATGTAAAGGGAAAGGTAAAGAACACCTGTACCAATGTCTCTAACTAGCCGATGAAAAAAGTTCATATCGATTAAGATTAAAAAAAAAACACAGAAATAGAGGAAACATGCGCAATGAAGTACCCTTTTAGTGGCAGGGTGTCATAATTACTCAGAGGAAATCCAATACTTCAATCACAGCCCCCTCTGAATGGTTTCACTCAGGGCCTTGATTACAGTGAAAGTGGTTCTACGGGGGGCTGACAGTTACAGTGAGACAGTTAGGCAACCACAACTTGACACGTTTAGCACAAAAAGGGCCGTTAGGTGCCTGATGTCAAGCCATACTCTCCTCCAACAGAGATCTGTGTAGTCCATTGTCATTACATATCATCATCCGATAATGTCTGGGCCAGAAATGATAGTGCTTTTGTCAGTGTCAAACTCTGTGCTGTATTGCGCTTTCAGATTTTTACATTATTACACAGAATGAGGCTACATGTTGCATTTGCTTTGAAATTTTAACAGATTTAAACCTTCAATACATTGTTTTCAAAATATACAACTAACAAATACACAAAAACTCTTTTACACTGTGATTAGTGATCTCACAGCGGATATGTGGGGCAAAACCATAAGAATGCAGAATCAGTTTGACTCCCAGAACAATTAAATCATTAAAATAATCTAGAAGTATTCATATTATAATAATTATTGTGTATGATACAAAAATGCATACATACCTCTCTCCTTTCTTTAACAGCTTCACATCAGATGGCCTACATTTTGAGAAGAAACAAATGACAAAAAAGGTAGAAAAAGTAAGCAGATATGAACTTAATGAGATTCACAAGAGATTTTCCCAAATGGCCAGTTCTCATTTAATCACCATTACCTTTCCTCCTCTCTCAGCCACAGGGGTGTCTTGGAAATCTGCACTTCATAATGTTTGGATGCTTTATAACAGAAATTACTGCAGAAAACTGAAACAGAGAATTAGGTTTTTTTTCCAGTATCACAAAAACAATGTGGATGACATTATCAACAGACATCTGTGCAATCTAACGGAAAATATGATTTCTGATGTGCACAGAACAATACTCTGGCCCTTTTATTTGAATTCATTCATTTATAATTGTTCAGATTTTTCATGCATCTCCTTTGTAGGATATATTTGTAAGTCCTTAATATGTAGAGCACATTGGGTTAGAATTCTTATATGAAAATGTGCTATACAGATATTATTTATTATTCAAGGGATTTCCACAATTATTTGTTGAAGTATCAAACAAAGTTGTCAAAGCACCTTACCTTCCGTTCTGTGATATCATATACCTTGTTGGTCTTTGTTGAAATTTTGTACTGTTGCTTTGGTACCTATGAAAACACACATTAAACTCACACATTGATGAAAACACTGATTTGGGTCGTATCTGAATTTGGGGCCAATCAACCTCACCTCAAATACGAAAGCAGTGCTGCTTTTGTACTTTTCTTTTACTGCATGTTTGACTTCTTTTGTAAAGCGTTGATTTGTATTAGCTATTTACTTGAAATTTTGCTTTTGTATTTCACTAAATTACTGTCATTTAGTAAACAAACACAAGTTAGTATTTTGTTACAAAGAATACTTACATTCTCGAGTTTGTTTGAGCAAACAGGATAGCCACACATTTTCGCAATTGATCTCTCCTCAACAGTGTCTTTGTAATTAGCAGAGGTAATAAACCTGGCCTGAAATATGTGAGAACACTAAGTTAGAGACAGTCACAGGAATGTTTGGCATAGAAAACAGAGAAAACATTTTTTGACATATTACTGCACACAATTAATAAACAAAAACCCTACACAATCAATGAGGAAGTCATCTTCCACTTCATCGTCTAGGAGACGCTCCACAATTTTCAGAGCCTTTTGTTCCAACTCAAACTTTTGTCTTAGTGTTTCCTTCAAGGCCTCTCTCCTACAAAATGACAAGGGGAGGGAAAACAACGAATCAGCTACTCATACACATAGAGTACACACAGAGAACACCATGGAACTTTTCTTTTGGAGCTACCCATATTCACTGATGCTGCGCCAGGCAAACTACCCCCATAACACAGTGCTGATGTCATTTTTTAACCATGTTTTCAGTTTAATAGGATACGTCATCTGAGATGTCAGGCAAGTGTCAGTCAGCTCCACCATCATAACAAACAAAATGCTCATGGCACTGGGAATGGAATTTATAGCAGTTCTCAAAGAAGGGAAAGATATTTTATTTCATGTTTTTTCCTTGACATGTACTGCCATTGACAATTATTCACAAACCTTTTTGCTTTCTCCAAGGCTGTGTCCGCTTTGACAGCCTTCCCCCCTGAGAAAGAAACTGACAGTACAGAACCACATCAAACAAGTACACAGAATTGGTATGAGACCCTATGCACTTCAACCAAAACATACACATGGTCTGCTAGGTAATCAAACAACATAAACGGTATGAACTTACAAGAGATCTACGTTTATTATATAGTCACTAGGTAATTCCTGACAACTATTTTATGGCTCCTAATATGTACCTAACTGTTGGAGCTGATTAAGACAGCTATGAACGTGTTTTGAACTCCTTCAGCCAAGCTAACCGACGTTAACATAATTCAAATGCTGATAACCTGTTCTCAGTTAAAAAGGTTAAAATTCAGTTAGAATACAGTAACAAGCCAACCAGCTAACTATATCGGATTGTTGTGTTTCGCTTTGCATAATGAAAGTTTACTTGGCAACTTTGGTTAAGTCAGTGGGGTTGGTTGTTTTACGTTCAACCAGCCAGGGTACTCTTGACTGTCAGGTAGCTAGCCAGCAAGCTGTTTAGCTACATTCCTTATTTATTTAGCTGCATACGTGTATACCCACCAAACAATATTATAAATCTCATTGACGAACACAGTGTAAAAGTATAAATAAACCTTTTTTCCCAGCTCTTGGAGGACGACTTTGTCTCCTCTGTCCCTCTTCCATGCTTCTTCCTGTCACAGCTTGTTTGCACTGTTCTCACATTTAACCCGTGACGTAAAATCCTACGGCAAGGAAACAGGAACAAACCTTCAAACGCTTCCGAAATAAATGACACGCGCTGTTACTGCTGGGGATAAACATGTGAGTATGTACACAATTTTACAAAGTTGCACTCGGAGCAGTCTTTACCCCTTTTCTTTGAATGCTACTGTCATTAGTGGAAAATAGATCTGTTCAGATATTCCGTTTTGTAACTTTGTTGACGCAGTGATATTTAAATGAAATCGCAACTGTTAGCTAGCAAGCTAACATTAGGTGTCTAATCGCTATGCTCACTAATTCATCCTGTAAGGAGCTGGTGAAACTGATAACGGTAGCTTTCTAGTAATCCATTCCTACTATCCTTTCTGGTGGATTGATTACATCTCAGTGATTTAATGATAGCTGGCTAAAAGTAGCTTGCTTGTCATTGATCCTAGACGGACGACGGACGCACATGTTATTTCTTACAAACACAGATAATTAGCTAAATGCTAATATGACAGTAATGAATGAGCTGTGTCACACTTCGTACAAAAAGAAAACGAGCTGGAAACACAGCATTGCATGTGTCTATGTAGTTTGCATTATCAGATATTTAGCTATCACAGTATTAACTAATTATCAATGTTCTATGACCATATACTCATGAATCATTCCAGACATTTCTGTGCATTAGGGATTGCTATTGTTAGTACGGTTCTCGAAAAGTAGCCCAAGGCAGTCCCCCAGTTAAATCCTATTATTCCAGACATTAGCTGGCTAGCTGAGAAAGAGATTTGCTCAGGGCTGTCAGGGAACCTTTAAACAAGATACGGTGATGAATGAGGAGCATGCCTGGTCCTGGTATAATTACTGTTCATTAAAATGATTTATAAAACATAGCAGTTTTTTAATGCATATATCTGTATATTATATGTATTTGTGTGTATGTATAATACAAAATGTATGGTATTTATGCAGACATTTTACAAATTTAAATCTAACATCTTTAGCATTAATCTTCCTACTCCATAGGCAGCATTTGTGAGGAATAATCGTGGAGTTGAAGTCACCAAGGATGGCTTTAGACCAGCTTAATGACATGGTCCAGAGATGCGTGAGTAACAACATGTGAAGTACCTGATATGTGCTGCACATTCAGAGACATGTAGAGATAACCCTCTCTCTCTCTCTGTCTCAGCAGCAGGTTCTCCAGGATGATAACTTCAAGCCGGAGGACTATGAGCTGTTCCAGACCGCAGGGAAGGCCTGCATTGAGCAGGGAGACAGCGGCCTGCTGCTGGACATCATCAAAGATGAGAAGAACAAGGTAAACTGAATTCCCAGTGAGAAGATGAGCACTTTGGTATCAGTGCTTCTCAACTTCTCCTGAAACACGTATTCCAATGTATCAGACCCTCCCTGCAGTTCTGTTATGCACAGGCTTGTAACAGATTTAGGCAGTAGACCTGTATTGTTGTGTGACTGAGAAACGATATGACCCTTTATTTTACAACAATCAGTACGTCCTCTCTCCGGGGCGTTGTGAATTGTTTCTAACTGTCTGATGTTTTTGTGAGAGCCATTGATTAATTGTAATGTGGAGATACAATGCTGAACTCTGCAGACTGATGTTCAGATACAATACTGAACTCAGGACACTGATGTGTACTGTATCATCTAGGCCATTGTGAGGAGTATGGGATGGAATCTTCTGAGCCCACTGGTGCAGGTGCTATTGAAGAAAAAGGACAAGAGTCTTCCTCACTGCTTGGACATCCTCACACACTTACTGGAGGTCAGTCACTCTCACTGGTCCATCATGCTGGAATAATGTGACAACCCTAATGTCCATTATGACAGCTTGGTACAGCATAATGGTCCTGTGAAAAAATGCATCGCATATGTGTACAAATTAACAAACAGGGATAAGGTAACATTTTAGTTATGCCGTTTTGTTATTGTGTGAGGGCTATAGGTGATAAATCAACCATGAAGTGAATGTGCTTTGGGTCTTCACTGATGTATATTCATTTGTCTGTTTTGGGTTAGGAATGCAGTGCCAAAGAGCTGCTTGTTGGTTTGCTGGAGCAGGTTGAAGAAGCTCACCCTGACACTATCGCAGACACAATCTGTCTTCTTCTCCAGCCCTTGCAGACAGGTAGGTGTCACTGGTGGATTATGTCCCATGTGACTTTGATATAATAATCATGTTTGTGTAGGTTTTTTTTGTTCTCTTCAACAGGTGAAGCAATGTTTCTAGGATATTTGACTCTTTGAACCAGAGTGCCCTCCTGCATTCAAAGTTGAAATGAAGATGTGGCATAAAATGTAGCATTTTAAAAACAGAAAGCACTTTGCACTGTGATTTAGGACCAGACCTGCTTTAGATGGTGTTTGGCGCCCTCACGTGTACAAGCATGGAACTTCACCTCCTTGACCAGTTGTCTTCACCTCTGCAGTGCTGTTGAAACTGGGCATGAAGAAGGCCTCCTCGGTTGGCATGGCGCTTTCCACCCTGCTGTCCCAGGTGGCCCGGCTGCCCGTACCCTACACTGAGGAGCAGGAGCAGGAGGATGCGTACGGGCTGTGTCGCTGCTGCACCGCCCTGCTAGTCTTCGTTCGCCCATTCGTGGAGGAAGTGGAGACGGAGCAGCCCAAAGCTGACGCCCAGGACGATGAGCTTAGGACTGAGCTGCTCAAGTTGTAGGTGACTGTGTGCCTGTTTGTCCCTTTAGACTCGAGTTTGGGCTGTATCTCCAAATTTAACCTAGCATGTCAACTGGATAAGTCTGTCAGTGTGTGACATAGATATTGTGATATTGTAGCTTTGAACAGTTAAATAGTTATGTCACATGCTACTCCTCTGTCAGAATAAATGGTTAAAAACTGTGGGGTAATTGTAGCACTTTTTTTAATAATGGAACTCACCTTAACCTTATTGTAGAAAATGCATGTAAGCAGATGAGAGTATTTTAGCTGTGCACAGTCTGGTTATAAACATGAGGGATGCAGCTCTGCCTGTCCTGCAGCAGTGGAATGGTGATCACAGTGTGCTTTTTGCAGCTGTATGAAGAGTCTCAGAGAGCCACTCATTGAGGCGCAGCTGAAGATCGACCCGGACACTCCTGAAAACCCCGCTCTCAGGAGCTTTGCTGTGGAGGTCGTGGTAAGGGTGCACGCTGTGTAAGACATGGACCCATCTCTGATGTATCTCACTGCTGTGCTGTGCTGCTGCTGTCAGCTGTATCAGAACAGTACTGTCATTCAGCTCCAGTTTAGACACAACCCTCACATTCTTTCTTCTTCATTGAAGACCATTCTGTGGAGGATAGGGGAGGGCCTGCCTGACCTCCTCTTCCGTCACCTCCTAAAGAAGAAGGAGGAGCCAGGCTTCCTGGAGGAGGACGTTAGGTACCCCAAAGAGTCACTGGCCTGTCTGGCGTACATGCTCTTCGTTCAGCACATCACAGTGGAGCGATTCCCTGCAATCTACAGGTACTGCAAGGTCATGAATGGGCACCTGAAAATCGGTCCATCGCTTAACACAAAGTTATCATTAAATATGAATTCTCAAATTTTCCCAAGTTTCCTGAAAAATTATTTTAAATCAGGTTTTTCAGTTGCCGTGTCAAGAAAATAAGACTTAGATGGATGATATGAGATTTGTAACTGATTTATCAGATATTAATCAAACAATTTCCCTAAATAACCATTAAGATGAATTCTCACATATTGAAATGGTGAAATGTGTAGGTGTTCATGAAGAATATTTTGTTTTGTGTTTGTGTTTTGCCAGCCCTGTGTTTATCCTCCAGTCTAATATGGAACACATTAACCTTTTGCTGAGCAGGTATGTGACCCTTTTCCCCCAGTCTCTGTAACACATTAAATGGTCATCAGATACTATATTTGCTGTTAATATGCACAACACAAGATTTGGTGTATGTAGCTTATATTACATTCATTGATAGTTATGTATCTAATGTATAATACAATAAAATATAATTGTGTTTACCTTCAGTGGGGCAGTTTGCAACCAAATTAAAGCAGGCATATAAAAAAAAAAACACAGATGTGCTGCCTGATATGAATGAGTAGTTCTTCAATGAGTATGAATGAGTATGTTCTTTGATGAGTATGAATGAGTATGTTCTTCCCTTCGACAGAACAGAGGAATCTCGCCTGGCAAAGGGACTGGTAAGCCTATCAGACTGCTTTCACTCATCATGCTGTCCTTTTGATTGATCAGTGACCAGCTGTAGGATATTACAACAGTAGTCCTGTGTTCGCTGAGGATGAAGATCCACCAAAGGCTGGATATGCTGTTGGAGCTTTTAATTAAAGTTTCAAATAAATTGGAAAATATACATCGCTAAATATCTGAAAATGAAACCCCAGCAATTGAATGTAATTGCATGTGCCACACATGTATCAAAGTAGATTTCCCTTACAAGATTAATCAATAAATCATTATTAGTCTGAAGGAAATACACTCTCCTTCCATTGGTGCCATTTGAAAGTCCACAGAGTATGGTGAGGATGTGTGTGTTTTGGTTCCTCATTGTGTCATATGGAGGTATGCTGTACACTCTCTCCCCCTCTCCCTCATTGTTAGGACCTATATGAGAAGAGTCTAGTGAGAGTGGAAGACGGGAGCCTGCCTGTAGAACTACTGGAGCTGAAGATCTTTTTCAGTGTACCTGGGGTGAGAAATATGTTTTTAACTGTCATTTCTCTCACATACTGATGATTTTGTGAAAGCAGCCAAGATCATCTTGGTTATTTGTTTTCAATTTTGTTGGATATGATGAATCTCCAGTTTAAGTGTCATTTTCACAATCGCAATAAAGAGCCTTCTGTTTGCTTCATTCCAGAACTTGGTGAAAGTTATGACTTTGTGTCCGATCCAGCATTTGGTATGTACGATGTTCTACACCCAAGATATTATTGCCATAATATTTCATCAAATATGTCATCAAGCCAGCTTGTTTGACTGGTAATAACTGCTTGCTGTCTTTGGCAGAGAACTAAAGGTCTGTCCGTGTTCCAGCTGAGCATTGATAAATTTGACACAGAGGCCAAGTATAAATTCTTCAAGTGAGTGGTTTTCTTGGCTATCTTAATACTGAGCTCTAAGGCTATAACAATTTCTGTACAAACATGTCTTTCACTTGAACAAAAGCGTAATATACTAAATATTGTGTGTGCATGTATATCCCCAACACTATGGCTGTCTGGTTTGCAAGGGAATTCAGAGGAGTTTGTGTGCTTAGTTTTAAAAGGCTTGCTTTACACAAAGCTCCCTTTGTCTTGGACAGGTATATTTGATTTGCAGACTGTTTTAGAGTCAGGATTGGCTGAGATTTGGCTGGCAACCATCAACCTTTTCAGCGTGCCTGGTGCTTTCAGCTGCAAGCTGAAAAATTGAATGGATATCCAGTTGTGTCAATTTTATTCATGTTAGATGAATCAATTGTTCTTCTGATCCAGCCAACTTAATTAAATGTGAATTGCAGATGCATGTTGAAGACCAGCAACCATGCCGGGGTGGAGGGCTACATCATCAAGAACATCAGAAATCAAATTGAACATGCACTAAAGGCAAGCCACAATTCATTAAACTTTGACTGACTTTGAGGAGAATATATGTCACCTTTTTAGTGTTTGCTGACATTCAGTCCTGTGTGTGCCACTTATGACTAAATTAAATCGTTACTCTGGGTCTCAATCAGCCAAAAGAATTTCATCTTCAGGTGTTGGGAGAGCAGTCTGGTACCATAGCTGTATTCTCAGAATTACATTTCCAGTTGCCAAGAACAAATGTCAAGTTAATGCACTCCATGTTGTTTTTAAAGTATCAGGTATTTAGTAATAATTATTGTTTATTTACTAATAAGTATTTTTTTTTAGTACCCAAACAGTTTTTTCTGAGGTATTCTGTTGAGGTACTGGCATTAGAATAATCTTAAATGAGAAGACTGGATGTGCAAACAGTCATACAGTAAGCAAAAGATAAAATGCTTCCATGAAGAACATTTTAGAATATTTACATTATTATATATTATTTTGAAAAAGGTGATGGTGGTTTTGGTGCAGGCACTCTCTGAAAGTGTCATGGAGCTCTGGTTTGAGTTGTGTGGCCGTTTCTGGGGTGCGGGTGCGGGTGTGAGAGTGAGCGTGTCTCTCCCCTCAGGCAGGAAATGGTAACCCCTGGTTCCTGGGGCTGCACCTGATGCCTCTGCTCCGTGTGGTGCTGAGCCTCCCACAGGGGCCGGAGACAGACCTCCTGCAGGGCCTGGACAGGTGAGCACCCCGCCCCTCACCTCTGACCCTCATCAGTCTGACCTCTCTGCCTCCTTTAACCGGATGGATTCAGGGTTATAAAAGTGCTGGAAAATGCTTCATTTTCATTTGGGTTAGCCGTGTTTGGTAGATGTCTGTAGCTCAGAGAATGATTAACTTGGCTGCTGTGAGTTCAGTGCCATCAGTCTTATGTTTTTCAAAGTATTCAGCCTCCTGTAAGTGAATGTGGCTTATCCTATTAAAACCATTTTACACATATTTTAATAGGACAATTCATCTGTGAAAAGGATGCAGAAAACATTAGTCTTAAAGATCTTTGGAGGGAATAAAATCCCTTTTCATTTGTAACAGAAATACCTGCACACTGACGATGTCTCCGTAAAGAGGCGTCACATTCCCATGACGCAGTGACTGCAGAGAGCACAGGCTGGCAGAGATGTGACACAGGGCTGACGTGCAAATATCACCCTCTGAACAGCTTGCTAGCTGAGTAACAGAGATGACTGTCCCTTTCTCACGCGTTCTGCCTGCTACACGTGGACTGCGTGGTCCAGGGAGCTGTCTTCTGACTGATTAATGTTACGACACGTCGCCCTCGGAGTCGTGGATGTAAAAAGGCTGTAAAATTAATGTTGCTGCCGTGGGTAACACAATCCCCTGAGCACTGTGTGGACTACTTTCCAGGAGTGCCAAGTGTTATAGTGTAATATTACTTGTAGGAAACCTGGAAACTTGCTGTGCTACATAGGTATGTGAATGTAACTTGGCCAATTGTATAGCCGTTGTCCCGCACATACAGTCTTTGTTTGTGTTTCTGCCCTGGAATCAACATTGTCTGTACAATGAACATGAACATTAAGAGCATTCATTTTAGAGCAAACAAAAATTTTAAATTAGTTTTGGATGGCTGATCTCTCCAGTCTGTGGGTGGGAAAAGCAAACACTTGAGTTTAAATTGTGAATAAAAAGGACATGGTTTTCAGCTGGACAGCTGCTCACTGGGTTGTGCTGCTTCTACAAGTGAGCAACATGCACTGCAGCACTGGGTGAATGGAGCAAAGGCCGTTGCTGAGCATTCCTTCCTCCTCTTTTGCCCTGTAGGGTGATGGAATCGCTCACTCTGCTGCGCTACCTGCTGATCAGGGACAAGGAGTGGGAGAACGAGGTGAGTCACACCCTACAGCCATGAGCCACTCAGGAGGGGGAAGAGGGTGCGCTGCTTTGGTTTGACCTTTCTGTTAACGCTTTCCGTTTCCAGACGGGGATATGGACAGAGCTGTACAAGATCGAGGACTACTACCTGAAGCCACTGCGCATCGGCCTGAACATGTCAAGGGCGCACTACGAGGCCGAACTCAAGAGCATCAAGGAGAACAGAAGGGTCAAAGCCAGGGGTGAGACGCTGGGTTCGCTCACAGAGCAGAGGCCCAATCACAGGCCTCATGTTTTTTACACAAGAGTGGATTCAGTACCTTTTGTGTACAGGTCTCAGGTCACTCTCATTCGCGTCTCATGCTGTTGCTGGGTATGGCTTTAGGCTGACTCTATCAACCAAGGGACTGGACAAACAGACTTTGCTGAGAAATTACAGTGTTGTTTGGTCTCAAATACATTAACTTTACAAGTCCCTAGACTAAAATAGCCCTTTGTTATTTGTCATACTTTTTTCCTACTGCCAGTAATGGTTTGCGAGGCCCAATGGGCAAAAGGCTTTTTGTATACACAATGCAGGTAATGAATCGGTCTGTTTTGCAGAGTTGAAAGAAAACTCACCTGTCTGCAGTGTGACGGTAGGAAATGAGAAGCTGCCCAACATGACACCTGAAATGCAGCTTCAGGTGAGTCCCTGACACCCTGCTGCTGCAGTCTCATGTACTTGTTTTTAGCTGGGTTTAATCATTTGTCAAATCGACTGCGCCCGTGTTAGCAGGCACAGTCGACCAACAGGCCCAAAGCGAAAAAAAAAGTCTTGAGCATGATAAGCCCCTGATTTCATTAACCCAAATTATTTTGACGTCCTAGGTCCTGAACTCGGCTCTGTGCACGTTTGACTTGATGGAAAGCGTCCTGGTCCGGATCGAGGAACTTGCTGATGTGAAAATAAAACCCTGAAAGCGACAGGGGGAAAGTGGGTCAATCTTCACATTAGTGTTGCCTGTGCTGTTTTAGTCTCCCTTTTTATCAACACCCAGCCACTTCCTCCTCATCCTCTCTTTCCCCCGCTCTGTAGGATTATGTATGAATGACGTAGTCTTAGTATTTATGAAGACGAGATCAAAGGAATGAACAGTCTGTGCTTCTCAGGACTTTATTTTCACATTAGTCACAGTGAATTCTGTCCTGCTTGAAATGGCTGCTAAATTTGTTTTGAAACCAGACAAAACAGTAAATGCTTTACACTTTTTGTTTTGCTCAAACAATTTTGTATGTAGTAAAGTGAAACTGTCAAAGAATTTTATATCGCATAAAATTAAATATAAAGCCTTTCTAGACAGACCATATGTGTGTGGACTGTTCCTTCAGCTTTGACTAAAAATGACCAATGTAGATGACAAGCATGCTTGGATCGCTGTGGATTAGAGGAAAGCCATCTGCAGTGAGTGTTTGAGTAACACACTGCTGCGTCAGGAGTGAGGCCCTCTGCTGAACTGACTGCGCAGCTCTGCAGGGGGGCTGCAGGGCAAAATGCAGAGACCAGCTTCACGCATTCTGGAGGACTCTCCCATAATGACAGAGGAGCTGTCTCAGCACTTGATCAGACCTGCAGATATGGCCGGACATGCTGGGTCTGAAGAAAACCAGGCAGTAAAATGTTCAGGAAAAATTAAAAACGAGTTGCTGAAGAAATTGTATAAAATGTCTTTTGACAAGTCCTCTCCACATCCCTAATGTTAATGATGGCTCCAAAACAGAGTTTGCTATGTCAATAAACTATGCAACAATCTCCGTGGTACTGGTGATGGATTAACAGGTCTCCAACTTGCCAGATGCACAGGGCGGTAGTAAATATTGATGGGACAGCTAATACTGAAGTGGGCGTCTTCCCAATCCTCAGAAGCACAGACACACACCTCTCCCCCTGGACGCTGGAACAAAGCCACGGGGTGGTGTGTAATGTAGCTCTGGTCTCTCAGCAGCTGCGTAGCTGCTCAGATGGGTTCAGTAACACGATACCACGGCTCAGTTTCCTGTCTGAAAAGGATCCAAAACAAAACTGGCCGTGTGATTTCTCAACCTCTTCCCCCTCCTCCCTGGCAAGGCACATCATTAAAAGGCAGCATCATTAATCTATAGTGAGGATTTTACCCTGGTGTTCATTGTTTTCCTCTTTCACCATTTAAGGCTATGCTCCAGATTTCTGTATGTATTTGGATGGAAAAATGTGAGACAATGAACATGGGGAAGGGGGCACTATAAATGTCTTTTTGTGATCACATGGATATTTATTACAAGAAATAATATGAAAAAACAGCACAGTATGAAATGTCAATGTTGGGATATTCTGGTTTATCACGAATAGATACATCTAGTTTAGAGTTACTGAATATACATAGTTTGTGTCTATCTTTGACTGTTTCACCTGATATTTTAATCAGAAGACAAAACTGCATTCACCAATGGTCAAGATATTTCCCAATGACATAAATCAATGGTTCCCAATGAGTGGCCCACAGGCAGAGTTACAGCATTACAAGGGTGCCCCCCAAACCCACCCTGCCCTGGAGGCACAGAGTAAATGGTGTCCTAGCATACACGACTGACTCCCAGACAAAGCTGCCCTAATGAGACTGCCCATGTTCAAAACAATGCAGGCCACAGATGCCCAGCCTACCCACGAAATGAATACCTTTCCCAGCTGCATCACTCGGGACAAAACATTTTAACTTTTACATTATTCAGGTATTGACTAGATCAATTCTTATCAAACGTTTAACTAATTATGGCATTGCATGTGAGTGTTAGAGTAGTAGGGTTTACTACCTACTTTTGATACTTGTGTACCTGTAGAAATGTCATCAGAGAGAACATCATGACTATAGAAGAGCCCAAATTTTCTTCTGTCGCACACATCTGAGCCAACAGGCACCCTCACAGGCATGATTTGAGCGACAATATGCAATATTCTCATGGAAAACTAGCAGAAAAATAATAAAGGATCTCTGGTACCTGCATGATGTTGAGAATGATTGAGAACATAAATTAGGATGAATATACATTGACATAATGAATTGACTTTAGTTCATGTGAGGTGAAAAGAAAACAGAAACAGACGTAAACTCAAACATGACCTCATTAATTACAACAATGCCTTGGTGAATATTCGAGAAGGTTCTCCTTTATTAGAATGTTTTGTGTTATGATACCTTACATGTTTATAGCAGAGAAAAGCAATGTGCACACCTTGTCCTTTGTAGAGTACAAGTCATATTACTGTTGCCTAAGGCTAATGCATTTTAACAAATGTGATATATGTTGTTGCTGTGAACAATTAATGGCCTGTGGTTTGTGAATAGTATTGAGCTTTTATCATCTTGATGTCCCCCAACTGTTTATATATTATTTACAAGCTGTCGTATATTGATATGTCAGTTTGTTGCTTGCTAGATAGTTCAACTAAACACTATATTATTACCACTGGTTTGCCAAGTATCCATCAGGTCATTGATGAGTTGAGCTAAAAGTAATATTAATTGTTCCAAAATCATATATTATTTGGATACCAAAAATCTTGAGTTATCTAAAATACATTCTTAGTTTACTCCATAAATTGCAATTACCTCTGTAGATAAAGAAAGACACATAAAAACAGGGCTAGACATTGGCTTCGTAGCTTTCAAGGGTAGTTAACAAAATTAAAAAAAAATCGGTATGTGACATTAAACAGATGACATTAAGCAGAGGGATTAAAAATGAGACAAACAGAACCTGTTTATAACTGTCATTTTGAGATTCTGTTCCCAAGGAATTGCTTTATGGTGGATTGTGTTCAGACAAGCTTTTAATTGAATGTGTATCTGTTTTCTGAATGTTGCCAGTGATGTACTTCTCTGAGTAACACAAGAAGGAAACAGCTGTTAACTGTGAGTGAGTTCTCCCAAATGTTAATTACTCAGAGTCAGAGTACTTATTTGTAGAGATCTGGTTATGTGCTTCCTGTAGATTATGGTTCACATAATTCCATAATAACAGTTTGTGAACATAGGGCTGAGGCTGTGTTCAGGGCCCAGTGAAATACAGTAATGAGCTTATGAGCACAACGGGCTGCATCATTACTGAGAGGCTGTCAGGTTCAGACAGTGAGCTGGAGCCATAGTCTGTGGAAATGCACAACAAATTGTCATCCCTGCCCCCGCCCCCTCCCCTACCCCCACCCCTGACCTCATTGTGTCAGCCTCAGATCCATAAGTGCCGACCTCCAAGTGTTACAGATCACAGCGTGCAATGCGTTTTTTGCCAGTATGTCTTGCAGAACCACACATTTTATTTTCTCATAAATTGAACAATGAATGTAAACCAACAGCTCAAGCAACACCTTTTTTTTTTCTATTTTTCTGATGAAACACCATTGTCAAAAGCATCGTCATGGAGAGCGAGAGTCATGTAAAGGAAAAAAAGATGCCTGTACTTTTGTATGAAAGTCAAAGCAGCCACATCAAGTAAACAGGTAAAACATACAAAAATATTCACATGCGAAAAGAGCTTTAAATTTGCGATCCGTCAAAAAAGCTGAAATGTTCCTCATACGGTAGGTATAGTCATACAGGTGGTAGAAAAAAAAGATCTGGCTGAAAATTGGAAGAATTTTAAAGTAAGGCCGTCCCAAAGTCCCTGCCCAACATCAGTGATGTGTTTCCAGTTCCACAATGGTCCACTCGCCCTGTGGAGACGCTGCGTCCTCAGGAGAGTAGCTGGTGACTGTGATGCTGGCAGTGGAGTCGTCCAGGGGGGAGATGAGCTCCGCCCACCTCTTGAAGTTGTCCTGCCCCGGTGACAGGTTGTCCAGTGTCTGGTGGGTGTCCCGGGACAGTGCTATGGTCTGCTTTATCAGGTACTGTGCCAGGTTAAGGTCCTCAGGAACGCAGTTTGTGATGCCCAGACTGGACTCCTGGTCTGAGAGCAGCTGACGGAGCAGGGTCCAGTCCCGCT
Source organism: Albula goreensis (assembly GCA_022829145.1). Lineage (NCBI taxonomy): Eukaryota > Metazoa > Chordata > Actinopteri > Albuliformes > Albulidae > Albula > Albula goreensis. Next base: position 17,362,097 of record CM040764.1, on the reverse strand, counting down.
CCGCAAACTCGCCGTTCTCCTCATGACCGTCGTCCGCCTCCAGCTCCTCTTTTACCTCCACCTCCACTTTCACCTCCACCTCCACCTCCTTTTCCTTCTGCAGATGTTCCTGTTGCCCCAGAATGCACTTTTCCACATCCAATCTCTGCTCCAGGGGCTGTCCCGTGTCCGTCTCATAAATGGGAGGGAGGGCATTGGACGGGCGACGGTCATATTGATCCAATCTGTCACAATCATCACAGTCCCCTAGAAGCAATTGACAATACTGCACAATGTCAAAATGATTCAAATCCAGATTCCTGGTAATTCCATTTTTTCCCCAATTTATATCTTACATAGGTAATTGTTCAGATGCATTGGTCATTTTGCTATGATTTCCACAGTAGAATTGTCACCCTTAGTGCAACTGTGTTCCCTTTTCATGTTGATTTTGCTGTGTGATGCAAACGGTTCAAGTGCATCACCATGGTGTGTGCAGCATATGTTGAGCTTATTTTTAATTTTACATAATCCAGTAGAATGTATCACAGAATTGTCATAAATGAAAACTAAAAAAAAACATTTTCCAAAATGCATAGCTTCTGCTTACAAAGTTTGAAGCCTGTATCTTTTTGGCAAAGTGCACACCTGCATGTCGCAACATAAGAGGGTGGACAGCTGCCCTAAAGGTAGCGAGCACAGAGATGCATTACTGATCGTGTCTGTTTTATCAAATGCTTTGATTCCTTCATAGCAAACCATGATACAGTTATGCACAGGCACTGATATGTGTGAGACATCATCTTCACTCTTGATTTAAATGCATGTAAGTTCCTCAGCATTTTTGTATTTTGTTTCAAAACATGCCCTGAAATAAAACTGAATTTCAGTTTTAGTACCTTCATAGCACAGTGGGGGTACAGAGTTAATAGGTTAAACATTACTTCTCTTACACCAGTTAAACATATTGGTTTTGCAAACATATAGCCTTTGACAACTTTTACATTGATTTGATTGAAGAAAAGGGATTGAGGCTCATGCTAGCGCAAGATTATATAGCAGAAAGTTTTAAGAAACGCATTGCAAGCAGATGCAGGACTTAGTTCTTGTAGGAGAGTAAGGAACAAGTAAACAATTGTGCAGAAATATAACTGTATCATATTAGACATAACAGAACTATGAAAGTTATATCTGAAACACACAAGAAGTAAGTGCTACAAAAGTATATTGAAAGAAAAAAAAGCATACAAAGCGATATCTAAATTATTGTATTGAGAGATGGTCACTTACTGATTAGAATTATCACTTTCTTGCAAAAGTGAAAAAAAGTAAATTGTCAATAAATAATGAACAGCACACACACACAAACTGTTTTGGCCAGCATATCAAATATTGTTGGGACTCAAAATACAACATAAATGGCAAGATAGGCATGCGAGAGTTCCTCTTAATCAGGCTAACAGAACAGGCACAGAGTAAGCAAATCAGATGGATGAATCAAACTGATCTTGGGTTCTGCTCACATATAAACACACAGACGTACACTTTCTCAGAAGCAAAGATATCTAGATGACAGCTGCTGGCAAGTGATCTGAGTACAGCGTTAAATGATCAGCTTCAATGTTTTAGTTAGCCGTGTAAGCTCTATTTGGTATGTAGTGCTGTTTAATAGACCGTACGTATATTGCACTGAACTGGTTGGCAACATCACAGGGATTTTGTCACCTGCATACATTTTTTAAAGAAGTATGACTAATAAAACTAATTTTGGCCAAAATGACTTCATTTCTATGCTCATTTCTAATTTATGAAGTACAGACATCCATCATAGTACTGATTAAAGAAAAATATTCTATCTACATCAAAGTGCATTGGTAAGCCTTGTCATGTACAACCTGGTCAGAAGGTTTAACTGGCCTTTTTTGTGAAACACAGACAAATTCCACATTATACAAATAAATGTCACATAGAAATAGCATTGCATTTACCCCCTTTTGTAAACTGAATTCTCAAGAACACTGTGTGTCTCAAGACAAAAGGTAGTTTAGTTGTTCGGGGTGATAGCTTGATTTTATTGTCTTTGCATTTTGACCCGACAAACCTAACCTTTAAAATGGATGTTAGAGCTACATTTGTGTCCTCAGTAAAAAACAGATAATACTGTATGGCTGCCACACACTTTGCATGATCAACTTTGTCATTCTCAATGAGTTTGGGCAGCATGAAGGAATGATTCATTCACTGTTGATGTCTGGATTGTAGCATATTTTAAGAGAGGCAGGAGAAAATAGAGTCTTATTTCAAGGTCATGACTAAACATCAGAGAGGTTTCTGATTGGACAAATGGATGGTCTGAGAGGCAAGACTAAGGCTCATGCTGAGGTTATATACCTATATATTGTGTGTTTTGAGGAGTAGCACTAACATGGTCCAGTTTGGGGTTGGGTAAAATTATACATTACCTGCTGGGGAAGGTGCAGCATGTGCGCTGGGTGCAGAAGAGCTCCCTTTCAGCTGATGCTCATGCAAGTCCAGGTGAAAGTCCTTTTTCCTGTCATCTGTGGGGTTGCCTAAGGGGTTCCGCAGGGGCCCACCTTCGGGATATTGCTCAGTGTGCTGGAGGTCCAAGTGGCTGGGCCTCTCCTGAGGTCGTATGTCACTAGCATCATGGTTCACGGATTGTTCAGTGGATGTGATTAGCTCATTGTGCTTCCCTGCCTCCTGCAGGGGCTGCTGGGTCTCTGAGAGGACTGGGACCGGCCCCTCCTTGCACCTTTCTGCATTAATGTTCTTGGTGTCCCCTGGCACCATGCTTTTGTTGAGGGCCGGTGGGTTGCGTGGGGTGCCGTTGAAGACATCAGATGATGTTTTTGGGTCTTTGGCTTGGGGGGGAGTCTGCATCCCTCCTTCCTCAGACCCTAGCTCCTCACATTCATCCACAGAGAGCAAAACAGAGCGACGGAAGTTGGAGGCTGACTTGTAGCCTGACAGGTCATTGTCTTGTTCGCCAATGTCCTCGAACGCCAGGTTAACAATGCCCTGGAACTGGTGGGGAGAGGGCTCAGCTGGTGGGGGTGGAGCTTCCTCCTGGATCTCCGCCTCTGACCTTTCGTCCTCTGTTTCTTCCTCTTCTTCCTCCTCGTCGGAAGAGAAAAGCTGGTGGTTGGGAACGTTCTTGATGGTTAAGGTGTTCTCCTCCTCGCCAGCATTATCCTCCACAGGGGCATCCTCACGGTGCAGCCAGGAGCGGGGCCTCCGTCGGGTCACCTCCTCCTCGCTGGTGGAGTGCCCGTGGAAGGGGTCGGCCATGTCGCGAGCCCTGAGCCTCAGCTCGGCGCGCAGCCCAGCATCATACATCTTCAGCTCCTCAGGGGTGCTTGTGTCACTGCTGCTGCGGCCCAGGAAGTCATGGCACAACACAGTGCCGCACTTGGAGATGCCCCGGTCATTGGAGCCATCGTCATCCTGTGAGCCCCCTGCGTCATAGTCCTCAGAACGGGGCTTGATGTCATCAGAGGAGGTGGTGGCAGCACTGCCCGTCTCGGACTCTGGGCTGCCCTGTGGGTGGTGCCCACTCCAAGAGTCCTCTAACGGTGTTTCAGACCCCTCTTGGCTGCCTGGTGTTTCCAGTGGGTATGTGTCCTTGGGCGAGTTTGGGGAACCCAGCCCATGGCTGGTGCAGAGATGGGATGGGATGACGCCACCCAGTGTCTGCCTCTCAACAGCCCCCTCTGCAGGCCTGGAGGAGTCTGTGGAAGATGTGCTCTCAGGAAGGCCATTAGTCTGTGCTGGTGCTGCTCTGAAAGGTGTAGCATCGCCTGGCCGATTCAGGGCAGGATCTGTTGTTTCTGCCTGGGTTGGGGCTTTTCCTACATCCTTATCAAGGTTGTGCAGTAATATGCTGAGGTTAGCACTCTGGGATGAATTAACATCTCCTGATTCTCCTTCCTTCCCAGCATGCTCCAGCCCCTCTGCTCTGGGTGACATCTCCTCAAGCTCTTGTACAGATGCAGCTGACCCTGGTGCGGTTTTACTTTTGGTGGACAGGTTTTTCTGACTGCACTCCTCCTTCGTTTTCATCCCCTGTCTCTTAGGTCCAACAGAATGTTGCTTCTCAGGTCCAGCTGATTTTGGGGAGCCCTTTGGTGTAGGCAACTCAGGGGTACTTTTCTGTTTCAGGGTAGTTTTGCTTCCAGGGAGCGGAGGCGGCTTGGAAGGTCCAGAGGCAGCCTTCGTTGGCTTGGCGCTGGGTTTGTGCTCTGCTCCAGCAGTAGGTGTGGCTTTGGTAACCCTCTTCTTGGATGCTTCACTGGCGGCTCTGTCTCCACCTGCGGCCCGAGGGCTCTCCTTGCTGTCCTCTTTCCTGGGGGATGCAGGCTTCCGAGTGTTCACAGCTGATGTCATCACACCCAGAAAATAAGAAAATGCTTTAGAGATTAATCATTTAATCTTAGATGCATTAATAATGTTATTGATAAAATAGGCATCCATTAATGAGGATGATAAAATGGCTGCATGCCGTGATATGATAATAACCTCAACTGAAATTAAATAGATAAATACAGAGTCTGAATCAGAACAGACATCACAACAGTTCACAATACAAAGGCAGGTATGCAAACAGCTGCAGTTTTACTTATCGATAAAAAAGCTGTAAAAACATGCTGTATTATATAAGTAGATTTAGTGTCTTATTTTAAAATGAAGATCTGACGAGGTTCACATCCTAAGAGACACAGCGAAACAGAAGCATGCTCCTTTGTGTTTAGCGCTGTGTATTTTTGAATCTCCCACCATGGTTCTCTCCTGGGGTGGTGGCGGTGGGGGTGCCCCTTCCTCTCAGGTCAGCTCTGGGTCCTGGCACCCCGGCTGCTGTTCTGACAGATGTGGGCGGCTTAGCCTTGCAGGTGTCCTTCATGCTCACCTTGTTTGCTGCACTACATAAATAAATCGCACACAAAGATGATCCACAGAATAATGGAAGCTTTCAGTCAGCCAGCTGATTGGAAAAGAATCGACACAATATATTGCTTGTCAGTGTTTTTTTTTTTCTTTTTGAATACTGAAGCAAAGGTTGATGTGGCGCAGGTACAGATTACTATATTCTGTTTAAAAAAGGTCTCTTGTTCTTGTCATTAATTTTGTTACTCTGAACTGGGAAAAACAAGACAGTAATTGATAAATAAAATACAATAGATGTGTTCATGCATGACAATCCTTTTGTGCAATGAGATAATTGCACTGAACCACAGCAGTCAAATTCAGTAGCAGTGTTCCTGTTGTGCCAGCCTGTAACTGCAGTCCACCCATGAACAGAATATAATGCTGCAGATTCAGAAACACACCATGGAGGGGCAGCAGAAACTGCGTTAGCCTCTTTAGCACTCTCTCTGTGTAAGATGTGATTACTGTGAGGCTGGGCAGCCATTGTTCACCTGTTAGTCTTGGAAGGGTCAGGTTTCTGAAGGATCTTCCCCACTGGAGATCTGGTCAGTGTCTTGGCTGCTGTTTTTGGCCTATGTCCTGCAATTGAGTATGACAGAAAGTTCATATGACAGGCATGAAAATGCTAACGTTTGTATTTTTTAAACCTAAATTGAGTTCATATTCCACAGACTGTTGTCAAATTATTCATTAAAATTCACCTCACATGCCAGCAGGTGTTTCTCTAAGAAGGAATAGGGTAAAGGCTTACATTGAATAACAATTCTGGTCATATACTTTTGTGAGACTACAATTCTTGCATCGAATTTTTACCAGCATAAGAGGAACAAAGGTATTTTAAGCAAAATTCTTGTTTTGAGGAAGGCTGTAGCTCAAGCAGTTTCATACATCATAGAAAGCAGCAAGATACATTGTAGGTACATTTTAAATGTCAGCACTCATGAATCAGTTTGTGTCAAGGTAAATGTAGGTAAATGTAGTCACCAAACAGTCACATAGTAATTCCTTTTTTTCCTCTGAAAAGTACCGATCTGGCAATTTGAATCTTTATCATGCTATGCTGAGCACATGTTGTATGAATTAACTCATAATATCATAATCATGATCACAAGGTGCTGAAAAAGCTTTGTCAGTGCAAAGAGGAAGCAATTTAATGAATTTCATGTCCTATGAGACTTTTTGTATAATCAAGTTTAGTTGGTTTTTTCATATCGTTGTAATTCCCAGGTTCTTTTATTCTATTCCAATAGCAGGTTTGCAATCTGTACTGCTGTTCTTAATTGCAGAAGAACTCAGCCAATCAGCAAAAAGGACCTGAGCTGCGGCAGTGATGGTGTCTCCACAGCATGCTACATGTGGGTTTGACAGACACAAGCTTTGCTCAAATTAAATGACTTTCAGCTACAAAGGTTTTTGGTGTTGTGCATTGTATATTCATAATGGTTAAAACTCAGATATTATCATGATTTAACTTAATTTGGTGAAAGCAGAAAACATCAAACTAGAAATTAACATTAAATCCCCCAGGATCAAAAATAATAATGATACCAAAGGCAGAGTCAATGCCACAAACAGCACGCGTGGAGAGAGCTGTTAACAGAAACATGAGGTGCAGGGCGTTCACAGAGCAATTTATCGCCGATTAGCCCAAGCATCTCTGTTTGTGGAAGGCGAGAACATTGACTGCGGCTGCACAGCCCAGCTATTTAAAATGACACCTGCAGTACCCTCTCCTGTGATGCCCGGACTGGCTGTGCAGTCAACAGCTCAGTCATCTGTCATGTAAGACCAGCGGGCAGTCATGCGGAGGGTGAGGGCTGTCAGACACTCGCGCTGGGAGTATATGAAGGGCTGGCTCATACAGATAAACAGGACTACGAGGAATGATGCAGGCAGGGAGAATAGCCAGAAGCCGGGCCAGGAAAGGGCATTTATAAAGTGCCTTCTCCTCCCCTCTCATCAGTAATTATTAGTTCACAGCCCTTGGGGTGAATTATAGCAGTTTGGTGACAAGGATTTGGGTTTGGTGGTGTGGGAGGACCAGAAGCCCCATCTAAGGGCTTATGAGCATGTTATTGGCCAGAGGTCACTAGCATCACCTGGCCAGCTGTTACCACATGTGGGTCATGGAGAAGGGGAGTCACTAACCAACAGGGAGGGGATCTTTCTGACACTGTGAGGCAGAGGGGGGAGTGGAGACCAGGTGATTTGTCTCACTAAATGTGGAGCGCCGAGGTTTGACCTTCAGCACTGCAGTGCTGTTGTCGTTCCTGTTCTGTAAATATGGAGGGTACCTTTGCCTCAGACCCAGACAGGATAAAAACAAGCAAAAGAGTGACAAAGAGAGGAGATGAGGAGGGCTGCACTTAAACAATATCCACTCATGCAGTTGCTCTGTATAATCCTACTTAATTCTATTCCCTCACTGTTGAAGGCACCCCAGGGTGAGAGCGGTATCTTCCGCATTATAATCAGCCTGCTTTTTTCGCCCAGGCAGATTTCCTTCTCCCTTTTTTTCCAGTGCTATTTTTAGACACACCATCTCCTCCTCCCGGTACATTCGTTTTTACAGATGGGGGAAAAAAAGCAGAATGTGGACAAGGAAACCAGGCCCTGGCCACGCACAGAGCCACATTTAGAACAACATGTAATGACTGGAAATGAGTCACAGTGGAGTGACAGGTATGGTGTGGGGAGTCAGGAGCAGTGGGAGGGGCAGTGAGGTGTGTTAGGGACGGAATGAAGGTGGGGGTGGGGTTTTGGGGGCTGTAGTGGTGTGGGTGGTGTTAGGGGGGTGGAGTATTGGGCTTGATGGGAGTGAACTGCAGGGTGCCGGGCTATCAGACCTGGGGTGGAGTTGCGGGGGCTGCTGGAGCTGTTCTCAGGCGAGGCGCTGCCAGAGGTGGAGGCGCTGAGAGATGGCTGGGTGCTAGTGCTCTCATGGGGGCCCAGTGTAGAGTCCTTCCCTAAGCCACTTCTTGGGGTCTTGGTAGGTTTGGGCAGGGCTGCAGCAGCACCGGTGGTAGCCTGGGATTTTGGACGGGTGCCTGAGGTGGGCTTCTTGTCCTTGCCGGTGGGGGAGCCCCTGACTCCGTTCATGGCAGCGCTGCCGGTGCCAGCGTTCTCCCACTGTGCTCCAGGAGCCTCTGCTTTGGCAATGCCGTTGACCTCCGGCTTGTCCCTGACTACTGTTCTTGTCTTGGCCGGGGTGCTCCTCTCCCCAGGTTTGGCTGCCTTAGTCTTGTCTTTGCCATTTTTTGCCATGGCTGCCTCACCATCTCCAGGCTTGTTACACGCCCCTTTCCCCGCTGTGGCGGTTTGCCCGGGCCCCCCCAGCCCATCGGACTTCATATTCTGAACCGCTCCGTACGAGGGGATCCTGGCACACTGCTTGCTCCTGGGGGGCCTCCTACGACCTGGTTGTGTAGCTTTCAGATGGAGCTGTTGGAAGAACATGGCATTTTACACACTCCTGCTTATTCACATTGTGTAAGACAACCACCTGGCGCATATGCACATGTACACACACACACACACACACACACGCACATAGGCTCATATTCACACACAAGTACATATGCTGGAACAATACACTGGGCATAGGCAAGCCTGTTTACTAAATTCATAAGTGTAAGCACATGGCCTGGGGTTAACCATGCTGGAAGAAGGGGGAAATAGCTTCCCACTGCATTAATTGGGAAATGACACTCATCAGCAGTCCACAGCAGAGCTTCGCAGAGTGGAACCGGCAGCTTTTCTGTCAACATCTGCCCAGCGCTGCATTTGTCAATCCACAGAGACTCCAAAGGGCCTCTGGAGGCAGCCAGTCCCCAGCCTTTTTGCTCCATTATTTTGTATGGGCCTGTGTTTAATCCAGCTGCAATGCGCATTTCCCCCTCAACTTTCCTAAAAACATTTGGCAAATTTGGCTTTATGTTATTTGTGGCCCTTAGTTTCGCAATCTCAAAAAATTAGTCCAGAAAATGTTCGCATTTGGTCAGATACGTAGATCAAAAATATGAACATAGTGGTTTGACTGAATGGAGTGCACAGAGAATTTTTGCTGCTCTAACAAGTCCTGCACGTGGAAAAAAGCCTGCATGATGGTTGAATATCAGAGCCTATTATGCAGAATGCTGATGGCCGAGGGCAGTAAGCGTTCTTTCTTCCCCACACACAATGCACAATCATGAAATAGAGCCTTTAACTCAAATGTATCGTTTCTGATTGGACTTTGTCACCTTTCGTGATTACTGTAAAGGGAAATATAGAAGGCATTGATTTATATGCTCATAAAGGCGAATCATGGTGATGATAACATCTGTAACTCAGGAATAATTCTTGTTGATTACCTGGGAACCATAGCATTACTTTGGGAAAAGTAATGAGCACTGTGGTTAAAAATGGCATGACTATCCTTCAAAAAAACAAAAAAAAAAAAAAAAAACAAACTATGCTTTCGCAGTTTAAATAACTGTCCCCAGATGTCATTTGGAATACTTTCACTGGTCAGGATCCCTGCTGAATCTTATTCAATCCATGTTCATTCCATATTCAGCATTCCACACAAACCCACTTATTTAAAAACAAACAGGAGGATATCTCATGTGCCATGCAAAATGCTCATGCTTTGCACACAGAAGACTCAAAGACTGCAAAGACACAAAAGATCTTCTTCAGCTCCGGTGTCCTCTGTGCAGCTCTGCTCCTGCATGCATCGCTATTCTCATTGTTGAGTGTTTCAGAGAGGCTGCACTGGCTTTACTTCACACAAGCATCATTTCTTCACAGCACCATGGAGCAGCACACACTGCAGGTGTGGAGGCTCGCTCTGAAGAAGCTCCTCTCCCATGTCATAATCTACCGCAGAGTCAAACTCAGGTGCCTGAGGGAGTGTAGTCTGTATGAGTGTGTGTGTGTGTGTGTGTGTGTGTATGTAATGAGTGGTGGTCCCACAGTAAAGGAACATTAAGCTGGTATTAATATGTGCTTTTATTTAATTTCTTTCTTATCCATCTGCACAGCCTATACATTCAGTATAAACACTGCAATGCTCTTTCTTGCACTTTGTTTTTAATTACGTGTAGCTAAATACATAAAGACACACTTCAGCCTTTTGCACACCCCATTTGTCACCCAGATATGCTGAGGCTGGCACATTTAGCAAATGTGTTCAGTCGTTAGTGCCATGCCGACGGCGTACAGGGCGTCTCGGGCCAAACCGGGCTAATGAGGCATTGGCCACTGGCAGCACGCTGGCCACACAATAGAGGGAGTGCTGCGCAGCTCTGGTGCTGAGCTGGAGAGGCCATTAACCTCTCTGCTTATTAATGGGCTGCACATGCTCCTCCTCAGCTGTGCCGAGGGCTCGCGCTCAACAATGCAGCCCTGGTGCCGTCCACAGCGCCTCACGCAAGCTGCACCCAGCGACACGCACGCAGGACGCCCTCAATGAGTATTCAGAAACACAGAGCAATACAGAGGGATGGATAGAGAGAGAGAGATAGAGAGAGACCCTGACAAAGCAGCTCCTCTTCTTCCAAAGACAGACCCTTTCTCTATCTTAAGCACCACTCTCTGGGCTCTTACCTGCTGCTGTTAGCTCCCTGTGTCTCAGCGGCGTTCTCGCCCATCCTTGCGCGTGGCGAACGTCATAGGACGACTGGAGAAGGGAGAGTCCACAGCTTTGTGAGCAGTGCCTGCACCTTATGCCTGAAAGACTGGGAAACAGGGAGGGAGCGTGCGAAAGGAAGAGGGAGGGAGAGGGAGAGAGAGCGAGCGAGAGAGAGAGAGGAGAGGGAGAGAGGGGTGTGTGCAGGAGCAAATCAGCAGCTGCTTAAAGTCCCCATCGCCATGGCAACCAATTATTATTCCACATCGAATCTTCTTACTCCCTAAGCTAAATCGATGATGTCATCACAGAGATTGAAGACTGCTCGGGTCCTGTCTCACCTGTGTGTTTGTGGGGACGGCAGCAGCTCTGACAATATTGACACTGCAGTGGCTGAGACCACTGAAGGTTCTGATGAAAATTCATGGAATTCAAGAAAAACAAAGACCGGATTCCACATTCAGGGCATCCACCATGCTACTCTGTGACAAGTATCTCTTTGTATAAACAACGGTGTAGCTATATTGTGCCGGAGAACAGCCCAAAAAAAGGAACAAGTTTGATGTGAGTGAAGTTGTGCCGACTCATTCATCCGGACGAGTGACGCCACAGCAGAAAGTGCTCACTCTATAAATCTCCCGGGGAAGTCTGCTAAGAGGCTTACCTCAATGCATGGATAAAATATAATACTCAAGCAACAAGCCCACAAGCACGGCATTGAGCTGATAATGAGATTCCCTTACTCCTGTGTGCGTGGGGCTGGACAGCAGTGAAGAAAAGCACTCATACTTTGGTACCCACACATTCCACAATACAAGTGGGACTGATTCAATTTGGAGGAAAATTGGATGTCACTAAAATAGACACAAATAGCTTTGAGATAAGTGTATTTCAGAGTTCTGGTCTGCTCCCACTTCAGACCCAAAGAGAAGAGCCTCTGCATCTTCCCTTTGAAATCCTTTTTAAATTGTTCTCAGATTAAATTGGTTTTTATTCTTCTCTCAGTTAGGCTACTGTACCGTGCAGTTGAGAGACCGAGACAGTTTTGTTTTTTCTTATGAGAAAATGAAACCGTTTGGTTGGAAATATCAAAGACCTGAAAAATAAACCATGCGAAAGCCATCAACGCAGCTCCAGCTGTGCATGTGAAATGATCATTCTAATGTTAGCTATTAATCATTCTTCTCCAGAAAACACTCCCAGGTGCCCTTTAAATAATAGAATATGATAAGTGGGGCAGGAGTGAACGGACCCCATTTGGCCCCTTACATCCTCTACCCCATAATCTGCCAGAGCACCCCCACAGCATCTTCATTTCCAGGCAGGTTGCCTATAGCAACAATGGGTCAACAGCAGCTATCAGCCATCTTCAAGTCTCTGTATCCAGGATCTAATCCCAGTGGACTATGACATCATACAGCATGGCAAATGAGGTCTCTGGTCACCATGGCAAAAAATAGGACTGACAGGTGCCTGGCTCACTGCCCCTTGTGTTGTTCCTCCGTACAATATCTTATCATTTCTCCATATGTCAATAAGCAATGGCTTTTTACAATATGGAAGATGTAATGGAAGATATTAAACAAATGTTCAATTCATCAACTCAAGGAGCAGCCCTTGCTACCACTACACCTACTGTCATTAATAGATAATTCTGTACCTGAAAATTTCTTTCAAAAATGAAAAAGTGTTTTTTTTCCATGTAAAGAAATACAATATTTGAATCCATTCTATATTGTTTTGTTGAATCTGGTTTGAGAGCTGCTGTTCTAGTTCTTGGCAGGGTTTAAGGAGACATTGGAATGAAAATACATTTCAGCTGCAGAAATATGCTTCTCCCCCTAAGAAGAACACAAACATCTTCAGAGCAGAAGCTGGGGCAGTCAGCGGCACTGGGCCACTTCCTCATCTCCCGCCCATGCTGTTTGTCTCAATGCAAATTCCAGGTTCCAGCACAGGACAGAGGGGCAGATAAATCAGAGCCGCTCTCGGTTTGTACTAAAAATATGCCAACGGGGGCGGGTGGGTTTGGGGGGGTGGCATGTGACTGTGCTGAGCATGCCCAGAACAGAGCTGACATGTTTCATATTCAGTCCCTCTGCCTTCTTTCTTATGCCCTGGCAGACTCCCCAGCACTGAGGCAAGGCAAACTGACCTCCAGAGCTCACAGATAATCCTCCAGCATCACTGAGAGTGGCTGCAATTGTGCTATTGTGACATATTAACATTTTAAAGGCTTCCTTATAGTAGCTACATATAGGAGCCATGATATCACGGGCCTTATGTCATAATCTGTACACCCTATGCACATAGATACTTACACACACATACCCCCAAAAACATGAAATAATACCCTGACACACACACACACACACACACACACACACACACACACACACACACACACACACACACACACACACACATAAAACAGACTCAGAAATATGTCGACACAAATTCACACCAGTCTGCAAGCATACAGAATGAAGACACAGCACTACAGATAAGAGCAGATCATCATGACTGCAAAGTCTTGCAGGTGTATTGACATGCAGAGCGCAGCGTGGAGCTGGTGGAGGCTGGATGGCGGGGAGTGCGTGGTTTCCTAACAGGGCAGAGAGAGAGAGAGAGAATATTCCTCACTAACAGTGCTGCTGCATTGTTTGAAGCTGTCCAATGAGCACATGTGATGCTCTGCAGTGAGTGCATTCGTGACGCTGGCAGGCGCTGGCGATCGCCCTTTAAGTGTACCATCACAATCTGCTAACAAGAAGCTGGCAGGCACCTGCCTGCATCAGAAAGGGTACTGTCCCCTTACCACACCCCTGGCATTAATAACAGAATATACAGCTAAACAAAACCAATATACGTGCATTCCCAGACTTGCTGATTTGGCAAAATATAGATTTCACCTGTGTTAGAATATGTCATTATAACATATTTATGGTTCACATTTATGTTCAACATAACAATATACAGGAATCCTTGCCCTCACATATGCCACACAAATATGCTGATCATGCATATTTAAGATGTAAAATGCATGCAAACTTGCATACATGTGTGCTAGATCCACCCCATGTGTACAGTACAACAGATCTGAATTAATCAGATAACAGATCTGTGGCTCTTTGCGGTTCAGGACTGTAACTGGATCTTCCAGCCACGATCCTAAATCAGACCATATGTTGAGATGATACATTTGCAGCACGGTGAATCCAAAGTGCTTGTGCTGTAGAAACCAAACGCCCAGAAACCCCTGGTGCATGCAGTACATCTCCTGTGTAGTGAGCTGAGGCAGGCCCATAGCTCTCACCCTGAGAGATTTACACCGGCGAGGCGGCGGGATCGTGGCCCGGGGGTCACGCGTTTCCACAGACGCAGAGTGATTTCTGCCCCACTGTGGAGCGTCACAGCACAGAAGCAAAACACACTCACTCAATTACCAGCCCTGATTACCCGCGGACTGTCAATACTGTCATTATTCTTTTAAATGGATTAGCTGCTCAGGACTACGGATAGAATGAGAGGGGGGCTGATGCAATTCGTTACGTTTGTTTACACGCGCCTCTCTTTCAAAGTATGGAACGCTGAGGGCTGTGAAGCCATGGAAACTGAGTGGGGCTGCTGAGGGGCATCCTGGGGCAGGAGCGGAGCATTGGTAGTCATGTGACCTGCATGGGGAAAGCAGCTGTATGGTTGACTTAATAAAGAAAGGGTAAGAGTCCCTCTGGACCTCAGTAAGGGGGGCCAAAGGGGGGCTCCTTCACATCAACACATCTGACAGCTTCACCACCCATTTGGGAATAGGCCCTGTTTGGCAACACCACCACCCCCCCCATTCTTCTTTCATCCATTTCATTGTTTCATCTCTCTGGCAATGACTAAAATAGTCCTGCATTCATTTTCTCAGACTCAGCTTTAAAATCTGCAAGTTTTTTCCCCTTGAGAATTCTAGTCACTATCCCTCACTCATCTCCATTACAGTTACCACATATCTAGTCTCCACCCCAGATTTTACTCAACATTGAATTTTGTAGTTGCTGAACAGAGACCAGTATAAAAGACAAAAAGCAATGTTTGTTATTGTAACTTATATGAAAATACTGTAGTGGTTCAGCTCAGTGCTACATCTTCTCTCGCTGGGAGACAGTGGGGGTGGGTGGAGATTAGCACTGTGTCACTGTTCTATCACCTGCCTGCCCACCCGGCAGCCACGCGTGACTCAACCAAACGCACACCCACACCCTGCTCCCGCCCCACTAAAACACATCTACATATGCCAGGAGGGCACCATTCTGTATTCTCTGCAAATCGTTAAATGATACCAAGACCTGGCTGACATCCTCCATCCTGTCCACTCATTGAGGGGAATGAACCAGACATTGTCTTCTCTGTCAAGGAGATAAGCAATATAGGTATTACGTCTATGGACTGGCCAGCTTCTGGCTAGGGAGGCATCCAGTCACTTGGGAACAAGAACCAGGGCTGAAAAGAAACAGCAATACCCTCTCACAGTGTCTCAGCCAGGTCTACTGTCTGTGTACCAAACAATCTTTAACAAAAGCTATTTTCTCTCTGGATTCCCAATCTGTCCCCAATAGAATATGGGCCAGAAAGATCCAGAGCAGACTGCAAGAGAGAGACTACTTCCCTTGTATCATAATCAATCAACCAATCAAGCAAGCATATTTTACTTCATGCAGCATCCTTAACAATGGAATAGAATGTGATTAATTGGTGAGTATGTTTGCAATGGCAGCCTGTTACATTAGCATTCTGAATTTTTCAAAGGTTATGCAAAATAAGTAGCAGGATAAACAACTGCTTTCTCCACTTATTTAAAGTATTTTTATGTAATAGAACTCCTGACTTTGCACTTTAATGTCAAGAACTTCATTCTCTTTTGCTGCTTTATATAATTTTTCAAAAGGCTGATGGCAGAAATTCACCAGATTACACCCAATGCAAGCTCAGAGTAGTTTCTCATGATTCTCCTCATAGTTTTATTTTATACATTAATTCAGCTGGGTTGCATTTTTCAAAGCAGCAGGTCTTTTTGAACTGTATTTCAAGAGCTCTGACAAAGAGGCAGTTTTACACAGACGTTAATTACAGTTCCCTCTAAAATGTATTTTTCACGCTCAAGGAATTTGGTAGTAGGAAGGACCTGCAAATTACTTCACATATCTCAAATTCTTCTCCCTTGTCCAGAGGCCAAAGAAACTAAATAAATGGAGAACTCTGTGTACACGGTCCCACGGCGTCAGTTTCACAGACGTTTCACTTCGTCACCTCAAGAGAGGTCTTTTTTAAATCCATAAATAATTTTCAACCTTATTTTCCGTGTTCCTATGTCTGTAATAAACAAAGTAGTATTGGATATGGGTACACATAGTTTTAGGATAATGAGATGTACCCCATTTACAACACAGATTTTCATACAATTTCTCTTCAGTTTATGCAGCTCAAAGAAGCTCATCCTATTATATGCTCTTAAAGACAGATTTCCCCGAGTAAGAGCATTTTTCAGTTTCCCCGAGGGACGTGTCAAGATCTGTAGCTGAAGCGCACTAAGCCTCTGAATCACCGTGGTGCAGCAGTGGAGCTCCGCTCACTAATATTCTTCAAATGGTGCTCTGGAGGTGGACGAAAAACAAGCATCAAAAACAGGATGATCTGTGTCTGAAATGCACCACTGCTTGTTGTCTGGCCCTGCACTCTGTACACAGCCCTTCCTGCCAGCCTCCCACGCATCAAGGAAGCCAGAGTACGTCAGGACATTGAGGAGGAAACGACATTGAAGGTCCGGTGGCTTTTGTATTAGATATAAAATGTACCGAGAGGCCAGGCACTTTGCCGCAAGTAGGAAGGCAGCAAAACGACCCCCACTACATATTCATCGGGCTCTGATACCGCTATTACTCACGTGTACACACAACACATACACACACACATGCACACACACCTACACACAGTAATACACAGTCCCAACCAACACAAACAGCACATTAGTAATCTTCCTTTTCTGTTTCCCTGTGTCCTGTTGTCTACCCTGCAACAAATAATGCAGACACACATTATAGTGAGTATTATAGTGTGTATATTGCAATGATTTAGCTTTAACAAGCACTTGCATGATTGCAGTTGCTTACAAGCAGTTCCTGAATCAAACACCTGTGCTTGGTTTCCCTGGGGATTTCTCTGACAGCATGTACACGCGTTTTATCTCGGCAGCTGTGGGAATTTAGGCAGCATGGCATACATACATACATACATAAATATGCACATACATTGTACATAAATCCCTAAGTACCTGACATTAATGCAGCTCCACGAAATGCATCAGACTCTACCCATACAGTGTAGTGTATGTTGGCAATCATTGCACATTTAAGAGGAGGGAAACACACTACATCATCATCGCCAACAGCTGTGGGGTGAATAATTCATGGACTAGGGACCGATTTCCCGATCAGCAGGACTCAGGGCGGGAGTCTCGGGCCGTCATCACCCCTGCATCACAACAAGGAGAAAGGTAGCATTGATGCGGCTGCATGTGATCGCTGAGGCATTCCGAGGACATGCGATTTTAACGTCAGTTTTCTGCATTTCAACAATACCAGCCCTCATTCCACATACTAAAAGATGAGGCCTCTACAGCAGCTGCTGGGAGCAACTCCCTTCCTGTATGCACACATGGAAGTCATACACACTGCATCCAGTAAGACCAGAGGGCATTTTTCATTACAGCACACGCTGTGCTCACGGAGGAATTTTCCCTGCAGAATTGATGAAGAGACCGAAGCAGCGCAATTTCCTTCAAGGCTTTGACCTCAGTGTGTTTGTGTGTAATGAAGGGCGCGCCGCCACTCTCGTTATTGTTGCTGTTTGCCTTTGAAGCCGCGGGTTAGAGATTATGAGGGGGCTGATCTCTCCTGATGAGGAGCCGGCCCCGGCTCCCCTGCTCTTAGCGCTAGCCGTAAATGGAGGAGCTGTATATATCACCAGCTATCTCTCAGGGGAAGAGCCCCCGCGCACTGGCATTATACAGGCTTCATCTCCTCTGGGCTTCAGCTGAAAGCACTGATTTTTATTTACTATCTGGATCCAGTGTTGGCCTTTTACATTAATGCTACAGGTCACCATCTGGATACGCCATCAGCAGCATAAGCCATCAAGGCACAGTATAGCTGCCAGCCATATTCACGAATCACGTATGGATTTTTCCCTTCCCATCGCATATGGTTTTTTAGGTAACTGTATCAGGACTGTACGTTACATTTTACAGCCAGCCACACATTATGAAATGCTTGTTTACAAGTAATTACCAGCCAGCTGTTATTCATACATAACTGTGCAGTGAATTGTTAAGTACCCTCCCTGGCACACTGTTCATCTGTCTGTGCAGAATAGTAATGGAGATCACTGGTTGAGACACTCGGAAAAAAAAAAAAAAACTTTTTAGTGTTGCTTAAGAAATTGGCAGATCTTGGTGTTGATGTCTCACGAAAGCAACATGTGGAGACCAGACATTTTTAAAGAAGTTACTCCATCAGGCTTGTTGTGATTCCCAAGATCAGTGCATCAAACCTAGCTTTATGCCCGACAGTTATGTGAAAAAGCAGAAACTGATCCAGAATCAGAGTGTTGGAGCAAAATCTATCAGTAACAGGTTTCAAAGTGATAGTAAATCAGGGAGCAAAGCTCTGGTAAAAACATTTCAGGATTTAGGATTTAGGAGTTCTTTTCAACTCACTGTGCTGCAGTCGAGAAAGCAACAAATAATGCTTTCTTGATGTTGGAAAAACATGGAATAGAGAGGCAACCTAAAAAAATTTCTATAAATGTTATGCAAATTGATATGGATAGCTGGAACACAGATTATGAATAATTGTCATAATGTGGGTATGCAGGAGCTGAATACCCAGGGCCTAAATGAGACCGTGCAGAAGTGGGAGGTGGATGACGGCATCACACATACACTCATTCGGGTGGTTAGAAACTCTGTTGCATGTTTAGTAAGACATTCCTGTCTGAATTCCTGGCCTTACTGGATGTACCCCCCAGAAAGCATCACTTCCATTTTAAGATCATGGTCATATTTCATGGTAACACTTGCAGGAGTGCTGTGTTCTCTGTGGTGACATGTCATTGGATTAAGTGTTGCCAGAAGGAGAGTGAGCTTCACAAAGCAGTGCGCCCCCGTTCTCCACATGCCACCCCCTTTGTCAGGGGCGCAGATGGCAGGGGGGACGGGGGGGACGGGGGGGTACATCTATTGTTTTATATACTCATCTGTGTTTTTAGAAAGTATAGTTCAGGGACTTCAGACAGACAATTTTAAAAGGTCTATTTTACTCAGCGATTGAAAAGCATTGGCTATTGCTGTTTCAGTCTGAGGAACAATTCCTGTCAGTCTATTTCTGTAGGTTCACCTTGAGCTACATTGCCCTGTGGAGACTTTCACAGGATGGATGATTACAGAACACATCTCCTCATCAGAGACAGCAGATGTCAGGCCCTGTTACATCCTGTTGACATGGGTAACAGCAGAGACTGCAGACATGCGATGTGTCACCATGTGGGGACAGTGTGACTGGGCGTCTCGTTAGCACAGCCCCTGAGGAGGGAGCTGTGAGTGAAAAGCTCGCTGGTAGGATGTGCTCATTCCCAGGTGTCTGTTTACAGAATGGCATGTCATTTCACAGCTGTTAATGCTTACAGGAGAAGTTATTCACAAGAAATATTGGAAATAAATGTTTTAGATTGAGAAAGAGACAATAAGGCAAGGAAATAGCCAGTTCCGAGGTGACATAAGTGATATAGGTCTATAGAGATATGTTTTATAAGATTTCTTTCAGTAATTATAAGCAACAGATCTAAAATCTTGATATGCTGCAACATGATAGAAGTAGTCTCCAACCAAGTTCATGATCTCAGCACTTCCTTATGCCACAATGTCAAAATTCATCCCAGTCTTAAAGTCAAATAAATATTCTTTTCAAAACTAGAACTGTAGGGAAGTAATAACTTGCTCAGTGTTAGGACTTACAATACCAAAAGACACTGATTTTGTCCAAAGCAAAATATAATTGTAATGCTTTACAATTATAAAGGCCCGCATAGGCAGCATGATGATTAATAATTCTAGATCCATTTAATTAATCATCTTCAGAAATGGATAAGGGAGTAGTTGCTAATAGAGACGTGGACAAGGAGAGGTGTCAGAAACTCTTGGAGTGTCAGTGGTGAGGCTACAGGTAGGAGGGCAGATCTAATACAAAGTGATCCACAGACACCGTCCTCATCTTTCCGATGCAGCCGCAGTTTGACAGCAGCTTAATGTCTGTTCTGTCCTCCCTGGTTTGGTTCATTCATCACTCTCTAAAAATAAATCTCCAGAGTCGTGAATCTCAGTGGGCCCCGACGGACATTATACTTTACTTCAGCACTCTGGAGAGGTCATTAAACGGTACCTGGAGCTGCTGAAAGAAGATCTGTGGTTTTACCTTTTAATTCCTATCGCACATGTCTGTCCAATTTGAGGTTTAAATCAAGGTTTTCTGGATTTTTAGACGTTGAAATATACATAAAAGAGATCCAGAGAATGGGTCCAACAGCAAAAAAATTTTTATTTTTGTCACAGAACCCCCCAATTTAATTTTTGACATGATTCATACAACTGTGAGCACTTAAACAAGAAGCCATTTACTGACCACCACTGGAATTCTTTCTCAAGCCCAAGAATTCTTTTTTTTTTACTTAAGATCCAAAACCCTCTTTGTAGTAAAAACTGAGCTTAAATTCAGGCTTATCATCGGACCAAGGTACAGGGGAATCCCTTATGTTGATTAAAAAACGTAGTTTTAAATATTAATTCTTGGGTATATGACAACAGAAAGATCAGCAATATTTGACCATTTTATTTATACGTTTTATTAGCAAGGCTCTCCAGATTGCGGCTGGCATCAGGAGGCAAGCACAGACAAGCTTGATGCTGATACCCGATGGAAAGGACAAGAGCCCAAAATCTAAGCGCTGCAGGTTTGTAAAACAGTCTAACACAGGCCATCAACTTTTTGCATGCTTGATAATCCAATTAAACTTTGACTATGATTATTTTTCTGATACCATCGCTGTATGCATGGCAACTGGCTGTAAAATATCATTTCCAGCTTTAGCTGAAAGATAAGCATAAATAGGTGAACTGATAATTGTGATGAAAAAATGTTTCCATGAAAAGCTACCTCAGTGGAGCACTGTGGCACAGGGAGCCTGCGCAGACACACAGCTCTCAGGCTTCTGTGCTCAGTGTTCAGTGTGCATCCTGCTGCAGTATTTCTTCTGCTGGAGAAAAACGTGTGATTAGTCTACATGTGTGCCGGTGTCTGTGTGTTTATTATATGTGTCTTTATTGTGTGCGTGTGTGTGTGTGTGTGTGTGTGTGTGTATATATGTATATATATATTAGAGTGTATGAGAATATTTGTTTCCATGTGTACACATGTGAGTCTGTGTGTCTGCATATTAGATGTGTGCGTGTATGTGTGTGTGTGCCTGTTATCTGGGAAAGAGATAGAAAGAGCCACCCCCGGCTGAGAGAGAATCACTGTTGTGCTCCTGCTAAAAGGCCGATGCTGCACCGGGTCCTGCATTTGCAGCTCAGCGTAAAGCAGCTTGGCATTATGGCATTATCTGATGTAATCAGGGGAAATATATGAATAAATATACGGAAGAAGCCGCTTTGGAAGATTTTCTCTCCCTGCTCTGTCACGATTTGTGTGGGGGGGAGGTTTTAAAAGACTGGCATCGGGGACAAATGCACCAATTATATAACCATTCTGAACGGCGCTCTGCGTTAGGCGAGAGCTGCAGAACCAGAATGGTTCCACAAGCGATGACCTAAAAAAACACCCACTTCACAAGATTCTACTTTCCATACTGTATGCTTTCACACTGTGGTCCTGCAGGGAAGCAACTGCAGAAATGCAAAGCAGATGCCTTCTGGAGCAAATCGCTGGAGTTCCATCCCCAGAGGACCGTATCTTTAACCGCAGGCTTAACGACAGACTTGGGAATGAGAAATTTTTTCCCACACTTCACCCAGATTTAAACAGAAATTGATTGACATGACCTGTAGACATCTGCTGAAAATGGAGGGATGACATTTTAGACGGAGCTTTCAAAGCAGGGCTACACAGTGTGCTCTAAATAAGATGGCACGCTATTGTGCAAGCACTTCTCTCTCCTCTGGAATGGCAAACCCATGTCCCGCAGAAAACAGTGTATTCTGATTTTGTATTTACTCAGCTTTTAATTGATGAATGAAATCAGTGGCTTGCACAGCTAACTCACCTCCTCTCATTTCTTGCCCAGTCTTGCACTGGTCCACTGAGACAGCACCACATTCAGGTTACTGTGGGTCATTGGCCACATCCCATTAACAAGGTCCCACTCTACCTGACCCTTTTAGCCTAAATAAGTGTCTTGGATCTGATTATTTGTCTTCTGATGCCACCATTCTTTCCATTTCTGCTATCCCTGCTGTGTTGTTATTATTGCTGTAGTCCCAGATCTTTCCCCTAGGGTGAGCCTTTTCCTCCATAAGAGAGCTGTATGTTTTTCCCATAAGCCACAACTGTACCCAAGAATAACGAGCCATCCCTTTCTTTAAAGACAGTCTGTACTGCTGCATGGGGAGTGTAACATCGTGTCTCACATGACTTCTCTTGGTAACAGGCCTGTTTGATTGCCTGTAAACTGTTTATGGATGTCATGAAAAAAATGACATCCACAGTTATGACTGGAAAAGCATTCAGAATACAAATTAGCTCACTGTATGTGTACAGTTAAACAATCATTGTCTTTAGTGCTGAGCTTGACTGGCAATTAAAAATGAGATGCACAAGCACTTCCCCGCAAGCGAACAGTGTTTTGCAGCGATGCAGTTCCAGCGTGCCTCTCAGAGCGTATGGCTCTCCTGGGGTGCTACAGTGACGAGGATGAAAATGAGCATGTCAATCAGTGACTCTGAAGATTAAACTCAGCAACACAACCGTGGCCACAGCACCCTCTGTCAGGCAGCCAAGCTGCGGGCCACTGGCCCGGGTCCACCTCAGTTAGCTTAACCTGGAGTACACCTGGCTCTGTGCTGCTAGGTTACCATGTAATCTAAGAAACCCAGCCCAGGGGACTCTTCTTTCTGCTACATACCAGCTTGTTTATTTGCAAAAGGTTATCAGACTTTGAGCCCAGGACCTCCTTAATGAATATATTTTCTGTGAGTCTCCCCAATGCAACACAGCCAGACTTTTACTCACTTTTACTTATTTTAATTTGACAATGTTCAAAATATCATATCAGCATTTTCCCAGGTTTGAATTCATATGTTGCATCATCTGTAATGTACCATTGGTATTTCAAGGTTCTTAGACTAGCAAAAAGTATTATATTTGTCATGGGGATGAAACTTTTATAATGTTTTCTCATTTCCTCAAAATATGAGAGGTAGTTAAAGAACAAACATAACATTACAGTTCAATGAATGTAAAAGGTACAAAAGGGAATTTCACTGATGTGATTTACCATTGAAAATGTATCGCATACACATGTTTTGTTTCATGTGCCATCTTGAGACCCATCTCAGTGTCTCCTATGACTCTCAGCTGGTCTCAAAATGCTGAGGAACTGCAGGGTGGAAAGCCGCCCCTATCTGTCTCACAGTGAGGGCCCTTCTACAATGAGGGCATTCACAGATGAAGCAGTGGTTTATCTAGAATGACGCTGGGCTGTCTGTACATCCTCAGGACATGCTAATCACAAAACATGAACAGTGGATTTACTGTTAATGTTTTATGATGATGAAACTGCCGCATGGCAGCGCAGCAGTGCAGGGCTGACGTTCTGCGGTGGTTCTGAGTGTTGCTGCCTTTGGCACAGGGGTTCTGGGACCGGCTCCCAGCAGGTCAGCTCTGATCCCCCTTCCCTTTGATGAGCGCTGAGTGAAATAACAGACTAACAAGCATGGCATATTTCCAGCTTGAAAACAAAAGGATAGCATATTTACAAGTCTAAATCAATCCAGTCATTTTTATTTTCATAGTGATGACCACAGTTATAAAGCATAAACAAAAAGAGTTAGAACCTCAGAACTGAGATACTCTTTTTTACAGCTAATGTTATTTAAAAGTCACATTGAAGCAGAAGTCAGAATGCAGGCTCAGGGTTCCCAGGCCTCCTCATGCAGCCGCAGAATTATTTCAGAACTGACATACTGTCGATGTTTGGGCTCTCTCAGATCAAAGCATGTAGACAGTGAGAGAAGCTCTGGGCCGTACGTGGCAGTGTGGGAACACCACTGTCTCCATTCGACAATAATCATATTTCTATATTTATAACATAGCTACATCAGACAATAATAATAACAATGGGTAACAATAGACCACCTTTAGAAGCAGACTCGTTATCTTATGACCTTTCTCCCTAATCAGATTTAAAGATGGAACTGCAGTCACTGTTTCCTTTGGAATTTTGTATGAATATTTGAAAACACCCTGAAGTTAGTCACAGGACAGGAGGAATTCTTTGAAGTGACGTATTATACAGTCTTTTTCCTGAGTATCACAGCAGACTCAAGCATGACTCATCCATTATTAGATGTGCCCTCAAACTACATCAAAGGGACACAGAGGTTCTGTATAGACTACCCCCTTGTACACAAAAAAAAGCACGTATCCTGGAAGTTTGACAGAACCTCTGTTTCCGTGGAAAAAAGCTGTGTTCCCTACTAAAATCACCCAAGAGGATCTTGTCAAATAAACATCTCACCTAAGCTAAAAATCTGGGGTCCTTCCCTGGTCTTTGCTTGTGCAAGAAATGTTGTCTGAGCAATTGTATGTTCCTTCCATTTTGGACTTGATGAGTGAGTCTTGGATTTTCAGGCCCTGGTGTATGTGGAGATGCAGTGTGAGAAACAGACTGGGTCTGCCTTACACACCTGGAGTGGTGTTGCAGAGGAAGGCAACAGGGCAGGAAGAAATAAACTGACAGCAGGCAAGGAAGAGAAAGACTGACATAGGTGGACATGTGTGTTTATTATTGGGAGATGCAGGATCGTTTTACCTGTGTAGGGCCTGCTGATAATAATACCACACTCACCCCTCTCCACTCTCTGACTGCTGCTGCATAAGCAGGAGAGAAACAAGTGAAGTGTTGCAGGGCCTCACTGAAACCTGGTATGGAGGAGTGCTCTGAGTGAGAGTCCATCGACTTACCACGAGGACTCCCACACACAGCTTCCACTTTAACTAAAGGAGTTTACATGGGACTGAAAGCTCTGCTAATGCATTTTTCTCTTGGGTTTCTCTCATTTTCTCTGACATCACTAGTAATACTGTGGGGGGTATCTGCAATTTTATATTATCCACACAGGAATACAAATTGTTGTGCCGGAGGGTCTCTTAACAATTAGCTATGCGTCTATATGAATTACAATTGTAGTAATGAGGTTCTGGATTGACAGCAGGAAACAACTGTAGGTTTACCTCCCGGCTCAGGTGTGAAACATGAATGCATAATTGTAATTATGCAAGCCAATCACAGCACTGTTATTCTCTTCCTCAGTTCAGAAGGGCACAGGTAAGTGTATGTATCATCAAACCTCCAGGCGGTCACCTTCCAACTTATGTCACTAATGACAGTGGCAAAGGGGAGAATGCCAGGAACAATGTCTTTCCCTGCTTTAAACAATGCTTTCCTTCATAAGTGTAAAATTTACGTGTGTAAAATTCCCAGCACAAAATTGTCATTGTGTTACATTGGAAATCCCTATCATTGAGTGTATTTTGATGCACAACAAGCCTCATAAACGTTCCTTCACTTCCTGGTAGTGCTGGTTCCCTCCTCCGCCTGGGCAGTGCGCCATCTCAGAAGTGTTCTTCATTCTCATCTGCTCTTTGAGATTGTTAAATAAACAGCAATATGATCCTGTCTTACAGTAAAACAGCTCAGAACACCTGCGTTTCTACTCTCTATTGTGCAACTCTTATGCAAGAGCTTTTATTGGGCAAGAACACTGAAATTGACTCTGTCAGGATCTGATTTCTAGCTGTGGCTTGAAATGCACACATATTTCTGGGTAAAATGAATAAGAATTTATCATCAGAACACCCATATGTGTATGGGGTGTAGATTTAGTTCTGTGGTCATTTTTGAAGCTGTTGTTTTGCTGGTTATTGGAGCTAAAATGCCCATCCATCATTGCCTGTTTCCCAGTGCAGTTTTTCTTGTTGGGACTGTACTGTCATAGATTTCAACACTGTTCCCCCTGATGCATTTATTAAACATTGTCCTTTCTGCAGCAAAAGCACCAGGCACCAACTATCTGATCTTTTTCAACACCTGTTAGAACTCTCATGTTGTGTGTTAAACTCTCATATTAAACTGGTTTTAAAATGTTTAAGAGCTGAAGCATATTGATGATTAGCGCTGTATATACAACATGTACAGATTCATATTTAATTGTGAATGAGTTACTTAAAAATACATCTTTTTTCATCTGGAGTTTTCATTATTTTTTCAAATCAGTGTTAGATGTGTACGTGTGTGTGTTTGTTCATCCCTCCTGTTTTAAGCACGACAGTCTTGGTGGGCATCCAGAGTACTAATCAGCTCTGGCCGCTTTGTGTCACTGAAGCGCAAAACACATTGCACTTGGCAGCATGAGGGGAGCATAAATTTGACTGGGAGGAGATAAGGTCATATTGAGTCACAGAAAATTAATTACATTCTGGCCTCAGCAAAGGTAGAGAGCTCGCAACACAAAGGGTCAGTGTGGGTGAACCTCAGTCTTTCTCACGCACACACACAGGAATCTGCGGTGAATTTGTTTTGTAAAAATATTCAGTTTCTTGCACTTCAAATTGACACTCATTCTTATCACCTTTTCCACGAATTTTCAGAAAGGGCCTGGCTACCAGCAATCATATTTCAAATGATACAGAATATATCAATTTAATGCTTACATTATTTCTCAAGACAAGAAGGAGGGATAGCATGATATTCTGATTTCAGACAGTCAGTTCAACCAAAATGGGTCTGATTGCAGTGCTGTTTGATGATCACAAGGATTTTTTATTTACAAATTAGAAGTGAAATCATGCCATGATATTTTAATTAGTGGGTTGTTTCTGTGCAAACCCCACTGGCTAAAAAGAGCTTTGAAAAATTCTGTGGAAATTTTCACTTATATTCAATAGCGACACCCTGTGGCAGAATGGAGTCACTACAACAGACCGCACTTCAACCTCTCAGATCAAAGTCCAGTTACAGCTTGACTAATGTATTCGGGTCCTGTTTATAGAACTGCAACATCCTGGGTTCACCCTTAGCAGTATATGCAGACTTCACTGTCATTTTATTAAACATCAACCACACACTGGGAAAATTTTAATGAATCACCTGTGTCATTTGCACTGTGCTTTATTTAATGAGTAAGGATGTTTTTTTTTACTTCTATGCAACTCTCTGCCATTGACAGGTCCAGGATAATTGACTCACCTTCCTGTCACTTTAAAGTTATAAAAAAATGATTATCTTCACACCAATAAAAACTTAAAAAGTATAATTACTGGACTTATGAATACAGTTAACAGAGCTGCTATGACCAATCAGAGACACGCTGCTTTGACCTGGTCATTGATTTCCTGTGGTGAGCAGTCAGTGGTCATCAGCTCGTTATAGCCCCTCCATTGTTTGTTTCATGACACCGCATTCTTGCACAAAGACTTCAAGCCCTTTATTGTGAAAATACAATTCCATGCAATAAGACCAGAACTTGTGTATAAGAATTCAGTTATTTATTATAGAATGTCACAGAAAAACACGGGAGGAGAAGTGTATAGTCAAAAAGGCAAAACAGCAGTAAATCATGGACGCTGCTCATTAAAAATCACACATGGACAGTTCAAACTACTGTTTTTCCCCCCTAGGAGAGCAAGGCATTTTGGATATGTGAAGTTGAAGGCAACCTATATCTTGTACAACAAAATCCTGAGCTGTATTAGTCACCATTCATACACAGTGAGTGAGGACTGACCGCACAAAACTGCAGTCCAAAAGACTGCTTTTACACACAATGTTCTTATTAGGGATTCAGCACACGGCCACATCAGGCCAGTCTTCTTTATGGACATATTATGACAAATTATTCTATACATGTGTCATACTGGTATACCTATTAACAATTATTACAGCTGTGCACATAACTCATATGTATGGTGTGCTGAATCCCTGCTGAAGGTACTTGGTGTAAAAATGTTGGCTGCGCATGTAAAAATTATTTAACGTATTGGATTATAACAGTCTTAACCATCTTATCTCATTTCATTCTGCATTCTGGTTATGTACATCCTGCCATCAATTTGGGATTCAGCCTCTGACTGACAAGCATATGCTTCACATACATAAAAATAACAGGGAAGAGAGCATGGCTCTTTCAGGACGGTCAGGTACTGGCTCAGTTCTTGTATCTTGTCAGGTGTTCACGAGATATGATCAGTCGCTGGATCTGAGCAGTGCCTTCGTAGATCTGAAACGCAAAGAAACATTTATGAGTAAGCGTGATGACAACTGCCTCTGGGCACTTGCTGAAATTTTGTAGAACAAATGTGACAGCAACATTGACCTCCTCTGGATAATGGGATTCCGTCACTGACCTGATAGATTTTGGCATCCCTCATCAGCTTCTCCACGGGGTATTCGCTGTTGAACCCGTTTCCGCCGAACACCTGCACGGCGTCGGAAGCGACCTGGTTAGCGATGTCTCCGGCGAAGGCCTTGGCGATGGAGGCGTAGTAGGTGTTCCTGCGGCCCTCATCCACCTCCCAGGCGGACCTCTGGTAGGCCATCCTAGCCAGCTCTACCTTCATCGCCATCTCTGCAAGCAGGAACGCGACTGCCTGGTGCTAAGAGCAACGGGGGAGAATGGAAAAGCCTGCTTAATCATCCACTTACTCCTGACAGACAGCTCACTGCACAGACCTGCACGCTCTTGGACAGGTCCTGGAGAATGGCCTTTGGCTTGAACCATGCCGAAACACTGCACTTCATTTTTACAATGCATTTTTCTACATCTTAAACAAGTACAAGAACATACATCCATGACATGACCCCTCATGCCCTCCCATTGATTTTCCCATTTAAAAAAGATACCTAATAAACACACAGTCTGAAATAAAGCCAATTAAATTAACCTCAATCTATATCCAAGGTTATTTTATATGAAATATATCAAAGATGATATTTTGTCTTCTAAAATATCTCTAACACATCTCATGAATAAATGCTAGTTGCAAATAAATATAATAAAGTAAATAAGTGAAAAATCAAGTTCTGTTGTGCAATTTAACTGAACAAGAACACACAGAACATTTACACACCCTGCAGAGACATCAGCTTACCTCAGCGATCAGCCTTCCGAAGGTCTTCCTCTCCATGGCGTACTTTGTGGCCTCGTCCAGAGCCCGCTGCGCCAGCCCTGTGGCCCCTGCAGCCACCTACACAATAAAACAGAGGCCTAAGTCTAACTCATTTCAGCTCATGACATAGAAAAAAATCTTGGGAGGACAAAAAGACAAAATACATCAGAGAATAAAATCATTGTAGATAGATATTTTCAATCTATTCAAAAATCTTCCACTCACCGGAGGCCTGGTCTTATCAAAGGCACCCATGGCGATCTTGAACCCAGCACCTTCGCCAATCAGAACATTTTCCTTTGGTATTCTCACGTCCTCAAAAGTGATTCCCCGAGTGTCTGAGCACCTCTGTCCCATATTCATCTCCTACAGAAAGAAGGACCATAATCATTCAACCAAGAGAACATAAAAATGTTTTATGACTACAGCACGCCATTTAGCTCACTGCCAAATATCAGTGTGAAATTTTCCATGAGCTAATTTTCATTTCGGCTGCCTTGCTCTGCGGAGTAAAAGCGAAAATTGAAATCTTCTATAGGACTGTTATTTAAAAAAAAATGTGTGAAGGAAGGGTCCATTTGTTGATTCTGAAGGTTGATGTATTCAGGACCCTTAACTTCTACACACATCTATTCCATTAAGGCAGACTCAGTACAATGTCATACACAACATGCACTCCACTAAAGACCAATGACCTTGAGGACTGTTATTAAGACACTGCGTATCCAAACCTTTCTGCCGACTTGGACTCCTGGGGTGTCGGCATCCAAGATGAAGCCTGTGAAGGCCTTGCTGGCTGGACACTTGGGATCAGGGTCGGAGCGTGCCAGGAGGAAATACCTACACATAGAGGAATTCAGTTCATTAACAGTGATCCATGGTACTGTACAGCAGCAGGCATGCTCGTCAGAGCAGCTGTAGAGACTCCACAAACGGGCTGGAAACACACAGAGGGGTTGCTAGAATGGCCGTGAGCAGGTCTATCGCTGTACTTAGACAAATGTGAGCACTCCACAAAGGCTGACAGGAAATGATAGGAATGACAAGTGTGATCTCAGCACCATAATGAGACGTGGCGGACATCGTACCAGTTAGCCTTCCCTCCGTTGGTTATCCACATCTTCTGCCCATTTATGACGTACTCATCGCCCATCTTCACCGCACGCGTTTTAATCCCGGCCACATCAGAGCCCGCCCCTGGTTCTGTCACACAGTATGCCTGCCAATCACATTGTTACATGAAATGATTGGCAGCACCAATTACCCTTGTGCAATGAAATAGTGTTATCGTTGGAGCTAGTTGTTTGCTTAAGTTCAAGCTGAGTGAGTGAGCAAACACTACAATAGAAAGCAGAAGCCTAATTTATCAATCATGTGTACACAAAATGGAATCCAAAACCATCCATATCATTATTACACAAAGTGTGCAGCTGTTTAAAAACAAACATTTAGTGAGAAAGCAGCCTTGTTGAAAAACATTTCAGATAATGTGCAGAAACATTTCCTTGCAGCTAATGGACAATAGTGCACTAAGGTTTAGAGACATAAGATCTCTCCACTGATTTCATATCAGAATAACAAACCTTCAAATAGCCAACACAGTGCATTTAATCACTGGTCATGACACAGCATCCATTGATGATGTAAAAAAATGCATGCAACTTTTTTGTGAGGCACCCTCAGACACAATGGCCTCCACTGTTATTCTCAGGTATTTTTTTACATTTCCCGTTTCCTTGATGCATTATAATTCCTGTGACACTTCTCAGAGACACTAGAGATGTTTTCCCCTTCACACATCAAACTTCCTTGTTCCTTCTCAAATGGCTAATCAAAAGGGCAAAAAGTGTTCATGTGTTCACCATGGTGGGAAATGTGCCATCTAACATTAATTCATACTAAAGACTTGCATGGGTCACTCTGATGGTAAATCAAATGAACATAAATTGGGTTTCTGGAGTTTGATAAGAAATAGATATGTTTAAAACACCTATTTAACTGTTTAATTCTAATTTTGATCCAAGATGTCTAATTTACTCAAAGTAAACACCACAATAACAAACTGTATGCTGCCATGTGGAGTTCGGTCCGGTCAGGGAAACATACACACATCAGAGGCTCCTCACTCATCCGGCCCAAGTACTTTTTCTTCTGGGCATCATTCCCAGCAATGATGACTGGCATTTGCTGAAAAAAAAACATTAACAAAAAAAAAGTATTTTAATTATTTAATTGAATAAAATTGATGCAAATAAAAAAAGACCAAATTTCTGTCAATTTTAATTTGCCAAAGCTTTGTAATATAAACTGTAAGTCCAGTGGTGATTCACAGGACATGTTGATGTACCTTACAATGACATAATAGGAGGCTTTGAGTTTCTGCTCATTTGCTGAGTGTGCTGTCAGACAGACACCTTCAGCCATTTCAGTAAACGTCAGGCAGGTCTTACACCGAGTGAGTTTGCCTCGATGGCCGTCTGAACCCCAGTGCAGCCATAAGCCAGTTCTTCTGTGATGAGGCAGGAATCAAATATACCCAGGCCCATCCCACCTGTAACCAGCCAACACAAACACCAATGAGACACAGATCTGCAGGCCAAGAACCAGGAAACTCAACCTAGTACACAAGGTTGACTCGGATACATACCACAGTCTTCTGGAATGTGGGAATTCATCAGACCGAGCTCCCATGCCTTTCTGATGATTGGGAATGGGTACTAGGAAAAAAATAATACACACTGATGACTTTGGACTTTACAACAGTTACACTGTCTGAATTCCACTCCATTGTTTAAGTCACTTGCACATTATTTGGAAGTTGTTCTTTTTGAAAAGTCATTTCACTTTACCATTTTACTATTCAATTTCTTGCACTCCCAAGGACATACAGCCAGCGGCAGCTACATTTTACCCCACAGCCCTGAGCATCACAGGTCCTGCTGAAGCAGGCAGACTTAAAAGTTAAGGACAGTCAGACAACTGATAGACAAAGAGATGCAATGCACAGTGCTCATTATTCATGCAGCAAAATACAATAATCTTCAATTTTGTCTTATATGGACAAACTAAACTAAACCCAAACCGATCTTTCGCCATTTCTTTGGACCCCCGTTCATATGCAAAGGACAGCACGCCAATTATGCCTTCAGTGTAATGTACTACTTATGGGATGAACGACACTCACCTCGCCACTTCTGTCATACTGTGGGGCAGCCGGAACGATTTCTTCTCGAGCAAATTTTCTCGCCAGCTCTTGGAACTCCTTCTGCTGCTCGGTCAGCTCTGGAGGGGAACTGTGTGTCATTGCCAAATCTCTGGAGTGCCATTACACTGCAAAGTGTCATGCTTGGCAGATTGCACTCACCGAAACTAAACCCGCCTGGTGAAACCTTCGCTGCGCTGGTAGCCGCCTTCGCGCTGGTACTCTGGCACCGCAGCGCAGTGTGCACACTGGCCTTGATTACCTAAAAGTAATGAAGGAGGATTCCGTTTTTACCGGTGGATACAAAAAAGTAACGTATACACAAACGCTTCTTCACAATTCACCTTTTCCATGACAATGTATTGACCGCATATGAGGCCCGGGTTTTTCGATACCAAGTAGAATACCAAAACCTAAATTCTCGCGTAACTATCTTGACATGACAACACATTTTTTAAATATAATGGCATACTATTCGACTGTGTGATCAAACGGACGTGATTATATAGAGGGAATGTCATTTCAGTAGTCAACAAAGCGTCATTGCAAGCGAGACGAGATGCAAAGCTAATGTTAACTAGCAAGGTTTCTGTCGAAATCAAAGATAATCCAAAGGACTAGAACACATCATTTCAGCTCAATAGCTAGCTAAGTAATCTTCAAACAAAATTATGAAGCTATTCTAAAACATATTAAATGTTACCTTTTTTAAAAACATTGTTGCTCTTCCAAAACAACGTCGACGTTACACAAATCCTTGAATGCCCGAATAACCTTTGCTCTAGAGAAAAGGAGTCTCTTATAGCCAATTACAGCTGTTCATTCCGTCACATGGTATCGGACGTCGACGTTTCCCTTTGCCCTACTTCACAGACTTATTCAACGGATGTCAGTGTAGAGGAGGCTTCGCGCATATACCCCGATTCTTAAAGTATGTGGATTGGTTCAGTGAGTTTTGGTGTAATGTTTTAACCCATTTACATTCAGTTAAGATCGAGGATTTTGCGTTGGGCCGTGAGGAATTGATACTTGTTACAAAACTTTTGGTTGCATAACCTCATTTTCAGAAAAACATTGTACATGACAACAAATTCATTCGAAATAAAACGTACAATCGAATTTACATTCACCTCACGAATGAAATAATACCGATTGGCACAGTATGTCGAAGTGATCCCTTGTACATGAGTGTCAGAGTAAACAATGACAACAAATAAGTGCATCACTACTGTATGTCATTTCAAAATATAGTCTGAAGAGAGCCATGTA
Source organism: Albula goreensis (assembly GCA_022829145.1). Taxonomy (NCBI): domain Eukaryota; kingdom Metazoa; phylum Chordata; class Actinopteri; order Albuliformes; family Albulidae; genus Albula; species Albula goreensis. The sequence goes on along the minus strand of CM040764.1, from coordinate 17,328,613 downwards.
ATACCCATTTTACTGTAATGCTACAATGCAAACTCGCAATGATACAATGAGTTTTATGGGACCTGAATGGAAAAAATTATATGGACTTTGCTAAGGTGGAAATCTTACAGGATTTTTTATGAAGATGACTGAGTGCACATTGAGGTATTTTTAATTTATTTTTTAAATAAAGAGAGGTAATATGATATCATGCATATACCCATTGTACAGAAATATGGGCTGAGGTCCATCTTTGGAACCCAGGAACAGGGTGAACTGATGAAGGTCTTCCTGTATGTGTAGTGAATTGAGACAAACAGTCATTGCTAGTGCGTTGAGCAAAAAGACAAAATAGCACATGGGTGTACCATAAGAGCAACCACTCAGTACCAAGCCATGCTGTTGTTCATTCATAAATTCCTGGCTAGAATAGAGGAAGTAGCACAGGCTGGGCCACACATGACCACCATGCTCCACACTTCCTGCACATTCTGGTTCTCCAGCATCTTAAGTGTCACCTCTAGTCCCTACGATATGAGCTCTCCAGTGGGAGCCTCTATGCTCTGCCCTGGTTGTCCAGTAGAGGGTGCCTTGCCGCTGTGCCCATAGTGGCTCATTTGTAGTCAGTATGTATGTGCCTAGGAGGCTTACAGGAAGAGACTATGTACAGTTGGGCTCTTCCCCTTCACAATCTTCAAATCCTATTTTGCATGTATTCCAGTTGAATTGATGTATATTGTGGTAATTCATAGTCCTTCCAATAAGGTTAATGAATGTACTTGGTGCATTGTGATTTTATGTAAGATTGGTTTTTCCTATACAATATAGACATCTGACTACAGTGTAATACAAATGATTTAAATGATTCCCCATGTGTTTTAATGAATTTGTGCAGTGCACTCAAACATGACATTGTTTTGAAAGAATATGCTGATTTGTATCCCATATACAATGCATATATTTTGAAGATAATCACAATTACTGGTCATTTTATACAATAATAAAGATGTATTATTATTATAACCTCTAAAAATGTTTGAAAATAGATGAGCATATAGTGCTACTGACAATTCTAAAGATGGGAAATACATATTGATAATATTTTGTTCTTCTGAAACAATTATTTTGACAGAAAAAAGCATTTGTATAATCTCCATCATATGAATTGTGAGTTTTAATAAAAATACAATTTATTATTATACTTTTAAATACCTATAAATACATATCTTATTACATAATACATTTTTACATTTGCTGTGTAATTACTGTTTGTTCAGGGTTATGGCACAAGTGCAATTTTTTTATATCTTACTATGTATGTGTTCATGATAAATGAAATAAAATCTCAAATCTTCACTTGCTTCAATACACATTTTCCCCACTAGAGGATGCAATAGTCACTAATAAAGATGAGCCAACTATTATCATCCTAAAACGACCTGCTTGTTTGTCGTATATCTCTGTGTAATTTCAAAGGCGGATATGCCAGTGTTTAATTGATTTCAAGAAATACATGTTTTGGACAGTACTTCAAATCTGGCCCTGGAATTGTTCGAAGCACTGGGCATTTAAAAGTGATAAATGAACAGGATAATGGTCAAAGATCGAGATAATTCACTCAATGGGGTTTTGCATTATGACGAATATAACATCTCTTCTCAAGCACGTATTGTAATCAGATGTTAATTTCAAGAATTTAAGATAGTGTGATTTAAAGTAACGAACCAACCACAAGCCATGAAAATCGAACAGGAGTATTTTAGTTAATTTAATTGTGAATTGAGTTCATTTAAACGGCGAATTTATTTTTACGCTGATCAAAACGAGTCATTGAGGCTGATCAATCAGCCTACCGCACTGATGGTCCACTAAAACTTGCTCATATTCATTTTGCGACATTAGACAGTATGCAATTATGCCGACCGATTTGCATGTCGGCAAATACTCAACGCCTTTGTTTGACAGTTCCCACCACCCTGTCTTTCATAAACTGAAACAGTTTATGTAAAGTTCGTATCGTATTATTACAGGCTACCAGGCAACGGGACCACCACTGTTTCTCTGTTTCATCGTATCGATTAAAATTTGCCTTAAAATCATGAACAGCCAGTGCATCGTTTAGAATATTTATCAATGGTACACATTTTTGTGAGTACTATTGAAAAGGAGAGCATACCATTAAATGCAAAGGAATGGACATAATTATAAACAGGTGCGTCTCCTTTAAGGCGACTGTTTGTTGTCGGGGTCTCAGCGCCCACACTCCACACTAGATGACGCTTTGGTCTGCTGTAAACATCGCTGACGTTCAGCTGCGTGGCTCCGAAAAGGAGAGGGTTATTATAAACGAAGACGGGGTGAGCAAGACTGTTCTCACAGAACTCGCCTCACATGCCATAATAACAACAAAGGTACACGTCGGAATCCTTCTGTCCGCAGTGAAATGGCAAGAAGAACCGAAATCCCTTCCTCTTACTACGGTGAGTATTTCCATAATGTAAGGCTAAGTTCCTTTGTCATGACTTCAAGCACCGGGATTTCATTGGCATACGAATGCCTATCCATGCATAACTGTTAATTGACGTAGCATCGCGGCCAAACTATGAGGATGGATATTATTAAAAGGTGTCATTGTAATTATTTTAAGTGTTCTTGTAATTATCATTGTTTTTCTAAAAGGTTTTACTGTAATTATTTGATTATTGAGTGCTCACATTCCTGACAAAATAAATTAAATAATAGCTAATGATTGTGTTGTTAACGTTGACAGAAACGACATGAAAAATAATTGTTTCGCAATTTGTTCCTGCTTGTCATTCTCCATATTTGGCACCCAATTATATATGATTTAAATCACTGCCCGATTTAGTTGGAATAATGAACAGGTGCAGGAATTAATTCCTCAACTATAGCTGATTTTATCCTCGAACATGTCGAGCGGGTCTATCTAGAGTGCCCAATGACATGACTGAAAATACTGTTGGGGATGCAACTTTGTGTTGCTAAGGATAGCAAGTGCAGCTTCCTTTCTCTACGCGAATCTCGGCAGACACTAAACGTTCTACAGTAGCCTATCAACAGAGAGTATTCTTTCGGTGTAGAAACGCTTCTGTTCACCGTAGGGCGATGGTTACTCATTCAAACCGTTGTCCTATTCTGATTTGTAATAATCGGTTGTGTTTATGATTCTCAACTATAACAATAACCAGCAGCACGTGTAGGGCGAAGGAAAGTAAAAAAAAAAAAATCCAAAACATGCCTTGAGTATGGAGTGTCTTGAGAGAAATAATCGATGCGTACCATTCAGTCCGCAACTACTGTATATCGTTTTGAATTGTGCATTGTTACAGAAACATTTGAGAAAACAATCATAATGGGAACCAATTTTGTTGATTCACAAATCGACTTGGTTGATTATTAACTATTGACAGTTGTCAATATCTTCTTACTTGGACTTGGCATGCCTTGAGAGTGGATATATGTAAACATAAATTTTGTTGAGATTTTTTGTGAAAATGTGCATGAAAAACCACAGAGATTTTATCCCCAGAACCCATTAAGATATTTTCACATAGCATGTAAGTACAATCTCTTAACTGGATTCTTGTGGATTTTTAAAAAAACATCACACATATGCTCAAGGTCACCCTTAAAATGACCAAACATTGAGGCTGTCAAGATGTCAGGAAAAACATGCATTTATGAATAATTTTAGTCTTGGTGATCTGCCGCCAGAAGGGTTTTCCATGTCACCCTAAGCCCCTTGCCCAAAGAGCAACGATGCCACCAATTAACCAATGAGAATTAAATCAGTCACTTCTATCACCACAATATCTGAACACTATAAACCACCTTCGCTACCTTAGCAAGCAAACGGATTAACCCTAGTGCCAGTGCATTACATGTGCCTCGGCTCCCCTGGGAGCAACATGATTTAGGCTGACCTGGAAAACCAGATGGACTTTGTATTGGAAATCACTGATCTAGTCAGTGAGGTTAGATATGGCTGAGTAGATCTGTTTGTTTCACCATAATTCATAACTCATTTTCATTTGATGTTTTGACAGACAGGATACTGTGATTGCTGTAATATGATTTTGGGTCTATATTATTGTCAACATACATGTACCTATGTAAGCATAACTCTGATAGTGGTGTCATTCTGACACTGTAGTTGTGAGACAGAAAACATACTTGGGCTCAGATATCTGGAAGAGCTGAATGATATGCTATGGTTTATTTTAATCTTGATTTAAACTTTAATGTAATTTGGGTCTGTCACTAATGGAGGAACCCCGGTCTCAGGTCGCACATAAATTACCTTGTAGAAGACTATTCTAGACCCTGCAGCCCCAAACAGCCAGTCTGTATGTTAAAAATGTACAATTGCACATGTCAGTCATTGAGCTGGGAAGTAAATTATGTGACCGTTTTCATTATTAAACTGCTGCAGGTAGTATAACCAGATATAGCTGAGATTTTTTGACTTATTCAAGACCATGGTTCAATCACAGTGTTCAACTGACAGTGATAAGCTTGTTTTGACAGGTAACCCTGTTTTGGTATGCATTACATGGGAGAGCAAACGTTGATCGGTAATAGGGGCAACTGTACAGTTGGTTTGGCTGCTGGTCTATCATTTGTACTCCAAACAATGTATCACAGATACCAGGCAGTACTCCTGTGGCATTGCCTTTAGCGAGACTGGATTTTCCCTTGCCTACCGCATGATATTTAGGTACAATAAATACATATGGTTTGTGTAGTTTATTAGGAGATTAAGGATGCTTCTTGTAGTGGTATTGTATTGTCTCAAATCACATATGCGGAATGTCCCCACCTTAAAATTTTGGAATTAAATTTTTACCACTGAAACAATGCTATTTTGCCTTGCCAATAGATTTTCTCATGAAAAGCCATGTTACATTCACCTCATTTATAACATGTTTTTCCACAGGAAGTGATTCTCATTAAAGATTAAGGGAAATAATTTTTCTGGCTAAGTTTACTTGCCTCATTGATTTTTAAATGTTATTCCTCAGTAATTATAAACCAGGTGAGACAACAGAATAAAACAGTACATAAACAACATTTATTATTGGATGACAAGGTAGCCTCATTTCTGTCACATTTGCTGTACTTACAGAGAAATAACGGTTATTATGTTGGATATGACTGTCTTACTAACGAGGGTCACTCAGCTCAGGCTCTTAATGCGATGTGGATGGTAAAATAGGGAGATCAAATAGAAATTAAAGGAAGGGATTCAGGTTAATGCTTATTAATGATCTGAAGAACTCGGCTGTACCTGGATTTCATTTATCACGTTTACATGCGCTGAGGATGTTTGCTACATTCTGAAAGGTATTTCATTGAAAAAAAAAAAAAGATTTTCTCATCTCCTTAAAATTATGGAGTACCTTATGATATGCAAGGCTTCCATGGCGATATGTTTTTATGGTGTGAGAGAATACGGGGAAGGGGATTGTCATCTTGTAGTGCAGTAATTGAGTGAACTGTCAGTACTATGCTTTCTGTATTGACTTTCCTTTTGATTTTGAACCTGTGAAGTAAAATGAAATTGTCTGTTAAGCAGTGGCACAAGCACACACATATCTGACTGATTTGTGTTCAGCTCAGCCGGAGTTAATGCATGGACTTTCAGCACAAAGCTGATTTTGGTCAGCATTTGTACGCAATTACCATGTTGGAAGCATCTATTATCAGCAAACTCATTCCATGCTACATTTAACACAGAACCATGTATCTTACAGCTATCATACATTATAATCCAAAGTGAGTCACCAGACTTTGAGATCAATATTGTCTGTGACTACTTAAGTATTTGCATTGGCCCTTTTCTAGGTTAATCTCTTGACATTAATCCTAGTGAACCTTACAGCCTGTAGCTTGAATTGCTTTTGGAAAAAAAACCAAAACATATTTTGAATTCCTTTTTACCTTTGAATTGATCATACTGCACTGAGTTATTTTTCATTGTATTTACTTTACCTTGACATATTTCACGTTTAGATGGATCAGGTCCATCATTACATCATAATCTTACATCTTGGTCCTAATCATTGGATCAGACCTTGACCAAAATATCGGGCTAATGGAAGAGTCCTGAGATGATGTAGAATATCCTGTTTACTTGAGCTTGGCCCCTCTAATTGCGATGAACATTATCATACTCTCTGTCATGATTTTATCATGTAAAAAGATAAACACATTTTTGTGTAAGGTGCCATGTTATTGGTGAGATATTGCATCAGTGGGGATAGTATTAATATGACATTGAACTGTTATTGGCCTTTTCAAATATGAAAGCCTAACAACTTAAATAAAAACGATTTCTCACAACATATTATCTCACAACTCAGTTTCATCTGAGAATTTGGCTATGTAATCCACTGTGATGCTGAATTGTTGAGCCACATTCTTCGACTGGTTTGTTCTCTCTCTCACACACACACACACACACTGCATTGAGTCCCATCTTAAAGTCCTCCCTGACTATATCCTGAATGGATGCACACACAGACACACCGAGCCCACTTCTCCTTGAGGTTGTGGATTCACAGCAGCTCCTATCTTAGATGAGGAATTGCATCTGACTTTGAACAAAGGCTCCTGTCAAACATGACTGGCCAACTCCTGCTCACACTTTGCGATTGCTTTTGATAAGCGCGGCTGGAGATGGACTGTGAGACTTGCGGGATAACCTGGTATTCAGATCGCCATCGCCTCTCCTCCCAAACTGTACATGCCCGCACGCGGTCTTCCGCACCGCTTCCCCTGCCCTGGGCCAGAAAGAAACAAATGGCAAATGTTTTACCGCGGCCCTTATTTAGGCAAGACGGCTGAACATCCCTGACAAGACTCTCAATTACACAGGTGCCCCGGAGAAGTGTTATTAAGCTCGGGTTTGCTGAGCAAGTTAAAGCAGGGGGCTCGCAGGGTAATGCAGAGTGTCTGCTCAGGGAGCTGGACTGCTTCCGAGGGAGATTGTGCCGGGCTGTTTTTTTTGGAGGGGGTTTCATCAGACGCCCCTTATTTAAGATGGCTGAAGATGAAGTTGTTTTCTTAAATTGTAAATGTCATTTCCACTTTCCTCTTTATATGTTTAACCAAACAGGGTCGTTGTTGTGTGAGGCATCTGTTCTGTATGTCCAATTTCAGTGTACATCTCAATATAATTTGAGATTGTTTTTTGTGGATATGTAAAATTTGCATGAGGAGGGCCAGCTCAGAACCAGCACACTGCTGCTGGATGAATGACTCGACATTATTTTTTCAGTCACTTCCATTGCCACTTCATCAGGATAGACAAGCATCGAATATGAATCTCGCCTGGGGTTGATGAGTAATTTCCCTTCTCTTCGTTGCTTTTCATCAGCAATAATAGGCCCAGATGGCAGTCGGTGGAAATTGTAGAGCTGTCACATTGTGGTGTGGTAGACATCTGCTATGATATAAAGATGATCCATAGCGGTTAGGGAGCAAGCTTCATCGTGCTTGTGTGTGTGTTTGTGTGTGAGAGTGTGCATGAGGGTATGAGGGTGTTAGTGTTTGGGGTGGGAATTCCATCACAATAACACATACTGATGCAGTTCTCACATGGTATGTGCAGTATGATTGCAAGCTCATGCTGGAGAAAAATGAAGAGCATGAAATTTTACCAAGGGTGCTGTGATAGAGACCAGTCTGAAAATGGTTGCTTCTTCTGTGAGGGTCTGTTTCAGTTCATTCCAAGGAATGGGTTGGCGACAATATACAATACCCAGGGGTGTTTTGACTTGCTTTCTATCCCCAAAAAATGCCAAATACCAATGATTGAAAGAATATATGTAGTTTTGTCGGTATGCACCATTAACTGGAATTCCATGAATTAATTCCATGTAATTTTCAGAAACCAAGCAATATCTTGGTTTGATACATCTCTGAATATATTTATCTCTAATAGTAATCTATGAGTATGGAAGACAGCTTATATTTTGAAGATGTAGTTATTTGTTTAGCTTCATATTACTTCATTTGTTAGGTTTTCAGGTCTTTGACTTTGGTGGGAATAGCACAAGCAGTTCTCAAGCTATTGATGGATCTTTGCATAAAGTGTTGACATCATGTTACTGATCTCTGACACTTTATGCCTGGGCACTACCTGTACTAGCTCTACATGTGTTCCCCGATGTTTTAAGATAAATATAACTTGTGGCAATGTAGCCATAGAGACAATAATCAAAAATAATTTAATAATCATTTTTTTTTTGTGTTCAAAAATTATGTTATTTCATATAGCTATAAAATATCCCCTATTAAAGTAGGCCCATACATTGTTCAGAATGTCAGAGGTATGAATGTATATAAGCTATGCCTCTGAACTATGTGGTCCAGCATTTTGAATGTTGACAAAATGGATTGTGCACAGTATGGATTTGACTTATTTTTGCCAGTCCATCTGAGATAAGTCTGAGTCTAATTTGTGATGGCATCATCATGAGAGGTGGAGTTCTGGAAGGTAAAGACACTCGTGCAACAAGATGGTAAAGTTCTAAGTGCAGCCAAACCCCAATTCCCCTCTGAACTGGGAGATTAATATATCAAACTTGAGCCCTTCAGGTGCTTTGTTGTGCTATTTTCTTTTTTCCTCCCTTATCTTTCAATCAGTTTTTAATCATTTCATTTCATTCGTGAAGCTGCCTAATTGCTGCTGTTTCTCCAGAGCAGAGGCTCATAAACTGCTGATGCTGTTTTCAGAAGGCAGGTTTGATCCCCATGATCTACAAAGCACCCATCTGGAAAAGGCCAGCTTTGCATTCTGTTATAGAGCGACGGCTCCTATCTCCTCCCTCACTCCCCCCCTCCCTCAGACTCATCTTTTGACTTTCATCTGCAATGTCAGGCATCTCATTAGATCAGGATTTTTTTTCTTCTTTTTGATCATATACATTGAGTTATACTTCTGTCAATCTTGTGTATAAGACGTAGCATGCAGTGAAACATAACACTGGCATCAGGACAAGCTAGTATTCATACTCCCTTACATATTCACCATTAGCTTCAGAAAAACATTCCACACACCTGTGCCCTTTAATGTCAACTGTGTCCAGCTTTCACCCCCAAGCAACGGTTTATCCCCCTCCTGTATTCATATTTTAATTTTCAGGGGCAGTGGGTGTCATTAACCCTGTCTAATTAGCTAAGCATAATCCACTTATAAGACTCCAATCCAAGGAAGATGTTTTTTTTTAAAACGTATTACTGTGTGGGCCCAGGTACCCTTCTACAGCAGGTCTTTTTCCTGAAAATGCTTGATTATTTAGTGATTTGTCACATCCAAAGGCATGGAATGCCCTGTCTCAGTTCAGTTCAGTCTGAAACACTACTTTAAATGCTACGTGTTTATCAACAAAGAGCAGATGTCCTGTTACTTGTGCCTGCTACTTGAATAGGCGTGAGCAGAAGCTTTTGAACGAATGTTTTTGTCACCAATGGGAAGTGACGTGACATGTTTTTATGGTCTAAATAACTGTTTTGCAGTGAAGGACATTGACGTTTCTATATAAACTGGTGTGTGCCTGTCTTCCGATTTTCACAGAAGGATTCAAGCCAATCTTAGCCTTTTTCCTCTCCTGTGTGATTGTTCTCAGTCACTATGTAGCAACTTTGCCATGGTTTTGCATTGATTAATAACATCAAAGATTGGAGGGGAAGACATTAACCTATTTAAGTAACACCAGAAGCAAAAACCTTTAATGTTTAAATATGACAAATTTGGGACCTGCATTTTAAAGTTTCATGATATCCTGTAAATTATTTAAGGCCCTACAGTCTTGTTGGAAAATCCACAGCATGATTCTGTGGTTTTGAAAAAGAACATGTCTCTTTCAGATGTTCTGCTTGACTGAATTAAAACTATAGCAACATCCATCGGGTTGGCCCTACAGAATAATGATTTGGTTCTTATGAATAATAATTGAACAGTGGTTCCATTCAGTAATTTTTATAAGAAAGTATGGTGTTACTCTGTGTTTACCTGGGTGTTACTGTTCTCCATTCAGAAGCTCCAAATCACTGAAGTTGCCATGAAATTCCAAAGATTTTCAGCAAACCTCCCAAATCACTGTTTCTGTAGGTATAATTTATAATAAACCATAATTTCAGCATCGAAATTCTGGTCGCAAGGAGAGATGTTTTCTGGAGGCTTGAATTATAGTGACTCCACCTTGAACTGTGTAAGCCTCCACAGCTTGTTAAGTCGCTCTGTTGCAAAGCTATGTATAATCTTCTATATTCCAAAAGGGCCATAGATCTTAAGGAGCCCGCAGCATTTTGGATCAGGTAACAAAATGGGTGTTCATGTTTTTGATTGGGTGAGAGGGCAGAATGTTGAGTCTAGGTGGTGCATTGGGAAAACACTGAAAAAGGAAGTGCCTTGGCCAGAAACACACTTTTAAACTGTACTGTCATTCAGCAGACAATTAGCTATGGTCAGTAATGACAGTGCCTCCTTTAAGAGAGCAGAGCAAATAGAGGTGGTTTTGCTGTTCTGTTGGCAGAGTCCTATCTCACCTCATGCACTGGCAGACCGCAGCTTTCCAAGCCTGACAGGGGGAGATAATCCAAGCTGTCAGCCTTTCCCGGACAGTAGCGTGGCGCTCCTGGTCGCTGGGGAGAAACTGCTTCCCATGAGGGTACGAATCTACCGTCACAGCGCGCGGACACACCCAAGGATAACACGCCGGGAGGACGCCAGGGCTGGTGGTATTGCCTCCTGGTATACTCCCCTCAAATGTAATTAACTGATAGGAATGGAGTAACCACTGCATATTAATTTCCATGCTAATTAGAATAAAATAAAGCTTGTATTTATAATTGCCACTGTGTTCCAAGTAAAACTTTATGCCACTGGCCTCGAGGGAAAGGCGTTGTTCAGTCTGGAGCAGCCTGGAGACCGAGATCACGACAGTGATGCAGGCTGTTTTTTTTCAGGCCCAGTCGGGCTGAACCAGCATGTCACCCATCAGGATGGTGTGTCGGGCATATTTACCAGGCTCGCGGGCTGAGTGACAGCTGAATCCTTCAGAGCAGCAGAAACGCAAAGGGCTGGAGGTAACACTGGGCCAAACTTCAGGCAGCTTTCTGGCCCCTCTCTTCGGTTCCAGGAACCCCTGTATCCCCGGTTCCTTGCCTTTTATTCATTTCTCTCGGTGCTTTTGAATCTCTAATGGGTTAAACCAAAGCAGATTGCCTCCACATGGTGACAGGAGATTTGTGAACAGTGTGGCTTGGACTTCATAATTTAAAGGAGAACAAAAGCAGTGTATATACATACATACGTACTAATAAGGAATTGAGGCACCGGTTGCCTTCAGAGCAGCCGCAGTACCTCTTGGACGACTGTTCTACATGTTTTGAACTGATACCAGTGGGATTTCGGACCATTCTTCAAGGAGGGAATCCTGCAGTCCTTTGAGAGATGAATGGATGTTAAGAATAATCTTCTGGGCATATGGGAAACATCTTAAGGGAACAATGATTGCGCCATAGCATTCACTTGGCCACCTGAAATGGTTTTCTGTCCCTCGCCCATAATTATAACTTGGATGGAGTAATGATATTAGAGAACAAAACAAGCTGCCACTGCAGATACTGTATGAGGGTATTTTAAAATAAGGTTCCTTCTGACTACTTTCCTGTTGAGCCCAATGGGCCATTAGCTAGGCAGAAGTCCACTTCAAAGTACCCCCATATCTATTGCATTGGATAGTGGTACCAGGGTGATGGTTATTATAGCTACTTTGCTCTCTCTATGGCTCAATACCTTCAGATAATTTGAATCAATCATGTAGCTCATGTTATCCTAACCTGGATAAATCCTAACCTGGTTACATAAAGGATAAATAAAATAAAAATATTCCTTAAAAATAATTCCCATCAACCACTAGGAATGGCACAGAGAGGCATTCAGATTCAAGATGTTACATGTGAGGCTGTAAAAGCCTCTCTGAGGGAAGTGAATGTGATTTTCTGAATTTTCAGAGCGTAGGATCCTCTACTAGTTGTTAGTCTTGCGTGGCCTTTTAGCTGCTCTTCAGCAAGGTTGCCGATGATTCTGGAGCTGACTATAAATGAATGGCCAGTGATGGCCCATCTTCTTTATCATTAGCAGGCAGCTGCAGATGTGGCTGGCTGTGTGATTGTGGACGGCAGTGGGAGAGTTGTGGTCACAGCGCTGCCTCCTGGCCTGCTCAGTCTCTGCAGACTGACCCTGCCTGCTGCCCCTCCCGCTGCTGTGAGCTGCTGCCCACACATCCGTGAGGCAGACTGGGATTTACTGTGGGCAGCTTTTACCGCCAGCCAGAAACTCCTGTTTCTGCCAGGACTCCTTCCAGGCAATGCTTCATTAAATGGAGGCCATTTCGGCAAAGCGGGATGACAAGGAATTTTGTCACAAACGAGCATCAGGTGTCGAAGTAAAAGTTCGGCTTTCTTACCGCTCTATCACTGACATCTTGGATAGACCCGTTGTAGAGTATGCAACGTTTAGAGAGGCTTTCCTGAATGTATTGATTCAGTCGCGTTTTTCAGAAAAGGACATGTCAGCATTTGCAGGTGGACTGACAAATTTGGAATTACTCCCAATCGTTTGAAGAAGCCGGCGTAAAGTCAAGTCTTGGGGGAGGAGTGGAATTAAATTGTGGCTGCCCAGACTGCAGGCGAGATTGTGACCACATTATCGAAATGTCCAGAGGCTTCACTGCTGAATTATGTAACAATAATGTACATGGAACCAACTCATATCAACATTCATAAGAGTGAGTTTACAACATTCAGTCATGCCACAGGCCAGTGGTGAGATTCAATGAACAGATGCCATTTCACCCTTAAGAACGTGATGAGGTCACACGTATGTCTGTTTGTCGGTCTTCATCAAATAGGCCCAGGAACAAGGTTTTACCACTTAAGAACATAAGTCTGAAATATCCTGATTGCTCTTGATGGATTTATTTAGCAGTACTTTTATCCCACGTTGCACCTTGTGTCCGTTTCTCCCAACTGTGTAATTACCGTTTTTCAAGGTGTCAGCACTGACTCACTTAAGTTAACCATAGCCAGCATGGAGGAGAACATTCCTCATGAATATTTATGGCCTCCTGTTTTAGAATGGCCGACGTGGGGGCCCCTGCATCTTTAAATCCTTTGTGAGTTTGAGTGGGAGTCGCTGTAGCATGGCGAGGAGTCGTGCTGACTCACCGCGTTCTGGTCAGCTGCCCCCTCCAAATGGCAATCTCTCCAGCCGGGCCCATCGCTGTCAGAGTCAGCGCACGGAAAAAAGGAAGTACTGTGCAATCTACTTTATTGTTTGAGCCTGTGAAGGTAAAATCGGCCCGGCCCAAAATTGCATAAATTACAAGCCATCTTTCACTGGCCAGCCTGCCATGCAGTGCTGAGCAGGTGCAAGAGTTGCTATGCATTGTGTTTGTGTGTGTGTGTGTGTGTGTGGCATATTTCACATTTGTCTCTGTGTGCACTATGTATGTATGTATGTATATACAGACATACACACACACACACGGATAAAAGCAATACCGACCAAACCATTTCCTGAAATTCCTTATGGCACTTTGATTTCATCCATTGTCCCTCTGGTAGACTACGAGGGAAATTTAATTTAACCTACTAGCAGGTGAACATATTTTTATGTCATTGAATTTTTGCTTTGGTTGCAACAAGGCAAAAAACAAATGCTTGGCAGATTTTTACTGAGGGGCTCAAATAAAATCTGAGTTTGAGAAATGAAGTGTTACCTTACCAAGTCATATGAGTAAGGACAAAGACAAGCTACCATGGAAGGAGATTACAGCCCTCAACAATCTGGGCTCCGTATATACAGGAAATGCTTACATATGCACACACACACACACACACACACACACACACACACACACACACACACACACACACACACACACACACACACAATCTTGAACTACCCATGACATTTTGATTTTATCTGATGTCCACCTAAAAAATCAGGAAATTCAATTTGTCAGAGAAGTAATGAAATTTAGCTTGAGCGAAAAGAAAATGTCATGATCTGCAAAAAACACATGCACACATGCTCAAAGATGTGTACACACACACATGCGCGCGCACGCGTGCACACACACACAAAAGCACTCTTCTTATCTTCTTTCAGGGATATCATACATAATTCTGAAGTAAATGGCTCCACCGAAACTCAATTCCATGTTTTCTGTAATGTGTCTTTGAGTCCTCAGCCCACTGAAATATTTAGAAAACTATGGTGAAAAGCACAGTGGCTGGCTCAGTTTTGGAATCTAAATCATTAAATGTGGACCTGACTGAAAACTCTCTTGTGAAGGGCTTTGACTTGAGAGCTTAGATAGTTATGAGCTACTGGCAGAATATGTCATGCTTGGCATTTAGTTAATCAGCGTGCGTCACACGTGATTACCTTTCATTTGGATATTTTTCAGAAATAGATTTTGGTGAATGTCTTTGCTTTGGGGTGGGATTCATTACCTTCAAGAATCCAATCTGAATAAGAAAACTGCTTAAAGGGAATACATTATTTTATATTCCCACTGCACTTACAGAATACTGTAAAAAGACTTTATGCTTTTTGCTTAATGCTTCCATTACTGTTGGGTAACCGCATTGCAACTTCTGAAACAGTGGTAACTATTTATACAGGCTTTGTTTGATCAAGATCCGCTGGAATTGAAAGGAAGACTTAAAAAGTGCCCCATAAAAGGAGATTTTTCCTTTTACCAATTATAAAACCAGTGTTGCCATTATGGATTAGCAACTCTGTGCTTATTGAATGGACCGTCCTTGAGATTCCCTGATGATATCTCAGTATTACTGAACCCTGTTCCGGCAGTGGTGCGTATTTCTAATACAGGCATGCCAAGGCGAATGATTGCTGCTCATAATTCATTTAAATCACTTCACCAGAATGTGTCCGAGCCAGAGGTGCTGCCTTGAAGAAAACTGGGGGACACAAACCTTAAATAATTAAACACTGACCTCATCTAGTACCATTTCTCCTGTGACCCAGTGAGGATGAACTCACTGTAATGTTCATTCAGTCTTGTGTTCTTTCAAACGCAACCTTCAGTGCAAGGTGTCCATTTTAAAGCAGTCAATGTTATGCTGTTAAAATGTCATTTTATGTCATTGAATCTCACTCATACCTCATACTTGGCTTAGTTCCTTGTACTTATGTCCCCTGATTGTTGGATGAGATGGAGAATGGCTTCCTCCAGTGATTAGACAAATCAATAAACAATTCCCCATATGTTCATGGACTTGCAGAATGACAATTATAAAACAAAACTCAACATGCAATTCCATCACATCCCATTCTGATTTGAATTTGACTGCTTTTCTTTTTACCAACACTGTTGTCACTGGGACTCAGCTGTGTATGGTATCGATTGAAGACAGCCCTCTGACACAGACAGGATTTGTCCTCTCTTATGAAAGTAACAATGTCTGCCACTCTTGACCTGGCAGGAGTTAGCCAGAAATAACACTCCGCTTTCCATTAATATCACCCAAAGCATTTCTTTTTCCACTGTTTTAGACTGTGAAAGGTAGGCTCCTGACCACAGGCATGGTGACCCGCTGCCGTTCCCCATTGATGGGGAGCGTAATTGACAGTGAAAGTGATTGATTAAGTGCAATGTGAAGATCCACAGCCAGGTAAATGACTTTAGGTAGCAGTGCCACAGCATATTTCCTATCCGAGAGACCACAAAGGGAAGGGTCAGCTTTTATTTCCCTTTGGTAAACAGCAGTAGCAAACATTGTGCCCTGGATGAACACAGCACAGTGGTTTTAATCAACATGCTGTCACTGTTGTAATAACTCTGTTACCATTCCACTATAGCCTTGAACAATCAGTCTGAATGAAGTGGTGTTCAGGGAGAGCAGAGCCAGGCATTTACTGCTGTGTGCTTGGAATTCCGCCTTGCAGAATCACTTTTTTAGGACATTAATGGGTCATGGAAGGACTGATCCTGAGCTTGAAAGTGTTGAGAGAGGCAGTGAGAGTAAATCAATTGTCCAAGGAAGAAGAGCGAGGTCTTTTATTTATTAGATACATCTAATCTTAGATACAGCTAAATGCAGATGTTGTAATGTAGAGCTGTTTTGCGTGCAGGGAAAAAAGAAAAATTTCCACACCCATGAGTCTGAGATTCATTTGGGATAAAAAAGCTGTTGGCTTTCCCCTTGAGGGAGTGGGAACTATCAAAAATGTGCCATCATTGCTAGCTTGTCTGTGGTCTCGTGTTCTCTGAACACTAGACAGAGGCATCATGGGAGTTTCAATGCCTCCCCTGTACTTCCTGTTGGGAAACAGTATTGTCCCTGGAGTTTACCCAACATTGGAAGTGTGTTGCTTCCAGTGGGATGTGATAATATAGTGTGCAGGAGACAGGGGAACGCATCGGGTGAGCACACACGCCCAGCCTTTGACACATTCTCAAATCTCACTTTCAAGGTCATCGTCAGAGTGTGCTGGACATCCCTGGTAACAGGCTGACAAATCCCTATGGATAACTCCCCCTGCAATCCTGGCAACTCTCTGCTCTGTGACAGAGTAAGAGTTTGCTGCAGGAAGTGCCAAGTGGAGTCATAAAACAGGGCAGGTGAGGGTTTCACCCTTGAACAAACTGTCGAGTGTACATTTTCAGTGATCTGAAACCCAAGACCTGTTTAGATTTTGACAAAATTGGTTTTCAAGAAAACAAAGAATTCATTTTCCGTAACCTTTGTGAATATTATGCTGTTTGTGTGGCTCACTTTGGTTGGTGGAGATTGTTGAGACAGACAGTCGATACAATTTGTAGATAAACTTGCTCGGTCATTATCTTTTTACGCAGCCTAAGCCTTTCTCTCTAAGGCAATTAAACTGAACTAATGAAGGTCTCTTCAGTCTCTTGAGGGGAGAATGACGAAGCAGACGGGTGAATGAGGAAGCAGGCCTCATGGGACACCGGGGTTAAGACAGGGTACAGTCTGTGATATGTCACTGCTGAGGAGTAGGGCTGGGATATGGACACAGAAACCTGACCACAGGTGACCCGAGTCAATGAGGCTGAGAGACTCAACTTCATGAATGAGCCCCATTGAATAATCATAGAGCAGCCACATGTTTGCATGACAGGAAACTGGAATTACTTTGGGCAGTATGACAGAAAAGGGCTGCCCTTGGGTACAGCATGTATTTACATGGTTTGATTCCATGGGAAAGCCTTTGGGTGCTGGTTTGTGTCTGAGTATCCCCTCTGTTCCTACCCAGATACTCTGTGGTAATGCTGTAATGTCTGTTCTACACAAGCGTTAAGGAGCAGAACAATAAGATATGCAAGCTATTTTACCATGGACAGCAGCCATTGCCTGTGTCCATAATGAATCTTTA
This sequence comes from Albula goreensis, assembly GCA_022829145.1. Taxonomy (NCBI): domain Eukaryota; kingdom Metazoa; phylum Chordata; class Actinopteri; order Albuliformes; family Albulidae; genus Albula; species Albula goreensis. The sequence continues at coordinate 17,311,173 of CM040764.1, read as the reverse complement.
TTAGAGGCATAAGCATAACTGTGAGGTCTGGAGTGAGCCTGGTGAATTCTCTATGCAGCTTTCGGTGTCCTCTACTGATCCTGTCAAATCCTATAGTGTATGGACTTTAAATAGCTAGTAATGTCCCTGCCAGGAATAGTCTCAATTACCTCAGTGACAACACATGCTTTATAACCAGGGAAACCAGAGCAGGAGGATCACGATTCCTCTGCATGCCTTACCATTCTGCCCAGTGTCCATTTAATTCTGTCCTGTGCTCTCAGTCCCATTGTCCATTACTGTCTTCTCAGTCCCATTGTCCATCTGCACTGTCCACATTTCTGCATTGCCTCAGTGTTGTGTAGTGTGACTTCATTGAAGAAAGCAGTGACTGCCTGGCCAGGTTCAAATACCAGCACTGCATGGCACAAACCATTGAGAAAATAACAGCATTTGTGAAGCTATACTAAAATAACCTTTTTAAGCAGTGGGGATCTGGGGAAGATATCCCATAATATTCAGGATCTGTCAGATGGAACAAGAAAACACATGCTCCATCACTGTTTATACTATTCATAGCACTGGTGGGAAGATGTTTTTGTTTTTTGAAGATTGTGCTGAAATTTATTTTGTAAATTATTTCTATTTTGTAATTATTTAGTGTTTAATTGTGGAGGAAATCCACTGTGTGAATTCCAAGAAGTGTGCGTGCATGCATGTGTGTGTGCGTAAGGCTTATTTTTAATGCATTGGGTACAGTTTGTTCATCTTTCTGAAAGGCATATAGTAATAATTTCATCACCTGAGACAACTTCTTCTAATATATATGTAAAACAAGCCACGCTGGTTTCAGTTTGCAGCGGGTTTCACAGGGGCCTTGTCGTGGAGAACACTGGTTGTATTGAATAGGAACTCTACATTACATTACTCGTTTTTGTTTGATCTTGATCTATTTTTCAGTGCACAGCAAGTTCTGGTTGGGCATGTGCCTTTGAGCATTGTGTCAGAGCCTCTCTCCGTTTTCTTCTTTTATACCACCCCTCTGTCCTCAGAATAATTAGAATATATTACTGATTCATTGGCCTCTCTAGTTGATTGTTCCTTTCTATTTCACTTTGATACTATTTCCATTCTTATTGTAAATTTTCCCCTGTACTTTTCTATTTTTTCCCCATGTTTAAACTCTCAGAGGATCAAACTGACAGCCTCTGTCTTTGGTCGTCTCATCTCCCTTCTATTCCCCAGCACCCAAAGGGATTTAGTTCCCCCAGGTTGAAGTGAGTCAGCCCTTCCCCTCTTGCTTCCGCCATGAAAGGGAAGTACAGCTGCTGTTGCCATGGTAGAGATCACTGTACCATGGTGTGATGAAAAGGATGACTTGTCTGCAAGGAATCAGGGAACAGTCAGAACCCCATGGATACGGAGGCTGCATCTGCCGTTCACTTATCCTAACAAAGCTATATTTTAATGCTCTTATGTGTAAATGAAATTTATACAGTCTTGTAAAATATTGTTTCTCACAGCTTTAAGTTAAGGTAAAACATTGTATAATGAACAAAAAAAAAATCTGTTAGATCAAGGTTGGAATTCCGCCCATGGTAACTGAGGAAGAAAAACCTCAGAGATAGGAAAGAATGCTTAAATGCAATCTGACGAATTTGAATCCTTCATGGCTGAAATAGTTAGGTACATAATTGTCTCCTAAATATATTCCTTTTTTTTTTACAGCTGCCAACAATCAAATTAGGTACAGGATTTCATGTCAACAAGTGCAGCTGTACCTGACAACAGAAATGTAATATTATCCATCTTGCACATCAAAAATGAAAATGTTACAAACTGAAAGCTGGAATAGCAAAAGAAACAACATATGTGTGTATACTTTAGAAATATTGAAAGCTATTAGCCATGAAAAGAGCTCTAGACAAAAGAAAAAACAGGTAAAGCTGTGAGGCAAGCGAGGACACTAGCAGTCGGCTAATCCACAGGTAGCTTCTACGACTCAAACAGTGCGTTAAAAATGTGGGTTTAACTGTAACAGCATAAGGAGATTGGTAGTGTTGTTTTTAATGACTTTTTCCACACACAATTCTGCTTTTCTGTGCACCTTTTCATATGTGAATTATGGCTGGGCAGGTTCATGTCAAGATTGTGCTATTAATAGAAAGTATGATTCCTTTTGGAGCAGTGATGAAGATTATTTTGGTACCTACCCAGCTAGTGAATCACTTGCTTTATAAACTACTTGTACAAATATTGATTTGAATTTTTAAGTAAAAGAATAGAATTTGCTAGCCAGCATATTCGTTTTCCTGTCCCTTTGTCCTATTATTATATTATGTTGTGTTTCTTTAATTAAACAAGTGATAGCTTTTTAGTGTGATGCTAACATTTTTGTATCAAAGTTTGAAATCGATAAGGCATAATTAGCATTCTACCTCTGAATTTATACCCCATTCATTTAACCATTACTGTCATATTTTTGGTTTCTGTATCTTTGAGGAAGAGTGTCCTGTATCTGCTGTAGAGTCTCCTGCTGATGCATGTTAGGGATGGAGGTTTACCTAGCTTTCAAACCTAGAGAAACATGAAAAAGCAAAGTAAAGATATTAAATATGTATTTAGGTCAGCTTTATTTTGTTTGTCTGGGGAATATGGGCGTTGCCTTGTTCCCCTGACACTTATGATAGAATCACAGCCACTCACTGGCACTGGCACGTAAAGCCAACAGTATTAATCCTGTGCCTGGGTGTCCCTGTTTAAATCCACAAACTAAAAGCCACATTGTCACCGCAAAGGCGCACCATGACAGCTCTGCTCTGCTCACTTTGACTCTGGAGGATGGGCGCCAATTCACCTGAGGCACAGAGCGACGTTCCCTGTCCCCTTACTGAAGGCGACATTATTATGGGCTATAAAATAAAATTGATTCACCCTGTCAACTGCATAAAGGTTTTGATTCCCAGATGCTCCTCCATTAAGCTGTGGCCGAAATTGCCTCTGAAACTCTGTGCTCTGCCTCTGATAGCTCAAATAACCATTAACCGGTGCATCTTTCAAAACCCAGCACGATGGCGCAGGCTGTCAAACTATGACACATAATTGAAATGCCCCCAAGTGAAATCCCTCTGTAGCAAGTTTCTGTCACAGAAGCCTCGCCATCTTGATGTCTTCACAGCATTGAAAGCACCACTTTAAACACAGTGCTCTATGAATTAATAAGAGTGACTGCAGCACTGGTTGGCTGTTTGCTTAGGGGTCTGGTTTCCATGTTCACAAGACTGGGCAAAATGGATCACTGGAACCAGTTCTGATCCTGATTCCCACAGTGTGGCTCCAGGACCCGCTGTTCTGTAGTTCAGCCCCTGTTTTTTGTGGGGGTTTGTGTCCTTTGACACAATGACCAGACTATTCTGAGTTCATCTTTGGCGCATTGGTCTGAATCTTGCCAACCAATGTGAAGACCATAATGTCCAATTACATGGCAGCTTTTGAGAGAGATTAAACAGCCATCTGGTTCTAAATTGGGCTTTGATTTCTCACTTTATTTATTCACGATCCCTCCATTAGCTCATGCCTGGAAAGGAGGTGGCTGACGCAGGCTCACTGCACAGATGAGAAGTGCGTAAGTGACCGATGTTCGAGGGCCCATCTTGTCTCCTGAGAGGCCCTTCTTATTTTCCGACCATGTGATGTAGGGGGTCCTTGAAATTGTCTTCACTCCATCTGCCCTGTTTTAACTCCTCTCTTCCCTTGTTTAGCGATGACAGCTCGTTGACCCTTGTTTCTATGGTTACGTCCCGGAATCAGCGGTATAATTAGAACCGTTGAGGCCGCTAATGCCGACGCTTTCTCTCAGAGGTGTGTGGAGCTCTTGGAGCATGCTGGTGCTTTCGGCACCAGGAGTGGATTTGGAGAACATTGAGTTTGGCGGGGGGGTCAAACAGCCTTTCGCATATATTAAAACCCCCACCCAACTTGTTTGATATGAAAGTGGCAGTTTTTTGTTTGTGTTTTACATACATATGCATTTTCCCTTTGATTATTGCTCTCATCTGACCCTGGCAGATCTTTTATCAGCCAACAGATACAAAAACTGGGCTGCTCCAAAATATAGCTGTTCTCTGCTGGTTATGCAAGTAATATATAGCTCAACTTAATGAAATATTTACAGTTAAGCCTTGCAAGGTATGTCTGCACGAAGGCTGCGTTATGTGACCTGGAAACAAGATGTCTGTGAGAAAGTTCTGCACAATGGGGTTGTATAGGCTCTGCTGATGAAGATATAATGCATGCCCTCTTTTCTGTACCAGGTGTCTCGCCTCACCTGCGGTGAACTGAAAAGTAGGAAAGTTTTCCTGCTGTACAGAAAATAACTGGGTCTGCTCCAACACATAGCAATAGCCCTTCTGGGTAGGCTGTTATCGTGATGCATAGCTTTGTTAAATTTAGTATCATCGGTACTTTATAGGTAAACAAATTCTACATTTTTATACATAAGTAAGCTGTATTCTGAGTGGTATTTATGAATTGTCATGAACAATTAAAAGGTAGGTCGCTTAACACTGAATGTTGGAGTAATCAGCAACCCGTCATTATTTATATTTTCTTAAAAAGAAAACCTTTGCTTTTCTTCAAACTTTGATCTAATGAAGTACCATATCATTGCCAATATTGTAGAGATTTTTTTAATTATTTGAATGGACCAAACAGGCTTCACACCAATCAATGAATTTTATTTAAGGTCCCTTTACTGCTCATAATGCAGAGATTTTTTTCAAATGCGAAATCTACTGTTTGTCTGTGGTAAACCCCTGATCGATCAGGTAGTCTTAACTGCATAGTCTTGTCTTTCTGCCAACAGCGATCCTAATTGGCTGTAAGGAAATGGCCAGAATTTGTTTGATCTTGGCTTCTTCATGCAGAGCTGCCTTCTGAGAATCAAATAGCCAGTTAATTTAATCTTGTTTTCAGAAAGATAGTGATTAAATCATTACTTCTAAGGACTTTGCAGTAACATCAATACTGTTTCAAAAAAACAGAGGGGTAGTTTCACACCACAGCAGTGTTGAGCGGTGCCCCACAGCATTCTAACCTGACTCAACCGTGAAAAGCTCGCACAGCATCTGGAAAAGTGATAATTGTAATGGCCTAATGCACAATAATGGCCTAATGTACAAAGACATCTATAGCTTTGGGTAGCTCTGAGCTTTTTCCTTGCCTCCTACAGTGAACACACTCTTACCGTGCTGAAATTGTAAAATGAGTTCCCACACACCCCACCCTGATAAATAATCCATAATTCATTTCTCTGCTTCATTATTCTCTCAGCAGATTAATGTGATAGCAGCCATTAACTTGCCATTTATGCATCATTCGGAGTCTTTTCTCTCTCTCTCTCTCTCTCTCTTTCTCTGTCTCTGTTCTCATTTTAAAAACCAAGTTGCATTTCTAAGGTGCAGGGAATTACTATTGTATATTACAATAGTATTTTACTGATCTGTTTTAAACCTATCCATTCCAATGGAAATCATAGAAGTGGCGATCAGTTTTTAAAACATTACACATTTGTCTGGTGCCTCTTTACTAATTTACCATGTACTTTTCCATTCACTCCCATTGAATCACATGGCTAATAGCATCACCAGAAATGGGCCCAGAAATGGATGAATTACCAGTAAATTTTGGATTAGCACTTGAGCTATTTTCCACACTTTTTTCTTTTCACAAATCTGCTCATGATAAACCAAAAGCTTCAATCAAGGTAATTGAAACAAAATCCAAAATGATTGGCATAGGCTAAAATTTTCTTGACATTTCCTGTTATCGAGGATATTATTGCAGAAAAATGATTTTTTATAGTAAACGGTGACTAGTTACATAAAAACAGTAAAAACCCCTAGTAGTACATTGCATATATACTGCAACTTTTATGTTGATATCCAAATCGCTAACACGCATAATGCCAATATAGGATGATGTTCATTTCTGTGGTTAGAATTCATTCATGGTACAGAAGTAAATTGAAGCAATTCCCCATAATACTGATTTTGAATGGACCCTCATAGAATATGTATAATGTTGTGTTGTCATATTTTTTTATACTAGTGGCCAAGTAAATGTCCCAAGCCATAAACATAATGTTTTGTCTTGATAAAAGAGGCAGTTTGTCAGATGAACTAGGGCTTGGTCTGAGGTGATGTCCGCTCAGGGAAGGGTGACCGTGCGCTGCGAGAGGGGCACGATGGTAAACAAGGAGCAGCAGAGTGGCAGTTAATTAATCAAGCGCGGGACTGGCGGACGCCCGGCAGCTTCGGCTGTCAAGCGCTGGAATGGAGAACGACGGTGGCACTGAGAGAGGCTCTGATGTGTAAATCCGGGTTGTCTGGGAGGCCCTCGTGCCTCCCTGGGGCCCTCTCTTCCCCTCTCCTACGCCGCTCTCTCTCACAGACAGGAGCTTGGAGACTGGTTAAATCAGAGGGTCTGGGCAGCACCGGCAGCACAGAGCAAAGCACAGCAGAGACATGCCAGCGTTCTGCATCTGAGCAAACTCAGATCAAAGGCACTGTGCCCAACACCTTATGATGCAAACAAGCAGCAATATGTCTTTGTCTGGGGTTTGAATGGAAATGGAAAGGCTTCTGCTAAGATCTGAATGAGCACAACAAATGTACTGTCAGAAGCCACCTACCAAGATAGCTGCTTCTGTTGCCCATCCATAGACTCCTGTAATGCCGAAGAGAAATTAGCCGCAATGTTGTTGGTTAAGCACCACGCTGGTCCTGATGGAAGTCCTATGGCCTGTACTGCACGTTACGCATAAATCCACCATCTGCACACCATATTGCTACCCTGCGAGAGATGTGCTTTAGTCTAAATCTGGCTGAAACACAGTTCGTATACAAAAATGAAAGCCACGCTGCTGAATATTTGGTCCCATCATCAATGTGGAAAAGATAGCACTTAAGACATTGTAAAATGAACAGGTGAAGAGGGGACTCATCCTCTTAATGTTGCATGTTTGATGAGTGAGGGAAATGCATGCACACACGTGCATTTTTCAATTAAATTAATTAAACCATCAGCCCTGTGAAAACACTCTGAAGCCATACTGTGTGAAGAGAGTTCATTACTTTTCTGTGCTGCCAAGTGGCCACAGCGGAATGAATATTGAGCTACAGATACTACGCTGTGGCCCTTAGCTGGGAACAGATTTAGTTTTCTCTCTATGCCTGGGCTCCTGAAATCACACTTGGGTCACTTGGGTCTCAGTAAATCAATGACTGAGCTGGACTAGACGCTGTACCTTGGAGCAGACAACCAGGCAAACATTCTTACTGTTCAACTATGTGGCAAGAGAGAAAAGAAAACTGTCACCAACAGGAGGCCAATCCAGGATAGGGTGCATTTTTTGAGAGGAATTATTGCATAAAAACTCAGCAAAGACAGCATCACTAATTACCAATTATGAGCGCTTTATTGTGATGAGCTTATTCGTCAGAAGGAGCTTAAAGCTAATTTCATGCATCTTTCTCTTTTGTTGAAGGGCTCTGACAGAATGAATTCACCTGCCTCTAAGAGGCTTGCAGTGGTGTGTATGAACACATTGAATGGTTGAAGTAATTAAAGCTTTTAAAAAAGGCTTATATTGTTTACAAGCCTTAAGCTACAAGTATTTACACATTTTAAGATCCGTTCAATAATTTTGAGGTTTGTCAGGTTTGATGATAACCTGTGAAAACCTCATTTTTATTCATTGTATTGCTTCACTGTTGAATATGATATTATTTATCTTATGCTTTTTTCAAATACACATTTTCCGAATGCCTAAAGGAATACATTCACTGCACTGTGTGTGATCTAAAAGGCAATTATTACATTTCTGTCATGTTGCCATAGTGCCATGAGATTGTTATGCATTTGTGAGGATTCCAATGATGCTGAAATGTATTTCATAATAAAACGCAGTCACAGATTATTTGGGTACAAGAAACTCAAGTCACCAACCAGACTCAATAGTCCACAGTCTTCCTTACCAGGCATTTCTTATATCTACAAAACTATGTCATAGATATAATAAAACATGAACCTTATTAGAGGTCTCAGTGCCGCATTGAAATGTATGCTGCCGTAATTAAATGTCTGTTTCACAATAATTGTAAACTTACAAAGGTTGAAATGTCCTTCTAGGTCCAGTAGTAAGCAAAGAGATGTTTAAATAAACTGGATGACTGTTCATGTGCTACTGGTGGCTGATTAGAATGAAAGATGAATAGACAGACCTCAGGGGTCTGCATGCCAAAATTAATGACTCTGTGCCTGAGGTCAGGGGCTCCAAACCATGGGTTGGGACCCACTGGAGGTTTACAACAAAGGTTAGAGGTAGATTATATTGAAATAAATTACATTTCCATTGATATTCACACTAATCAAATTAAACACTCTACTTGTTAATTAAATGTATTGTACATGTACATGAGGTTGTTTTGACAGAAGATTTTAATTCCAGATCCGAACATATGTTAGTCTGCATTTTAAATAAGCGGCTTATACAGATAATGCATCTGCTCATTAATTGGATCCAGGGCTCAGAAAGTTTATAAAGTATTGCTCTAGGTGAGAACTGAATATTGCATTGGCCGCTGGTCTCTGAGATTTAGTGGAAATACCCAATGTTTTGTGATTGAGTGTTTTTATAGTCTTACGGGAGAGCTGTCCACCTTGATTTTCCTCCCAGCTAACTGGATTTGGACCCAGACCAGAGAGAGTGCTGAGGCAGAACAGAGCATCCAGCAGTCCACAGCCCCTGGAAATGACCTACTTTAACGCAGCCCGCATATTAATGATTAATAATTGCTTACAAACAAAATCTCATTATGGCCCCAAATTACACTGCACCTCAGTTCTGCCCAACACACTCTGCCCACTGTTCCATTTTTGTGTTGTTTGAGTCCCTGATGTAAAACTGTGGTGTGGTGCACTGTGAATATTAACCGTGATGGGAAGGCAGTTCTAGGCCCATAGTAAGCCCACTTTTTTACATAATTATAATCTTCTGTCTTTTTTCCTAATAAATATACTCTTTGGAAAGAGGCTGCAATTGGACTTGTGCCCTGATGGGCTGTCTTTTTTAATTTGCATGCTACCGGGGCATGGTCATTCGAAAGCCGTTTTGCATTTCGATTTGGTTGCGCAGTTAAGAAGGAGCTCCATGTTTAGCGTATCTATCGTTTCTCCCTGGAGAGAATACAGAATTAAGACTGCGCTGTTCCACCTAATCCTGATATTGGAATGCAGTTTCAAAGCCTCTGAACAAATTTGTTCTAACTGGGCTGTGTTCTGGAGCACAGGGCAGGAACTGAACACTGCAACATGCTAATTATTTATTCTGAGCACATGTGAAAATCCTGTACTCCCCTCCATGCAATATACTTAACATGAAGACAGGTTACTGAAGGACCCACCTAAGGAGGAGCTTAGACTTGCTATCCAATTTATCATCATTTAGTTCAATCCACACCTGTTAACAATGAGAAATGGACAGGCTTGATTTGATTGACCTTTAATAGGAAATCTTAATTTATTACTTCTAATGGACTTCACAAAAATCTTTGCAAATTGCTTGCAAATTGCTTTGGGGGGTTAAAAAGATTATAAAAATATAATTATAGCTGCAAACTCATGTGCTTTGTGGTCGACTGCATTACTAGTTATCGCATTACATACTGCTGACTTTCTGTCTTTTGGCATTTAATTGGATTTTTTTCTTTTTGCATTTCTCTTTAATGCAGGGAGTCCGTTCCCTGTTCTTACATGACTGCTTTGTGATGTGTTTGGTCAGTGTTAAATCACCAGTGTTTGCTGTGCTCTTTCCAGCCCTGGCCTCGGCTCCAGAGATTTTCCCTGAAAGGATGTGTCGCACTGAGTGCATATATATACTATCCCTCCATTTAAGAGACCATGCAGCGATACTTTTAGATGTCATTAGTCGGAATCGTGCTTAGATGTTTGCAGAACTCCTGGGGTAAAGTCAATGAGGCTTGGTGCACTCGATAAGGGGGCATTTCTGTTTTACAGCAGCTCTGTGGCTGTTTCCAAAGAGCCAGAAGCCTGAACCATGCTGCAGAACCAGAGTCCGCTCCATAAGACACGGGAAAGGGCGGCCTGCAGAAAGGCCATACCGCCCACCACGTCTCTTTGTGAGGGCCAGGGTTTTGCTTTTGGTATTTTTGTTGGTGTTTTACCAGCATGGCAAAGAATGAGCTCTGTTCACATGGAGGGGGTGAAGTGTTGTTCGCTCTTTCTCTGAATTTCTCTAAAGCTGAATTTGAAGCCCGACTCTCATTCATGCAAATGCATGAGTTATTACGGAGTGAGTTCAGTAGTCTCTGAAGACCACTTAACAACAGCATCCTATTACTGTTGCATATGACCATTGACCAGCGATTGCACTTTAGTTCACGTCTAACAGCCTCAACTGGCAGTCAATTCCTGGAAGTATACTGTGTGCATTTTTCTCACTCAATCATTTTATCTCCATTGTTTAAATGCTATATTTTGTATTTATTTATCTTGAAGATTTGGCATCTAAAAGAGCAAGTTCCTCCCAGTTTGGTAATAGAAGGGAGATAACGTTGTGTCCTGTTTATGCAGTGCTGTTACTGAGGAGTTATGGGGCTTCATAGCCAAACCTGTCATAAAAGGTGGTGCAGTAAAAGAAGGTAACTCCACCTCTGGGAAAGCTGTGCGCTGTTGGATTGATTTCTGTCCGTGTAAATCATGTGTAAGTGGTTGCGATCGCTTCCCTCTGAGCCGGAGGTACGTCTCTGCCTTTGTACAGCGGGACAGAAATCCAGGCCCCGTTGTCAGGCTGAAAGTTGTTTTGGCCCATGGAGGGGGCAGGGAAAGCTATTGCATAACCACTCATCACTTTGAAGCGCCTCACAGGAAACTACTCGCTGGATAATGATGCTGCTCTCGCAACATTTCCTGCTTTAAAGGGATAAATATCTAAGAGATGGAGGCCTCAGCTGAGTTGGGCTCTCATTTATTATTTATCACCCTAGTCAAGCATCACTTCAAATACCCTTTCATTCATTTCCCTTCCCCTCAAACTGCCTGCCTGACGCACAGAGCTGGTCAGCCAAACAATGGCAAGAGGCTCTGGACTAAAGAAGAACTTAGCTTTAATTTCAGCTGAGACAGAAGGGAGATCTGGATGGGTGCAGCTAGCTGTCTCTGCCAGTTTGATACATGACTGATTCTCGATAGGTTACCCAGAATTCAGCTCTGAGGAATAATTTTGTTTCTAATGTCAGGCGGGTGGAAAAAAAAAGTGGTTTATTACTGGCTCAGCTGGGCATATCACCTCAGCTGCAGAAAGAAAGAAAAAAAAATGTTTTAAACCCAGACTGAAAATCATCTCCTCCAGGCCGTGGGAAAAGGCAGAGAAATAGCACTGTGGGGCAGCTTAAAGTACATCACCTCCTGATCCCACTGAAGTTATTTGATTGAATCTGAATGAAATTGAGTGCAGTGTGTATCTGTGGAGTTACTACTACTTAACACCCCCAGTGCTTGTGACACTGCAGCTTCCGGAGCGACAGCTCCACAGCTACTGCTATTGCAAATGTACTGTGAATATAGCAATACAACATACAGCATTTGCCGTTACTTGAATGCTAACTACTACCCCCTGCTCGGAAACAATATTAATAATACAAGTATGATTACAGATGTGGTGTTTTACAGGATTTAGTGGCTTTGCTTAGTAATTTTTATGGTAATACCACATCTGCATGTGCTGTCCATCATCATTTTAACAGTTACAAATGCAAATGCAAATACAACTTTGTCTCACAAGCATACGGGTAATTCATAACATTTGCCACAAATCTCTCCCAAAATCACTCAAAAACATTCACATTTGTCACATTCGTGCTCCTGGCTTACCAATAAGGGCACATTGGCCTGTATTTTATACAAAACAAAACATGAGTTTTTGGTCAGATAATCTTCACAGCCTCTTGAAGTCGGTGGATAGTAGTGCAAAAGCATGCTGCTGAGTTTCTTTGACAGACGAAAGCCTGCATACCTCCCACCCCCGCCCAGAAAAGTACATTTCATATATAACCTTACTCTCAGCTGGAAGGACAAGTAATACTAAGTCACATCTCCCCTCTCTCTTCAGCACACGGCTGAAGAGGGAAAATGTGGGAATATACTGAGGTGTCTTTTCTTTTAGAGTCAGGTCAGGTTTGTGGGCAGGGAGAGGTTCCTCAGGTGGATACTCATTTCTGTGGGATGGATCCCTTGGTGGTCCTCTGTGATTTCTTACAGTAGTGGTGGTTATCGCATCTTTTCAAATTCTGCAGTTGCCATGGACATCTGTAACTGCCTGGCTATCTATGGAAGGCTTTTCTTCTTCCACAGCCTGAGAATCAGTCTTTGTGCGGAACCAGTTTGCGTTCTTATTAGTTTGGCCTCAGTCGTATTGTGCTTCATGCTAGCAACACAATTATAAAAGATGACTCTTTTCAAAACTTTGAAGAAACATTTTGTTGAAACCATGTATTATTCAAGAGCCTTACTTTCTGCAATGTCTTTTTTTACATCTCCAGAAGCTATAGTTGGCAGGCAGCTAGTTTGGCTTTGGACTTGTTCAGTAAGGTCTATTGAGTTCTATTTAGTTTTTTTCTTTCAAATTGTTTGTGTTTTTCCTATCTGCTAAGAATAAAAATAAGAAAAAATAAAGCAGGCGCCCGGAAACAACTTCACAGACGTCTCTCCAGATAGCTCAAATGAGCTTGAGGCCTTCCCTGTGCAAAATACTGCAGTAGAAACTAACAGTTAACTCAAACTATTTAGCATCAAGAAAAAAAAAATCAAAGGAGCATCCCTGCTTGTCTCTGCCAGCACTACTTGTCAGAGAGGTGTCAAATTTCCCTCACATCAGCATCTAGTGGTTGGGTTTTTTCAGAGCACAAAGTCATTGCACTTGTAAGGGGCTTTAGAGGAGAAACCTGCATATCATCATCTCAGCTGTTAGGGAGACTGCCTGGGTTCTCTCCCCCAGCTCCACCCCTCTCCTGCCAGCCCCGCTGATCTAAACACCCACCATGGCTGCCTGGGTTTTTAACCCGGGCCCAATCTGCCATCTGTGAAGACAAGCAGCCAGACTCCTTCACTGGGATTATGAACTGGCTGTATCTCTGTGCACCAAGCCCCGCCACTGAGGAAGTGTGTACGGTATGGGTGACCTACTGAATCAGAAATGGGAAAAGGAGGGACTGTTAACCCCTCCTAAAGCTGCGTGCCGATGAGCGATGCCGCCTTCTGACTGCTTTACTGCTCACCCTCCAGCAAGAGGGGAGTGACGAGGCTGCCCAGCGTGTTTGCTCTGATTGAGTGCGGTGCCTGAAGGGCCGCCTCGCCCCGTGTGTCTGGAGGGAGTGTGGGAGTGAGGCGTGATGACGGAGGTGAAAAAGAGATGAGTGGGCGAAGAGAGACACCTCGCTCCATCAGCTGCCCAGGCAGATGACTCGGGGAGAGAAGCTTTCTTTCCCAGTGTCCCCCTGTTCCTCTGCTAAACTGTCCGCTAAATCAGCGTGACTGGAGAAGAGAGAGACCTGCACCTGTACAGAACACTGCTCAGCGTTGAGCGGCAATGGTTCCAAACACAAAGACTCGCTTCATGAGGGAATAGATTATCTGTGACCAGCCCCTTATTAAAGTTTAGCCTGACATGCATTAAAATATGGAAGTGAAATTGTTTTTACCATATTCCAAAATAACTGCATATACCTTATTTGGTACAGTATTCGTCTCATTGGCGAGGATGTGTATAGGTTTTTAAAATGTGTATTTTTACATGTATCCCAAGACCGACCAGTGAGTCCCAACACACTGTTTTGGAAGCATTAGCATATGGTTTCTGAGATTTGCACTTGTACGTCAATGACTTCATTCATGAGCAGGCAGCACCACATGGCTTATTCAGAGATATACTGCGTAATGGTGTACAGCCTCACAATGACATGTGCTGTCAGTGTAAACCCACTGGAACAAATGACAGTGATGTTTGTGTATGATTCAGAAAGTGAGCAAGAGAGAGTGAGTGTACAGTGCATTTCCAGTCTTTGAATTTGTGACTGCAGGGTAAATCAGATTAACATACTTACACTTAATTTTTTCAGTAAACAAGTATGTTACTTGTAATGTTTTATTAAAAAATGCTTGCTGTCAGCTCTCTGTTAAATGAACCTTGTTAATACAGTAATGCAACATACAGTTGTTAGGGTAGCAATAAGAATATTAGAATTCATGTGGATGTACAACAGTTAGATTAAAAAAACAGATGTTTTTGGTTATGGCTCTGAAAACCATTGTTATATATATACATATATATAGTGCCATTGTTTTAAATACAGTGAAAGTGAAATTATTTCTGCAAGTCCAAAATGTGGTGATGCTAAGGGAAGCATTAAGCATCATAATCACCGTGGAAACATGGGAGTGCCTTGGGTTCGGTTCAAGTTTTCATTAACATGCAGAAACATCTGTTCGGCGAGCATTGTGACAGGTGTGAAATGCGAGGTGCTCCCGCTGTCATAATGAATTTGAAACCTGCCAAATCAAAGCTTAATCCCTGGTTAGGGAGCCAGGCTCAGCATGCCGGACAGGCTCAATGACCTCTGTGTTTCCTGATTGGACAGAATTCCAGGGCAGGGCACAAGATTCCTGAGTGTCCAATCAAACACCTTGACCACTGCATTGCACATGCCTCTCTGCCTCAATGAGCTAGCTTTGCTGTGAACCCAACACATTCTCTACACCTCATTTGCCTTTTAAATTGCTGCCTTGCAAGTTACATTTAAAAAAAAGAAACAGCAGTCATGGTGATTAATTGGATTGTTTGGCAAGCAATAATTGTATTAACTATTTTACTGGACAGCAGGGAATTGGGGGAATATTAAATTGAATAAACTGCCTCGTAAACATGCAAAATTTTCAGGCGGGGCATTTTCAGGGGAGCGGCAGGGCTATGCAGCTGCAGGCTCAGATGGAGGAGGAGGAAGAAGAGAGCAGCGAAATACACACTCAGAATATGAAGAAATGCATTGGAGCCCCTCAGGGCCGTTCCATGACGATCAGCAGGCCTACTTTTCCATACAACTTCAGGGGGAAGTTGGAGGAGTGCCCAAGGGAATGGAGAGAGGCATAAGCTCAGATGCATCTTGAAAGGGAAGCAGAGTAGATAAAAGGAAGCGAATGCTCTTGGTAACAAAAGAGGAGGTGCAATGGAACCTCTGCCTTTTCACTACTTTACAGTAAATACTGCATTGGATGCCGAGGTCCTGTTTTTTTGACCAAGCCTATAAGCACACTGAAATATGGCCTCCTTGTGATCCATGTCTGCATCTATACTTATCTCTAATGCAGCTCTCCAAACCACACAATGTGCTTGCTTACCGTTATTTCAGACATGGCTCTGAGCATGGGCCAAACAAGCAGGGTGAAAGTTCCACAGCCAGCTTTCTTAAAAACAAAATGTTGATTAACTGTTTCACATTAACATATAATTTACTGTACTATTATACTGGTCTGTTACTCATGCTTTTCACATTTTGCTATTTTTAATCTATGGGTCCTTCTCATACAAGAACTTGTATTTTTGACACAAGTATTTATACCTGTTAATATTGCCCAACATAGTCGTCCAACATCTTTAGGTGGCAAAGCGAGATAGCTGTATTTCTGTTAATTGCGTAAGCACATTTTTATCTAGCGAGATCAGTACTGTCAACGTAAGTAGCCTGCTTTAAATAGTATGTTAAAACAAAGGATGGAGATTTTGTTGGATACAGAAATGCTTCAGATCCCTTACTGTAAGAAAGTGACTACTAAACTGTTGATAGTTCAGCCAAATGGATGTCTCAAACCTTCACCTTAAATAAGAACAAGAAAAATGAAAAATAATACAGTTTTGAATCAGGCATTTGGAAACAATGTAAAATAACCTTGTAATAAGCATTACTTCATGCCATCAGAGAGTCTGAGTGAAGGTTCTGCAAAGCAGATCTCAAAGTGTGAATAAAGACATTCTACTCCAGCCTTGTGTCCAGCCATGTGACCTGTCAGAGCATCAAGATAACGCAATTAAGAGACGTCATGCTAATTATATTGGGATTAAGAACACAACAACAGACGCCGTTGCCATGGAGGTGTTAATCAGATTTTGGAAGAAGAGAGGATTTATCACAAAGCCACTGTCTCTACCACAAAACATTATTACAGCAGTGTTGGATATTCGTGTCTTGCAAAGCATCTTCACAAAGGCGCAAACAAAAATAAACATGATATCGGATTTGGTGATTAAAAATAAATCCCTGCTGTTTGGTCTGCTTGTGTGAATGTTGTGCAGTTTTACAGCTGAACAGTCTGAGCTCTGAGAAGGTTTTTCTGGGAGGCAGGCAGAGACTCAGCGAGCAGCGCTGTGCATTTGGAGCAGCGTTTCATTGACACAGAGCAGTTTTAGTAGTTCCGTGTTCAGATTTGTTGTGGGGAAATGTCTGTTTTGTCTCCAGCAGTGGATCATCAGGTTTGGCAGTCCTGCCCAGTGAGAGGGATAGTCTGCAGGAGTGTGTGGAGTATAGATGGAGGGAGAGATGACCTCCACGGCAGGGTCCAGTGAACTGTGAAGTTATATGGATTCAAATCATCAGGAAAACTGATAGTGAAAGTCTTGGCTTGTTACGACTACGACTGATTTTAGTTAGTTATTTGTTCTGTAATTTCCAATCCTTCCAAAGTTGAAGGCAGATGAATGTAGCAACAAGAATCAAGAATCCATTCATGACTTTGATAACAACTAAAATGATTTGTCCCACTGTTAATTAGGAATTTTGTTAGAGCGAAAATTAGACTTTGACTAAATAACAGTTAACTGTCAACAAAATATAGAGCACTTGACAGCCTTCTTATGAACTTCTTATTTTTCTTTATTAAGAAACTTTCTATGATTCGTCCTAAGAATACTCCTGTGTATCTGGCCCCAGAACGGTCAGCTCCTTGCTGTCGGAGCAGTGTGTGTGTTTTTTTTTATAGCTGTTGCTGGGCTCGGGTGGCCTGCTCTCTGCAGACACTCACCCAGACTGACCCCACAGCAGTGCACGTGCAACGTTTTGACACTGCACTCAGGCCCCAGTCCCTCATCTATTCCCGTCATTTGAAGTCAGTTGGACTCTGATGCAAAGCATCTCGCTCTGCTGTGACACGTGGATGATAACTCTGCTGGTCTTATTGATCTCGGCCGCATTTGATTCTGTCTGAATGATGGTATGTGCTTGGCCTGACAGCCTGCCAGTCACCTCTTTATATAGGTCAAACAGTACTATATGTGCTTTTGCAACTCAGCTGTGTCTGCAAAATTTGCTTGTTTTACTGCAGAGATTTTCACCTGAGTTTCCTTTATGACCCCCTGTTTCTGTAGTGCAGAAAATCAGCAGGGTGTTGCATTGCCAAGCTCGCCTCTCTTCCTCTCTGTTGTCTACTGTCTGCTCATCCACAACACACCCCCAGGGGGCGCTCCAATGAAGGTGGCCAACTTTCAAGGTTAGCTGAAATTAATAAGTGTCTGGCCTCCAGCTCTTGCTCCGACCTCTCTGTTTGTCAAACCCAAGGCCTCATTACTGGATTTTTGTCGGAGTGGAAGGACGGCAGTTGTGGGCAGAATCAATAACACAGGCAGTAAACAATAATGCAGTAATACAGGCTGTAAACAGCAACAAAGAAGTAAACAGCGCAACCAGAGTTTTGTCATCCACATTCCCTCCACACTCCCCCAATACACCATGGAGTGAGTCTGTGCTGTGTGATCGATTTTGCAGGGCAACTAGTAAAGCACGAACACTCAGAATTACACTCATATAAAAAGGAAAGTGTAGAGGGCGTTTTCCCGGCTCTCTGTCCCTCCACCACCCTCTTCCCATTCTTTACCTCCCATTTTGTTCTCCCAGATTGTCTGTGGTCCTGTGAAACCCTGCAGATGCTCTGTCGCCACCTTAAGGAGGACAGGGTTGAGCAAACAGTGGAGAGGGGCGTGACAGAGCCCCAGGGCTCCCCTGCCTTTGTGCTTTATGTCTTTTGGCAGAACCAAGCCAACGAACCTCACTCCCTATATTTAGCTAACCCAGTTACCTCCCATTGATTGTCCTTCTGGACACAGGTGTCACTTTTTTCTGTCAAACCGTTTGAGATTGGAAAGGCCAGTAAGATATGTCAGACAGCCCTGATTGTTAAAATCTAGAGACTGTAGAATCCATTTCCATGGACCCCATGATTGATGGGGCTACAATTAACTAATGCTTGAACTTATGTGATCTTATGTTTTTTTTGTTTCACGACACAGCAGTTTGCCTTCAGTATCAAAAACAACATTCCTTTCTCATCCCATTTTCTTTCAGCCTTTCTTACTGTCAATTCATCTTCATGTCTCTGCGTCTCATCAATTCATATTTAGAAAGCCATTAAATTAGATACAATTCCAAATATGATTTACCTTTCCAACTGGGCGAACCACTTAGGTCAATAAAAGCCTTGGCAAGACCTGCCTGTGTTTGCACACCAGGCTACGCCACTTAGATTAATTCCTGCTCGTCTCTCCAGGGGCTTCACTTTCCTAATGCAGCAGTAATGAACTGGATTAGGGCAGTGAGTCCATCCAGATGTTACAGTGAGTTATCCAGATGCAGTCTGGACCAGTGGGATGTTACCTGCTGGCTCTAAGGTGGTGCCTGGTCCACGGGAAACAAATGAGCTGTGGAGTATTATTAATGGTGCAACACAGAGAGAAGCTCAAAATTAGCTGTGATTGGTCGATGGCTGGCGTTGATCCAGTTTGCAACAAAAACCAGGGATTCTCTTGTTGTGCAGCACCCATTCATGCAGTCATGACAGCATAGCTAACAGTTGCAAACCTACAAATCAATCAGCGGCAAGCTGACGTGGCCATATTTCGGACAGATTTAGCTTTTTAGCTAAATGATTTTTCCTTATTAGCTTTTGCTCACATACAAATGTTTGAGGATGGCTTCAGATTTTGAGGTGTGAATCGTTGCCTCACACTGTTCACAAGCACAAAATAATACTTCAGCAGAAGTGTTTTCAGCGTGATCCGTGAGGCAGTTTCCTCCCACATCTTCACCGTGAGCGAGTGAACAGGAGGGCCTCTTCCCAAAGTGGCTTGATCCAAAAATGCTCGCACATTCTGAAGTCAGTCGTTGGCTTTTATTTTCTGACACGCAAAAACACTGATGAGATGTATATACCTATGTAAAATAAAATATCATAAGAACTACCTGCTGTAAATGAAAACTTTTGTTTGCTGGAATGCAAATCAAAGTCCCATATGAAAGAGTATACTTTTAGCATTAAATGTGACATGGAACTGCATTTACATGAGTAGTTGGATAAAGAAACATGATTTCCATCTGTTTATAATTTCCCTGTTTTCTACAGTGCACCATGTAGACTCGTGTGGCTTTTCTGCAGTCATAATGCATCCTTTATGATTAGTATATTTGTGTTTTGCTGGATTTGTGATGCTCAAGTCCCAACAGGGGAGTTTCTAGGGCTTTATTCACCCCACAATCCTCTTTGTCCTTCCCAGGTAGCGGTGCTAATGTACTGGTACCTGGAGCTCAGCCATGGACTGCACTCCAGTCAGATCAGGGGAAATAATAGACACCATCATTGCTGAAAACGTGAGCCTGGAGCTTCACAACAAAAAAATTTCCATTTCAATACATGACCATCTGTCGTCTGTTTTTAGCGACGACCTACACAATAGCATTGTCCTCGCCAGCGACATTCCTTGGAACCTACTGACACCTGATGGCCTTGGCACACAGTCTGCGTACCCTTCTGTAAACAGTCTTTCTCAACTCATCTCTGCTCTTAGAGGCAAACATTACGCTGAATATTCAGCTCTGCTGCCCTGATTCTGCATTCAGATGCACAGTTGAGGAAGGGGCAAGCTTGAGGCAGTGTGTGATGTGAGGCCGTGAAGAAAAACGGGCGAGTATCCCAGGAAAAAGAGCCCCCCATCCCTGTGAAGAGAGGGCTGGTGATTGGGCGTACAGAAGTGATTCATTCTGCTCTGCTCCTGGGCTGTGCGTGAGCTGAGCCCAGGGCTGAATAGAGCTCGGCGCAGTGGTGGTGATGCTTCTAATAATCGCTCTAGCTCCATTCAGCTCTCTCCTGCAGGCAGTGGGGAATCTCTAGGTGTGATCATTAACAGTGCTGTAATCAGCCCAGATAATAGCAAATTTGGGGGTATTTCACCTCACCAGTGAGCTCAGACTACAGAGAACGCTACCCTCCCTCATGATGGAGGATCTCTAACATGACCAAAAATGAAGATGTAATCTTGTTCTGAGAATTTACCAAGGTCAAAATATCACTATATACCTTTGGTGTAATACATTGGGGAGTACCTTTTGGTACAAAACATCTTTCTGGTTTACCAAGCTTTGTGAGCAAGCATGTCCTAATCTTGATTCTATAACAAATATAGAATCTATTGAGAGACAGTAGATTAGCCCATTTTTAGCAGAGCACCACCAGAGCTTAACACCCATTTTACATCCTGCTTGCATGTCCTTTCTTATACACAGCTCAGGCTAACTGTTACCCGCTTCCAGCTGTTACTGTGTGAGGGAGGTTGCTCCTGTGCTGGCAGCTGGTCTCCCCTGCCCTTTCGTAATCACTCTGAGATTCCCACTCTGTTGGGGTGTGCCCAGAGAGCACACTGAGAAATTACACTCCGAGAGCAACGCTGAGGAATGACCAAGTGCAGCTTGCGGCTGCTGATGCAGGGAAAGGAAGTGGTAAAGCAGCTTGGGGAGATGTACAGTCGTGGTGTACGGTTACTCATGGCCACGCTGACATCCTCCGCACTCTTCTCCATTTCATTCGCTGTAATTCATGTGGCCTCGGTGACAGTCACCACGTTTAGCTTTACAGCGATGCTGAACGTCTCCAGGTTAGCCATCCGTACATTGGACCTGAGATCGGGAGGAGAACATGACACTGTGTTGGACCTGGTAAATAAAACCATGCAGGAAAATGTTTTCCTCACTATGCATTACCATAGCTAGGCAAACAGGCGTAGTGTGTGTTGACATTTGCAGTGGATGTCTATAAAGGCCATACAACGCTTTGTCTGACTCTAAACCCCATCATTGAACAGATGTTCATGAATTTATATTAAAAGGGCTACAATTCAAGGGTAGGAACAGCAGAATGCTGCTCCCAGATAATGCTCTGGTGAAGGCTGTGGGTTTAGCTTTTTCCTTGGGTTTGCTTAACAGACAAATGTGCGTGCATAAAGAAGACTGAATCTGTTGGAATCCCCAGATGTAATACACAGACCTAGTACTAAAAAAAGAACAAACTTACACAAAGCAAACAAAACTTTTTTTTTTTTTTTTTTTTTTTTTTTTTAGTACCTGGGTTGCATAAGATGAGAAAGTTACTTGTCTTGCTTTTTAAACACATAGTGATTAATGAAGTGCTAGGGAGTATGCATTTTGCATCGGGACCAGGAGTGGAAATCAATTCCTCACTCTGCATTCTGCTAGCACCAGTAAACACTCATTATAATGCCTCTGCCCATATAGATCGGCTCTGCAATGTAAAGGCAATAAATATGAAATAACAGACAATTTTTTGAATGACCTGTTCATGATTGTGCTACTCACTAGGGTAGCTCTGCCTTCCAGACTTAGGCACAGAACTTATGACAAATTACAGCTATAGCTACTGGAAAAATTGCTCTATTTCTGCCTTTTTTTTATCATGGTGCACTGCTATAGTTGGCAGCATAATTCTCCCAAGGCTATGCATTAATTTGTGGCATTGTGGCTTTAATTCTGTGCAGGTGTAAATGTAACTGCCTGAACTGGTCTTACCGTGTGTGTATTTGTGTATTTGTGTGTGTGTGTTTTATTGAGACTGATTATTTTAACCCTTTATTTCTGATTTTCTAGCCTGTAAGTCGGGTCTAGACAGATACAGGATTTTGGGTAATAAATCCTTATGTCTTTGGATTGCAGTGATGGTGTGCAGACTTTGATCAAGTTGTAACATTTTTGACTGGCTGGTAAAATTAAAACCAATCAGTAGCTCTCAGTAGCTCAGTCATCATTACCCTTTATATCCTGGAAAGCAGGAACACGCCCTGAGTGGCGTCTGAATGTGGCACAGCTGCTGTTTGCATTTAGATGTAAGAGGTGAAGACGGGTTTCTCTATTTGGTAATTTCAGAGGAAGCTTAAACCTGCGTGAACTTCTTCTCCATTCCATTCAAAATTAGTCCTTTGTGATCATTTCCTCTAACATTTGTGATGAAATGTCTTCTGTTCTGGGATGGTTGGACTAAACAGCAGTATTAGACTGCATAACTCATCCAGGATGCAGTTTAGGCTTTCCTCTCACAAAAGGCCCATACATAGAGAAGAGCAGAGCTCAGCTTTTGAAAGCACTGAGAGTTGACTTGCCCAACAGGAATGAGTGAGACAGTATAATGCAGCAGTGAGACAGTGTAATGGGCAGCGAGTGTTAACATCTGCTGGGTCCGTGAAGCACTGTCATGGCAGCCACTTTTCTAAAATCCCCCTTCTGAGCCTTATATTTATGACAGTATGACTGCCAAATCATACTGGATATTGAATTCTTTTTTCACCTGACCGTGAATGTATTTTATGTACGTTATTGTATTGGCCCTGTGATTCACTGGGGCTGTGAATGGGTGTGATAGTAAAATCTAATGTGAGTGAAGGAGTGCTCAGTCACACCAGCCTCAGATGCTGTCGTCCGCATCGATTTGGTGTCTGGTCTCCTCTGACAATTTAATTATGTAGTCTTGCGCTGCAGAGGTGTGACTGCACATTCTGGGGCAGCGGTGCCAAAGGCGACAGGTATTTCAGGTGAACCCCCAAAATCCATTTACTACAGAGAGACTTACCTTTTGACTCACTCATCCTATGGTGGGCTGTGATTTATGTGGCTCATACTGGAGAATCACACTGGGTCTATTCAATGTGATCAGTGTCTCTATATATCAGTTGTACAGCAACAGTGTCATATAAAGGACTACATTAATAAATAAACTAGGAAAAATATAACACAAAAATTACCACCAGTTAAATGCTACTTAATCACATAATAATATGCTACAATTATCAAACTGTAAATGGATCTCAGGATTTATTTTTTTACAAAAATGTATATGGCACATTGTGGTAAAGATTGATGAATGACCCAGCTACTTACTTTAAATAAAATTACATGTTTAAATATAAGTTAAATGCTGACATGTCATTATTTATATTATCACACTCCATACCATACACCGTTCCCATTTCTGTATTGCAGCACTGCAGTACTGAATCCCTGCTTAGCTGTCATCTCACAGATTGGAGACAGTTAAGGTTTTGAGTAGAATTGGTTATATTGGGCTTGCTGAGCACAGCAGGCTAACACTGCATTAGTAGAAGTGGCTGAGAAGTTGACAGTTAATAGCGCCCATCAATGTCATTTTAAAAGTTAAAAGTCTTCAAAGGATCTGTTCTTTTCACATGAAAATGCTAATATGAAAACATGGATAAGGATGAGGAGGGACCATTAGTGCCTGAATGTCATTGTTCTTCAGGATAGAGGTGGGAGGACACTGGGGATGGTTATAAATTAACAGTATATGTCAGTATTCTATGTATACAGGCAAATGTTACAGACAGGCAAGGCAGGCAACTGCTTGGGGCCAGAGCATGAAGGGCCCCCAAGGGCAATAATTGAGGGTAACATAATGGCATCACAGTCAGAAAGGCCCCATGGCATTTTCTGCCCTTGGGCCCCAACAGTCCTCAGAATGGCTATTGCTTCTGCATTTACTGCTTCCTGTCCATTCATGTTGTGGCAAATAAGTGATAGACAGTCAGTGTGTCTCAGTAGTGAGAGTACTGCATGTTATGAGGGGAAATTTGAGGGAGAAGGAACAAAATTGGAGACCTTACATAAGACCCCATGGAAGCATGTACACATGTAAGCAGACTTGCACAAATACGCACAAAATGTATACACACTTTACATTAGGCTTTGTGGAAGCCCAAACATTCTCACACACGCGTGCACACACACACACACACACACACACACACACACACACCCTTCATATAGAACAGACAGACAGTCGTCAGAAAGACAGACACACTCAAACACCCACACAGGCACAGTCTGCTGAAGGAAAGCAGGTGCAGAGGGCCTCCAGGACATCGTGGTCAGGTAGACAGGGCAGCAGTATGAAGCGTGGAATAATAGCAGGCAGATCTAGAATATAAATGTGGCTGAACTCCACAGTCCCCTGGTCGAGTCTATTTTCCAATGCATTCCAGGTCACTAGTCCAGAACCTTGCAGCTACAGTTCCTTTATATGAATCTCTCTGTCTCTCCTTGTTTCTTCCCTCTTGCTTTGCCTATCAGAACTATCTGAATGTCTCTTTCTCTCTAATGGTGGTAGAACACATCTGAGTCAATCAAAAACTGGTAAGTGGAATTTGAAGTCCATTTGATCATTGTGAAAGAGGCACAAAGGAGTACAGCTTTATTAATTTAGATGACTACCATTTGTGGAAAGGGAGACAAAGCATGCTGACAGAGAGGATGTTTACATTCATAAGGAATTGTTTGCCTCCAGGAGATGATAGAGCATTATTAATGAACATATATTTGTCAGTGCTGTGGGATATCTCTGTGAGTATGAAAAAAGCCTGTGACTTTCAGCATTGTTTCTTCCTTACATTTGATTTCTTTATATTAGCAGCACCAGCTCAGACTGGTCAATAATGACCCCTCCCACTGAAGATGCTGACTTTAAAACTCTTCTGCAGTGGCAACATCACATTTGATACACTTTTGAGGTTTTCCATGTTGTTCTTGTTGAGCACCAAAGTAGCACAGCAGCTCTGATATATTTAGCTCATCACAATAATATCTGCGCAAGCACCAATTGACTCACCTCCACTGTTAACTTAAGCAGACTTGTCTCTCCCACACAGCCAATTCACCGCAATGTGCACCCAAGAGAAGGTAGTTTTTAACAGCAACAACCTATGTCTTTGTTGTTTTGAAAACTGATTCTTGGAGTATTTTGAAATAGTTTCCATAATCAGAATCCCACGCATGGGAATTAGAATCTGTGCTTTGGAACCATAGATGAACTAGTGGTGATGTCTTACATTTCCTCAGAAATTCATAAGTCTACCTTATATGTGGGTGTTATTTATATGTGTCTAATTTCTGTCTTTTTTTGTCTTATCCTTTTGTCCATTTCAATTATAAATGTATACATTTCATCTGACAAAAACTTGTATGTTAAAACCTGACTTTTGTCACTGAACCAGCTAAGCATTTGCCCTTCTTCACTCTAAAATGACTGCTCTGTTTTGAACTGAACCTGTTAGTTGTGACATGCCATTAGCAAGAATAAGGCTAGAGGAGACAAAACTAATTGCATCATATTTTATACATTTTGTACATGTTTGTACCTTTTGCATCTCTCCTATTTTGTACTTTGTTGTTGCTTCTGGTTGTTAAATCCCACACCTGCATCCTCTCACTGAGCTGGAGGATATAGTTCAAGCTCAGTGTGAAGTACTCTGAGTGTTTCTGTCGAAGGACACCAGGGGTGGGCAAAAGCTGCATGCGGCAGGGCGTAAGCGTGCTCCTTAAGTAGCCTTGCTCTGAGCTTTATCTTGAACTTATGTCCTGCGGATTCATTTTTCATGAATATACTTCTTGCTAATGAGGATGGTGTTTTTTTCTGCAGGTGAGCCGCGCAAGTTTGACCCAACTTTCAGAGGGCCAATCCATAACAGGTACTGTACAGCAGTCTCTGAGTTTCCTGTTGTCTGTTACTCAGTGATGACTCTGTCTGAAGAGAGTGTCTGATTGCTTGGTGTGTGTGCTGTGGTCTTCATTTTACTCCCAGCCACCTTTGCTCACTGAGTTTTGTAACTTTTCTATCCTGTCTCCAAGCTTCCTGTATCAAACCTACTTATGCAAAGAAAATGGGTGGCCTCCAATTGTATGTTCATTTGATCGTCATGAAAAAAAAGTAACTAATCGATGACATTCTTGTTACTATTACAGAAATCGATTTTGTGCAAGCAAATGCTGATGAGCAATTAATCCTTATCTTCGAGCCCTTATTCAGAGTTTTGTAACTGCGGCAGAAACGTTCCTTTGCCTAAGACTCTGTTACCTGACAGAACGACAACGGCAGCATCGGATGAAAGTTGACACTGTGTGTGAATTGAAAAAAAAATCAATACAGATTAGTCACAGATGTGACCGGAACAGTCTCGACTTCACACATTTAAAACAGGTCAGCCACTAAACTGAGGACAGGTAACAGGCCATTAAATAAATAACGAGGGTCCTTAAATCCTTAATTGGAGCTGTCTGACAAGAACTGGACTGGAAAGAGGATGGCAGCGGCTGCATTTATTCAAGTCTTATAAATGAGGGCAGGCTTCATCTGATGTTAAAGAAACAACACAAGGGTGGGCTTTCTACACATAAACCAGGTTAGGTCAGAAGCAAAATGGAGCCTAATGCTTATCGACAGCCTCTCAGCCTGACAGAGCCAAAGCAATCTGATGAAACTGAGGAATTAAAAATTCCCTCAGACGGCGACTTCTGAACACCCTGGCCCATTTAAAATTCTTTGCGTACGCCTGCAATCCCTTGTAAGCCAGAACAAGACTTTATGATCATGGGAGCGATAGCCAGAGATGTAATTATAGATCACTCTATGCAGAGTACAGAGATGCTTTTGCAGTGTGTGTCCATGACTGCAGCGCAGTGTAAAAGTTAGCCTGTAAGATGGATATGAGCTCCGCCATGTCAGTGTGTGCATCATACACAGGCTCTTTATCTCAGTGCGTTTCTCCTGCACTGATGAAGCTGCCCAGGCGCCTCTCACAGTGTATTTCACTTTCTGTTTTCATACTGTGCAGCTCTGTGAATTTTCCTATTAAATAAGAAGTAGATAAGGCAGGTCTTTGTTCTAAGCCAGAATAATGATTCTCTTGCACAGTTGCCTGTTCGCTGAAATCATATTGACTCACTGAAGAAGACGGCAGCAAATATCCGTCCTCAACTGTTCCAAATGAGCCTGTCTTCACAGACTGATTGGAGCGGTTTATGTAAGGGAGAAATTCTTACCTGATGAAGCTTTTCATATTGAAGATGAATGCAGCTGCTGTGATGCCAGCACTAAGAGCATTGCCTGTTTTCCTTTATTTCCCATAATTAGCCATTCCTGTGAGCTATGATTAGGTCATGTGTCTCTTGCAGGTAGTAAGTAGAGGCTGGGTATATTGAAGAGGAGACAGATGGGCCTCTTTCTTTTTAACTAGCAATAAAGATTGTATTTTTTGTTGGCTCCTTCCATGAATGGCAATATTACAGCAGCAGAGAGAGAGCCCAGAATAGCATAATTTTAGCACTTCAAACCATGTATGCTGTCAGGTTAGCTGAATATGTTCGTCAGAATAGTTGACAATGATAACAGCGCTGAATGCAGCACTACTGCCTTATACTGTTACTGAGTGCTACCTATCATTTTCTTTAGCACCAAAATACTGCTGTCAACCCGTTTGCATTTGCTTAGGCTTCATGCACTTTCTGGTGCATTTCTGCATGCAAGAATGCTTTTGCTTCGTTGCCCCTGTGGGGCAGGGTTTTAAGCATTATTCATACAGTAGCTATTGTGGGTTTCTTATTATTAACTTCTTGTGTCAGGCCCTGGGATTGGTGTCCTCTCTATTCGGTCTATATTCTGCCTAATGTAGGCTTCATGGATCTCTGAGAGCCATTATGAAACAATCTATCAGGCTTCTGTCTACACCCAAACTCCTGGTCCTCACCTCCCCTAGTGGGCAGGCAGCATGAAACATAAAACATTGTTTGCTCGTTCATTTGCTGTGAGGTTTGTGATGTGAGCACGCAGTCTTGAGGAGTCCACGTTGAGCTGGTGGATTTTGTTGAGGATGTGTTGATTTTAGTCACTGGCTGCTGCCAGAGAGCTGAGGCTCTCAGCTGAAAATTGTGTGACTTTTTTTCTTTAAGGCAGGAGACAATTTCCTTCAGACAATGTAACGGGTGTGATCTGTATGCTGGATGGGTGGCAAACAGAATGGAGGTAATTGAAATGCTTCATGCAGAGATCTGAGCCCTTTCTCAGTAAAGAGGGGTCCAGAAAGAAATACGTTCTACTACAGCAATGCACGGCCAGATTTCCTTTCCTCTCTGCATTGATGCTAGTTCACAATAATACCCTTGCACCCTCTAAGTCATTTTATAACTAAAAATGAAGCAGTTCACCCCACCTGTTAATGAAGGATTCAAGGTGAGGCAGACCAGAAGCCACTGCTTCCACACCAAGGAAGGAAAAAAACTTTCATGCAGGAAGTATGTAACCCGGGGCTCTGTCCCGGAAGTCCATCGTGTTTTCTCTGATGACCGTGTTAGGATGGCGCGAGCGCTTTCCTCCCCTGTCCACCGCATCAGGCAGCAGCCTCAGACTCCATTCCATGTTTATAGATGCCTTGCCCTTGAATTATTAATGTGATCACAGTGCAGGAACTCTCCATACAGTATAAACAAGAGAGCCCTGTGTTTGTCTGAAGGTGACCTCTCCACACACAGCAAAGGTGTGAGCTTCGGCCACAGGAATGATGAGGGTGAGCGGGTGAAAGGAGCTTTATTCAATGCCATACTTCCTCTCTTGTCAATGCTTCTTAGGAAATCTCTGACACACAAAGGCAGAGGATAGGGAAGGATGGTAAAAGATATCAGGGAATAAGTCTGCAAGTCCCTCTTCCCCACTTCTGATAACTGCTTTGTAGAATCGAGGCTCACCTTGAAGTGCCAAGGACTGACATTTAGCGGTGTGAGTGAAATGAGTGTTATCATTTTGCAATTATAAATGGCAACATTCAATGGATGTATAAGTATTTGACATTTAGAGTCAATCCCTGAACAAAATGACTGCAAACAGGCAAAATGCTTGACAGCGTAGTGGAAATGTGTTGAAGCCTTTGTGGACAGGCTTAATGGGAGATGTGTTTACAAAATCCCCAACAGGATACCCTTCAGATAGTGCTGTCCTTATTTTCTATATCATGTCACACACACACACACACACACACACACACACACACACACACACACACACACACATACTCATACATGCACTCAGTTGTGCACACACACGCTTTTGTTTAATTATGCACCCACAGTCAAACGTGCTGTACTTATCAAAAGTACAAGGTCATGCCAGTCACGTGACATGCATTATCCTGAGGAGTGAAACCATAGCAAAAAGACAAGCAGCTGGTCCAAGATCACTGATTTATGAAATTACATTATATGTGCTAATAACTCCTGAAAGGAGGGGTATAAATTATGGCAACTCTCTCCCTTGGCTGGGGTGGGCTCTGCTTTTCCGTCTCCCAGAGCATGCCAAAAGTAATTTATTAGAGAGCCATCAATCATGGCACCAGCTAGTGAGGAGTCATTCTTCATGACATCACTCAATGTCCAGATGCCAGCAGAGATAATCTTGACTCTTAGTTAAAATGGCATCGGTCATGTAACCAAAACGTCCTTCTGGGCCCACGCTGGTATTTTTTGCAGGTGGCAAGACCCCCCCAGTTCTCAGAGTGTTTTTGACACAAAATTGAAGCATTACATGCTTTCGGCATGGCGGATGGAGTTTCAGCACAGAGCAACGCGAAAAAGCAGGCTTCATTGTCAACCCTTTGTTGGGTCATTCCAGGAACGGGCCTTCATCTATTGACAGCTTGTTATCACGGTACTTAGCATAGCCCAGGGACTGAGCCAAGGGAGAATTAATCAGGGGAACTTCTGCCAAGTCTTGTTGTAATGTGGAAAAGCTATATAACACTCTGACATTTTGAAAGGGAAGCGTGACACGGCTTAATTAGAGGACATACTTACCTGGATATCTACATCAGAGAGCCACAGAGGTCTGCAAGGCGTGCAGTGGGATGAGAGCAGTTTGATTGGCTGTGCTAAGTGGATTTTGTGGATCCTGATTGGACAGCTGTCTTGAGGAATGATGACTGAGGCTGGTATCCTTTGTCAGTGTATTCTTAGGACTTCATTGGGTAATCCTAGAATTCATGAAGGTTGTTCTACATCAAAACAGTTAGATCTCCAAAGGATTTTTGTTGTAAGTATATAATTAATCTGTCTGTGGTGCAGATATTATTTTGGAAACAGAGTGAAACTGAATAAGATATTTGTAGTGCATGAGTGATTTGTACACAGATCACCGTATCACACTATAATCTAACAATCTCAGCTTCTGGGCACACTTTATCCAAAATAATTTGATCCATGGCGGTAAAAAGAACTTATTTAATATTCAGCTGTCCCAGAGCAGCATGGTCTGCTGTGTATCCGTGTGTTAAAGGCTGAATGGGAGTCAGGTGGGGCCTGTTAAGGGAACATGGGGTTATGGGAGGGCACAGGGTGGATGAAAGCTTTGAGGTCACAGGGTAGGTCGTTGCTAGGGGTCTGTAGCTGATTGATATTTATGATTAGGTGGAACCCTAAATTCTACCCATGGAGTTTTGCTTGGTTTTCAAAAGAATTGAATAACTTCCAATCCAGTGCAATGATGCAATTTTGTTATTACAAACATGTTTATTATTTTTTTTTCATAAGAAAATTGAAAAATCAGAGGCTGGGATGTGGCCATTATATTATTTATGCCTGCTACCCTAAACATATATAAGTAATCATGAACTCCACAGTTTTAGCACCTTTGATGAAGATGAGCCAGTATGCTAAGCAAGATTAGCAATAGCCTCGAGATCTGCACTGATAACCAGCAGGGACACATGAGCTGGAAACAGGGAGGCAAAAAATAACTCTATAATTATCCTCATTAACATGTTCACTTTTACTGTCCTTAACTGTTCGGTGAATAGTCAACATCAATAGACATAAACAGAGTGCATGATTACAAATTTAATTTTGTGATGTTATTATTTTTCTTTATTAGCCGGTATTGGGGTTTGTTATGCCCACACATTGTTGTAAGTTGTGAATAATTGGGATCTTTGTTCTCTGTCTGAAGTCAGGAAATACTTGCAAAAACCGCATAAATCTAATTGGCAAGAGTCTGCCATTTAAATGTTCAGGAATCAGTGCAGATCAGCGAAGGTTTGTGTGCTGTTGCAAAAAGCTACAACATGAGATTGTTTAATTAACAAGGATGGCAATTATCTGAATAATTAATCAGCAAGCTTTCCCAAGGCTCTCTCTTAACTTTGTTTCACAGCATAGCTTTCTAGTGTTACAGAATACAAATAGTACAATTTAAATAAAACTACATTTTGTTTAATCAGTTTTAATTAATACAGAGAATAAACTTTTAATTTGGAGGAAACAAGATCTTTTTTATCTGTGTATTGCATCAGCTTTGAGTGCAATAGAAAGTAAATTTCAGCACACAGTCCTCACAAAAACTATGTTTAATGAGATTTTAACTGCAGAATTTTCGCAGGATAGTTTAATGTAGCCTAACAGATCTGTGAATTACTTGTTTTGGTGCTAGTCAAATAGGATAAATGGGAGCAGGCTGAGAGAACTGATAAGTTAAAAGATAAGGTTTTGTTCCTCCATTTCCTCACCAGCCACTGCTGAGTCCAGGCTACTACGCCCTCTCAGACACTCAGCGCTAATTTAGTCAATCATTTAGGTCATGCTGTGCCTTAATAAAAAATGTCAGTCTCATTAGCAGCTAAGAATGACAAAGAAATGCATTCAAATGCAAGGGGCTGCACTGGAGGCCTGAAAGGGTTCTCCAAGGGAAGCATCAACAAGTCTGATGATTTGGATGACTGATTCTCATTCCAGCACTCTCGCACGCAAATGTAATTATCTAAAAACAAATTTACAGATGCAACAGATAATACTTCTTAACAGGATGACTTCGCAAAACACTTTACTGTATGGTTTCGGCCTTCCAACTTCTAGCTGCAAACATCACACTCTTTTGGTCAGTGTGGCTGAACTGGAGATTTGCTACACTTGAGACGTACAGTAAGTCTAAGTGCTGCAGCAGTGCAGGAGCAAAACGGGTGAGAAAACGATGACAACTCCCAGTGTAGGGTTGGAGGTGGTGAGAGGCTGAGTTTAATCTGTGAGCAAAAGGGGGCGGACAGAGCGAGGGAGGTAATGGAGTGGAGTGTGATCAATCCCAGCACTGGCCCCACTGTCTCCTCACAGAGCCCTTCGGAGGTGGGGCGGGATGGGGGGGGGTGCGTTTGCGGCGAGCGCTTTGTGCATGGATCCACTTTCAGCGTCGGTGGCCTGGAAAATTGCTCACGCTTCGGTTCTGGGTTGCTAGGGCAGACTCTGGCCCGTTCACCACTGAAACACGTTTGCAAAGCGGCACGCGCCACCAATATTCAGAGAAACGTTCAATTATTTAGCAGCCGGCGGGGAGAGGGAGAGAGAGAGAGAGAGAGAGAGAGAGAGAGTTTATTTTTATAAGGCCTGCTTTGCACACACAAGAGACGATAGATCATGCTGAAGATACCATTGTGCTGAATGTGGGAATGACAGAGCTGGCCAGCTTAAGCATGCTGCTGGCTGCGCTCAAGTGGCCCCTTTGAATCAAGTGCAACGTTACACTTCTCAAAATGTATTCCCCTCCTGGCTTTTGATTTTAAAATACGTGCTTGTTTCATAACCACTGCTGCCCTGATAGAGATGCTCAGATCTGAGAAGCTGGAGTACAGATACTCCTCCAGCTCGTTATGCATGCTGGCTGTTACGGGCTCTTTTCTTCTTGGCTTCATTAAAAGAAAAATCCTTGAATAGTGAGATGTCTCGGAAAACAGCCCGTCCAAAAGCTGCACTGGTCTGGTCATTAACATATAACAGCGTAATTAGTGCTAAAATCAGATTAATGGGATTGTTTCACTGCTGTTATTAAAGAGGCCAACTTAGAGCGGCCACATAATCAGATTTCATTTTACTGCACCTGCAGGTTATGGGAAAGTTGTGTTCCAGCCTGATTGGTGTGGTGAGGCATGTGTGATTTATGGAGGATTCAGGTTAGATTGGGGCTGTGAGGGTGCTACTCCATTCCCCATATCAGAAATTACCCTTAATTGCAAACAGAAAGGATTAGGAATCAAGACTCCCGTCGCCTGGCCCAGACATGCCATTTTAAATAAAAAAAAAACACAATAATCATGGCTTGGGTTATAGCGGTGGAGCAGAATCCAGAGCGCGGGCAGAACAATGAGCACTAATCATCACCCCATCCGGAGAGGCATTGATCAGTCACTTCAGCCGCTCACAGGGAAGGCTCATTTCGCCTCTGAAACCCATTCGATTTGGGAGATGAGGTGGGGAGGCAGAGTAAACAGACAGAAAATGCCCGGGATTTAATTACATTTAAATCTTGTTTTCAGTTGCCAGTGCAAACTCTCGGTCCCCTATACATTTACTTACTGCATTTCTGAAAGGGTCAAAATTCATTTATCCCAACTTGCACCATAATGAAAGCTCTTTGGACCTGAAAGCACTGAATGATTGCTCAAATGACTGCGTTTACTGAATAATGGATCCATAGGTATTCTTTACCATGTCATCCATTCAGCAAATATGTTGCATTTAGTAGTACTTGCCTTACATTGCTGAACATCTGAGCAATATGGTGTGTGCACTAATGCTCACCTTTCGTTTATGGGGGATCTATGGGAGAACAGTGCTGCGCAGTGTGTCGTTGTTGTGTTGAGGAATATGAGGATGACATCACTGGTCCGCACCATCTCCCAGAACAAGAGACCTGCGGCAGGTCAGAGCACCAGCACAGATGCGTCCTCAGGCTTGGCCACCCCGTCTACACCCATCTGTCCACTTTCCCCTCTTGCCTTTTTTGAGTGGGGAACTGGGTGTGACCTCAGCTCCCATCTGGAGCTGCTGTGCCAGGTTAGGGTGATGGACCACACAGTTCACAATGGCTCTGACCCCTGATGGTTACCCTTCACCTTATTCTGAAGAAACAGGCTTATTTGAAAGACCCTGAGTCAGGCCTAAACTCAGTCAATGGCTGTCTG
Organism: Albula goreensis; assembly: GCA_022829145.1. Classification (NCBI taxonomy): domain Eukaryota; kingdom Metazoa; phylum Chordata; class Actinopteri; order Albuliformes; family Albulidae; genus Albula; species Albula goreensis. The sequence goes on along the minus strand of CM040764.1, from coordinate 17,276,966 downwards.
TGTATTCCATCTACAAATACATTCAAGTATATCTTTTCTGAAGAATTTAACTTTGAGAACTTGACACTAGCAAGTATAATCTTATCAAATTATGTTTGTGGTGAATAACCTTGCACATGTATTTATTTGCAAGTCAAAGGTAACAGGATATTTTGAACACACCTTTATTCTTCACACCCTTAAATTAAGGGGGTTCTCCTGTTACTTGCAGGGCCAAACACAAAATCATTCATAGAATATGAAACATTTTCTTCTATTCACCTTTTTGCCCATCTTTCAACATACCTAATTAACTTAATCCTGCATATGTGGGAAAACTCGTAACATTTGAAGACTCCCTGAATTCCCATGGGTATCTTTTTTATGAGGCAAAAATAATCATTCTGAAGGTAATATTATGGTATAGAGGAGGATTGACCTCAATCAATTAGAGTTAAGCTCTTCCTGTGGCATGCCAATTCCACAGCTTCAGTAATCTGTCCCTCCAGTTTCCTCTCAGATCTACTATTAGAAAGTTCCCCTCAGCATCTTCTACTGGCATGTATTGATATCCCTGTAAGTTTTCAGACTGGCAAAAATACATTCCCCTGTGACCACATGCTTTATCTTTCCCTCTCTGAGATTTCCTCCCTGTTTATTCTCATTATCTCTGGCAGGCAGGCTGCAGAGAATGCACCGGAACAGCATTTGCAAGATTTAGAGACGTCATTAAACCACTCACAGCTCCTTCATCTAGTTTATCTTCTAAATATACAACACCAGAGATGTCTGGTGACTACACGTTTCTTCTGATCTCTTAGGGAAAAAAACTCAAATTATTAAAACTTCTGGGAAAGGGGCGTGTTTGATGTTCAGACATCACAGCTTGGGTAGCACGTGCACTCAGCCCAAAGTGCTTCTCAGTAAACATCAAGAGTCACGGAAGCAAACGGTATGCTCACAAGTCTGAGAAACATACAGTGCTTTATAATAGCTGGGAAAAACCCAACGCATAGTTTTCAGAGAGAAAATGCAGTGTTGTCATGAAGAAACATTTTTGTACTGGAAAAACATGATGGCAATGTTACAAGAACATCAAATAACATCTGGGAACCAGCCAAGCTTTAACGCATTAGGGCACTGATGGACAAAAATCAAAAAGCAAGAGTGCGGCACAGTCACAGATCTGAATTATTTCTTTTGTTTGACCTTGTCAAATGAACAGTATCCTGGTCTGAGAGTATCCCCTCCTACCTACTGTTGCAATTATACACATCTTGTTCCAATGGTCCAAAATATACTTGTGAACAAGAGAATAGTCCCAAGTGTTGTGCATGATACTGAATGTATCACCTATAATAACCTGCAGGAAATTGTCTAGTGCTTCAATCCTGTCCATCTGATCTCACAGACCATTTTCTAATAACTTGTACAGCCTGGGGCTTTGTGTGATCTGTGTTGAATTATTTCTAAAATAATCTACAGCATATGCAGGGCACTAATAGAGGTTCCATCTTAAAAAAAGACCCCTCTGAGAAATGGTCTCAGGGTGAAATGTTAGTGTTAGCTAAATGTCTGTAAGTCTGCAATCTCTTTTAGTATAACAATATATTCTGAAATGGAAAACAATACAAAACACAAAAATGTAATACATGTTTGCAATAAACAGATAAAGTGCTGTTCGCCGGAGGAGGGAAAGCTTAGAGTTTCTGCCTTGTTAATGCATTTTTATTTTGCTGGTGTAGGACACATGCGGGAGTTTTTTGCATTTTTTTTTTTATTGGAGAACAGGCATGTGATTGTGTGTTCACCCACACCATGTTGTATCTGATATCTGCCATTTCTGAGTTTGTGGATGGTGGGGAGATTAACTGAGGTGACTAGAGCACAGTGGAGATAATCCATTTTGTTCCCTGAAGGCAATCTGCTTATTTGGCTCGACAGTCTGCCTCCTGCCTGATACAGGGATAGGGGGACAGTGCACTGTCCGGCCGTGGATGAATATCAACCGTGTCCCGCTCGTCCCTGCAGGTGACCGCATGTCCCTGACAGACCTGTCTCTCCCACTCAAGCCCCTGCTTTCATCCTGACGAGTCTCTCGCTGTGTTCACCTGTGCTGGGCCAGGGAGGCAGGCATACATGCATATTCATCCCCGAAGAGTTTAATATTTGGGCCCTACCTAAAACTTCTGTATGAATATTATTCTCTGATTGAGTGTGAGTTCTAAAGGAAATATTCATTGAATTTCTCCTTTAATGTTTTATATCTAGACTGTTAAATGTCAGACTGGATTGCAGGTTAATGCTGGTGCCTGTGGAATTATATAAAAGGTTATTTAAAAGGACTTGGTGTAACAAAAAAAAAAAAAAAAAGAACTGAAGAACTCAACTTGAATGATCTCTCCTACGTCCTACTGTGGGAAGGTGTTCCTCATCAGATACTTCCAGCAGCATAATTTAAGCATGAGGGCTAGCAAATGGCACCCATGAAAGATATACAGACTGCCCATTAATCACACTCAGTGAAATTCCCAACAGTTACATTCAAACTTCTTGAAAGGACTGTCTTTTTAAGTATGCTCACCATGTGACTACGAAGGTGGTGTTTGGAGGCAATCATTAAACCCTTTTACAGGTTGATGGTCAGTTCCACAACCAAAGCGGATAATGGAAATCTGTCACAGAATGTCACACAGGCAATGTCACGGTGTATAGATTTCCCATTTTTCCACCAGACAATATCTGGGACATAGAGAGGAGTTGATTGTGTATGCAGAATAGGGAGGTGAGTGATAACAGTGATTACGAGTATTGACCCCTTACATCATCAAGGGATTTGAAGTAAATAAACCCTGCTCTGGATGATTCCTTTAAACTCATAATCTGCACCCTAAGCTAAACATATGTAGGTTATGTTTTACCTAGGACTCTCTTGGACTCCTTCACAGGCCCTTGGGCTCTGGGATCTACTGATCTACTGCATTGCAGTCTACAAAATTAGATAGAATTTTATCACCAGAGAAATAGGGAAGGTGGCCAAAAACATTATTTAAAAAGGTTATGGATCTGCAATAGCTTCTGGTACTATAGAGAGCAAAACGACTGGCAAAACATCCATGAATCATCACAGTTGCCTGGGCAGAACTTGTCATTCATATATATAAACACAGGAGTGTGAACTACACGGCTACAAACAGCATATCTGAACAGTTTTATTTGTGCTTTATAATTTACAAACTGGCAGGCAGTCAGTGTTGTTGATCACATTTAGGGTTATTAATTACTTATAATAGAAAGCAGTTACAGTCACTGTCAAAATGTAATTTGAATACATGGATAATCATTTTAAACAAACTTGATTGCATGTCACTGAAATTGCAGTTTTTACTTTTTCTGTATTCTAGCCAATCTTTTTCACATCTTGGTTTATAATACTTTATTTTTATTGTGTATTGCAGGGGTTCTCAAACTCTTTCAACTTCATAGCCTCTTAATATGGTCAATACAATCCTGTAGGTGAAGACCCACCTCAACAAAAATAACAAATACTAAATAAACTGAAATAAATAAAAAATAAAATAAGTAAATACATGTTTAATTGCCATAATCATAATCTTTTAAGTAGACATATGACAGAAAATTTTTGGGGAAGAAATATTTGGAATGTGTGTTTATAATTTTATATTTCTAATATTAGATATAAATGTATTTTATGAAAAGGGCTCCCAAAAATATTTTTTCAGTCTTACCAAGGACCACCTGGGACATCTTTCTTTCTCCCATCATCCAATTGTGGACAGAGGTTAGCTGGAAACATATGGTTCCCATGGCTACAGCAGTCTTACTTGATATTTTTTGATATCGCAGATCTAGACAGTTCAGCCTCTTACGGAGGGGTCATTCCTGGACAGAAGGAAAGTACATCATCTGATGGTACTAAAAAGGTCCTTCATTGTAAATTTCTTGTGTTGGACAAAGGAAAAGAGCACAAAGCCCACTCACAGCTTTGAAAGGATCAGCAGTAAGGGGAGACGGACTAAGGGAAAGGACAGGAAAGCTGTGTAGGGTGTAGGAAGAACATGGTTTGCCAGGGAGGGTGGAAATTGTACCAGGGTAAACTTGAAAAACCCTCAATCGTATACTTATTGCTTGATCATTTTAATAACAGGAGCATTGACCATGTTTACCTGAATATTAGGAATCTGTGTGTGTGTGTGTGTGTGTGTGTGTGTGTGTGTGTGTGTGTGTGTGTGTGTGTGTGTGTGTGTGTGTGTGTGTGTGTGTGTGTGTGTGTGTGTGCGTGCGTGCAGGCTTCAGCATGTATTAATTTAAGGGGGGGATTTAAAGTGCTAAACAGCTTTATTAATTTATTCATGTTTTTTTCACTGTGACACTATTACAATGCATAAAGACATTTTATGGTTTTTACTTAATGGTGGTTAGGACCATAAAACACTTACTTATAAATCTGCTTGTACTTCCCAACCAACCCATAATATTCTCTCTGCATTTCTGTAACTACTGTGCAGTTATCTTGTTGCCACAAGGTTACAGCAGTGGTATGAAAATGTGAAATGTTTTCTGGGTCATTCATTCCTTATCTGAGTGGAATTACAATACAACAATAATCACAAGAAAGTAAATAAAATGACTCTGGAAAACAATTTCAATTTAAATACAATTGGTATGCAAATAATTTCCTAAAATTCTGGTCCAAAAATAGACAAAGGAAAAAACAGAGTGAAACCAATTAAATAATGTTTCAGGCATGAAATTCACTGAAGCTAATGACTGAGGCATGGGTGTAACTGTGGCTACAAGAATCAAGACATCTTGAGGTAATGCAAAAGAAAATGTGTGGGAGGAGGGCATTGGAAGGTTCTCTCAGACTGATAGAACACAGTTATGTTTGTTGGTTAAAGGGGGTAGGGGTTAATTCACTGGGTGAGTCAATCTGCTAAGGTGATGTTCAGTGTATGGCAGTTGGGTGCCCTTAGTTGCACACAAAGTGTATTCTTCTAGTCATGTCTGTAGAGGCTCGACTAGTGGGTAAGGCTCTGGAACAAAGCAGTGGCTTGAAAATCATGTTTTGGAGGAAAGTTTTATATGTCTGTGCTCACTAGAATAGATGACAGAGGTTGCAGTAATAAGCACAGAACAAGCCATTTTAGATCAGGAGAAAAAGGGAAAAGGTGGGCTAAGGTGTTGAATATGAAGCTCCCTGGACTCCAGGAGGTTTTATTTGGTATGTGTTGTTTTGAAGAGAGAAAAGAGAGGGGAGCGTCATATCAGAGCCTGTGCGGAAGGGCATGGTGGGGAGTGGAGTGACAGTTCCTCTGAGAGCCGAAAGATAAGAAGACTTCCTCGCGGCAATCTGCTGCTTGCATGGCTCCTCAGGAGAGCCCTCCCCTCTGTAGCCGGAAAGACCGGATCCTCCAGACACACCCATGCCAGCAGAATCACGATCACCCAACTTTGAAGAGAAAAGGCTGCTTCCTCCAAGACAACTGGATGGCAGAGTCTCTTTGGGAACTCGGAACAGATTGCTGAGGTTAACGTTTTTCATCAAAAGCTTTGAAAATCCTGGTTTCTTCTCCCTTTTCGCTGCCGCGTTTTCACTTAAAGTGGAATAATGAGCATCTTGCCTAGCTTTCATCGCCAAACGCTGCCAGGCTCGGGCAGAATACAGAAAAAAAGATTTTCCTCATATTGAGAAGCCTTGTTGAGGAATCACTCTACTAAAATTAATCATTGATGTCGTGGATGTGACCAGAGACTCAGCATTAACTCATTTTTATGGGAAGTTACCACTCAGATGGATGTCCCACTGCGCTGGTGCCGACTTTAGAGTTGGCATCAGGTTCAGCACAACTCTCATGCCTACTTACGTAACAGCTCATTTCCCAGAAATAAGGTGTGCTTGTGTCAGTTTTCAGTGTGGAACCACAATAATCTCAGTTAATAAAATCCTGTGAAAAGTAAAGCATCGCTTGGGCTGTCAGGTGTTTCCTCCTGCAGACGCGAAGTTTCAGTACAGTTATGCACCCCAAAATCTAGTATCAGTTGTTGAATGATTACTCAACGCTTCACCCATGGAGGGAGGATACAGCAGCCGGGTTGTCCCTGAGTTATTATACAGCTCCTCTGGTCAACCGGGCATGAGCTGCTGTGTGTGAAGTATAGCCCTCCAGCTGTAACCTGTGCAGCTCAGTTATTGGGCTGCAGTATGAACTGAGGCAGAGGACGGCAGCACACACTTTGGAGGAGAGTTCAAGCTCGGCTGCAATCTGGGAATCGACGGAGGATGAATATTATTCAAAGTTCAGCGCACGGTTAAATGTTGGATTTAGATAATAAGCATTGTAAAGCACGCCTCTGCCCAGACCACGAATGAAAAGAACAAGCTCTAAAATGTTGATCTGATCCGTACATTTGACCCTCTGAACCTGATCGATGCCAGTTCCTCAGGTCATGACCAGGGCTCATGATTCTCCATTGGACAGATTAGTTCTGAATAAAATGGTTTATGGCATGTGTGAATAGCTATTACATTGTAATTTCTATTGCTATTATGTGTCGACAAGATGGGCAGAGTCAAAAAAACATCCAAAACCTTGGTAAGGTTAAGGGGGTTTAGAAAGGTCTTTGCATTGTAATCTCAGAGCTCTCCGGCAGTGGACTGTCAATAACCCAGAGCTGTGCCTTACTTAATCACATGGCCCCGCGCACATCGATCAGCCTCCCATAGGTTAATCATGGCAGCTTTAATAAAGAGTGCTGCGTGCGTTTAATGCACTGACCGTCCTGTCTGTCTCCCCTGCAGGAGCTGCACAGATGTGCTGTGCTGTGTGATCTTCGTCATCGTCATCCTGGGCTACATCGCCTTGGGAACTGTGGGTGAGTAGACTTCTTGCCACAGATTTCATCAGACAGCATCGCATAATGAACCCAATCAGAGGTGATATTTCATTCGTAAGCAGCCAGGCCCCATAGCAACTGGGTATCCAAAATGCAGTATGTTATTTTCACTTCTCAGCTTGGGGGTCACTAAGACACCGTTTTTGTTTTATACGGTGCTTTGTACCTCCTGAGGATGAAAAGTTGACCTTTAGATTATACACCCTTTTCAGGTATAGACCTCCCCACATAATGTCAAATAAACCAATACAGAATAAACATCTTTGACATCAAGTCAGTGTTCTCACCTCATGAATTGTGCGCTGGAGCATACGAACCGTGTGAAGTGTGCAGGAATTTGTGAAATTGAGCAGGTTTGAACTAAGTAGTGGCCCTTGAGACATCTCATCTGACAGTAGCAGGTGTGCCTTCAAGAGGTAAGGGACACCTGGGGCCGAAGATTGAAAGTGTTTTACTCGGGAAAGTCATATGTTTGAGCCAAGCAGCTATTCTTGAAAGGACATTTCATGTCTGCATTTTGAAATACCTATTGACATTTACAAGACCTTCCAGCTACTTTTAAATGCTGAATTGATAGCTACTTAAAATGAAAATAGTGTGACGCAGTATCTGTTGTGTATCTATATAGAGATTGTTTCAGCTCTGTTCATTTGACCACAAAATCATTGTGTGCATTTTTTCCCCCGTGGAATCTCATTGTGTAAAGCACCCTTCCACACTGTAAACCGATACGGTCCCATAACACTGGGCGATATTCTGCCAGGATTTTTTTCATTGTTCTGGAAAAGTTGTGCAACACAAGATGTTCTGTTTGAATGTTTGAATCAGATAAAAGAGCATACAGTAGAGGTTTTAACAACCATGCCTTCGAGCAACAGACAGCGGAGAGTCCTGCAGACCGTAACAGGAGGCACAAAACACGAAACAAGAAGAAAGGGTAAAAGAAGGAGCGTCTCCCCAGCCTCCTCTCGGGGACGTAGTGAGACAGGGAGCAGATGCACTCATCATCACCTCTGATGATGGAAAAGCCTGAATTTTTCATACCCCAAAACTCTCAGCGCCGTCTTCCCCTCCAGATCAAAGCATGTTCTACAGCAGAGCCCCTCACGGAAGGCCATGGCATGTGACCGATGGGAAGAGCACCGCATGGCAGTACTCAGTCAGCCGTACTGTCCTGGGGAGTAAGGGGCTCCTTAGAGAGACAGTCATGGATACATGTGCACTGTTTATCCCGTAAGGTCTGTGGTAAACCTCTTCAACCCATTCTGATCCGGTGAAGCTGGCCGTACACCTGAGGGCCCTGCTGTTCATGCAGCCAAGTCCACAACCAAGAACGCACCCCCAGAGGTGTTGAGGGAGCGCAGGCTGATGAGCGAACCGTCAGATTCCTCTTAATCACCCGCTGCTGATTCTGTTTGAAATGCAAAAACAATGCGGCCAGGGACCCAGGGCTCCTGAGCACTCACTCAGAACTCCCTTTGATTGATACAGAGTAAAGTATTATTGCTAAGGCTCTGCTTTTCATGGAACTCCTGGTTGTCATGGATACCATGACTATCTTTTTTCATATGCAATGATTTTATTTTCAGTGAGCTGGAGTACTTTTTTTTGTTTTTGATTAACAAACTCATATAATCACCTCCCTGTGTAAATTTGTATCTGTTTAAATAAATTCCTTTAAACCACCTATCCACACCTTGTGTAGTTTTACTCGACCCATAAGCCCTCTGGGTTATGTTACTAAGACGAGGGAAATAAAAATTGGTAAGCACAATATTAAACTGCCACAGTTGGGGATGTTATTTAAGCCTTTTACCAAAGCTGGGTTCATGAGGTATTTTTACAAATTTTTGAAAAATTTAAATTAAAATTATAACAAAAATCTGTCACCTTTGCCATAATTTTGGTCAATATTTTCCATGACATATGCGCAAACATAACTATAATAAAAATAGAATAAAAATGTTTGTTTAAATGTTTTTCTATTTTCATGTAGGTACAAAATCTTACATTGAAAGCAAGTATTGTTAGCTGATGTAATGTTTGATCATAGATTGGAGAAAGTGAAATGTCTCCTTAGATTATAAATTATAGATGCGTTTAAAGTTTTACAATGGTTTCCCTTCATAGAATAGGGGTCCTGAATAATACAGTGTGTTCATAAAACTCGCGGGAAGAAAGTCTGTAAATATTTGTGGTTGTCTGAGTTTGCCGTGGCAAGAGGTTTGAACGTCTCAGGTGAGTCATCTCCCTAATCACATCATCCTTCTATTTGTGGAGCCATAATCCAGTTTCATTTGTCAGTATATGTTCATTCTGAAGCGGTGAGCACAAGCCATAATTGCGCTTGCACATGCAGCACTTACTGGCTCCTCACTCTGCTGGCACCTCTGAATGATGTCATTCCATTAGGAGTAAGTCCCCCTGGTCCCCCTCCTCACTGGGCAAAACATGAGATCACCCATGACATCATCCTGCAGTGCACTCCTGTACGGCACTGGTGCCATTTATCGGATAATTAAGCTTGAATGAAGGGAAGTGTAGACATTGAACAGATAGAGTGGTTATAGAGTTCAAAGGCAATGCTTACAATGTGATCAGACTTATTATTCATTTTCAGATGTATTTCTTTATCTGTAGAGAGCATTCCTAAATTTTGACTGTATATGATTTGAAGTAATTAAATACACCATGATTCTGCAGTATGTAACTGGAGATAGTTGTCCAGCCAGTATTTTTGAGGCTTCATACAGTGTTTCAAAACATATGTTCATAAATATTCAACAATTTATTTTCATTTGTTTTTTTTTTTTTGAAAAGTCAAACTTTGTTTTAAATTCAAATTCTTTGAAGGTAGACATTGCAATTTTCAGGAAAACAGAATTACCTCCATAACCCGTAGTGAGATCTCAGTCACTTTAACAGAACAGAAAATTTGATTCTTTGGCACTGAGAGATGTTTGCTAATTTACCTCTTGGTAAGCAACTGACTTTTCTGCCTGAATCTGTGAGTCAATGTGAGGCTTTTTGGATTATAACATGAAAGCATGCTTCCCTCTGAGACTAAGGCTGAGTTTGTTTTTAGGGCCTGGAAAATCTTATCAGCTCAACTTGATTATGCCTTTGATGAAAATTGGGTTGGTTTGGGATTCACTCTTTTTTCCTGTGTTTAACATTTTGCACCACACAGAGTAGGGCCCTGTACTTTAAAGCAATAAAAGAGGCAACAGAAATATGTCTTAGATTAAGAATTTGAATATGTCCCAGTAATTTGGTTTTATTTGAACCAAGATTAAAGTGTAAAATCTGACAGAGATAAAGGATGGAGTTTTCAACCATGGAGCCCATTTCATTTCCCAGACAGCTGGATTAATGAGAGACTTAAAGTATTGCAACTGAATCGAATTCATTTTAACGCCGTTCCTGATGTAGATGAGCTGAAAGCCTACCCACAATGCACCAAAGATGTTAATTAATGATTTTAGAATGTGCTTGGAGCAGACTAACAATAGCGGCTATATTGCCACAACAATTGAGTGGATAATGGAATCCCGGAATCCCCTCGCCGTGCGCGGTTTCCTGTCTGCAGTCGCCCTGTGTCACCAGCCTCTCCAGAGGGCTTGAACAGAAGAGACAGTTCTCAGCTGGGACTGCCTGTCTGTTCCTTGCTGGGGACCCTGCCAGACATATCCTCACTGTGGGGCAGGCAGCACTTCACACTCTAGAACAATTCAGGAAGAGTTAATTTTTTTTTCACTTATACGAGCTCTCCCATTTTTATCTGACTGTTTTTTGTTTGTTATTTTATTTATTTAGCTATGATGAATTAGCTGACAAATTTAATTTTGAGGTAGCTCTAAGACCCCATTTTTTTATCTGACTGTTTTTTGTATGTTATATTAATTCTTTATGGCATGTTTACAACCTAATTTGTTGAATGTAACCGTGGAGGATCTGGCCTTTGCTCAGAGCACGTCTCTCCTGTAAGTGCCACTCACATTTTCCTGCCACCTTCCAATTTCCCTATGAGGAGTTGTGGCAGATGCTTCTTCCCCTTGGCACTGATGACATCATTACTGCCAGCCCATCAGCAGCGAGCTGAATGGCATATTCACCCCCCACACAGATCTCTCTCCCTCTCTCTGTCTCTTCCTCTCTCTGCTTGCCTGCGAGTGTTGACACATCCATATAGGAGCAAGCAGAGAAGCAATGCGGGAGGGGAAAGGCTGGGTGGGAGGGCTGACAGGAGTGCCACTCCTCTGGGGCTAAGCTGACAGATTCTGCAGGCCTGGCACTGAGGCCCAGTCTGTTGCTTGTGGCAGGACAGCATGTCAGCACCTGTCATAGGCCTTCCCTTACCCATACCCTCCCAGCATGAGCGCACACACACACACACACACACCCACACACACACACACACACACACACACACACTCACACGCACACACACACACACGCACGCGCACGCACACGCGCGCACGCGCACGCACACACACACTCACACACACACACACACACACACACACACACACACACACACACACACACACACACACACACACACACACACACACACACACACACTCACTCATGTGGCTCTCCTCCAGATGGGACCCCAGATTCATGGAACAGTATGCTCCAGCATGGGGCAGATGAGGGGCATGTGATTGTATGCTGGGTAGGAAATATCATTTCATGGGTTTAAGCCTTCTGCTTGAAGCCTGTAGTGACATTGTATTGTATTGTATTGTATTGTATGTAACGGATAAGTTCACCAATAAGGAATGTTTGGGCTGATTCCCGTTGCCAGTTCATCCGCATGATCAACTGATTCTGGTGCTCATGAAATGAAAAGGCTTGCTTCCTGGCTATTCTACAAGCAGCAGCACATTAAGCAAAAGAACCCAGCAAGCCTGTACAGTGTGCTATACACTCATTTTCATTAATAACCACGTTTTAAGCCTTCATGTGAAGTGCAGAACCTAATGTATGGTCTTACTAATTGTGTTTTAGTTAAAAATCAAAACATTTTCCACCATGTAAGTTCCGATGTCCACAATTCAGCCTGAACTTTGCTGCTGCCTCTGCTAAAGTGGCCGGTGGCTTTGGTGTGTGGACTCCTCAAACCGTACTGGTCTGTCTCTGAGATGACTGACCTCATCACCAGGGTGATTTCATTACAGAATGGCCAGCCGGAGGAGAAGAAATCAATCCTCACTCTCTTTCTCTGTCTCGCTCCTAGCAGAGGTTGGACTAAGATATAATTATTAAGAGGGCACTCTCATTCATAAAAAAAAGAAGTCCTGCTATTGATCACGGCTGACATGTATCATAGAATCAATACAAGCCTAATACTACATCAAAAATGAATAACAGCTTTATTCTTTTTTGCAGCCTGGATACATGGGGACCCAAGAAAGGTGGTGTACCCCACGGACAGTAATGGCCAGTTTTGCGGGCAGAAGGGCACACCCAATGCGTGAGTAATCCATTTGGAGTAATAGATTGGGCAGTTTTTTAATACCTGGCTATTGTAAATCAGCCATTGTGTAGTATTTGCACTGACCACTGCAGCATTGTTTGTCTGACATGGCTGCAGAATGTTGTACATTTTGCAACCATGGCAGCCAGTGTTCCACATGTAATGCTAGGCTAAATGACCACATTAACATTATACAGCATTCATTTTCCAGCTATGAGAAACCCTTACCTGCCCCTGTATGTTGTTTCAACTAAAATACTCAAAATATTCTCTTAACATGGTGAGAACATAGCCCAGCTTGCTTCCAATGGTTTGGAACAGCATAGTGAAAATTGTAATGTTGAATCTAGTGGAGCACAGTGGCTCAGAAACACATTTCAACACCATAGTAAGTTTTGTGATTCGGCCTCCTTTGGTCTACTATTTTGACATTTAGAAAATCAATGAAACAGGACTAATCCATGGCGAGGAACAGGAGCCTGCAACATATCCAAAAACAATTTGGTTCTAAACATTGCATTACACAGAACAGTGGTAGCCCTCAGGGATGTGTGACAGGTATCTGGTGTGCTACATGATCACAGTGGATTAATCCTATATGGGTATCTTTTGGGGTGAAGCCACATTTTTCTGATACACTATGTGCTGTAATATCAGTCTGCCTGAGGTAGTCTTTGGCAAACGAATCAATCAAACAAGGGGTATGCATAGTTAGTTACAGGTAAATAGTGTGCTGATATCTGTAAGTATTCTTTCACACAAATAGCTCTTGATGCATGGAAGTTGAAGCATGTAGCAGGCACTTGGGGTATTGAAGACCAGGCTTGACACAGCAATAGATCCTTTTTAGGTAGTATGTAAAATGTAGAGCCTAAGGCCAGATGACCTGTTCTTATCATCAGATGTTCTTATCATTCTGGCATTGAAATTGCTTTTCATCCATTGTGATAAATACTTTTATCAATTCTGTAAATGTCTTCTGGCTTTAGGTAACACAAGGCATTGCTCTTGGAATACCAATTTTTCCTGTGAATAAGGGTGTGCAGTGTTGTCAAACACCAGCTATTGATTCCCACTGCTCGTTCAGTGCTTTCACTGTTTTTTTTAATTGTTTTATTATTGAATATCCTCCGCACATGCCATGCAGTGAGATTAATTATACATTAATTACACTTGATAGAGTAAACATGATAATGATGAGTGCAATGATATTATATTGTTTTTTTTGTTGCTGAAGCAGATTGATATTTAGGTTGTGTGGTCCCTCTCTCCACCTCCCGTCTGCACGACACAGATTAACTGGAACAGATTTCATTGTTTGTTTACAGTTGAACCCTGATTGAAATTGCCTAACCTTGGTGACAATGTGACTTCATCTCTTAGGCAGCTGTGAGTCTATGATAATGGTGTGTATTAGCCTATGGCCAGAGAGGAGTCTGTGTTTCCTCAGTACTGACTCTAAGTAAGCTATTCAATCTATGAGGTTAATAATAACAGCCTGGCAGTGTTCTCAGAAGCTTAAAGGATTATGATCAGGGTTTGTGTAGAAACAAGAGCTTTGGAGGAGATACGGTGCTCTTATAGGTTTATCCAGAATGTCAATATAATATCAATGCAAACAATTACAGTATATTGTCTAAAGGTGAAAGCATGGTGTGTCATAGACATTTACTCTGTAATTGTAAAAAAGAGGTCACAAAACATTTCAAGAGTTTAAAAGTCCTGTAAATTAAATTTCTCTCTTCCATATATTCTTATCTAATTCCTCATAAAGTGTGATCATGAAAAGAATATGAAGTTCTCTGTCATGTGCAGAGCTCTTCAGTAGACAATGGAGTATAGCCTGTTTCAAGGTGGAACCTCATTAATGATGCCGCACAGTGATGGAGACGCTTTGTTGATTTCAGCTTCGTAATACCCCCTCCCCGTTCCCCCTTAAAAGAAAAAAAATCACCCTCAGTAATGATGATAAAAAGAAATCCCATTATTTTGATGGATACCTTGGTCCCAGCATAATGAGTAAGGGTTGGGCTAACGTTCCATTAAATAAAAAACCCACTTTAGTGACAGAAATGATTGATATTCTAGTAAAGAGAGAGATCAGGCATCAGTGCACACATATTCACTTTCTGATTAAAGGGGAACATTATGTTGCATAATATGTTTTGAATATTACCTTGATGACTCAGAGGGATGACACGTACGGTTAGCCCGAGTCAGTTCTCCTCCTGACATGCACATGTCGTACCCAGCACTTGTAAATTGTAAAGCTGTAATTACTGTAAGTCAATGGAAAGAGAAAATGGTCGTTTTGTTGTACCACATACTGAATCTAAATATGAAGACTGTTCAGTTTGCACACGGCACGAATATATAAGTCAGGTTGCCTCAGAAGGAAAAAGGGCCATAGCTCTTTTACAGATGGGTTCAATTAGTGCACCTTGTGGTAAGCAAAGCTATTTTTAGATAATTACATTATAACCAAAACCCACAAATACAGAACACAAATCGTTTTTGGCCATGAATATATATAAAACTAAACAACGGACGATCACCCCCGGTTACTCATAGCAGACTGCAGTGCAGTAGGTCAGTGCTCTATTTTCTCAGACCCCGCAGTCACCTCTCTCCAGTAATTCCCATGGGGTTTTCCAACATGCTGACCATAAATAACAGCTCCACTCATTTAATTGATTCTTTTCATACATCGATTTTAAAATGTAAATTGAGTGTGAAAGAAGCAGAAAACACTTTCGCAGAAAATGCAGTCTCAGACCTTGACATTGCCAAACTGAATAGGGCTTTGAATTCACACATAATCCCATAAAGAAGATTCTGACTCACATATGAACCCTCTCGATTTGAGCGTGACAGTCTGCACCTGATTCGTCCTCCTGTAACAGTGCAAAATAACATATGCCCCTGAGAATAACCTAACGTAACAAAACCATTTCAAAAGTACATTTTTGAAATAGCTTTAGGCGTTTGCGTTTTGCTGAAAAACAAATTGGACTGTCCTTGCCATCTATTCAGGGAAACAGGATTTAGTCTGCAAGAGCATGCATATTTACCTAAGCCTGTAGGAAAGCAGCAGCTCCTTAAGGCAGAAGCCTCCTGCTGTAGAAAGATTTCAGCATTGACAAACTTCAGTTGCATATACATTACAAGAGATTTGCAAATGCCGTTATGAATTACATTTCTCAAACCCAAATTGTGACATTTGTCTTATGGAGAGGCCAGAACTGAAACCAATGATATCAGCTACTTATCAGCTACTTGACTATTGATTCTATGCAAGGAATTCTATTGGAACTTATTTAAACAGGTGGTGGAATCTAGTCAAACTGAGAACCAGAGTCAAATATCAGAGGACTTCTAATGGCTCCCTCATCAGCCCTTTTAGAATCTGTGGTGACCCAGAGTGTAGTTATGGAGCCCACACTGTAACTAATGAAGTGAAAGCGGTTCATTTGCCGTTATGGTCTCATATCCAGGCCACAGCATTTGTAAGGTTCAAGCTCAATCCTTCTCTTTGGTCTGTTTTTTTTTTTTTGTTGGAGCCAGGGAAGGCTGCAAGTGCCAGAAAGGCCATTTGTGTTCTGCATGAGCCACTCAGACATAAACTTGCCGAACTTTATATCATTTGTAAACAGCCAGCTTTTGGTTTTTGCTTTCCCTGTGTCACTGACCATTTGCCAGGTAGAATATAATGGTGCAGTGAAGACTCCAATAAAGACGATTAGCCCCCTGCATGAAATGATTTGATGCCTCATGTGTTGTGAGAACTCTGGCTGTGTTCTTTACTGACATCTACTGGAAAATGGTAAAAGTTCAGTTGTATTAAAAATTGAACTGCAGTATTCTCTTCAGCTGATGAATGATAGCAATACAATTAATCCTAGAAGAGTTTGTTACATTTTCTTCCATTCAAATTTGCATACATTTTCTGCAGCCGTGTTTCAGATATTTGTACTTTTATCTCCTCAGAAAGAAAGCCATATTATTCTACTTCAACATACTGAAATGTGCCAGTCCTGCAGTCCTAATAAACCTGCAGTGCCCAACCACTCAGGTAAGAGGCTGTTTTATTTTTCATTGTGATCCAGTTCATTTTATACTGTGTTATATACTTGATATTGGCTGTTTATTGACTGGTTATAAATGTGTTATTATCCCCAGCTTTGTGTCTCCAAGTGCCCGGACAGGTTTGCTACCTACTCAGACATGCAATATCACTATAGATCCAACAGAAGCTACTGGGACTACTACAGGCAGTTCTGCAGGCCTGGCTTTGACAATCCTAAAAAGGTATCCAGGACCATGTCAGAGGATGTTTCTCTTAAGTATTTTTGCCTTATGTTGTAGGGCTGTACTGTGTAGCTTGTGTCTTGGGTGTTGATGTGCCATTATGTAAGACAGAATGTGGGAATCACAAGTTCTTCTTTCAGTATTTGACAAAATCACAGGACTGCAGTTTTGAATATTTTATTGCAACCATGTGGCAATATTTTTTTGTATTCTTTATATATCCTCAGCACGTAAATAATTGCTTTGTGAAGACATTAAGTTGTGGAGGTACTGTAGGCACACCCATCCCTTCCCAGAGGCAACTGAGAAGAATCTCCTTACACTAATGTGATGTGCCAGTCAAAGCGATAACATCCAGAAAGCCAAATGTTTTTCTCTCTTTCTCATTTTTTTTTTTTTTTTTTTTTTTTTTTTTACAAAGTTTACAGAAAGTTTCCCAGAGAAAGCCATTAAAGGACTCTTCCCCTTTTAGCTAGCGCCTGGATTTTAAAAGGTTTTTCTGCTCTTTATCCGTGCTAAATTGGCATCTTCCGCTTTGTAATTTCTGTCGGTGAAGAGTCTATCGCTGAGCTTCGGTGAATGTTTTTGTCTGAGAGGAGGCATGACAAAACCTCATAGATTTATCCTCTGTCCTTTGTCTCGTCTGCCCCCCCCCACCAACTCTTTGTGTGTTTGTTCTTCAGGTGAGAGTCACCCGGGGCTGTGGGATTGACAGCAGCAGAGGCTGCGATTTTGCAGGGTGATAACAGCGCCCCACCACCACCCCAAACCCCCCAATGCACCACTCCTCCAGCTGCAGCCTGCCTGAAACAACACTTTCAGGGGGCAAAGCTGTTTGTTTTCACAGCCCGTCAGCTCCGCCGTTATAGTATGTCTTTGTACGCGGTTCCGAGGCGTGCGCTTCAGGCCTGCGTGTGTGGGGGCTGATGACGTCTGGGCGGCAGGCGCTCACGTTTGGGAATGAGGAACCATGACGCCACTCACATCGCAGCCAAGCTGCAGAGTAATGACGTGGTCAGGCGTAGGGAGACGGGTGCGAGGAGATGAGCTGGATGCCGAGGCGCCGTGCTGAGTCATGGGGTGTGGGCGGTGCCCACGTGCAGACACGGGTGCAGTCAGAAAGACCAGTATAGCCCAGGACCAAGAGGGTCCAGCCAGGGGACCGTGCCAGGCTCCGTATGTGTGCCACATGCGGGGGAGACTTCCGCCACCTGTTCTGTTCTCCCATAATCCTGTTGGGCATCGTAAGACTCTCAGTCACTCCAGAAGGTGTCCCTTTCTCTCCTTGGCTGCTGTCAGGCCTACAGCTGAAATTCTAATACATTTTCAGTGAGAGAGCTCGAACTCAGACAAGAGCTTGAACAACCATTGGGGCCTTATATTAAAATCTCCTTCAATGATCACTGATAATAACATAATGAATGGACATAAAAAAAACAATTGCAATGTATTGCAGTTTGAGCCATTTCAGGTCTTACTCGACACATGAGAGAGAAGTGGCTGCAAGACTATAACAGGCAGTTATAGATCATTGCACTCACCTGTCACTAGGAAGACACACAGTGCACTGTCCATGGGAGTGCCATTCCCATCTCTGAAGTGCAGATTTAACTATGGGAACATCAGGGTGGGCTTGCTGATGCTTCATTTTACATTAAAAAGAGCGAGTCTGCGATGCACAGGTGATCTGATGCTGCTGCAGTCCCCTGCATTGGGGCTACCGGATATTATGTTCCATCCTGTAATACTCTGGACTCACGTCAGAGTAAATGAGCCACTGATGAGAAGCTCAGTGTCTGCAGCTGAGGTACCTGCTCTCCATCCAGAGACGCTGCTGTTTCACCTGTCCCTCTGGTTCCTTTCAGGCTGTGGCACAGGTTCTGCGAGACGAGGACTGTCCCTCAATGATAGTGCCAAGCAGGCCTTGTAAGTCAACCTGTGTGTGTGTTTGAATAAGCACATGTGCGTGTTTTGTGCTGTGAATACTGTGTGTTTGTTTGTGTGTGTGTGGTTGGCCACGCACACATACGTGTGCTTTGTTCACATGTGTGTTTGAAAAATCATGGTTTTAAGTTTGATTGGTACTTGTTACTGAGGTACACTTTTAGCATAAAAGAGCATAATAGAACACATGTGGGTCACATATTGTGGTTAGCACATCCAGCACAGCCACTTGATAACAGCTTAGTGAATGAGAAATGCCACTGATAAATGTTGATGCTGATCTTGACCGCTAAGGATGCTGAAATGACTCTTTCTCTGTCGTTCCTCCATTATGTGTGTCCTTCTGTGTCTTTCACTTGCCTCAGTTCTACAGCGCTGCTTCCCCGATTTCATCACCAGGAATGGGACACTGACGGTCGCCAACAAAACGGCCTTCAAGGACGTACTGGGTCATACCAGAAGCGTGACTGAACTGAGAGATGCCGCCAAGTAGGTCCTGTGCCATTCTGCAGCAATGTCCTCCTGCAGGAAGGCTGCAGCTCTCAGCTGTCTCCACCACGACAGGAAGCACATTATAGACTAAAGTAACACTGCCCCAAGGCAGTCAAACATGAACACTGCTTTTAGTGAGGCAAAAACGAACACAGAATGACGCTAGGGTAAAATGGATTAAAATCAGCCATGATCTGACACCAGATATGGGTTGGATATCTTTCTTTAGAGGATGATGGTAGCTTTCCCATGGTTTAAATTCTTTGATTATTTTTAATACTACAACAAGCAGTATTAAAGTATAATTGCAGACAAGCTTGTAATGATCAATCACCTGAGACAGTTCAGATGTACAATGAACACAGTAATACCCTAAAGATGAATAATCCAGCCATATCTGCATATAACTAGTGCCGATTCAGTGGTATAGGCTCACAGTCGCTTGCCCCAGACATCACAGCATGGCAGTCAGACGATAAAGTGCAGCACCCTACGTTTCATGCCGGAGTTTTGCAGTTCAGATAGCAGAGGGCCAGGGTTTGAAAGCAGGCTGTGCTGTGCACCCCTACAGTCAGCAACATTCACTGCGGTTATGGGAATGATTCATTCAAACTGAAGGTTTCCTGCAGGCAATTCCCCAGTCAGACCGAGTCTTCATGGTTTTTTTTTCTTCTGGGGAAATGAGTTCCATTTGCTTTTGGAATTGATATCTGAAAAATATATAGCTTCCAATTACGATTGAGCATGTCTGCCTAATCTGAATTTAAATTTGCTCTTAATTTTTATGAGAGAAAATAGCTGACTCTGTATTAATTCTAAGGCAAAATTTATTTTTGACTATTGAAAGCATACCCCAAGTCAGTGGTTCTTATGAAACTCCTGAAATGAGTTGTGCGCCTAACACAGACACTGACATTAGACTACACTGCTATGTAATGTACTGCCCACCTTATAAATGGAGCAACCATTAACCCTGCGTTTTGTTACACTTTCTAGTGAGGTGTTATGCATTATCCTCTTATTTATCCAAAGTGGTCACCCACAATGCACTAGTGCTTCTGTAAAATCACTCTCATTTTTCAATCAGCAGGACAAATATTAACCCACGGACAGAATAAACAGACTTTGCCAGGGAATGAGGAACATTTTAATGTGTTCCTCGGCTTGCTAGAATGTTCCTGCTCATCATCCAATCAAAGATTCTTTTAGGCTCCCAGAGATTCTGAGATGCTGTATCAGTTTGCACTTTTTTTGCAAGTTTTTTATCTTCTAAAACTTCTGATGGCAACTGCACACAGTGGCAAGTGGAGGCTTGTTTATGCTTTAAGCTCTGTCTTCAAAGCTTTCAGTTTTCAAGGCACTGCTCTGAATTTCAGCTTTAACAAGCATGTAGAAGTGTATATTGCGTGTGTGTTGTATGCATGTTTGTATGTGTAGATTTGTGATATGTGTGTGTGCCCATGTGTGTGTTTGTATTTGTATATGTAGTATACTTGTAAAGTGTAATCATGTGTGTGTGTGTGTGTGTGTTTGTGCATGCAAGTGTGGGTGTATGTCTGTGTGTCTGTTTGTGTGAGACAGAGAGATCAAAAGAAAAGCCTTGTGAAATTCACATTTTTATTTAGAAATATGGCTATTTTGCCTGTCAAACAAAATCTGTCAATCCTCCTTGATCCCTTACATCAGAGCATGAAAATATGATCTGTTGTACCTAACTAGATGGAATCCTGCAAGCACCTCTGCTTTAGATTCATATATTCAGACTAGTTTGATGATTGTGTTTGACTGAAAACTTTGATATAAACAACATCCCTAACCGTGTCGAATCTTTGAGTCTGAATAATTCTTTCCTCCTTGGTATGTGGCATTGGACCTCACAGATGTCTGGCTGAGTGTTCAGAGTGAGGGATACCTATAGGGACAGCAATTATGCTTTAACTAAAGATCTAGTATTCTGGTACTTGTCACTATGGATCCATAAATTGTTTTCTGTCTAAAATGTATTCCCCTGACGGTAATGTGGCATTCTAGACTCATATCTTCAAGATGTGCACATTATGCCCTGATGGTAACTGATGGATTTGTATGTTCAAATCGCTATCTAATGTCTTCTGTTTAAAATTTCCACAAACTCATTAGGAAAAACCATTTGTGCAATGTTTCAAATACCCAAGGTGTTAAGACAGGACCCAAGTGACTAATTTGTTGGACTTACAATCAAGTAGAGCAAAAACCCTTTTATACATGCACTAAAGTGAAACCAAATAGGCTTCAGACTTGTAAAGAGTAATTATACTGCTTATGTGTAGTTCTAAAATAGTGGATAAAAAACTGAATATTTGATGTGATAAAAATAGCAGTTATACCCCAATAAAACCACGGCTGGAATACACCTAAAAATATTGCAGTAAACAGAACACAAGTGAATTATTTAGTCAGCTCTTATTTATTGTTGAGGCCAGTCAGTGTCATACAGTGTAATATACATAATAAAATTATACATCTTCTTTAACATACAGTCTGGTGTAGGCCTATGCTTTTGCTGAAGCATTGAATACCTTTAAATAATCGTCTCATCACTGAACATTGATGTGGTGACCCATAGCAAGTTTATTGCTTTTATTTGTTAGGTAGTTTACAGCTGTACAATAAGGGGGGAAAAATATAAAAATATTTTAACATTGTTACCTTTGCCACGCACTACCCCAGGGGTTTCTGTAAACGAACTGTATCCCTGGCATTGCCTGTGTTTACAGTGGCACCAGTGCATTGTGGGAAACCTGATCCCTCCAGTCACTCAGTGCAGTTTCTTAAAAACATTTCACGCTCCCTTGAATATCTTTTCAAGGACATTTATGCACAGTGTTTGTTGTGCAGTGTGTATGAAATGAAAATGAATTTCTGATGCTGTTCCTCTAAGCCCACGGTGCCAGTTCTGTCATCCACTGTGTTCTGAAATGCTGCTGCCTCACTCTGGGGTTCAGAGTGAGAGCCGGCCCCACAGGGAGCTCAACAGCATGTGTGGAGATAATTAGCCTGTACAGGTCTAAAAGCCAGAAAGGATCAATAGCTGTTGAAGTGTATGAACCATCAGTCAATTATTAGCACCTTTGCCTTGTATCGAACATCAAAGACACTGCTGTAATAATTCTGTGACAGAATTTCTCCACTTAAGTACTAAAAAAAACAGTAATGCACAACTAATGGATAATGGCGTATATTTCAGAATCATGTATATCATAATAATACTGAATTATATAATAAGCTGCAATTGGTATATTAAATATACAAAAAAAATGAACAGACATGTGCATACATGTTTTAGTTGGGCTTTGTGCTGTGAAATGACTTTAGTGAATCATAATCCATTCATATTGACTGTGCACTTCAGCCAGGACACTTTCTAATGAGAACGCAGTGCAGATATTCATGAGTGTGGCTGAAAAAGGGTGACCCTTGCCTCCCATTCTGCCAGGCAGAGATGTAACAGCTCCAGAGATTGCCTTTCAAGTGCGCAAGAGCCGCCTCCATCACCCGCCCAGGCTTGCTGGAGCTTTTAATATGTAACAGCTTTTCTGCCACCGAGGCACTGCTGGCAGCCAGTTAAAATCAAGATGAATTTTGGCTTATTTTCTGGTTCATTCCACAACTCCCCACCAGCGCTCCCTCCTCCTCCCTTTGTTATAAATGATTCAAGTTTGAGAAGCGGAAGAGCATGCTGTATCATTTTTGGTATTACACAGTAAATGTGGCCTGACAGGCATATGGAACTCTGGCTGAGTGAGCTTTCATTGTGTTTTCTAACATCCCACATGGCTAATCATCATTTAGCTGCTATATTCATTACTTCTGTCGGCAGAGAGAATCCTCAGAGGTACACCAAATTACAAATTTGTCAAAGACCAATAAAAGCAGAACCGGGTGTGTTGGAAGTCAACCATTATTTTTCTCTGTCTTTGACCATGTAAATCGTCATACATAAAACATTGGTGAGGCGGCAGCTTGAGTACACACTGAGATGGGAGGGAGACATTTGGCCAGAGTTTGCTTACAGTCAATATTAGTATAACTCCCATCAGTGTCAGATACGTGTGCATCTGTATGTGCAGGTTCTGTCTGCAGGGTAAGATCCTGTGCAATGCTAATCAGTGTGGGATGCTAGCCCTTATGTTCCCAATAACAAGCAGAATGGCAGCCAAATATGAAATTTCATTAACAGAGCTCTCATTTGGAGGGTATTTAGCGCTAATGTTTAATGAAGAAACCAATAGTGATTTGGTAAATTAGAATCTCTGTCAGCATCTCCTTGTTTTTGGCACATAGAGCCAACACATTTGCAAACACAGAGCAGAACATTGGTGCTGGGTATCAGGGAATTTTACATTTGGGGGACATTAGCCACCATTGTCACGATATGGTCATAAAATCATCTACATTACTCATTTCAAAACATTATAAACTGCTAAAATATAAACATACTATTTACAGAGAACAATTATATGTAAGATCTATTGCTTTTAGAATAGGTAGGACCAGTGATTATCTGAAAGACCTCATCTTTACGGTTTCAGTCAAGGTCAAAAGTAAAAACTACAGAAATAGTATTGTTCAATTTGTGCCACTCGGAACATTTGACAGCAGTGCAGTTCTTAATGGAACAGTTTGCCTGAAACAGATCTGTTAAAATGTGCTACTGTCAAACGCTATTAGTGCCACAGAAAGCAAAAAGGCATGTTCATACCGAGAAGCCCTTCAGCTTACAACAATACGTCATTATGTTCTGTTGTTTATCTACTTCCTGTTTTTGTTTTTTTTTTTTTTTTTTGAATATCATATCAGTATCCTCCTATATTAGGGCAGAAACCAAAGTTTAATATCAAAAGCAAAAATAATGAACCATTAAATGATGATAATTACATCCAAAAATAATCCCTTACATTCATTTTTGGAGAGAAATGTGTTGGTTCATGATTATAGATATCCTAGGTTTTTAGTGGATTTTGTATGTGATTTTTCAGCTAATCAGCTATTCGGTGGGCACAGCATTTCTCCAGCTACCTACATCTGGCTGAGTGTTGAGGACCTCAGAAATGGCTAACCTGGCACCAACAATAGCAATTATGAGTCGTGTCCCAGCCTGGGAGGAATGCTGTTGTGTCCATTGCAACAGAATATAGCAGGGCATGTCCTGCTTTAGCTGTCTGACTACCATTATACTGTCAGATTCAACCTATAATTATGCATAAGAAGTCGTCGTCTTTGGTGGCAAACACAAAGTGTAATGGTAAAATTCCACCACGGTGCTTTTGGTTTGCAGCTGTGAATGGAGTAAGCTCGACAAGCTGGTGCAAACACAAGTGGAAGACCAAACTGCCAAATCACAGGCTGACGATAAGAAAAAATGCAGGCAAAGTAGACATCTGTGCTTGGCCTTGTATTAAATCCATACCCTGTGTTGTTGTTTTTTTTTTTTTTTTTTTCCCAGTGCTCCCAAAGCCTGAGTCTGTGGTAGCAAGATTGTAGGGCTGCCTGCAATGACAGTATCAATAATGTCAAACAAGCAGCAAATGTAGCAGTTTATTAGGCAACATGTCACATCTGCTTCGCCCTGCACCAAAGCAATTGAGCAGCCTCCTAATAAACTGCAGGGCTTTGCGACCAATGTTTAGTGTGAAGAAATGTTTGTTTCAGCTATGCGGACTCTGGCTGCCATGATTTCTCACTGAGCATGCTCTGTTCCTCTGCAGTAACATCACCAATCTTCTGGATACCAAGGAGGTTGGAATGAAGATCTTTGAGGACTACGCTAACTCATGGTATTGGATATTAATGTAAGTGCTATGATTGATTTATAATGTACCATGCAGCTGTGTTTGGGAGTCAGATGGTTTGGAGAGTGTGTGTGTGTGTGTGTGTGTGTCTGTCTGTCTGTCTGTCTGCATGTCTGTCTGTTTGAAGTCCACAACTTCTGTATATCTGTTCTGTATATCGGTGTTTGTGCAAAATGACTATAATACCTGCCGTGTGGAAACAAAACATTGATATTTTGCATATTCTGCACATGATACTATGATATAATATGTTTTGTTTCCACAGAGCCCTGGTTATAGCAATGGTGGTCAGCCTGATCTTCATTCTGCTGCTGCGATTTACTGCTGGGTTCCTGCTCTGGGTTATCATCTTTGGGGTCATTGCTATGGTGGCTTATGGTGTGTATGTTCATGATAGTTAGTGTGTGTGTGTGTGTGTGTGTACTAAGTGTGCAGTCTTGTCCCCCTGTCCTCACTATCGTCTCTCTGTGCAGGAATCTGGCATTGCTACTGGGAGTTTGTGACCCTGCATGGGAAGCCAGATGCTGATGTCACCATCTCAGATATTGGATTCCAGACTGACTTCCGTGTGTACCTGGAGCTCAGTCAGACATGGCTGGTGTTCAGTAAGCATCTCTCTCAGCCCCACATTGGACAGTACCCCTCCGTGGGTGGGGTTACTTAAGAATGTATAGTTTATGACTGTGACCCTTAGTAGGGCCCTTTGTGTCCCTGTTCAATATAGCACCTTGGCTTTGTGGTCCTCTCACAGAATTTCTACATCTATAAAGATATGGAGAGATAAGTCCCTTTCTGACTAGTAACTGTGAAGCCATTTACTTTGATTTGTGAGCACAGGACTAAAGAACCAGCTATTCCAAAAATCTAACCATAATCCCTTAAACCACCTCACTCTGATTTTTGTGTACATGAGTTTAATGAAATCTCTTTGGTCTCAATTTGTTGCAACTCATCATACAAGAAACTACAAAAATATCTTGCTATTTTTCTGATGAATTCTTGGAAATTTAACACTGACCTTCATGAAGGTTGTTTTCTACTTGGTTTTTATCTCTATACTTTTTCCAATATTTTATTTTTAAGGGAGATAGAACTGTCAGGAAATTGTATTTTCTCCGTTTTTTTAGTTGTGGTCTGCATTTTTGCAGAAAACATTTTTGTGTGCCTGATGTCACTTGACAGCCTGTTGCTGTTTTAGTCTCAAAGTAAACAAAGTGTCTCGAGCCATCAACCAAGATTTATTAATCGCTGATAAAGCATGTCTGGGAGTGGGCCGACATTTGCAGCCTGACACTCCAGCCCACAAATGTCCGAGCCATTGAGCTGAACCAGGGTCAGCTCTTTTATTTGACCCTCAACCCCCTCAGGCCACACACAGTGACCCATGACACATGCACTGGCAGTGCTGTCCTCCCACGGACTGTGTAGAGTTCTCATATACTGCTGAAACATGATATTCCATTTACTTATGTTGACAAAGCATTACATCACTGTATGGCTACATTATTTCAAGCTGTTGAAAGGTTTTCGGAACCGGATTTTCATTTCATCCATTCATCATGTTTCTTATACCATTGGACAATCATGAGAGCCAAAGATTCACCTTTTGCTGACCGCTGTGGTTATTGTTTTTAAAGTAGCTTGTGGAAAGTATGAATATCAGTGCGGTTTATTTAGATCCTCCACCAAACATCTGAGCATCCCATCAGAACTGTGTCTTCATCACAGAATTCCTTTGAAGCACTTTAATCTGAAAGGAAGAACACACAAACATGAAATTAAGGTCATTGAGAGAAACAAAAACGAAACTGGTGGTTCCCTCTCATTGTAACTAAAGCAGTTGAAAGCATCCTTGCCAATGCTAGGATGCCGTAGCATGCAGGCCTTATATGGCCACTGTGTGGCTCTCAGGGTCAAAGCCAGGTATGACGGTTGTATGTGAAGCCATGGGGACCGTGCGGTGGATGGCACTGTTGATGCTGGCTCTCCTCTCCTGCAGTGATATCTCTCTCCGTCACTGAGCTCACCATAGTGATGATGCTGATATTCCTGAGGAACAGAGTGCGCATTGCCATCGCACTGCTCAAGGAGGGCAGCAAGTGAGTGCGGACGTCCGGATCTGACTCAGTCTTACATATCACACATTATCCATGATGCCGCAAATCATTGTGTAGATATGATTGCCACTTTTCTGGGTGGTGTAACTAAGAGTAATTTATGAACAATAATTAAAAACTAAACTGATTATCAAAATCTTGGCATCAGCTTTGTTGAACGAAGTGAGTGTGAGGAAGAATAAGTGAGGGTGAGAATGTGTGAGTGTCTGAGTGATTAAGTGTGTGAGTGTGTTCACTCTTCCTGACTCCGTTCTTTTGTGCCCAGGGCCATCGGCTACATCATGTCTACTCTCTTCTACCCCATCGTCACCTTCCTGCTCCTGGCTGTCTGCATCTCCTACTGGGCTGTCACTGCTGTGTATCCTTCTTCAAGCATTTGACCTATAGTTTTAAATGATGGTCAGTGCAATTGAAGTTCTGTGTTCATCTTTAAAATTTAATTGGTACAAACTGGTATTTGACCATAGGAGGGCTATTTCAGCATACATCCACAAATAGTACATTTCCTTACTCACAAAGACTATAACCCTTTTCCTAAGGTTTTTCAAGGTTTTTCACAGATTATGGCAATTGATACATCAAACATTGAATACAATTGTGTAACTTAAAATAATCAGCAGGGAGTTGGTAAATCCTCAGCATTTGTGTGGCACCTCTTTGAGGGTGGCATATATTGTGTGGCATCTGAATAATTTTGCTCTTTATTCAAGGACTGCATGTATTCATGAGGTATGATTATTTTAAGTTCCTTGGCATCCAATGTCTAAAATAAGCAAAGATTCAATGTTACAAGTTCATTCTGCTTGTTTGTTCTTAAGGCAATGTTTCCTGTACCTTCACAATTACATCAGCAGGTGGAACTATTTCCTAAAATTATTCAATTATTTGCCTAGTACACTAAAATAAACTAAATACTTGTCATTTTTACAAACAGATATCTGAATTGTCTTTAGCTGCAAACAGCCATGTGCTTTGCCCTGAGTCTAATGAGATTAATGATATGCTACAATAAATTAGATATTTACTTTTGTCTGAAACTGAGCACTCTTGAAAGCTTGAAGCTAAAGAATGCCAAACAGCTTTAAATGACGAGCCTAAACAGGCTGAATCAACTGCTCTCGTCATCAAATACCTTCATGCTGTGGTATTCTTACACATGCAAAGCATTCTGCATTTTTTGTAATGTAGAACAGGCTTTTACATACCTAATTCAACCCACATGACCTTAACCAGCATTCGCCACAGCTTCCTGGCATCGTCCGGTGAGGCCATCTACAAAGTGATGCCCACACAGCCCAACTGCATGTACGCTAACCTCACCTGTGACCCCGAGGCAAGTCACAGCTTACTTCCTCCACCCTGGTGTGAGATGTTCTCTTCGGGCAAACCCCTCGTCTCCTTTGAACCACCTGGTCAAAGACCAGAATGTAAACAAGGCCTTTGATTGGCAACTGAGGGTGACGGCTGTTCCATGGTAAGCCTGACATGGAAGGTTTACCATGGAAACGCTGGCGTGCATAAGCTTTCCCACGGGCTCCACCTATGATCTCACTGCCACAAAGGTCTATGGGTATCTTTCTGTTTTAGGCTAGCAGATGTGTGTGTGTGTGTGTGTGTGTGTGTGTGTGTGTGTGTGTGTGTGTGTGTGTGGTGTGTGTGTGAGCAGAGATAAAGATCTGTGCACTTGTGTTTGTAGCAGAATGTGTTGCAAACAGCATCAGGGCGTTTTGGTCGTTTCGGGTGGGTGTGCTGTGTGTTACATCCGTGCAGGCCTGCTGACAGCTGAAATAAGATGTTTACCCACACCTGTGTTCATGTCATTGTTGCTGCTTTTTTTATTGCATGGTGAGAAATTACTGAAGAACCTTTTAACAATGAGCTACTGACTGTCTAAAAGCCTATGTAAATGGTGAATTCAAATAGTGCTGAAATCTTTCAAAATGTCTTGCCTATCATCCTGAGTTTTGCATATGCTGTTATGACATAAGCTGTTGAAGAATGTTAATTATGCAAAATTTCATAGATCTTGCCATAATCTAGGCTGACACATAGAGGAATTGAGCATCATTAATCATCAGTGTAATTATTCATTTTCAAATCAACTTTGTTTATTTGTCGCTAAGAAGCAATGGATTGGAATAGCTCCGGCAAAGCTAAACTACCTGTGCTTTGTGGCTGCGCTTCTCATTGCAGACTTTCAATAAGACCAACATCACCAAGGTGTGCCCTGGGTCCCAGTGCACCTTTGCCTTCTACGGTGGGGAGAGCATGTACCACCGCTACATCTTCATTCTACAGCTTAGCAACCTGCTGGTCTTCCTCTGGCTGGTCAACTTCTCCATCGCCCTGGGACAATGCACCCTGGCCGGGGCGTTCGCCTCCTACTACTGGGCCCTGAAGAAGCCAGCGGACATCCCACCATGCCCGCTGTTCTCCTCCTTCGGCAGGGCAATACGGTATACTGCACCTCCTTCCCTAAAGAAATGGGCAAATAACGCCTGTCATACCTAGAAGCAACACAAGGTGCTTTACAGGCATACGTTTACTTACATGTGTTTACCAGGGTAGTTACTGATGACGCATTCCCTTTGCAATAATTCCTTTCAAACATTAATTCCTGTACCCTTCTGCCTCATGCTGAACACAGCCTTGACATTCAACTTCACACAGTCTATGTTTCAGCATCAAACCTGGGTTATTTTGTGTTTCTTTGTTTCCTTTTTCTTCCTTTCCATCATAATCTTCCGCTTTTCATCTTAAATGTTGTTCCAAGTATATGATCAAAAGTGCTCCAGCTCTTCTGTTACTAATTCCCCTCAATATCTACATCAAGCAAAAACATTATATAATGTGCTCCGAGCTGTCAGTTGTGAATTGCAGTTTATGTACTGTTCTTGGTTCTATCCTCATCATGAATTTCCCAAGGATCCATCAGATTTGAATGTTTTGGCATCCATCGAAGGGAAAGAGAACCGTCAGTATTAGGAATATGAAACTCCAGCCATACAATATCTGCACATTTTATTATAGTAACTTACCTTGTCCATATACAGTGTTACATATTTTTGTTAATTCACCACCAATATTACTACTAGTGACTAAAACAACCAGACAGCACCCTGCTAGTTTCAGGTCACAACTTGAAATGAAAGAGCCTGCTATACTTTAGCTGTGAAACAGTTGTAGTTATAATGCCTTCAGCTGAGAGTTGATTCTAATGAGTATGTACCCCTCTGTCAAAGGTACCACACCGGCTCTCTAGCCTTCGGCTCCCTCATCCTCGCCGTTGTCCAGCTCATCCGTATCATTTTGGAGTACCTGGATCACAAACTCAAAGGTGCGTCAGACACACACACACACACACACACACACACACAGACCATGGTCATCTGTCCCTGAGTACCATACACATAAAATGCTGTCCTGTATTTCAAGGCCAGGATGCATGACTTCAAGTCAGGTGGTTTCAGTGCTCACTTCCAACTCCTGAAATAGCAAAAAAGTACATAGTCATTCAGAATGAACTAAAATGATATGTAGAATTTTTTGGGCCTATGTGTATTAAAGGTATTATTTATTAATTAATTCATATTAAATATCTCTATACTTTGTCATGTTTATTGATTTCCCTGAGTGGCTTTAGGAAAATTCTGTTTTTCTCTATTATTACCTGCACTTACATGTGTTAATTTATCTCATGTCATGCCTTCCATACAATGCACTTGTATGTTCTGTCTGCTCTGCAGCCTCCACTGATTTCAATCAAAATAATACAAAAATAACAGTAAGAGGAATAACATGTGTGTATGTTGTGCTTGGCCTGCTGTGTCCTTTGGAGGGTGCTGTGTGTGCGGAGAGCGCAGGCACACAGAGAGGGCAGCTGCAGCCTGACGAACGATGCGTGTTTTACAGGAGCCCAGAACATGTTTGCTCGGTTTCTGCTCTGCTGTCTCAAATGCTGCTTCTGGTGTTTGGAGCACTTCATCAGATTCATGAACAGAAACGCGTACATCATGGTAAGCACAACGGGGACCATTAGAGCTGGGCTGATGGCCAGCCACTGTCCTGCCAGGCACTACTGCTTACCTCCTCCTTTTAGAGAAGAGAAACCATGCCAGTCTTTCAGGATGACAGAGAGAAGACTTTAATCAATGTGAAAAAGTAAGAGCGAGGTACAAAGGGAACGGGAAACGTTGTCTCTGATTCGGTATGTAAATAGAAGATTAGAGTTTTTAGTCGTTATCAAACTAATGCAAAATAAAACCGGGAGAGCCCATACTGTTTCACCCAACTACTTATGCAGGTCATGTGTTTCCTCCATGTGTTACATGTAGATCATACTGTTGTATGATGGTGACCCGGTTTGATTGCCCTCTTTTCTGTGTCGGACTCTAGATTGCGTTATACGGGAAAAACTTCTGCACATCAGCCCGGGAAGCCTTTTGTTTGCTGATGAGGAATGTAGTGAGGTAAGGGCCTTCTTAAACCAGGGCAGGGCATTGAGTATCTGACTGTCTGCCCCCCGCTGGTACCTGACCGCCTCCTGTCGTCCTCAGGGTGGCGGTGCTGGACAAGGTCACTGACTTCCTGCTCTTCCTAGGGAAGGTGCTAATTGCAGGGAGCGTGGGTAAGTGCTTTGCTTCTCACATATGGGAGTTCTGGCTTTGCATTTAGGGAACATTTGGGGACTTTTGGATTGAAACATTAGTATACCTGCTGATTCCAAATATAAGGCTAACAATACTATTATACTCATATGCCAATACTATTATAGCTTTTGCTAAAAAAAGAATAAGATTGACTGTGAACCAGGTAGCTATGTGTTGAAGCCAAAGTAGGAATCCATTAACCTCACACCATTAATTGAGTGTTCCTCATCTCCGTTTCTGCCATGTAAATCAGGCTGCTTAAATAAAATATTGGGATTTAATATGTGGAATATGCCTGATAGATGGTCAAGTGGCAGGAACCTGCACAGCATGTTTGCAATGTTTTGGATAATGACATTGACATTTTAGATAATCTTTTGTTCCAATTTTAAAATCTCAGTTCTTTGTTTCAGGTGTCCTTGCCTTCTTTTTCTTCAATCGCAAGATACCAGTCATTCAGGAAGAAGTGCCAGCACTCAATTATTACTGGGTGCCATTACTAGTAAGTTCATCCGACAGAGAACAGTGAAATAAGTAGATTATCCTATCACACTGCGCGGAGAGTTACCTGCAGGAAACATACCAGACCATAAGTGAAGTGATAATGCATTGACAGTCCTCTCTCTCTCTTCCTCTGGCAGACAGTGATATTTGGGTCCTACCTGATTGCACATGGCTTCTTCAGCGTCTATGCAATGTGTGTGGACACCCTGTTTCTCTGTTTCTGTGAGTATGTCCCTCATCGTCTTTTAACAAACTATTCAGATGACCTACTGCTGTTCTTCAGGTGAAAGGAAAAATAAGGGTTTTGACATAATTTTCCACATGACCAAAAAGCGACCATTTGTAAAAGTGCTGTTTTATTGTTGCTTGCATTTTACTGAAGGAATGAATCTGCCGCTGCCCCTGCTCAATACAGTCGATCACAAAAATCAATACCTCGTCTTTCCCACAATCCTTTAAACTTTGTGCTGGCTGCAGGGTCTAAGTAATGAGTTCTGGCATTAGTGCTTTCGCTGCTTTGTTCCGAACGTTTATCCAGCATGACCTTGTGGACCCTGTCCTCTCTTCACCTCTCCAGGGCCTACTAACACCTTCTGTTCTGTTCTGTCTGCTCCTCTTCCCTCCCTCAACCCTCCATCTTTGCTGGGACATGTCCTGCTCCCTCCATACGCCTCTTCCAGGTGAAGACTTGGAGAGAAACGATGGGACTCCTGCCAAGCCTTTCTTCATGTCACCTGGACTGCACATAATTCTGGGAAAAAATGATCAGAGTCCTAAAAAGTCCAAGGGTTAACTGGCCTGGGCAGGGTGGCCTTTCTCCACCCCAAATAGCTTTATTTATTTGTGATCTTTAGCATGCTTTAAAGTGACTTGTGGCTGAACTCTATGCTGTTAATGGACTGATTAGTACTGAAGAGAAATTAACAGGACCAGGCTGTAAATGGACCCTCTACTATGAGAAAATACAAGCAAGAGAAATAGACAAAGAGATCAAGAGAGAGACACAGAGGGCTCTATTCATCTCTTACCAGTCTCGGGTGCTGTTAGCTCTCATAATTTACGATGGCATCACCTTCAAGCATCTTGCTCTTCATATTGCTTACTGCTGCCTTACTTCTGCAACCTAATGGGTTTGTATTAGCAGGTGGCACTTAAGCAATCTATGCTGTGATTACCTACCTGGTGAAAAGGACATGCTGTCCAGTGTGATGTTACTGTAAACTTTGAGGTTCACACATACAGGAGGGATTGCCTTGTCCATACATGGAACACTGCAGGAGCAGGCTGTTCTCAGCTAATCTGGGTTCTGCTGGTTTTTGCTCCAGCTGATTGAGCGTAACACTCCTCACCACAGGGGGTGCCCTCCTGAGAGACAAAAATCAGTGAACCTCAATCTGCCCACATTTTCCACCAATCACTTGGCAGAAGAAGTAATCACCCTCGAAAGCATTTTTGTGACTGTCCGAAATGGGTGGTAGTAATGCTTCCAAAATTGTGTAGAGTTTACTTTCAGTCCAGACACCTGGTCTCTGAAATGATTCACCTAGATGAAGAGATTGAAAATCCATCACGGGGCGTTGACGTAATGTGAAAGACTGCAAGTCAACCACAGAAAATCTTTCAGGTTTTAGTTACCAGTCTCTTCAGTGTGAAGTGACAGGCAGTTCCTGGAAAATGACATCATTATAACATTATAACTATGACAATGATGCTGTATGTGTTTACTCAGTCTGATGTTGTGTGCAGTTTGGTATCAAAACACACATGGTTTGGGATGTAGTGCATTTAATTGCAAAATATGTTTTGACTAGTCCATGTTTCACATAAGGGCTCTCTAGAGTTGAAAAAAAAAAACGGGACAATTCTCCTCTGTGAATTGTGACTGGCAATCAGCCATACGAGGGCCGTGTTGTTGTTTTTGGAGTCAGAATGAGAAGGGGTGCATTTTAGCGTGCGTCATGCTCGTAGACTTCTTGCGGGATCTCTTTCGGTGTGGCACTCAGGACCTCCGTTTGAGATCAGGCTGCTGAAACGCAGCCTAGTGGGAATAATGCCCCTATTCTTTCATGAGCCACTCCAGACATGTGGCTGGAACTGGCCTAATGTCGCCTGTGAAAAACCGGCTCGCATTCATAAATCGTGGCACCGGGTTGGACATCTTAACAACCCACCTTGATGTAATGGAACAAGTGTTACGAACCATGCAGTGCTTCGTGTTTGCAGTTTTAATCCATGTCTGTGGAACAAGCTCTGTCTGATATGGATCTCTGTGCTTAGGGTTGAGTCACAAATTTAAGGTTTTACATTTTTACAATTATACAGATCACAGGTTTAGTCGTCACTGAAATTAATGAAAATTTTTGAAACTAAAAATCACTTAAATTTGCTTAAGGATGTGGACAAAGCCCTAAAAGTTGTTAAATGCCCTTCCTTAGTTGAAAGTCTTATATTAATGTACAGAGATTTCTATTGTCATTGAAAATGATAAGATTTGAATAGAGCCTGTGAATTCAGGAAATCTGATGTGCGTTTTAGAAAGACTGCAGTTTCTAGTTTATGTGCCTAGTTGAAAACAAGGAGAAAATGTTTTTTGATTTAACAATGAACACTTTTTGGAATACAGTTTATAAAAGGATGTCAAAGCCATTTTTGGTAATTTTGTACTAGGTGGTACCGACTAAAGTGCTACATTTTTTATGATACTGATTATTATATTCTTGTTTTTGTAAGTTTTGGGGGGTATTTATTGTCTTTGTAATGGGGACTTTTTGTATAAAAAAGCGTCAATGAAAATGTGAATTCCTCTTTTCTAAATAAATTATGGCTTAAATATTGTTCTGAACGTGTTAATGTGATTGGAAATGATAAATAGGGCCACTTATTCATTATTTTAAAAATGATGCCTCAAGTTTCATTCCATAAATGCTTCATAAAAGAAATTCACAAAAAAGGATAAATAATAAATGAGTGCCCATTTTAACATAGTTAATGCAACTGCATTCACCGGGAGGGCAGGCTGACCCTCTGTCCTACCGCACCCTTATCCCTCAATGGATCTGATTGGTCAGTTGCCCACTGATGAGATTTGGTTCACTTTTTTTGCATATATCCACAGCAATAAGACTATGTATTTGAATGTATTAGGTCCTATCTAAGTTTTATGGTTAGCATTAGCCAATTATCTCTGGGAAACATTTTCAGTCTTATCCACTCTAAGAAATAAATGAGGCTTAAAACCTTTTCCCCGTTTCCAGTGTTGGACCTGGAGAAAAACAATGGATCTGCAGCACGGCCTTATTACATGAGCAGCCCCCTCAGGACGATCCTCAACAAGAGGCGGAAGAGGAGGAGGCGGAGGGAGAGATGAGTGGAACCGTGTGTGACCGTTCATTCATTCATTAACTGCACAGTCTGGGCTGGGCTGTGAGGGATGCCGGGTGACACTGACACAAAGGAGGGGATTGCAGGTGCATGCATTTACCTGGGATCTCACAATCTGCAGCATTGTAACGGCAATCTCTGTTACACAATCAAATTCGGAGGGACCTGCACCTCATCTTAGCGCAGGTATGGGCAATTGTAGGGAACGCAAATTGTGATCCTCATGCAAAGCAGTTGGATCCATTCCAGGTCTCACTTGAAATAGGTGGATTGCGCTGAGTGGATCAAGTACACCATACTGCTCCTAGTAAAAACTACAATTTCCTAAACTGATATACACTGGGACCTCTACACCCTACTGGATCTATCGCCTTACATTGTCTTTAAGCCATTTCATGTGAATTTGGTTCAGGCAGAGCAGTGGTTCTCAAGTTCGGTCCTTGGGCCCCCACGTACATGCTGGTTTTCAATCCAGCTGCAGTTGCAACAGTTACAACAAGCTGTTAATTGCTCTTAGATACATTTAATGTGGTATGGGATGATTTACCCTCTTATGCCACATCCCAGATAAACTCAGCCAGGAATATTTTTATTCTGTATATGTGCTATATGGTAACTAGTTAGAGGCAGAACATTTTCATTGATTTAATTATACACAGGTGAATCCATGTAGTTCTAATTAGCTGAAAGTCCTGGTCAATGACACTAAATCATTTGACAGACAAAGGGGACATCATAAGATTATTGAATGGCAAACCTACATTGGGCTAATATCAATTTAAGGAAAAAAATATTGATCTAAACATGTGTTAAACAATATTAATCTAAAATGATTGGCAGAAACAAGCCAGCACACACAGGGTGGCCCCTGGACTGTACA
The DNA here is from genome assembly GCA_022829145.1 of Albula goreensis. Classification (NCBI taxonomy): domain Eukaryota; kingdom Metazoa; phylum Chordata; class Actinopteri; order Albuliformes; family Albulidae; genus Albula; species Albula goreensis. The sequence goes on along the minus strand of CM040764.1, from coordinate 17,240,481 downwards.
TGAGAAATACTGAGCTAGAACATGCATTCACCAAAAGGGTATGAAATGTGTCTCATGGTCCATATATGCAATTAAGGCCATGCTCTTCATTCCTTGTCTTGGGGGACGGTGGTGTTTACTGGTTTTTGACATCGCCCAATTCTTCACTCAAGGCCAATTAAACAGTAGATCCTCCAGGACTAGGAGGAAGGGCCGCAGATTTAAGCCATTACGCAAACTGTGAAATGCAATTTTATGAATGTGCTCTTTGATAAAACTATTTTATTTCCATTTAATGTTTTACTCTTACATTAAATCACACAAAATGCTTGGTTTTGTACAGTAAGCCATAAGATACTCAGAGCTCTGAGGAAGTCTGACTTGCCAAGTCTGAAGGATGCAAGGCAATTCAGAACAAGGGGCAGATCACCCTTCTGCAAGTCTGTCACATTCTCCACTAGGGGGAGCAATGAGCACACAACTACATTTTTGCATGCACCCTTCTGCACACAAATCAACACATTAAATCGGTCTTAAATTCAACTGTTTAAAATAACACCCATTAAAGCCAGCTACTTTCAATCACTCAAATCACGAAATTGATATGAAATGTGTTGCCACTGTTGATATTATTCATAAATATGGAAGAATTTGTAATTAGACCATAAGTGTCAGTGTTTTAACTGCCATATAAAACAATTTCCCATGTTTTAATGTTTTTGCATACATTACAGATGTGACATGGCTATTCCCTCTATGAATTCTCTAGCTAGCAAAGTAATGTCATGCATACTGGGTCCATTTAAGGACATTACTTCAGGTGAAAGCAGGAGGAAGGGTCAGCTGTTATGGGCTTTAACATGATGGACTTCAGACAGATGCAAACTCATACCTCCCACTGCAGTTTTTTTTTTTTTGTCTCCCCAACAGCAGGTTTTTAAAAAATTAAACCCCTTTAGGCTTCCTATATTCCTCCCAATATAGAATGCTAATCCAGACAATATTAATCCAAAACAAATTTACTCAATTACAGTACACACATGCTGGCAAATCACTGCTGACCACCTTGAGAATCGTGCCATTGTGGGGTTCATAGCAAATGACAACTCAAAGCCTACCACAAATGTTCAGAGCAAAAACCAGTTCATAAAAATAGAAGCACTGACTGGACATATTAAATTGAGCAACACCAAAATCAAAATATGATCACCCCAGCTTTGAGAATACAAAAGAACGTCCACAATTGCCTCCAGGTAAATTTCCAGTGATAAAACCATAATTCCTATGATATAGTTGAGGATTAAAATGACCATTAAACTTTTACAATATCGTATCTTCAAAACAACTGTTGAACATTGGCTATTTGGTGTGATAAAGTTTTGTCGTACACTCAAGTTGGATATAGATCTGAAGTTCAAATTTAAAAATCAGTTCCCATTTTTTAAACAGCAAACACATCACTGGACATAATTATAGTTATTACCTATAACAATTAAATTGTAGTCCATGTTGCAACAGTCATTCCTAAAACTCTAAACATCCATCCAATACATGAAAAGTTCAGCCACATGCAAACAAAGCACAAAAGCCCAGAACTTCCACAAACTATTAATTTATTTTAAAACAAAGTGCTCTGTCGCATAACAGAAAATAAATTAAATGCCATGAATGTCACCAATATATAGATTATATATTAAACAAAAAGGTTTTACAATTACTTTTTAACAACACTGAACTTGAATAATCACTGAAAGGCAGATCTCCAGCGGGCCCTCGAGGCACGCGGACAGTGGCGGGGAGTTTGACTCTTAGCGTGATGCGCACATGCTCGTGTGCGCAGCGGACAGCGAGGATCCCTCATGGCTCTGACCTGAATGGCTGCCGGCAGCTGCGCAGGTGCTCAGGCATGGCTAATTGGCAGCTGAGTCATGGAGTGGGGCAGTAAGGGCTGGAACACCAGCGACGACGGAGAGTGCACTGCGAGGACAGACACCGTAAATAAAACCACACTGGGACAAGAGGTTACCATATTACTCAAGGCGGCGTTTTCTCACAATGACATTATCCCAAAATAATGCTTCAGAACAAAAAATAAACACACGGTCACAGACCTTAATAAAAACAAGTGTAACAATACAACAAAGCATGCAGTGTGCATTTCTCAACTACGATGGATGGGTGTAGCTAACCAAGGAAATGTACACCGTGTACCCACAATAGTGTACCACATCCTGAGTCCAGGCATTTGCTCTGAACACCAGCACCCCATCAGAATACCCTCAAGTAGCCTTCTTTCTCCTACCCTTCATTTCACTGATTTTTAATCACTACCAAATGCATCGTGAGGTTTCTGGCAGAGCACGTTCCCCTACATTTGTTGATAGTGGAGGTGAAAGGAAGCGAGCGGCTGTGCGGGTGGCTCACCATCCATGTATGAGTGCAGAGCGGTGAGGATGGGCCCGTCCTGCGGCCCGTAGGTGGCGTACTGCATCTCGTCCATCAGAGGAGGTGAAAGCTGCGGGGGCTGCAGCGAGGACACAGGGGCTGTGGACGACCCGTGGCTGGGGCTCACATGCTTCTTATGCCGTGCTCTGCAGTTCTGGAACCAAACCTGAAGGCACAAAGGAACCATCGTCACCTGGGTGAGAAGGATGGTACCCAGAGAGGTGCATCCGCCCTCCTCTGAAGTGGAGAGCTTGTGTACCAAGCAGCAACAATAGCAAACCCTATGAGCTAGCCAGGCTTGGAACATTCGTTTTTTCCCCTCACTTAGAGGACCACTCCAGCCAAGTTTACATGAAGAAACATTCATGAAAGGAAAGCGGAGCAAAGTCGCAAAGACAGACAGACAGACACCCTTTGCTGAATTTTCTGGAAAAGTTAAACCCTCTTATTTAGTTCGTACTTTTAAGATTACTACATCATATCTGTAATTATGCAAAAGGATTACTTATGGTATGTGCAAAATTGTTTTAGAGGGAAGTCAAAACTGGACAAATGTTAAGAGTGAGCTTTTAAACAAGTCAAAATTACAGCTGGAAGCCATGAATTGGACCATGAGATTTTGCTACAAGAGAAAGAACTACCAACATTGGCACAAATTAATCTCTTGATTTGAGGTCAGTTTCTATAGTATCTTAATCACCCATTCAACCAAGTAAAAATATTCAACATGTCATTAGAACAAAACCATACATCAAATTGCTCCTTTCGAAAATTGGATTTTGCAATTAATTGCAAGTTTAATACTCATTTGAGCCATTAGCAACTGAAAATGGGTATCAACACTGTTCAGAATTTTACTTCATGTATGGGATCACAATAGGAGACTGAACTTCCCAACATTCAACTAAAATTAATTTGAATATTCTCAAACATGCATTGTCTTGACCATAACAATATTTCAAATGCATGAAAATCAGAGTCTGGCAGTATTAAGTATACAATTTGATCATGTATTGAATATTATATGAGCAAGGGGAATCTCAGATTAATTTGAAACTTGAAAGAATCCTACATGGTATGCTCAATGTAGTTCAAATGTGGTCCTTGGCTTGCCTTTTTTACCGCAGCATTATAAAATCTGGTAGGAATCTCTCCAACTTCTCCAGCAAAAGGCTTTACGAAAGCAAGAAGCAAAAAACTCTCCACAGGTGCAGATATTCCTAATAGTTTTAAATCAAACCAAAACAATAGCCGTTCATTCAGATTTTAGTTTTTCTTCCCAAACTCTGAACATTTACCAATTGGCAACACCATAACAAATTAAGGTCAACTTCAATCACTGAATAAAGGTTTGTCTGCGTACAGCTCAAAAGAAATCCAACTTGGACACAAATTCACTTTATACCACAAAATATCCATACAGCACTAAGCATATTCCATAACAAAGCCAGGACGGGCACAAGTATAAATGCAGCCAGCACAATAGTGGTTATGCTACTTGTTACGCAGAATCTTCACAATGTTATGCGCCCACCGAAATCTGATTGCGTATCCTTGGTCCATAAAATAATTCACGGATACACCCAGGCACTGTGCTCCAATCATGTACCTGCAGCGCAAGTAGTTCCAAAACCTAACTCTACAGTAACAAGAATATCTGCAGCATGCACCAGTAAAGACACTTTTTAGCCACACCAGAGTACAGAGCAAAAGGAGCAGGGTACTTAAATTCACTCCTGTTCCTACTCCTCAAAGCGAAACAGCACCTCACCTGTATGACCCTGCGGCTTAACCCAGTCCTCTCCGCCAACTTCTGGAGAGTCTGAGCATCGGGGTTGTTGTCCTGAGCAAACTGGGCCTGCATTACCTGAAATCAGGTCACACAAGTGCCACAACATAAGACATTTTCAGTCATACAGACCACCTCCACTGGACAAAAATGTCATTTTAAGAATTCACAATTCCTTCACTACACTACAGTTATCTTCCAGCAACTTTCCAAGATGGATAAGTAGAAATGTAGCAGGAGGTTCATTACAGCGGAGGATGAAATTCTATATTTAAAGGTGGAAACGATCTCATGTCGATATCCATGCCCCCTTGTTTACCTGCAGTTGATCAGCCGTGAAGCTAGTGCGAGCCCTTTTGGCTGGTTTCGGTTGGTTCACTTCCTGTTCTGTCGGCAATGCTCCTTCTACATTTACACCGTTTCCTGTAATTAACCCCCCAAAAGAGCAGAGGTGCAGTTTGGCTTAAAGAAGCAAGAGGAATGATAGATCTTTCTAAACTCTCCCCAAATGCTGCATTTCTTTTGGAACATATCAGTAATCATTTTTGCATCTTTTTAGTAATTATATGCTGTAGTTGTAGTTGCCATCTCTCAATTTTTCCCCCAAAGCTCACCGTTTTCCACGGCACGCTTGAGGTTGTCCAGCATACAGTCATAGTGCACTCTGCAAAGGACCTTCTCCTCCACCAGAGCAAACTCCTCCCCTGTTGACAGCTGCCGCTTGCAGGAGAAACAGGCAAAACAGGCCAAGTGGTACACGTTTCCTTTTGCCCGCCGAACCCAGTCTGTGGAGTGGATATTCCTGCCACAGCGCGCACAGCGTGTCCCATATCTTCTGCACAAACAAGTTTCAGAGAGCCAGCGGTGTATTAAACTCAATTCATGTTGTTCATATTTCAAAACTGCAAAAAAAATGCTAAATGCTAAAATGACACAGAAGGCTCAATATTTGTAAAGAATTCGGATAATCATGTATAACCAGTTTCATCTTTTACTTTCCATCCTAGTAGGTAGCTTTCAGTCTAGGCAAAATGTGGCCCACCCAAATAAAACTTAATCCATTTTGCATATCAAAAGATAAGCCATATGCCACAAATCACAACATCTGAGAACTTTCCACTAACTACTGATTTACTTTAAAACAAAAGTGATCTGTTGCAAATTTCATGATCACATTTTTTATAAAAGATTTTACAATCATTTTTAAACTCCAAGAATAAAAATTAAATTAAAAAATGAACTGAAAAGTAGATCTCCAGTGGGCTTTCATTAGTACCCAAATAGCAACAGGAGGCTGACTGTACATACATGAACACACTCGTCGTGAAAAAAGGCAAAGCTCAAATAAAAGCTTTCATAGACAACCACATACATAATGATTACAACTCTTCCTAAATCTTTAAGATGCAAAATTTGTTTAAATGGTGTACGATTTTAAGATTTTTCCCTCTAAGCAAAACTGCATACAATGGGCTGTCAATTTTGACCAAATCCATGGCTGTTAGAGACATAATTGCAGTCCTGATACTGCATTAGCCGTGTAAACAATGCTACATTTTTCGAGTGACCGCTAATATGCGCGTTGCATTCATTTGGCTGACCAAGAAATGTGTTGCCTAAATACATTTTGGAAAGTTAGTTACTTCATGAATCTCTATGAAACAATCAACGAACATCGATTTAAGAGTAGCGACGACAGGCACTCATACATTGCTACAGGAGTACAGCACAAAAGTTATCTACCTGAAATAGTCCAGTTTACAGAATACTACTTTTTCTTTGATATAGCAGCTGGCATGTCTTCCAAGAGGTGTTTGACATACGCTGCAGGAGAGGCACCTCACGTGCCAGCTCAAGTCGTTTACCTTCAAAAAAAAAAAAAAAAAAAAAAATTATGAAATTAAATGACCCATTAATATGACAAATGCGTTTTCAAAATCCAAAGATGTACATCAGCATACATTAATGGCTTCGTAAATTCAGTCAGATGGATGTCCGTAAGAATCAATTTTACCGCAGGGAAAATCTCCTTTGAGTTTGACGGATTCTTTTCTACGGTACAAACGCGTTTTCTACACTGCGCATTCTTCAAACACATTTTTAAAAACTTCCCAAAATACGACCGAAGACATTTCGTCTCACGCAAGTTATTTAATTGCCAAAAGCAATTACACATTTTTAAATACATTAAATACATATTTTAATATGACCAAGCGTATGCAACACTGTTTGTAGTAGGGGACAATTCATAATGCATAAACTGCCAAGTCTTACCTTCAGCAGGTATTTGTCAACTATTTCCAGACCACAACTGGTACAAAGAGTTTTTCCCACGAGAGAGACTGAAGCCATACCCTGCGGCGAGGAGGATGGTGACAAGGAAGAAGACAGGGAACACGAATCTTCTACAAACACCTCCTCTGAAGTGCTCTGAATAAAAAGTAAGCCGTTAGACAGCGTTTCACTTTACAGTTCGTACACATACATGGCCTTGCGAAGTCCTATACATTTCCTGACTGACGGTGGATTAGATAAACAAGAAGGAAAAACTGTTATACCTGTTCAGTTTCTCCTATGTCTTTTCTGCATCTGCCAAAAGCCCCCGTGGCTACCGCTTCGATATCTTCAGACATGACGAAGAACTTAAAAAAAAAAAAATGTCACCGCTTCAGTCAGTGAGGCGAACGCTTACAATCCGAAGGGCCTTTTAACCTCTACAGCCAGCCCATTAAATACCCAATACCCTTTCACCATGACAACCCCCTCGATTATTAAGATGTCATTTAAAAAAAGCAAAGATCCTAGACCTTGGATACAAAAGCAAAAACCTCTTGACCAAAAAGTTATCTTTTGTTTATTATTCGCTTAGAATGTATAGGCTACATTTAGAATTCTGAACTGCTTAAGAGCGATTTAGAACCCAACATATCAATTTCCACTGTCAATCAAAACAAGTTTAAGTCGGTGGGGAAAGGATTTGATTTATTTAATAACAGCAATTAAAAGAACACAAATTGATCACAAATGTATGAGCGGGGAAACCCAGAAACGAAGAGGTTTAATTGGCTACTCCACTGCTAATTACTGAATTTAAGAAGCAAAGTGCCATTTTCCCTTGCTTTTGCCAACTCCAAGAAAATACTGAGCATACTAAATAAAGCAGAGCTCTAGCCAGCACCCAGCTGCAGGTGATTCACGCTGATTCTTTCAAGCGAAATGTACTTGGCCAATTACAGACAAGGGAAAGCAAGGAAGTAGTTACCTGATGTTTTAAAGATATATACTGAGATAGACAGGTAGTATATTGGGCTCTGTATCTGGTTGACTCTTTTTGATGAAGCGACGAGGATCAGTCGTTTATATAATCTTTGGTAATCATTGTACCCTATTTATCGTTTTGAAAGTAGCTCTTAAGATACATATAGTTAGTATAATTGTAATTTATATCTTGACTGACCCTTTGCAACTCATAAAAACGACATCACAGCACAGACTATACAATAAAACAGTGTGCGAAAATGTCAAATGGCTATGCGACGTATAAACAAGTTTGGCAAAACATGCCAAGTTGCTTCTACTGTAAAAGTTGTGTATAGCCTGTATACATGATAATAAAAAGGACTATGCGCATGGCAACAAAATTGAAAATAAATCAACGAACGAGACGTATTGCAGTCACGAAACTGCAGTAGATGACCAGTTCAGGTCGTTTCGCTTACCTTTTTATTGGACATCGAATTTAATCTATTTTCATTACTCTCCACTTTGCTGCACACCAGCATTTGCTCACTTTTCCAGTACATCGGACTTTCGGATTCGATCGGCTGTCGCATGCCACAACACCAAAAAAATAAATTAACAAAATAAAAAACCGGATTCAGGGATCCCAAACAATGTCCTTCAGATATCCAGAGGAAGGTTGTTACTCACAGAATCCAATTACAGAGTCTGTTCTTACACGGTCCCTACCAAAACTTCTGTTTTAGTGAGGGTGGAACTCCTTTACTTTTCCCTTCCGACTCAGATGGCCGCACCTCCTTGACTGAAACACACGCCTTAAGAAGCAAGAGATTGTTTCATGAGGAATAGGGTACCGTGAAACCCAAGTCAGGAAATGCCCCAGCCACTTTTGACTGACTTTATCGCTCATCATTTGGCAAGCTCCACTGATCACCCAGAACAAACTCTTGTGTTTCATAGCGCACCGTATGTAGCTTAACATATAAAAATAAGAAAGTGAAACAAAGTATTCTTTTATTAAAGTTTACTTTTAATACAAAGTCGGCGACTATCACCGTGTTTTTGTATCTTAACACTACTTTGCACAGCCGCAATCGTTCTTTTAATTCTCTCCCATTAAGATTAACCTGACGCATCTGGATGAGAGGAGGACGGCTCTTTCAAACCGACGAGCTGCACTTGTTTAGCGGTACAACGGAACAATAGCATCACTATTGAAACCTGCTGAGGTTGGGAAGATTAGACAAATCAATTGAATACAGCATGTCTTGTTATCCACACGCAAAAAAATAATTTGGTGTTAGTTCTTTTGATTGTTATGCGCTTTCATGGCTTACCAAAGTTTGGAACACCTGTGTCGTCATTTAAATTGTAGTTGTTATGAGGGCGATCAAAGGCCTGGTTTAAAAAATAAAATCAACCTAAGAGAATGCTCTGCCTTTTAAATGCCAGTAATGTTAATTTTATCACGCTCTAACCAAAGTGCATGAATATACGATCAATTAACTGTGGGCTAATAAACGTGGGCCTTTTACTATCAGAAAAATCTAACAAATAGATTTGTTAGTAACACTGGTTGGATTCAAACAGCGCTTAACAAAAATAAAATATATGCGCTATGCAACACTCTTCCGATAGCGAAGAGGAGGACATCATTAAAAGATTTTGTTTCGAGGTTAATGAAATTTCTTGGCACTAAATGTGTCTAATGCCTGCCTACGCTGCACTGTATGAACCGGAGACTTCTGATTAAATATTTTCTGTGTTCAATCGCTAATCTAAGATATGACATGAGATATGACATAAGGCTTCCATTTTTCATTTTTTGAAAGTTTTTTTTAACATGTTTTGGACATTTAAACATGTTTTGGGAAAAGCATATTTATATATAAATTGTTTGGAGTTAAATGCATCCTTTTTAAACTTTAATATGCAATTGAAATATGAGTTCTATAACCAGAGGAGTGTTTATTGACTCAGGAATTCTAATATTTATGATTTTGTTCAGAAATATGTTGTTCATGAAAACAATACTTTGAAACAAACCAATGAGATCAACTGTGACATGTGTGTAATTTTTTGGATAACAAAACAAATATTGTTAATAATAATAATAATAATAATAATAATAATAATAATAATAAAGTTCGCTTTTGAGGGAAGGGGGCGTGTTGTACCGTTTAACATATAACGAAATCGTATATTTTTTGGAACAATATTCATGTAATAATATTTGAAAATTAACTAATATATTACTGTCAATGATAACAATTTATCGATTACTAATCAGCATATTCAACATAATCATTATCAAATATCATTGTATATTTAAGTTGAAAATATAGATAAATAATACAAACTACACAAAAATGTTACAGTTTAGATATAAAAATGCGAATGTGGAATTTTTAATATAATGTAAGTATTTATACAAGAATTTGGCCGAATGTCCAAAACGCTTTTTGACCTTGATTTTAGCCTGCAATATTGTGCATGGTGTGTTTATTATTGTTTGTATTATTATCATAATAATTTCTTTTGTTAAAACGTTTTCAAAGCAATTCAATTTGAATACAAAAATCGTCATATTGCAAGAATTGTAAGGGTTTACTTTTTGAAGATCACCAGTCTATAGTTTACAAATAGGCCCATCCAGTATTAGTTTCGGCAACTAAGAACAAAAACTTATGTTTGAGTCCTGCAGATTTTAGTTTTTTCGAATTTGCCGAAAGTCGCCTGTATCGAAAAGTAAACGCTATACAATAAATCGATAATGTTTTTTATCTAGAACCAATGCATTGATTTTTCATTTATTGTGTCATACGAATTATAATATACAGTGTGAACATGTCATTAGTATTTCAGTTTAAAAAATGTGTCATCATTTATTCAAGCAAAAAGTCACCAATAGGCCATAACGAATAGGATATAATATCCTGTACAATACAAATGCACTGTTTTAATATTTCATATCGACCTGTCGAATACGATTTGAGGTCTAGAATATCCTGTAATTCGTACCTTAAATGGTCATTAATCTCATAGTCTCATTTGGTCATTAGTCTCCAGACCGATGTAACATGTATTTGCCAAACTCTATGTACAATAGGACACTATGAAACTAAATGGAAACTAAGCCTATTCATTTCAGTGTGGTGGAAGAGATTAATTGACAGGTGGTGTGTGCCTTTCCCTCCCAGATTTGTTTTAATGGCATTGAATTAACATCCATTTTACTGCATGTCTTTTTCAATGTTCGGGTTAGCTTGCTGAGTTTAAGCTTCCTTTAATCAGTCCTTTATAACATATTCCAAAATTCGTTTTACCTTCACCAAATGTAAAGGTGAAAATGTACAAAAGTATGTCATAAGACTTTTATACATATTTTAAAATAAAATACAGTGAAATGTAGAACAAAACCGTGAATACTTTTAAACAGGTTCTGATACCTTTATATAGCTAGGTAAGATAAGTGCTTGTGTGTGTGTGTGTGTGTGTGTGTGTGTGTGTGTGTGTAAGCTTGTTTTGTGTCTGTATGTAGGTGTACATTATTAATTTTAAGTGTACCATAGTTCAAGCCTTAATGATAATAAAACGATGGGACAAATAAAACATAAGTAACACATCACATTCAAAAGGCCTTTCCCGCATCATTGAAAGCTACAATAGCCAGTGACCTATTCTGACTTCAGCTACAGCTGGGAATTGAAGTATATCAGAAAAAAAATCCTTCTAACTGCTGGGCATATGATTCCCCATTTAAAACCCTTCTTTTACTTTCTTATAATAGAAATGCATTTTGTAATGGGTCAGGATGGCGGGTTCTTGATATCAAAGTGAAGCAGCGCTAGGCTCCCATTTCCTCCCCTTGGTGCAGTTATAACAGAAAGGGAAGAAAAGTGACAGGCGTTTGCTGCTGCCTTTGTTTCTCATAAAGTCCAATCATTCAGCATTCACTCTCCCCATCTCAAGTGCACATGGAAAAACCATGCTGCAGCAGAAGTAGGCTATTAAAACATAACTGTGTATTTATGTTGAATACAAAAGTAATGTAGGGGAGCATTATTCTTTACAGGTATTCTATTGTGGTTTTCATTTTATTCCCTCAAAACTCATTTTTCTTAAGAGCATAACTGTTCAGTGCCCGCTTAGCTAGATTATAGAGCTACGCACAAAACATGAATAGTTTTGTGGACTGGTTTACAGAAGCGTACCCCTTATCCGAACCCAAATTAGAACGGACTGTGTTTACGGTGCCGGTAGGGAGTCTGCAAGGTATGATAAAGAAACAATGCTGCCCAATAGCACTGATACAGTCACTCTGCTCCCACAATTGGGATTTAAATACTATATGAACTTTTCCATGTACAGTGTAATCATGTTTGCTGTTGTTGAAAAGCTAATGCCATGAGCAGCAAGGGGGTGTCATTGATGGTACGTTACGGTGGGCACTGAATAAAGATCTAGGAAAGCCAATCAAAAGTGAACAGTAGGCAAAGCTAGTTATCCATGAGTCAGCAGTCAGCTGTGCTACAAATGGTTAATGTGGGGTGATACACTAGTTAATGCAGGGGTCATTGTTGCTACTTCAGTTTTTTTTGTGATTGTCTTTCTTTGATGATTTGGGTTTTTTCTTTGATCTTTGGGTATATGGGGCAAAAGTACTACTTCAAGAAGACTTCTGAACATTTCACACATAGTCATTCCACCTTACATTCTTTGCTACTGCATACTGTCTAAACTAAACATTATAAATCACATTTATTTATCACATTATTTAAACAGGTATTCCTGTTTGACTGTAACCGTTACATGTATAGAACTCAGGGTGATTCTTAAAATGACACTATTTCCTGTCGCTGTCATTGTTCCTCCAATGTAATTTCATTTACACATGACAAATGCTGCATTCATGCTTTGTATCAAATAAGACTATTCACTGTGAGAATATTTTTGCGAGGGGGTTTGTGTTGTTAAGGGCAAAGGTTTAGGGCAGGGGAAATACTAAGCAACAATATCCCAAACTAGGAATGGATTCATTTTTCATTCATTATGTAGTGAATGGAACGAGCTGGCACCAAGTGATTGGACAGCACTCACAAGAACAATTTATATCACGTGTGGTTATATAACTATACTTATTATTGGTACGTCTAACCACAGGCATAACCTTTAATTTTTTATGCATCTATCCTAGAGGCCTTTATCGTGTTTTTAGTCCCTATAAAACGGTATTGATGAAGAGGAAATATCTATCCTTCCGTTGTGAGCTTGTCTGCCCTGCTAATTTTACATAGGCTAGAACAAGGAGCTGGGGATCAAAAGGGATAGCTCCTTGTGATGTGATGCTCAAAGTTTCCACTTTGCGTTGAGAATTTCAGGAGAGCTGCAGTATTGCCATTATTATAAGAACATTAAGAGGCCTGCGAGTTCACAGCACAGAGCAGGGTTTGGTTCCGCACACTACACAGCGCTCCCTTCTTGTCCCCCAGTCACTGCTGAAAACCACAATGTCCCCCTTCACTGCCTTCACAGCTACTCCCACTGCGCTCCTCAGCTTCCCCAGAGACCTGCCGCTCTCCCCTGCTCCCATGTGACACCCCCCTGGTCCCTTCTGCACTTGCAGGGATCAGTGGGAGAGAGGGGGATTTCCTGCAGTAATGCAGAACACAAGCTAGGAGGAGAGGGGTATGAGTGAAACTACCTTCACCGGCCAGAGGGCCATACATGCCTCTCTGGACTGGTGTGTAAAATAAGAAATGTACTCATACACATTTATAAATGTGTAAACTGTTTAGGTAATTACTGTGAACCAAAGAACTCAACTATTGTGAACCATAGATACTTTTGTCCTTAAAGGTGAATTGTGCTTTGGTTTCAAGGTCTATAGTTTCATTACCTCTGGTGTGTTTTCATTAATAAACTAGAGCTCCGAACGTGTCCCATTTCATTTAAGTGATAAAGTTACACTTCATTACTCAAGGGAAAAGATAAAATAAATAGCAAATTGTGAGATTCATCATCCTAAAGATATAAGTTTGTCAATCTGGGCCGAGCCTAAAATAAAATCTAAGGACTAAAAATGTCTAACATATAAGGAAAGTCTGATGTAAAATCACAATCAGTGATTAGCTTAATGCTCCTCCTAAACCTGTGCGCTAATGCAGTCAGTGCTCCAGCTTGTGACACACATGAGCAAATAAACCTTTTTCTCTCTCTTTACATAGCAATGTCTACCCATAAACATCTTCACTGACTGATGGATTTAAAGCACATGTTCACTAGTTCACGGTGGCCGCATTCAAAGCACTGCACCGCACAAGCTAATCCCCACCAAAGCTCTCTGCGTTTACTGTTGTTGTTATGTCATGTTCCCTTTCTTTCACTTGAAACACCCGCAACTTAAACTGATCATGGCCAAGTGCACCCGAGGGCAGCACACACCACGACCGCCTTGGCAGAGACGCTTTAAAGAAATTGAAATGGAAAGGCTTAACATCAAGACAGCGGAGTCTGCCAAAGTATCGCTATCCCAGAGCAGAAGAACTCCCAAGCATCCCAGGAACATGCACACTGTTGGTGCAGACCGTCCTTCCTTGTTTTTCCAAAAAAAAAAAAAAAAACCATACACAATCCGCCCCCTTCCCCCTTCCCGCCGCAACCCTTCCATCTCTCAGTGATTGTTTTGCTTGCCGCTTTAGTAATTGTGTCCACATCTTGTTTGAATACCAGCGCTGTGTAGGGCTCTCTCTATTGTGTTATCAACGACACAGTCCCCCCAGATGTCTGCTGAGCTGTCTGCCAGGAGACATCGACTCCCACACAATACCAGTCAAGACATTTCATCTCCTTGACTCTTGGACGTGGAAGAATAACAAAGGAGGAGGAAATGACGTCTCTGTGTTTGTCGACAGACACGCACAACACATTTGTCCTCTGTTTGTAAAACATGAGGCTATTAATAGAACAGTGACCATAAGTATACACAGAGAGCTCTAAAATCCATTTGCAAGCCACAGAAACGTATATGTTTCACCCCATATATGTTTACAGCCTGCTCTAGGAAAATCGTATGCAGCCCCATGCAATGACTGCAGGTATAATTGCCGTAAATATCAAGCCATAATCAACTGGGAGTCAACGGTTGTTTAGACATCCACCAACTCATGGGCAGAGTTTAAGCAGCGCTCCATTCTCTGATAGTTACTTATAGCTATGGTAGTGCTGTCAACACTTATCTTTTAAAGATGCCATTTTCAAGAGCCTCTAATTTGTTTTTGCAGTCTTAACTCTCAAGTCTAAAATTGTTTTTTTTTCTATAGCTTTTCTACCAGCTGGCCTTTTCCTGAAACATTATCTGTGACTCAATCTCATCTCCTGAAATTACATTTTTGTTTTTCACAAGTAGTAGCACAAAGCTCTAATTGGTCTTTGCTATGGCAGTGAAGGTGCTTTTGAGAAAAACCTGGTGAAGCTTCAAAAATGTCATTTTGTGTATGAGTTCTATATATAAGAAAACAGTGCAGGAGTTGTGAAAGAGAATAGTCCATTAAAAGACTAAAGTCAATTTGGATAGAATTGAATGTTTAAATAAAAGGGACAAAATGTGTGTGATTGAATACAGCTGTCAATTTTGACTATTCACCAAAGCTTGTGTTGTCCAATTACTCTTAATTGTGACATATTTACAATTGACAATAGCTGTGAATTTTGTTGCATTTGTTGGTATGTTGAGTAATCTTGATGTTCCTTTGTAAGTGAAGGTGAGAAATGCATGTGTTTTGGTCAGTTCAGTTCATCGCTCTTAGGTTCATTTTTCAGGGATGTTTTGTGTCTAAATTATAATGCAGATCAGGATAACTAGTAACATTCATTCTGAAACGACTCATATATAATTTGTTTTCAAAATGATGGCAATCAGCACAGCCACTCGACATGAAACCAAGGGACCTTCGCTCAAAGCATAATCACTGGTGATGAAAAAACAGTAAAAAGGGACATTCTAAATGTATAACTTATTTAAATAATGCTAGGTTTTATGAAAAAAGTGTATTCTTCTTAAACTGAATGCACTTGTACATATTTGATTGGAGTCCTGGATTTAATTAAGGTTTGTTGTTATTATTTCAAATATAATCGAATGCTTGTATCAGTAGTATAAGGACATTAACTCAATCAATTCACTCAGCCTAGATCTAGCTAAATCGCCTTTATTTGGCTGAATAATAATTTTGAAACATGCAGACCAAGACTGCAATGTTTTTCTGGGTTTTATTGTGGTACAGCTACAGCCTCTGTCTTTTGAGAGTAAAGTTTATTTTCCAGAAGTTTTTCAGGGAGTTTTTATGATGTGCAAGGCACCAGCAGTGTGGATGGGTGTGCAGTTGTAGCTGATGATCTTAGAAACACAGATTTCTACATATGGTTGTGAGCCCATAAATACAAACAAGTGTGGGAAAACCCAGTTCCTGTCAGAGAAGCATTGGGTTTGTTCTGAAATCCTTGGCTTCGGCTACATCACTAAGTTTACCTCAACAAACCACAGAAAACAAACCCGGCCACATGCGTCAGTGGGAAGACTGTTCTTTTTTGGCAGACCACCAAAGTCCTTTTCGAGTGGAGGTTTGGTGCCACTTGCACGGCGGTGCCACTGCCAACTTCACCGGAGATGGTTGGAGGAAGCCTGCTTGTTTCTTTAGTTCATCAATGTTTTTTAGGGCTCGATTTGATTGAAGTAAGGGAGCTGAGCGCGTGTAACATGACACCATGGGCCTGGGAGGGCAAGGGTCTCAGAAGTGCTCTGGTTAAATAAATTGCATGTGACATGTTAATCTGAGGAGCTCTGCGGTTAGATTTCCTGGCACTGTGGCTGTGCCGCTGGAGGAAGGGAAACTTGGGCCAGATTAATCCCAAACGCGGTGGGTCCCCAGAAGCCTACCTGAAACTTAGCAACGAGGAGAGACGTTTCATGAGCCCCATTATGGGCGGAGGAAAGTGAGATGTCAGTCATGGACTTTAGTTTCAACCAATAAAAATGTTTTGTCCTCCACAGAAAAACAGAACAATTGGTTCAAATCAGCAGAACACTGATTGTATATGGCAGGTCTGCTCATTTTTGGGTTTCATGAGACTTTCTTCTTTCTCTCATCGCTAGCTGAAAACCGGAGAATGCAAGCATGCTCTCAAAGACACATTAACCAGGTCTGAAGCACAGCAATGTGATGAGTCTGTTTAAAAGGAGAACATTTTTTAGGTTTCAGGCAAAGCACATTATATACTCTCCCAATTTAACTTCAACAATGCAGAATAATTCATTCTGGACAGAATAATTGTTAATTATATTGAAGGCATACACACATACTACTACAGGAACAGCATTTTGGATCTTTTTATAATTTATTTCATAGATATATGGATATTTTCATCTGCATTTGGCAGTAGATAGCCCGGGAAAGGGGACAAGCTGTTACAAATGTGGAATTTGTGAAACAGTCCAATAACTGCTGAACTAGAGCATCCAAATTCATGATTGGCTGGCTGAGTGTTTACATCCTTGGAGCCAAACTGTTGCACAAGTTTTTTTAATTTATTTATGTATTTAAAAAATAATTTGCTGCTGGGTGAGCAATCCTGCTAAGACACTGCACCAGTGTGTGGATGCACCCCACAGGGGTATTGAATCCAGATGGTCTCTTTTGGTCAGCATGCTCCGCTAGATATTTAGTCCCAGGTGGACCACAGGGTAAGAAGAAATGACAGGCTTACAAAACAAGAAAATATTTCTTATATTTTTTTTTGCAAAAAGAAATGACTCAAGTGACTGAAATTATTTTTACATTTTATTCAGATTTATATATTGTGGGTAATCTGTGCAGCTTTGGATAAGGGTTCCTTCTGAACAAACAGTACTAAAAAAATAATACCAAAATGGCTGTAGCTTACAGTAGCAGCAGTATGCATTTCCCTCTAGCCTGTATGATGAAGGGGCCCTCATGCGGAATGTAAACAGAGCATTTGGGGGTCCATCAGCAGTGTGGCAATGGTAATCTCGCGTGCCTGTAAAAACGGGGGCCAGGCACGATCTCCACCACTCCTGTGGAAGTGGAAATGAGCCCGCTGACAGCTCTGCGAATGGCACTGGCTTTCAGCACCAGTGCTATCACTGGAAAACGGGAAACAGAAATGATAACAGCCATCCCGATCTGGAAGTGATACCCAAAGCACACAGCGTCCCACTTCCGCTGCGCTGGGGTTCCCGTCTTCTGATGGTGTTTGTTCTGAAGATGGAGAGGAACAAATGAACACCGGCTATTCCTGGGGATCCTGAACATTCATGATCCACCATCTGGTTCCCAGGGAGCCTTTGAGAGGCAGGGCAGTGCAGTTTGCTGTCCTGAATCCTGATGAGCCTGATCCTGCTCTTTTCCATGCAAATGGATTGAATTCTGTCCTTTATGTTAGTTTATCAGTCTTCTGCCATAAACACACACACACACACATTTTGTCAATGGACATCTTTTTCAATCACTTGTGAAATGGAAATCAGTTTCCCTTCAGTAATGCTTGTTTAATGCTTAGTTAACATTAGGCTGCCATTCAATCACTTTTTTGTCCTTAACTTTGGTGCATAATTAAATGCAAGTGTTTATTTTTGCTTGCCAATTAATTTCTTGTAGTGCATGTTATTTACATTTTACATCGATTTTGGTATTTTCTCAGTGCTAAATTCCCTAAAGCTCAGTTGATTGCTGGGGTATGTGGATCAGCTGTTGAGCAGGGTCTTGGAGACTGACTGTTAATTAGTCATTGAAAGTAGCTGTTGTGCATCCCTCTCTTGTCCAATAAGGTTGCAGTAATGCCTATCCTTTTGGGGTTAAAAGAGGCAGTAAAATGGGAACCTGTGTTGATCCTGATCCTACTTTCACCTACTGTTTGAGGGTTCCTTTGCTGGGGTTCTCAGACCAGTTGATGTAGAGTAGTAAGAGTGTTGGTAAGCCGAGCTTTTGTCCAAATGTTGCACTTAAAGACAACATCCCTTTGCAGGGTTACCTGCTGTTTGTTGGCTTTTATGAGATTGGGAACTGATTACTTGGGCTCTTTCCTGATCACCTGGTGTTTGGGAAATCAGCATCCCCACAAAGCCATTTTATGTACTGGTTTTATTTTAAATTTGGGATAAAGAGTACTTTTTTCACATCAATGCCTTGATGAAGGCAGCGGATAGTAGGCATTTGTCTGATGACAAGGCTGATCAGAAACATACGAGGGAGACAGAAATAGATCTTAGCTGCTTTCAGAGTGTTCGCAGGTTTATTGGTAATAGTACTGTAGTCTCAATTATTTGCTAAGTAAGTCATAGGCTCAGTTGAAATATTCTCTCACTCTCAAAAACACACATACACAGGCATACAAAACAGAGAATCAATTAAAATCATAATTTGCAGCCAAAATGCAAGGTGAAAAACATCTTTCAGACATGAAGGTGAACAGAATAACAAACAAGGCTATCTGGTTGATCTAGATTTTCAACTCTGAAACGTGTGCATACTAAGTCAGGCTGGATTTGAAAATGCTATAAGCATTTTTCTTCCTCTGCAAAGTGAAATCACACAATATGGAAGACTGGAGGGGAGCTTAAGGGGAGGGTGGCCAGCGAACAGAACCACTTCCTTTGCAGCAGGCCCCTTTGTCTCCTCCAATAGCGCTGTCCGTGAAAGTGGAGAGCCACACGTGAGTCCTCCCACAGGAGCCTAATGGGTTTAGTCTGTAGGATTTCCTTCTTCGGTGACATTATCATGAGAAATTACACCGTATTGCCGTTTGGACGCAATGAGCTCTGACAGCCATCTCTCGCTGGGCACTTGCGCGCTGCGGCGGAGAGGCACGCGATGCGGAGAGACAGGAAGGTGTCGTCTAGACGTTTCACTTTGAGGTTCGGTTCAACATCCACCATCCCGGAGGGCTGAGACCCCCACACACAAGCACGTATGCACACACACACACTCACACACACACACACACACACACACACACACACACACACACACACACACACACACCCCGCTACACGCATCACGCCAGCCAACGCCTGACGACTGTTCCCATGTTAACGGCCGCTCACGGTAACCCACCACCGAAGCACAGGGGGGAGGCTAGTTAGATGAGAACGGAATCCTCGGGCCTCCGTGGTCCTTTCATCCACCCAGGCCTTTTGTCCGAGAGGCTGGAGGAAGGGAACCCGAGAGCTCCCAAATGCACATCTCTCAATTTTAAATCAACTACGACAACAGAAAACATGGAAAAAAATTCACATGAAACAAAGTCTGCACAAGATGAGGCCCACATTCAAAAGTCAGATTCGTAACCATAGGCTGGCGTCACCAAAGGTTAACTGAAAAGGGATTCTTCCTCTTGTGCCTGACAAACTAAAATGCAGTATTCACCAGAGATAGGTGATGTGACACTATGAACCGATGAGCTGAATGTTCCTGCCATCCACAGGTGTACAGTCACTCCTCAGTGGTTCTTGGTGCCGGGGTGGCGTACGGTGGGCGAGTGCAGGGGGAAGCACAACTCTGTGTCCAGTGCTGATCTCATTGTTATTCTGGCTTTTGGGGATTTCTCAGGGGCCTCTGACAGAAAGAGGAAACGCTGCGTGTAAAACTCCTGCCTTCATCTGGTAGTGATTTGTCAGCCTGGTGTACCCTGGGCCTTTATTTGCCGTGGCGTCGGCCAAAGAGGGGGAGCCCAGGGACCGCTCTGATTACCCCGGGCTGAGTGAGCAAGGCCTGCTGGTGCACAGCAGAACAGGTAGTTCATGGGCCGGGGGAGGGAACGGGGCAAGTCGCCTGGGCCTCTGGGGTTAGTGTCTGTGTTAAGTGAGGTCCTCCTCCAGTTTCCGTCTCCCCCGTGACGGGACGCTCACTCTCCACCCCTCAGCCGGCTGGGATAATCTCAGCCGTAACAACCCAGCTAATTCTGGGATGATGTCATGACAGATGGGGCCTCTTGAAGGCCCGTCTCATCTCTTTCCAGCAACGTCAGGAAGAGATGGAATTGTTTTTTTCCCTTCCATAGGTTAATTCGGTCCCTTTGCCAGCAATGCGGAACCACATGGAACATCTGACCCATTTTCTATGGGATCATTTAGCTGTGGCCTTCAGGCATTAGGGATGTTTGTGAGCAAATACCTAATGACACAGATCTTCCCTTGCTCTTCTACAGGTTCAGTTATCCCTGCCAGCTTCAGCACTGCATGGAACCCTCTGCTACCCATTCACAGTGACTCAGTCATCCCTACAGTGTCCTCCCCTGCCATGGGTTTTTGGTTTAGTCCATGCTTTTGCTCAAACAGTGCACCACAGAAGAATTTTGCTTTGCTAAACTCCCCTGAGGCCTATTAGAGGAGAGTGTATCATGTATATAAAGACATATAACATTAGGCAGAGCAGAGGTTAGGGACTAGAGTCCAGTCCCAAGGCATAAGTCTCTCTGTGAGGCCATGTAATAACCACAGCTCTGATAATTACCATACAAAGCCCCTGTGAACCAGCGGTCCATTCTGCTCAATGTCCAGAACACTACCGTGTGTCAGTCTTGACAGCGCTGGTTTGAACGGCAACACCGCTACTTCCCACCAAACACCTACTGCCGTGTTTTTCTTTCTTTAATCACACCATTGATTGTAGGGGCCCTATTTTATTACCATAATTTTCATTTAATCTCATAATGAGTTCCTTTTTTAATGTAGTGTGGCAACAGAGACCCACACCGGCGTGTTTCACTAAGTTACATCAGTTTAAACTTTGACCAACCACCATTACTGAATTTGGAAAGGAAGGCGGGGAAAGCATAAACAAATTACAGCTCCAGTTTACCATGAGGGCATCTTTCTCCGGGCCGTGGACCCCTCTTTTTTCCCAGTCTAGACCAAAGGAACTCTGCAGTCTCCTGTCACACTGACCTTACCCCAGGCACAGCACGTACCTTCTCTCAGGAAATTCAAAACTTCCAACAACTCCCTCTGGATCTTTTTTAACACACCCTGAAAACTTTATATCCATAAAAAGTGGGTACTTAAGTTCCTTTTGGACCTGTTCAAACATGTTCTCAAAAACTTGAACTAAAGTGAGCTTTTTGGGAGTTTTAGGAACACTAATGGGAGTTCATTCTAATTCATTCTACAGAAGAGTTGGCAGCGTCACTGTTTTTCAAATGACTGTCATTACTGTAAGCTCTTGCTTCACTGTCACTCCTTGTAGAGATAGATTAATATACTGTTTATAGCTCAAAATGTTTAAAATCAAAACCTTTTCTGCGTATTTATTTCTCAACCTAAACCATCAAGACGACAATTCCTATTTTGTTTAAAATGTAGTGAGAAAGATTTGAAGTGACATGCAAAGTGGTTCTCCTGTGGTCTATCAATTACAAGAGCTAAAAACGTATTTTGTTCTTTGAGCTCACATGAGAGAATATATTTGTGTGGCAGTGGAAAACTGTGGCAAAGGGAAATAATTCATATACCTGGTATGCAGCACTCTGATTGGTGCTCTAGAGATGGCATAATGACAAGAGTGGATGTTTTCATTTTGTTTGCAGGTCTGAACATACAAACAAAAGCACCAGAAACTCGGTAAAGTTATCAGGGCCACAGGCTTTTTGTTGCAATACCTTTTACTCCTGTGTGTTTCCAACAGATGTAAAGAGGAGAGCTGAAAAAAGAGGCAGTGAATGGAGCTTGCTGGACTTCCCTTTGGATCCAGTAGGCCCTATTTAAAGGCGAGAAGGAGACAGCAGTGAAAAGGGTAAAAATTCCACCTTTGAGGGGAAGGGAAGCGTGAGGCAGAGCGATGACAGTAATCTGCAGAATAATTCCAACAATGATAACAAAGGTGAGGTGTTGAAGGGCTCCTGCTTTTCACACCTGTCCCAGCTGCCCAGAGAAGGCCTGTGACAGTTTCCTCCCCCCAGTGAAACTGTACAGAGAAGACAGATGAGTCCGAGAGTTAGACAGAAGGGAGGGAGGGGTGGGTTATTGGGGTGGTGGAGGGCATGACGTCTTCCTGTTGGCAGAAAAAAACAGGCTCTTTGCCACAGAGAAAAAGACTCTTCATTGCGAAATGATGGTGTAGGACTACAGAATCATTGTGACGTATGATTCAACACGCATATGACATCAGTAGTGGTAACCTTGGTGCAATGGACATGGATTCCAGCATATTTAAGAGGACAGGGGATAAGCGTCCCCCCAAGAGCATGGTGATGCCCCCCCCCCCGATCCCACCAGTAGGGACCAAGCATCAAGACAGTGACACACTGAATCATTTTCCCTCTGCTGAACTGAGAGGTTTCTCATCTATTTTATTTAAATTCTGTTCATTAGTAATCAGTTGTTTATCTGTCTACCCAAAAGTAACTCAAGGAAATGAACAACCTCTTAGTTATCAAGGACACTACTCTTAATCAGAAACCCTGGGAGTAATTGTAAACTCTGGTGCTCGCCGTGGGTGTATGGTATCTTTCATGTTGATGTGAAATGCGATACGTTCTGAGAGCAAACATAAAGAAACCAGCCCTGGGTTATTTACATACAGTCCCACAGGATTAAGTGAGGGTACTGAACCCGGGTCTAGGTTCTGCCGAAGACACGTGTGCCTATGGGGACACTGTATGACCTCTGCCCCAATCCGTGTCCCTTGCCAGTGACCGCAGGGCCTCTGTGGTAAAATAAAGAGAGATAAGTGAATTTTCACATCTAATGACCCTAAATACATTTAACCTTATTAACTGCATGAAAGAAAAAGAGAAGGGAAAGTGGTAACTTGATTTTCAATAAGGTACTGGTCTCAGATAATCATCTCAGCTTGTTCTTACTTTCTCCTTTGCACACTTATTTCAAATACCTTCACAGCAAATACTGTTGGTTCAGCACATCCACAGGGTCCCTACAGGTATTCCAGTCAATTCAACCCCTGTAGATAATCATCTTTACATAACCAAATGCACAAATGGTGGCTATGAAAAGATCTTGCGGGAAACTAATCCTACATGCATAATAATAATAACAGGAGTAGTCCCTTCCCTGGTTTGGGCTGCTGGCATCATGTTGCCCTGCACTGGGCCTCTAATTATTTCATCATGTAGCAGGAAATCCTGCCAGGTCCTGTGTAAACAGCCCGGGGGGGAGTCGTCCCCATCAGCGCCCGCGTGACATCTGACATGTGCGTGCCCCGCAAGCCGCAGCCAGGCCAGCCCCCACGCCCCCGCCCTGCCGCCCTCCCTCCGGGACCCCGAGTCTAGAGTGTCGCTCTGCATACCCCCCCGCCCCCCCATCCCGAAGGCTGAGCCCTCCGTCAGGCGCTGACCTCCGACCCCCACCAATGTGTGGGCCCCGGTGGCCCTCGGACTGAAACCCACCAATCACCTACCCTATACCCTCCCCCCTGTCCTGCAGACGAACGAGCAGAGTTGGGGGGCAAGGGGGCACGTGTCAATGCCGGGGCGCGCAAACCCATTTGTCTTGGCCGCTGCTCTGCATAAATTATCTGGGTCTAAAATTCCTGCCAAAGTGCCTGTTCCTCGCTCTGCAAACACATCCAGCTCCCCGACTGCACTCCCCTCCCCCTGGCATGATGAGTGCTCACACCTCAACCTGAGTTGCTGGTGTTATCATCTGCTGTCAGTCTGAGAAGAAGCCCATGATAGGCCTGTGAATATGTCCTGAGCCAGGCGGGCCTTGCAGCCGTCCCCGAGCGTGCGGTATAACCTTACAGCATAACATTACAGCATAACGCTGCAGCATGAGCTCCAAGTTTTTCGAGCTGCCTCTTGGTTTAAAAGTGATCTGGATAAATACTGGCCATATTTAGAGCAAGCTGCACAGATAGTCACAGCTGTAGTGTATTTGTCTTTCACTGAAAATGCTTACTTTTACATTTCTTTTTACATTTTAAAAGATTGTGTGTGTGTGCGCGCGTGTGTGTGTGCATGCCCACTTGCATGTGTGTGCCTGTACTTTATTGTGAAACACATCTTTCATTTGGTGCTCATGTAAATTCCGTCTGCTTTTGCAAATGTTATTCAAGCACAATCACTGTAAAAGTCTGCTGTAAGGATATTAGTAGCAAGAATTTAGACCTAAGTGCTTTTGCTTCACAAACACAAGATATTATAGTGTGTGGTTCACTCTGGACTGAGAGAAATATTTACTTCGAGATGAAAAAAGGCTCGTTTATCATGAACCACCATCTGTCAAAATAGTTTTTGGATTGATGGCATGCCCAAGCCTGAATCTGGTAGCAGATTCTAAATTGACTGTTTGCGTGTCAGAAAGTAATAGTTTCTCTGTAAGGTTTTATCCCAATCTCCCAACCCTCTGTGCAGCACTGTTTAAGTACATCCATTTGCTAAACATGGCAGGCACATACTTTGGGTGTATCAAAGTGAATTTTGTTTTCACAAATGAAATAAAATGATGTGTTAACCCTGTCCAGTCAGCAGAAGTTTACTAACTCACATTACCTTTGAAGCCATACTCTTACACTTTTCAAAAGCGCAACCATAATATTTTTTGTTCATTAAATTGGATTTGACCCATTATATTACCCTGTATCCTTATGCTTATTAAATTAAATAGATTTCTTTCTTATCTGAGAAGTATATCTCTCCCTTTTTATAAAACTGTGGGAGTACTACAGCAGCAGTCTTCTCATTTACAAGTAATTGGACAAGAAACAAGAAGGACAAGATACAACAAGAAGTTACAATAATTCACAAAAGAGATCTATGCCCCAGGTAGAGCCAATGTCACACACATAAACACGAGCAAACACACACACGCAAACACACACACAGAGCAAAGACAGACAGGGGGCCCTTATTTACAGTTAGTGCAGAGTGAAGATAACTGCTGAGTCAGGATCTCCAGTGACTGAAAGCACAAAAACATTAAGTGATGTCATTGAAGCCCTGGTGAAGCTGTGGTTATTTGTCTCAATTATGCTGTCATATATCCACTTAAAGTAACAGATTTCTCCTGAAAGCGGTCATGTGTAAATATTAATTGGAGGTTGTGGAATATATGAAGAGGAACAATTATTCCTTTCAGACTGCTAATGGAAGTAAATAGCCACAACAATTAAGAAAGAGCAGAAAAGGAAGAAAAGAAACAAAAGAATGAATCATTTTCAATCCAGAGAGGGTATTGAGTTAGATGGAAGTGTTGCAGTTGACAGGCCTCAAGTCCAACTTAGAAACAGTTTCATGAACAACAATTTCCAGAAACAACAAAAAACTGTTTCATTTTTTCAATATCCTGAAACAACATGATGGTGTTATCTGGTGCTTTTGAACACCAGCTTAATTTGTTGTTGAGTTATGAGACATTTACAGTACATTGCACCTGAATGAGAACATCCACTGTTTGTATGGGGGGAAACAACTGACAAAAAGTGGACATACAAGGATTTTTGCACAACGCAGACGATAAGCAGAACCCTGTCTGCCTGGTTCTGAAATGCAGGGACACGATGGAACCTCACACCTCTGCTGTAGCAAAACAAACACTCGCTCCAGAGCCTGCAAGAAAGGGGCGGGGGAACTGACAGACACCTTACAGGTTAAACCAAGTGTGCCAGGGGACACAATGGAGTACTACAAAAACATACAGAGGTGGCAGGGGTACACATGTAAAGCAAACACACCCTCCATCAGCCCTGCTGTTCATTCAGCACACCACGAGTCAATATGATACATCCATCTGACTCTGTCAATATTTATACAGCCCAAATCCTTGCAGAGCTGCAGGTAGGCCACTTTTTCTGGACCGTGTGGGAGAAGAAGTAACAAGGAGAGAGGCTCTGGAAGGGCTCGCTCTGGGGCAGGGAGCTTGTCCAGGAGGCAGTCAGACGGGACGTAAAGCCCGAAGGGTAAATAACGCTCAACTCAAGTGCAGTGTAAACACAGCTGCTGGCACTCGAGGAGTTAAAATGCCGCTGTTCCTCTCTGACATCTCCCTCATAAATCTGCAGCTGAATCATATACTATGTAAAATATTCTCCTGTCTTTGAATAATGTATGATTCACCTCTGTTGTTTCCATTTGATGTACAGTGCAGAGGACAGCTTTGATTCCCCTTCAGTTAAAGGCTCGCCTTTGTCTTAAAAATATTCACCGTAAAGGTGTGATCTGCTTTCAAGACATACCAAATATGATGTCCATGAAAGTAAAACCTATTTGCTATAAGCTTTTTAGTTATTCAAATACATATTCCTTAGGATTTTTTTCCCTTTAAACATAAATATATCATCCATTGTGTATAAGATTGTGTGTGGTTGTGTGTGGCTGTAGTGGGGTGGGGGTGGGGGGGGTGAATCAGGTAAAAAAAAAAAAAAAAGGTATGTCTGTGTTTGGTTTTTGGTTTGGTCTTCTAAATAACTCTGAACTGTCAGGAGCCTCATCAAACCAAATAATAGCTTCCAATCGACAATCACTAAAGTGGCCCTTCTCCAGAGGGTCCCCAGCCCCTAATGGTGATTAGGGAGCAAAGGCCTATGACAGCCCTGCTACAAATGACCTCCTAATCATTGCTTTGATTTAAAATGCTAATCCTCTGCCTCTGAAACAGCTGTTGTTTTCTGCTATCGACGAACTGGACGAATCAGCATTGGAAGATACCAAAGCCCACCTCAGCAGTGGTAAAAGGACTTGCTCAGAACTAATATCTACAAAGCTCAGCCCGACTAAACTGCCCAACATGCCTTTCAGGCCTGCAGCCTTGTCATTCATACTTGACTAAGAATACTAATTTAAGGATGTGATACATGTTGAGCAAACAGGATAACTGAATACATTTTAAACTAATCCGATTAATACTGGCGTAGTTATCATGTCCGTTCTCTCAGAAATGGCAAAAGATTGCGTCACAATTAGGAAAGCAGGGCGTCAGTAGGTTTGAAATGTGCTTTGCTTCATAATGGTGCTTTGATGATTGTTTATAACTGGAGAAAAAAATCTTAAACTTACAATAAAAACTATGACCACTGTTTTATCATGTGGTACTTATTATGGATGACGGACTCCTTCTCACACCATTCATACTTCTGAAGCATTTTTTATGACAAACCCCATTATTTCATTTTGTTAAGACCATTTGCGGGCCCAAAATAGTCTGTCACTTAGCACCTGTTATTAACCAATTTCCGACGATTGCGTGCCTGAGTGCTTGACTTTAGAGCAGCTGAGACTGACCAATGTAAAACAGGATAGAGATACCAAAACATTACCTCGGGTCAAAATTTTTCTTCACAAATAACCGGAAGGAGAGAAACAGCTCAGTGGGCGAATGGCAGCTCCTATTTGCATGTATAGAATTATCGTGAGCCACCAAAATATCCTCACTTCAAACGTATTAAACGTTCCTCATTCCCTTTGTAGTGTATTGTGATTCATGGCATAAAAGCAAATCTGAGATATCCTACGACATGGTAAACAAATACTTCTGTCTTTCAGTAGATCGCTAAAGATTAAAGCATATGGTGGAGCAAATCAAACATGAAGTACTTAGACTCTATTATTGTTACAAGAAGATTAATGGTTTCTGTTTTCCCCTGGAAAAAAATTAACCAGGAGTACTGCAAATGCTTTGAAATTCAGAAGTTATTAGCTCCATATATTTTTTTTAAATGTTCACAAGAACAGACATCTTGAGGGCAATTTATTTGAAGACATTTAATGCATGTCTCAGTTTTTAAGCCCCAGTTTTGCCATTTGAAGAGGATTACAAAAATTGGAATATATTTAAACAGCAGCTCCGGTAGGTAGGAAAGCAAATCCTTCATAAAATAATTAAATATTTTAAGCAGAGGAAAGCCCAGCAGGGCACTGCTCTTGCAGTTTCCCTGTAATTGTAGGTACATGCACTCACCGATAGTCCCTGAGCTGCATGTCAAACATCAGTGACCTGTTACCTTCAATTGCTCAATTGGCCTCTAAAAAGCCTGGCAGTGCAGGAGTTAATTTATGAGGGATTTTATGATGATACCCATATCCCACTGTACTTTATGACTGTAGTCATAAAGGGATTAGAATGGGATTAGAAACAGCAGAGCAGGTTCCAGAACTGGAAGTTTTATTTTATCTTTTATAGATCCCTTAGTTTAGATGACAACACAGTTGAGACAATGTTTAATTATATTGAAATGATAACAGTGAAAAAACCAGGGTGTGCTGCCTATATCAATAGCAGCATGCTAGATTCCTGAGTTTGTCCACACCCATATCCTTTTTACAGCAGTGTTTGCCTGGGAGTAATGCAATGTACAAGCAATATTGGGGATGTCCTTAAATGTATGGACCGCAGATATTGGAAATTTATGGGATAATAACCCATTTGATATTGATTTTTTTAACCAAGCTTGAACAAGTAATTCCAGTTTGATGCCCCTTTTTCAACTTTATAAATAAACCCTCAGTAGTTGAAATATTTTCATTTACAATGACTTGCAGTGGAGTTTGATCATACAGGCACACATATTTACATACATATAGACACATGTAGTATATGAAAATTATAATCTGCCCCTGCCCACACATACACGGGAAGAACCACCATAAAGCTTCCTTGCATTGTGACTCAGGGTAGGAGGTGTGTGTGTGTGTGTGTGTGTGTGTGTGTGTGTGTGTGTGTGTGTGTGTGTGTGTGTGTGTGTGTGTGTGTGTGTGTGTGTGTGTGTGTGTGTGTGTGATCCAACGTAACTGAAAGATGTTTGGGAGACCTGCACCGACATGAACGATTTTCCATATCGTTTAGTCTCAGTCTGCCCACAGAGATGAAGCATAAGGGACGTAGCGTGCCTTGATCACTCTGTGCCTCGTTCCACCCAATGCAGATGAATGGGCTTTATCACAGGGCTCATCTGAAAACATGGCACTCCACAGCAGGCGCTTTGATGCAGCTTGCATGTAGGATAACCACGAAAATGTCCAACATGAGGAAATGCCTATCAGATCTGTTTCTGCGCAATAACATCAGACTGTAGCAAACTTTTGTCAAACCTTTTGTTGATAGCAGTGGTGGCGATGGTGGCGCTTGCTTGCTAAGACAAGAAATGTGTGGTGGACTGCAGGAACACAACCGCTGCTGTAGTGTTCTGGATGAACGTGGTTAGGTAGAGCCATCTGGAGCTGCTTCACTTAGCATGCTGGATAAATATGGTGAAGCTGACTATTTCCAAGCCACTGCAGTTAGCATCCTGGATAACTGAACCAAGTAATGTTTTCAAAAACATTCTGAACATTATGTGAATGTAATGTGGGAGAGCTTTCAGAAAGACTTTTAAATATGGTATCATACATTACCATTTATTTACTGGTCATTTTATTCAATTTTAATCAACTTTATATTGTTCAGCTTCATCTGATCCCATACATTATAAATGTAAAAGAAATGAAAATTATTTAGTTTATGTTCCTCAGTTATTCAAATGAAAAAAAAACACCAACCATGAGTCGTGTTAATGTGGTTTTTTGTTGTTTTCCTCCTTCTCAGTGAGTGATGGCTGGATCTTGTTTATACTTACAGAAGCCCTCTTTCTGATTAGCCTTGATTAAAGCACAATATTTTAGGCACAAAGGGCAAAACTCTGCCAGTTATAGTTCACCAATGAATAAATAAAAACAAAAGCCTTTTAAAACCTGCATGCTTTTAATAGACACCTATGTCAGAGTACTGAAGTTTCTATTTTTTATTTTTCTGGAATAACAGGATATCTTATGCTGCCTTTATTTTTTTCTGTTTTGCTCATATGTTTCTAGAATGCTTTGTTAACAGAGAGAAACTCTTGCAATGTTGCTATGTCTGTAGCCATTGCTATTAAATGTACACTCTTTTGTATTTAAACCAAAGTAATCGGTGTCTATTTTAACATTCAGGCAGCCTCTCATAGTCAAATATTTACGCTCCAGTCCAATGATGCAATCATACATCTGTGGACATATTGCACTGTAGTTATGCAGTGTAATGCTCAATATGGGTGATCTGCATCTTGCTGTCCAGTTCACCATCAGTTTCATTTCACCAATGAGCTATTAAGGTATTAGGTATGAAAAATGATTTTTAAAAGTCTACTTCATATGAATGAATATGTCCATCAAAATCTGACAACAAGTTAGCTATAATAACAATAGACATCACTCAGAGTCTGGAACTCATCTCCAACAGTCTTAACCAATCAAGCTATGAACTATGAACCAGATAATAAAAAAGAATATGGTGTTATTGTTATAGAAGAATTCACTGTCATTATTAAATAGTCTATTAGAGTCAATGCAATAGTATGTCATTCATTTGTATCTCATCGCATCAAATAGAACTACAAAACATTCCATTAGGTAAGACTTAGCTCCAACAGCACACTACTCATGTTTCGCCATGCAAATCCAAAGACCTCCAATGGTCCTCTCTGCAGTATTTTGGAACATCCCAGTGTCACTCCTCTGTCAAACATCTGTCTTGCCTTGGTATTGAAAAGAAGCATGACATGCTAGAGTGGTTATCATTGTTTAAAGGGGTGGCTAACAGTTCCATGAGAAGGCAAACATTTGGCTCGAAAACAAAGAGGCAAAACACACTTGAGTACTGATGGCAGAGAGAGGGTAGAGTAATAGATCACCTGTCACAGACTGACGGCTGGAGCAGCCATCTGATGCCTGGTGCCAGAGCTAACAGAATTAACTCCCTGGGCCATGTCAGACCACTCTGCTGTCAGCATCGCTGGAGTTCTACATGCAACAATTCCCACATCACCAAACATCTCGCCCACGCTGTGATCCTCTCCAAAAAAGAGTCTCTGTACTGGATTTTCAGTTTGTTTTTAGTATTAGCAATAATCTTTACATTAAATTGTTTGTTTGTTTAGCTTGTAGTTTATTTGATCTACACTACCCAATTTGTTTATTAGAAAATGTTTAACCACCATCTCCTCAGTTGTAGCTGTTCCCACGCAGCGGACATGTACAGTAACAGTGAATCAGCTTCAGCCGCAGTGCGTCGGACTTTCTCAACGTCAGCGTACTCCCGCTGCAGCATGTACAACCCATTAACCTGACAAGCTCCGAGGGCCAAGGCACATTACAAGCGAGTTCTAGCAATTTTCACAAAAAGCAAAACCAAATAAACATTCTGCTAATCAAATCTTTTCCCTGAAAAAAAAATAAAACATTCTTTCTGTGGTGTAAAAAAAAAAACAAAATTAGTCAATTAAATCCGAGCTCCAAATTTGAAGTATTTTCCACTTTTCTCTCCAGAATTCATCTGTATTATTGATTACATGGATGAGGTGCTGCTGCCATATAAAGAGAGAGCTGAGCTGAGTGAAGTTTGTTTGCCAGAGTTTCGTGAACATACACCCCTGCCTCCCACACAGGCCTGTTGCCTGGGGCCCCTAGAACCTGATATACCTTCACACTTCAGCTACTAACTTTCGTTCCAAGTGCAGTAATGCCAAGAAAAGTAAATAATATTGTTTTGTTTATTTCACACTCTGAGTCTTGCCAAATCTTGGGATTGACTCAGCGTGAGTGTCTAATGTCAGTGTTTGACTATTGTAGGTTTTTAAGGCATAAATCATAAATACATTATCATGAGTCTACAAGATTTCAGACACTGTAATGAGAACCACGGACATGAACAGCTCAAGTTTGAAATAAACATTGCATAACTGATACTCAATGCACGCTGTGTGTGCAGAATAGAATCTTTATAGGGATAACACCTACAGAACACGGTGTCATTCATAACTCTGAAAATTATGTAACTCTAAAAGTAATGTCAAAATGCAATCATTGGAAGAATTTTGAACCCTTGATTGATTGAAATTTATTGAAAAGTTGCATTGCAAAAAAAGCTCATTAAACCTGGTACTACACATTTGCAAATACAGGAACAGGCTGGTGATGACTGGTCCAAAGTGATGCATAATGAACACTATACTTTGAGCACTTTTGCATCTTCCCAACAACGCCAAGAACCAAAGTCACTGCTGCACACCTGAAGAAGCTCACAGACTGGCACGCTCGGCTCCAACAGCAAAGCGCTTTGGAAATTCTTTAATGGTGAGGGGTGCGTTTTCCTGGCATGGTCTGGTGCATTCATTCTCTTGCGTCACTTGAACGGTGACTCACTTTTGGAAAGATCCTCTGCAAGTGGAAGAGATAAAAACAAACGTTTCTATACATTTCCACAGGCCAAAGCCTTAGCGTGTGTGAGATGAGTAATTCCTTATGATTGTGGACACGCCTATGCAGATGCAGTGTTGATCACGTATTGAGATGTTTTAAAAGTTGACTGACAATATCTGTGGAGGTGTGATTAAGATTGACAGAGGAGGGGTGTACCCCCCACCCCCTTGAGGAACAAAAAAAAACTATATGGGGAGAACCTGAGATCTTTTCTTTACAAACAAATAAAATATGCTTTGTCTATCCCAGACACTGTCAGCATGGATGTAACATAAAAGAACATTCCATTGTCATATATTAAACAATAAATACGAATGCAATCGTGCAGGTTAACCCATTCTAGCATTTATTGTGTGCCATGTTATGTCTAATTGCAGAGGTGAAATCAGGCTGGCTCAGTCGAATTACACTGACAAATGGGTTGAAATTATTTCACTCCTGGCACTAAGGCACCAGTAATGCACCATCACAGTCATTTCACAGCCTGGTATTCCAGCCGTCTCAAGCTGAGTACCAATTTCTTCAAATGGCTGCATATCACAGTCTGTTACAGTGATAGAGTGTAGCCAGGTACAGTGAAATGCTCACTGCCTGCTGTGTGTGCAGCTGCTTTATCCAGCCCAGATCATGCCTGCTTCTTAGGTCTGTCTCACAGGCGAGAGAGCTCTACTGCCTTTGCAGGCCTTTAAAAATGGCCGATCCAAACCATTTTTACAAACCATTTTTCTACTTTGTAAGTTGGGTTTCACAATTATTGCAAACATGTCAGATGTCGATACTTACTATTGTAATTGTATGTAAAAAAAAAAATGTCAGAAAAGCATAAATCTGGGTAAAAATATGTTGCTCAGTGAATTTGTTTATGACATAAAATCCTGTGCTATCCACCCACAGGTCGCAAACCAATGCTGGTTGTATTGACATATAGAGTAATATGAATTGCAGGCGAAGAAAGTTTTACTGTGTACTGTACTGTCAGCAAAATCCCAATATTAAAAATGAAAAAATAAATTGACATTTAAGTCTTTTTTCCACAGGAATCATGAATGATATTTTTTTTCAATATATTTTTTTCGTATTTAAGTCTTAAAATCTTAAAATTTTTCTGCATAGATCCATGTGAGGAAGCTCCAGGAAATCCCCTCTGACCGTTTGAGAACCTTTTCTCTTTGCCATTTGGTTAATGTCAACCAGGTCAGGTCAAGGGTGGCTTATGGTGGTCCGTGTGCTCCAGGTTGAATCTTTCCCCCCGATTTCTCCACTTCCCATGTAATTGCTTCCTTTAGGGCAATGCCGCGATGCCAAATGAAGACAAACAGGGGAGGGTCAGCCCCCACCGTACCACTTCAGAGAGCACCCGGAAATTGCAGAGGATCACATAAATTACAGCCAGCCTACCAGCCTGCGAGAGGCAGCACGACGCCCGTCACGGAGGATGAGAGAAGGCAGGCCGCTGGAGTGCCTCCACCCTCACGGGGGGGCGACCAGCAGGAACTCACAGGTACCGGATGCTGGCTTCCAGAGCAGGGCTGGCCCACCCCGCCAGCCAAAACACAGGTCACCCGCCACCGACTCGACATCAATAGGGAGGGCATGCCAGCCCCTGTTAGGCCTGCAGATCGTTCTGAAGGGGCAGGAATCATCTAACCTGAAAGACATGACAAATGGCTTCCTATTTTAGTGGTCTCATGGAATCTGAAGTCGCATTCTTGCATTACCAGACTGGAAACTGAGATTTGCTTCAGCGTTGGGTTTCCACTTACAAATTTCAGAAAAAAAAGACGAGACATTCCGTGCTTTATCATCAGATGCATGGTCACCGCCGTGAAACTGGAACACAGGGGGAGAATTCCTTACAAGTTGTGTAAATAGGAAAAGAACTAAATCAGGAACTCAGCAATGAGGAGGTAATAGATTACAAGTGTAACAATGGGAGGCATGCCTTTAATTGGGTTGATTGTCTAGACCTCCCTGGGATTGGCTTGTCTGAAAGTTACCACAAAGGCGCGCTTACGCAGGTGATGTAATTTACACAAATAGTAATGGACCAGCACCGGCGGCCCATCTGTCGCAAGGTAAAATAAAATGCATCCGTCATTCAACGCTGATTAACACGCTCCAGATGTACTGATGCTCAGATTTCAAGAGTTTCCCCTTTGTTGTGATAATGATACAGTATCCAGAGCGCGACTGTTTATTTTCCCTTCCATGGGTCATAGTCCCGTACTCGGGAATCCCACTTAAAGTGCTGGACAAAAAAGTAATTCGGCTGTTCAGATGAAAGTGAACCTGGGTTATTCTTCTTCTGCAAATCTGACTTCATCTTCCTGAAACCTCCCCCCACCTAACACATTCACTCACTCATACACAGACACACACACGCACACATATATGAACACACACGCACACACACACGCGCACACACACACACACACACACATACACACACACACACGCACACACACACACACACACACACACACAGTGTCCCTCCTCTTTGCCTCAGACACAATTCTAATTGTAAACTGATGGTAGAAATTGTACTGTAGGACAGGAGAAAATGAGGGGTGGGGGAGGGGTGGTTTGAAAGGACCACCACTGCCCACTTTGTAATCAATTCATACATGTCACAGTTGTCAAAGGGGGAAATGAAAAATCCGCTTCCTGCTGAAGACGTAAGACACAATACCTCCCAGCTGGAAGAGAGGGAGCACGGAGAGCACTTCGTGGAGGGTGTTCGGAGGGGAAATACCCTGCCGGCCCTCCACATACCCCTCGTTAAACAAGGAGTTTTCACTCAGCACGCTTTTCAGCAGCCCCAGGCTCTAAACTTGAACACATTGTCCAGCTCTGGCCTGCACAGCACTGTGCCACCGATGTCAACATGCTGCTGCTTCCTCTGCCCATTCACAGGCTGATCCCAATCTCTGGAGAGAGATGGCCTTCAGTTCAGCAGGGCTTTTACAGGCCTGTAGCTGCTCACCATTTTACCAGCGGTCATTAGTGGTAGGTTCACTCTGTACTGCAGTTTGGAAAAAAAATATTTTGGAGGAGTGCACATACTGAGCTTAGAGTGTTCCCTGAGTGGATATGCAGTGAGGAAAAAGCATAGTGCAGCGGTCAATATTGAGACGTGGAAACGGAAAAAGAGAAAAATCCTTCCCTGCTCCCTATGCCAATATTCTGCGAAACACAGGAAAACCTACAAGTGTATTTTCAGCATTTGATATTTTTTAGTGATGCAGGCACAACATGAACATCTGTGATATTTCAGTTCAGTTATTTGCTACAATGGCTCATGTCTTATCAGGCTTCAGAGGGCTTGTATCTTTCCTCCTCCACGCTTGAGCTCGGCACTACTTACCCATGGCACAGATTATCAATAGATGCCCTCCGTCTCACCACACTGCGCACACGAGTCAAACCTACACAGAGTCCGCCCCCCACCCTCGATACCCCCCACCCTCACCCACCTTCTATTTTCATTCTTACTGAATTGATCCTCTTTTCGTTATTATTCATATTTGCCACACGATAAGCAGCCCTTCAGATAGACATCTCTCCTCAGTCGGGGAACCAGCCAAGATAGCATGAGAAAAACATGGTGGTCAAGTCAAAACACGGAGCTCGGGCTCGGGAGACACACGGTGGCGGTGGAGGCCTCCCGAGCACGAGAGATAAGGAGAAATACGCAGCTGTTCTAAGGCCTGTGTGCGGCTCCATGGCTTAAACAACAGACACCCCAACCCCCAAAAAAAAGACCATTAATGAACAAGAAATCAAACTCTCACCCTGTTTCTGTGTTCAGCGACCTTGGGGGATGGCTTTCAACAGAACCCTGATATACATACACAGTGGCGCTGAGTAATAGCTGCATGTAGTAAGTACAGTTCCGATACAGTTGCTATGGCACCCAGCCAAGGTTCCATCACAGCTATAGTCTTTATGCATCTTTATGTTGATGAGGTAGCTGGAGTGAAAAACATAATGCTGAAGAAGACAATAATGTGGAAGGAGCCACCTTACTATCAAAAATATAAACCAGCAAGGCCTGTTAACACTCAGTGGGCACAAAACCTGGAGTCAAATCAAAAATCATTTTCTTTCCAATGTTTATTCCATCGTTTTTATTTCGTACATTGTGTCCAAGTGGGCAATGATCCCACAGCTTACCCATTTGTCATATGACAGTTTCAGAAGCAGCAGAGCTTCATGTAAATTGTCAAAACTTGTGAGGGTCTTTTACCCTCATCTTGTGGTTAAACCTCTTATTTAAAGTTCAGTTTCTGGTTTCCACTGCCTCTTTCTCCACATTGGGCAGGGACTGTTTTAAACGCATCAACACTGCTTGATAAAAAGCTATTTAACAGAATATGAATATTTGGTATATTTTTAGCTACTAAGTATCATGATAATTCAGCTTTAATAGGAGGATATGCTCACAGCTGGATGATACAAGCGTTAGATTTGAATTAGGTACTCTTTCCTTTCTGTCGGTCACCTTCATTGAGCTGGCAAGGGGGGCAGGGCTTACAGGTACCAGGTATCATGTGACTTGCCAATGGATTAGTCATGTGACTCATGAGAGAAAAGGATGGCTCTGAGCTTGGTCTAGAGAGCACACGGATTCCTGAGAGGCCATCTTAACTCCTGAAACTGCCTAAAGACCTGTCCTCGCGGATTCTCCATTTGGAACTGTCGCTCATTGTTTTGGGATCCAAATTCTACCATTAAAAAAAAAACTCAGGAGGCACCATCCTGGCGGGCCAAACTGAAGGCCCGGAGAAGATCCGTCTCCCTGAGTCCAGTGGTAAGCCTGTGCCCCCCACTTCATGCCAGCTCTTCTTTCTTTAATCTGTCTGTTATCCACATTCACACCATTTCTCTTAGGGAAGAGAGTTGGTTGGATTTGGTAGCCATCGTAATTATTCACTCCTTCTCATAACACAAGGCAATGATAACTTACTTTTAGCTCGATGATAGCTTATATTTGAAGCTATTATATAATGCACCTGGAGGATATGAAATGTGCTGATGTAAAAATACATATTTAAAATAGACTGGGAGTGAAAACGATTGCAGTGCATCAAGGGCTGTTGAATAAACATTTGCTCACTTCATCCTCTACAGTAGAGACCTCGGTAATCAGTTGATCACTCAAGTGACACTCACACAGACAGTATAGCTTTCCCCTTATATTTCTGCTGCAACTGCAGAGTGCCAATCAAGTTCAGTGCCGCTTTTTTCAGAGCAGAAAGACTGTTTGAGTTTGCACTGTGAGAGGGCACCTGGACGAATAAAAAGTGTTTGGTTCTCAGGTCCACTTCTAGAGCATTGGTATGGTTTAGTTACCTCTGCTATTCTACACTCCTGTACAGTTAATGTCTGGATACAGCTCACAGAATCAGTGCAGAAGTATTACAACAGCATTTAACAGACTGTATGTGTAACTGTTTATATCAAATACCATGGCAGTCATGGGGTTGTAATGGTTGTGAATGACAGTGAATGTGGACATTGTTTGAGTAAGAACATTGAGTTATGTCCAAACCCCATTTGATTCAGTTTATTTTGAGCTATATGTGAAACAAAAATAATGATATTAACTTCCATTACTGTGCAGATCAACCAAAACAATCCAAGACCAAAGGGGAGTATGAATCTTTTATTAACTGTGGTTAAACAATGTGACATCAAAATGATCAAAGATGGGAAATATACTACACAAAACTAGTATGCACAGAATCCTGCTGTTGGTCAAAAGTATGTGAATGGAGAGAGATTGCATGATATAAAACATGACACGTGATATAAAAGTATGAGAACTTGAAATAGAAATGTGAGAATTGCTGCAAGGAAATTAATTCAAGTGCAATTTTACTTTTTCCAATGTGAAATGAGAATAACTCATCTTAAATAACATTAGCCATGAATCACTGTTAAATAACTAATTTATTGTACCTTATGTTTACAATTAAGTTTAATGAAATTTGTTTTACATGGAAATGCTCTGAGAGTGCTGGGGTATTCAATCAAGATTGAAATTCACACAATCAGGCTTAATCTTTTTCAAGGCATATACTATTGAATGAAAGAAGACTGCAGCTCCCAGACTTGTCTGGCTCATAATGTACATTAAGTCTGTTCATATGTTCATCTCATACATGTTAATGATATGTAATATTTGAAATGTTATACTGAAAGTTATACTGAAATGTGATGACTGAATCTGTTCTTCTCATTGCATTCCCTGCCGCATTATTTCTGGCCAACATCAGTAAGTTATTACAAAAGCAAAATGAGTATAAAGGTAACTTAATGTCAGTAAAACCAATACTTTAAATAAACATTTTGGTACAGCTTTCCAGAGCACAAACCCCAATTTGTTTTCATTACAAATGTAATGCTTAATCTACTTTGGTTTAAGCACACGTCATTAAAGAGACTGGATACGTATGATCTACCTACAGCGTTAGCTAGTTTTCATGAATAACGCTTTTATAATTGTTAAGCAGCTAACATGGCATAAAGCACCATAAAGAATAGGCACACAGGTAGCATACTGACTTGCAGTTGATATTCATCAGGCACTGGATTAAGTGGACACAGAATGCCTTTATGTAGAGATCATAAAGGGTAGGTCCTTGGAGCCAAGCTGAAAAATGAAATTAAGCATCGGATTTGTAGGGGGTTATCAAGGTTTTTGCCCCACTGCTTTTTGTTCAATAATGCATTTCAACATTGTTTAAACATTGGGTACAATATCATCCTACTGTGATCTGAAAATATATTTCATCCTCTTTCAACTGACCTTCAAGTCTAAACAGAGTATTACAGTAGATCAACAAAGGAGTATTGTGTGACTCTGGGCTTCAGAATGTGGGTTAGAAATAAAACTGCTGAGAAAAAATAACAGAAATCTTTCCCATGATCAAAACTTCCCAACTCTCACGAAAAGATCACCGTATACTTGTTCAATTGACCGGGTTAATTTGTTAATCCCATGCAGCAACAACCTTTGCTTTTCAAAGCAGGAACTACTAATCTGTTTTATTGAAATGAGAGTTGATTG
This sequence comes from Albula goreensis, assembly GCA_022829145.1. Taxonomy (NCBI): domain Eukaryota; kingdom Metazoa; phylum Chordata; class Actinopteri; order Albuliformes; family Albulidae; genus Albula; species Albula goreensis. Next base: position 17,200,717 of record CM040764.1, on the reverse strand, counting down.
GGTGGTTACCAATTGACACAAAGGTGTCTGGTGTGACCTTTCCTTCACTTCAGAAATTGGCCCTTTCCGAATGGGAACACCAGAGCTGAAGGATGCCACGTGTTAGCCAGGGGCAGATGAGAGCTTTTTTCCCCCTTTTTTTAAAAAGAAATCAGCAAGGTTAAAATGACAGTAAGAGGGTCTGTGATTACGTTGAGACCGGTTTCGAGTGTGCACAGCCCTCTCTGTCAAATCAGCGCCCCGCAAAAGAGGCCTAATCAGGGCAGTAATAGCCCACTCCACAATCACACAGGCACTAAATCCCCCCATTCACTTGCTGATTGCAGAAGCTGTACGCTACCCCCCCCACGCCCCCCCAACACCCCCCATCCACCCATTCCCACAAATCCAGCAGCCCTCCACCCCTGGATACCACCCCCTAGCTTTAATGCCAGGCAATAATTTTGTAAGGAATTTATAATCACCCTATGTCTATTTGGAAGTTAATTGTCATCTTAAGACATTCATTAGGCATTTATTGCTTGGGAAAAAGGTGTCTGCTGATTACAGTGTTTAATCCAGCTATTGAACGTATTCACACATACCCCACATCAGTCTTTTATCCACCTCATACATGCAGAGAATACCAAATGTTTAAACTGTCCCCATAGCACACAGCTTCTGCCAAGTATTCTGTCAGAAACCTGTAACTCTCACTCTGAAATATTTAATGTGAAGAGAAACACTGAAACACTGCCCACTTAAAACTAAAACAACAGTCGATATATACATGTATATTATTCTATTCCAGTCATAAATGTTTAGACTCCATACACATGGATAAACATTGTTTATTTGTGATGTTCATTCTTGTGGATATGTGGTTCTATTGAATATCCTGACTGAAAAGCATCTTTGCTTCTTTTATGACATAGAATGATGTGTAATCTGGCTGCCAGACGCTGTTCTCCTGTAAATACATTTTTTCATGGTCAGGTTTGAGTATCAGACATAATTTAAGGTATTTGATTGCAAAACTGTTCCACGTTATTTACCTTCAAGTGCTGTACAGCTTTTATTTTGAACTTAAATAATTCACCTGCATTTTAAGAATAAAAGTTAGACTTATACTAAATTATAGTATCACAAATGCATGATTAAGTTTGCTGATTGAGGCTTTCTAATCACAGATTTTGTTGACTTCTTCCTTCTCAAAATCGTATTGTACCAGTACTTGATTGTAGTCAAACACTCATATTAAATTCCAGGTTAGAAATAATTTAGTTGACTTATTAAAGTGAGAGATATTTATTGCAGTAAAAACATGTTTTTACTGCAGTTTTCAGATCATGAAAGACATCATCAGTTGTCCTGTATGGTAGCTTAAAGCCTGATGACAAAAGAAGTTAAACACTTGTAATAATCTTCGCAATTAATTACCTTTTCAGATGAATGCAATTTTCTAAGTTTCAGCTTTCAAAGAGATGTACAAATTTGTTTATGATTGTCTGTGTGAAGATGTTTACCATCCAAAACATGTAGTCAATGGTCTGCCATCCCGCTACCCAAAATAATAATACATTATAACTGAATATTTTTCAGCTGGCACCCCAAAAAAATGATTCATAATAGCTGGTTTTGTACATTTTGAGTTTTATATTTCAGCTGTTAACCTACAACCTTGAGAGTGATTACATGTATGATGTCAAAACAGACAGCGTGATGACAGCCTCCTATGCTGTTTTATCTGTCTTTTTCAATTTTGATTTTGTATGCAGAAAAGCAATTCTCCTTTAATTAATGTACAGTAACATTCATAATAGATGAGAAATGCATTGCAGCTGGAGGCATGATTCAAATGTCTTTAGCGGAGCGTATAAATAGTACAGATTGGAAAGTAATGTAAATATCAATGTACAAAGATGAGTGTCCACTGGACAAAATGAATGAAACCATTTGCAATTCAAGACCGCTCAATCCACTGCCATTATGGACAGCCTCCTCCCAGTTTTGTATATACTGTAAAATATCTGTACAAAGGATAGCAACTCCATCTACTGCTTCTTCCCTGCATTGCATCATGTGTCTGGCCCTGAATGCTGTCATTGAAATGCAAGCAAAAGTGGCCTTTCATTATCCTATAGGCACCTTGGACTCCACAGACCACTGAAACCAAAGATCACTACTGTCCAAGACTCCCAATCACAACTAAATGGTGTTAGATCTGTAATGCAAAACACCATTGAAACGAATCCCAAAGGAGGAAAACTGTGTACAATTAAAATATTAATGGACCATCAACTGTGAAATTACAAAAGGGAAGAAAGGTTTTGTGTGATCTAAGATATATTAACAACTTGGTTTAGTAACGTGATATTTGGAATGGATGTTAATTGATGCAAATGTAAAACACAGCGTGCAGCAAGCAAAGTGGGAATGCATTAGAAGCCAAAGCGTTAATGAGGCAAGGCTCCTAAATGAGCCGTGCGGGACGAGGCCTAGCAGCAACACAGTCCAATTCAAAGGAAATGTGCTCAAAACCGCATTATTTCAACATCGGCTCTGTTATCACAGACGGAGAGGCTTGTCAGTGATGAATAATAAAGCGCGTTCTTATGTTAAGCAGAGAAGTAATGAAAGTCGAAGCGTCTCTCTCTCTCTCCACAGGAAAACAGCCCATCAGCTTCACACACAGAGGGGCTGAGGGAACCGTGCCTTAAACGGAAACAGATTTGTAGTCACTTGAAAAACAACAACTTTTGTTTTTACACTGGCACTCATAATCAAAGGAGGTCAAATCAAAAGATTCCAAAAGGAAGTGGGTTATGTTTGCTTACATGTACTTGCCAAAGCAAGACATCTTATTTTGCATGAGGAATTCCAATTTTTTGATAAAACTATTGCAACCATGTGTCCCTACATATAGCTTCCAGTGGTCTAGTGGAAAAATACTGCACCTTGTGGTGTAACTGCATCTTCTGAGTCATCAGAGTACAGCCAGCTCTTTGTTGAACAAGATGGCACTGGCACTTGACACCAGAGGTACAAAGTGTGTCAATTCAGTGGAGGTTTGTTACATCTGACAGGGGTATTCCGGTTGTTTTACTGAAACAGTTTTGAATGTTTTACATGAGGCTCAATATTGCAGTGATCCAGATCTTCTCATTCAGTCTTCCGAAAGCTTCCTGAGGACCACCTGCCTTGCCATAATGGCAACCCTCAGACCTGGATTACAGAACAGTAACTGTATATTTCCTGGAGGAAAATGCGGAAATAAGGTTCCTTTAAAAATGCTTTAAATCCTTTAAAAATTGTCCCCAGACATGAACTATGTGCCAGCTCTGGAGCTGCTTTAGGTGAGCTGTGACTCTCCTTTGGGCGATAAAAGAGGATGAAGAATCTTCATCCTGAATTGTAAGTCTTGTAGAAAACCTGCAAAGTAACATTTGACTACTGCATGGCAAGCCGAGCAGGAATGATCAACATACAGCACTTAAAATAAATGATCAATCTTTAATGTTTTGTTGTTTAAATAAAAGCAGCCATAGGATGCATTCATTGTTCCTTTCCTCAAACTGTGATGCCAACTCAAGCAAAACTACTGCTTTTTACAGTTTCATACAGCAGATGCTACTGACATGAACAATATGAACAGGTTTACTTTCATACAGATTCCAGCTTGTATCACTGCGCTGTTCATTCAGGAGTTCTGGACAGAAGAATATTTAAGTGAACAGGTCAATTCCAATGTCAAGTCCATTGTCTTCATCACTGAGGATGATGTCTTTGCTACTCTGACCACACTCTCCTCGGCTGCCCTGAGTCCTTCTCCTCCTCCGCATATACACTGACTTTTCCTCTGTTGCGTCTGTTCTTTCACAATGAGGGTCCTCATGACGCATCGCAGATTTTAAACATTCGAAGAACCTGGGGACAAACAAACAAGCTTATGGATGTGTTTATGGTTCCAGTTTAGTAGTTTCATATACAGTCTAGAAACTTTTGAGGTATTGAAACTGAAAGAAAAGAAAACAAATGTGGTTCATAAATAGTGGATTACCTTTCTATTCTCTGGAGGTTTTCTTCCATTTTTTGATTGGCTATCTCCACCAAGAAGTCAATGTATTCTGTGCTCACTAGAACCTGTCCTTTGTGGCTGAGGGGAACTTCAAGGCAATGGGTACTGCGCACAGCCTAGGATCACAGCACAGTTAAACCATCAGAGCAAAACAGGGCAGAGACATGACTGACTGTTATATATATAACATATAGAAAGATAGATTAAACTGCCAAATGCAATGATTTTCCAAAAGAATGATATTCATGCTGCATTTTATACAGTTTTTGTCAAACATTGACTTTCACAAAATGAATTACCATTCACAGCCTTCCATACCATTATTATTTTACCCTTCTTGCCAACAGTTATTCCAGAGTTTCTGAAGCCAGAATTTATTGCCACAGAGTGCTGTGAAAGAGCAAAATAGCAAAATACACATATCATGAATGATACAACAACATTAGGATTGAAAACACTTTAGATTTATCAGTATAATGATAGATGAACTGATCTACATTTCAAAATGTAAACATAGTATATGATAAAAAAATCTTTTAGAATATGCTGTTCTCCTAAACAAATTAAGTCTTATTAGATGGATAATGTATCACCCATGTACCAGGAGTTGAGCATCTTCTAGCTGTCTGCACTGCACATGAAGAACAAATGGTTCAAACTTAAAAACAGCATCTCCACATGACCCCTCCAAGGCCGAAACCTGAAAAGACAGTTTCATGGCTTTGTTATACTGAGACAATGACAACCAAACTGAAGGTACACACTGCAAGAGTCTCTTACCACGTCCATCTTCTGGCATTTGTGGTGTGTGACAAAAAGCCAGGAGCAGTTTTGCTTTTGCACATCAGGGCAGTCTGAAACCTGAGGATAAAGAAAAGGAAGCACACACATGTTTTACCAGCAGTTTAACTAAGCACCTAGATCAGCAACTCATCAGAGCTTAGAGCAGAAAACAAGTGTCAGGAATACTGGTATCACATTTTAAGTCCCTTCCAAACTAAGTAATTTTCAAACAACATTGCTATTGTTAATGTTTTAGCTTGCCAAGACACCAACATCACACTATTTGTTCCTTTTGAACTTCCCATTTCTGATTTCATCTGGTTATTTTCTTTGTAACAGCACACCTTAGAAGACAAACATTACAAGAATCCTGTACTTCAAAAATGGCCCAGTCCTCTACTTTGTAAGGTTAAAGGGCTTACAACCTTACAGGCTTAAAAGGAATTTGACTTGAATCAATCAAGCAGCTTCTGTTAGAGAGAAAGACAATGTGACAGTGTCCCAAGCATGGATCTCATGGTACAAATGTCCCATTGGTGATGGTGGCTTAGCTAATGTAGCAAATATGTAAACTAAGTTTTTAAAAAATCAGTGGCAGTCAGGAAACAATTAGCTTGCAATCTAAGTGTTTCCTAAGTCTTACTTGCTTACCCCATCTATCACTATTATTCGTCCGGAGCAAGAACTGGTTGTGAAATATTGTTCAGAATCGTTTAACATACGAACTAGGCTTGCAATGTCTTCATCAACACTTCCCTTCTTGCTGAGGTCGATCTTGTTCAAACACTGTTTTTTCCATTGTCTGAACGTATTTTCGGCCGCCATACTAATTCATCTTACAAGTAATAATACCATATATTTGCAGGTTGACTACGTTAATATTAACTTGGAGAGTCCACGTTGTGAAAAGCAAAGCAGTTGAATCTGGCAGTACGTTTGGTCGTAAGCTAGCAAGCTCACAACACACTCACTTGTATGACAACATTTGTTGGTACGGTGGCCTAGATGGTCCAAATACAAAAAAAAAAAAAAAAAAAAAGCAGTACTGTACCTCTAAATTGCAGCCAACGACACCGAGACCACACATGAAATATAATCTTAATAAAAATACTCAATAAACCAATTAGTTAATAAAAATCAAAAAAAAAAAAAAAAAAAAAAAAGTGGCTAGAGATTGGAGTTCCATTTTGAGCTGTTACATTGAATCTACACATTTTCTGGCAACTGTTTTCTCTTTGTGATTTAAAATGCTCTCAGGAGTTAGCATAAACCAATACAAATCGTGATTGCTGTATTTGAAACTAATATCTACATCCTTTTTCGTCTTTAAGGGCTTAAATCTGTACGTGAAACATAATGCTGGCAGAATGTAGGTGACCAAGTGAAAAAAAGACAATCAGTGAACAAGGGAACATAATACTGCGAAGGTTGCAGGTTTAAATTACCAAGAAGACTTCTAAGGCTAGAATGACAATCTCCTTCGCATGGGGGGCTTATTTTATAGTTATACGTATGCAAAATGTTTTTAGTTCTGAATTATAATGCTACAATCGCTGGCACTTTGTACAATTCTAGAGAGTAGTGTAGCTTTCCAGTGTATACATTATACTGCAAATTCAGCCAAATAGTTGCTTGTACCTTCAGGAATTGTTTCATTGGCTACTCGGAAGACTGATTAGTTCCTACGGTGACCGAAGTGGTACAAACATCCTGGCGTTTAGTTAACGCCGTTTTGGGTGCCATACTGAGTTGGAGCTCACAAGTTACTGGTGAGTGTTGACAGCTCGACAGTGATGTCAACCTATATTTATAATTATAGTTTGCAAATGGTAATTGTTTGTTGCAGCTGCAGGCTAGGAGGTGCCGTACTACAATACGAAAAGCTCATGTCTGCATTATGTGATCACCGTGTGAGCAAGCTGGCGTCGCAATTTTACTGCGAGCTTGACGTACAGTAGGCTAGCTCGTATTGTTACTTTGTGCCCAAAGTCCAACATGTCCACCATGAATTATTCAAAACATGTACGATATATGCCTGTTAAACATTATGATTTCGCACGCTGACAGGCGTAGCGACAAGTTAACGAGACATGTACTTCGTCCATTTTTTGCTTGTGTCCATTTCTGTTTTGTAGCCCATAATGAAATGGCAGCGTCAAAATTAATGCGAGCCATCAGAGTGTCCGAGTTTGGAGGACCCTCCGTTTTAAAGTTGCATGCAGACATTCCTGTTCCAAATCCTGGACAGAGACAGGTAAAAAGAGGCTGCTCGTATTATTTTCCTAGCAATTAAAACCGATTGTTTAAAATGTACTATAAAAAGAAATGTCGGCCGAGCCATATATCCACTAATTCTCACTTTCAGTTCCACAATAGCAATGTCAAATATGATATCACATATTTTTTTCTGCATTGATTTATTCCTATACATTTTTAACATGATGTCCACACTTGCATATGAAGTCCTATATATCACAAAGAAAATGCCACATGAATGGCAAAGAAAAGGTCCCCTGTGTTTCATCTGCTGCAGGTATTGATTCGAGTGCATGCCTGCGGAGTGAATCCTGTTGAAACTTATATCCGTTCGGGGGCGTACGCTCGGAAACCAAGCCTGCCTTACACCCCAGGATCAGATGTGTCTGGGGTTGTTGAAGCTGTCGGAGACGGAGTTAGATTTTTCCAGGTTCTCTGTTGTTGTCATTCTCAATGGGTTTCATCTGACGCTATGAAAGAGTATGTCTTGTTGGGATGACGTTTGTTTTGGTTTGCTTTTGAAATGTAATTGGGGAAAAAAACTCTTGAGGGGAGGATTTTAATTATCTCAATTTTAACAATGAGGTTTACTAACCTTTCAAGGTTCCGTTTTACAAGTGAAACATTATACTGTTACAGTGTGGATGGCCTAGTGAAAACAAGACAATCAGTGAATAAGGGAATTAAATACCTCAAAGATCACAGGTGAAAGTGGTTAGGTTTCCAAAACACGTTCATTGGTAGGAAAAAAAAAAGTAAGATCTCCTTTGTGTGGAGATCTTAGTTCTATGGTCACTTAGATTCCATCCTATCTATCCTTAATAATGTCTGCAGAAATGGAACTAACTATTTCCTTTCAGGCAGGAGACCGTGTGTTTACAACAGCTACAGAGACTGGGGGCTATGCTGAATACACAGTTGCATCGGAGGACACTGTCCACCGGCTGCCTGATTCTTTAGATTATAGGCAAGGAGCAGCCATTGGAATCCCCTACTTCACAGCATACCGCGCTCTCTTCCACAAGTAAGACAAAGAAATACTTTTACATTGAAACTCAAGCATGACAGCAGAAGCACCCTTCAGGAAAAACAGAAAGTCTTTGCCACAAACAATGTTTGCGAATCAACTTTTCCAATTCAGTGGAGTAGCTACAGTATGACAGTAACTGAAAATGCATGCAAAGTCCATGAATTGTTTAGTAGATTGTTTCAGATGAATAATACGTGATCTGTTATCTTGCTACATCTCAGAGCCCATGCCAAAGCAGGAGAGACTGTTCTCATTCATGGAGCCAGTGGAGGGGTAAGTCGTCCTCGTGGAAGCCCTGCTTCATGATTCAAACATTTGTGCGTCAGCACATGAGTGACTGGTGTGCCAGCAGAACTGTGTGGAGACTGACTGTTTGAATGGGTTCCCTCAGGTGGGAGTGGCTGCATGTCAAATGGCCAGAGCCTTTGGGATGAGGGTACTGGGAACAGCAAGTACTGCAGAGGGACAAGCTCTTGTCATGCAGAATGGAGCTCACCAAGTCTTCAACCACAAGGAGAAGGACTATACCAAACAAATTATGGTAGAATGATCTTGTAATGTATATCCTAATCCATATGGTACTTGTGATTAAATACTGCTGCTGGTAGACCAAAGGTACTTGCAGAACTTATGTTTTCTGGATTTGTGCTTAGGAATCTACCAATGGACAAGGAGTGAATGTGATCATTGAGATGCTGTCAAATGTGAATCTCAGTAATGATCTGCAGATGCTGGCATATGGAGGCAGAGTTACAGTAAGTATTTCATTGCATGAATATGATTTTTTTTTATCACTCGTCTGCCACTTCGTCATCCTCATCCTCCATCCACTTCCAATTCTTGTTTTAGATAGTGGGAAGCCGGGGTCCCATTGAAATCAACCCACGGGATACCATGGCCAAAGAGTCGAGCATCATTGGAGTGGCCGTGTTCTATGCAACAAATGTAAGGTGGTTCAGCTGTGCAATCAGCTGTAGTTTTGGTGTGAAGGAGAATGAATAGTTTTGCTGGTAGAGTCTCTGTCATGATGGCCGTTTTGTCTGTTTTGATCAGGAGGAAAAGGCAGAGTGTGCAGCTGCTCTCTTTGCTGGAATGGATTCTGGTTGGCTGAGGCCTGTCATTGGTCCCCAGTACAACCTAGACAAGGCATCGCAGGCTCATGAAGAAATCATCAACAGCACTGGGGCAAAAGGGAAGATGGTGCTGATCATGTGATCACTATGCATGGCACTTATTGGTTCTGATGTTTTGTTTCCTGGTGCTGTCATTTAAAAAAAATGTTTCAAGAAAAATAAACTTTAAAATGGGGGTTTGCTTATATGAAAGCACATGCAATGGATTTGAATTATCAAAGACATCCTTGTTTGGTGATAGCAATCAGCACATATTTTACTACACACAAAATGAAGAATCAAATGTAAATCACTGAAGGCATAAAAATACTAAAATTCTAAATCCAGCTGGCAATTCAGATTCCAACTGACACTGTGATAGAACCAGGATTACCACTTATCAGGTCTTTGTAGGAACTATGTAGTGGAATGCATTTTAAGAAATTCAGGTCAATGCCAATGATCAGTTGGTTTTTCGTAGTTGCATCACCTTTAGGTTCTTCCGTTTAGTTATGGAGATAGCCTTATACAATTCATCTAGATTCTGAAAATCCGCCTCTTCAGAGACACTGCCACGTGACTACCCAGCAACCAGGGATGTCCTCAGATCCGCGGTGGAAGGTGCTGGGTCTGGATGCCTGTAAAGCCCCGTGTAAAACGAGTCACGATTAAGAAGTAATTTGACTCTGACCTTCACTTTCTTGATGGTTCGATTACGCGGCATGGGGTTCTATTCGTACAGGCTTTGAAAGCAGTCGGCTCGAAACCTCCAGTGAATTTTATGTAACTGCGCACCTGCCAAAAACATGAGTCACCTAAATTCTGGGTAAGTACAACGGTACCAGCGTGCTTGTGATATTTAACTTGTGTGATACCGTCAGCTATTGTCTGCCCTTCAAAGTTCCTGTAAGTGAAAACGAATAGTTTGTTTGTACGGCTTAACAATCCTAAAATGCACAGAGCCGTGTCATCAATACTTTTATTATCATCAAATGAATTCTAAACCTGAGTAGGTCTTCAAGTGCGATGGCAGCTGGGACATTATAATTCATTTACGCCTGTAATCAGGTTTGTACACATTGATTTAGTCCCGTGACGTTCTTATTTCCTGTCGGGTGTTCTGGTCATATTTTGAAGCTGTACGTGTTAATTCTGAACAGAGTAGTACAACATCTCAACCAACAAAAACGTGTGATATCAGACGGCAATGCATGCAGTGATGTAAAACATTTGCCCAGGATGGAAGAGAATTGTAAAAAATAATTAATGTTTGATCAAAAACGCTGTAATGTGCCAATAATTTAATAATGCACCATGTTTCCTAGGCTTAAACGGATGATTTCATATTGCACAAAATGTGTGTACCATTTCTTGTTCAAAGAATACTGCATTTTGTTTATGAACCTCTTACATCACAGTTTTAAAATCAAGAAGTTTTAAAGCTTTGTAATTGCATGAAGTTTTGCCCTGTGGATAATATGATGTGAGTGCCATTGCTGTGCTTTTGTGCATTTTCTTCTTTGAACATCAAAATTGCAGGGCCTGTTTAATATGAATGCATGAATAGTGGAAGGAAACTGTAGATGGTAATGGAAAGTGGAAGCAGGTATAGGAATAACAGTACAACCATGCTTTATTACCTTTGACTTTACTGGAATATTAATAAAGTACTGACTGCAAAACTCTAAAAATCTTTCCTCATTCTTACTTTTTATAAATTATGTCATGCAGTATTATGACACATTCTATATTGTATTCTGAAACATATATCACTGTAGTACTAGCATGTTCCCTATGTTATTGAGAAAAAAACTACCAAATGCGGAATCCTGTAAGATTTAGTTTACATGTCATAGCAAGTCACTAATCTGTCCATCAAAAATGCTTCCAGATTCTATGCTCATACCTGGGATTAACCTGTGGCATAAGGTGTTTGAACAGAGGTTTTGTAAGCAAAGTGGAACTCACAGGTGTTTCAAAGAATGTCTTCTGCTGTAGCTTGTTTCCAGCCTATAACAGTCTGACAGACAAACACCTGGCTGGTTACTTTAACAACACAAGAATAAGAAGGCACCTGCACCGAGCTGGTCTGGTATGTTACGGCACTGTCACTCTCTGTGAACGCTAAATGAAATACATTGCTAATTTGCAAATTCAGGCTGACGGGTTTTTCCAAGTCAGTCACCGTCAGCTCTTAGAAGACAGGACTGTGCTTATTCCTCTGCATTCAGTAGAGGAATATTGCATTCAGCAAAGCAAAGTTAATTTCCTTTTTAGTGATAAAGTCATAAATTGACGGGCATTGATTTTGGTAGGGTTGGATTTAATAAAAATTTATTTGCAGGAAAATCCAGACAAGATTGAATATGGTTAATGTTATGGTTTTAGATTACTCGAAGTGGGAACATTGTTCCAGAGAAGGAATACAGACTTAAACTTATCAAGAAGGACCACCAAAGACATGTTCGAGAGTGTCTAACCCAGGCCATCTTCCACAAGGTGCTTGACATTGAGGTGAGGATCTGAGACTAATTATGCGGGTTCCCATCATTCCTCTCAGCATGGCTGAAGTACAGAATTTCTGTATTTTAACCGCAATTATGTGAGCATCATCATATCATATTTCTAATTTTTAAGCATCATCATCAGATTGAAATCAAAAAGAAGCTGGAGGATTTCGCACGGAAGGAGCATGTGCATAACATTAAGGTATATCTGGTTTGTTTGTATTCATCCTCAAAAACTATGTGTCACTCTATGTTAAAATCTAATCCTAGGAAAGTGTTTGGTTGACTATACCAAGCTAGTTGATTCTGGTTTGTAAGGGAACCTTTATGCAATGAACTGTTCTTTTGTTGTTTTTTGTCAATGTCAAATTCTAGTTTCAATGTATTTCAAGCTCCATTCTGAAATGAAGGTTAAACAACAATTTTAAGTTATTCTGGAGTATGACCAAAGATGAAATGAATCATTGCATGTGGAAATACAACAAACATGTTGGAAAGGAAATTGACAATTTCCTTTGGGGGAATATTTTTTATATTCAATATTTTTACAAACAGCTACAAAAGAAGACTTTATCATGGCAGTGAAATTATGCTGGGAAGGTGAGGGACTTCCACAGTTCAATAGGCAAAAAAATTTGAAAGCACAGGAATCAAAATACACCACTGCCTGCAAAACTAATTTTTCTGTTCCAATGAATCAGATTCTTTGATATTAAAATTGTGAAGGTCATTTTGACAGCACTAATAGTTAATCCCAAGGATAATAGTGATCATAAATATCCTAATGTATTGAAGGTTCATCATTCCAAAGGACATGAAAAAGGTAATGTCCCCTCAATATCTCCGAGGCCACCATCAGGACCCAGGAACTGTCATGCTCTGCATTCTGGGCCTGTGGGGGAACAGTCAGAGTCCACAGAATCTGTGAGTATTCAAAAACACCATTGTCGTCTTTAGGGAAAGGTGCAGAAAAACATTAGTAGCATCATCGGTAATATCATTAATTTACTAAAAATCCATTCACCAGAAGTTGCTAGCCTTACAGAAAATATCATGTAGGTTGTTCAGGTACTACAAGACATGTTTTGAATGCGTCTTCTTGTATTTAATATATACCCATGGAAAATGCTGTGTGCTGAAGCAGGCCAGACAAGTTGAAATGTGTGTTTAAGTAGCTATTGCATGTTTGATTTTTTTTTCTTTTCTCTTTTTTAAGTTATCCTCCTTCCTTTACGTTTTGTTATCAGAAGCATAAATGATTGTGCAGTCAGTACTGACTCTGTCTGTTTGGTGCTCCGCAGGCTGGTTCCTCAAGGGCCAACACAGCCCCCAGGAAGAGGCGGAGACCAGTCAGGCTCCGGCCCCTCTGCAGCAATAGCACCACAGCCTCCACCCGCAGGGCATCTCACTGCTGCAGGCGCAAGGACTCCTCTGAAGATGCAGAACCCTACTTCTGCAGCATGGTACAACCTGCCCTTGTGTGTCAGTCAACCATAGTTTTGAATGTTTTGACATGCTTGGGAAAAAAAAACTGATCAAAGCAGAAACTGATTAATTGTACCGTTCACTGATCAATATCCTCTAGCTCAACAGGGAAACCATGAGACGTGCAACAATGCCTGAATTCTCCAGTGGAATATCCCCCTACCGTCTTCCAGTCATCAACAACTATGTCACCCCAGCTCCTCCTCCTACAAAGAGGAAGGAGAGCATTTTCAGAGGTGTCTCAAATGGACGGCCAAGAGGCAGAAGCCTGAGGCCAACCACAGCCCCAAACGTCCCTGAAGTTACAAAGGTCAGTTTCTCTTTGGGCAGCGTGTCGGCACTTTGAGATCCTTACTCCACCAAGACCCACGCCATTTAAAAACTGTGCAGTTACACCTTTGTTACATTATTGGTTTATTATTTATCATCTCTCAGTGTCAATGTTGCGAAAGAAATTCTCATAACATTTTTCTCATATTTGTATATATATATATTTTTTTACTTTTTAAAAACTTTGTGCAGTGCTGAAATCTCAAAATTCACAATTTGTTATTGGGGTACTTTCAGGACTCCCGGTTTCATAAGACCACAGTGCACAGTAATGTGTCAGTTACCATGACATTCTACGGTAAAGCAGTCCACCTGACTCACGGCACTGGGGACAGGAGGGATGAGGTCAAGGTCTTCCAGCAACACTGTGGAGGCGAGAACGTATGTGTCTTCAAAGGGTGGCTGGAGGAGGAAGGTAAGCAGACAGGCTGAACATTGCAACCCTAATGACAATATAAATTGTACTTAAGGTCACCCAGTTTTCCAGTGGCGAGATTTGAGCATATACCATTGTTTGGATTGATGCAACTTTGGGAAGTTCAGACTTCATTTCATTCCAATTTTGACAGCTTTATAGAACAATAAACTTGAATCAATCACAGCTACTTTTACTTAATGTTTGAGGAATTGTGTGGTGCTGGGAGAGGTGGAGGGAGGAGCAAGCTCCTCAGCTCCTCCCATTGCACCGCTGTCAATCTCCTGGTTGTGTGTGATTTTAATGGGCTTCCTGTGTCTTAGAATCTTTCCAGTTTGTCTCCAGACGGCACCTGGGCTTCCCCTTCAGTCTGACCTTCTTCCTGAACGGCATGCAGGTGGAGCGGCTCAGCTCCTGCTGTGAGTTCCGTCACCGACGGGGATCCCGAATGGGAGCGAAACACGGTCATTTCGGCTTCATTTCTGTGGAAGGTGCCTCTCCTTGCTACAAGTGAGGATCCAAGAACGGCATCACAGTCTTCTTGATTTAATAGTGTCCGATCCTGGTCTTGGAGAGCTACAGGGTCTGCAGAATATTTTGCTTTTTCTTTATATTCCACAACCAGCTCAGATGCAAGATATCAGATGAGGTGATTTAATAGTGAAAGCAACTGCTACAATTGATCAATTTGTTGTTGCTGAGTAGCAACAAAAACTAGCAGACCCTGCAGCTCTTTAGGACCAGGATTGAGGACCTCAAAAATGGCAAGCCAGGGTCTCTGCTAAAATGAACATATGTTGTCCTCTGATCTCAAACATCTTGTCACTTCTCCATACTGACACCCTATTTCCTCACATCACCTTCAGCAGCCACTGTGTCCCTCTGTGATGTTCCCCCAGGTGTATCATTGCCTTGGGCTTGGACAGGAAGCCCATCCCTCCCCCAAAGAGGCTGAAGAGCTGCACAGAGACGGTCGGCGCTGTATGCAGCTCCTTGCATGTGGCGAGGCTGATCAGAAAGGCCAAGACAGAGGCCGAGATACTGGACAACCGTTCTCACACAGGGCCAAAGTCCAGCCCGGGTCCGACTGAGGCCAGCGCTGGGGAGAAGGGCACACAAGACGAAATGGCAGAGGAAAATGAGCACAAAGTCCAAGACGGTAGAGTGCAAAAACAACATAGTCTGTGAATGAGCCATGACTGCTTGTGAATTTGTGTTCTTTGTGTTACCTCAGACATAAAGCCCAATGTATTGATCTGTAGATTATGAGGAAGACTTTGAAGAGGAAGATGAGAGAGCAGATGAAGAAGCAGATGATGCCAGGGCTGATATAGTCATGAATGAGGTTTCCTCTTCCCCGTCCAACTCTGGCAGCAAAGAGGGAGAAAAGGACGGCCATTATGAGAGAGAGGATGATGAAGAAGCCAAGTACTCCAGCAGTGGGTCCGACGCCGAAGGCAAAGCAGGTGGGTGTTTGGCATCTCCTTCTCCTCCAAGCTGTGACACATCCTTTTAAAATGCAATAACAGAAAATGCAATTGAGTGTGTGTTAAATATTCATTTCAGTCTTCATTGAAAGTCAAAAGCCTAATGAAAAACATCAAAACCATTGTCCCAATGTTAGAATTGCATTACCTAAAAAAAAAAATTAAATTCGTGGGTTGCTTCATTTTTCCAGGACACTATACAGTTACGCAATCCCTTTTGAACTGAATGACTCACTGACTGTTTAACAGTATGTAACTAAAATGTATTGCACATATAGAAGAAATGGATCATTCTTTTATTTCTTCTAACAAACCTCATCTTATCCACAGAAAAGAAGTCTGCATCTGTCTCTTCAGAGAGTGTCTCCCTCTTCTCAGGCAGCAGGAAGGATGACCCAGACAGTGAGGCTGAGGAGGTCAAGGAAGCAATTAAAGACAATGGAGCAGACTTATTCCCAACAGAACTGCAGGGAGAAAACCAGATAGGCCGCCATCCTGACAAAAGTGAGGGCAGAAATACTACCTCACCTTCCAGATGTGGGGAACCTCAGGGAGAGTATACAGGAGATGCTGGGAAAGCCAAAAACCAACTCAGTGCACAGCCTCACAGCACTGCAGTGACAGTGCTGCACAATGAGACACAGCAGACCCATGGGAGTGCTGTAGAAATGACTTGTGTGGAAGAGTCAGATGGTAGCGTGGACTCAGATGGGAGAGAAGCCGTGAGCAAAGAAAACTCTCTCACAACACCTGTTGAGACCACCAAATGGAGTGTGGTCAAGGCAGAGGAAAGAGATAATGAAGATATGGAGACCCAAAGAGGTAAGTACCTCAGCCCCCTCCCTCCAATCCCCCATCTTAACCTGCATGAAAAAATATAACCGATAAATGACTTAAAATGCTGTCTGTACTCTTACTCTGAGACAGGATTGCTTTTGTAGCCAGTCAGATGTTTGGAATCATTATTTGACCAGGTGGAGATATCCAGACCCAGAGGGAATTTTGTCAGGATACTGGGGTTGTAGTCTTTTGAAAAGGACAAAGGAATTTTTGCAACCATAATGAGTCAAGAACTTTCAACCTTTAATTATAAACATTAAGGATTTCCGGTCTCTTCTTTGAAAGAGGGGAGTCGGGTATTGATTGATTTGTATAATTAGTGTAATAATTGCAATTTGTATGTATTTTGATTTGGCACTTAGAGATCTGTTTTTCTATTTGCTGTCAGAGAAGCAAAACTCACTTTGAATACTTTGAAATTCTTCTTTATTCTGCCACTGTCTTTACCAAGCCAAGTCAGTGCAGGAGAAGCTCGGTGCAGCTGTAATGAAGGAGGCCCACTGCAGCTCAGAGCCAGAAATGAGTGACAGCAGTTCTGAAGATGATGAGCTGGCCACCATGGCAACGGACAGAACCCTGGAACTGGATGACACTCGTCCAGGTTTGGTCTCTGCTGCTTATGATCTGTTAACAATGCTTTGAAAGTCTGCTCCACAGTATGAGAGCTGTGAGAGAGCTGCAAATACACTCCATCAAGAGTAGATGACAGATGGTTCAGGTTCAACTAGGGGACATGGGAGAAAATTCAGTATCTGATATCAGGACCACACTTTCAAGGCAGTATAGTGGGAGTAGCTGTTGTATTGCTTTATTAAAATAATTGAACCTTACTTCTAAAAACGAATTTCAATCAAACAGATTCAAAATAATTTTTTTTGCTTAGAAAACCCCAAACTTCTGGTTTTGTTCCTCAGGTGTGGCTTTCAGCCGTCAGCAGCCAGATAACACAGAGAAGGGGAACACTGAGGAAAAGGGAGCTGACAGGGATGGAGCTTCCATTGCTTCTGTTGTGGAAGATGCTCCAATGGAGGACCTGGTGGAGTTGGAGAAAGGAGAGATCAGGACTCAACACCTGAAGGAGACTGGAGAAGATCAAAAACCAAGCATCAGTCCACAGGAAGCATGTCCGGATGCAGAAGGGGAAGAAGCCATGTTACAGACGGGAGAGCCTCAGAAGGGACAAGCAAGGGGTGAGACCCAGGTGGAAACTGACATGATGCCCCAGCAGACTGGAAGCATTGCTGAAAGCACACAATCAGAGCCTGAACATGCTGAACTGGGAGAGGAAGACCCTGAGGCAGGAAAAGGAGGAAAAGAAAGGGAGTTAGAAGATTGTGAGGCACTGACTAAAGAACGTGAAAGCATGCTCCTGGAAGCTGCAGAAGGCAAGGTAAAGGAGTGTGAATCTGCTGCTGAAAACACTGAAAGGGGAGCTGAGGAGGTTCAGAGTCAGTTAGGAGAGTACACAGATTCTGCTGTCTATGTTGAAGCCACTGCTTCTAGCCTGGATGATGAAGCAGAAGGTGCTGGAGAAGAAGACGAGACCACAGAAAAGAGACAGGAGGCTGAAGTGCAAGTGAAGGATACAGCCAAAGATACAGGTATCACAGCCGAGCAGTCCGAGGGCCCTAGAGAGATCACTAACATTAGTGAAGAGGGAATAAATGCAGAAGAGGACATAGAAGCCGAGCAACAAATAACTAAGGCTATGGAACTAAAGGCTGAAAAGCTGGATCAAGTAAATGTTGAAGACCAAACTGAAGAGGGGTTTCAAGACACCAAAACCACCGCAGAAATGCCTAAAAGCAAAGTAGTAAAAATTGGGGAAACTGAAGAGGGAGGTGAACTACCTCTGCAAGACCGAGATGACAGAAATTCTACATTAGGAGAAACAGAGATTGAGATAGAAGATATAGAATCCAAAACCAAAGAGACACATCGGACTGAAAATGGGAATGATACAAAGAACAATTATGTCCAGAAAGGAGGAAATGAAACAAATGATCAGATTAGAAATTTTAGTAGTGAAGCAAAACTAAGACAAACAGTGAACTGGGAGAGGAATGAGACAACTCACCAGCAAGGTAAAACAAGTATTAACATTATGGAAGATGTCTTGGAAACAATGAAGGTGGGGGTGGGTGTAATGGAAGCAGACACCGAGGAGTCAGAACCTACAGCGGATGAGGCAGACAGCGGAAAGGAATGTGAGACAAGATCATCTGTGCTGAAGGATGATGAGGCCACAGGGACTGTTGTGGAAGAAGAAGGAAAACCCAATGAAAGGCTTAATGTCACAGACAAGGAGAATGCAATACATGTTCAGGAGAGTAATTCTAATGTTTGTGAGGAAGCCAAAGGGGACCATGACGGAAATCAGGAGGAAGAAACTGTGGCAGAGAGTGAGGGAATTAGAACCAAGCAGGAGGGGACTGAAGGGAGCACTGAACCCAAGACAGTAGAGATGGAAACAGAGACTAAAGAGGGAAAGATGGAAGTGAGGTACACAGAGATGGGATCTTTGAGAGAGGAGGACAAATCCAGCTTTGCTGAGATAGACATGAAATCAGATACAGAGGAGAAGGCTGTGGTACCACTTGAAGAGTGTCAGTTTGAAGCTGATCAGACATTTCTAGAGGCAGACAAAGCTGAAAGTCCAGCAGAGAACACAGGCATGAAAACAGGAGTGGGACAGATAGAGAGGGAGGAAGCAACAGAATCCTTAACAGTGGATTCAGGAACCAAGGAAACAGAGCAGATGTCTGGTGAAGTTAACGAAAGGGAGCTCTTTGAAAAAGAGGCTGTAAGTTTCGAAATGAAACAGGAAGAGACTAACCTTGTGTCAGGAAGCACAGAGGAATACCCAGACACTGAGATGAAAGTGTCAGAAGACAGCACTGAAAGTGTTAATGCTGACACTAACTGCAGAGAAGAAGAGCACAAGGTCAGACATGCAGTAGAGACAGAGTTGGAAGTGAACCAAGGAGACGCTGACTTAAGCAGTCTGCCAGGTTCTCATGGCACACAAGAGCAAGGATTGAATGCAGTGCTTAAATCAGAAGTCATATGGGATGAACATGGAATTGAAACAGAAGATAATGCAAATGATCAGGCTCACCAACTTGAAGAAACTGAGGACCCCAACAAAGAAATCCATAGTGTTGATCCTAGTGTGAATGAGTGCAGTGTAACAGGATGTGAAGGCAAGCTGGAAGACTCTTGGGTTAATATGGACAACCAAGTTCCACTTGATCAGGAAGTAGGTCCTTCAAACAACAAAGAAAGGGAGGAAGAAGCCAGTGCAACATCAAGTTGTGAGGAGGTGGGTATCCCATACAGACCAGGAAGTGCTGGTGTTGAACCTGAAACTATGGCAACAGAATCAATGTCAGAAAAGGCTGAAGAGAAAACTGGAGAGGTGTGGAAGATGAATGAGTCTGAAGGCACCGGTGCAAAGGAGGAAGAGGATGGGGACACAGCTACTGGAGCTAGCACAGATCTGAAGAGGAGCTCTAAAGTTGAAGCTAGAAGAGAAGATGTTGAAAATTCTGTCACCCGTTCTAGAACAGAGTACAGGGGCAGAAACGGAGCAAAGTTTCCCCCTCCACTGATTAGGAGTCATGGAAGCTATACACTAACAATTGCAAGGGAGGGGCTGAGCCTGCAACCATTTAAAGCAAAGGACCCAGAGCCAGCAAGCCCACTAGCGTACACACAGACAGCAGCTGCAATCACAGGGAATGTGTATACGGCATCAAATCAAAGTCTACAGCAGATCAGTACCAAGGTGAGATAGAAATGTTTTATTACTTCACTTGTATAGTTCAGCTACTCTGAAATTGCACATAGTTCTCAGGCCCCAAATCCTGAATGACTGAATATGGATTGTAGTAAAAAAAATACCAGATTTAAAATGCATCTGCAATGTTTTGGGTTGTTCATGGACTGTATTTTTTGTTTTCAGGATGTGTGATACCTCAAGGCACAACAAGCACTTTTTTCCAAGGTGGATTTGGACTTCTTGGCCTTTTTTTTAGGATGAAAATTCAACAACACATGTTTTTTCTTTCTATTTGTATATACAATGTGAAATGTATACATTTTCTTGATATATATCTCATGGCTCTCCCCCAGGTAACCAGCAGTAATCTCTTTCCTACAAGCAAACGTTGTGAAAACGTTGTACTGAGAGAGATGTTGTGCTAGTTTGTGTTCTCCGCTGTACCTATCTGCACAGATCTTATTGTTCTTGTATTGTTTCCATTGTCTCCTGGCGAAGGCGCTGCCTGACACGAGAGATCGGGCCAGCACTGAATAAGGGTGAGGAGTGAGCCTTTGACCGCGGCGCTGAAAGCCGATACCCATGGGCTGCGCCCGGCTCCCGCAGTAGAAATAATTCATATCCTGTGCACGGCACACCATACAGCGAAGGGCCGGGATGAGTGAGTCATCCCAGCAGGCTCCAGTGCAAAGCGGGGAGGGGACGTCTGTCACAGCGAAACCCAAAGTGCAACGCTAAATTATGCCCTTTATGTGATCACAGACAACCAGTCATGCAGAACGCTTGACTTTTTTCCTTGCAGGTCCAGTCAAATTCAGGGTAAATTGCACTGCGTGTGGTCCCTTGATCTGTGTCTTTTACTTGAACTGCTGTATGCTAAGAGATCTTTTCCTTTTGAAGGTCTTAATAGCTCCATAGAAGTGTTATCTAATGGAAGGCTAATATGTTAGATGTGTTATAATTTTCAGTACAAATTTTTGAATGTGAAAAAAATTACTCCATCCGTGTTTACTAATAATTTTAAGCTGTCATGTACATCATATACAGTAGGACCTCTCAGATACAAACACATTGGGAATAGGATATTTAGAATATTCATAACTTTGATAGTGAAAAAAAGTGGTCATTTTAGTATATGAGTATTTTTATCGATGGAAGATGTAATAATACCAGACCATAATATTGATAAGGTGCAGTTTCACTTCTCCTCCATTGGTCAAATCTTTTTGTGGTAAGCCGTCAGTCCTTTTGTATCTCTTAGGTTCTACTGTACTAAACATTTGTATAGTTATCAGTTGAGAGAACAAACACGGACATCATTGGAAGACAGAATTTTGATGTTCTTTCTTTCTGTGATGTAAACAAATGCTACATAACCAGAAACTAATAGTTGATGTACTTACAGCTAAACCACAGTGCTGCTAATAAAGTTAAATAACCTCATCTTTAAGTGCTGTATCTTCATCATCAATATTACAAGCAGAGATTCACTACACAAAACTTTTAGTATAAATGAATTGCCATGAAGATACATACAACTACTTTAAATGTGAAATGTCCATCGCTGTGTGAACACAGTACAATTATCAAGAGATAACCTGAATTTTAAGTTCAGCTTTTTTCCTATAATATTGTATGTCGGAAGGAGTTGCTTTCCATTGTTACTTTTTTCATTCTTTTCATTATGTTTATCCAAAGTGTGATGGAGGAATTACTTCATTTTTTAAATGGATTTTACTTCAGGTGAAATCAAGGAATGTTTTTGGTTGATTCCATTTTGGCACAATAAATGTAGTGTTCAGTTTTTTCATTCTCTTATCCTGAAAATTTTGAAAACTGGTCACTGTCATCTGTAATTAGCATAAAGAGTAGGGGAGAAAATAGCTGAAGTGTTGCAATAATTTTCCAGATTTATCCTAAAGCTTTATTTTGTGATATTGTGATGTTGTGGTTGTGTTTAGGTGAAACAGTTTCTTTGTGAAGTTTTAATTGACATTTCCCTGCAATAAAAATACATTTCTATGTAAATTCAATTGACAAGTTTTGATGGATTGAACAAGCCCTCACATTCATAAATAAGCTTTCCTCCAGTCAGCCTGAGGCCGAAGTCCACCCACCTGTCCTCCAAATGGGGAAGTTAAATCCTGATCTGTGATCAGTGGGAGTAATGTGGATCTCTTCCTGCTGTTAGTTGACTGGATGAGATGTGCACAAGCTATCTGTGCTGTCAGGCCAAGCACGAGACAGCAGCGTCATGCAGCCATGAGCTCAGGTAACAGCACCTGAACTGAGCATGCTCAGTCCAGTGGCGACTGCACAGTCAGACTCTTCCCGTTTGAGTCCGGGGTGCTCTGATGTTTTGGTGTTAAATATTCGGATAATGGAAACATATTGTGATGGAACACGCTGGATTAGTAAGGGCCAAAGCATTCCAGACTGGGAGTTTGTCATCTGCAGTTCGTGTACCTGATATCCTTGATCATTGTGCATCATAAGGTAAGCATAACATGACTTTGGGACTCTGGGGAACGGCTGTCTCTGTGTATCAGATTTGCAAATAGCTCTTTGTTTATTTCAGATGAATGTTTTATATTCTGCAATGTTTTGATATGGGGGCCAAGGTCTTAAAAGTGGGAACATGAGCTGCTGAGTGTTGAATTTCTAAAAGTTATCATCAGATAAATGTGCTCTACACCAATGAATAGATGTACTGTATCAGCCAGGTATATGTGGGTTGTTGTTTGTATGACATACCAGTTGTATGTCATAGCAATGCTATGAGATAGGTTGGCTGGCATTCTTGGCCTCTCCCAGTGACAGGTGTGTGCTGGGTACATGTTCACAATGCTTATCTGCAGGTAAAGCATGTATTCCCATGTCACCCACTCCCTCAGACAGCTGCACTACCTGGCAGATGGTATCATTTCCAATAAGTCTCCTTTCTAAAACCAGATACCTTGGACGTCAACAGCTGCTGCAGGGTACACCCTGCTTAGCTCATCCACAAAACGCACGTAAAAACAGCAACCAGACGAGGGAAAGGGCTGAATGTCATGCATGTTTTATTGCATACTCTTGTCATTGTTTATCTACCACTATTGCCTGGCAACACCAGGCCAGATCTGACACACCGCTTGGTAAACTAAGAGATCTGAATGTAGTCATGGTCCTAGGTTTCCATAATCAGGTCATCAGCTTTAAACATCCAAAGAATTCTTGTAGATATTCTCCTCAAATTGGTCATGTAGGTTTTAGTTCCTAAGGCTAGCTGCTGTGGTAACACTCTAACCTTAGTCTCAGCAACCCAGTTGTTCAGTGATTAATGTTACTGGATAATTTTTACAAGAAAAAAAAATGTCATGTACTATTCCCTCAAACACGCAAGTCCCATTGCTTCATGAAGTATCATATCACTGTCAGATGGGATTAAAGCTTAAAATAGCCCTTGTGTAGCTCTGCTTGGGGAGCAAAAGATGACTGGATCCTCCCACGAAACTCGCAGAAGTGCAGCTTGGGCACTGAGTCTCTGCCATAGCTTGAAGCAGCAGCACAGCTTTGCCAGGTGGCTGCAGTCAACCCACTCCTCACCATCAGGCAGTCCAGGGAGTGGGAGGGAGACGAGAAGACATTGCTGTTAATTTTAATCTGCCTCCCTCACGCACAGGAAGCATATACACCAGTCTCCAGATATGGAGGTTATGTATGCACTGTCATTCATTCAGCTATGTACTCACTCAAAATGGAGATAACAGTCAGAAACACATCATTCATCATATATACTAAATGTACCCACAGTCTCATGCGTAATACAAGAAGACACAAACACACATGCTAACACAAACACAAAATTCAAAGAGGTACACAAATATTCACAAAAGCACAAATGTCTTCTCCAAGCTGCTGAACTAGAAGACTATTTTAGGATAATCTACAGTTTACGCATATTTTTGTCAATTTTAATCACAATTTATGTCTTTTGATTCCAACCATATACTTAGATGCGCATGGAGGATTAATATAGCCACTGCATTATTATGTAAGACCTGATAGACTGCTCTACTCACAGTGCATTCTGGTCTCAGGGGAGCGATGATGCCCACTGCTTCAGGAGCGAGAGGCCGCAGTCCTCTGTTATTAATGTGGGGGTACAGATGCGGCATCATGCACCCTTTACAATAGCAAACCATGAGTGGTAAGTTCATACTAATCACTATGCAAGTGCAGAATAAGAGATTTTGGAAAAAAAAAATATTCTGCCTAAAAAAAGATACTTTACATTTTTGGATCACTTGGAAAAACTAATACAAGTGATGTGAAAAAATTATCTCACTGCATTGACTATTGGAAATAATCTTAATAATATTAATGGTAATAATGGATCAAGTTTATAAAGCATTTTGTCTTGATACCTAAATTACGCATCTTTTCATTTAAAATGTTCTTCTAAAATTTACATACGTATGAAAATGTGTTATTATATGCAGTTGTTCTCTATAAATGTCCACGTCTTGAGAATAATGGTCCTGGTCTCGCATGCAGATCTATTAAAATCTCACCCTGCATATGTAAATTCCAGGTTTCCTCTTTGTGTTGCTGATGTCAATCACATTTGCCACACGCACCACTTCCTGTCCCGCCTCCTGTGTAGTGTGTTCTGATGATGCCGTCGTATGCCACAAGCTCTCCAGCATCATAGGTTAGAATAACTGACTCAAAGTCATCAAAGTCCATTGTGATATTGATATTTACAATTATATACAGTGATGATTTGAGTGCATTCATACCTGTCTTCATGTTACCTTTAGGAGTTCCTGAGACCACTCAGGTACTGATGTTTACAGATGGGCAGATCAACTCTGTGGAAAATGACACTTTTTCTGACCTTTCCAATGTAACACTGCTGGGCCTTAGTAACAACGCTATCACCGACATCACGGAGCATGCCTTCCAGAACCTGACTGTGCTCAGGGTGCTGCTGCTGGACCACAACTTCATCACAAGCTCATCCATACTTGACTCCACTTTCAGCCAGCTCCACAGCCTGGAGATCTTGCAGCTGGGCAACAATGCGATCCGGGTCATCGACGGCAGCTGGTTCCGAGACATGAGGAGCCTGCGGACCCTGCAGCTGGAGGGGAACCTCATTACACGGTTGGAATCCGGCACCTTCCAATCTGCCAACTTGGAGAGCCTCGAGACGCTGGATCTGTCAGACAACCTGATTGAACACTTGGACCGTGGAAGCTTCCAGGCACTGCCTCGGCTTCGGAGGCTGGACCTGTCCAGAAACAGCCTGCGCACTGCTCCTGATGCTTTCTCCTACCTCTCCTGGCTCTCAGCCCTCAACCTGGACCACAACCAGTGGAACTGCACCTGTGAGCTGCAGGAGCTCTCCACCTTCCTGAGCAGCTACATTCAGGCCCCAGACAAGGTTCTGTACAACGGCAGGCAGCTCATCTGCCTGAGTGCTGCCAACCCAGCCGTGCAGACCGTGCTGCAGCTGAGCGAGGCCAACTGCGTGCCACCCAACAGGAACATCACCGTGCTCATCAAGACCAAGGGCAGCATCTCTGCACAGCAGTACACCAGGGATATTGCTCTGGCCGCCACCTTCTTTTTCACTGGTAAGCTACTGTGAGGAAGTTACATACATACATACATACATACATACATACATACATACATACATACATACATACATACGTCCTTCTGGGTTTTAAAGTATCTGTGTTCTTTGGAAGAGAAGAGGAAAAATATTTATTCTTTGAGTAATAAATACCTTCAGCTGTACTGGGTTCATGACATATTTATAGGCAAACAATGGACTAATAATTTGTACTACCCTGTTCTCTTCATTAGAAATTGTAACAAATAAATCTTCACAATGTGGGTTTGTGCCACATTGTAGAAAGTGAGAATTATCTGTTGCCTGTTGATTTGTCTGTCTTGATATATTACAGGAGGTGTGGTTCTAACCATGGGAGTTCTCTATATTATTTACTACAAACTGGAGCTAAAAAAAGCCTTCAGAGCTTGGAGGGACAGGGACAGGGAGGAAGAAGGTAGGAACTACCTTGGAATGACCACCCAAAATCAAGTGCTGCCAGAGTGGACCTTCACCGGCGACAGCAAGACCCAGGTCCTCTCCATCACTCACCCAGAGCGCGAGACCAAACTGATGCACCCAAAGAGCGAGGAGCTGTCAAACCAGAGGCCATGGGTCAGAGACAGAGCCCCGCCGGGCATTGGGCCAGCCAATCCCATGCAGAGTTTTGTCTGCCGCCACTGCAGTCCAGCAGGCCTAGCTGTAGCCAATGCAGGTGGGCACCAGGGAGCTGACAGTCAACAGATGGGCTGAGTGTCACAGCATCCTTCAGGCAGCAACTATCCTCAGAAAACAGAGGAGGCTGGCCCTCGAAGAGGGCTTTTAAAACACAATAAAGGTCCATTAATCATACATGTTCATATGTAGATCATGCTAAATCATGTTCTGGACATCAGGGGACTATATAATGAATCTTCTCTCCATAGGAAAAGAGACAGCTGCTATAGAACCTGTCTTTGTTGCTGAGTGCTCTTATTTTGTAATGTTATGACTGAATAATCTTTTAAATAATGATATGAACTCTACCCATCAGATATAAGAAAATATGCCAATACTGGGTTATAATGATTCCTGTCTTTCCCTGTTAAAGGATGAAGGGGTAATGGTCCTTGCTTACAGCAAGGTTTAAAGGTTTAAATCTTGGGGAACATTTTGTAGTTGCATGTCAAATGCTCACATGCATGTTTTGTGGCTTCACAGATTTAAGAGGCCAATATCAGAGGAGACAAGGTGGGCAGCACTCCTTCGACAGGCAAGAGGATGTTTCGCACAAATATGTGGATTCAGAGGATTTTATGGGAGAAAACCAGCCTCCGCTTCATATTAGCCACTCATCACCTTCCCACAGACACACACCCACACCGTACGGTACAATACCTCGGGAAAAAAGGGAACCTCACCGGGATTTTGGCGATCGTTACTCAAGGCATAATGGCCATATTCAGAGCCTTCATACAGTGCCAGACTACCTCACTGTCCGCTGTGCACACTGTCTGCAAGGCTATGAGTACAGGCCAGCTGGGGGGAAAAGGAATGCTGTCAAAGACAAGTATGGCAGAGAAAAACTCTCCAAACTTAAGTCACAACCTCGCAGAGAGAAGAGCTTCAACACGACCAGCTTCACAGATGTGGAGGATCATGGAAGAGAAGATCATAAAACGAATCCTGGTGTGAGTATACCCCCACAGCGGAGTGTTACTTTTAACTTACCAGGGGCCAATGCACACATGATTGCTGCCTCAAAGAAAACTTCTCATAAGGTCAAAGGTTGCAAAGTAAGAAGTTCAGATGCTTGGAAGTTCAAAGAAAAGCACAGGCTACACCAAGATCACAGTGAAAAGGCCTTCAAAATGCAAAGGCATGGGAAAGGAAACCATGTGAGAAGACACAGGCACAGAGTTCAGTCTAACAGTTTACTGAAAGTGAAGCTCAACCTGAACCCCTTTAGGAAAAACAGGGTCCACCCCAAGGAACACCCCAACCTGGAAGAGAATATGCATTCAGAGTATAAAGAAGTAGAAAGAGAAGGCACAGTGGCTAAAAAATCTAAAGCATGTTCTAAAGAGAAAAAGATACATTTCAAAAACAGCCGAGACACCCATTCTGTGTCAGAAACTAAGAGGAAACATACTAAGCTGACCAAGACAGAGCAAGATTCTCATGACAATCTCAGTCCTTCAAGTCTTATCATTAAACAACCACAAGACTACACTGAACACAAGGCCAAATACTCCAGACCAAACACCTCAAGAAACATTGACAGAGGAAAGGCTATTGATCAGATGTCATGTGACATAGGGTCTGTTGAGCAACTCACCCTTCAAAGGAAACATACAAACAAAGAAAGAACAATGGACACTGATATAATTGAAAGTCATGCAAACCTCCCAATGTCACAGGGAGAGACTTGCAGAGAAGGTCAAAAAAGTCAAGCAGAAGAAAATTCAGATGATGTGCACCACAAAACAGGACTGAGGCCAAAGGATGAAGTAGGAAGCAGTGGTGCACCTGAAGAAGACAATTCAGGTAATACAGTAAGAGGCAGCCCTTTAGTTTCAGAGAAGACCCCTACGCCATCTATATCACAAAAAATGTCACCCAAAGAGGTCTCAACTGAAGACCAAACAACTTACCAGGGGACGAAGGAGGGAGAGGATGTACATGGTGGAAGATCCTCAGAAAATGAAAAAATGCATCATACAGACAAAGTGCAGGAATCCATGAGACCATCTCCAAACTCATCAGTGGACCTTGGACAGGATCTTGTGGAAACAAATCCTCTGCCTCAAACAGGAAGTGGAAATGTAGAGACTACCAATGGAGAAGATGTTAGTGCTGCTAAAGAACCAATAGCTGCCACTGTGGATCAGACCGGGGCAGAGTCAGCCAATACAGTATCCATGGAATCCGGAACCAAACCACCAAGCACCAGCCTTGACCCTCTGCCTCATGAAGGAAGTACTGAGATTCTCACCAATCAGGAATCAGACAGCAAGGTCATGGCCACGCTCACTGTGGGGGAAGAGTTCAAACAGGATGGTGTTCCAGCACTTGACAGCATCCAGGGAAATGACTCAGACGGGATGATGGATGATGATGATGGCAGAAGTTCCAGATATGAGTCAACAAGAAAGCGCAGGACCTGCACTTGCACATACAGACAGGACTGACCTACCACCTGCGCATGCTGAAATGGAGGGAGTGTTGCCATTAACTGCTGACCCATTACCTGTTCCAGATCCACAAATGGTTCCCGACCAAATAGCAACTGGGCCAGAGGCCACTGATCTCCCATTCAATAAGGAGAACCTCTCCAACAACAACAGCCTGAAGCCAAATGCATCCTGCCCCTGCCTTATCCAGGAATACCTGCCGTCACCCGACGGCTCTCCAAAACGAAAGCTCCGGCTCATTCTCCCTGAGAGACAGAAAAACAGACCAGCCAGTGCCCTTGACAAGAAAATACGTTAGCCCAGCAGGCTAAAATACACACCTCAGAGACATATCTGTCTGTTACAAACCTCTTAATTTATTACATCAATTTTTATTTAAATATTTGCAAATCTTTTCTATCTGCAGTATATAGCCTGAAGAACATATTATGTAGCAGTTACCAATTATGTAAGATCTATTGTGTTCCATTCAAGGACATATCCAAAATTATTTGTAATTGACTGATGAGTAATAAGTGCAATAAGTGCATGATCATAGCAGTTTTAGACATTGGGGAGAAGTAGAGGGTATATTGGTGATAACTCATGATATGTTAATATATTAATAAATATTTATATTGCATGTTCATTATGAAATTTGTTTTAAATATTGATTTTGTAAGGCCATGCCAATGTTCAAGAAAATTTCTAAGTGAGTTTAAACATCTTTCATTGTATTTAACATGTTTATGATGTTCTGATTCTGTGGATAAACCTTAATGGCATAATAGGTAATAATCGTTAAAAAGCAATAATAAATCACTTCCCATCACTGATAAAAATGTGGTGATAATGTGGTGGTAATTTTCATTAGGGTCTTATTTTCTCTGTATATTGTTTTCCAGTGTGCTTGAAATTCTTTTAGTTCAGTTGATTGTAGGGTTATCTGGATCAGCTGTTGCTCAGTACTCAATTAAGACTGACTCTTAATTGAAAAATGACATCAGCTGTGTTCAATCCCTCCTCAGCCAATCAGGGTGTGATGATGCCCTTCCTGTTTGGGTTAAAGGAGGCAGGAAAGTGCATGCCCAAATTTGTTTTGCTCCTGCCTGTGGTCATCATGTCAGTAGTCACAGCTATTTTGGTTTGTCTTTTATGGCTTCCTGAGGATTTGTTTGACTGATTGAGGAATAGTTTCAGTATCATGTAGTTTACCTCTCTTAGTTTCTAATCTTAATTAGGTCACCTGTGTTTAGGCAGCAACAGAACCATTTATTGCTTGTCTAATGGCCAGCTTGCTGTTTCCTCATATCTGTTCTGCTTTTTCCCTTGCAGTTTTACACTGTTCTGTGTAAGATTGGTAATGTGGTCATTGGAACTCACAGCAGCAAGTCTATGGGGGCTTCATCCGCTGTGGGAGAAGGTTGTGTGATGAGCCGTTCATGACACTCTCCAAACAAGCGGTCCGAGTGGATGACTCCTAGATGTTACAGAAAGGCACATTGGAGATGCCTATTCTTCCCCACTCAACACGTAATGCCTTTTTTTTTTTTTTTTTTTTTTGAGATGCAACATAAGTGTTCCCACTGTTTCAGTTATACTTTATACACATGATCAAGTTTTCAGTATTGTGAGAATGCTTCAGGTCCCCTTGGCAGGTAACCCTTGCTGTTATGTAGTACAGGTCCAAAGACCTCTCTGTCAGTGGTAATGTTACATGGCCTTTTATGCATCGTTCACTTCCTATAAAGCATAGGAGTGCGGGGGCCTCTGAGGTCCTGTGAGGGTCTGAGCTTCTCCACCTCTTGTGCAGCAGGTGGGAGGGTGACGTTATGCAGATTTCTGCTACTGTAAGTAGGGATATTGATCAGAGGAGAGCCGAGTTTACCCACTAAACGATGTAGGCAGGTCTTCCTGAAAGGGCCTACTGATCTGTCACTCACTCTTAGCCCCTCACTGTGTCACTACAAACTGTCTGAAATGCATGTTACAATTTATGAATATTAAATCTGACATGGGGGGGAGGAAATAAAGGAAGACATATTAATTAGTCTGTTCACTGATTAGTGTTTACTTGCAATTCAGAGCCTCTATAGCTTCTTTCAATATCTCTTTCTGTGATCATTTTGACCAATGATAAAAAAAAAAGCTAGAAATTGTTTACATGCTGGCCTGTTACCATTATAAAGATTTAAAAAGCCAAGTTAAAGATCAGATGAAATACATTTTCTCAATTCTTCCCATTGATTTTCTTCACCCATTTGTGTGGAAAGGGCAATTTAAAAGATGGCAAGAGACTGGAGCTGGTTTAAACTTTATTTTGTGCAGCACTTCCAAAAGATATATTGACACAATGCATGAGTATGACAATAGCACAGGAATTGTATTTGAGAGGAACTGATTGCATGTGAAGACTTATATTACCAATTTTGTCCTTTAGAGGGTGCTAAAAGACAAAAAGAAATACAATTTATGAAACAAGGGGTCATTGGTGCCAGGAATTGTGCAATCTTGCTGTGACATTGTGTTTTATTTCATGTTGATAATGGCTGAATCTATTAGTTATGCAGGCGTAGCCCATAAAGTGCTGGGAAACACAGGGTGAGTTATAGTGTTTGTTAGGGTCTAGTAAGATTAGTTATATTGAGCTATTTATTTTTGGTGTTGTTCCTGTGCTTTTGTTCTTGTGTGTTGACTATTGTATCTTTATGTGTATCATTGTTGTTACTGAAGGCCAATTAGTGATATTACTGACTGCTGTTGTCTCAATGCCAGAATATGCATCACACTGATAATTTGTTTTTATAGTCTTTATTAACCAGGTGTGTGAGGAGTCCAAATTCAGGGTCATCGTTGGAAAAGGTCAGCTTTTATAAGTCAATGAAAGTATGTCAATAAAATCCTTAAATAACATTATTTATCAGGAATGGCAATCTTGGCTTCCTCGAGATGTGTTTCTGAATAATTGGTAATCCTTATAGGTGTATCATAGTTTCCCATTGACTCATTTTCCTTGCTTTACCACATTCTTAATCACCCATTCCCATACATGCCTGCTTACTCACACACCTCTGCTACTCACACTAGAGCTGTTATCCTGTCTTTGCTGTTGCTACTTGGCTTTATCTGCCCAGCCCTGCTAACCCATGTTCCAGAGTGTGTTGTGGTGTTGGTTGTTGGTTGTTGGAAGCGAGAGACTGGAAGTATTGCCTCCTGCCATGTCTTCAAATAACATTTCACAGTCTCATATGTGATGACTACAGCTTCAGCAGTCTTGTATCTCTAGCCCCAGATGAAAAAAAAGTCTAGGCTGTTGCATTTTTCATTTCCATGCAGCACAGAAATCTTGTTTTCATGCCAACTTGTATTTGCTTTTTAAATGTAATTGAATGTAAAAATGCCAGTTTGTTCTCCTTATTGTTTGACCACATTTGACTGGCCACTTTTAGGCACCACGGATTATCTCTTCTTCTGTAAGTAAATTAATTTGCATAAAAACTGCTCATTCATGCTTTGCCCAGGTGAACCCAAATGCGCCTCTGTTCTCCATCTGCTTCATTGTTCCACAGGACTCCATAATGAATGTGTTCAAGTCCTACTACTTAATAATATATTCATTACCTCATGGCCTGTAATCATTACATACTCTTCCCTTACTCATATGCCATCACAGGATAATTTGATGGCATAGCAGCTATCACTGTGAATCATTACCTCCCTGGCAAAGACGGATTTGTTTTGAGGCTTGATAATGTCTCTTTGGATTTGACAGGCCAGTATGACAGCTTTGTGATGAAAATCCACCCGATGAACTGTGCAGAATGCTTTGTGTAGCCCGATGTAGTGACTCACCGGCCCCAGACCATGAAAGTGTTCCCCTCAAATGACAAATCCATCATAATGTTTATAAGTTCGTAATCATTTTGATTCTTTCTTCAATAAAGTTGAACCCAAGCTGGCTAATATCCATTCTGGAGTGAAAGACAGAGCTATCAGATAGCAGAAACAAAAGGTGTTGTCTTTGAAAAATCACAGAGATCATGGGTCCAAAGATAAAGTTCATTTGGAGGCTACACTCGACTGAACTCTACTCTGCAAACAACACTCTGTGTTTGGTCTGGATGTGACCGCTCTCGTTTTACACCATCTCTGCCAACCATGGATGAAAAGCAAAATACACACACAAGCTGAGGACGAAGAAGAGGAGCGGGACTCTGAAAAAATATTTGGTGTCTTCAGCAGAGAGGGTCTAACCATGCTCGGAGTTGGAGTTGGTGTAGTTGTTTTGCTGGTGATCATTACAACAGCTTCTGTCGTCGTAACCTCTAAAGCAGGTAAGAACAGGTATAAACTATCTTGCAATATTTGCCCTTCTCAGGTTGCAGTGAGTTCATTCATTGTTTTCACTTTTAGAACATTTGGTACCCTACATTTCTGCCTGTATTTCTGGAACTGATTAATAAGCATTCACAGTTTTACTTATGTCCACATATCAAATGATTTTTATTTAATATTGTAGGATTTTTACGAATCACTTTTAGATGTAGTCATGTCATTCAGTTTATTATCCTTCATCATTATAGTAGTGGTTGCTGTCATTACAATCCAGTGCAATGGAGCAATTGGTTTATTATTTGGAAAACTGAAGAGGGAGTTAAATTCAAATGTAACTAGCAAAGATTTAGTTTGTTCAAATCAACCCAGAGAGGCAGTCTTAGAAAAGTAAATCATGAATTTACAGTTCCTTGTGGATTCGCACAGGGTCCACAGCACCTGCCCAGCCTTTTCCCACTGGTGGAGATATGCTGGACTATCTTATCCAAACTGGGGACATCCAGGACCGAGACGGCCTGCACATCTCTTGGTATCACTCTGCCAACAACAAATCTGAAATGGACAAAGCCTTGAGAAGTAACTTTTTATTACATCCACTAACAGCCCTGGCTCATGTTATTAAAATGTGCTCACAGACTGTAGATGGTGTCTAAAATACTTCACAGAGTACATGTTGTGCTTTGCACATAACATATATCATAACAGACATCGCTTTTCAGTGAACTTTTTTATTAGACTAAACATCTTTCATGTATATGTTTTTGATCCAAGGAAAATACAAGAGGTGAAAACTGGGTGAAAATTAGATTAAATCAAAATGCCCTTTTTAAATAAATCCAGGAATTTTTCGAGGGAAACCTGAAAAGGATGAGCCTTATCCATGGAATGTAATGCGTAAGTTGCCAGAAATGACTCATTGATTTTGAGGAACTGGCTTCACCGCACTCTCTCAGGTACTGCTATGGTCCTGGAGGCAGACGTGAATGTGCGAGGACACAACACAGCCAATGAGACCAACATTCCCATCATGGCCCACCCCCCTGACGTGGACAGTGACAACACCCTGCAGGAATGGATGGATTCTGTGCTCAAGTCCAAAAAAGGTCCCAAATCCTACCTCTTATTGTTGCTGAAATGTTGTTAATTCGCACAGGCCACAATATGCTAGTTGTGCTTATTGTTATTAACATTATTATTATTGTAATTATCAATGAGTCCATATATGCTTTTATCTTCTGCTGCTCAGTCAAACTGGAAAAAAAACAGTTACACACATAATATTACTGTAAAATAGAAAAAAATTGACTCTTAAATAAGTTTTACAAAATAAAATATTCCAAATTTTAACAAGATTACTCAATGATTTCCGAGCAAAATATGAATTTCAGGTTAAAGGAAGTGAATGGAAAAACACATTCTATCAAATAAATTGTCTGTGCTGTTAAAGAAACGTATATGTCAATAGAGAGATAAAGAATCTGTGTATGAAAGACACTTATCTCAATAATGTTTTTTTTCTGTTTCATGTATGAATAGGGATCAAATTGGATTTCAAAAGCATTGAGTCAGTGTTGCCATCACTGGAGATCCTGCAGAGCAGAAATAAAACAGGGATAAACCGCCCAGTGTGGCTCAATGCAGACATCCTACATGGCCCCAATGTGCCCAACTTTTGGCCTGTTGTCAACAGTACTGCGTGAGTGCAGAACTTCCAAGACAAAAACTTGCACTCAAACACAGTGTCACAGTCACACACAAGAATAATAACTAGACATATAAAATGATACTCTCATGGCTTATTGAATTTGTTAAATTATTTTCACTGGGGTTTCAATGATCTTGACAAGTAATGAAGCGTTTTCAGCCTCCATGTATTGAAGGGAAACACTGTCGTCCATTACCTTCCTCAGCGTAAAGCTGTTCAGTAAATGTATGTCAGCTGGACATTGGAGCTGAAGGGGTTACTACTAGGTAGAAAAGCACAGCAGGTGTAACATTCAGCCATTTCCAAGGCCTTTGCTGTGTTAAAGTTTTCAGTGCCAATCATCGTACTGCAGTGCAATTATACTGCCATTTATTTCAATATATCGTAAACTAAACCCATTCTTGGGTCTCTAGTAGTAATGACAGTGAAAAACTAAGTTTTAGAACTAAAGAAAAATAGAATAATTTCAACTCCATTTAATATCAAGTACAATACAATAACAAATTCATGTACAATACTTTGTTAGACATAATGTTAAATGATGATGTGTCTTTCAAAGATATTGCTTTACCATTTCCCTCTAATTTTTCAACACCTAACTTCTCAACTTATCTCAGTGCTCCTGAAATCATGGTAAACCTTGGGGTGTGAGTATATTATATCCCTAACCTCATCTTACTTTTTGGTTTTACTGCAGATTTTTGGAGCTCATCCAAAACAAATTTCCAGAAGCCACAATCTCACCAGGCTGGAAGGTTCTATACCTTCCCTTCACCCAAGGATACACACAGGCCATGGTGGAGGAAATGTACCAGCTCATCCAGCACGTTCCCCAGAGAGTCACCTTCCCTGTGCTCGCTGTCATGGCTAAGCAGTCTTGGCCACACTTCAGCTGGCTGCTGAGCCAGTCCAGCAGGTACCCCACTAACCGTTTAAGGACAAACATCCCACATACAGTTCAATACTCCCAAGGGGCTTTATTGACTGTGCTACACGGACAACATTTTGACCAGCT
Organism: Albula goreensis; assembly: GCA_022829145.1. NCBI lineage: Eukaryota > Metazoa > Chordata > Actinopteri > Albuliformes > Albulidae > Albula > Albula goreensis. The sequence goes on along the minus strand of CM040764.1, from coordinate 17,164,822 downwards.
AGCAAATCAGGTCGAAATGTGGCCTTCACTGTTCAGCCAAAAATCATTCACTTGAGAGCATTGAATGGGTGGGATACGTTTCCTCCTATGAGTCACCACTCTTCCTGACCCAGCACTACCCTGTGCGGATGTGACAGATTGTGAAATGGCTATTCTTTGATCGTTTCTCATATCATTACTCATACCACTGTTTCTTTGGTTTCAGTTACCTTATGTAAATCACAGTAAAATAAAAACAATTCCATCCATATCCAGATTCAAATGGCATTGCAATACATGGTAAAACCATACAAATAATACTATAATCAGTTTTTTATTGCATGACAAAATCTGTGAAGAATTTAATTAGTCTTCAGTGCTGTTTGATTTTCCCTGTGGAGGGCACTCATTTCAGAGTGGTTGGAGTATATGACAAAATGATGGCTCACAGGCTGTGTGGTGTTTCCCGTGGGGCAGGTTCAGCCTGACTCTGTGGCAGGGGAAGGAGAACCCCAGCGTGAATGACCTGCTGTTCATCCGGGATAACAGCAACCCAGAACGCATTTACTATGACATCTACGAGCCAGTCCTGTCCCAGTTCAAAGAGGCTGCCAGTGAGTGACCCCTCAGACTCTCATTACTGTTCACTGTGCTTGAGTGGGTAACCAAATGCAGCTGTTATTCACAGGTTGCAGGTTCAAATCCCTGTACTTTTGTAAAGTGGAAAAGTGGCTTTGTAGCTACAATAATCTCTCTGGATAAGATGAGGTCAGGTATGGAAGTAAACAATGTGTGATCAAATCATTCCTCTAAGATGAATGGCTACACGGACAAAATCTGGTTTGTTGTGCACAGTGCAGAGCAAGCGTTCCAGGCAGTTCTACCCTGGAGGAGACCTGGTTGACTACTTCAAACCTAAGAATCGTGACGGGATCAACATTCGGTGGGATTCAGTTAGTGACAGAGCGTCTCTGCTTTCCTTACTGAAAGGTAAAGGACTGTGACTCCAGCAACACTATCCACCAATGCAGTTCTCTTTTTGTGATTTAACTTACTCAGATTGTGCAGCAGTACAAATAAGGAACTCTTGTTTGTAGGCTCATTAGAAATCAATGTCATAAAATCCTGTTATCAGACAGCTCTGGTGGTATGCTGGTTATCCCAGTGGGCGACAAGAAGGACAAGCCAGACATCCCTGTGGTGGAGAACTCCAGTCCAGAGCTCTCTCTTCAGGAATGCCTTGACCTGGTGCTAGCCTCCCCCAAACTCCACGGCCTCTACCTCCAGGTGAAGTCACAGGTGCTGCTGGTTCCCACACTCCAGCTGCTGAGCCAAGCTTATGATAAAGACCTCCTGTACAGACCGACCTGGATCAACATGAACGTGTCCTATGGATCTTTTGAGACCCCCGGCTACATTGAGGGGGCTGAGTTCCTGGACACAGTCAACCAGGTGTTCCCATATGTCACCCTGGCCCCAGGATGGCCTATAGAAGCTCTGACTGAAGGCTACACACAGCCTCTGGTAGAGGACATGGTCCAGCTCTTTAAGGGGGCGTGGCAGGACATCTCTCTCCAGCTGCGGGCGGTGCCACTGGGGATGGTGTACCCGGGCCGGCGGAGCCTGCTGCAGGCCCAGCCCCGGTTCTCCCTCACTGTCCAGCACGGGCCAGAGCAGGGGAGCTACAACTCAGGGTACATGGGCCTGATGTCCATCCGTGGCGGGGACATTCACCGGAGCTACTATAACATGCCTACAGACTACAAGGCCAAGCTTTTCCTGGATGTGTTCACCACTTAGACCTGCCTGTCTACTCCGTGAAAAAGAAACTTTCAAATGGACTAAATGCAACATGCTTGAAATCAACATTTATACTTTGAACTAAATTTTATACTTTGATGGTGGTAAGATCTTGCTGATAAGCTTAAGTACAGGTGACTACAAACAATCTATTTCTCTATTTCTTTGCTTTAAATACTGTTATTTACCAAGCCTATTTTGCCAAAACCACCACCTTGACTGATATTATATTTTATTTAATGTCTGTAAATCAGTTTGCCAGTAGAATGAAAAATGCCTGTTGTCATAAAGTACACAGTTCACTCCTGTGTAATCATGGTAAAGACACTGAAAGATATTAAATTATTCCAGGGTCCACAGTTCTTACCCTGATGAGTTGTACTGTTTTCAGTAATATTTGTCCCAGTATTTAAACTCACTGCTAAACACATAATTTTGGCCTGAATTCAAACAATGAACAATATTCTTCATAATTTTCAAGTGTCATGTCTGTGAGTGCTCTTTAAGTTTCTTACAACGCATATGACATGCAACCTAAATACAGCTGCTTTATTTATTGCTTTAGTATAAATTTCATAGTTTCAACTGAAAAATGTCTAAGGCATCTATACTTAGAATTTATAAATTATTTCCAGCTCATTGATGTTCCAGCTCATCAAGAAATAAATAGGCGTGATTGCTGGTCATTAAATAGTGTTTTCTTTATTTAGAACTACATTTACAATAAGATTGCCAACATATTGTCTTGTTTTCACTAATCTGTTTTAAAGGAAATAGACTGTGAAGCAACATTTTCTGAGGTAGAATAATTGCAATAGAACTCAGCTTTTCTACAACTGCACTTGGTTATAATTCAATGAGAAATCTCCCAAATCTAAACATGCCCAGCTGTCTGAATGTCCTTTTCACAAACACAGCCTTGGATCGTACATCTGTGAAATGATTTACACATTGTTCAAAACAATCTGCACAACATGCCCACAGTACCTTAAAAATATTGTACAAAGTGTTAAAATCCACATGTAACTACAGTACTGATTCTACATTCATTGATTTTTAAGCCATACTATTGTAAATCAACATATAAAAATACTGCAATTTCAATTTACACAGGCAAATGTACAAGGCTTGCTGCAGATGATTTCAAGTTACTGTCATAGATGCCATCAACAAAATTGGAAAGCTCAGTGTAAAATGTTAAAAAATATGCAGAGTAAGAAGATAAAGTGGGGCTGCAAGGACTCATCCCAGCAGTATGGCAGCGAGAGGCACCGGCAAATCGGTCACTGAGGGAACGGGGGAAATGCGTCCCACATCAAGTGCGGTACGAAGAACCTCACGAGAACGGCCTCTGCATGGGACTTGTCCTACAATGCAGTTGAGGCCAGGGCCCCCAGGCTGTCCTTGTTCTCCTCTAGGAACTGGCTGCAGGATCTGAAGGTGGAGCAGAAGCTGGAGGAGAGCCCGGCGATGTCAGTGGAGATGTAGGGCAGCACCTCAGGTGAGGCCTGGTTGTAGTAGGAGATCTGAGTGGGGAAAAAGTCGGCACATCTGAGTCATTGCTGCTGTACGCCACTCCAAAGCAGCAGTCAGCTGGTCCCCCATTCTGCACTTCTTTACTGTAGATTAATTTGCAAATTGTTTGCATAGACACTTTGTATTCTATACAGCTGGGGCTGAATCTGTGGGCATTCATGTTAAGAATCTTGTTCAAAGATGCAACAACTTGTACAGAAGAAACAGCTGATGCTATCATTTGCTTTGAACCAAATATCCAAAGTTACTCTGCTTTGACAAACAATGAATGGTACAGTGCACAGGCCCTGAAGATGCCCTGTGACTAAAAACATGAGAAAGCACGAGCTGAGTTTAAATGAGTGATGGCGTCCTGCACCCAGCACTGTGTGACCCCTCCCTCCTCATTAGCATATGGAGAGAGGAGGAGCTTCACTGTCATACCTTTGTAGTGGCGCCGGAGACCTCCCAGATACTGAACCCTGCGCAAAGAACCTCCCCTCGGTTGTAGTCATCGGTAGGAGGGTGAGTGGGCAGGGTGACAGACCGCAGGGCAATCACAAACGGGTCTCTGGAGAGATGGAAACACTTAGAGAATGCATTCACTTTCCATTGCAAACAGGTCCTGATGCCACGCAGAGCGGCCATCCCCCTCACCCGGTGTTGCACGGCCGCCTTCTGGACGCCAGCAGGATGAAATCCTGGTCTTTCCCTTCTTTGCTGACCGAAGGAGTGACCACACGGTAGATCTTGTCATCTTCGTCCGCCTGGTTAATCATTTCACACCGTCTTCACATAGGAAAAAAAAAACATTAAAAAATGGGTAAATAGTAATCTGAACTATATTATATATTTTATGAATTTGGTTATGTACACTGTATTTAACTTATTAACATGATGTTTTCTGTCAGTTTCCTGTATTTGTGATTGCTGTTCTATATTGCCTTCTCAAATGGGGATGTAAAAACAGACAGAGGAATGAACTCCAATCTGGCCCGCACAAACCACCCTGATCCACTCACATCCATCTTGTTTCTTGGCTTCTGTGCAATTCTCCTTTTACCAGCTTATAAAGCAATGAAATAGAACTTGATATCCAGCATCAGAACTGATACTTGAGAAATGCACTCTTGCAAAGACATTTTGTCCAAATAATGTATCATAAATACATTATGTCCAAACGTGTCAAGGTTTAAACAAAGAAAAACAAGATTACAGGCTTCATACCAGTATATGGTTGCTGTCGTTTTGCTGACTGAGAATGTTTAAGGTTACAGCTTGGTAACACAAGCAGAATTCAGCAATGAAAAAGACATTAGCTGGGGACAGAAAGCACAGCAAAGCCCTGCAAATGACTGAAGACTACGAAGGTAACAATAACTGCCCATTCAACTGATGTACCCAACTAAGGAGGCTCCTCCACACCCATTTTAATGACTAGGGGGCCACCTCCCGCATGATTCCGCCTTTAACTGTGCTGGCATGCATGCTGTACTATTTCTCCACTTAACTCCACACATTGACATGACTGTAAGACTGTGACACCGTGTGCTGTTCTGACTGCCGTACTTACGTATAGTTTCTGTCCCACTCCTGCCTCCTGCTGAGGTCTGACATCAGCAGAAACACCTGCTCCGCCGGGACATCCACCTGGGTCTCCACCCTGAAGCACAGCACTTGGTTCTCCTCCAGTGTGTACAGGCTGACCTGGAAACTTTGAGAAGTCAACAAACCCTGTCGGGCTGCAGCTACAGTGCCTGCCATCGCACTAATACACACTGTGTGTACTGAATTCACTTCACTCGCATGTTGACTGTTATTTATATGCAGCATAAATCCTTCAGTCTCATTTGTCAAGCTGTGCTATGATGAAACAGATACTCTCCATCTACAGCTAAGAGATGCAGCTGATATAACTCCAGACCGGAGTCTCTGCCACATTCCACTGCCAAATTTTAATTGTGAGACCTGGACATACAGGATAGGGTAAGTAGAAGTATTTCCATTTACAAGCTTTCTCTAAATATGATGCACGAGCAAACAATCTACACACCTGTTGAATGGAGCCGACACTGTTGCAAGGGCATTAAAATACCATTCAGTTCATTATGGGAAATACAGATTCCTCAGTCTCTTATCTCCCATACATAATTAGTATGTGACAGGGAATACACAGAAAATATATCTGTATGATTTAACCAGTTCTCCTGTGGACAGTAGGCAGAATTGTGTGTGATCATCCACATAATAGCCCGTGTCTGTGCCGGGGATTTTTTATATCCTTGTGGATATGATGCCTGGTGTTTGTCAATCACACCTCACTTGTGGGAGGAGCCCTGGTGATCTCCCCAATTAACAACAAATCACAGTCTCTGCGAGGGGCACGATCCATCAACCAAGCAATGAAAAGTTTTTCAGAAAACCTCAGGCAAAAATCGAAAGCTATCACCCTCTTTTGAATGGACTTCATCAGATAAAATACAATATCTGTCTGAGACTGTCCCGAACCACTGGCTGATCCCATATGGCTGCCAGAGGGTTTTACAGGACTCACCTTATGCTTCTCAGAATTTAAAACCCAGTTGTTTCTGGCTGCTAGCATCTTCAGGGCAGACACATTGTTATAGCTCAGGTACACCTGCACATGTTTAACAAACATAACTTTACAATATCTCACATGGAACACTTGATTCATTTTTGCTGATTTATGACATGCCACCATTGGCCAGAGAAAAGTGTACATCTCCTTGTGTGTGATAAGATTATCTGATACTTTACAGAGCAACTGAAAAGTCAATAAAGATAAAGGGATAACCTTTGCACAAGCTGATCAGAGGGTGCTGTTAGCATATAGGCACTCTTAAACTTGTGCACATTCAATTTCATTCTGCCATTATCATTCCATGTTACCGTGCACATGCTCAGTAGGGGCTGAAAATGTTTACCATTATGGGTGTGGGCCACATTGCTCCTTGCAGATAAGGTTACCTGGTTGCTAGGATCCCAGGGGACTGACAGGGGTACCTCTGTCTGCTTGCAGGAGATGATGTACTTCCTGAGGGCGACAGAGAGAGCTCAGAGCAGGGTTTGCAAACTGCTGCAGTGTCCTCTAGATTCTGCACAATCCAAGCACCAACCGTTAGGCTTAATTAAAGTGCCTGTGTTTGGGGAGCTGATGATTTATAGGGGGAGATTAGGGGGTCACACAGCAAAGGGAAAGCTGTGACTAGAGGGAGGGTCAGCGTTCCCCTGGGCACAATTTGCCCTGTCCCACGTTTCAGATGACTGACTCAGGAGTTTTAGGGGCATTTGTGATGTATGAAGAAGCTTCTGGTGAGTTGACTCCAAGGTAGACACAAGGCAGCTGATAACTCACAGCCATGTGTGATGTAATGTTCCACACCATCATTCTGTAGTTAAAATAGTGTGAAATAGCAAAGCAGAATTACATGCATAATACAGAGCTTCAACCAAGAATCTCTATCGCTGCACTTTAAGTGCTACTTGCTGGAAGTTTCTTCCACCAAATCTCTTGATCAGATGGTCAATTCATAAAATAATTTCAATGGCATCAAATGAGCGATTCTATACACGTATGTGACAAGAAAGCTGACAAAACTTGTTGCGCTGTGGACACTTATTGACCAGGGCCTGACTTCATCCCCTCAGCTCTGTAAAAACTCACTTCAGTAATCCACACCACGCTTTCATGCTGAATAAATAATGAGCACTTTGCGCCAGCCCATTGTGTCAGAGATGAAAGGACCAGGGCAACAACCACCAATGTAATGAACACAGGAATCCCTTTCAGATCCTGGCTTCAGGCTGATCGATTTCTTTGGCCTGGTCTGTAATCAACATCCATTTCTGTGGCCTTGAGCAGGGATCAACACTGCGTTCACCGCTATTTCACAGCAGGGCCCATGTCAAATACGCAAACACCTCTAACCACAATTCTCACTCCAACATTGACAAATGGGACACACGCATTCCTCCAATATTCCCGATATAGAAATCAGAGAGCTTGACCAAAAGTGGCTCTACCTAATATATTTATAACACATTGATAATAAAAGATTTTCATCAATGGTAAAAAAATATATAAATTTATTTAATATTGTATGGTTAGTCATTTCACCTGTCCAGTCGTATTTTCTTCCTGGCAATAGCCTCCTGGAAACGTCTCTTCCCATTCTGCCAATGACATCACAAATGCATGCCAATCAATGATGGACCAGTGACACTGATCAGGACACTTCAATTACCTAATCGTTTAATTGATTACTATGTTAATTTAAAAAATACACTACATTTCTCTGATCTGAGTCACTGCCAGAACTCACCACAGGCTCGGGTTTGATTCGAGGCAGTGTGCGGGGCTTTTGTCCTCATCCAAAACCTCGAAGGTCATGAAGGCGCTGTTGATGTGTCGCCGTGGTTCCCCAGCCTGATAGGCCTCCGCGCACACGCCCACCTCCATGCTGTGATGTCACAGGGAGACAGAAAGCACACATTAGTCACAGAGGACCATGTGGAGATCATGTGATTATATAAACTCAGGAGAGGCCAATGTGTCTCCTCCCGACAGAATGTTTCAGCTCACTTAGGGGAGTGTTGGGTTACAAAGGCCCCATGTGGGCAGTCTCCGACGACTTCCCCAAAAATCCCAACTCACTCAAGAAGGATGAAGGATGACAAACAGGGTCCTGGGAAACAGTTACCACTGACACCAAGCATCAAATTTAATCACAGCAAATGTTTCGATAAAATGTAAACTGTAACCAAACCATGACATTGTCTTCATTGGCTGAATACCTCACCAGACAGAACTAACAAGGGGACTTCATGTTTCTTTATAATGTTACTGCTTTGCTTAGTAATCACAAAGATGCTGTTTAGCTCTAAAACTGCACAACCCCCTCCAGTGAAGCCAATGCTTCGTCCCCATATCAGCTGTGAATTCAAACACAACATTATACTCAGGCATAGTAGTGTGGTGCTATAACATTTGTTCTTGACCTGGAATGATTACAATAAATGTGGTCATTAATTCAAAGAGTACCTAAAGGCTTTAAAATATAGCCATAAAGGTGTCCGCAAAGCAGAGTACGAGAGAATAATGTCCTCATATTTTTATTGTGCTTTGGAGCTCTGCTCCTTTGGCCTTGGGATTGGTCTTATCATTGACTTATCTTCATCGTCTTCACATTTACATGAGAGAATTAAGCAGCGGCGTGACAAAGTGCAACAGCAACAACCTTCACTCAACGCTCTTGAGGAAAGCCAGGATCTGGGAGCAGTTCTGGATTTGGGGCTGACTGAGAATGTGTGGGGAGTCAGTGAGCCGCTATTACTGCGCAACTGCAGACCAGCAGTTCTGCAGGTAAGCCCACCTGTTCTTGAAGGAGTTGTTGACGATGGCCCTCAGAACCAAACGGTCCCCAACCTGGGAGGGGCCCCGGAAGTGAAACATGTCTATTGTCCGCAGCGTGGGGTGTGCATTGCACAGACGGCTTTGGTGCAAAACAGAAGGAGAGGGAGACAGAGATTTACACTCCCAAAGAAAATACACTTGCTGGATTGACTGTTTCAAACCAAGAGAGTAAGCACTGAGAAAAAGAGCACCAGCTATTGCCTTAGAAGTGAAGCTTTGTGTGTGATACAAAACAATGTGTCAGTAATCAGTAATTAAAATCAACTCTAAGCAGGATAACATCTCCTAGTGCATTCATTTATGATTACAATAAAATGTCAAAGTCTAATCTTATTCTTTGTAAGGGTGTGACATTTGAAAACATTAACCCCAGCGGCCGTAGTTTGACACCTGAACAGCAGTAGTGCTTGTGTGTTAGATTACAGACACTGGGCTGAAAACAGAGAATGAGTGACTTTACAGTGACTGGTCAGTGAGAGACAGGCCACCTGGCAGCGATGGTCGCCACATTCTCCATCCAGGCCATGATCTGACCCCCAAAGGTGTTGACCTGGTGGTTGGCGTGTGGAGGCAGCACCAGCTCCACACTCTCCACCTGCGTCTTCTCCGCAGGGACCGTGTCCTGGAACTCCCGGCACTCATCCACTGCCAGACACAAGCGTGCACAGGCATACACGCATGTACAGTGTGCATACACGCACAGACACAGACACAGACACAAAAAAATTCACATGCAAGCATATTTCCTGCATAAAGGAATAACTGAAATTCTACATGCAGTCATACAGACAGGAGGTGACTCTTACATACACAAAATTAAAAATAATCTGTATACACAAGATTTACAGTGTCTTCCGAACAAGATCTTTTTGCAAACTTCTCCTTTATGTGAAATGCTTTTAACATATCCCACGACTGTGTAGTGACTGCCTTTCTGCACATGATTTAATGTTCTTCTGTTGGAATATAACCAGGAATATGTTCTTGTGTTGAAATAAGTTCTGGTTGGTGCATGCTAAGTGATACAAACATGTCTTACTCAGCAGGTTACAGGTATGTCAAGTGGCGGTATCCCTGATGTCATGTGAGGTCGTTGGTGTGGTGACAGACCTTTCTGGAGGGTACTGAGCAGGTCCTTCATTATCTCGTGGTGGATCAGCCGCATCCTTCTCCTCTCAGCAGCCACGCTGTGTTCCACCTGCTCCGCCTGTGTCCGCGGGACCACCTGCTTCAGCTGCACCTGCGCAGGTGTGATCATGTGCTCAAGGTAAGGGGGCCATTCCAGTCCGCAAGTCAAATTAAACTGTGACATGCGTCAGTAGATACCAGGTCACCAGGTTACTGGAACCAGGGATGCTCCAGCTTCTCACCTTGCCTGCTTCTGTGCGACGGGCCACAAAGGTAGCGTAGGCATGACACACCCTCCACTGCCGGTCACTGAACAGATCCTCGCAACACACCAAAATCCCCACCTGGGGGCAGCATATCCACCAACCCATCATCAGAGATCCAACATGATCTACATTACATTACATTTCAAGAGTTAGGCAGGTAGTTCCATGGATAGTCACTTATACAGTTTACATTTTTTACACACCACTCATTTATACAGTGAGATATTTACTGAAGCAATTTAGGTGAATTATCTTTCTCAATGGCACAACGGCAATACCCTACCTGGGAATCAAACCTGCAGCCTCTGAGTTACAAATCCAACTAATTATCTACCCTTCTGGCCAACATACAGTACTACAAAATGCCTGTCTACATCACCTCCCCATCTCTTACTTCACATATTCTTAAGGAAAACCATGCTCATTTCATGGCACATTTGGACTGTGGTCCTTACCTCCATGCTTGAGTTGAAAGCTCTGTTGACCTTAGCCTTGATATTTACCACCTGTCCTACCCTGCATGGAAACAGAAGTAGAGTCACCTCAGGCAGGTACAAAACTGTATGACAGAGACAGGTAGCTCCAGGGCTCACATGTTGTAGTTTGTGATGGTACAGGAAAACTTTTCTGAATCCACAAATCCTTTTATTGGTCAAACATATCAATGGATCATGTCAGAACATAATGGTTCAATCTTAAGAGTTGCTACTATGCCTTATTAGAGTATTAGAGTAAGCCAATAAGGTTCATGAGCCTCTCTTTTCCATCACTTATAGTGGGGTATGCTGGTTTTTTTTTTTTGTCTAAGTGACTATTCAATTGAAAAAATATGGTTTTAACAGGACCTCACCTGCTCTATGAGACATAAATCAGTGGCATAATGCTATATGGTTCACTGATAGATGTAAAAATGTAAAGTCAATAAACAGCCCTAACACTACAGCTATAAATCCAGGGACCAGCTACCATTACAGAGATATTACTGAATATATCTATCTATCTTAAATGGGATCCTGACACTATAAAGGCCCAGTTCAGCTGACCTGACTTTCTGATTTGAGCTGAAGAAAGGCCAATCAAAATGACCCAGAGTGATGACGTATGACTTCACTGACTTAACTGAAAAGTAAAGCTCAATCAGGATAGCCACATTACATCTGAAGTATATGCAGAACTGTATGCCATGGCACATGGAAAATCATTTTATGGGGTCAGAAAATAGACTTTACAGTATAATGACTGATCGTTTCCGCTCCATCAGTTTTTAGACATCATTAGGATCATTCTGCAGCACCAATGCCAAAATACAGGATGTAATATGTAGCTGAAAGAAAACTTTGCAGTGAACAAATGGGCCTTTGAGACATTACATTACATCCAGTGTTACATTACTGCATCTTAGAGCCTCCTGTTTCAAAACAGATAAATGGGTGAACTATGGGAAACACAAAAAAGGGGAAATGAGAGGAAAGCCACTAAAAATTATCTGAATTCAACCATTTCATGTGTAAAAGGTTGCCACTGATCTGGGATCAGTGTAAAAGGTTAACCACTGATCTGGGATCAGTGCTTGACAGCAGCATCTATTAATGCCAAGAGCAGACAGGATGAGCACATGTTTGCTGAGGTGTCCTTTTCAGCACTGCCATTTTAATTTAATTCCACCAGCAGTAATTAAGAACCCCGTGAGTGGCAACAGTTGTGCTAATTACCGAATCCTGCCCTTGTTTTACACCACTCAAGAGGGCTCATTAGACTCAGCTTTAACGTCGTCAGCGGCTCTTCAAATTTGATCTGCCTAATAAACGACAGTTTAGGCAACACAGCTGGGGGCTGTAATAGCCTCACACCACTGGACACCCGTTTTACTGGTGCGGAGTGTTGATAAATCACTGATCAAACGTAATTACAGCGACGCCACTCAGGAGAGATACAGCAAGTTTGGGGGCTGGCAGGTAGCCACAACTGCAGGATAGTCCCATTGATGAATTATGGGTAACATGTACATGTACGTCTGTGCACTCCTTTAAATATTTAGGGATGAAATTTGTGTTAAATGATCTCATTCAGTACAACTGCACATTGTAAATACATACATGTGTTTACATTTTTACAAAAACAATCAAAATTATTTTATACAGTATTCAGTCAAAGAAGGAAAAAGCAAAGCAATTTCAAATCACAGAGAGCAGTATGTACTGTGAATTAGCACAGTGTATCAAACTCAATTCACTTCTACCCATTTTTCAAATTGCGTTTGCATGAGAGTTATGTAAGTTTGCAACTTGACACTGGACTGACCAGATATTCTTTATAGAATATACAATGTGACATAAAGAAAAAGAATATTGTTTCCATGAGAAGGGAGAGAGAACAGAACAATTATTTGGCAGTCTCTACAGTGCTTCACAGAGATAAGAGTCAGATTGTCAAAAATGCTCACAAATCTCAGGCTCTAGACATGTCCTGTCATGCTTTCTGTAAAATGTTTTGAGACACTGTTAAGTCTGAAAGTTGTCCTGAACAAACAGAAGAACCACAAAGCAGTTTTCTTTTGGTGCAAAAGGGAAGTTGGTTTAAGGTCATGCCAATTATTCAGACATACAAAATTACAGCATATCCTGTCAGCATATAGGGTGCAATTACCACATACATTGTTAGTATCAATGGAATTATTTCCATATTTTATCAAACAGAGGTTACTTCACAAAGTCATGTTTTTACAAGTGCTAAAATGTGCTGTATTCATGCAAGTACAAACAATCAATATCTCAGCAGCACAAAGCTTATGTAAATTTCAAAGGTCACTTGATCCAAAAACTAAAAACATTCCTCTCAAGTAAATACTAGTCATATGAGCTTACTAATGCACAAGACACCTCATCACAGGAAGTAAATCACAGATGTGGTGAAGATCTGAAGACTGTGTAAGTGCCTGGCTTACTGAGTCAGCAGTATGAGCTGCCAGAAGGTTACTGTAAGGCCTGCACATCCTACCAGCAAATGGCTGTGTGCACATAGTTAGCCATCAAATTTCTCTCCGCACATAAGCGATTCGGTTCAGAGGTTTTTATTCCACAGAGAAGGATGCTGTGCTATGGAATATTTATGAATTATTTTTACAGTTCAGTTACTGCTACACCAGCTTGCGATCTTGCTCTTGGGAAAATTGCTTTGAAAGGAATTGTGCTGCTCTGCATTTGTTCAATCAGACACCGATGTTGTACAAACATGGCCCCCATTGTCAGACATTATGTCACTGTAGAGTAGAAAATCACAATCTGGATTTCATAACAATATCAGCGGATTACAATAATATCAACCTTAAAAACACATGGTTTTTCTCTGCAGACTACACTCTTAAACTTCATGCTGAAAACTCAGTCCCTGTATACTTGCAGGTACCCTGAGGGCGAGAGCTTGAAATAGCTTGTTATCGATAGCAATGTTGTTATCAAAAACCACACTGACTCCACTTCCAGCAGCGGGCAAACAACCAGCAGCATGGCTGCCAGGGCACTGGCAGATATATACAGCTAAGCTCTGTCTCTGTATAAATTACAGCGTGGCATTGATCTTAAAGGGGTGATGTAAACAGACAAGTACTGTCTAGTAACATAGGTCCACACCATACTGTTATATTACACAATAGGAAAGGAAGAATTTTGGCCTGTTTTAAGACATAGCCACTATGTGCATTGTAGTAATCTTCAACTAGCTAGAGTTTCAGCAATACTATGTGAACTCTTCTAGAGTTCCAAAATCCTTCATGTGACTCATTCAAGAAATGGATCAATTTAGAAAAACAGCGTTTTTCCATCTTTTTAATAACATTTCACATTTTCACATAAGATCCTCAATGCATAGGTATTTCTTGAAACCTGATATCTGCATGCTTTTAAGGTAAATAAACAGCAGTACTTTTCTTGAACAGGTGATGAAAGTGATCACTTCATGCTGCAACATGATCAGACTTGACTCCTTTGTTGAGTTGAGAAATTTTTGTTTTTCTCTGCACATCATCACTGGCTGACTCTCCTGTCTTTTTCAGAATGTCTGTATGTCTTACAGTCTATAAATAATAACTGGAACATAGACAAACCATTGTGGACACAGCTAACAACAACCACAGGAAAGATAACAGAAAGAACTATTGGTCCATTCATAGAAATTACTTGTCTCTGGATGTGCCAGAAGTGAAGCCCAGTGATAACACCTTCTACCCACCCATAACCAGGGAAGATGGACCACAGTATATTTTAAAATATGTTGTGTGCACTCTGAGTGTTTTTGTGTGGACAGCTGCACCACAAACAAGCTATTTTATACATGCACCACCCTAAGGCTCAATAGTCCATCTGACTTCATAAACTCTTGGCACTCTCATCCAAATCACAATTTGTTTGTTTCCTACTTTGAGGAGAAACAGACCACAAAAGTGGCCTTTCAAATAGTGAAAGGTATTTACCCGATGGTGTGTTCAAAATAGATGTCATCAACGGAGGCAGTGATACAGGGACAACCAGCATGTCTTTCAGCTGCAATGCGACAGGAAACAAAGGCATGAGACTTCCTACAGGCCCAAACAAACCACAACAGCATCCTAACTGTACTCAATGCACACAGAGTTCTCGTCATGTTATAACCAAAAACAGTAAAGAAGGACACTGGTCACCGTCTTTTATGTTTTCTGAGAAAACAATTGTTGATATTAGCAGAGACTAAGAATTAGTAAGTTACATTTCACAGAACAGAAAATTGATAATTATATGACCCTGAGGTTATAAAGACCTTTTGTGTGCCACCTTTAAAAAATGTCCCTTCCAAGAAAGGTTACCACAGACAGAATAATAAACACTAGATCCTGCCAAGCCAAATAGGGGTATGAAAGGGTTTAACCAGAGCCAGTAACGCAGCCTCCATTTCATACACTATCAATTTATACAGCTAAATCAGATATCACCCTCCTTACCTTATTTTTGGATTCAGCAAATCTAATGGGCAACAAAAACACAAAAAATAAACCAGTGTTCTCCAAAATGTCTGTGTGGTAAATTCCCTTAGAAAATGTCTACCCTCATGAATTTGACCTTGATTCAGTCAGTCACTAGTTCGGATGTCCTCATATCTCTAAATATCTTTCCACTTCCAAGGGGCATATGGATACTTACTGATGTGAGTCAGGTGAAGTATCTCTTCCAGGGTTATAACAGCATGGTTCTGTCTGCGATTTAAACCTACACTTTCAGATCTACCAGACCGATTCCCTCACCAGCACACTGTACTGCTAACAACTTAATTTTGTTCCTCAACAAGTTTATCCTGAATGTTTCTGACTGCATTAAAGGGCCTTCCCATGTCACAAAGCATGTTGATCTGTATAATAAAGATTTTAGAAGAAATGAAATCCAAGAGATGTTGTATATGCATTTACAGAGGTGCTGAAGATCAGCCTTACAGCCCAACCCCTCTGCTGATGTTCCCTGGGCTGGGTGTGCTCACCAGACAGGCAGGCTGTGGTGTCCATCCACTTCAGCAGCTGTCCCACGCTGAGCTCCCCGCGGTGGTTGGCATGGCAGGGCAGCACGATCTGGCTCATCTTCACCTCCGTGGGGTTCCGGTACACCTCCCCATTCTCCAGGATGAGCACTGGCTCCTCCAGGTCCTGAGACGCCTGGCCTTCCACATGCATGGCTGAAGGGATGAGGACCTGGTGGAGGGCAGACTGTATCAATGAGCACCCTGCCTGCAGTGAGAGCAGCCACTACCCTGCACAGCTGAGGACTGAATGGAAGGGCCTGGGTAGGAGATTAAAAGGTATGAAATCTGACCTGTTGAATTTGTTACATCTTAAGATCCATTCCAGCCAAATCCACTATCTGGTTTTTTTTTTTTAAAGGGGGGAGAAGGGGGTGGGGGGAATTGGGGAATTGGCTTAGGAGAAACTGTGGAGAAGGTTGAAAATGACCAAAGGCCATTTAATTACATTATGTAGCACAATGCCAAGTCTATGCAGTTTTATGACATACCCAGACAATGTCTGTGACACTCACAGCCTTTCATGCAAGTTCCTGAACACAAGCATCCAGAGATGTACTCTTACGCACATATTTGACGCAATTTTGATTTGAGGCTGAGAACTGCAAACACTGCAGAAAACAGACCAGACATGGTAGAGGCTGTGACATCAAGCGACAGCTTAGTCACAGCAGTCTGACCTTTAGAGAATATATTACTTCTGTTCCTCTGACACCACTTACATTGTGCAACAATGAACAATTTAGATGAGAGAACGCTAAATGATGAGACAGTTACTGATGATAACGGTTCCTGGGTTTGGCATCTCAAATATGAAACCCATATTTTCAAATAGATGAACACAGTCTGACAGAGGCCTTTATTTTTATCATGTTTTTATTGATCCTAAAATGTACATTTTGCATTATGGACAGGAACAAACTGAAA
The DNA here is from genome assembly GCA_022829145.1 of Albula goreensis. Lineage (NCBI taxonomy): Eukaryota > Metazoa > Chordata > Actinopteri > Albuliformes > Albulidae > Albula > Albula goreensis. The sequence goes on along the minus strand of CM040764.1, from coordinate 17,148,235 downwards.
ATGTGGAGTGTGCACAATATGTATTGACAATGCTCAATTACCTATACAAAGGATAAATCAAGAGCCCTGCACTCTCCTGTACTCCCAAATGAAATACGGAAAATAAATTGACAAAGGCATTGCTTGGCTTTGTTATTGCCTTTACTTCATAAAAGTGCACTGAAGGGCTGAAGAGTGTGAGACTTTGTTCGTTCCCTTTGATATGAAGTGGTTAACATAAGCAGTTGTCAGCACAGAAAAGTCCTTTTGGAATGCTGTAATCCAAAGATCCTTGATCTGACAAATCCTGATACATTAAAAACTGACAGGCTTCTGACTTTCTTGGTACTTTCATTTCTAAAGGAAAGCACTGGAGGCTGCAGGACAAGGACGCTGCAGAGCCAGCAGTGCCAGTATTGTCACTCCACCGGGAGCTCTACCATTCACTAGCATCTCATTAACCTCATCACATAAATCACCAGTTCTTTCCATCTCAAGTGATTTCTCTTGTGTATCTCAATGTATTTATTTCCAGGTGTGCATTATTTCACCATTACTATTATCATTCCTTATTGGGAGAGGGGGCATTTTATTAACTTTTTTTCCCACCTGAACTGAGCTACTACTCTGTCAGTCCCCTGATGATGTCAGAGATTTCCTTTTGATACATTGTTAACATTGCTGTTTTCTTACCAGATCTCTGATGCTTCCACCTATTGTTCAGATGGTGAATATCTGATGGTCAATAGGACCAAATAAATATTTTAAACAGGTTTTCTCCAAAAGACCTTTATAATGGGTTCCTCAAGACATTTCAATATATCCACAACTCATGACTTCAAACTGAAATGTGAAGTCTGTAACAATAAATTAGCCCTAACAGTTTTTATCTTATTTTTAAAGAGTGTGCTGCACAACTGCATGCAGGAAAAATTACGTGCATACATAGATTTCTGGAGGAGTGGCAAAGCTTCTTGCACAATCACAAAACAGCACAAGGGCAGAGCCCCACCCAAAATATACGGAACAGTTCCGTAAACAGAGACTGACAGTAAATCAAACAAGAGCCTACTTATTAATTTTAGTGATTTAAGATCCAATAACCAATCTAGCATATCAGCCATTCTGCTGCTCTAACGATGGCTGGCCCTGCAGTTACAAAAACGGAGTAGGCAGCACTGCAGGTCCAATGCCTTGCCTCTAACAAGAGGTCCATTGTCCTTGCTAAAACACCTCCGTTTTCTCTCGAATGAATCTGCAAGGACTCTTTTATCCGACTTTCTATTCTGATTTCAAAAGATCATTGTTTGAGTGGAGCGCAACTGGACAACTTTCATTCAGCCAGCAGCTGCGCGTCGGAGAAACTTGTTCACCCTGCACGATAGTGCGAGAGACTCACAAGTCTACTCCACTCATTCAGCACTATTGCAAGCTTGGAGAAAATATCCAAATAGCCGCCTGCCATTTACACACATAGCAATTTATGTCACCTGGGTAACGGTCTGAATTTGAGAAATTACGATGAATCAATAAAATTAAAACAGTTGTTAAACGTCACAACAAAACGTTTAGAGTACAGAACACTGAGGAGTTACATCTGTAGAAACTACGGTATGTTACGTATGTTCATCACATTCAAAGATTATTGCTTTGTATTCAAAAAGATCGGTCCCTGCTCCACATATGGTGCAAATGGAGGGCCTGAAACTCCAGTTTGGTGAGAGCTGATGGCAAACTTTCTGTGCTCTGGTAATTATCTAAATGACCTTATAGAAACAGCACAGACGCCCAGTAAGCTGCTTTGTGTCGGTATCTACATAAATTGTTAACATCACGATGATATTACTCGCGTTGATAAGCTATTGGATGTCATGTCACTGACTGAAGTAAGAAAAATTTTAGACCCCTTCTGCGAGATAATGTGTCTACATCATAATAATAAGTGCAGGAAGTTGTAAGTATACAAATGCAAAACACAACAAAAACGTTTGATGATTCGACTGATGATACAAGCATTCGTTACAACTGAACTGGCTTCAGACTCCAGTGCTCATGGTGACCATCGGAACATGCCAAAAACTTTAGCGCATACCCCAGGTATGCATTAATAATCAACTGTTATTTTTCTTGCAGAAAAACGCCACATTTTCTTTCATCCGAAAAGAAATCTGCATCATTCTATTCTGGTTGTATGCTTCAGATTTAGGATTTTGTTCTTAGATTTCTTTTTAAGGATCAGCCACCATACATATGCAAGTTACCTACAGAGAACGCGTTGACAGTTGTGAAGATCTACTCACTTGGAGGTGAAGTTAAACTGAAGGCGTGCTCACATCTGCGCAAAGGTGCGTTTGTCCTAAATCTGACCCAGGTCTGTTGTGCTGGTGAAACTTTAAGTTCAGTGCGCTGACGTTCTGAGTTACGAGTGTGGACTATTATGGTAGAGTATCTCATGCAGCGTATTGAGTCTGCACTTGCAGAGGAACTCGTCACACCCCGGCCAGCCTCTATTTAAGGTGGAACGAACGACTGACCTTGTATACCACTTGTCTCTGCCACCCGTAAGCATTTCTGTTACTGTAAAGGTGCATTTTCACACGAAATAGGCTACAGCTCAGCTTGAGTTCCATATGACAAGGTTCACAACTCGAGTCGATGACAATCAGTGACATGAATTAAGTGCTAAATCACACCAAAGCCTAGCATACACGTTACCCTTTAAGACCAGAGTTTAATACCCTTACACTATGCATTCCAATGGGTTCAAATGCAATTCATTCATTCTTTTCAAAATCTAACACACTCTACAGTAAAAAAAAGGACATCTTCCTGTACTTTTGAATTGACTTCTATGTGGGAAACATCAAATTAAACTCTTTTGAAAATGTGTGTTTAGAATTGTGAACAAATTGCATGTTTGCCAAAGTACGTAAGAATGACGTTTGAAAAAAAGTCTGCATTTTCCAAAATGTGTATTGAAATTTCCATAAAAATCCATGGGTGTGTGTAGCTGTATAATATTTACAGTTATTATACATTGCTGTGCACTATAGAACATGTGTTTCTGGACTAAATTACATGTATATACTAAGTATATGTGAATCGACCAGTATTTGAGTTGAAGGTTTTGAGACTTCCATTCTGTGCATTCCATATGAGGAAATGGCAGACAATACCAATGTGCACATTCCCATGAGTCTTCCTGCTCATTCTGAAACTCGCTGGGTACTGACAAGGTGTGATGAGATGCACCAATTCAATGTCCTACCAGACCATTGCGCTCCGCCACTGTTAGGTCTTGGATGGGTTATGTTTTGGTGCGAGAAAAAACATCTCACATGAGCAGAGTTCTTGCCAGTCCATTTCTTGTTGTCCTTTAGTTCACTAATCTCATCACATTAAATAGATGGCCGACCATCTTGGGCAAGTTTGCAGTTACAACAGAGCATTTGAATTTTCTCCATACTTGTATTTAATTTGCTGACTATGGGAGTTTAATAGACATGGGGCAAAATGGGGCATCAAAGACACCAATTTGCCTGAAAATGTTTTGGAAAAAGAAAATGATGGCAATTAATCCAGACCCTGATCCCCAACATGCTCTCATTCCAAGATGATTGCACCTTCGTACACACTCCTTCATTCAACAGCTCCAAGATGTTGAATGAACACCAGGATAAAGTCAGATATCTTTGTTAGCTTCCCCAATCACCAGATCTAAACTCTGTTGTACCTTTGTGTACCTTTGAAGATCTGGAACAAGTGCAGAGTGAATTTTCACTACAAACAGTTATGTAGTTAAAAACCTGGATGGTAGTATTTTATTTATCTCATGGGAATGGACCTGATGAAGGCACCCGGTAACAATACATTTAAACTAACATGACAAAGAAACAGCATGGTTATATTTATTGGTGTAATGTCTGCCATGACACATGGTGTGGGGGTTGTTTTCATTTCTTTTGCTTTCCCCAGCTTTAAACAGCGAGGACACATGCTGCCTCCAGCAAGGTAACCAATTTGCGTGAGCAAATACTATTCTAGTGTCTACCAGTTTTATTCAGCCACTCAGAATAGAAATGTCAATGTCAGTCATCCTCTAAGCATTTCAGAGTATTGACATAAGGCTACACATACAGCCAGGTCTGTCTGCCACATATATGGATAACTTTTACCAGATGATTTGAACACCGAAGCACAGAAGGAGAAGCTATGCTTCTCCTGCTCATTCCAAGAGCACAATGCCAGTTGATTATCCTACCACAGAATGTTGGTAAACCAGACAATACAGTACAATGTATCCAACGTTTGTGCTTTACTATGTATTCAACCAAATACATGATGGAATTTGTTTTACCCACAAAGCCAAAATCTGACACAAAGTCGTTTTGAGAATGCAAGTAAGTTACAAACTTAACCCTCTTCTGTCTTCTGTAATGCTGCAAAGAACTTTATTGAAACATTTTGTATTTTGGTTTCAGCACCATGATGAAACAAGAGAATGCACAGGGCATGTCATGGAAGGACACAGTCATTGAATTGAAAAAGGATATATTGTTGTGAAGTCTGTCCACAGCTTTGGTCTGAAAGTCCTCTTCAGTGGCAGCCTTGTTTTGTATCTCAGTATGTTCATTGTTTCAGTTTGTCCTGCCTCCTTGCACATAATGTCCTGTTTTGCCTCATACCTGTCATTCTTTTTTGACATCCTGTCTACCTTATACCCCCCAACTTTCTGTTACCATATAAATTCTATATTTTTCAATTGAAAAAACACTATCTCTAGTGCAGGTTTACATTGATATTGGTTAAACCCTTTGTTATTTGTTTGGTTGTCAAACATAGCCATAAAGTAGATGGTCACTATCATTTCTGTGAGTGGAATGAGTAAAATTGAAACCAACAAATGTTTGTAGCTATTAAGTGCATTAAAAGTAGTGAGGGCAACAAGTGTTGAGGGAATCAAGTAGTTGAAAACAACAGCTCCACAGCTGAAGTGGAAGAGCCATGCTTTTTATACAGTTTTGAGGCACAGGATTCCACAAGATGAAAACTGGCTTCTCAAGCATGATTCAGGTCTAGGAAGTGAAGAGTACATTTGGCTGCAACATATCAGCAATCTGTTATGTGTGGAACACAGCAGACATCACTGCTGTGTTAATCCCTCTGTTTGATTCTGATTTTATCCAATGTGATTTATAAATAGTGTCGTTAATCTGGTTATATCTCTACTTTAAAATGAATGGAAGCCAAAGGACACACACGGAAAGGCAATAATACAAATAAAATGTATTCTCCCTACAATCAAGAAACTCACCACAACAGGCTGGGTTCTTTGTGTAGTAAATACATGTCTGAACACTTTAGAACTTTTTATACTTTAAATTGTACAGCAGTAAATTCATGACAATGCTATAATGTATGATTCATATACAAAAAATCCAACAAAAACCAAATAAATAAATAATTGCGTGCAGACCTCAGAATACTGCCAAGAGGACCAAACTGGAAATCACCACAGATTTGATGTTCTACACTCTTTTTCTTGTTCATTGTAAGTTTAGTGAATATGAAATATTTTTCTTGTTACATTTTTACTCAGCCGCGTCTGACACAGGCCTAAATATATGCAAGTTCTTTCTTGGTATTTCTGCTTGTGGAAAATGAAACACTTGGCTATTGCTAAACAGCACACTATGCTTATTTCTCGATCGTTGATGTCAGGTATGAAAGACCAGTTCTGTAAAACCAAAGAAAATGTGTCAGGAACAGATGCGCGGATGTTTATGTTTATTAAACTGGTTTTGTTTGAATGCATCATTACTTAACAAAGCATGCAGTTCATTGCACACTTCATTTAGACCTCAAGTAAAAACATACAATTTACGCCTGTTTCTTCAAAAGATCATAAATATTCCAGTAACATAACATATATGATATACACATATGCCTACAACCACAATGCCAAGAGGAGCCGCACGGAACAGAACTAAAGCTAAATACTATTATTATATTAAAATCATATAATTTCTAAACAAGCGTGCTTCGTGATTGCGTACTGGCTGCTCTTGACTTTCATCATCAACGGTTTCTGTCAACAACAAAGATGTTAAGAATCGAGCAACAGGAGAGTTAATTCCTTCCGGGATGAACGCACCGGAGGGGGCACTGGGCAATAAACGGAATTCTCTGACACAACGCTCCTCCAATGAGTTACAATTTGCAGACAGTTTCAAGTTGCCCCTTCTCTATTTCTAACACACGAAGAGCTGGGACGTTTACATACACAGGACAGACAAACCCTCAGTAGACTGAACGCCACAGCCTTACAGCCGCTGTAAATCTATAAAGAACAGTTTCGTTTACTTTCGTACGGTTATGTCTCCTATGCGTGGTGTTTCGTACCTCATTGTGTGTTATTGTGTTCACAAATTAAAGCCTGTAAGAGAATTTTAACTTAGGTCTTTGGAATTCATTCACATGTCATCGGGATTCTTCAATGAAATGGGAGCGGATTCATTTGATTTATGTAATTTTACCTTTGAGAGGCTATTTAAATTGTATTGGTTGATTTCACAGTTCAGTCTTTTCCTTTTTATTGATTTGGATGATTTTAATTGAAAGGGGAAAGGGAAATGACCAAATGAGGAGTAGCATTTAAAAAAGGGAAGACCAAATTTAATTAAAGAGAAAGGCAGTAGCATTTGTCAGATATCAAAGCGCTAATTCCTGTGTTGCAGTGTGCTGCCTCTAGTTTTTAATATTAGTGAATATATGTTGAGCACACTTGCCCCAAATCTGTAGCTTTTAATGCTTATTAGATCATGTATAATGTTAACATCCATCTGGAAAATTCTTGTAAGCCCAGAGGGATGGAACCACCTCTAAATTCCTCATGATGGTCACAAGCATACTGTATATATTTAGATCCTACAGGGTCTGTGGCGAAACCTCTCTGTTACATACCACCACTGTACATAAGTATCAGTGCGTCTGAATCCATAGGAGATGAACAGTGTTTATGTTGCCCCTAATGGATGCAGGACACATTTATTTCGGAGAAGCATCAAGAATTTGCTGAGAGGAGAGAGATATATGCGTTTGTAATTGTAGTATATCAGAGTATCAGTAGAGAGAGAAAACATTTGAATTAGATGAAATCGAGCATGTAAATAGATGCTGTGCTCAAAAACATTTCTTCCTTATTCAAAATTAGCATAAATAATACACCTCACAATTTATATTGTAAACCATTGTCTCTTGAGTCACAGACGGGCTTAGAATATTAACATAATGTATGGACATGGTATGAAAGTATTGAAGAAGCTTTATCTTATAAATGTTGGCTTTATATGTTAGTTTGCTGGTGTAGTACATATGTAATGAAATATTCATGGGTCAAGCTCTGTTTTAGCACCATGGATATCTGTTTGTTTTGCAGGAAGGATCAGCAGTGGGTAAACTGCTTTTAAAGCAGAGAAGCATCTCTTTAAACTGAGATAAAACTGAATCGCTTTAGTTTCAGTGGAAAAGCACAAGGGGACTTGGTAGGCCTAGTTCTCTGTATGATGGAATAAAAAATGTCAGAGCATAAATCCACTGACTATATTTAGTATGAACATTAAACCCTCAATGTTCTAGACTGACCACTAGTGCACCTCACTGAACACCGGGGCAGAACACAAAAGGCCTATGGAAGCACTAACAGTCAAAGGCAGCACACAGTGACACACTAACAACCAATGGCAGAACCAAGGGACTTACAAACAGCCAATCGCGGATACTCTGAGACACTGACAGCCTGTGGTAGATCTTATGGACACCTGCCTGAAAGCTGGTAGACAATGAAACCTTATGGCCAAACACTCAGAAATGAGCTGCAGATTTCCTGTTCACACAAGCATTTCATACCTGTGCAGCATATTAACATTTTGTCCATCTGCGCAGGAGGCCACTGCATGCTGGAGACAGATGTTTTGTCAACAGCAACATACTACAGACAATCAAGAACAGTCCTAGATTCTGTACATTGCTCATTGTACAGTTCATGTCATCTTTTACTTTTCCTCTGCTAAATTTTTGCTCATCCTACCTGGTATAAACTATGAAATAATATATGATTGGCTGTCACGATCACAGACTAGTTCATCACACATTAATTCACTTCTGCAAGCAAGCTGTGTACTTTGTATATTGTGTGCTACATGAAAATTATGTCACTTGTGTGTCCTTTAGGGTTTTGATACAATTTATCTCATTTAACTGGTTCTTTAAAAACTGCAAGTTAGTCTCTGATAATTACCGGATGAGTAAACCTTTGTCTAATTATGGGACCCACTTCAAATTAAGCATAAACACAAATAGCAATGACGTCAGACATGCTCCCATTTCTCCCTTTGGCAAATCAATCTCATCCATCTCTTACACCGAAATGACCCAACGTCAAAGGGCAGCATTGACACTGTTAAATATCTCGTGTCGAAAAAGAGGGTGAATTATTTGCTTAGGTTGGTATTGCGTAAATACTTATTAAAATCATAATGTTGATATCGAAAGTTCTCTTGCCGTTGCGTTTAAATAGTGTAACCACGTTTTTCAGACAGCTACAATAGTAAACAGTTGTTAGGATACCAACATATATTTTAACAGTTGGTTTTTACTCTTTTGATTTTGCAGCTACAAGTGAAAAGTAAATTGCATGGCTTTCCGCTGACTGAAATATTCTGAGATGCACCTCAGTCCTTTTCCATCCTTTGCCAACAGAGGAGGGTGTTGTGTAAGGTGATTTGAAGAGCTTGGGCTTTAAAAAAAATAGACCGTTTCAAGGCACCCCTAAACTGAATCCAAACCGACATCCAATCAGAAATAGCCTCCTTTTCCTATTTTATTTAAAGAGACAGACCGGGTTTTCAGCTCTCAATTATGGTAATATGTCATTTAGGACAGAAGCATGCGTTTTATTCATTTAACCCCTCTTACAGAAAAGGAACTAAACGTAACATTGGAAATGTATTCATGTTGAGTCCCGGTTTAATTAATATTGATACATGAATAACGACTTTCTTTAAATACCACCATTTGAAGAGAAAAATAAAGTTGATATATTTTGAAAAGCTTTGTGTTCAGTGGTGTGTGGGATACATCACTGAACGCCTCAGACAAAGGCATTGGTAGTATCGTAATGGGTAAAGACACTGTAAGTCTATAATCATAGACCGGAGGTGAAACTTGCCATGTTCAATTTCTATGTGTTATGCTAGTTGGTATATACATTCATGGCTCTTAGGTTGGAGGAATGAGAGTGGACAATTACTATTGTCTGTGAAAAAGGATTAAAAATTGGCCCATATGGTCTGTTTAACAAATATCCTGTATGTAAAAATTAACATTTGAATTATATTTCTGTCTCATCACCAGAAATCTAATAATAAACCACTCTTTTAATTAATATGTCTGTTCATAAATCGGGAGTATTATTTGTAATTGTACATTAAAAATATTTCACTGGCAAATTAGTTAGCCAGTGATACGTGAAAATACTTAAGTTTCCCCTTAAATATTTCCTTGTCCATGTACAGGAAAGCACATAGCCTACACCCTCAAAACAGTAGTCCATTATACGCCATAGAGATGAACACATTTTGAACCACTGGCTATATTTAAGGGTGTCCTTAATTTTATCAGCAGTACAGGAAGTTATTTGGTTAGCTTTATAACGTGAAAATGCAGGCCCATGTCGGCAGTTTTCTACAGTGTATCAGAGAGCAGGCCACCTTTAAAAATTAGTTAGCTACACCAACAGGCTTAAGAGAAATAGTAACCGCATTTTACAACTCTCTGTGTGGACGTTTAAATGACTGACAAGGCACAAGGGGCGGTCCTCAACGAGGCATTGTCATAGCATTGGTAAATACGTTTGCCAATCAATGAGAAAATGGGTCCCGCCCATCGTCCATGCCGTGACCAGGATCGGTTGAGCAACACGGTTGCAGTGTGATGGGGTCGGGGCCGGGGTTGACGCTTTGACAGCTGTAATAAAGGAGATAGAGAGAAATAGAGCAGGCGAGCTCCACCACACTGCAAACCATGTTCGCCAAAGGCAAAGGCTCCGCGGTGCCCTCGGACGGGCAAGCTCGGGAAAAGTAAGGCTTCTGAAACATTTCGCCTACATTACCCTCTTGATTTTTTAAATTCATGTATTATTGTTGCAGATATATGTATTGGCTAGACGTTTTCTTGGTGGGACAGCGGGGTTTTCTGAGACGTTCTGTCCTCCCTTGTTGCGGGGAATTGAATTAAAAGCGGTGTCCATTCTATTCATGCCCCACACTCGGTGTTGAGGAGCCGCCAGACCCCTGATATGGTAGCTGTACACTAAGCGGGGCTTAGTCTCCAACAAAAATTAAGAATTCTGTAGTTCACTGGACTTGCATTCAAAAGTTGTAAAAGGAAAATGATGGTTATATATTAAGTTAAACACTATTTTTATAGCAAGCGAAGTCCTAAACCTCTACTGGATCTACTCGTCAACATAATGGATTCTTCAGTTTCTGCTGCATGTTCGTTCTTCAATTGTCCATGTTCAACTGTATACAATATAACGACACTTTACTATAGCTTTATCAACGACGTAGCTGACCGGTCGATACTTTGTTTCAAAGTCGTTTGTTCAGTTGTGTCTTAAATATTTTAATGTACAGCATCATGTTACCACCAGCAATGTTCATAATTGTCCCGTGCATCGAACTGCTAAAGAAATAACGCGGATGTGAGAGTGTAGAATGTTTCGAGTCTAAGAAGTAAAACAGATACAAACTTTCGTCATTGCTTTGTTCATACATTCTCTCCTGAATGATAGCCTGCTTGGAGGGATTCACATTTATCGAAACATTTTGGATGAAGTTGTTGTTTGGGTGTAACTTTGAAGTTGTATATTAACCCACAATCTTACATTTTTATTCTGTTTTTGTCCACAGATTAGCTTTATATGTATACGAATATTTGCTGCATGTAGGGGCACAGAAGTCAGCACAGACATTTTTATCAGAGGTAAAGTTGTCGCTTATTGTCTGTTTATTTTGTGCATGACCCCGTGTCTCCTGTGATAGTCTTTGTTTTCGGAGCACTCTGGCCTCCATTTTGAATTTGATCACCTTTTTGCCATTTATTGCTTGTTGCTAATCCTTAAACCGGCGCCCAAAAACCATACGTAATTTGTATGCACTCTTGTGTGTCTTTTCGTTAGATACGATGGGAAAAAAACATCACGTTAGGGGAACCCCCTGGATTTCTGCATTCTTGGTGGTGGTAAGTATTTTGCTCAGTTGTGTTCAAAGTTAATTGTGATGTGGCGTAACGGGACTGTTTTCTGATATGAAAAAAAAAACAATCAAGGATTGGTACCATGCATATTTACGAAAATAAGACATCCATTCAGTGTTAATTCATCTTATAATTGCGACTATATATTGAACGATTGTGGAGGGGAACACACCAAACAAAATTTCATATTTCCGATAGACAGCGTGGCTGATAATGGCCAATACCTCTTAAAGTAAATCTACGTTTGGAGTCTTTATAATTGATTTAGAAGCGTTCCTTGTGCTTTAAATATGTACTTTAAATGTGCCGAATCTAATTAGTTAAGCACTCTTCATACGCACCCAGTAGTTATGCCTCATTAAGACATTGCAAGCTTGAATTGTACAAAACTACAGCATGTACCATCGTCACACTCAAGTCGCAAACAGCTTAATTATAATGTGGGCAGAAACGCCAATAAGTGTTTACAAACAGGTTTTGATCAGCTCCAACACTTGTTCACCAGTTTACATCCAATAGGGCCATGACTATATATTCAATAATAATAATAATAATAATAAAAAAAAAAAAGAAAGAATTGGGCAAGCACCGCATGTGAACAGGGCATCACATCTCATCTCAAGGTGTTCATTTTGATCACTGTTCATAGCAAAAATTCATCATAATAACTGGACTGTACTTTTGTGTCCCAGTGTGTTTTGGGACCTCTACTGTGCAGCACCAGAGAGAAGAGAAACGTGTGAACACTCAAGTGAAGCAAAAGCCTTCCATGATTATGTGAGTACCACATTTCATTCTTGCCATGATCTCTAAATTCGAAACCTTGGACTGTGTGCTGTTTTTATGAGGCAATGTAGTTCACTTAAGTGACAGTCATATCAATAGTGTTTCGAATTATGAAGTTCATTGTATCTTTTCAAAGGGGTTTTGAATGTTTTTTGCGGGTTCCCTCATTGTAGCACAACACATTTGTGTGTCTGGTCATACCTCATGCAGTATCAGAGTACTTTGCTTGTGTTTCTGATGTTTTTGATAAGGCTGGTCAGTATGATGGGAGGATGTTAACTTATAAAGGAAGAGGTACTTCTTTGAAAACAAATATAATGTTTTGGAAGTTGATATTGAATCAAGTGTGTTCCTCTAAATAATTAGAAGCCTTTCATGAGATTGAAATTTGTGCAAAGTTATGTCTTGTGCAGGAAAACCCAGTGCACTGGTATAGATATATCAATTATGGAAATTTGCTCCAGATGCTATTCTTATGTGCCAACACAATCTTGAGTTGAGTCTGAGGAAACCGAAACATGTTTTGTAGTATTGCTTGACCTTTGTAAGGATATTGCTGTTTCTTGCTTGTATAAATTATTGATGTCATAATGGGTATAGATGTTGTCGTTGTATCATATCAAGATGAGTATGTCTGCTCTGTTCATATCTTGGAATGCATGTTAATTGAAATGGTCGCACTGCCAGTTGATCTAAAAATACAAATGTTTGTGGAACTTAACTTGAAATTCATTTTTAGAATCTTTTGTATAAGGTGGGGATGAGTTTAATTGTTGGACTTTCTTCTTGTTAAGATCATTGATCTGGTCAGTTGCAGACCTTATCTTGGGCCTTATGTTTGGCTGTGGACCACAGACTTGTGTGTGCATGAACTGTTTCATATAGATGCATCTCCAGATCATGCAACATTAAACTCATCAGAACAACACCATTATTTACCTTGAGTTATTGGTATAGGGTGAATTTTGAACCTTATGAACTTTCTGCTGTTGCTAACAGCAAAATCACTGATTTGAATGTGGTATTGTTTCTCTTCAGGAGTTTGTCTAGAAGTTTGTGCATACTACAGAAATTCAGAGACCAGTTCACTTGCTGAAGTCAAAAATGCCTAAGGCAACATTAAGGCAGGTTATCGGCATAATTCATATTTTATCAAATAATTATTGTCATTTTTTAATATTGTGTGCCGTGCATGGAGGGACTTTGGAGAGCTTTGGCTGATCAGGGCAGGTGGTGAAGCTTTTGCCTAGCCATTTTATGGTTTTGAGGGGTTTGACTCCAATATGTGAGGTAATGTTCATGCCAGAGGGCTGGAGACCAGGTCCTTTCTTTGTTCTTAACCTGGAATTCTGCCTCAGAAAAAACAAAGAATGCGTGAATCCAAGGACAGTATCATCCCACATGCTCATTATCAAAATTCCAATATGTGAAAGGAAATATATAAATAGTACCTGTCATATAGCAGGTGTGTTGTCATGTTGTGTTAAGATGCTGCAGTTAGCCCATCAGTTTTTTTGTTGTTGTTGTTGTTGTTGCTTGTTTGTGAGTACAACCGTTGTACATATCGTTATCTGCTGTTAGTGTATCATCACTGTTGGCAGCCATCGTGTCAGCTTCTTACCCAGTGTGGTCTGCCTCAACAAACATTCTTGTGTTACGCCAGCGCCTCTGTGCCAGGGTGCTCCTTTGCAGGCCTTGTTTTGTGCGCGTTGCCTGCTGAGTGCTGCAAAGACATCATGACAGGGGATTTCATCCCTCGCATTATCTCCCAATTGGCCCCATTCACCAGTGCAGTCCAGCATTTCAGCATGGCACAGGCCAACATAAACACCATACTGAACGTCCGCAGCACGGCCCTCTCAGATGCACTGTCTGCATGGCGCGAGGGCTGGTCAGAAGTCCTGTCACTACATTTGTAGGCTTGTCTGTGTCCCTCACCGCTCACTGACTGCTGAACATGTGCTGCTTGTAATCCAGCATCATGGATCCATCTTGTTTACCCCAACTCGGTAGTCATCATTAATTTTTTATTGTTGTACATTAGCTCTTTATTAGGGAGGTGATTTTGAGGTGGATGGCTTCAATCAAAGACCTTCACCTGTGGCTTGGATTTGTATAGTGTGTAGTTTATTGTGTAGCGCCCTTCTTTGTGTCTTCCTTTGTCAGGAATTGACAAAAAGTCTCCTTATCTTCCCCCACAGTGGTGTTACAGTTGAGAAGAGGGGTATGGGATACAATCAGTACATCAGTCAGGCGGGTTATCCTGCCTTGTTATCCAGGTCCACAGTTGATACCTGAGTTGACCTGTATTTAAACAGCATTTCGGATCACGATATCCATGTCCAAGGCCAGCCTGTGGAAGTCGGAGGTTTTGTGAATGTCTGAACAAGTCAGGTATGAAATGGAGTGTGGGGCATTTACCTGTCAGTGAGCTGCATTATAACTGCAAATGGAGATGCCTCTCCAGTACATCTTCCCTGTCAACATTATGTAAGTGGGTGGCCTCTGCTTCAAATAAGAGCACTCCAGGTGCACTGAACATGAAAGGCAATGCTAGGGAAAGAAGAGACTCATAATTGCTATGGCTAGGAGGTTTTATTGCCTTAACAGGGCTGTTAGAAATGTCAAAATATCACATGTGGAGGCAGGTTACAAAGTTAAAATGTCAAGGGCAATTAGATGGTTCACATGTCACTTCAAATGATCCCGTTTGGATCCCACAGAAATGTGTGTCAAAGCAAAAATGTGCTCATAACATTGCATGATTGTTTATTTTGTCCATCAAATTACCGCCCATGTAGTGCAGCATTCAATATGAAGTGGCTTCCTGCCATTAAGAACTAAGGATCAATTAATGACATAACAGGCCATCAGCAGATTCTAACAGCATTTCAGTGACTTCAGCAGCTTGATTCACTGTCAGCAGGACTGTATTGGGCTGTCGAACGAGTTATGTCATCAAGTCCTGCCTGTACACAGAAGTACACCTGCATTACAGTTGGAAGAGTTTCCTTTCGGGGGTCAGGTACACATTTTTATGTACAAGAGGGGGAGGTGTGCCTCATGGTCGGCTTTTTGACAGTGTATGTCAGCGTTCCGTGGTCTTGGTCCTCCGAGCAGACCTTATCCGCCTCACCTGATCCATAGTGGGGAGAAACTCTACCCCTTCCACCACCGCCACTTAACACCGTCTTACAAATTGGCGGTTGCTCCACCCGGCAAATGACGGAAGTGTACTTTCGCGGCCACGGGGATGAGCCGACGTCACTTCTGACGATATCTCCCAAACAAGGGCGTAGATTCACATCCTCCAGCTCTCTCAGGGCTTCTGATTGTAGGGCTCATTTGAGGCTGTGTGGCGGCCCAGCCATGTGCTGAATTGTAATGTTGGAACGTTGCAGCCAGGGTCCAGTATGTGGGAAAGACCTGTTGTTTTGCCAGAGCTCCTTAATGTGTGTGCTTTCCCCCTCCCTAATGAAAGCAAATCATCAGCAGTTGTTTGGTAAAGGGCGAAATTAAAATCTGTAATTAGTCAATTAGATTAAATGGTTGGCACAACCTGAACGTATCCTGCTGTGTTGGTTATTAAGAGGATGGGGTGGTCCTGTTTTAATTACTGAATGTTAATTCTGACAGTTCAACAACTGAAGTAGATATTTCCCATATGTCTTTGGCTTTGAAGAAGGATGTCTGAGGGAAGATGAGTCTTATTAGCTTAGAATGAGGTTAACATGACGAGTGGTTCACAGCTTTGAAAAGTGATTCTGTGTGTGTCAATCATTGCGGCTGTTCCACATTCTCTCAGTACCTGAGGCAGCAAAATTAGTCATGGATTTGAGTTACTCTTAAGAGGTGTGTTGTTGTTGATTGACTTGTTCTTAATGAAAGGGCTGTATTTTTGGCCTTGGGTGGTTGGAAGTGTGAAGAAAAGGAATCAAGATGTGTGTAGCTCACACAGTCTGTGTGTTAAAAGATTAAATTCACTAGAGCATGAATATTTTCTTTGGTGAATGGCAGTGGACATTTCAGCGGGAACAATCAAACGTGTACTCGCTGTCATTTAAAAGAAGACACAACCCATTTCAATTATCTCACAGGACTTAGCCTTCGCAAAGTTACCTGACCCTCAATCAGACTGTGCCAATACGCATCCCCTTTTATGTAGCTGAAATCGAGACAGACCGCAGCATAGCTATATGCTGTTTGTGCTATAAATGAGCTTGCTGTACACAGCTGTGTAGATGTGAATAATAAGTGTGCTGGTGGATTTGGCCTTGTGGCAGGCCTCTGGGCTCCTGCTGAAACCCCACCCCCAGCTTTCCTGTCCATCAGCTCCGTCCTCCTCCTTTGTTTGTTTGCGGTGTCATTGTTAGCAGCGGTGTGGATGCTCCACGTGCGGCGGCGGCTGCCTGGGCCCTGTCTGTGCGTCGCTGCCACCGCCCCCGAGCTAACGCCTCGCTGCTGCCCAGGGGAAGGGCGTCCGCTTGGCAAAACACTAAGTGACAAATTTGTAGCCACCAGCAAGCGCCACCCCTCTCACAGGCCTCTGCACCTCGGTATTTTTCCACTGTCCTGCTCCACAGCAACAATGGAGGCTGGAGGGGGTGGGGGCCGGGTGGTGGTGGGGGGTGGGGTGGGCAGTGCCACTTTTCACTTTATTTTGTCCCTCCAGCTTTTGCAGAGGAATATGGGCATTTTTCTCCCTATGCAGCAGGGGTTGTGGGGGCTGGCACTCCACAGTGGCTCTGTTAAAAGTGAAATGCTGAACATCTGCCCCCACGTATGGTGCTAATGAAACAATATCAAACTCTGATACCCCCGTCACCCCTGTCCCCTTTGATGCTGTGACACTCCCACCCCCCAGCGGCGAACAAAAGGCCAGCGATCGTGTAGGATCATGAACAGTAGGGACAGATGTGATTGGAAAATGGCTGGGCTGGGGTGGGGCGGGACGGGGTCGGGTGGCGAATGGGCAGAGCGTGGCAACCAAACCCTTTTGTTTTTATGAGGACTGTCATTGCCGTGGATGTTACATGCAGATGGTTTACAACACACTCTTTGTGATTTCAGCAGTGTGTCTGCAGGGCACATAACCACTCTCCCCCCCACTCCCCGTTCTGCCATACAATCCCACCATTGGTTTGGTTACAGGGTCACAAAGCCAGGCCCTGTTGTTTGACACAGAGCTGGGCCTCACTTAAATCACCCTAAAATCCCAAAGTCCTGTATGTGTTCTTAGGGGGATTAAGTTGTATAAGCAGTAAGGATTTATTTTGAAATGCGCCATCATGGAATATCACTTCCTGCACCCTACACTGTACTCTCTGTTACATAACCTCCCCCCATCACAGATAAAGAGAACGAAATAACACTGCCCTTAATTTTGGTCCCCCACAAGAGTCTGGTCATGAGGCAGGTCTTACAGCCTTCTCCTCAACTCTTTACAAGGTTAGCATGTGCATGCTCAGCTTGGGCTGTGCTACCAAGAAGGAACAGGAGTTAAAAAATAAATATAAAATAATGCCGCCTCCAAGACGGTGTTTGTGTCCCAGCGGCTGCAGTATCAGCACACTGATACAAACGCGACAGGCGCAGCGGCACTGTCCCTTTAAAACCGAAATAGCTCTTGTTGTAGTGCAAGAGGTGGGGGAGGGGCGGCTGTCTGTGTTCAGGGGACTTGATAATAGTGAGGTTTGCGCACAGCTTTTAGCTTTTAACCCTGACACAGCAGGAGAGGAGGAGCAAGCGTGCCGCCTTCACCTCCCCCACTCTAACCCCCCCCCCCACCCCCCCAGGCGCCTCTGGCTCAAAGCAAACCCCCCAAGGGAAAAGGACTGGGGGTTGGGCGGAGTGGGGGGGAGGTGTGTGTTCTGAAACTCTTAAGCAGTGGGAGAATATGAACCAAGCAGCTTTGAAGACAGTCTGCAGAATTTTTTTTTATTTGAAGAGACAGGTAGGGCATCCTATCGTTTCAGAGGGGTGCTTGTCAATGAAGTCAGGTCCAGTGACCTGTCGAGAGACGAGAGAGACGACGTGACAGACGGTGCTGTCCTCGCCGTGACTTAGAAGTGACAGTGTAAAAACAAGCCCGGGGGAGGCTGGGGGTGGGGGATGTTGTCGGGGGCACCAGGCCTCGGAAACGAGCTGCCTGCTCCACTGAGCGCAAATACGCGTGAGGGTTTCACTCGGAGCCACGTGTGAAAGCGTGAGCCGAGCGTGTCAAACCCTGCCACCACACGCGCGTCACTTTAATGGGTGAGGACAGAGTTTCAGTGCAGTGCCAGAAGTCACAGTGTGTACTTGATCTCATACCTGCCACCCCAACAGTCTGCCAGCTGACTGGATCACAGGGAGGATCAACCTGGATCCCCTACCAATGTGGTCTGTCTTCAGACTCATTCAGTCTACCCCGCAAAGATGGCTAATAAGTATGAGAAATGGCATTGATGACTTGCATTGTACTCTGTTCTACCATGACTGACTGACCACGCTTTTGCACTTTGAGGTTTGCATGGCTGAGGATGCATTTCAGATTTTAGGTCACTTCAATGTTTTTACGTCACCCCTTTATCTGTGATAAGGCCATAAAACATGGCACTGTCCTCCTGTTTTATCTCTTGTGTTCTTCTGAGTAATCAAAGGAGAGGAGATTTCCCATTTGTTTGGACCTTAAAAGCGTGAACTGTACCCAGCCACAGAGTGTGTGTTCCGTAATTACGTTTGTGGTGATGAATGGCTTTGCTCAATCAAAGCCGTCACATTCCAGCATAAGGCAATTACCGTGTGCTTCCTTCCTCTGGAATTGTCCATCGCCTGCCTCTTAGCCTGGGCATTAAAATGGAGGACTGCATTTGATAACAAAAAAGGTGTTTGTGAGCGTGGATTAACACAGGCCCTTACCAATCCGCCTCAGTCAGGAGACATTCAAGTGTTAAGGTGGCAGGGGAAGTGGGGGAGGGGGGGGGGGAGGGGGGGGTGGAGAGACATTGCTTAGGTAGGCGCATTTCTGAAAGCCAGTTTCAGCAGTGGAGCAGATAAGAAAAAAAAATGCCTGCGCTTATTCTAGTTGTTTGGCCTCTCCAGCCTGCCATCCAGTCTTGCTGAAAATCCAAACCGGTTTGCCCCGGGCACGTCTGGTGCTCAGGAGATGACATGCGATAGTCGTGACGTGAGCAGTGTCTCTCATCCTCTAACAAAAGATGTGCCTTCGCTATTCAAGAAGGGCCAGGGCACATGCCTGGAAGGCCTGTGTGTGTGTGTGTGTGTGTGTGTGTGTGTGTGTGTGTGTGTGTGTGTGTGTGTGTGTGTGTGTGTGTGTGTGTGTGTGTGTGTGTGTGTGAGAGAGAGAGTGCCTGAGCGCGTGTGTGTTGGTGCACATTTGTGTATCTTATGTGGGTATGCGTCTGCACATCTGTGTGTCAGTGCATCTGTGCATGTCTGCACGACTGTGCTTATGTCTATGTGTGTGTGTGTGTGTGTGTGTGTGTGTGTGTGTGTATGTGTGTGTGTAGCTTGTGTTTTGATAGATAACAGTGTACCTTATGTGAATTAGCATGCTTAGGGTGTGTTAGCATGGTTAGTGTAGGAGTTAATGGCAGGCTCAGGCAGGGCACCATGCTTTAGATATGGGGGTGAGCTGGGCTCCATGTATGGGGGCAGAGTGGGTGCGTGTGACAGAGCAGGTTGGGCGTGCAAACCGCTGGAGACACTGGCAAGAGATGGGGATTTAGCCAAGCTCCAAGAATGCTTTCTGTGCGAGCAGGAGGGTTTCAGCCTGCAGGGTAAAGATAATGTCCAGGAAAGGGGATTTCCTGCTAGGGGGCGGGGGAGGGGGTTAAGATGATTAATCTCATTTTCTATGCACAAAACTCACTCATAAATGAATAAGCACATACCCACTCGCATACCGTGGCATATCACAGACACATCACTGACATTCACATGAGCCCGCAGCTCACAGAATGTGACCCATCTGGGATGGGGGTGGGGTGATAGGAAGTTGTTTTTGTGTAGTTGGGTTGTTGATATGAAGCACCCTGTGGGGGGATTGGGGGTGGGGGAAGGGCTGTAATTGTTTGGACATGCACAGGGATTGGTCCCTGGCCGAGCCCTCCACCTCTCAGCTATCCCTGGAATTTCCTTGATTTTCTGCAGGAATTTGGTGTACTATTGTTTTTCTGGCAGGCCGGTGGGATTGCGAGAGGGCCAGAAGGATTGAGAGTCAGCAGGAGACCTCTCCCTTGGCCTGGCTGTTCAGGCTCAAGGACCTGTGGTTTTTCAGCACACCTAAATTCTTTGCAACATTGTTCCATGTTCATTTTTCCCAAAAACATCATGGCTGCTTTTGGCAATGTGAGTGCTGCTGGTATTGAGTCAAATCTTGAGAAAGCCTCAGCAAGGGGGCGAGAAGTAAGTATGACTGCGCTCTACACCGGTCCCAAGGGAAGAGCACGCTAAGGCTGAGCTCACCCTGAGCACCCTGACCACACCCTATTGCTGACCAGTACATAGTCTCAGTGCCCTCCAATGAGTGGCTTTCATGGAGATGACATTTACTGTTCTGGCATAAATGATAAAAAATGTCTGAGTACGGTTAGGAAAGCGACAACCACTTGAAAGTTCCTGCTTAACGTTTAAAGGTTGGTATGTGCTGTGTGAAGTTGACCACATTGGTAGCACCTTTCTTCATAGCAGTTGTCAGGAGCAGAAAGTCTGAGGTGTAGCACAGTGGTATGAATGAATGAATTGCACAGTCCAGCGGGCCGCACATTAGCCTGGGACTGTGTGGAGACCAACCCATGTTCTACTGAGAGAGCGTGTCAGTCTGCCAGGTCACGCCACAGCACTGCCCATAACCACATGACCCTGCCCTTTGTGTCGTGCTCAGCTGGCCCACATTCCAAGCTACATCACCAATACCATCAGCAAGCAGGCTGACCGGTGTCTTAGTGGCATGTTATTGGGTGAGATGCTTCACTGTCCTGTTACTGTTCTCTGAGCTGTGTTTTGGGGTGTCTGGCAGGACCCCTCCCAAGAGGAATGATGGACTGAGCCTTCAGTCACATAAACCATCTCAAAGAGTTCATGTGGATCTAGGATCAGTTTAGCCTGCTAGCTCAAAATTGATATGATCGGGGATGTGGACCAGGATAGCCTGACCCCTCACTGAGGTGCTTTCTGAACACAGGCCCCGGTTTCAGCCATGGGTTGTCATCAGGGGATTGAATTCACCCTTCAGAGAGTCATGCGGGTGCTTTCCTCATGCAGTGTCTGTACGCCCCATGTACTGACAGCTGGGCATGTGTCAGACGGGAACTCTCACACATGCCCAGTGTCTGGTGTCTTCACAGATGAGCACACACACACAGGCAGCAAGAGGCGGTGCACGCATGCATGCACAGAGTGTGTGTGCATGCACACATCCACACACGCTGCATGGGTATATATAGAAACAGACTCATACATGAAAATGTGGTACATTTAACGTGCATCACACACAAATATAGATCTACCCGTATCTTGTTGATGCAAATTAATCTATATTTGATTTTTATGACTCTGCTCAAACTAACAGAATATAATTATGCTTGCTTGTCAAGATCCCTCATTAAGGCTGATTTGAGTGACTACTTGAAGCTCTCAAGCAGCTATTTTCATTTTGAAGATGGCAGAGGACTTTGCAAAGTGACCTTTCAGCTTTATTAACAGAAAATGTTTTCTCACATTTTCCAGACAATGTTAGCATTTCATTTTCCAACTTCATTTATCAAGCATGTGTAGACATGGTACTCAATTTGTTAGAACACATTTTTAATTTGCATATGCAGACATTACATGACTCATGCTATGTGTGAACGTCACAGGCTCTGTACTCATGAAAAATGGAGATTATACTTTGGAAATTATTAACTATTGTTGCACATAGTTACAAATTAATAAGCATGTTTACTAGAATAAAGCAAATATTTTGTGTACATAAATATTGGGTCTCAGTAGTGTTGATGAATAACATTTCACATTAACCTTTATGAGCTTCTTAACATATCCCTTCAGTTGTGATCATTTTACTGGGGTACTGCAACTTTTTGGCAAATGTTTTTTGGTAGTTCTCCAATGTTAAGTCTTATGATTTCCAAAGAAGAATTACTCTCTTTTGATTGGAACTAGGTTGCTTTCCTCTAACCCTCAACAAACGTAGTCATTGTGCTATCACTGAAGTGCAGTCCAGTGCACTGGTTGTGAGGATTTCTCCAGGAATTAAAATGGTACCAGTGGGTTCCCCTACTCTTGAAAAGGATACTGAACTGAAAAAATGTCAGAGCATACCTTCTTTGTGATATTGCCCATGCAATATACAAGTGCCCGACAGGGTAGATGAAAGAACGGGGGAAAAAGTGTCTAAAATCATTCCTGTGTCTGCCATGGCGACATCAAGATTATTAAAAATACGGTTGGGCAGGAAAAGGCGCAAACGTCTGTTGAGGAGTCAGCAGAGAACAGGTGAACCCTAAGCTAAAAAGAAAGTGTTTGATTTGTTGGTGAGTGCAGAAAACCCAATGCTCACAAGAGCGGGAAGCAGCATGAAAACCTGTCTTGATGAAGCTTAGAACACACAATAGCATTTAAAAATATATATAGAACTGATCATCGGAGATTTTGAGAGACTCCATTTGACCCAGCTATGATTGCCTCTTATTTGTTAATTCCCAGAATTATGTTTCGCACATTAAAGTGTCATAAAATGGCTGAATAAAAATTTAAAGCCTGGAATGTATAACTCCCGGCCACATTATGATACGGGGGACTATGGATTTCTGATCGAATAATTCCACTATACAGCCAGCCCTTTCAGCGGGCAGGGTACATTTACTCATAACTTACAATTGAGATACTGTGAGCTCTCCAGGCTTGCGCAGATCAGTTCAATTGTAGGTGATAGAATGGCTGGCTCAGTGCCATGCCACTGTGTGACAGTCAAGAACATACTCCGGCATGGAGAATAATGGTAATGTGTTGGCCTTCAAATGGTGAGACAGTAAGACTACGGGAAGTGACAACTGCAGGATCATCTGAACTTCTGTGTGAAGGAAACATCGTGACAGAAAGGTACAGATGACTCTCTCACAACCTAAAATCTATAATGAATGAAGAAACATCAGATTTCTTTTTTCCAAAAAAACCTATTACAGAAGCAGATGGTTTTGTTATATTTACAGTCTTACCATTAATACATTTAATGGTGTTTTAAATGCTACCTTTAATCGGATACGAAAGGCAGATTCTAAATAAAAACGGCTGATCCTCTGTGTCTTCCCTGTTATCCTGTTATACCAGTGAAGTATGGACACACTTTGACATAAATGTTTTTTATTTACCCTGGATTATGAAGGTCAGGACAAAATATGATTTTCTGTCTTCCAGAGGGATCCTATTCTCTCGGTGCAGGCTCACAGGAAGTTCAGGAAAGCCCTGCCAATCCAGGTTGCTATAGTCTGCCTTGATCTTGGGGGAATAATTCATCCACTAGAATCACCCGTTTGGGACCATTTTTTTGTTGTACAGGGTTTTAAAGTCCCATCAATATTACTAGCCTTTTGAGCTTACGTTTGCTAGCTACCCCACTTTCCCAGCAGTTGGTGGAATTAAGTTCATTTCTGTATGAAAGGCTGGTGATCAACACTTCGGGTGTCCCGCCCCACTCCAGTCGAAATCTTGATTTCTCCTGTGTGCTGTCTGCCTTCATGCCAGTGTATGACAGTGACATACCCCGCCTCGCTATTGTGTCAAAGGCTGAATTTCTACTGTGTCAAAATGTTTTTTTGTTAATTCCTATCAAAAACACAGTGAATTTGACATGTATGCAAATTTAGATTTTTATCAAGATGGCAAATATGTGCCACAAAGAGCTGCACACTGATAGCTCAAACTGTGTGAGGTTCCAGAGAAGAGAATTTGATTATTTGAAACTCACACTTGAATGCAGTTCAGAATATCAAGGCTGGGGAGTCATTTTGGTTTCCATTTTCACATGCCTCTGTGCTTCCGGCCTCTTTCTCTGTTATTCCATCCTCTATTTCACTGCTGTTAGCCCTTACCTCAATGCTATTAAGATCTATCCACAACCAAGGATGAGGGTTATTTGTGAAAAACTAGATGACCTACATTCTTTTGGGTCTTATTGCTTACACCATTTTTTACAACATATGACATATGACTGTCATTTTGACAGTTCTCATTTTATTTCTGATCCATGGAAGGGGGGAAAAGCTTAGGGCCAAAGCCAGTCTCATGGAAGCAAACCCATGACAATTCTGCTTTTTTGGTGGTTTTTCCCAGGCTAACCCTCAATCTCCACCAAGGCCGATGAACGGGTTAAAAAAAAAAACAGGGAAGTTCAGCTTGCGGTTGCAAGATATGGTTGCCGTGGCAACAGTCCTCCTAATCTGGCAGGTGACCTGGGAGGCTGGCGAAGATGTAGGGCTCGGTTTGGCATTTCATTATTTCAAGAGCCCCGTGCCTCTCCAGCTGCTCTCTCCCTGCTGAAGCTGTTGCTTCTGTCTGCAGAATCACTGCCATTAACTGACCATGAAAATATCTGTAATAAGCAGAATAATGACGCAGACCCCTTCCCTTCCACCCTTCCCCCACTCGTGCAAGATTAGACCATGTCCATTGGTGCTACCTTAAAGGGACAGGCCACTTGCTTTTGGTGTGGGTGCGACTTGTTGTGCATGTTTTAGTTTGTATGTGTGTATTTTTTTTTTTTTTTTTTTTTTACTTTATCCTCACTTTTAAAAGGCTGTTGACAAAGTTTTTTTTTTTTTATTTAATTTTTATATGACAGAAAGTAAGAAAGTTTGCTTGCAGAAATATTTTCTTAAGGGTTTTGTGATGGACCTGATAGTATGTCGGTCCTCTGTGAGGCTGTTGGACGGTATAGCACAGTAGGAGGATGCCTTATGCCATTGACACAATGGTAGTTTCACCTGCAAATGAAATCCTACTTTTAAACTATCAGGTGCTAATTCTCAGCACTGGAGCAAAGCTGCAACTGTCTGCCACACATTTCCCATTGACTACTCCAGAACAGAGGGACATCTATGTCCTCTGCATGAATGAGCAAACACTGGTAATGGTCCCTCTGGCAACTGCTTGCAGGTTTTCAAAAAAAGCTGTCAGTCACCACTTCCCTTTTTCACAGTGTTTTGGTGCTTCAGAGATCTGTATCTCAGAAGTACAGCTAACAGGGAAGATGTTACATGTCTTCAGGTTTTGACACTGAACAACTTTTGCCTCTGATGAAACTGAGAAGCTCTTATTTAAAACTGGAAAGAAAATTGCCAATGATCTGTGAAACCAAAGACAGGACTTGTTAGAATTCCAGCTACCTTCACCTTAGCCTGAATCAGTGTACAGCTGCATGCAGTAGGTAACAAAAACAGGAAAAATACCCCCCCATCGGAATTCTGCTTCCTCCCCACATTAGTGTTCAGTGTAGGATATGAGGGATTGCCAAGGTTCACATCATCTTTCGTTGGGGAATATCAGGTTTAAGTGTGCCTTTTGTAATGCCTGCTGTTTTACTGTCTTTGGACAAATAATTATTTCACTTGCTGCATTTCATAACATTTCACTAAATTAGTTTTGTGCCCTAATATTTTCTCATATGTTCTCTTGTGTGTGTTTTGTGCTCGTTTCTGGATGAAACGCATGTTCAAAGGCAGATTTAGACAGAAAAAGGAAAAGGGAAGCACACTTGGACTTGGTATTCCTGAGCTTCTGTTGTGAAGCTCATAACACAGGCCTGTGCCTCAGCTCCACATCAGTTTAACCGTTTTATTGTTGGACTAAAACTGTGAGCTTCTGAAATTTTGGGCATTTCCTTGTGACATTTTGGTAATTTCATGCAGCACCGTTAAGGTAAAAAAATAAGTATTGGGAACTTTTGGCGGTTTATGAAGAAATTTTGTTTATTTTTTTTTAGCATAGTTTTTATTTCCCATCATTCCTGTTTGTCCATTTTTCTCTCTATGACTTGGAATGCCCAGTGACTCTAAGCCTATCCCATCACAGCAAGGTTCTTTTCAGGGTTTTAGCTTTACTGTCTCTTTCCATGGTAGAGTCCAGCTGTGCATCCCTCACTCAGGAGGCCTGCACAGCTGGCATAGGCAGACTGCAGATATCTGATTGGCCAGAGGATTCACTGTGAGGCAGGGGATACTCTGCCATGTAACAGCCCCTCCCCCTGTGACACTATAGCTACCTGAGTACCATCCACTCGGGCTGCCACCTGCAGTCAGAGCTGACATAGTCCAGATTGGGTCACCATGACCACACCAGCATCGAGTGCTTTAGCTTGACACTCCTGCTTTCACCTTCTTCAGGTGTCTCTTTTTTGGCTTTTCCAGAGCGCATGCAGAATCATTGATGTTTCCTGGTTCCCGCTGTGACTGGGCACGCTCAGCAGTGACCTTCCCACCACAGTAATGAGTGAAAATTGATGTCAATGGGGGATGGCAGGGTACGCAGAGCGGGCCTTATTATTGAGTGACTGCTCCTAGATTCTCTCGATTGACGGATGTGAAGATTTCCATTCCCGACTAGATGTTGAATCCTCAATTAAAATGCAGTTCCTGGATAAAGAACTGTCCGTCGCTGCAGAAGTATAGTCCATTGACAGCTTCTGTGGCCGGGCGAAGGTCTATAAATGGGGTGTGTGGGCTGCTACTTTAAAGCCCTCTGCTTGTGTGGAGCAAAGAAGCAGCACTACAGCTCACTGCAGCCGGCATTGATCCATTACTTGGTTCATTGATTTATCATTGGCCAACAGCATTTCCAATGTAGAACAGACCTCAGTGAGGCAGGCCCTTTGCCTTTAATTGACTCGCCTTAATGAACAAATCCAGGCAGACATCTTAGCCCTGATCATTGTTACAGAATCCAGCAGGACCTTTGTAAGTTGTGGCTCAACACAGAGCAGTGATTAAAGGTCCCCAGGGACCTTCGATTAAGCACCTACCATTTTGGTGGGTTGGTTATGGAAATCAGGGGCTTTTGAGATCCACGCTGACACCCTCAAGACAGACCTGTGTGGACTGGGTGTTTCCCAAATCTCCCCTGCTCAAGACCAGTAGATCCCTTCCCCCATCCCTCTCCTTTTGAGATGAGGGTTTTATGGACCTTTGACTGTGGTGAAGGAGAGGTTAATCCTAGAGGCCAGCACACACAGAGGCCCAATGTGACCCCACTCAGCCCTCCAGCAGTGTGAAGCTATGTTCAGATGGACTTTAAGGCCCATTCTAGCTGAACTGACATCCTCATGTCACCTGAAGAAATACTGGAAGAAATATGCCATGGTACAAATGGAAATCATTTCAGGAGAAAGTAAGAAAAATGGACTTTATCATGTAATCATGAAGTGGGCATTTAAAAATTTGCAGGGTCCTAAAATGCATAGTGAGTTTTACCTTGCTTGCTAGTCTAAAGATAAGTTGATCATAGCCGCCCTGGAGTACTCCACACTGAGCTTTGTAGCTAGCTAGTTCATCTGCTTTCACTGTCAACTTCGTGCCTTAAATCAGAAGTGTAAAAGATCCCTCTGACAAAATGCCCAGTGCTCCACGTGATCATACAGATGCCTTGATGAGATGGCCTTTGGTGCCGACTTGGTATTAAATATCAAATAAATAAATAGATAAATACAGATGCCTTGCTTCTGAATGTGTATGTTGCCTCAGTTATGCATTTAATATGTTAACACTGGCATCATATAGCTTGGATTTTCCAGAACAGACTTGATCAGGCAGTCTTCCAATGAAATAAGCGTCCCTTAAGCAGTCTCTTAATTGTCCCATGAGTCGTAGGCGGGCACTTAAAAATGGTGTGCAAGCACCACGGACACATTTTCAGATGGCAGGTGATCAGTGAAATCAGACACCACTGTCCACGAGTGCCCATGTAAACGCACAGCTACTGTCAGACCTGAAGTGCCAATGAAACTGCTTTTAATCATTCAACAACTCCCACCCCAAAGTTTTAAGCAGTCTATGGGCAAATGCAGGAGAAGTGAATTACATGGGTGTAGTGCATCTTAATGGGATTCTTTTTCTTGAATGTAGTTTGTAAAACTAATTATTCCCTTTGTCCAATGAATTAATGTGTCCTTTACCAAGCCATATGTTTGAAGTTTTTCTTTCCTTTGCAACTGTAATGGGAAAAAATGTACCAGAGTATTTGTCTGTATTCAATTAATGAGCTGTTGAGGAAACACTTCATCTGCATTTGAAAGAAAAAAGATCAACTGAGCAAATGAAACCACTTTACATTATGAGTAGTGTTGATATTACTCTGCCTGGAAATGAGGTAAAAAGTTCATCCTGAAGCAGTATGCTCAACTGATATTTGAGTGTATGGCTGACTTCATTTAAGGGTAGGCTTATTATGCACAGCAGGATCTCTTTATTCCATTATAATGTCTGCATTTCATATGATTCTAGTTATGTGCTGTTGCAATAGTGCTAATTAGCCTTGAGTTCGATGAGCATTGTAAAAAAAAAAAAAAAGCAATGAAAAGCAACAGCAATTGTATGGGCTGGTGTAGAATGTGTGGCCAAGTTAATGCTGATTGAAGAGTTCTCCTTGTTACAAGGGGAATCCTACGGCCCTGTTTCAGCATGTGCATGGGCCAGGATTGAAGTGCTGGTTCCACTGGCTGCTGGTGACATCACAAAAGGGAATGCATTTTGACTGGAAATTCAACTTCCACATTGCTGTTGGAGTTCTACAGTATGTATACACTGACCCTGGCATTGCCTCCCTTGGAGTAGTAGAACTGGTGGAGCCAAATCTGGCTTGAGAAAAAACATTTAATGAATATTGTCGCACACTGTTCTCAATTTGGATTGCCTGTTCGTAATAGTTGATCATTGCAGGAATATCCTGGTAGATCACTATAGACAAGCATGCATGTTTTCTGAGTGTGTGCAATCACCTATCTCTTCTTTTACTCTGCACTATGCTGGCTACACAATGCTTTCATTAGAGGTTTACTATGCATGCAGTCAGACTGCATTTGCATGACCAACCTGCAGTGTTGTACTTGCATGATAAGCCATAAACTGCTAGTGTATGTTGCATGTTTCATTGCATATGTGTGTCTGGCAAGGTTTAATGTTGACAGTTAAGTCTCAGGTGTTTTTGGAAGGAGTGGTCTTTCTTCCTGACTTTGAAACCACTCATTTCGCATTCATGTAAGGAGACTTGCCTGTCTGATTTCTGCATGTGTTTCCTTTAATTAAATGAATTTGTTTCTTAATCGTGACGTACAAGTCTAACTTGCCTCATGGAAGAGGTAGAATTTTACACTTTGGCGTTGCATTCCAGAGGTAATCTTTTAATGTGGAAAATTCATCATGTGTTCAACATTTTAAATGTTATTCTCAAAATACTTGTCTCTGCATGAATGGTGAGCCCTATATCGTCTATCAGCATATTACAGTGTGACATGTGAAGGCAGTGAATCCCAAAAGCACAGCTCTACCTCTATATTTCAACCTTCATTTGGTGGTTTGGATGGAGACACTGGATGGAAGGATAGAGTTATGTTTTTGTTCAAAGCCTAAGAAATGAGCTCTTACTTTGTTTTGAATGCACCGCTGAATTGGCCAATTTTAAGTGTCTTAGAGGCATGGACAGCATTGATGCGCTCATAATGCAAGTAGTTTTGCATGTTCCTCGTTGTTTGGGTGGAGACATTTTTAGATAGCCACAATGTGTCCAAAATACAGCTAATTCGGAATATGTGAATGAACCACAATGAATGGGGTCCATGAACACATTAGGCAAGTGCATTTTATGTTTGCTCAGAATATGTGCCTCATGTAAACAGTCTTATTTTTTCCAGAGTATTTTGTGCATGAATGTCTTTAAATGGGACTTGCAAGAACCAATTGTGCGGAAGTACTTGCCTCCTCAAATTGTTGTTGTAACAAGAACTTAGCTGGTTTATCAGTGGCTGGCTCTCCCATAAATCATCATTGTACCTTATAAACTTGTTAGTTGGGCCACAGCTACTTAGCCTAATGCTCTGTAATGGAGAAAGGGACCGTCAGGAAAACACAAACAGCATTAAACAGAGGTCTGTGTTTTGAAAGGGGCTCGTATCACACAGTCACATCTCTCTGCAGGGGAGGGGATGTCTGCTAGTGCATCCAGTTTCCCTGCGCTGCAATCTCACACATCTGCGTTGCTGAGCGTCTTTGGATCCACAAATGCTTGGGTCTGTCACCAGCTCTCATGGCCTCTATGCTGGAGTCTGTTGTGTTAGTCGGGAGGTTAGAGCTAACAGTGTACTGCATCCTGGTCATTAACCAATCAGCACCATAATAAAGTGGGGAGATCACCCTGGCTACTGATTACCGTGTCTCTTTCCTGTCCCCCGTTTGCAATGTAATGAATGAGTGATTTCCTTCTTGTAGGTTTTGTTGTTGCACCTTTCAGCACAGAGGCCTTTTCTTTTGTGCTCTCGGGGTTCAACAGCAGTTTATGGGGGTGGAGGATGCTTTAGCCTAATGATCAATAGGCCGGTTCCTATGCCAAATAAACATGCTGCTTTCACTCATTAATTAGCTCAGCTTCGCAGTGTTTTGTGGTCTCTTTGTATTGGACATTGAACAGTTTCAGCTGTGACATAACACCGAGTGTTTGTGTCGCCAAATGGGAGGAGCTGCAAAGCCTGTAAGAATGCAGAAGCTTTGAATGTTTACATTTACTGTTCAGACACACCCAGCCAAACTGAAACGCAGGCCTGGCTCTTCAGTTTGGCTCTGCAGAGCAGCCGTTATCTTTGCAGATGAGCTCAAGATTAAGAAGCCGCTGGCAGTCAGGCCCTCAGGGGTGGAGTGAGTGGAAGCTGCAAGGAGAACCCAAGAAAAGCATCCCTGCCTCGCGCTCGTGTATGTCCCACACTCCCGTCCTCGATGCTGGGCTGCTCTGCCCTGCTGGATGCCGAGCCGCTAATGCCGGCGCGCCTCTCCACCCCCTCCCCCCAGCTGGGCCTGGCGGTCAGAGCGTTAGTCGGTGATTGATGGCTATCAGGGAGGCCCTGGACAGATTGCAAAGGGAGCGACAGATGCACAGCGACTTGGGAAAGGAGGGGAAGGTGGGGGACAGTCCAAAGAGAAAGGGGGTGTTGACAGAAGCAGATGGGTTGTGGGGGGGGCACTGCCTTCTCTCAGGCCATCTTCTCCTTCTTACACTGCCTGAGTGTTCTCCACTGGATTGACCTCCAAAAATAACTACCACGAATATACTTCGGGGAAAAACATCCAGTTGATCAGTTGACAGCCATGGAAGGTTGTTATAATTAATACTGTAAATTGCAGCGATTTTTTGGATTTGTTTTAAAAACTGTTAGATGAGCTCATGTCATGTCAGGCGTTTGACCCCACTGATGGGTTAACTACTGTATACCGATTTTTTTATTCATTTCATACACTAGTCAACACTAGTTCATAATGAATGTTTGTCATTAGCTTTCTAAGTATGACTGGATTTACATACATCAGAGCCAAAGGCTTGGATTAGCTCTTTCAGCTGTGTGTTTATCCAAGGTGAATCAATCTCAAACCCCAGCTGAACAAGACAAGGCATTCCTAATTATGGGATGTAAAATGAGAGGCTCTCCTCCGGCCGGCCGCAGCAGCTCGGGCCCTGGCCCTGAATGCAAAGGGAGTGCCCACAGTCAGCCCTGGGTACAGTGCGTCCTTTCACAACCCCCTTTTATGGCCCCCCTGTAAAATGCAGTGATTTCTGCCCCAGTGCCCGCAGGTGAAGCAGTGCAGAGCCATCTGAACCAGGGGGTGGGGTGGGGGGGGACTTCTCCCAGTCAATAATTAACAAATCCATGCAGGAACGGGGCGGCAGGCTGCACACAAAAGACACTGCCTCGGGCGGGATCCAGGGGCTTTCTGCTCCCCAAACGACGGGCCTTTACAACCCATTTGGAAAACTTTGTAAAGCTCAGCGGGGGACTCGCAAAAACGTAAAACACTGAGCCTGAATGACAGTGTGGATAAGGAAGCGTTTCACTATTATGCTGCCACCTTATTTTACATGTCTTTTTTTTTTTCCGCTGTTACGCTTTTGTGGAGTTTACCACCAAATTGTTGCTTCTTTGAAACTCAAAATTCATTTAGAGTTAGAGTAGACACTGATGTCTGAAAAATGCACAGAGCTGTTGCTGTATAATGGCTTTTCTTAAGAAGTGGTGACTGTAACATGGTTAATGGCCTATCATATGTGTTCATTAGTTAGGACTCTATTGTGCCCCCAACACAAACTCCAAACTGAATAGTTCTCCAGTGTGACAAAATGTAATCTTTTAGTCTAGACTTGCAAGTGCTCATCCCCGGCTTTGTGTGTTCAATATCGATAAAATTGTTTTACAAAGTTGTCAGAAGTGTACATGTCCACCATTCTTCTCCCTGCAGCTGTATAGCAGAATCCACCTACAATAGGAGCCTGGGTTTGATATTGCATGAAACGTCTGACCTAACGACACATCCTGTTAATGCTCATCCATCCCTCACACGTCCAGTTTGTGAGATTTTGAATTAATTTCCTTAATCAAACGTGTTTTTATACAATGTAAATCAGCATAGTGAAACACTTTTTCTGGTGCATGGTGGGAATGTAATTTGCCTGTATGAATGTAATGAGGTTGGAATAAGCAGTGTGCATGGTAGAGGACTACATCAGTTGCTCAGTGGGAATTTCTGCAGTCCATCTTGGGTGAATCTTTGATTGATTTTTAATGGTTCATCTCCTCCTGGCAGCATAACTAATGTGGTATTAGCCAGGGCTGTTTGTGAGAGAGCCATTTTAATGCATCATGTTCAATTAACAACTTCCACTTGTGCTGTGATCTTCCATCTAGAACTGCTTACATCTCCACTGTTTAGAACCTCGAAGGGAGGCAGTGTCATTAAATGTAATTTGATTATATCACAGAAAAATAGCTGAGAAAGAAAGATAGCTGCGGCTTTGTTTACTTTTACATACAATATTTCCAATAGCTTCAACATTGCTTCAGAGCTCTGCATACATGGTTGATCAGGTTATTTTTCCAAATGCTTTGCCATGTCTTTTTTGACCAGAAAGATATTTACATTGAATGATTATAATCAGTGGAATGTATGGCCAGTTCTTTGCTACTTTAAACATGAGTCAGTATGAATGCACTGGAAGAATAATGAACCTTAAACATGCATCATCAGGATAAGATTGTGTGCAATTTACACACTCTGCCAGGCCATAATAGTAAGGGGAATGATGTCATAAATTTGCATGCTATGAATTTACTGAGCTTTGTAACTAGGCAGATGGTACTCCAGTGAAGATGTGTGAGATATAATTCCCTGTACTGCTGATTGTCATTGATTTAGAGACAAAATGTTATAAATAAACAAACTGGTAACACCTGTTGTTGGAAAGAGGCAAGCAAATCCAGCACTTTGACATTTAAATGGTTCATATGGATAAGGGCAAATGCAAAGCCGTGCACATCTTGTTTTGCATTTAAGAATGAGGTTGAGCAGAGTTGCTCGCATGGGGAATGGAGAGCTCTGCAAGCTAACTCTAATCCCCTGAGTGTTCTGTCACCTTCTGCCAGGGCCGCTGACAAGGGGAGGGGCCTGAAACACTTGACTTCACAGTGGCAGGATCTAGAGATCATTGAATTGAGAATGGATGGCTTTGTGTGATTTTTTTAAAAATTATTATTTATTTATTTATTTCTGAGCTTTCCTGGCCCTGTTTTGTAGCCCAGGCCAGTGTGGTTCAATATTAAATGCCATATGGTCCAGTGTGACATAACTGACTGTGCCAGTTCGGTGGCAGCAGCTCTGCAGGGGTCATGAGTCTGGCTGTAACATTGCAAAGTGAGGGTGGATTTGAGTCACCATGGCCCCCTGCCTCATCGCACAAGCGTCACCCCTCAAAGATCAGACCGCAAGTGACTTTTGAACCTCCAGCTCCAGAAACAGTCAGGCTCTCCCCATATGGTCAGGCTGTTAAACTGAGGCCACCTTCATCCACTGCGACCTGAGAGGTGCGTTCAGGCTGCAGGGAGACCACGCTGTTTTGGTGAGTCTTTCACCTCCCTGAAGGTCTAGCAGCCTGTCAGCATCATCTTTACAACTTTCCCAAACACATTTAAGCACCATCAACTGTCCCATTTCTGGAACATTTTTCACATTTTTTGTTGTTTAGCATTGTGATTTAGCTCTTGGTCTCTGTAAATGGATGCATTCAGCATAGCAAGATGAAATATTCTGGTCACCTATGCATATATTTATACACCTTGAGTGTCTGAACTGTTGAACTCACTTCTCTTTTTTGCCCATGTAGACGAAAATGTGGGCACTGGAGCAATAACTGGTGCTTCTTAGGAGCTGAAATTCAAGTCTGTGCAAGTATCTCTAAAACACAAATGGGAAAAATGCCTTTGCAAGTGTTTTAGATCAGGCCAAGTGTCTCTCTCTCTCTCCCTCTCCCTTTGCCTCTATCAGTTTTATCTTTGAGATCTCACCTCTGTCCTCCTCACATCACAACGCACTGTCAAAATATTTGTCACAGTTTACAGGGTGGGCAGATTGCTTTTGCTTCACAATGTTGAAGTTATGCAGAGTGTCACTTCCCGAGTCGAGGCTCCCTGCGGCCTTTTCAGAAGCGAGACACTGACCTCCGCTCTGGGTCCAGAACAAAACAAACACCGAGCTGGCAAAGCCATCATTGTGTAAAAGGAAAAGGAAACCCAGGAAATTGAAAGGCTGGGCGGTGCTGGTTTGGAAGGGCCAGCTGATGTAGGTGAGGTTTCTGGACCCTCCTCTTCCTGTCGGTTTGCCTTTGGAAGCAAGGACAGCCCCAGGAAATAGGCTGACAGGAAGCTGAGCAGACCCAGGATGTGGGTAAAAGTACAGTCAGCCCACCTTCTCTGTGGGTACATGGTTCCAGGACCCCAGCGGATGTGGATGCTCAGGGCACTGATATAAAATGACGTAATTTTACCCTCTACGTGTTCATAACTTGGAAACCCCATCTATATGTATTACTAAGAACAGCCATGTAAGTCATACTGACTACAGAATTCTAGCATACACTGCATGCGGGAATTTGAAATGTTTTTTTGGAAAATATGTTGCTGTTGGTCAAAACCGCGGATGCCAAACCTGCTGATTAGGCAGGCAGACTGTAGTCTGTTTGCAAACAATTGTGTAAGATTCCTAAATTGTGCGGCAGTGTTGTTTTTGGTGGATATAAAGCTGAGGTAACGAGTCAAAGTGTTCTGAAGGGTCAGTGACCGGCTCATGCTCTACAGCCTGAGTTTTCACAGTCAGGTTTTTGCTTGTATGGACCACATTCTTTGATTTAACATTTAAAAAATGGAATCTAATTTTAGTATTACTGGTCAACAATGGTGAAAGTAGAAACTCCGTTATGTAATGTCTGGACTAATGCTGTTACATTGTGTGTCCTGGCAGTAGGATTTACTGTGAAATTCCCTTTCTCTTGCTCTTTCTGTCTTTCTCCCTCTCTCTTTCTCACTCTCTCCCTCTCGCTCTCTCTCTCTCACACACACTTGCACCCTCCCTCACACACACACACACACACACACACACACACCTGTTAAAGTAAATCTAATCCATATGAAGGTTTAGGCCTAAGCTTAAGCATTGAGGTGCAGCTCACAGTGGCTGTGAGAGTTTGAGATGCATTATAGGTGTGTCTGCTGTGGGGATGTCTTGGACAGAGACTGAGAGGGGGAAAAGGCACTTGTTTCTTGCATATGCATGTGGAATCCTCAGCCGTGCCTTCAGAATCATCAGCCTAGTGCAGAAGAAGCCCGAGCCCTGTTTTGAAGTCTGAAAGCGAAGGAGACCTTTATCACTGCCATTTTTTGAGATGGAAAGGTTTATTCCAAGATGAATTTGCCTGGTATTTTCTGAGAGGAACTGTATTTATTGTCACCTTTATTTAATCAGGAAGTTTATTTGAAACATAAGTCAATTTTGCCAGACAGAATAGCCAGGTTGCCTCCATTAAAATGTGAAGAGTTTCCCCTAGATTTTTTTTAAAATCAGCTGTTCAGCATAACTTAATATATCAAGGTCTGTGTACCTGCAAGCGATACACATAGATTAAAAAAAGGTTCTTAACAAGCTCAAGGCAGTGGAATATTTAACAGTGGGCCTGGTAGTGGAAAAGCATCCCAAACAGGACTGCTGTAAAATTAGAGCAATCCTTACAGAGGAAAGGCGATGCTGGGATATTAGGAATAGTCTCAGAGATGCACAGCTACAGACATATAGAGAATGACATTTCCACATCATCTGACATCCCCAGAATCGTCCTTCATAATCCCAGGCTTGTAACGCACTGCTTGTTTGAGCTCGAGTCGCCCGTTTCGT
Source organism: Albula goreensis (assembly GCA_022829145.1). Lineage (NCBI taxonomy): Eukaryota > Metazoa > Chordata > Actinopteri > Albuliformes > Albulidae > Albula > Albula goreensis. Next base: position 17,111,684 of record CM040764.1, on the reverse strand, counting down.
TTCCGTCCTGCGACGTCTCCTGATTGGCCAGAGCTGGTCACAAGAATACATGTGGATTATCACGCAAACGGCGGTCTGCCCTGGCTTTTGTGACCACTGAGCAGATGTCCACAGGAAGCTGCCGTAAGACCCTTTCTACAAACATGTTAATGATTGGAGGGGTTTCCCAAGCCATGGAGAAGGGGGTTTCTTAAGACCTTCCAATCCTATTGTTCTGAGATTTAGGCAGCAACCCTTTCCCCCACACCCTCTCCACCCCCACCCCTCCCCCACAGCTCTCCTTTCTCACCATGCTCACTCTGCGCGCCTCTGAGCTGCCAGGACCAAGGGTATCATCTTTGTCTGGAGCTCAGCAACTCGTGAGCCTCTAGTATGTGAGAGTTAGTCACTTGAAACAAGCAAAAATATTGATTTGTTTTTTCCACCTCCCCTCCAGGGGGGATCGCTCCCGTCAGTGGCTGCACTGACTCCATTGTCTTTTATTAACAGGCCTTTGTGTCTCCTAATCAGGCTAATCAGTGCTCTCAGTATTTGGGGATCTGAAATCTCTACACACCTCTCTGTCCAAACAATATAAAGAGCTGTGCTCTTCACCTTCAGCTGTTAAAAGCACCCATTAAATTGTGTGTTTTTTTTTTGTTTACAACTGTCATTGGTTTGGCATTGGTTTCCTCTTTAAAGGGTGCGAGGTAGGTGATTGAATCACATCTTATCAAATTATAACACTGAAATGGATATTGATGTTCTTCTGGAAAAAAAAAAAAATGGTTGCAAAAACGCAAAATGCTGCAGTTTGTTTTGGTACATTGCTATCATAATTGAGAGAACATGTTTCTGTAATTTCCACCGTTGGTGTTTTCAACATTAAGTGGATGATGTTCAAATGGCGTAGCAGACCGTTAATTAGCACTTCTGAAAAGCCAATTAAAACCGAATGTGTAAACATCAGCTTTGTCTGCAGTGGCTTGGATACACAGCCCAGTGTTTCCTAACGAGTGAGAAGCGTAGGCCACACACATAGCCTGGGATGGACTCTCAGACACATGCTGGCTCATAGGTACGCACAGAAGCACATGCGGATTCTGTCTTACTCCTGATGCGCACAGGCCGGCATTGCATAAACACACACTAACCTCTGCACCTCCTATCAGCAGTAGCCGTCCCAGGGCAGGGCAGGCCAAACAGGATTAATGCTCGCACAAATGGAGGAACAAACAAAGTATGGTCCCTCTGGCCTACTTCTGTAACCTTACTGGATTATAAGGTGTTGGAAAAGTTTTTGGCAGGAGGGAGAGAGGGACGACAGAGATGAGGATCTGTGCTGATATGTTGAGAAAATGGAGACAGCTGTTTCTGCCATTGGATAATGCCTCCTCATGAATACTGTCCTGAGATTGTAGAAATGCCCATTCACAGCTGCCCATAGGTCCAGGAGTAAGAGACGGTTTTATGATGGTTGTGTGATTGGGTCCATTTTTCATTCAATAATAATACCTGCCTGGGTTACAGACCAGCAACCCTTTGGTTTACCGACTGTCCTTTGGAGTCTGTGGGTTGGTTTGTAGACTTTACATATATAATTGTGCCCTTTTAGCAAAATGTCAGTCATTTTCTTTAAAAATCAGCCGTATTCAGAGCCTAAAGAAGATGAAAACTGGAATATTACAAAACTGTCAGTGTTGCAAGTCACTCTGACCAGGGCGTCATGTTACTTAGGGGTGCTCAGAAACAGGGACCAGCCCAGGATGGCTGTCAAATTGAACCTCAGCGGATGAGTCATAGCTACTAAAGCACTGAAGTTTCTCTATTCATCTCCTCTTAAAGGCCTTAATGGTATCCTTTTGAACACACTGAAACCTACTTTATTTTCCAGTGGTAAGAACTGCAGCAGGATAAAGATCTAAACTTTTTTTTTTTATGGTTTTGGCTGATATTTTTCCCCTCATCATTCTCTAATCACCTGCATCCTGACAACCTGAGAGCGGAGAGTGTCTTCTCTGGTTAGTCTGGGTCCGCCAGGTGCTCAGGTAGATGAGTGGCTGCACAGCTGGGCTGTGGACTGCAGAGTGAAACAGTGGAAGTAGGCTGTGGACAGACGAACAAATATGGTTGGGCATTGAGCAAACTGACAGAAAAGGGGAACAAATGGGTCAGGTAAATACTACTTTTCTGTACTTGGCCATTTTATACTTCACACCTTGTAAGTCTTCGATGGTCTGCTGCCTTAATTAAGCACAGCTAAGTGACTCTGAATGGGACTTTTATGAGACTACCACACTGAATCAGCATGGTGTGCTTGGTCAGGCACTGGAGGGAGTCCTCAGAATTTTGAAATTTGAAAAGTTTGATTTGTGTTGTGGTGTTGTAGGGTGCTGAAGTTTGTCATATGTACCAGAGGGGAATCGGGGGAGGGTATGATTTGGGTATACAAAATGAACAAGAATAATCCCTGTTCAGTTTTGGCCTTCTTCATTGTTCTTTGGACCTTCACTGAGATTTTAAAAATGTTGAGGATGGTTTTTGGTCTTTATTTTTGTGGTCTTTTTTTCTGTTTCTCCACTTTCTCATATGCATGAAATGATGTGACAGCCATCAGATTTTTCAGCTCATTTTATGTTATGGAAAAGCACCAAGGAGTATTTGACAGAAGGCCTCTCATTCCACCATGACACTGAACCAGAAAAAGAAGCTCGGCCTGTTTGCTGTGGCGTGTCGCAGTATGGAGACGGCAGCATTTGGCACTCACCACATATCAGGCATGGTGTGATCGTCTGCTTGATGTTTTCTCTTTAACCAAACCTCCCCATACTCCCCCCTCCGAAACGAACAGTTGTAACGAGATGAACAGCTTAGCCAGATTCCAATTAAAGCCACTGTCTTACCTGCTCAAAGTCTCTTAAGTCCTGACCTGTGCCGTAATCAGCTTTCATGAACCCGCACGTGGGAAAGCGGAGGAGAAGAGCAACGCAGAGAGCCGCAGTTAACGTCATTAGAGCGGGGGAGTTTTTAATGCGCTTTAAGACGGTGCCTGGTGAATGCCAGACAAGTTCAGCCAGAGGTAAACCCATGCAGTAAGGACCGGATGAAATCGCACGGTTCTGTCAGTCTCACAGCCCCAACGCCCACAGCCTCCACCAAAATCCTGGATCCTGTGCATTCTCCCCATAGTTGTTTAATTCCCATCAATGGACTTTAACCCTCAAATGCACAGACTATTAAAAAAGTAGCAAATAATAGAACTGACAAAGCAGTATGGATATCTAAATTTATATCTGAAGTCATGTATTGATATTGGAATATATAAGATCTTGTCGCACATAAATTTGTCCTAAGGAGAAGCAGTTTTTTTTTTTTTCATCTATGCGGCAAAGTGTATTTCTGTGCTCTACAGTCAATAAAGATCTATCTATATAAATACAGTGGGTGGTCGGAGGGAGACGCAGGCAGAATCAGGAGTAGCCCATCTGTCTTTTGTAGTTTGTCCCCGAGCCGTACGGTACGCGATGAGATGTATCAAAGCGGGTTTCTTGAGGTAAAATCAATGACGTGGTTTCTTGGCAGAGTCTCCCTGAGCCTGTACTCAGCCCTTTCAGAGCCGGGTGCATTAAGAGTGAGGTTTCCAGCAGCTCCTGCCAGCCATACCTCTGCTCTGGATCTGCTGTGGTCTCTGGGCTCAGCGACAGGGACAGAGCCTGGCTCACAGAGTGCTGTGATGTACACGCACATGTGAAGTGACTGTGCTGGGCTGTGACTGCATACTGGACTGCGCTGTGACCATGCTTCCAGTTGGGCTGTGACAGGACTCTGCTCTGACTGCTCTGTGCTGTGACATCACTCTGTACTTGGCAGTGACCTTGCTGGTCTGTGACCGTACTCTTTGCTGAGCTGTGACTGTGCTGGTCTGAGCTGTGTCTGTCCTCAGTGCTGTGCTGTGACAGCGGTCTGTGACTGTGCTGGTGTTGAGCTGTGCCTGTCCTCTGTGCTGTGCTGTGGCTGTGACTGCTCTGGAAGCTCCTGGCAAGGCCTGTGACTGACCACAGGGGCATAATTCGTTCAGGGGCGCACAGCATGCTCAGCATGCTGACAGAATACAGCACTCACTGCTATCTTCCACAAAGCTGTCTTGGTTTATAGTCTATCCGTTGTAGTATCCTGGAGCTCAGACTTTAGCTTGTGTCTTTTAGCTTTTGTGTCTGTTTCTGCACACACTTTAAGCCTGGTTGTTCTTTTCTTAAGGCAGAGCATGCTAGCTACTTAGGACTCTGAGTGACACTGCTGTAATGGGGGAAGGGGAGGGTGACATTTGGCCTCTCTGCAGGCAGATGCCAGGTTTAGATAATGCCAGCTCACATTTGTCCTCCGCAGGACTCTTGACTTGGAGAAAAAAATATAGAATTTAAAAATGTACTGAAATTAATATTCAGTCTCTTTCATCCTGTTAAACCTGTCTGGGATGCATGAAATGTGATATAAAATTAAGGTTAATTCCCCTTATAAAGCTATTATATGGATCAAAGTCTTATTACTCCTGAAACAACATGTGAAATCTGGGAGTTGCCCAGAAACAGACACTGTAATAAAAAAATAACATGCCATTTTGTTGGCTTGGTTTGGGGCTGTTCAATCCCTGACCTCACAGCTCTGAACAAGGAAAACATGGTCAGGTGACAGAATCAAGGAAATATGAGAGACCTAAATGAGTTTCAGAGCAGAGCGGAAATCGAACCATATTTATACTCAGCATCTAAAAATGTAATTAAATAAGCGTAACTCTGCTCCTGTTGTTTCGCTTGAACTGGGTAAAACCTTAAGGAGTCACTTTCTATCAGTCTGAGCTGGCGTACTGGTGTCATCAAGTGAAACTGATTGTATTCCTTTTTCAAGAGGATGGGCAGACTTTGTCCTCATTACTAAATATAGCCAATACAGATTGAGCCTTTTGACGGTGAGAGTGGCAGCCTCTTAAAAGTCTCTAACAGAAGACTTGTGAAAACTCAGCAAAACCCATTTCCCTCAATCAGAAAGGTTCCTCCTTTTAAATACTCCCCCCTCCGTCAAATGAACTTTCTGACTGAAGGTCAGGTTCAGTCACCGCGTCTGGAAAAAGACGCATGTCAGTGCTGTGAGTCGCTTCCTCCGCAGCCGGAGACCGGGCGAAGTGAAGCGCATGTCAAAGCCTGTTCTTTCGTTACGGGGCAGCGGAGGAGTGAAAATGCCTCCTCAGGGAATCTGGCGGAAGATCAGAAGCAGAATTGTTCTTGATAACTTTCATCAGGGAATCCATCCCAGTAACCATGGTAATCAGAAAGCAATGAGCATTTGGTGACTACCGCTGTCTGTTTGAAGTGTGTTTCAGCTGGGGAAAAATGGCATCACCTCAGGGCCTCCCTGCCACTCTGGTGTCGGTGGTCAGGAGACTCCTATGTTCCAGACAAAAAGTTTGGCTCACCACTTGGCAGGTTCAGTGAAGTGGAGGCCTTTCCTAGAACCACCACCTCCTGCTCAAGCAGTTGAAAATTGACCGATTGGCCTATCGGTGATTGCCACATCATACTCTGAGCCAGCCTGAATCTGGTTCCTGCAAACGTTTCTTCCTCTCAGCTAAGGCAATTTTTCTTGCAGTTGTCCTGTTTTTAAAGGGGGTTTACACTAGGGGCTGCTTTAAAGCATATTTTTACAAAAGTTTTGCAAAATGTCTAACACAAATGATTTTTATTTGGTCTGGCTACACTTCAGATTAGAGTAGGACTGTGGCAAGGGAGCTGCCCATGCTATTGAATGCCTGCCAGATTAGAGGCCCCTCACTCCTTCCTCAGAGAGGCGAGGGGCAGGGGGAGTGGGTAAACGTGCCCCCATCCCATCCCGTCACGGTGATGGCAACGAATCAATTACTGTTGGGGCGTCTCTAGGGCAGGGCAGGGGCGGAGGAGCCCAGGGCCCAACAGCTTGGGCCTCGGTGGTGTGGCTGCGGTGGGCATGTCGTCGCCGTTAGGGGAGCAGGCCCGGCCCAATTAGTCCTGTTACGGACCAATCCAGAGGAGCCCCTCTCGGCCATGTTAACAAACCATCGCTGCGTGAGGGCCTGGCAAGGCTCGTTGCAATTGGCCCGCCTTCTGTGCTCAGAGGGCGGGGCCATGGCCTGTTCCTTCTCCTTACGACCCCCTCCCCTCCTCTCCCTCCCTCCCTTCCTCCCTCGCTCCCTCCTCCCCCCTTCCCAGCCACCAACACTCCCTCTGTCACTACAGCCCAGCCAGCAGCACTGACATGCAGCAGCACTGACACACACACTTCAGATCACTGACACCACAGCCACCCCACACCGTTCCACCTGTTTGGACTCTTGATGTTTTGGTGTGATTCGTGAGCACACCGAGCTTCATTTCTCTCCCCCAGACCCCTGCAGTTCAGTCCAGCATGATGTTTGTAATGTCAAATTCTCTATACTGACACATCTGTCCAGCTAGTCTGCTGGGGAGCTGCCTCACCAAAAGAGGCCATTTCTTATACTCCTGCTGTGTGTATGCGTGTACATGTGCAGTACAAACTGTAAAAGCACTCATCAATCAACAAATACAAGCTCCCTGGAGCGGTCACATTAGTTCCCAGCTCTCCACTGCTTTGCCCCAATCCCAGCTCCTGCAATGGCCTCAGATACCTCAGCATATAGCCCATCACTCTCTGCACCTCCCCTAGGTGAACCATAAAGGCAGGGCAGGACTGTCAGCACTGAACCTTAGTCATCACCAATGACTGCTGCAGCTGAGCTCCACTTTCCATTTTCCTGCCATTGCTCGGGTCTTCAAACAGTCCATGTCTTTTTGTGTAGCATCCCAAGTCCACTCATCCACATTGTTTTTCCTCTGTCGGTCTTCCTTTTTTTTTTTTTTTTTTGTTCGGAAGCAACTGGGCGGGATGAGTACAAACAGCTATCTGATTTCCCAATTCTTTTGACCGAGTCAAGAGGGTCGCTCTGTTAAGCGTGTAATGGGAACTAATTATCATTACTGGCAGGGATTTTTTGATGTGGTTCAATTAGGATGCAGGCATTCAAGGGCTGTCAAGTGAGGCCATCATGGGTGCAGTGTCTTAGATACAGTATCGGAGTACACGACTGCCCCGGCATGGAGGACACAGTCACAGTGATGGAGGGCTCAGTGCTAAGCCTGTAACACACACAGCCGATGCTGTAACTTCATACAGCGTTTGATAGAGCCTGCCTATATCTGTGTGTTCATAATTGCCATGTTTTCCCATTGATAAAATGTGTGATACATTGTACTTCATAAATAACTTCTCCACCACAAACCTTTAAAAATCTACCCAATCACTGTGGTGTTTGTAATCGTGGCAACTATCAAGAAATGAAATATTGGCCACATTGTGTAGAGTTCAGATGAGAACCCTCTTCAAATGGGTGGTAAAAAGGTCAGCAGAATTGGAAAGAAGAATAGATTGTGTTATGCTAAGCTAACTGTATGATCTTTGAATTCTGGAGTGTGTCTGTATCACTAAGTATGGTCCTGCTTGTTTTGGATGATGGTTAATGGTTGAAGGCTACTCCGACCCTCCCTGTTGCCCTTAGACCTGTGGGCCTCCCTGAACGGAGGCTGTGTGAAGCACACTCCTTTGGGGGTTGGTTGTAACCGTTGTAGCCTTGGAGCGATTTATCAAGGTAATAGACTTCTAATAGGATTGTGGGTTTATAAGCACTCTGACCCACCCGCCATGCGTCGTCCTAGCTGACCGCTAGCCTTCCATGAAGGTTACCGAAGGATCAAAAAACAGGCGAGGGTAGGCTCTGAGTGAAGCATCACTGCAGGCCCTCAGTTATCCAGTATTTTGTGAGGGTTCAGTGCTTAGCCTACCTCATTTGTGCCCATTATACGCTTAGTTATTCTACGAATTATCTGGCTTTTTTGTGAATCTTGCATATACCGTATCTTGCATGAGGGCATATACTGTTAGTTTTTCATTGAATGCAAAATGATTGAGTGTGTTCTGGTTGTTTACAAATTTGCTGTAAGGATTTTGGGTCATGTGTGCCTCATCAGTGAAGGCTGTTTTTGGGGGAATGAAAGCCTTCTCAGGATTTCTGCACCGTGGACTGAGCAGCCTGCATTTGTGGCTCCGTTTTGATAGTATCATTTTACTGTGTATAATTATGTCAGCCGGTTTTACACAAGAGTGCAAAGAGCGGAATTGACGGCATCAGGTTCTATTGTTGTCATAAATCATTTGGCAAACAGCTGGCCAAATCATTTTGTGGCCATATTGCTCAATGTGAGATCTCTTTGAGATCTCTACAGTTGTGGATATATTTGTAAAATTATTTTGTATTTAAAAAAAAAAAAAAAACCTACAGCAGCTAGTCTTGTTTCTCTATGTGCCAGGTAACCTGTGACTGGATGTGTGTGACCAAAGGCGAGGTGGTAGCTACCTGCTTTTCTGTGTAATCGGATTGCAGTCCAGGCCTTGTGCTTTCGGTCAGTCCCAGCACTTGTTGGAAATCCTGCTTGGGAAGCGGCTGTCTCAGAGAGGCGATAAGGCTGGCTTCAGATTTGATTACAGTAAGAGAGCTGAGCGGAATGTCAGGTTCCCTGATCCTGCTGTTCTGGAGGTCGCTCTGCTGGATGTCTGTATTTCTGTCTCTGTCTGTGTGCTCCTTTTGGTTAAACCCCATGACTGTTCTCAGCCAGCATCTAATGTGTGTGCACAGAAATAATGTGTACATATATCTTCCGTTGCTTTTCACCCTTGATAATTTGAATAAATTAATGAGAATGTAAAACTTCAAATATATTTTAAAAACTATATATATAAAATACATGGCATACACACAGGCTGATCAAATATCTTGCATTCATGTAAACATTACTCTGATAAATTTGATGTAGTATGTTCTTGAAGTTTGTGACCACTGTTTGGCCTAATATATGTAATTGTATGGAATTGTGTGTTTACATCCTAAAATGTCTTTGTTTAGGCCTAGTGAAATGCATCCCTCATGGGAGTGCTAATAGGGGGTGGGGTTGTCTATAGCATGTAGGGCTCTGGGAATTCAGTGGAGTCTGAATGCCTTCATCTTGGAACTGTGTTATTTGCATAATTGCATATGTGAGCTGTCTAAAAGACTGAAAAACAGGTCAGGTCACACAACTTACTTAGCTGTGAAGTGGAATGAGGAAACACCATTCTCTCTGAAATGGTAGTTAAGAACTGCTCTGGCTCCTGTAATATACAGTAATAATATATCATGCAACTGCTTTAGTGCACACCTTTGCATTTGCTGTCAGCCCATTTATATGATGTAAAGATCAGTGAATCTGGACAGCATTGGCAAACAACTGGGTAAGTGATGGAGGAAGGGAGAGGGTGGCATTTAAGTGAATTTGTAGGCCTTGAACCCACAATCCTCACTGTCTGAATTTGGTTGTCTGTTTGTACCCTTGCAGGTCAAACACACAGGTGACTCCTGTCCCTTTCAGCCAAGAAATGGCTAACATTAATATAATGACTTCTAGTTCCTTTTTGCACAGTTACACATGGAAATTGTCAGTAGTAATAAGCTCTGCACCAGTGTTTTACGGTGTTACTACGCATTTAAATCTTGATTAGAATATTTAGTGTGCATTGTCTTGTAGTGGTGGACCTGTAGTAGAAGGCTGAAACTTGCTACAAAGACCGAACACCAAAGACATAGCACCCAGCTGTGTGATTTCTGTGGACCCAGTGTGCTAGGGCAGACAAGGCCACCCCACACTACTGAGGACCACCATGCTGACAGCATGATAGAGCTATCAGTCAGGGCAGGGATCAGGTTAGGTGACGGATTAATCAGGGCAAAACGTGATAACCAGTTGACGAGCCAAAGCCCACATGTGCTTAGCAACCAGGCAATGTAGCAGTGGGACAAAATCATTTGGTTTGCCAAACAGAATCCAGATGTACACCACAAATTTAATCAGCAAAGAATTCAACACTCAAACACACACAGCTGGTCACAGTGTTGCCTGGAGATGGACAGTCTCTGTCACCAGGGTTAGTCCTCCTCCTGATCTCTCTCCAGCCCCTCCTCTGGTCAGTTGGGCACCTGCAGTGTTCCTGTGTGAGCTGTCATACTTTAAACACTTAATCAGACAGACCACGTTGTGCTGGGGTTTGTAGAGTTTAAATACAGAGTTTAAATATTCACTTTATGACATTGCTGCACCCCATTTTGCTCCAGAGGGACACACTGTATAAAGCTGGTTTTCATTACAACAGAGTTCAATTACTACCTTGATTTATCCACCCCTTCAATTTGGAACAGGCATCTAAATTGATTAAGTTTAATTAGTTGTTCAAGAGAATTGCTCCACTAATTGAACCACTAATTCCAATCAATTAAGCTGAATACCAATCTGTGTTATTAATTTGTTTACAGGGATCACAGACGGATCAAAATAAGCTTCAGAAGTACTTTTTAAAGCTGTTAGATCTGTATCTTATTTTCATCGTGACCGAGGTAAAGGTTTACTGCAGCCTCTGTCTTGTTAAAGCGAGTGAAGCCCCAGCCGCTGTGAAAAGGCAGTCCTTTATTATTTTAGAAATGAAGCACACCATCATCAGCAAAGAGCACACTTGGCCCTTATTGAGCTAAATTGATTTCAGCAGCAGCCTAGCATGCCACTTCCTCTCTGCTAATAGCCGCTTTGTAGTTAGCCACCGGGCCCCAGCCAGGGCTCCCGTGTTTCGCACAGCCCTCGATGTTAATTAGCACATCTTAGGACAGTTTGTCTTTGGTGCTCGCAAAGGTCAGCGGTCTCCGCTTTACTTTTCTTTTCATTTATTTGTGGCGCACTGTCATGTCCTAGATTATCCTCCCAGCGGTAGGCTTGAGCTGGGCATTACCAGTATGGGCTGACTTGCACTCTCAACAGACACGTGCTATTTTACTACTTATTTGCATGACACACAGTTGCCCTCTTCTACACTGCATCTGTTCTGTAACACACCATATACATGCACAAATTTATTTAGCTATGTGGTGCCTGGAGAGTTTGTTAGAATCTCAATTACAGTCATTTCACAGTTGAGTCTAAGAGTGTGGTCCATGGCTATCTGGTCTCAATACCATTTCCAGTGGTTTGTTTCTGTGGAGATGTATGGAGTTTGGTGTATGTATCGGGATCGGTCGTCCACTGATGATGTAGGCTGATTATTTGTATACAGTGTGTGTCACTGACATGCCCTGCCTCAGGACCTATAATCCTGGAATCCCTGTGACCTCTGAACCCTGACCTCTGACCCATGCCCTTCTTGTTTCCCCACAGAGTGCAGCCGCAGCCCCCAGCCCGGTGCTCGGAAACATTCCCCCCAGCGATGGCATGCCTGGTGGCCCCATCCCTCCGGGATTCTTTCAGGTGAGACCTTTTCAATCTCAGCTCACTTAAGCCCCTCCCTCTTTATACGATGGCAGACATAGACCTCTCCCTCTGTATTCTCTTCTCAAATAAGCCCCTCCCTCTGTATGCTCTTCTCAAATAAGCCCCTCCTTCTGTATGTTCTGCCCAAATAAGCCCCTCCTTCTGTATGTTCTGCCCACATAAGCCCCTCCTTCTGTATGCTCTGCCCATATAAGCCCCTCCCTCTATATGCTCTGCCCACATAAGCCCCTCCCTCTGTATGCTCTGCCCATATAAGCCCCTCCCTCTGTATGCTCTGCCCACATAAGCCCCTCCCTCTGTATGCTCTGCCCACATAAGCCCCTCCCTCTGTGTGCTCTGCCCACATAAGCCCCTTCCTCTGTATGCTCTGCCCACATAAGCCCCTCCCTCTATATGCTCTGCCCACATAAGCCCCTCTTGCTTTCCTCTTTCCCCCTTTAATCCCCCCCCCACCTCAGACTCACTCTTTTGGTTTTCAGGAGGACCGTACTGCCAGTTCACATCAGTGCATGAAGAATGAGGGTAGAGCTACCATGCACTTTTAGTACCATAATGAGTTTAAAGAGTCATTTTGCTTTTTGGATTTGTAGAAGGAAAAAGCCTGTAACTGCTTAAAAGAAGTCAGTGATTGACAGCGCATTGCAGCCCCACCCATCATGAGGTTGATGAAACCTCAGTCAATGATCACCAGCTTGCAGTACACAGAGAAAGCTATTCTGTTTATTTGTTGTCCTTCCACTGTACTGCTCCTCCACCCTGATGCCCCATCTACCTTATTCTGCAGTTCCCCTCTCCAGTCACTCCCACCTCCCACAATCGACCTCTCCCCACCGCTGGGCTTCGGGCCCCTGTCTGGGGCAGGTTCATTAAAAATCAGCACCGCCCACCTGTGGGTTGCCATGGAGCCACAGTACCTCGACAAGTCATCTTTATGAAAGACATCATTGGTGTCCTGCCCAAGCTGTCAGGTGGAAACGGGGGTGGGGGTGGAGGTGGAGGCGGAGGCAGAGCAGCCCAGTTAGGCTGTGGCCCAGAACAGGCCCTGCACAGAGGAGGGAGGGTAGAGAGAGAGAGCACAGTGTCCTGGCACTGGCAGCTGCTGAAAGTCTGAACCAGCAGCCCTCTAGTTCATCACTGCCAGTGTGTGCCAGTGTAGGGCTGGCAGGCAGGGCGCTGCACTGGGCACATCCGCAGGGCTCCAGACAGAGAGAGCTCTGAGTCTGCTCACTGGGTTCCAGGCAGCGACGGTGGGCAGGGAACAGTGCACTGTGTGGCATTCTGAGTAGACCCTCCATTGTGGCCAGGACCACACTGCCAGCCTGAGCTAACCCGATCCACATTCCTGCCTTTATAAATGATTTGCACTGCTGGGGGGGTTGGGGGTGGCTGTGGAGGTCTTACTAGCACTGATGAAATGGAAAGTTGCACATAAATCAATGTCTTCTACCCCTGTGTTTTGCCATGCATCAGCAGTGAGCATGAAATATGTTTGAGATAACAAAGCCCCAGTCGAGTGTCTGGGTCTCTACTGCTCTCTAGTGGAGTTTTTGGGCAACAGATTTTTCCAGCTTCCACACGCATGGTCCATCAGAATATTGAGGCATTGTCTTAGAAGGTTCAGTTTCCTCATGATAGTCAAGTGGGAACATTGCCGTCGAGTGCGTGATACAGTCATGAATTATTACTGAGCACTGTCGCATTCATAAACAATTTGCTTAAGTGATGCCACACAAAGGGTGCTTGCACCAGTTATTTTCCAGTGTATTGTTACAGTAGGACTTCAGCTGAGGAGTCAGATTTTTTTTTTCCGCAACAGATTTTTTTTTTTTTTTTTTTTTTTCACTAGTGCATCAGAAATCAGCCAACACTGTCCACTCCCAAAACTGAGTCTAATACTATGGTTATGAACCTTTTTGCCCTGTTGGTTTTATTGTTTCATATCAGCTGGTATCTGTTCTCATGTGCTAAGTAAATCAAATCTTGCAGAAGAGAAAAGGCCAAAATTGCATCAGCAATGTCCATTTCATGGTCAGTATCAGGGTTTCATTGCAACAACAGATGCAAGATGATTGTTTTAGAGATTTTACAATCCTTAAAAACAGGATTGCTGCTAAAAAGGACAGTCCATTTATCCACCTCTTAGTCTCATGTGTGACTGAGCAGCATAGTTGAGGGAAGTGGAGTAGGTTCTGTGAAGGAGATGTGTCAGACAGACATAATACAGGAATACCACCCTGTCTCCCTTCCCCTCTGATGCCCCCTTTCCTGGGGATTTAAGTAGAGCTGGGCCTCCTTTTTCCTTCAGCATACTCAACGCTCAACCCTGTGCCTGGCTAAACCCATGCCCTGCCTTACCTGTGCAGAGGTAGTATAACCAGTCAACCTACAGACCAGCAGCTAGGCTTCTTGTACACAAGCAGGCCAGAGGACCGGAACGGTTTCCCAGAGCACCTGGGATAGGAGCCAGTCAGTGTGACCTAACACACTCCCTGGCTGCCGTTTCCCAGATCAGTGCACATTCACATGGATATGGGGGGTGAGAAACACTTGATCCATTTCCTGCCACTGTCACTGCCAGTGCTTCTGGTATCTAGCAATGTGTGAGTGAGTCCATCATTTCTGGTTCTTCTGGTCCTATGTTTGGATTTTATTGTCTATGCTATAATCTCCTGACCCCTGAATACAGCCTGTCTAAGATGCATGTAGATTACAGTACATGCCTCATGATTTAGCCTTGCACATTGATCTTCTTACAGACAGTTATGGAACACTATACATTTAATGTAGTAGCTAAAGGTAAATTAACAAAAGCTTTTGGAACTGCAAGGCACCAGGCACAGCTGCAGCTACAGTTTTTGCAGATTTTGCTTGGGTGGGGAAAATGCTTCCAGCAGTTCAGATGTAAGCAGTTTAGAAGGTTTTGTGTTGCTGCTGGATAATGTTTCACACTCTTTGAGTGAGACTATATCCACCCTTTGAGTGGCATGCTGAAAAACCGCTTTTTTTATTCATGTTTTTCTTTTATTAAAAGAGTATTTTTTTCTGTTGAATGACTGAGTCATTTAAGGCGCGGGCTTTCACTTCAACAGATCTGCCTCAAATGGTGGCAGGGCCCTCAGTTCAAAAGTGATTGTCACAGCCTGTCAGAAAGTAATTTAAGTGCACCGTACATTTGGATATCCATTGAGGAGAGCTGTTTTCAGCTGGCTCCATCGTCTGCTGAGAGCGACATTCTCCGCTCTCTCTCCCCCTCTCCCCTCTCCAAGCTGCCAGTGTTTGGAAACACAGCGGCCCTTGAAAAGGCCTTGCTGAAAGCCGGTCCCCCGCGCTCTGCCCAGCCGCGGGCGGCTTGTTTCTCCACGTGCCACGCGTGTTTCCATTCACTCACCCTGGCGCTGGTGACGGCCCGTCCTCAGCGGCACAAAGGCGGCAGCAGGTGCAGCCTCGTCTTCCCTTTTCAGATCCGCGCCATGTTAATTTTCACGTTCCTGGCCCTTTAATTAAAGCCATCTCTAATCGCCGCAATTATCGCTGCGGTGGTCCCGTTTGGTGAGGGAGCTCGCCGATCACCGGTGCAGAGGCGAGGCAGCTGATTAACGCACATCAATTAAGTTCTTAATGAGCATCGATTAAGGGCCCCACTGATGCTGGCGCATTCGAGTGGGGACTAGTGTGTTAGCGTCCCATGCATTCTGCACCACTCAGAGCGCAGGGCAGACACCACACACTGAACTAGTGTGGAGGAGCAGATGTCCCATCAGCCTTTGCACTGCCCTAATCAGAATGACCGTTTGTAATCCAGTTTGGGGCACTTAAAGTGCACTGTAAATCTTTTCAAAGCTAGAATATGGGGGAAACGTACAGAGAAGGTGTTAATAACCCATTTTCTTAGTTTTCAGACTGAACCCAGCTCTTCCTGGTGATCGATGTAACTCAACAGTATGGTCACCGTGATGGTTCATACATACTGACATTATGGTTTTGTGCTGCTCTTGAGATTAACAGTGTTTGTGTTGAGCCACTGTTTTCTTTTACCTCTGCACACTGTCCTGCAACTTAATGTGAGAGTGGCCAGAATGACTGGTCATGCGTAGTTTCAGCTATTTTTTGATTGCATTGTGTGTAAAGTTTGCTACCAAAACTCAATGGTAGGCCACCTGTGCCCCTTGCTTGCGTTTGGTCTCTCCTCCCTCTGCTATGTCCCTCTCTCCATCTGGCTCTCTTTCTCACTGTTTCTCCTTGCTCACCAAGCCGCCCTGTCGCCCCAGAAGCGCTCACTCTCTCTGCGTTTCAGCTCTGCCTGTGCTTCCTGCCTCTGACGTAACTCGCTCCCTTTTCTTCGGCTTTCTAACCCCGCAGGGCCCGCCCGGCTCCCAGCCCTCCCCACACGCTCAGCCTCCGCCTCACAACCCTAACAACATGATGGGACCTCACAGCCAGGTAACCCCGTCCCCAGAGAGCCCCGTCTATTAACCCATTCTTACAGAGAAACATGCCTGTGGTTCCAGACCTCAGTATTTACCATGACCACTGCACTGCTCAGTTGAAGGTGATGGTTTCTTGGGTCTAAACTGAACGATTTCAAAGTTGAAATGGAAAGTCACAGACCCTGTGGCTCAACAGGACTATGGCTTGAGACTTCTTAAATGGGAAATCTTTTTCAATCTTTAAAAGATACTCTGAAACAAATGTTGATTGTATGCCTTGATATATTTGGGTTCTGTTATGTAACCCCGGTGCTTCTCATCTGATTAATGGGACAGAAGATTTAGCAGCTGTTGTTGTGCTAACTTTGCTTTCTTATCATAACATAAAAGGCAAGCGGGCCACATCCTGCATGTTCAGGGGGAACGGCACATCAGTTTTGTTTGACCAAGTTCAGATGCTGCAGCTGGATGTGCTTGAGCCGTAAATCCCAGTGGATGGTGGCATTCCATAGGTGCAGTCATCGAATATCATGAAATACAACCCCATTCATCAGTGAAATATCTTTACATTGAAAGGTTGTTTTCATTAATCCAGCCTTCAGTCTCATGAGAACAGAGTAGCCTGCATTTAGTCACTGAAATATAATATTTCAGGGCTCAAAACCACTGCAGTCTGTTCAGCATCATAATGCATTACCTTTCATTATCACGCTCGTGTAGGAAAAACGGCTTATCTGATTGTTAGTCACTGATGAGACCGGAGCCTTAGTGTCAAAGGAAGCTGGCAGATTTTGCATTGTATCTTGTCACTGTCTAAGTCCTGAGTTGCATGTGTAAAGGCTTGAATTGTCTGAAAAACCTGTGGACCTTTTGTGCTTGCAGCCTTTCATGTCACCAAGGTACGCAGGCGGCCCACGACCCCCCATCAGAATGGGAAATCAGGTATTGTACCAAAGCTGCTCTCCATTGCAGATGTCACCTCACCATGGCAACGTGCATAGGGGTTTCCAATCCAAAACCTCAGCTCACACAGCCCATTGTTCAGTCAGTGTTACACATCCAATGGTCTTCCTCCAGCCACCTGGTCATCTTCCATTTATATCTGCTGATCCAACTCATTTGTTGGGTTGTGCATATTTTTGGCTACAATCCGCTGATTGGCTTAGGTTTTTGCAACACACGAGCAAGAGAGGTTCTTTAGACTCATTTCAAATTTCATTATTGCCATGACTTGTAATAATATTTCCATACTGTGATCCTAATTTCAACAATCTCTGCCTCTCTCTGTCTTCTGAGCACAGATCATATACAATTTTAATGATTCATAGAAACAGTCCTCAGCCGGTAGCAGATTTTCCTCTTTGAATGCCATGGTAACTCAGTGTTTTTTAAAATTCATAATAGATCGAGTGTATTCAGAAATGGAACAGCCTAGAATGTTTCCCACATCTCAGCCTGGGTTTTCCACGATAGCGAGTTTCTTCCCCCTGTTATTCCAGCTCCCAGTCTTGTGTCTTTTGTGAGTGATACTTAAATGTAACCGACCTGCACCTGCCTAAACCTGTACAGCAAGACTAAAATGTCACCTATCCTCTGTATGCAGTGACAACAGAATCTTTTATTCACAAAATAAAACGGGGATGGTTGTTTTTTTAATACTTGGCCAGAGGATAAACTCTTGTGTTTGTTTGGAATTTGATTGCTTGTTTTATGATGTAATGTAAAAAGACTTCCAAGAAATGTCAACAGTGAGAAATTGAGAAAAGATGCTTTACACTTATCATAGTAATCAAACCCAGTTCGGTCTGACAAGTGTAGTACATTACTGCAGACTGCGCAGTGAACTGTGAAGCACACCGTCTAATGTCCTCTCCCTCTCTCCTCTCTGTCCTCTATCCTCTCTCCTCTCCTCCTTCTGCCTTCCTCTTTCATTCCTCTCTCCTGCCTCTCTAGCCTCCTGGAGGGGTCCCAGGTGGCCAGCCCCTCCTGCCCAACACAATGGACCATGCACGGCAACAAGGTGAGGGCCTGTGTCTGGCGCCATGAGGTACCCCCACTGGGGGGCCATCCCTCTTCTAACACCCTCACCCCAAACCCTGCGCTGGGCAGAGTGTCCGACCCAATATAAACCCTGAATTAGACAGAGGGTTTAACCCTGTAATGTTCTTATCCTCCTCCAAGCCAACTTCTGACCTTCCGCACTGCCCTGTAACAGCATTGGTTTGTCTCCCATGCACACTAGCAGAAGGAAAACACTCACTTGGTAAGTGGAGGAGGGAGCAAGTGAGCTGTTAAGAATGGAGGCTTGATATTTCCTCTTGCATAGTTTACTTAAGATTAGGTCATCTGGAAGCACAACTGACACTGAAACCAGAACAGGTTCATATTTCTGTGTCTTTACACAGAAAACATTTTAAATCGGTATACGCTTCTCAGAAATCTCTGTAGATTATGTGTGTTTGTATATTTATTTTCAGGGCATCCTAATTTAGGAGGACCAATGCAGAGAATGAACCCTCCACGAGGAATGGGCCCCATGGGACCGGGACCCCAGGTATACCCATGATGCCTCACTTTCCTGTCACATGATTTCTTTAGACATTTGTCTTGCCACAGTCCAGTTTCTGTTGGGTGGGAAGTAGAAATTATGTCTAAATACTTATCTGCACAAGTGTATTTGTTTACCATGGAAAGTTGTGGTATTCTTCCTAAAGCACTGCCAACTGAAGAATCGCAAGACTCTCCCGGAAACTTGAACCTTGTCTTAAATGTTGCCGTTTGGCAAGGGCTTATTGGCTCCTCAAAAAGCGTGGCCTTCTCAAGAGCCGAGCCTTTGGTTTCAGTAACATTGCGGCTGTTGGCTACTGATGCTCCAACCAGATAAACCCGGATAATTTTAGGCATGGCAAATGCTAAGAGCCACAATTAATATTTAACAAATGGATTGAATATGCACCATAGTTACTGAAACCCTTTGTTTGCTGCTGGGTGGTTTTCTGATGGGTGCGTACAAATGGAGAGCCCCGTGTCTAGTGTAACACAGGTTAATGAGAGAAGGGGACATGAGCTGCACTTTCAAACTCCTCATTGAACCCTTGTATTGTGTTAGAGTTCTTTGCTCTTTGTTCTTCTTGTACGGAGTATACCCTCTCCCTCTTGACATCTCTATTTTTCACTAGCACCTTTTGTTGTTGGACATCACTATTTCATTTTCTCTGTCACTCTATCTGAAAACCCAGTTTGTCAAATTGACATTATCCACATTAACATAAGTAGTGACAATCAGTCATTTTCTTTTGTATCAATTTAGGTGCATCTCTCTGAAGCCCACCAATCTAATCAGAGTGAATCTCACCTCTTCTTTTGCAGAGATTCTTGAAGAAAGTATATTGCCAGCTCTTTTGTGATAGATTAATTAAACCTTCCGTGGGAATTAGACGTTTCACAGCACATCGCTGAGAATATGAGACCAGTTTCTTTCCTCTCACATCAGTAATGCTCACTTTTATCCTAACAATTATCTGCCGAAGACGCATGTCAGTTAGTCATCGGTGCTTTTGCAAAAGCTGCCTGACCCAGTGGGGCCCACATTCCTCTTATAATCTTTGAACAATGAGCAGAACGCCAACGTCCGTCCATCCCCCATTCTCTCTCTGTCTCTGTCTGCTATGACTCAGGCTTCTTTTAGCCAAAACATTTCCCTTCGACTAACCCCTCTTTTTCTCTCTCTTCTCTTCTCGGGTGTCTTCTGGTTATGGTAGTCTGATCCTTGGTTATCATTGCAGAACTATGGCGGCGGAATGAGACCTCCACCCAACTCAATTGGGCCGGGCATGCCTGGAATGAACATGTAAGACTCCCACTCTCACACACTCGCTCTGGAGTAAGACTTCCAAAAACTATGCCAGGGGACATGCCTGATCTCCTCCATCAGGAATTGGGGGATATAACATCATTTACATGAGGAAGATAACGTACCTTTGTTATTCAGAAAGGTCATGGATAGTGTTTTCAGCATCTCTTTGTTTTAGCGAGGCATTAAACAGGACGGCCTCTCCTTTGTTGCAGGGGTCCTGGGGCTGGCCGTCCGTGGCCCAACCCCAACAATGCCAACTCGGTAAGTCAATAGCATGACTCTGCACTTCCCAAATGTAGCAGTCCCATATCAACTGAGACTTTTCTGAGTTAAGTCCGTGTTTGAGGAGGTCGTTATTCTTATTAATGTCTCATCATAAAATGGATTCATGAAAAGTTCATTCAGTATTTCCATAATGATTTCAGTAAATTCTGTTAAGTGTAAATTGAGTTGAGGATGATGTCACTGTTAAAGCTGAAATATAGATGTCCGTGATAAGACTGGGCAAAATTGGAAAACAGACAAATTCTAGAAAATGAGCTTACTTTACAGATGTACTAATACAGTGTCGTATAACTCTACAAAATTAAGTGAAAATACTGAACTATGTTTTGTTGACAGATCCCCTACTCGTCGTCCTCTCCTGGCACATATGTGGTAAGACTGCTCATTGAAGCCTCCTTCAGTATCACTCAGTAGTCAATAAATCTATCAGTTCTCATTATTCCTTTTCACGGGGCAGTAGAGAGGAATTCAAATGTGCATGGTAACAAAACACTTGAGCTGAACGAAGACAAAGCCATTCATTTTCTTGAGGGCCTTAGAGCTTTCCAGTGCTTTCCGCTCTCATGACTGAAACGAAGCAGTGGGGGCCACGGTGTGTACCAGCCTTCCACAGCGGACGCTACACAGGGGACATAAGGGGACATCTCACCCTGCACATAGACACACATATCTAATGTGTCTCCCCCATACCCCCCCAATCAGGGTCCACCTGGAGGAGGAGGCCCCCCTGGCACACCCATCATGCCCAGCCCAGCAGGTGAGTCCACCTCGACTCCATCTTGAATCTTGTCACTCCCGAAACATCAAGGGTAGGGCAGCGTGAGTCAGGTATTTACTGGCTATTTCAATGCAAATGTCTTCTTTGGAGGACAAAAAAGGAATGTGAATCAGAAATGTGGTGGAGTAGCGTGTGACCTGTTTGAGATACCAGTTCAGATTAGCATAACCCAGTTGACCTGGATAGAAGGGACAGTATATTGTTAGCTTGCATAAGATTTTGCATAAGAGTTGCAGTTTTGAAATTGAAACATATCGTAACAGTATCCATGTATGTCTCTCCACCCCCTCTTTATTCTAGATTCTACCAACTCCAGTGACAACCTCTACACAATGATCAACACTGTGCCACCTGGAGGCAACAGAACAAACGTGAGTCACTCAGTACTTGTGAAGGGAACTTGAGCACGTGACCCTGAGCGTGTTTCAGACCGTCAGCAGAGCCGCTCCGCTGAAGACTGCTGTTCCTCCTTTCTTTGGTTGTCCGTCACACTTCATGTTCATGTAGTTTTCTTGGTTAAAATAAAAATCTGTAGGTCACAGCTATGTATTTAACGGAGTCTGTGAACAGCGGGTTAACTGTTGTGGATGGACAATGTGCAAAACATAATGGGTGTGCATGCCGTATACTGTGCTCGCGTGCTTGTGTGTGTGTGTGCACTGTGTGCATCAGTTTTGTTTGCATAAAAAATGAGACAAGGTACATTCCTAAAAAAAAAAAAGAACAAAACTTTAATTAGTGTGTTAGTGAGCCTCAGGAAAGCATTGCCAGAGATCCATTGGATGAGCGGTAAAACCACAGCGCGCCTCCTGCATCTCCCCCTGAAACTCCCACAGGAAGTCAGGCTAAACATGCTCCCTCATCTCCCCTTCCCTCCCCCTGCCACTTTCATCTGTCAGTGTGTGTGCTGATCCTGCAGTCTCCACCTCCCTCACACAAACACTCTCTCACACACACTCACGCATGCACATATACCTTCGCTCATGCAGCTAGTGATGGAAGTAAATTGGTCTGTTAGGTGAGAGGTAATATGAATTGACATGTAATTATATTATGTGGTTAAAGGTTTGGTTTGTATCTGTGTGTGGTGTCTATAATGACCCAGTAAAGGATGTGGTTTAAATTCAGTCCTCCCTCTCTCTGTCCCCAGTTCCCCATGGGCCCTGGCTCTGACGGACCCATGGGGGGTATGGGCGGGATGGAGCCGCATCACATGAACGGGTCGTTAGGTAAGCCCCGCCCCAGACACTGAACTCTTCATCAATGGCATTGATCCCTGCATGGATCCGTCCTGCAGCTGAAACGAGGGCTGCGTGGTGCAGGAGCCTCCTTCTGCAGTGTGTGCATTTTCATTTCAGCAAGCTCAGAACCTGTCAAAAGAAAGCAACCGACTTTCTTTTTTCCCTTTCTTCTTGCAGGGTCAGGCGACATAGATGGACTTCCCAAGGTGATCATTTCTGACTCTTACATAATCTTATTGTGTTTGAGTTTTCATGTCAGTGAGAGAATGAAGAGGCCTGAAATGACATATCAGAGTTATACAGCAATGTTCAGCAACCACTTCAGTGTACCTGGCCCTTTAAATATCATTTTAAACCCACGAGTATTACGCATTGCCTTTGTTGTAAGATGCAGTAATCTAAAATGCGAAGGCCAGTCCTTGGGCCGTCTGATTTTTAAATCTGACTTCTCCCTCCAATGTTCACAGAATTCTCCAAACAACTTAAGTGGCATTAGCAATCCACCAGGGACTCCCCGAGATGATGGAGAGCTGGGGGGAAACTTCCTGCACTCCTTCCAGAATGAGAATGTAAGTTAATGACACCAAGCTGCTGCCCACTGGGGCTCATGTGCACTTTGGGTGTTCAGAGTCGGGACACATTGAAAATACAGTCCAGTTTTTCTTCTGCTCTCCAAACATCTTTCTTGACTCAGTGCACTTGTTTCTATCTGTGCCATGCACTGAGCTCTAAATGACTACACTGCCTGAATGGTAGTGCTTATTCAAGCACAAGTCTGTAGCTGTGTGCTTTTCTTGGTGTGCCTGTGTGCGTGTGTGTGTGTGTGTGTGTGTGTGCGCGTGTGCATGTGTTTGGACATGTGCGCATGTGGGAGCATGTTTTCAGACATGGACATGCACGCACATGTATGTGTGTGTGTGTGTGTGTGTGCCCATGCACTCGTCTGGGTTCGTTTCAGCCCTCTCCTGTCTCTCTCCCCTTCAGTACTCCCCCACCATGACGATGAGTGTGTGATTCCTCCCCTCCCCCACCCAGGACAAGACTCATTCGGACGTACTCCGCAAGATACAAGAGCGTATGCAAGAAGCAGCCAAACACTTCGGCAAGGACCCAGGGAGACAGCCTGAGTTTACTTTCATGCAATAATAAGACGAAGCAGACGATAACGATAGTGATGATGGTGTCAGTGACAGTGGTGGTGATGATAGAGGGACAACAATGAAATTCAAATGGCTGGACTTTTTGTGTTTTAATAAAAAAATATTAAGGACACTTCTCCGCCATCCCCACTTTCCCCCACATAAACATACATGCGCGCATACGCACACACACTCACTCACACACACACACACACCGCCCCCAAGATGCTACAAAACCAGCTGGAATCAGACATGTACATGATGCATTTTCTACTTTGGTTCAGTAGTTTGATTTATTATTTTTCATCCTTAAAAAAAAAAAAAAAAAAAAATGCTAAACTGAATTTGCTTTCACCCTCTGTCAAGATGCACCAAACCTGGATGCTAGAATAAGAATTACAGAAAATAAAGTCTGTTTCATTTTAACTGGAATAGGGACAGTATACGTGCTCACTGTGGACTAGATTTCAAGTGAAAATAAATGTACTGTAGGCAGCAGCTCCTCACCTTTCTCTTCAAATGGCACCATCATCCATCAAAACAGTGTCGCATAAAAAAGCTTTCAAACCCATTTTTTTCATGGAATTCTCAGAAGATGCCTTGGACTTGGTGAAACTTTTATTAATTTTTAAGCATTTTTTTAAGCTAAACTGACACATCATTTGGTTTGGACTTTACGTGGGTGAACTCCGCTTTTAAAGGATCAGCTTTTATTAGGTGTTTTTTCCTGTTTTGTGCATCTCCTCAAGGCGTGGACTCTTTCAGTGACTTGCCCGCAAGACTACATTCACTTCTGGGTAAATAAGGGATGTTTTAGATGAGGACGATGAGATGGAGAATGTTGAACACAACAAATAGACAGCTTTGTTCAGTGTACCTCAAAGATACTTTCAAAGAATTTCAAGGAATCAATCACAGCTCTGCAATGACTTGGTGGGGTTAGAAAAAATTGGTCAGATGAAAGAAGAGCGTTTTTTTTTTTTCTGCACTGCGTTTTGTCTCCTTTTTCATTTTTATTTAAAGTTTTTTCTGACTGCTGTTCCGCGGGCACGCTCGCGATGACGGGCCTTCACTTTGTGGAAACGGAGGGCACGGGTGACGACCGTCGCCTCGTGCAACAGCCGAGGTCTATGTACAGCACACTACCTGTAGATGGACTTTTTACAAAGCCCACTTCTATCAAAGTGTATCATGTAATGTATAAAATATTACCTGCCTGGGCATAACTTTGTGCTGGTTATTGAACATTGTAGCTGTTTCAGTGTTTCTTACCTTGTAGTCTGGTTATAATGAGAGAAAAAAGTAATTATACACTGTAGTTTGTGTTCAATATTTGTTTAATGTTTTATCAAGGAATGTTTTTTCCACTTCCCTGCAATTCCTTCCCTTTTTTTGGGTTTATGTAATGTTTGATGGCAGATTTGTATTCATTTCTTACTGCACTTACAAGTATGTCATACTTTTAAAACAGTGAACTATTTAAATATATTTTTATGGGTCTGCATCGATTATGTAGGCCCAGTTGCATAGCTTAGATTTTTCTGGAGTATGGCAGTCTTTATAAGTGCAGAAAGAATAGAAACCGCAAGAATTTGTTTTAGCTGTATTGCTGTAAATGTTTGGTCCTCTGGATGAATTATTTTCCATTATTTTTCTCTTAAAGCGAAGAAAAAAAGGATAATTTAGAACCATAATTTCTACAATAACTAAATTATTTTTCTTCATGAGTATGGTATGGAATATGAATGATCCAGTTGTTTTCCCCAACCCTTTCTCCATACTGTAATAAATATTAACATGGAAATGGAGCCTGTATTTGCACTGGTTTGCCTCCAGGAATCCAGCGATGGGTTTGGAGGTGTAATACTTTGAAGGATTCCTCAGGTTTATTGTGCCCCAGTGGATACAATCATAATAATATCTAGGTTGACCATGTGTGGGGCCAAGGGGGTTGGGGGGATGGAGGGCACCAGCAACTAGTAGGTCCCTATTCCCGTTTTTTGTTTGCAGAAAGCAACATATTGCAAATCTGCTGAGCTCACAACTAGTGTGACATGAGTGTGATATTATGTTATTATACAGCACATTAGTGTGATATTATGTTATTATACAGCACATTAGTGTGATATTCTGTTCACTAAAGCATTTCCCCTTTGTCTCACAGTGGTGCGGTTACTGAATATCATGGCACCCAAAATCACAATGTGTTTAAGTGGCCATGTTCTCATATAGTCTGACACTCAACCACTCTGCTTGATTCCTCTATAGCCGTTGTTTGTTCCAGGAGAATAAAATGTTAGTTAGTGGATCAGAACAGGGTTCCTGCACAAACCCCTTCCGTCCTCCAGGTCTCTTTTTATGGGGTACAGTATGTGTAATGACGGTCACTACTTCATGTGATCAGGATTAAATACAGATAATGCAGATGATCATGCTGAAACTGTTGACATGTGAGCAGGTCTGGATTACCGACTACTCCGTAGATCAAGTTCTGAGGTAAGAAGTTAACTTCGCGGCAGTGCAATTATTGTTCGCCCCACTATCGCAACTGCCGAAGTCCTGTAACTGAAGCCCCCCCCGTGCCCGCCGCCCGGTCATCGTGACTATCTCCGCAGATCGCAGTGATGCATTGCCTCAGAAACAAAATGCGATCAGGTTACGCAGGGGAACACTTTCCTTAATTTGATTGTGTGTGAATATGAATGGCCTTCCGGTGTGAGGTTACAGCCAGCACCGGTAGTTTTTATCTCCACCATGATGGCAGCATACGAACAGAATCTGCTAGAGCACTAAAGCAAGTCATTTTACATCAGTTTTTTAATGCCAGCTTACTTCATCTCTGTATTTTAAAATTGGTCATTGATGAGTGTCAAAATGTTGCTAATTGTAGCCATATTCATGCTGCATCACTCCTTAAGCCACACAAGGCAAGCTTGTGTTTGGTAGCAAGACCAAACATAAGAAACCAAAGAGCAGCATTTGAAATCAAATCTCTGGCTTGGCAATCCAGAGAAGGTGAGAAAGGAGGGGGTCTTGATTGATTTGGTGAGCTTGATTTCATAAGTATGATTTGATAAAGGAAAAGGGAAAATATAGATGTACTCCAGAGAAATGCATTAAAAAAGGGTACAGTGCTGTCTCTGGAGTACATGTTGCAACGATCCAGCTAGTGTAAGTACAGATCTTGTGATCTTTTATGTAAAAGCATAGGCAAATATTGTATGTAAAAACCCAGTGGATATCTACAATGACAGAGCAGCACAATTATGTAACTTAGCCCCACTGGGGTCCTGTTCACGGTGTTCATGACAAGTGTTCTCATTATGTATTCCAAAGGTCACGCTGTATCTCTTCCAGGTCAGTGAATGCATAGAGGATGTGAGTGCAGCAGTGGCACCTTCATTACCCACACCATTCATAAAGACTGAAGCCTGCCATGCTGTGGAAGATTCCTCACACAGAAGGTTCATTGCCCTTTGTTTTCTGTTAGGGTTGTGTATGGGTTATTTGGTTCAAATTGAGCCTCTTTTCATTGAAATGCTAACTCGTCAATGTCTGAAATGCTTGTTTTGATTGGCCATCAAGAAAAATCTCAGGAGACACAAAGCAGGAGGAGACGTCACATCACATCATCTCTCACTTTATTTGCAGATGGGGTAAGGTACGGGTCAGAGTAGAATGGTCGATTCCGAGTTGAAGGGGTCACTCAGGAGACAGGAAGTTGTCATCTTACAGCCATATTCACACAGCTCCATTTAAATACAGAGCCAGGAACTTCTTGAAGGTCTCAGGCTGATATCCAGCCAGGCCAGCCGGAACCTTAGGAAATATACAGCTGTCACTCAACATTGGTACACAGAGCATCAGATTCTCAGATGAATCCTTTGCTGGATGTCATGTATTGGCATGGTTTTCTTTTCATGTATGGAGTTATCAGTTTGTTATTCCATCCATCTAAATATAACCTGATTAGGATAAACAAAGACACTGATGGATTTGTTGCAAATATTGCCCCCAAGTGGTTTCACCTGAGATTGCAGGATTGGAATCACTCTAAAAGGCCCTTTTGTAATGATCAGTGGCTGGCAAACAAATTCATCACACAGCAGTGGTATGAGGACAGATGTGGATAAAACCAGGAACTACATGTGCCCCCGGACTGAGGTTGCCTTTTCTGGTTTTGGAGAGAGTCCACAGACTAGGTACCACATTTGTTGTCATGTTGTCAGACTTACCTGGACTACTTTCTTCTTGATCAATGGGCGGACCTTGGCATAATCGTACAGAGGCTGGTCCTCCTCCAACCAAACCATATTCTTCACACCCGTGTCTGGCCCCAGCTCCGTAGTGTTGAGTTGGAACACAGCGAACTGGAAGGTCCGGCCATTCGTGGCCACACCTTGCACCACCACCGGCTGCTCCAAGACTTGGGGCTGTGGCTGGGGTCATAACATGCACACCTGTGAGCTGTACCTATCTGAATCAGTCTCTACAGTCCCTAATTAGACAAAGCCATGGGGTGGATTAAAGGATTCAGGGTCACAGATATGGTTAATTTGACTGCATGGATACACCACAAATTCATTCTAAATTCATTCTAAATTCATTCATTCAGGCAGACTGTGCAACATACAAGAGCAACGTCACCTGAAAGCCAAGATAAATAGGCACACATGCTTTCATAGCCCATCTCCTATCCCAAATTAAGCTACTTTTCCTGCATACAGCACAACACCCACCCCATAGAAGGCCTGGGCCCTGGCCAGTGCATTCCCAAAGGCAAACACGATCAGCTTTGCTCGCAGCTGCTCAGCCTCGAGCCTCTGTTTGACGCCTGTCTCCATAACAAAGAGCGTGTGAGCATGGGGGTACCGGTAACCATCCTCAAAACCTGTGGGTAAAAACAGTTTAGCCCATCAATTTTTTTGCAATAGTATTGTGATTCCAATTGTTAAGTACTACATATTGTGCTCAATTGTGACAGCACTGCAATAAGTAAAGCCATGTCACTGCTACACTACCTGTATGGCTCTTTGTCCTGTAGGTGTGGGCGACCTGCAAGTCAATGGTGGGGGAGATAGGGTGGAAGGTCTCCAGGACATGGTCCGCTGTGCTCACCACCTCTTCCTTCCCAGCAACAGCAGGGAGGGGAGATATACTGTTCAGCAGGATCCCATTCTTCCCCCTCACCTGGAACAGGTCTTCACCTGGAACCAAGGGACAGACATTGGACATTTCCTCACTGACCCCAGCCTGTTGTGCCAGGGGCACACATCTGCTAAAAACCTGGCGAGAGCAGTGTATGCCATCTTGCTGAAAGCAGGTATATAATAATTTACCTGCTATATAATAAGTTCTGTATTCAAATTGTATAAAAACCTGCCATGTATTATGTCAAATGGTAGCTAAGGAATCTCCATCTCTTCACAATTCTTTTCTGTGAAAGCATAAACCTAAGAGCTAATTGGTTGAGAATCTGTCAGTTATTGAGACCACATGACTACTCAAACTACTAAATGTTTCTATTTTTCCTTGCCCGCTAATTAGAACACTGTCAATCTCCTCTCCCAGAGGCCCACAGTGTCTGCTGGTTTTTTGGAGTGTTTAAGAACTCAAAATATACTGACTGGCTAATGACTATGAGACCCTTCAGGCCTAAAGTTTCAACACCCATGTATTTAAAAACACCAACAAGTGTGCCACTTGTGCTACTGTGAGCAAGATGAAAATGGATGCGCAAAAGCATCCAGTTTGATAACATGACACGTGGCTTTATCCACATGTTCTGTATAAGGCATAGAGTTCCTTTTCTATGTATGTGAAAAGAGTTACTTAGTGAAGGTATTTCTGGGTCTGAGAACAAAACCAAGATCCAGGAACTGCAGGTGGCTGCAAGCACAAGCTAAGCAGTTAATCCCTGGACTCTTGAGTTACTGTAGTGCCTGTTTTGTTGAAGGACACATTGGCAGTGGTGTGGTAACAGTGAGAGACCTCAGGCGTACCTCTTTCCCAGAAGGCTGCAAGGCTGTAGTTCTCAGCCAGGATCCTCTTTCCCAGTGCCGGGTGATTCACTTGCTCAGTTCTGCACAGATGAAGCAGGTTTTGCAGCAGCTTTGGGCTGAAGAGACACCAGAGCGGTATGTCAGACACCATGCAGACCCACAAACCCCCCAAAACTGACATCACTGACAGGTAATGGGGTAGTGATTTGGAGCACCACCATCTGTTTCCTCTCTACTTTGGCAGTTCTGGCTGAATAAAAATTATTTTGGTCTGGTTTAAGGATCAACACAAAAACAGAAAAAACACACACACACAGTTGTTTCCTCCAAACCAAGGAAATTATGAGCAGTTATGTGAAAAGAACGATTATCCTATTTCTGTGTGAAACCATTGACAGGGAAATCCCATAATATATTAAGCAAGAAGACATTTTTAATGATTCATATTTTTATGGCATGGTGAGACAATTGCCATCTCTGTAGCTAGTCATTAAAATTTCACATAATTTAGATCCAAACAGACGAAGACTCAACATGAACACTGGCAAGTTCTTGTAGATGGGAAAATCCAACTCCCAGGGGAATTGGCTGCCAAAGGTTGTAACCAAAGCCAGAATCCTATAGTGAACAAAACCTGGCATGACATTTTATCATCTGCACAACCAAGCATATCTCCCCTGGAAGATGAAGGAACAACTGAATGAGATGCTTAGCAATTCAACCTGTCCAGGATGAAAGAGCGCTCTCGCTAGGGGAGAGGGCATCGACTCTGTGCTGTAATAAAAGATACCGTGGCGTTGGCAGTAGGCAGGAGTCCGATCAGTGTTGGAGAGATCCTGGCCTCCACTGAGTTGGATTAATTAATAAGGGCTTTACACAAACACTCCCCACGGTGAGGAAGACTGGCCAGCTCCTCCCCATAGCTAGATTTAGCACACCTTTGGATCCCCCATGGAATCAAATGTCACCTTTTCTGTCATCCTTCCAGCAGCTCTGCCACTCATTCAGTGGCATAATTAAATACAGTGATGTAAATTCTCAAAGTTAAGGTTCCATTCTCCTTATGGTGGAAAGGTTACACATCACAATATAAAAACAATGAAACTAAACTATAAAAAAAAAAAAAAAAATGAAAAGCGGGAATGCACATGCATACACGTTATGTTCTAAATTTCTCAGAATTTAAGTAAGGTTACTTCTGTGTTAGATCCTGATTACATTATATACAGTAATAATTCAACCAGTGTATTCCTTTCTTGAGTCAAGGGCAAGATACTTCATAGAATAATCAGCAAATGACAAAACATTATTGAGAGACATGTATACTCTGCATTTGTGTACCAAGAACCACATTTATATTTACATTAGTCATTTAAATGAACCACTCACCAAAACCTCTCTCTGCCAGGTCGACTTTCTGTTGTGTCCCAAAACCTAGCATGCTTTATTGCGTTCTGAACCCGTTCGTCCTGATTTTCAATATGATTGGTGGTATCCTCAGCCAATGACAAGACGTGAGGGGGGAGCCCTTTTATCAGCTTGGTTTTAGTAAGCCATAATGCTTGCTTTACCCCTGTAAATACAACATCAATAAATCAATTCAAAACTGAACCTCTTGTAAATTTACAATGTTTGTTACAATAAACATTAATTGTCTGTGAAATGATTTGACTTACCAAAGGTTCTTATAAATATGAAATATACAAAAATAATTCTAATTAATAGAATAGCTATGTATGGCATAATGTGGAATTCAGAGAATTGTAATGAAAAGTTTATGATTTAAAACAAAAAATCACAAAAAGCAGCATACCCAGGGGTACTCAAAGACCAAGTCTGGGAACCCCTGTGCCACATCATGTGATGTGCTGCTCTGCTGAATGACCACACAACAAAAGCAATCCATACTGTGGATAATTCTCTATCCATAGGCCCAAAATAAAAGGTAAAAAGACTCGTTATGCTTCAATCTCGCATGCAGACACTTCATGTATTGCTATTTTGACCTGCAAGTTAGATAACGTAGTACTTGCTGAAACAGCTGACTAAGTCCTTGGTAAAGGACTAAATGAGTCACATTTGCCTCATCACCACAATCAGATTCCATTACAAATAAAGATTAGGGTTGCAAATAAAGACAAAATTACCTTCGAGCATATTTGTCCTTTGGTTAAATATATAACAAGGTGTTTCTTTATTCAGTGGCATCTCTTCATACTTGGGCCCACTGTAATGATGAGGGTCGTGCCAGTCACGCCGCCATTGTGGGAACGTTGGCTTTGCCAACCCCGGCATATAGTGCATTCTGTCGGCATAGGTAATGCGCTCCAGTCCGGGGATGAAAACTTCTGGTGTTGATTTTCTCTGCGGAGGAGCCCTCGAACACACACCGCTGCTCATGGAGAAGAACCTATGTACAGCAACATTGTCCCGGTTCAGCCGCGAATGTAACGTTATCCTCTTACTCTCTGCCCAAGGATTTCGCGTATTTACTGGAATCGTGGCTTTAAATCGGTGCATTATGACTTTCGACATTTCTATGACTATATTATGTATGATTTAACACGGAAAAGAAATAATGTTACGTTGATAACTCAAAAGTATTTAAGTGACAGCTAGCATTGACTTGTGCCACCATAACACATCTTTATGTTCAGGGGGCAGCCATGTTGCAAGTGAAGAATTCTGGGAGTAAAACGTCCGTCTTATAATAAGGCACCGTCTGTAAATTTATATTCTTTATTTTAAAAATGTGTCTGTAAAATTAATGCTGCAATGATACACTTATTTGCCACTTATCAAATAGAAAAATGGAATTAATTTGAGAGTAAGCTGATGAATGTATGACAACAGTGTCATGGTGGATAAGCAAGTGTGTGCATACTGTAGTAATTTTTACATTGGTACACACTCCCTTGTACGGTACATACGAGTTCTGAAACGCGGAACTAGAAAATGTGTCCTCTGATTATGACCAGAGTTTATTGCATAGTGTCAGACACATGTTTGAAGAATAACGCTTTTAACCTGACAGTCAGTTATTATTACTGTTTATTGCGGAAATTATTTACAAAGTGATATAAACCAAGTAATAGGCTTGGTTAGCTAAGGAATAAACAAAGCATTACTTAGAGAGAGACTATAATCCTAATGAATGACGGTTGTGATGAAGTGGAAGACATCTGGGCTCGTTTAAAACCGAAGGAACCACTGCCTTCTCAGTGCTGCGGTAGTGGATGTCGCCCTTGTATTTTTGACACTTACCAAAAAGAACTTGAAAAATGGACAAAGGCTAAAGCCAGAGGGGATCCTTCACTTCTCATTGGAAACAACAAGGTAGTGGTTTGGAGAAGCTCCAGGAGACCCCGAAAAAAAGAAAAATAAGATTCACCTTTTAGCTTAAAGACCACATTTAGAAAGCAGTAGTCATGATACCAAATTTGGAACATAGTCTTATAAGCCAAGTCAGCCAGAGCTGAAGATCAAACAATCAAGTAATTAAGTTACAGCATTTGATATACTATAAAAAGTGCAATTGAACCCATTGTCTGTTATGTACTCAAAGTGCATTTGTCTCTTTTGACTTAATACTCTGTCACACTACAGCCGAAGAATGAACTCGTCCCTGTGAGCACTGATGCTTTCAGCTCTTTTCAGCTGCAGGCTGTTGAATTTTTAACTGAAGATACACATCTGTACAGATTCAAAGTGCCAAGTGGTTGTGGCCTGGTGCTACAACTGGGGCAACACCTAGTGCTGAGGTACATAAACATCTGCTGAATGAATTAATACAAGTAAAAATGGTTGTTGTATTTTTCCCCAGTGTCAATTACATTCATTTTTCAGGGGTGTCGTTGATGGGTTAGAGCTTCAGAGAGCATATACCCCTATTACCCAAGTGAATGCAGATTGTTGCTGTGAATTTCTTATCAAGGTAATGTAATTAAAACCTTTTGCTTGCATGTTGCTGCCCTTGTAATTTATCATTGTTGTTGTTTATGTTGTATTCAGTGATGTAATATCCTTTTTTGCATCTTACTGGTGTTCTTCCGCAGCTTTACAAAGATGGACTCATGTCCCAGTACATCAGAACCTGGAAACCCGGTGATTTTATGGAGTGGCGGGGACCTTTTGGAGGGTTTCCCTATAAGGCAAATAAGGTCTGTGACATGCTCAGTCCCTGGTTTTGTTGCCCTATATTATAAAGGATTACAAGTTCTCTCACAGCAAATCCTCAGATATTTCAATCACTGTGATGGAGGGCCATTCACTTTGGTCCCAGGAGGGTCACATGTGCTTAATTCCACAGTGAAATATGTTTTCTGCTCCAGAAAAATGATGCAGGAGTTATTTACCTTTTATTCCTCTGATTTGAATCTAAACGTGATTTGCAGCAAGTCTGAAGTAGCTTACCTGCACAGTTATACAGAAGGTATGTGTTGCTGTAACAGTAACCTCGTCTGTGTCCTGTACTATCCCAGTATGGGCAGCTCCTGCTGATAGCCTCTGGCACTGGGATCGCACCGATGATTCCTCTCCTACAGGCCATCACTGAGGACGAGGACGATGAGACCTTTGTCAAGCTGGTCGGCTGCTTCAGAAACTACAAAAGCATCTACATGAAAGATTTTCTTCAGGAGCAGTCTCACTTTTGGAATGTCAGTACATATTTTGTGCTCAGCAAGGCAAGTCCATACCATACATTCTCTGTGTCTAATATACATTGCCATTGTACCTATCTCAGGCTATGCATCAACAT
Source organism: Albula goreensis (assembly GCA_022829145.1). Lineage (NCBI taxonomy): Eukaryota > Metazoa > Chordata > Actinopteri > Albuliformes > Albulidae > Albula > Albula goreensis. The sequence continues at coordinate 17,077,771 of CM040764.1, read as the reverse complement.
GTAATAAGAAAGACAAATTCGCTGGTAATTAAAATCACAAACTAAATGATTTTGGTTGTCATTCATATTGCTTGTTAGGAAAAGGATTATCAGCTGAATTTTTGAGCCTTTTTAATTTATGAGAACCACAGTAATTTTGACTGAAATATGACTAAGTAAAATTTCATTGTTAAAAATAATCATAATATAAGCTGAATAATACAATTTGAATAGTAATTACAATTTGAGTCATTGAAAGATGTCTCACAGATGGCTCAATCTTTCTTTCTTGAAAACAGGAGGAGAGTCTTGAAAACTTGCCCTGGAGCTACCGTGACAAGACTCATCTGGGCCGACTGGATTTGGAGCTGATCAATGCTCTGTTGAAGGCTTGTCACAAACCTCCTTACACTATCATCTGTGGTTCAGTAGAATTTAATAATGATGTGCTCAAGCTTCTGAGAAGAGCAGGACTTGATGAAGACTCCTGTTTCATGTTTTGAATCTTTAGCCAAAAAGTGTTCTTATTTTGGGAAGCAACAAGTTTCAGGGTCACTGCCTTGATTAACCTGTCCAAGTTCATTTTCATTAGTAGAACGGGCCCACTTCCGTGTAATCAGGTTAAATACAATTAAGCACCTACTTATGTATTACTTGCATCAATAATCAATCTATTACATCATTTGCCATTGCCTTATAATAATTTCACATTAAATCCTATGTGTTTCACAGTTTTTATAGGAGTGGTAAAATTGCATTGTAGAAGTCTGTTTATTGTTGGCCTGTCAGGCATATGAACATGCACAAGGACAGAGAGAGTGATTCTGTGTATGGAGTACCTGTGGAAAACATTCTGTTTGTTAGCTGAGGGGGCTTTCATTCAGCCCAGGTAAATGTATGCAGTAGTTCTGTTTTGCTGCTTAACAATACCAAACCGGTAATGACCCGCCCCTCCAATGACACCTGAATCCACCTGTGCATGAGCCCTGCTCACACCTCTCATAGGCCCAGTTCTCACCGCCAACCTGCCAAGACCCTTGTCCTGACCACCAGAATGGACAGAGCAGAGGACCGCTTTTGTCTACTCCACATGGAAGCGTGTCCGGCCATTGTTGAACTCATGAAACGTTAATGCCTTCTCTGCAAACACTGTCCCAACAAGCCACCTGCATGCATGTGAATTGCGAGAACACCTGATCTCGGCCATTAAAATTTAGTGGAGGAGGCAGTGGTGGCCTATCGGATTCTTCATTCAAGGCCGGAATCAATTATTAAGTATTCTATTAAGTCTACAAACTCCCAGGGCTTCTTTTCGGAGCAATAGTGCTTTGACATTGCCACTCTTGTCCCTGCTTGTGCCCCAGCCATTGTGTCTGAAGCGTGACAAAAAACAACAACATGACTTTTAGGATCACTGTCCTCATTCATCTTTTGTATGTTTTTGGCAAAGCTGGCTCCAAAAAAGGTATGGCTTTTACCACTTTGATACTCCTACCAATTTATAGTCATTCTGTAGCCATTAATGTATTTATAGTTTTCAGGTTGAAAAAGTCTGAATAAGAAACTTTGTATATTGTGCATTAGTGTTTGCCTCTACTTATCACATTTATTGTAAATGTGCAAAATGATTTCATTGTGGGCATTTTCCACATATGTCCTTGTGCATTAATTTTGTACCTTGAAAAAGGCATTGTATTTTATATTTTTCAGTCAAATTGGATTCAGCACATAGGTTACATATAGGAATAAACAAGTGAAATTCTGGACAGTTACTTTAATAATGAAATAAAATCTGAAATGTCAAAGATTAAGGAGGTGAACAGCCAGAGATGTTCTTATGTAACTTATGCAATTGCCCATAATCCTATCTATCCCTCCAATACAGAAGTAGCACATTGCAGAGAACTACAGATATTTTTGGAGATCGTGTATTTATGTTTGGAGACATTGCTGTTATGCAATTACTGTACAGTGTCTGCTCAGTAATGCACAGTATACATTTCATTCTAAGTTGCTTGAGGTTTCTCTTGGTTTTTCATTACTTAATTTATATAAGAAAGAAAAGGAGATAAAAATTTACACAAGATTGCACATTTTAAAATTTGGAGACTGTAATCCCAAAGAGTCAGGAAAATGTTATTATGTTAACAGCGTAATTTTTATGATGATTGTTACAGTGTTGGTATCCCATGCCGAGACGTGTTCCTGTGTTCCTATTCCTGTGTTTTATCCCTGCATAGTTTTAGTATTTAACATTACGTAGTCATGTAATGCTATTCGTTGATGTTACATATTTAAAAATGTGCCATTCATGGTAACACAATGAGACAGCAAAGATCCCAGTTGCATGGTGTTAATTTCACCTGCTGGGATGTCGGGTGCTTGTCATTCATGTTGAAAACAAATGTTCCTCAGGTGCTGTTACTACTGTCCCATTGCGCAAGCAATATCCTGGCTGTTGGGTTTCTGTTCATGGATTCAGTGGGTCAAAGTCAAATAATGTACATTTTGTTGCAATATATTGTAGGTTTGTGAACGGTTAAGATGTGGCTGAAGATTTAGCTCACTTTTCTACGTCTTTAAACAGAATTGAGCAACAGATGTAGAGGTTAATTTGTGAAGATTTGCGAGTCACAGCCTTCAATATCAGGATAGGTCTGATATTGAACTGTTAGTCTCATCTTCACGAACAAAAATTGGACCACAGTTAATATATATTTTAATTGAGTGCAAAATTCAATTAAGGAAATGATAGAAAAAGTAAAATAGCATTTTCCCTATTTTTGGCCATATGTTAAACACTGTTCTGGTCCAGGCATTTAAATGCTCCAGGGAAATGATTTTGAGTATGTTAAACTTTGGTTCTAGGCTGGATACCTTCTTTTATGTTAATAGTCTTTTGGCTTCATTCAGATGTTTATTACATCATCAGGGGTCAAATGTGGAGGCATTCTCTCAGCACCCACTGGAAACGTGTCCAGCCCCAACTTCCCAGGCCTGTACCCCTACAACACTGAGTGTGCCTGGCTGATTGTGGTGGCAGAGGGCTCCTCAGTCCTCCTGACCTTCCACCACTTTGAACTGGAGTACCACGCTGACTGCGCGTACGACTACATCAAGATTTACAACGGCGTCTCGGAGGACGAGGGAAACCTCCTGGGGAAGTTCTGTGGGGACATCTCCCCTCCGCAGTTCACCTCCTCCTGGAACGTCATGTCCATCATCTTCCATTCAGACCGACATGTGGCGCACAGAGGCTTCTTAGTTGGGTACAGGAAAGGTAATCTCACAAGCGTCACACGTGTTTCCTATTACCACTCTACACCCATTTACATCAGACCATGAATAATGCATTAACTAAATATATCTATTGCTTCATTTTCCGCTTCAATCAGGAAGAGTACAGGATATTGAGCACTGTATGTCATTCCCTGTTGCGCTCTAATTTCTGTTTGTCTTGGTTTGTTTGTTGCTCATCTTCTCCTTAGATATGTGTGGGGGAGTCCTGACCGGCCTGTCGGGCATCATTTCCAGTCCCGGCTACCCTCTTGAATACAGTAATAATGCTGACTGCTCTTGGACCGTACACGTATCAAACCGCACAGTGGTCAGTCTGGTCTTCCTTGACTTCCAGCTAGAGAACAATGAAGGTTGCAACTTTGACTTTGTGGCACTCTTTGATGGGCCGACTGTCACACACCGGCACATGGGAAATTACTGCGGTAGCAAAATTCCCCCAAAAACTGTCACCACCTCCAACCAGCTGCTGGTTGTCTTCAGATCTGACTTCAACATTGGAGGGAGGGGATTCAAGGCCTATTACTACTCAGGTGAAGAAGACAAGATCCACCTAAGCCATTTACAGGCAGGGAGGCTGATCAGCACACATGCTTATTCAGTCTGAGGAGACAAAATGGCAGCTTAAAACATGCACAGCAGATTGGTAAAATGTTAAGTAAGTGTGTAGAGATCTATAGAAAATGTGGTTTTGATTATCTACTGGCTATACAATATTACTTTCCTTGCCTTACACTTGTTTATTTTTAATATAATAATACCATCCATTTGTTAGGAGGTGATTATGTCAACATAAAAGAGATTTATCAGTTAATTTGTAGTTATAGCTCCACCTGCCTTTTTGTATTATCTATCTATCTAGGGGAATGTCAGCAGGTCCTTACAGCTAGAAGAATGAATTTCACCAGTCCTCATTACCCCAACATTTACCCCAACAACATCAACTGCCATTGGACCATTCACCTAGAGCCTGGGTATCGGGTCAAGCTTTTCTTTACCAGCATGGAGCTGGAAGACCGAAACAGCCTGACAGATAAATGTGACTACGACTCAGTGTCGGTGCATGATGGGAGCAGTGAAAGTGACCCACTGCTTGGTCGCTGGTGCGGCTCAGAGCAGCCCCCCTCCTTTCTTTCCAAAGCAAACAAGATGCTGGTCATCCTCAACACTGACCGCAACTCTGCCTACAAGGGCTTCTCTGCCTCTTACACGGGTGGTGAGTTGTCATGAAGTGCTCGCTCCACCTGTAGGTCACATGCCCAAAATGACGTAATAATGTCTGTCAGTTATTTTCACTGCAGTAAATGCCTTGGGCTTCAGAATAATACGACAGTATTTCATACACTTATGAAACAAACAAAAATTTCTGAAAAATAAAATAACAAAATTCATGAGATCTCAGTTGACTAGTATGTAAGACTAGTGTATTTTGTACTTGGTAGCTTCAGCTTTTTATTCTCTGTGACAATGATAAGGGAGGCAGTGTTTAGCTAAATATGCCTTGCAACTTTTTTCCTAGTGGTGCCTATCAATGTCAGCTGCACCAGGACTGAATTTCAGATCCAGATTTCCCAGCAGTCTTTGCCCCAGCTGGAGCGTGATAGCGTGTATTTGGGGAACCCATCCTGCTCTGCCCAGATGACTCCCACAGCATACAAAATCCTGGCCCGTTTTGACAACTGTGGCACCGCTGGCCAGGTAAATGAGCTTGCCACTAGTGAGGGGAGAATGAGGTGTCATGAAAAAAAATGGGCAGTGCTACCATAAGTGTCACCAATCAGTGTTTTTCTCTGAAGAGCACAATGTTCATGAATGTGTCTGACAGTGTAGCACCACCCATTATGGAGTCCATGAAACCTCATTAGCCCATCCCTACCTGTCACCCTTTCAAACCTCCATATCTTGCATAGGTATGGTTTCAAGTGAACTGTTCTACTATGTAAAGGACCTCAAATGACATCCTATCAATATCTGTTTATAAGATAAATTAGAATACAATTATGTGGATTAATGTAACTTTGTAAAGTATAGTCAGATTTCCCTACAGAGACGATGATGTTGCACGATGTTGCACTTGCAGAAACGCAGGAACATCACGGTGCTGGTGAACACCCTCTACATTGATTTCTCTGATGGAAAGCAGCAGAATGTCCAGGAGTATGAGGTTCAGTGTGATGCTCAGCGGAAGGTAGCCTCTGTCAGTATTATCTCTGTGGAGGAGCGGAACCGACTCAACGAGCTGGCCCGGCGCGCTGAAGAGGCCAACAGTGAGGGGGGTGTACAGCAGGACTCAAAGCCCCATGACACCAGCGACATCGTCTTCATCAGTATCTGCGTGCTGGCTGTCATCCTCATGGTGATTGCCATAGTGTGGCTGGTGCTGCTTTGAGCGCTACCTTTCCCAACCACTGAACAGAGACACTGCTGCAGTGATCCAGCCTTTCATTTAGTAGCTAAGCTTTTGCCCAGTAGCAATGCCTTTGTCATGAAAGTACCCAAATGGGTGAAACAACAGTTGTCAATTAATTCAGCAGGTTTGGAAAGTTAGTGGTAACCTCACTAACAAGGTCAAATTGAATGTGCCTTGCCTTTATTATTGAAGGTATCCAAATTGAGAAACTCTTTATTTGCTTTATGAAGCAAGTGCCTGAGCTTCAATTTTAATTTATCCTTTTTCCTTGGTTTCTGGCTTCATGCTAGCCAGCTGTCAATCAACCAGCAGAATCCCTCTATCTGTCTATACTTTTGTGTGCAAAGCACAATTGAAAATCACTCATTCTGTCAAGTACAACTCTGTAAAAACAAACTTCTTGTTGATCAATAGTTGGTCAACAGCAGCTTTTCATTGCAATGTGGTGCCACGTTTCAATTTAGCCGTGATGTCTGCTGCAGATGCTACGTTCCTATTTAAAGTCGATAAGCACTTTCAGATATGTTCTCTAGAAGCAAAAAGAGAAATAAAACACAGGGAAAAAAACTGTTAATAGATTTGTGTTCAGCTACTTGTCCTGCATCAGGAAATATACTTTACTAATGAAAAGATGCATCAGTTATGTCAAACTTTTTCATAGATATTCACTTCAAGTACATGTGACTGTGGAGACTGGGTATAGCACGAAAGCATCACTCTCAAAAAAGTTACACAATTATTTAAATGTTGATATATTGTAATTTTTTTCACTTTGTGAAAAGAGACATCAATTTACCGTTGAAACAGTTTTATAGAGTGTACCTCTCCACTACATGTTTTAACACATGTGCATGTAAATAATCCTGTATGCATAATCTGAATTCTCTGTACTTCAAGATTGTTTCTCTCTTTCAGACTTCTTTTTTTCTTGACAAATCTGCTCAGAGTGAAAAATAAATGTATATTCATTTATTGCTCATTTATTAAAGCTTACCATTGCACCTGCTGACAATAGAAATTGCCTCAGAAATTACTAGCAGCCTTTAGGAAGATTATCAAAGAAGGCTGAACTAGATGAAAAGCACAGATAATGAGCTATATTTATGGTTAAACATATAAGAATACTTTTAAAATATTTTAAAATACATGTATATATTTCACTTTGAGGGAAAACCCCACAATGGGAGATTTGAGCAGAAAGAGAGGTTTGTTATAATAATAAAAACAACTGTATAAGAAACAAAGTTACCCATCGTATCATGATTAATTAGACTTGAATTACAACAAATTTACACCCAAAACAAATGCATAGGAGATGGTGTCTTTACCCTGAATGTTTATTATACAATTAAAAAACAGACATTACAGAAATTTAAAATAGAGGTACAAATTCTAAAAACTACAATGAATGTCCTTGTAGGTCATTTTTACAAAACCTCCTTCAGTTGTCCAAAGCCCAGCTTCAGCAGAATCCTTGGTCTTCCCAGCATGTTGTTTTGCTTTAACACTGGGGTCATTTTTTGTGGTTTGCAACCAGTTTGTTGACCGTCAGCTTGCTGTCCTTGACCTGTGCTCGTATTTCTGGCTTGTGTTTCAAGGCAAAAACCAGTGCTCTCACTGTCCGCCGATACACACCACTGATGAGACGTGAGCTCTGGTGAAACACCTCTCTCTCAATGTTCTCAACCAGCGCATGATCAGCCTGAATGAGCAAAAGGACACAGACCAATCAGAATGAAAGTGATGGACCAAATATGTGAACAATTTCACACAATGATTCACCTTGAAAGATATACAAGTGTTGGACTTAACCACTAAACTACCTGGCCTGTAACTATTCAATCTACTTTTACTTGTGAACCAGGCCTTCCTGAAAAAATGTCTGAGGTCTAAATTGCATTAGAGAGGTCGCTACATAAATGATCAACTGACTATTATTTCAACCAAGTCCAAGTCTGTATCCTCAAGTGCATATTTACAAATGTGCTATGTTAAAATACATTATGAAAAATTAGTATTGTAGCTTGTTGTGGGGCTCCAGGCCATTACCCTGATAAATTTTATTACCTCTAGTCCCATGGCATCTGCCAACAGTTTTCTGGCATTGTTCCTCAGTCCCTCTGTTTGCGTGTCACAGCGCACCTCAATTGAGGGTTTGTTTGCATTCTCTTCAATGAAAGTCTTCCAAAGACTGTAGACTTCTCGTGCCAGTGCACTGACCTCAGGATCGGAATGCTTCCGCATCTTGTTCACAGTGTGACCTGCAGATTCGAAGCATGCTTTCAGTGGTCCATTTAAATGCATGCATGTGGCAGGAAGTGTAGGCTATAACATCACCCCATTTCATATATGTGAGAATCTGTCATTTTTCCTACCTAAAATGACATTATGCTCGTATTTGTCCTGTAAGACATATTGCACACAATTTTCTTTCATTCTGATGCATGCAATGAGGAGATGACAGTAATATCTTTAATTTGTTAATTTAGCTTGAGCTTTTACCTATTTTGGTGGACCTGAGGACTTCTTTAGAAGGCACTTTCTTGTTCAGTTCTGTCAGGGCCAACAACATGTTCTCCTTTGTCTGCCCTGGTAACTCCAGCATGGACTTAAACCGTTCAATGTCCTCAATCACGACCACTCTCTGTTACAAAAAGGCAACATATTCTGCTCATCTCATATGTAAATTTGAAATAGCATTCCCCATTTTGTAATAGCGTTGTATCAATGGCCCAAATACAACATGTTTTTAGATTTATTTCAGCAACATCAATGACATTCGTTAACGTAACTGCTCATTATGAACACATAAACACTGGTGTCAAACATGCTGAATACTTACCCGTAAAGACTCAATTGTGGCTTGTCTATATACTTTCCCATGTGTAGCTGTTACCATCTTGGACTCATTTTTTGGTTGTCTTACAACAAATTTGTCCATTGTTGCAAGAAAATACTGATCACTTGTGTGTGTGTGTGGGTGTGTATAAGCTAGTTGGTAGAACCGTATACACAGAATTTGTTTCTCAGCACCGGTAAAGCTGCTTTCAAAGTTGATATCAGCGCAGTGAAACCAAACTATCTAACCACAGCTAAATGTCTACTGAAGAATAACTTCGCCATTTACAAGAAGATACCAATACAGAAAACTGCAACGTATTAAAATGCAATGGAGCTGGTTAGACTGTGCAATTCACCCGCAAGAAAGAAATGAAAACATCAAGGTAGATTGATGTAACCTAGCTATCAAATATGACACAAGCACTAAATCTCGGGATTTCTCGCCAGTCATGAAGTCTCGCGTAATGTTGCAGGTGATACACAAGAAGAACGAGGAAGACGGCTCTGCGGCTGAGCTGGACCGAGAAGCGATTGTGTAGAATTCAGTAAGCAAACAAACATGGAGGTGTGGAAGCTATGCGGGAGCGTCGTAAGCTTGTGTTGCCTTCTGGTCTGCACTGCAGCTTCTGCAGACGTGTTCGACGGTGTTTTGGGGAATACAGCTTCTTGTCATAAGACGTGCCAGATGACCTATAGTCTGCACACCTACCCCCGGGTCAGTATTGCTTTCCAGCTGCGTAACACGAATGTAGGCTAGCTAACGCAAAGTAAACACAAGTCCGAGCTGCTAGCACAAGTTAACTAACTGCCTGATATGGCGAGATATTGGCTTGCTAACTTAAGTTACCTGTCATATATTATATTTTTACTGTAACTAGCAAGGACTTGGAACACCGCTGAGTGCGTAACTAGTCAGATGTGTGTTGTCGGCCTACGTTGCACGATGTACATTAGCTAGCTGGATTGTTTACTTTATTTAGCAAGGGTATGTTGGCTATCTAACAATGGAAATTTGCGTTCCCATCTCAGAACAAGCTTCCTACTTCTACCTATCGTTAGGAAATAAATAAGACCAACTTGTTTGTTTTCGCCAAAAATGACTAGATAAGCAATGTGTTGAAGTGGTGTTGCGGATGTTGACAGCTATCTTGTAGCTACCACCGTTGATGCACCATGACTCTAACTTCGATACTACACAATTGCTCGTCTGCTCTGTATTTCGTCGTGACTTGAGGACAGTTTACTCTCTTACAGGAGGAGGAATTGTATGCTTGCCAGAGGGGCTGTCGTCTCTTCTCTATTTGTCAGTTTGTGAGTGAGGCCGAAGATCTCAATCAAACCAAAACTGAGTGTGATTCAGGTATCTGAATTGACTAGTACTCAATGCATCCAACATTTACTTTTTTTTTTTTTTTTTTTGAGCTGCTTCTCCAAACTTAATATATGTACACATTGTTCTGGACGATTATTTATAACTGTCATTGAACTGGCTGGCAGACCATGTGAAATTACACCCAAATGTTTCTGAAATATTACTAAAATAATTTTTAAGATGTGTAATTACCTAAACTCGTTGCATTGCAGCCACTGCTTGTGTTAATGGAAATGGATAGTGTCTCACTCATTCTTGCAGCTTCATTCCATAATAACATTTTGCATTACACCGTATTTGTCATATTTTCTCCTCCTAGCTTGCCGTGAGGCCTACGCCCAGTCAGATGAACAGTATGCCTGCAATCTTGGCTGTCAGAACCAGTTGCCTTTTGCCGAGCAGAGGCAGGAACAGGTAGTTACCTGGGACTTCACCAGTGCAACACATGTATTTTATTTATTAATTTTAAAGTAGGGGCACAAATGCACACAACAGAGGTCCAGTTAATTCATTTTGCAAAAAAGGGGTACTAATCCTCTGAAATATTCAGATGTAAAAAAATAGAATTCAGACAACAACTCCATTTCCACTGCTTATTTATGTAATTAAGAATCAACTCTAACTCATTTCGGAGCAATCAACAGAGGCCTTCAGACCTTCATCACAGAGAATGGATTGTCATTTAACCAGTTTTGTTAGCCATGTACTTCAGGTCTACTCTTTATTGTATGGAATTCCCCCATCTGTACACAATCTAGCAGGTTAACATAGCAGCATGGAAGATTCTTGTGTGTGTTACATGTTTGCAGGTGTGTTCATTTTGTAAAGACCTTTACTAGAAAGAACTTATTGGAGAAAAAAGAACCATAGTTGTTTGGAACTGCTCCCTTCAGTCAAGTCTAAAATGTAAAAATGTCCATCTTCCTCAGCTGCTCACCATGATGCCAAGGATTCACTTGTTGTACCCTCTGACGCTGGTGCGAGGGTTCTGGAATGATGTCATGAGCTCTGCCCAGAACTTCATAACCTCCTCCTGGACATTCTACCTCCAGGCTGATGATGGGAAATTGGTCATATTCCAGGTAATGTTTGAAACTGTAACTGTAAGAACCTTGTTTGTTTTCAGATGAGTATTAAGAGTGAACGTATGTAGAGATGATGTCTTCATGTATGCTTAACTGTAGATAATAGAAATGACTCTAATCAGTAATAAAATATGCACAAACTGAAGCATGCAATAAGCCTTTTAAACCTTTAGTCCGAGCCACAGATCCAGTTCATCCCCCAGTTCCAGCTACCCAAAGAAGAAATCCAGGAGGAACCACAGAGTCTGTGTATGTATACTGAATGAATTATTAAAACATTATAAACAGTGCATGGAAATTGACCATTTACTGGACATCAGATATATTTACATACTTTGGGAACAGCTGCATTTGCACCACATTGCATTGTGTCAGTGAGACTGACTCCTGTGCCTTTGTTGGGTGGTGCTCTTTGTTCTATTCAACAGATGAAGGACTGAGCAGCCCTGTGTACAAAGACTACCACCGGACCTTCGTCCAGGAGCGTGACAGGGACATGTACATGGACAAAAGTGACTCAGAGGATGACTACAACCTGTTCAGTTGCCTCTCAAGGTTGGTGTTGATCTGTATCTGTTTTAAGTGTAGTTGTTGTTGAGGGGAGAGGGTTTTCTGCTTATTAGAATTTGTAGCATTTTAACTGATTCTTCAGTGTGTGGTTATCACTGGTTCAGTCCAAACAGGTGTTAGGTGAAAAGATGACTTTTTGAAACAGATTGAATTGTGGAAAGCATGTCTAAGAACACAAAATGTTGAAGTTCATCATCAAATGTGAGCTTGTCCCACATAGACAAAAATATATTTAAAAAGTAACATAATTTTTATCCTTGCCCTTCCAGAACTATTTTTTCATTGGCCTTAATTTTGTGCTATGTTTAGTATGTATAACATGCTTCATAGTAATCTGCAGTTTTACCCTGGAGATACATTTTCACTTTTACATACTGTTGAAATGACTAATGACAATACCAACTTTATTTCTCAGCTCCTAATGCTAAGTGAATGAAAATTGTCAGTATCAATTTTTTTATAATTACAACATGTCATTGACTATTGTAACCCTAGTTCAGAGAACTGAAAATAATTTGGGGAATTGCATTCCTAACATGGCAACCATATTTCATTTGATCCTAAAATCTAGTCACCAACTCAACTCCCCAACCCCAAAATCATTTTGCATCCTGGGAAGCATTGGCAGGTCTTATTTCAGTTAAATACCCTTTGTGGTATTAGGTATTTCAGGCCAGATTTTGTGTATATGTTTGTTTTGGGAAGCCAAATCATCCTGTCAGATTTCATAAACAATAACAAGTGCATGAGAAATGTATGTACTTGCATAATCTTTACAGAGAGGTAAATGTTAGCAGAAGTAAGACCAACATACACATTGGCACTGTAAACATTAATATATCATGCCTGTTGTAATGCATAATTTCAGTCTCAGTAGAAAATAGGGCTGTAATTTGAGCAGTTAAGTGTGCTTTTGTCAGAGTTGAGACTTTTAATATTTATGTTAGCACTTGTGAGTCTCCACAACTTTTGCGCTCTCCCCAGGAACCCATGGCTTCCAGGCTGGATCCTGACCACCACTCTGGTCCTCTCTGTCCTGGTCCTTATCTGGATCTGCTGTGCTACAGTGGCCACTGCTGTAGACCAGTACGTCCCTGCAGAGGTGAGTCCTGCCTGCCTGCTGTTTACTGCTCCCAGGCCGTTGTCACAGTAGCACTGAAGGCATGGAGCTTCTGATTTCCACCAGCCGAATGATGTGCAAGCTGAATGTTGATTATTTAAGTACTTTAGTACTTTCGTAAATTCACATCTTGTTTGCAGTTTAGCACATCAGATCAAATCAGTTATAAGCAGTACTTTAGATTACATTCTTATTGATCGATGTGTTGTGTTTATTGTATGAATGAATAGATTATATATTAATTATAAAAGTATTCAAATCAGTGCATTTACTGGTCATGTAAAAGCATGACTGTTAGCTTTATTATGAAATCATGGAGAACATGGTTTGTGGTTAATGCATTTATGTTCATGTTTTGTAGAAGCTGAGCATATATGGGGATATGGAATGCATGAAGGACCAGAAACTGACCCCGTACCCACCATCGTCTCTGGTGATCATCAGCTCTGTGACAGAAGAGGAAGCTGGCCCACTACCATCAAAGGTCAACCTTGATCAGTCTAACATTTAGGGACTGCTGAAGTTCAAAAGGGGAAGGAAAAGGAGAGGGAGCTACCAATTTTTTTTCCAGTCTTACTCTTAGATCTTAGACATAATCTTTGAGATGTGGGGAGATGTAAAGAGGATTGATCTTAAAAAGTTAAATGGTGGGAAAGGCTTTCGATGCTTTTTGGATGTGTCCAAATGTAATTTTTGTTTTTCCTCCAGACCTCAGATTAGGGTAAGGGATATTCATTCATCATTGTGTGTCTGTATATTTGCACTTTTGTGGCATTACGCTACCAAAATGACACCACACACTTTCGCGGTGCAGGACTTGCTTTGTGCGGTGTCTGTCAGGCCCTTGTTTTGTTAATGTAGAAGTGTATGAAGTAATTAAGCTGTTTGAAGTAACTGGTTGTGTGGGAGGACTGGGCCTGAATTTTAGGTTTTGTTTGCCACTGTGAAACCCCAAAAATCAACATGTGGTGGGTTTTGACAGACTTGTACTAGTGTAATGTGCTTTCCTGAGCTTCAGTTATGTATTTTAACTGCACCAGTGTCTTTCCTTTTACTCCAATGTACTGTTTTTGCAAAAAGGCAAAAAAGTTATAACTCAGAAGATTGTGATTTACACACAAAATTTGTTGGGATTAGAAAATGAATGGGTGAATTTTGGGGTTATGGGGTTATCATAAAAGTGTACATCTTGACCCTCATGGATATTTTGAAGGTAGGCTATGCAGTTAGGGCTTTAGACATCCATAGGGATTTGTAACTTTTCTCTTGTATTTGTTTTCATTAAAATGGTTTAAAATAACCTCTTTGAAGTTGAATATGTCTGAGTGTTTATGAAAGGAGATTTTTGTCATTTGAATTCAAATACAAACTGAGGTATGAGAAATGATCCACCAGGTCCTTGTTATTTTCCCTTATGCATTCATATGTGTCCTTGTATATTGGCATCACACCACTTCAGCACAGAATGTGAACCATCAGATCTCACACAGAGGACGTTGGGGAGAGGGTAGTGAGTTGTTGATCAGTTAGTGATGCCATAATCTTAAAAGAGCTACATGACCTCTCCTCCTGGAATAAACTGCTCTCTTGCCACCCAAATACACAAGTAGCCTACAACATAACATTCCCCAAATGACAAGGGAAGAAAGAGTTCTCTAAATACATGACTATGCAAAGATTACACCGTTATAAGGCTACGGTAGTAATGCTGCCTTAATGCTGGTATCACAAAAAAAGTTATTTGACTATTCATGGTTAAATGAAGTCTCAAGAACACCAAAAATAGCTGCCCTTGGACAGAGCCAGAGATTACTGGATTAGATTTTTCACACAGGTAATAATGAAGTGTCATCCCTTTTCATTCAATAAAAGCAAATATTTCCCCCGTGTGCTGTAATATTTCAGAGATTCTCTGTATTGTTCAGCAATGGTTTCATTCACAAATACAGCTCTGAAAGGCACTTTTGGTTTTTCAACATTGTCAACTTTATTATCAGCATTACCAGTGTGCACTGCTTGTCTTCTCTTTAGTACTCTTGTGCAGGGATCACTGACTAAGACAACACTTCTGACATTCCACATACATCAGGATTTTATTTTAAATATATACACATTTCATTGATTTAAATACACCAGTTATATGAGTAAATTTGTCTGCCAGGATAAATGTACTCCTATAAAACATGTAAACTTCTGTTTAGTGGCTTTTCAAAGCAGGTTACAATACATCACTCTTGCAGTAAGTAGAGGATGATGCAAATTTATTTTAAGTAAAGCTGACTGACTGTGGCAGTTCAAACCTCCCATCCAGTGAATGCTCAGTATTGTCCTCAGTAGCTGTTCAGCAGGTCCCAGTCCTCCACAGTAAGAGACTTTGAGGCAACTCTCTTTGCAGGTGGGGCTGAATCATTGCTGCCATCTGTTTTAGAGTCTAACATCCATTTTCTTTTCTTTTGTGATGGTGACTCTGTCAGTCCGCTTGCATTTCCTGATGCTTGTATTTGGTTGTTATGAGCTGGTTTACAAAACTGAATCCGCTTGCTGCAACCCTTGTCAAGCATCATTGTGGAGGATGTTCCCTGTGTTTCTTGGATAGCCTTGTGTCGACCATCTGAGATAGAGATATCGACAAACAGAAGAAGAGTAAACAATGTCAATGTACAAAATGGAGAAACAAGTGTGTGGTGAGTGATTCTGAGCATTGAAATTGCAACTGCAGTGAACTCACAAAATCGAAGTGCCTCCTTTCTTGGCTCTGCGTTGTTTTTCTTTGGCTTGGATAATTCTGACATATGAATTTCCCACTGGTCAACAATCTAAAAAAAACAAATTGAAAAGAAGGTTGTGTGTCATTACATTACATCTAAAGCATCTTTATCAAAAGTAAGATTTTAACTATTTCTGATAAATGTATTGAGCATGACACACGGTAAATCCTTTCTGCTGTTCTTAAATGTTACCTGTTCAGCCCAGCCCAGTGTTTTACAGTGTCCATGACAGAAGTCTTGCAGCAGGGCTTCAGAACAGACAAATCCCAGCTTCTTTTGTAGGGTTTGACACAATGAGGTGGTGAGCTGAAAATGAGATCAAACCAATAAATCATGCACTAGGCACAAACTACTCTCATGCCATTCAGAAAAACTACAACACTAAATGCTGGAAAATACTAGGAGGAAACATTTAATGTGTTATTGTTTCATAAAGAGCCACGTACATCATAAAAAGCTTGAATTTAGAAGCTAGAGCATTGCTACAGCACCTCCATATTGGTTTCTGAGATGTCCAGCCCCCGTAGATTTGGAAAGCATGACAGATATCCAACCACCTGCTCGCTGATGGGGTTCCCTGTGAAGACAGACCAGTGGTGAGAGACTAAGAACTTCTATACTATACTAAGAGTTGCTATATGTTGTCAATAACTGATTAGCCTGAAGAATAGCTTACGATCTGATTAGTTCAAAAACTGTGAGTCACAACTTATGCATCACAGTTCCACCCACTGAAGGGTCTGCAAAACCCCTCTCTCTTCAAAAAAATATTGCTTCTCTGAAACTAGTGAATACAACTAGAGGTATGTTTTGGAAACATCTGAACACATTTTCCATAAACAGATTTTCAGGGCAATATACTACAGTGTACAAAACTTGGACACAACCGTGTCCTCTATCAGAGGATGTGTCAGGCTTCACATAACGTACAAGACAAGTCAAGCAGCTGAAGGTTTTCAAGACCCTTCTTCATCACTCTGACTGGTGCTGTCAGCTTTTGAATGCCTCTGTTGGAGAGGTGATTATCCCCCAGGGACAACTGGACAAGACTGTATGGTAGAAAAATTTAGTTTTACTAAAATACATGGGTTGACTGAAAACAAAGACATAACATGTTACATCAATGACATCACTGTCCTTCACACATTGGCATGCACAGCTTCTAAATGTCAGTATAACATCAAGGTTTCAACTTTTCTGTGGTTTTCTTAATTTACATACCTGGACAAAGTCTCTGAGGTAAGGTGCTGAAGAAGTTCATGGTCATCTCCAAGTTTACAACCAAAAAGGTCTAAACACTGAAGACACTGGAATACTTTTATCTCCTCCAGTTTTTCAGACACAAGGAGAAACCTTGAACACAGTTGAATGGATGTCGTTTGAAATTGGACTTTTCTGTAAAGAAGTAATAGTTTGGATAAAGAAGTGTACTGCGACGCTTCATTTACCTGTTCCTTAGACACAGTGACTTGAGCACAAGGTCCCCATAGGCTTCAGAAAATACCTGCAAAGCCCTTTGTCCATAATCTGTGTCTGAAAATTTTTGTTTAGCCTCCGCCGCTCTGAAGAGTCGTTCTGCCATTTGTTCGGGGAAACCAAGGAGTGAATCTATGTATTGAACATTTTCAGCTATAAAGAGTAGAGAAATATTAAATAGAGATTTTACAGAATATCGAAGGCTGCCTTCTTTATTGTATGTGAAGACGAAATGTTCTTTCCTCTTCGTGTGGGTGCCTGCTTGAACGCGATCTTCCACGCACAGCTCCACAGAAAATTCTCTCCTGAAAAGTCGGGAAGGCTTTGTTGTTCTGAAAGACCATGCTTCCTTTGCAAATACCGGTTCATTTACGGAACGCAATATACCTTTTTCGCGAATATATACAGGGCCACACTCATTCTGAGTTTGTTCACTGGAAAACATCCTTAAGTCGCCTGCAGAACTGTAACTGTATTGCCGTCAAGCTTGCTAAAACATTATCACATGGGGGAAATAAGGGCGACAAAAGTTACTAGATCAGCTGATTTTAATGAAATACTATGCACCAGTATTTCTGCTAACAGTATCCACTCTTTTTCTACGTTGTCTTATTTTCTGGAGCTATGCGAATCCTTAAAAGGTAGTCACACTTAAGCTACAAACACACCTGCCTAGCCAAATATTTCAGTTTGCTTACATATCATATTGATTGCTTCACATAGTGCCCTAAAATTGCTTGACTTGCTTGTTGGTCCAAGCAGCTCATTTTTTTCTAACTGTTGTATCGCCAGTCTTCCTTCCGCTTCCACTAAATTAACGTGAATTCTAAGCATAATGATTTCTAACATGGAAACGAATTGCGTGTTGCGATTTCCCCAGGCTATGCAAACAATGAAATGTTCACTTACAATTTGTGTTATATGTTGTTATTGTTGTATATTTATTTAACAATCCTGAAAATAAAAAGGCAGTGTATTTCGGAAGTATTTTACCGGCACACATGTGCTCTGGCAATACTCCCCCAGCTTCTCATATCTTATATTCGTTCTTATTTTCCCTTCTTTGCTTGTATCTTTGAAACTACCCTCCATCATAATTTACCCCACTCTTCCTTGACTTGGATGTCTTTGTTCGAAGGAAAATGTAAAATCCAAAATTTTGGTCGCTGGTGCTTTAAGAAAATATTCAGCGGAGAGCCTCACTTCCTAAACAAAACATATGACGTATTTACTAAGCGACAAGATGTGCTGATGTTTGTCAACGGATAGTAGGTTCGTATGGAGTTTTGCATGCAAAAGACTTATAAATATGTCTGGAAACTTGTTCTCTAAACGAATGTCATGAATGAGCTCTTGCATGTTCAGTAGTTAACCAAGTATGTACATGTTTGAACAAAACCTCCATCAGTTGAGTGTGTTTATGGAGTTGCATTCAGTGACGTTTCGGGCCTTGATGATGTGGAAGCCAGTTTGCGTTAAATGGTTTCGCTTAATAGTAACTCTCTTGCTTCGTCACATATTTTCTGAACGTTCCTAAATTATCCACGGAAACATACATGGAATCTAACTAATGTTACCTACATCGTTGCCTACAATCTGTTCTTCCAGATTTGAACATACGTCATTATACGCTATATTTTCCATTGGCAGTTACGTAACATGAGATCTCAAATTCGTTCAAACGATCAGATGTTGTACCACTGGTGTCCTACTTGAACGCTTCAAAATCTGAAAGCAGTAAAATAAAGAAACCGCAACTGTTTTGTCATATTGTGCAATATGCACGAAGGGGTGTGTGACAGTCTTTGGTGATATGCCTTTTTCCTGATGCCTGTCACCTGAGTTGTCCTGTCCTTTTGACTTTTCCAGCTTGGGATGGTTTTCATTCCATGACTAATGCATAGGTGTCTCAAATGACAATGCAACGAAACCATTTCTACGAATAATCATAGATTATTTTCTAATAATCATCAAAAGTAATGAATCCATGGAGGTTTTAGGATACCCCAAGTCTCAGTGGCTGGTGGGCTGAATGTTGCGATTGAATCATTAAACATGTAGTTTGCTGTTCTTATAGGATCTAACCTGTTTTTTTTTTTTTTTTTAAATTGTAGATAGTGTTTTGCATTCTCTATCAGGAGTGGAATATCAACTGTAGGAATGGCTGCTGTTGATGATTTGCAGTTTCAAGGTGAGCAACTTAGTGTAATGTATTTGCATAAATCAAAATTTAGAGTGTTTTAAGACCTGCATGTACAATGATTGCATTCATTTGGGATTAACACATAACGTTTTGCAATTCTTAGAATTTGATGATGCTGAAAACCTGCTGGCTGCCAACAGAGATGCCACCACCATCAGTATCGGGGATCCGAGCAGTAACTCACAGAAACAGAGGAGAGTCACAAGCGCCACGCCGAGGGAGGAGGACGATGACCTTCTAGGGCATGATGACTCGGACAAAACAGAGGTTAATCAGACAGCTTGTTAACGAAAAGATCTGTTACTGTGCTGTTTTTACTCAACATGTAACATAGTGCCTGTGGCTAATGTGGCTATTTTCTTGTAGCTGCTTGCAGGTCAGAAGAAAAGTGCTCCATTTTGGACATTTGAATATTACCAAACATTTTTTGATGTAGAGACTCATCAGGTACAACGTTTAATTATAGTAAATTGTTGGCACCACATTTACTTGTTAATACAACATGACATCTGGTAAATCTTTTACTCTTGTTTTTTTTTTTTTTTTTTTTTTTGTAACAGGTGTTGGATAGAATTAAAGGGTCAGTTCTGCCATGGCCTGGTAAGAACTTTGTTCGTCTCTACATCCGCAGTAATCCAGACCTTTATGGTGAGTAACTCGATCGCAGCAGCATTAAATCTAGCCGTTGTTAGCACTATTTCATTACTCAAGTTGTGTAGGAAACAAAAGTGAATGTGAAAGATAACCTGCTGGGACCTGAGCTGCAAGCGAACGCTGAACGCACTCAGTTGCTCTAATCCCTGACAACCTCACTTACATTTGCTCAACTCACTTTGGATGCCAAATTCATGTCACAGAAACCAGATCCTTTTTTTAATTCTTGTCGAGAGCTTATGTGTGTATGTCTGCATGCACATTTTTAAAATAATTCTCTAGTGTTAAGTTTGACTTCTGTGATAAAGTAAAATACTTTTGTTATCAGTAGGCAGTATATCCATCCAAGTGCATCCAGGTCAATTTTAGGTTGTCTGTTTGAAGTGTCAGTGTGATGGTTCTTGGTAGAGGCTGCTCATTTGCATGTTCCTCGGCTTACCTGTGTGTTTTCAGGACCCTTCTGGATTTGTGCAACACTCGTATTTGCCATTGCAATAAGTGGAAACATTTCTAACTTCCTTGTGCACCATGGTGTACCTGACTATCACTATGTGCCTGAATTCCGGAAAGGTAAGTCATTCTGACATTTTACATTTTATTTATTTGTTTGTTTTGGCATTTTATTTATTTCTAAAATAAACTACACAAATCTTTTATCTGAAACAAAGACTCAAAGTTGGTGGAAGTTTTAAAATGTTTATACATTGGAATTTTTAATTATTAAATATTTAATTATGGTTATGTATAGTAATAATTGCTGTACATTATAATTAAAACAATAATTGTGTAATGAAAAGTTTTGCTTCCTTGCTATGACTTAACCTCAGAAAATTGACTTTAGTTGAGCATTCATATGCATCTAACTTGATAATAAAAGCACTCTACAATTACAGAAATATTTCTGTCAATATTATTTCCGCTAGTACTCTGTTATTATGCAGTTAGCATAACATATTCACAGCAAGTACTTTGCTGACACTGTTGCAGACATGGGGAGAGGGCAAAGTTATGCAGGTTTCAGTTTTCTAAAATTCTTTTTGGAATTGGTAGCCTGTGCACTGTGCATTAGTTTGTCTTCCAAGCAAATGTCTTGAGTTTGAAATATCAGATCTTCTGAACCATTTATTTAGTACTTGCTTCTATAGCTGACACCAGACCCCCAGTATTTATGCTGTGTGAACGTGTGCTGTGATTTAATTTAGTACTTACTGGCGCTTGTTTCCTCAGTGACCATCGCAGCCACAGCCATCTATAGCTATGCCTGGCTCGTTCCTCTGGCTCTCTGGGGTTTCCTCATGTGGCGGAACAGCAAAGTCATGAATTTAGTGTCTTACTCCTTTCTGGAGATTGTCTGCGTCTACGGCTACTCCCTCTTCATTTACATTCCTGCTGCGGTGAGAGAACTATGGCGTCTCATTATGCTTCCCTTAATGCTTCTTTGTTTTTGCTTTACTTAAACATGTGTTATATTTTAAATACCATTTAATGTTAGATAGAGTATGGGGGGAGGGAGGGAACATCAGTGAAACTGCTATCTGTACTGCCTCGACATTTATGGTGGATACTCAGGTAAAGTATGTTACTTAAAGATAGGACCGCAGTCTAACCCTTGGGCTGAAGACCTACAACTCACAGAATCATATTCTGACAGTTAAACATACCTGTACTCCATATGCTAATTTCCACCCCAGATATAGCATTTCATTTAAACTCCAGTAAAGTTTATGCTTTGTGGAACAGAGGTACAGCAAATAATGTTCACTTTATTGATTGCCTCAAGTGCAGTATTTGTGAATGGAAGCATTTGGTCATAGCATTGGTCCTGCACCAGGTCCTTTGGATCGTTCCCAATGAGACAGTGAGGTGGATCTCCGTTGTGGTTGCCATGTGTCTCTCTGGGTCTGTACTGGTGATGACATTCTGGCCAGCAGTCAGGGATGACCACCGCAAGATCGCCATTGCAACTGTCTCGGCCATAGCAGCCCTCCATGTTCTCCTTGCTGTCGGCTGTAAGGTAAGTTTGCGATAGAGGATGCACACCTCTAATATTAATGTGGACTGTAAACATCTGTAATAAGGCCATTTCAAAAAGGAAATTGATAACTAATGTATTATTTTTACACTTGAAAGGATGCTTATGGGTCTTTCCATCTAAAATACATATTTGCAGTACAGTGCAAGCAATAGTTGTACCACTTTCTTCAGATTGTCACACTGTACAGTTTGAATCACTATCATGCCTTTGAACTCTAACACCATGAATTATTCACAGTGCTCTTTGTAGTTCACATCCTGTGGAATTTTTGGACATAAATTGCATTCTCCCGCAATGTTGTCTAGTATAAGGAGCAGTGAAACAGAAAATAGATAATTAGCTATTAAGATTCAAATGTTAGAATCAGTCACACATTCAGATTTCTAATGAAACCAAATCTGTTATGATGAACCTCCTAGCCTAAAGCTGGCTGTGGTCTGACCTTAAGCACAGGTGTATTCTGGAGCGTGTGTTTGTGTGAAAGGATTATATACTAGTGGGTGTCGAGTTAGTTTTCCCTAGAGGATTCTGCTCACGGAAACAATGACAGTCACTGTTCACCAGAATGCAGAACTGCCAGTCCGTGTACTTTCAGGTGTGGATACCTTCAGATCAGATATCACAGTTACCATCAAAGGCCTTAATGGCCATGGGGCTCTGCTGGGGTGGGGTGGGGGGACAGTAACTCTGGATCGGAAATAGGTTGAGAATGTTTTGCTTAATTTATACAGGAGTATTTCTTTGACTCCCGGGAGGCCGAAAATCCCAAGACAGATGGTGCAGCTTCTTTGACAGAAAAGATAGCGCCAACTATGAAGAATCACTCAATGTGAACAGCTTTTTGAGGTACTGTTAAACAAAGAAAGCTGTAAGAATTGCTTATGTAAATATTTCATACTACTTATGAAATAAGGGCTGGTTGCATATCCACATGTACAATAATTAATGTAATTTTGCTGTAATTGTAAATGTTTTCGTATCATAGATACTTCCATGTGAAGTTCTGTGGAGGTATAATTAAATTCACCAAAGTTCATGTAGTGATTGAATTCACTCTTCCAAAAATATGAAAAGAAGAGTTCAGCATTGTTATGTATGCACACTTCAATCAAACATTTTCCCTGACATTGTGACTGTAATCCAACACCTGGGACTGACTTCCTGTACATGATTTCTTCTTCCTAATGCAAGTGTTACTGTTTTTTAATTGCAGGTTCTCCTGTTGCCTTATTACAAAGAATCAAGTTGCAGTGCAGGTGAAGTCATTGTGATGTCTGTCAACACTGCAAGGTCTCTGTAGTGTCTACTTTCTGAAGAGAAAATCAACAAGGCTCAGCTTTGGCACTTCAGGAAAGAGCACTTCTGACATGGCGGGTATTTCTATTAGTTTTGATTTGAAACTGCCTTAAGGACATATAGTTGGGTATGTTGTTACAAAGTAGGTTTGACATAAACATGGTGTCTGTAACTGTAAATCGTTGGGTGTTTGAATATTTATTTGCTCAATGAAAATGATACATCCATAAAATTGTTTACTAAATGAAATCTGGAAACAGATTGAGTCATTTTATTATGTAATGTTTTACTGTGATCTGTTCGTAATCATTAACTTTGGTCAGTTATTATCTGAATGATGTACTCATTTCCTTTTCCCATTCCAGCACTATTCTAAATGAGAATGCAATGCTGTAATTCTGCTGTTTAACTGCATATATGCAGGGGCATCATAAGGCGGGTGCTATGTTTTTACTGTGTCTGTCTATTTTTATAACCAAAAATCAAACAGGTTGCTATGCTAGAGGCAGAATACCAGGGCTGATGTGTCAATTATGCCAATTTTACAATATGTTATTCATTACGAATAAAGTACACTGTGTAAAAAAAAAAATGTGTCCCCATTAGCTTGAATAAAAATGAACATTTCCCCATGCTAGTTTTCAGTTGAATACACAATTTTCTGTGAGGACTTCAGGTGAAGTTTACAGGCGTCACCAAGTCAAACTGCTGTTTAAACATGTTTTGTCTTGTTATATGCTTATATTGTGGAATTCATACCTAAAGTATCAACAATGCTACTGGTTTGTGTAGGAAAACATGCAATGTGTTCGTATGCAAAATACTAATGATTAACAGTGAAATGCTCTGAGGAAGCAAACCTTTGGATGACCGGAGTTTACAATGGTGATAACAAAGTACACCTGTCCTATTGAAGATTTAAATATTTAAGGGAAGGATTGTAACTAATATGGATTCCCGTAACTACAATGTCACCAGATGAGCGCTCAGCTGATCATGAACCTTTTTTCTGATTGTTTTGATTCCAGCAATCAATCAATTTGAAACTTAGTATAGCACTCTGTACAAAAGATATAATCTACAGTATCACTGTTTTGTGCCAGGCTAATCTAATCCACTGGAATGTGTTATTTATATCTTCTTTTATCCCTGAGAAAAAGAAAGAGCAATGCACCTTTTGTACATGTTGAATTTAAATGGAAAGTTTCAGGGTGTTTGATGTGAATAGTCTTTTAAAGTTTACGCTTCTAATTAACAAAATAGAAAACTGTGTCACTTGAAACTGTGTCAATAGTGTGGTTTGCCCTAATTAATGGTCATTCTAGCCTTAGCTTAGAGTTACACTAGGGGCTGGCTCTCAAACTGATAACTAAGTCAAATGCCGGACTCAGCTAGGGCTATACACAGTTCTTATAAAGGACAACCGCTGCCTGAATTTGGGAAATAACTTTTTTACCTGTGGATTATAGAAGTCTTGAGTGTTTTTCCAATATCGCGGAGGACCACGGTGAATCTAATAATGGCCTAATATCGTATATTTTCGATGCCACCCCAACAGTAATCAAATTGTTACAATGCTTTTGTGATATTATTCAGATTTATTTATTAGTTATGATGGCCGCCGCGTCGACAGCAAAGGTGGAAAAAGTGACTAAATACGAGACTTTAAAACTTCTTGAAAAATGCAAGAAAGAGAGAGACGAGGCAATACATAGAGAAAACCTTCTGAGGGATAAACTGAGGAACTATGAATCCAGGATAAGGTCAACCGAAGCTCTTAAACAGAAACTTAAGAACATGTCTTTGGACAACAAGGAACTACGGAGAACGGTGAAAACACTCAGGGCGGATCTGGGTTTGGAATCCAGTCCCAAATTTCAAGGGAAAACCACTAAGGATATAATCAACGACCTGCATGAAAAAGAGCGTCAATGCAGTTCCATGGTTGAAAGAGCGGGGAAGTTGACTCGGACCATTGATGAACTTACATCTGAACTAGCCAACACTGTAACATCAAAAACTCTCTTAGAAGAGCAAGTAGAATCCCTGCAACAGAACCTTAAGGACATGACTAATAACCAACGCCGCTTGCTGAAGCTTTGGGAAGATAAGAAAGCGCAGAGAGAGCAGCTGTCTCTCCCGGCAATTGGTCAAAGACCCGGCCAGCGACCTCTTGTTAATAAAGCCATGCAGACCGACATGTCCATCAGCCCAGCCCAGAAGCTGCCTGTTAATGCCTTTGAAACTAAACAAGGCCGACGGGACACAGAAAGAAATAAGTCCAGTTTAGAAAAACGCAATATTTTACAAAACGGCACTCTAAGAGAGAGGACATCCTTAATGCACCCTGAACCAAAAAGTGTTCCAAATTAGTCGAGACTAGGAACTTTTCTGAATAATGAACAATAGAGATAACTATGTTTTTTATGCTAATTGAAATCATGAATTGAATTCCCACTGATTATGAATTTTGTCGTTGGATATTAAAATTAAAGTGATTGTTTATGGCATCGGCAATGCAACTATGGTTAGAAATATATTTGGCCATGTAAAGAGACCATAAACACTAAAATTATTGATGTTTTCTGTCATTTATGGTATATCAACTTACGAACAACAGAGTATTGGAAATGCATTTCAGTTGACCTGCTTTAAAGTGGTTAGACCGTCAACAACAGGTGAGTAACACTGTCGATTAGCATAGGCCACTTCACTTGAAATGTTACTACTGCAATGAAATACGACCCTTTAATAATCACATTTCCCCATTATCAAGTGTATAGCCTGCAGCCAAAGTCATATAATCCTACATCATAACAATTCTCAGCCATTTATTTCCACAGTGGTACTGAGTCTAGATTAGTGCCCATACTTCTGTCTTTGCACAATTATGTGGTTAATAAGTGGGGTTTTTCCTGATAAAGAGGTTTGAGATACCAGTCATGCATACATTTGGAGAAGGCAGAGAGTAGTCTGTATGACTTAATATTTACATTTACATTCCTTTTAAAAATGGATGTGAATCTTTTTTTTTTTAATAAGGAATCCTTCTGGATGGTAAATCAGTGCATTCATATGTAGAGAACATATCTTCTTTATGAAGATGGAGCTTTTTGGGGCTGTAATTCTCTATAAATATATTGTGTTCATGTAAAAGGTGTAGAAATAGTTTTCAGAGTGAAAAGAGTAAATATCTGTGTTTTCTGCAGGCAGCTGGTGTCACCACATTCCTTAGTCTGCTGAACCTGTGACTGAGCTGAATCACTTCCTTGGCTGAAGAATCAGGCAGAACTCACCATGCATATCTTATCCAACACACTGCTGTGTAAGAGCAGAAACATTTGGAGGGAGAACATGGAGTGAGGGTGGCATGAGTGTTGCTGTAATAAACCAAAGTTATATGTTTTTCATTAAGAGAAAAGTACTATGAATTCATTCTGTTTTAAACCAGTTACACTCCATTAATAACATTATGCAAAAATACATGCACAATTAATCCATGTAAATGTAATTTATGTAAGCATTTATTCAACCTTATTATCACACAGCATGTTAACAAACTGCATATTTGATGTCCCTTTCCAATTACATCTACTTGGCAACAGAGCAGATGAGTAAAAGTGCATTTTGGTTTGTGTGATAAAATATTGTATGTTTATGTATAGAATCGTTGTTAACTGGAACTATATTGTGCAGTGAGTCCTAGAGACCAGTAGGTGGCGGCACTGGTCCATGTGATATAGGAGCAGTTGTAGTTTTAAGACACTAAATAATTTATTCACCCCATTCCACCAAATCTGCTTCAACAGTCTCAAGTTGTAAGAATGACAACACAGGCTGTGCATGGCTTTACTCCTTGCATTCCCTGCTGGGCTAGCTAATGTCTGCTTCTCCACTGGTTTTATGTGTTGTGATCTTCTCATGAAAAAAAAAAAAAACTTAACACACTGAAATATACGTGGAGTGCTTATCCGCTCGTCTGTCAAAATACATGCCTCTTTTACAATAAAGCACGTATATGTGCTTTATTTGTATATTAAAATTTTAAATTCATTGACGTTGAGAGCATTCAACGGCATAAAATGTACAATGTATGCCATAAGGGACATCAACTTTTACTGAATATATAAATGAATCAGAGTTATTTTTGTATGATATTGAGCATAAACTTATATGTGCTTATGTGTTCTGTTATATTGTGTCCTATCAGTCATGCAGTTTTCCAATTAAGCATAAGTTCATTACACAAATTAAACAGTTTATGGCCATTTACTATCCATTTGATCACAGTATGACATTTCTTGTAGGTACAGCTGTCTTTGGATTCATGATCTCAGCAAAAAATGTAGCTTGACTGCCAGATTACATATATCTTTGGACTCACTCAGTAATTAAAGCAGAGGTTGACATGGAATCCATTTCAGACATGGACCTCTTTGTCCTCTGCTTGCTTAGAAAAACCCTTGTCTGTTCATTGGGCTCACAGCCATAGAAACCCACACTTCATCCCAGCCTTTCTCATGAATATTCAATGAGGCTCAGGTTGTTAACAGGGCATTCGTGACATCATCACTGTGTGTCCTGCTGAAATTAATTGCATTGTTGGTTGCCATCTTGTACTACAATTTAAGTTCTGCATTGATAAGAGACCCTTGACACACACCTTAAGTGTCAAGAGAAATCTTTTGAAAATGACAGTGACAAGTTTCTCAAGAGAGACAGATGTATGAAATCTGTGAGACCTAACTGGAATAGCTGGCTGTCAAGGTAAAGGCAGTTGAGGTGGCAGAATCTGGGTATAAACATTATTCTGATGATAATTTTATGCATTTACCGCTTATTCCTTAGTAGACACCTGCACATTATCATAGTGCTGTATTACTGAGCCTGTTTCAAAGGAAATATGTAGAAAATAAACACTTCAATCAATGATCAAAACTTAACTGACTACAGTAACAAATTCACATTTTACAAATTCACATTCCATTTAATTGGTTGGAAGGATGAAGGCTCTTAGCACCAGTACACCCAAAATCATTTATGTCTGTAAGCACTAGGACCAAATACTCTGTATTATGTCCAGAGCTTCTTTCTTCATTTTTTATTTGGATGTGAGCTTGCAGTAGATCGTTTAGTAAGAATATGAATTGAAATTGATGCATGCAAGCAGTTGCATTATGATAAATTAACAGAATGATTTCCAGTGTGCTGCTCTTCTCCTGAACTGCACCCAGTGTATCTCTAAGGTATGTGATAATGTAAGTCTCTCCGTCTCTCTCCAGTACTTTATGAATTCAGACATTACACCACATGTACACTTTGTTTTGGTTTGATCTTATCTAAATTGACTCGAGGTGATCTGTGGTGCTTAAGACACACAAATAAGCCCAATGCCTTAAGATGACAGTCTTGACAGTGAATGAAATGCCTGTTGTCCTAATCACTTTGTCCACAAGAGGGTGACAGAAGTCCACATAGGTGTTATATCAGGTTTTTCATGACATTTCCATGTTGCTTGTGCATAGTCTAGTAATTCCAACTCAGTCAGATATCTTTAAAATAATAAATCATGTACATTTATTTGATGGTGATAATGGTTGTTGTTTTAACTTGCACCTCAGGGAAAATGTTTAGTTAGACAACAGGATGCACAACATCAGTGCTGCTTACTATTCAGATTTTCACTGTTAATACTCTGCATTTCCAACACAGTTCTTGAGGAATATTGATTTATTTTCTTTGCAAACCCATTCATTTTCCATTAGTTAAATATGGCTGACAAGCTCAGTGTTCACACACCAGGGAGATATGTTGTATGTTTCATGCTAACCAGAGCTGCACATTGAGATTTGTGGAGGGGGCGAGGGTCCTTTATTTTGGTCACATAGTTGGAAACCTTTTTCAGACAGGACTTGAGTAGGGGAGGGTGGAAAGCTGAAAGGTTTTGGTGACTGAATACTAATGAGTTCACATGGAGGGTTTTCAAGAGATTGGGTATAGAGGCATTGGAATGAGTTTTATACAAACCAGCTCATTACTTTCAACACATATTCAAACTAGATAACAGTACTAGCTGCTGGATGTGTGCGACACAACTATAAAATACAGGTGTTTGGATAAGTGAAGTTTTAAAGAAACATAACCCTCTGTTCTGTCGTCTTTTCTAATGAAACACACACTGAGATCATCTGCCCTCTGAATTATAAAGTTTACAACAGTAACTTTGAAATTGTACAGTTTGTAAAGCACATTAAAATGAGCAAACTGAATATACAATGAACAATTTGAACTGTCCTATATTTAGCCTACAACTTTTGACATTAGTTATATCCTGTATATTATCTTATTCCCACTTATTCTCAGAGAATATTCCCACAGAGAACTGCTCTCCCCTAAAAATGATAAAGAATGTTAGTCCTGTACAGGTGGAATGAAATCTCTGTTAGCTACAATTTTATTTGTCTATGTTACGTAGTATGTACGCTGCTTCATTTCCATTTACTAGTTTCAATAAATTCCATATTATGATGCAGAAATGCACACTTCAATATTTTTTTAAATAAGTACCTTACTTTTGTGCTTATTTCGCTTCAGTCTAATTAACGTGGACCCATAATGACCTCTTTCCATTTTATGTATGGACAGGCATTTGCCATTGCTTATCCCCTCTTCTAATGACCCAGCTGGTTCTAATCTTTTTAAACAATATTTACACTGGGGCTTACATTACATGTAAATCTAAGGCTGTTTTAACAGCTTTAGTCAGAAATACCTTTTTCTTGTCCCACACAATAATGAATTATGTTTGCAAAGTCTATTTATAATGCTGTATGGCATGCACACCATTCCCCATATTTGGGGAACATTGCAATATAGCAGGTGTTTATGATGAAGTACCAACCTTGGATTTCAGTGGTGAGAGATATTTGTTGAATGCTTTTTCAGATACATTGACAGACATTAGACATAGCAGTAAGTGGTACTGAAAAAATAGTTATATTCCTGACAATCAGCTGACTATGCGCAGTTCCCTGCGCACATTTTCTCATACTAGACACAGCCTGATCAGCCCTCAAAACCAGAGGTAGAGTATCAAGCAAAGCAGCTCAAACACAATACTGAGAGTAGTATTTCACAAATGGCAGCATCATATTTTATTACCTTTCATATAATACAATACCGTCCACACATACAAAAATGTATAACTAGCAGTAGTTGTTATAGTTGTTTGACTGAAAGCATAAGATGACGCACAATGGTTTATGATTTTGCAAGTTGATGAAATGTTAAAATCACTTTGGTAATGTTTGTGCACGGGGTACATTCATACACGTGTGTGTAAATGCATTTGAGTGCACACGTGTGTGTGTGTGTGTGTGTGTTCTAGTTGTAATTTAAGTCTCATGGAGGCGAAGCGTATCGCCCCGCAATAACCTCTGCCATCCCTGAGTTACTGTAACGTCAGTTGCGAGGCGAATCTGTTAATGAGGACAACTGGATTTCAGTGTCACATTGTGTTTTACACTCCACAGCATTACAGGCTGTGTCCTAAAGGAAATCGGCAAATATCCCTGCCTATATTAGCTTTCTCATCACAATGACGATGCATAGTTGAAACAGTGTAATGTTTCTGAACTTATACAACTTATTTTAACTCATACAACCACTGACTGCGAAACATCATTTCCTTTTACCTTCAATGAGGGAGGCAGGTAAATATGAATCTGATTTCTGATTTGTAGAACATCTTGGGCTCATATTAAGCAAATGTTGATTATCAGGAATTTATGTTTGGCGATGTGTTTATTGTATGTTCAGAATGACAGACATCTTAACGGGTAATTTGGCATACTCTATCTAAAACTTGAAACAGTGACTAAATAAATACGTAAGCAGTTTGGCCAATTTCCTATTCAAAACATGATACCTGTGTAATTTTCTTCGGTCTGCGTAAACAACCATATTGCGAAATCGAGGTATTCTGTTCGGAATGGAATGCTCCTTAGTGAACGGATTGTTTCTCATGTTACCGTTTCGAAATTAAACAAGAAATTTGTCTTATTAAGTGAATATCTGGCCAAGCTTTCACTGACTTAAACTGCGTTAATTCCCTCTTTGTGACATGAAGTAGCGAGCGAGTTTTGTTAAATACGCTTGTCCTATAGAAGATTGTTTATCTACTTTAATTGAGTTTGCTAAACTAAAAAATATATACAATGACGTAGCACGACAGACTCGTTAATCAGTGTTAGATTATTGGTCTTGGCATTTTAGACGCCTGATAATTTGGATTGAGAGGATTGTTATTTCATATTCAGCACGTACATGAAATACGTAGACTATATTTTCTTTTTGCGTTTAACTGAGCTAGCTTTTTAACCTACGACATTATATACATCTAAAAAGTGCTCAAATAAAATGTCGAGAGCGATAGTCCGGAGGGTGATAGAAATACAGTTCGTGTTTGTGTTGGAGTTTGTGTTTTGTGTGTACGTCATACGTTCATCAGGACGACTTTGAGAGGACGTACACATGCCTTACAGTTGCCAGTGATGGTTTTTTCAGCCTACAACGAAGCTTGAATTAGTACATGGGAGGCAGGTGACAACAAAGTGCTGCAGAAGACTGGAAATTACTGAGGGGTCAGTTCACGATGAGGAGTTTTGAGGAGTATGGGTAAAGTGAATCAGGTTTATTGTGTCAGCTGTATTCGTTTCTGGTTGTAAAGTTTACACCCCTCAATCACATCTGCCCAATAGATGAATTTGCATGAATCAAGTGTCATTCATGCTGAGTTTTTGAAATCTATTTCTGAGAACATGCTTCCTGAAAACAGCAGTGTGCCATACAAGCTTGGTCTGTGGACTTGGGAATATATCCAGGTGTTAAGCCATCCCACAGCAGTGTGCGGAAAGTGACAGTGGTGTTTAGCAGTTGCAGCTGATTTCTTTTGGTTCTGGGTAATCGTGGAAAAGGTAAAGTGTATTGGTGGTTGCAGTGGGGTTCAAAGGTCGCTCATGAACCAGCAACTTAGCAAAGAATTAGATAAATAAAATCTAAAACCCAAGCTGTTTTGCAGTTTTATATGAAATATGTTTAGCATACGTATTATAAGTAGCGGTTAATGTGTGATGGTGAGAATTTATGGTAAGGGCAAACATTTTTAGGTGAACACGCTATCAAGTTGGAATACAAGTCCAGGGATAGCACAGGAGCCCCTGGGGTTGACAGCTGCTCTGTATGACTTCTTGAAGTACTTTTAAAGGTAAGCAAAACATTACTTTGTCATTTGTCATTGCTTAAAATCTAGACTACCTGTGTCCTTGTTTGAAGTCTAATTTCACAGAAAAAGAATGCCGCTTTGGTTTTAAACCTTGATTTGATTCCAGAAGTCCTCCCCCCCCAGCCAATAGTAAATAGTTGGCCAGGAAACAGGAAAGGAAACCGTATTTGGTGTGTCAAAGTTTATAGAGCTGTGTTAGGGCTTGCAGTGAGAACACATTGTCCTTGAAATGCACAGCCTCACCCCTCAGTAACTAAAGCAACCTCTCTCTCTCTCTCTCTCTCTCTCTTGCTCTTTTCTGCTGGTTCTTGGTAAATGCTGAAGTTCTCCCACACACAGAAGATTTACTCATAGCAGGTCCTGAAAACAGACAGTTTCAGGTGACTGGTGGTAGAAGGAGCCTTTACGTTTAAATTATAAAATATGAAATTATGTCCATTGACACAGATTTTTCTGGTGGATTTTTTCTTGGTTCCATGTCACACACTCTGTAGTGAAGGTAAGATGTATGAACCACAACAAATGTTAAATCAGTGGGAACAATCACGGCTTCAAGACTACTATCCAAGACAAAGTATGCTATCCTGTGTTGAAAAGGGCTGCTGTTTTCACTGAATGATAGTATGTTGTTCTATTTTTGGACTGTAAATGGACATATGTACTGTTTTAGACATTGCACCTGCTACCAGCCAGTGCTGATGTCACCCATTGCTTGGATAACCACGTTATGTCACATGCTAACATTTTAAGTAACAGAATTTACAAATACAATAACAGATAGGTATACTACATGATCCCTGGCTGGCATTTATAGAAACACATTTACTGTTGATCCACAGATTTTGAGGGTATGCCAGTTCTTTCATGTTGTAAAACAGGTTATTAATCAACCACTGGCTCTGTCTGCCTCCTTTTGCATAATGTTTCCCTACGCAAATGAGTACTGTTGTACAATTTATGAATGGTAGGCATGTCGAGTTGAACGGTTTCCCTGGGTTGCTTGCTCTCCCTAGACTTTCAGGGGTTTGCAGTTTCCCGCGTCTGAGTATGAAATGTGTAGCACATTAGATTCTGTCCCTGCCTGAACTCCCCTGTGTCCTGTGTCTCTCCCTGTCAGTGGAGTCTGTCAGCCATGGATCCCTTCAGCCAGCTGGTGCTTTCCATCTTATCCCTGAGTTTCCTGGTATTCCAGGGGATGTTCCACAGTGTCAGTCCCTGGGCATCCTCTTGGATCAGCTCCGGTTTCCAGCAACTCAGCTACAAACAGAAGATTGAATGGAACTCCAGGTACTGGCTAGTGCCAGCAAGGCCTCATGCCCTGGTCTATGGGCCTCTAGCCCTGGTCCAGAGCAACCTCAAGGTCTGCTGGATTTTCACATTACTGAGCACTTAATCAATCAAGTAATGTGTACCTCAAAGACATGAACCGAGTTATGGAAAAAAGTGTAAACCATGAAGTAGCGTTCTACTCAGAGGTTTTCATACTTCCCTGTAACAGTACCATTTTTGTCATGTCATCATGGCCTATTTGCATGGCCAAAATGCCAGTCAAACCAACTGTTTCTAAATTCCTGTGTGTTGCCATTCTATTTTAGGACAGTGTCAACACTGCACGCAATCCTGGTGGGCGTCTTCTGCTTCTACATTTTACTCTTTGATGATGCCATCAATCTAGATCCTGTGTGGTGAGCAATGTTTTTGTATTGCATAATGATATATGAGTATTTGTTTCTGTTCTGTCTTTGGTCTTTTTAATATTTTGGTCCTTTTTTTTGGAAAAACAGGGGCGATGCGACTCTGGTGAAAATAAACGTGGCCATAACCACAGGCTACCTCATATCAGGTGAGAGCTTTCATCAGACCTCATTTGGCCTGATTATCAGTCATTCCATCTCACCTCTGTGCCACTGCAGCTGTATCAAAGTCCAAGCTTTGGTGTGTTTCTAAAATAATTATGTGTGGCAAGTAACCTTTCCCGTGACCCCAGCGCTCCCTAGTGAAGAAAAACGACTTTTTTAAATGTATTGTTTTATTAATTTTATTGGGAGTTTGGAGGCTGTTTTTACACTGGTTATGTAAGGTGACCTGAATCCATTCTTTGATATCTTCATTCCAGATTTTAATTAAATTAAATTTAAAACCATGTGCAGTTGACCCAGTTATCAATCTTTAAAGATCTTTCAATAAAGTTTAAAATGGATTTGAACGAACATCAATAAACAGTATCTAGTTATTTTAATAACAAACTAATATCTTTTTTCTTTCTCTCTCTATTTTGTAGATCTGTTTCTCATATTATATTACTGGGAGGCAATTGGAGATAAGTTCTTTGTTGTTCATCATCTAGCAGCATTGTATGCTTGCTACTATGTACTGGTGAGTTCCCTATAATATGCAGACAAGATGATGCAGACAAAGATTATGGGATCAAAATATCTTATTTGTGATGTCCCATCTACTGTAATGTGTAACCGTGCTCATGCAAATGAAGCATGGAGAGGTCAATGTCTGCTTTGGAATGATTTATTCCAGTGGTTGTATTAGATCCTGTTAACTGTTCATCATTTGTCCTGTCTTGTACTTTCAGGGCAAAGGAATCTTGCCTTATTTCGCTAACTTTCGGCTCCTTGCAGAGTTCTCCACACCCTGTGTGAATCAGCGGTATGTGTTCCTTGGTCTTCTTGTTTTAACTGTATTAACTGTTGAGTTGTAATAAATACAAATTAAATAATGGATACTAAAATACCCTTTAGTACTAAGCTATGAAGAAAAAAGTTAGTTTACAGTAAATGTGTAAAACAAGTCCTCCTTTGACTGCTATGTACTTTGTCCTATCTTTAAGTAACAAAGCTCAGAATAGACTTAGAAATGGCACCTATGCAATGTTTTCCCCTTGCCAAGGGAAATTTTGCTTGTGGGAATGGCTGAAATTCCAGTTTATTTTTGTGGTCGTAACTCTTTTTCCCCCCTCTAGCTGGTTCTTTGAGGTGTTGGGTTACCCCAAATCCTCCAAGGCAAACTTGGCCAATGGAGTGCTGATGGCAGCCATGTTCTTCCTGGTCCGGATCGTGGTCATGCCTGTTTACTATGCGCGGATGTATTCTGTGTTCGGCACGCAGGCCTTCTACAGGGTGTCCTGGGGTGGCCGCATGGCCTGGATCCTCTCCAGCTTCTGCCTCGACATCATGAACCTTGTGTGGATGCGCAAGATCGCCCGAGGGTGCTTTAAGGTGCTGCACACCAGCGGAAGGGCCAAAGTGCAAGCAGCAGAATACAGGAAGATGCAATAAGCACTGTGCGGTTATGCGGTTACCCAAGGGCCTTCTCTGTTATGCTGGGGACTGCTGAAGCCACTCTTATTGCCAGAATCTGCGGATTGTTGAAGTCCCTGAAGTCCTGTTTGAGGCTCTTCCTGGGTCATGTGCCATCGTTAAAGGATAATTTGTTTGATGAACTAATGATGAAGGAACCACTGAGCTCAGAGGGGTTAAATGGTCTTCTGGAATCAGCAGGATATGGAGGGAAAAACAACCTGGATTCTGACACAGTAAATGTATGAGTAAAGACTTGATACTGGGAATACTGTGTAAGATTATGCATCATACCCTACAAAGATCAGGACTGAGGAATAATTATAGAGTGATTCGGTGCTCAAAAGACTACACACACTGTCCTAATATAAACCTTAATGACATTGTTTTCTTTCATTGTGCCATCAGCAAAAATATCTCACAGCTATTTTTTTCAAAGGAATATTTTAATGTGTTATGTGAAGCTTTTACAAAGTAATCAGACATTTAAGCCACCAGACCTCTGCAAAGTCCTCACTGATTAAATGTAAGATTAAGAAGCGCGTGGAAAACAGTGTGCAGAAAATTCAGATGCACCCAAGTCATTACAATGGAATAGATCCTTTGCAGTGATTTCAAGGATGTTAATTGTGTCACAGTTAACTTTTAAAAGATTGTAGGTACTTTATTTGAAAATTGTCAGCAGGTTTGATCTGTGTGACTGAGCCATTACAAGATTACTTGAATTTTATATGACTCTATCTAATCTACATGCCATATACAATATAAATAGTGAAGTCTTGCAAGCAAGTAATATTTTCTTCAGGACTTCTGCACATAATGTCTCAGGGTAGTTAGAGCCTGAATGGATTAACAGTTAAAATTGGTACAACTTTGCTGGTTAGGCCAGTTTGAAGTAATGAATACTGTGATCAACATAATGTCATAGATTCTGTGTAATGCCTTTGTGTAAGGCAGCACATTAATTAGTAATTCATAGTATGTTTTCATGGCAGACAAGGAAGTGTGGTTTGTAGCATTGCGATCCATTAAGTTCTACCAAATACAATAAAGTCTATGCAGAGTTGCTATCAATGGTCTAGACCTAAAATAGAATTTATAAATAAAAAAATAAATGAATTATTTAAATCTCTGTTTAGTTTTAGTCTGTTTTATTCCTGAGGGAAATTGCAGAACAAAAGAGGAAGAGGCTGATTTGAAACCAAGACCTCTACATTAAGAGGTAATGGTGCTACCTCAACACCACAGCATTGTCAGGCATATGTAAGCATGCTGATATTTAGGCATTATTGTGATTTAGTTTCCTTTTCCATTTCAGCAGCACATCATCTGTCAGTTGATCAGCCTTTTGCAGAATGCACATATTACCATATCCCCTGATAAGCTGTTGTCATATTATTAAACATTTTCATCTATAAACAGGTTTGCTATTGAGCAAAATATTTTAATGTAGCCATAATACATCTTGAATAATATTTCCTAGGGGTCTTTATATGGTAGACTGGCATAGCACAATCTCTGAGTGACACCAGTGCCCCCTGATGGAGAAACGTAAGACTGAAACGGATGACTTGGGGCTTTTATTCACCCTCACATGCAGTTCCGCTTCACACTAAGGGGTTACATTTCCTCAGACAAACTTTAGAGTTGTATGCATTGAAGGATGCACTTATTCTGTAAAAGTGAACAAGGCAAATCTTATCATTTAATCAGGACAACCATCAGTAAATGTGATGTTGTGGTGTTTTTATCGGACACAATTTGTGAGGAATTTGAACATTCATGTATCATAAAGAGAGATGTTGATAATCTTTCAGAACTGAGACTCAGATCATGTTCAAGATCAGGATTAAAAAAATTTCTGCATATATTTTAGGGCCTGATGGAGCTTACTGATCTGTTCAAATCTCAGAAGCAAATGTTCTCCAGTTTTAATGGTTTTGTATAACAAAAATGTTTCAACTGTGTTATAATGGCAACTCATTTGTATATGGGAATTGCACTTGAAAATGGCTTATCTTTTTACTGTACCAGCCATTGGAATATTTACATTCATACATGTGTATCACAAATTTATGAGTCATAATGTGAAAATATGGTAAACACTCTTTAACTTGGAAGTGTCAACAGTTTGTAAAAAAAGCTTACTTATCGAAAGAACTGTATACTGTAATTTAATAAGGACTGTTATTTCCTTTTATTTCTTTTTACCATGCTGACTTGTTATTAAATGTTATGTTAATATCCATGTCTAAATGTCTGTTGTTTTACTTCTTACATATCTGTGGAAAATGTTGCCTTATTGCCTATTAATTTGTGACGTTATATTTATACAGAATCTTTAGCACCAATTCAACCAATGTTAGATAAGCCAGGATATAGCTCAGGATAAGCCGAATAGAAGAAACATGACATAAATGGCATAAATGTCTCACTCATCATGTTTGTATAAGAGCAACATTCAATCTATTTTTAAAATACTCCATTTGGCATTGACCTAAATTGCTCTGATGTTTTAATCGCATTAGTTTTGTAACTAAGTTCAAAACTGTGCTATTTTAATTAGGTAAAAGCTTTTACACCTGGCACTTCAGTTTTCTTGATCATAATTTTAAAAGGACTTTCTTACATATTTATTATTATTACTATTTTTATTGTTGTTGAATTATTCAGTCGTAATTTTAATGTTTTGTAACCGAGTTTTGTAACATCTTACGAAACATCACAATCAACCGGATATGGGGCAGCACAGGAAATGACATTTGCTGGCTTTACTCTATACCCGAGACAGCGTGAGCTGATGCAATGTGTTATGGGTAGTTCCGTTCCTCCACATATGACATTGGAGAGTGAAGGCACGGATCGTTCACGAGGTGAGTGAGAATATTACTCTTGTCCTGGATTAACGTAAAAAGTGGCTATTTTACTGACTTTAGATCTTTGGGAACGTAAATTAATGAGTTGTTTATTTGACAGATTTTAACAATGGTGTGTAACCCCTTAACATACGTGTTCCAGTCGGCAAGCTATCGACTGAAGGGTTTTTTCATGTAACACAAGCTAGTTAGATAGTTACAGCTGTTAGATTGGTAGCTAATCAGTAGTAATTTGGTTTTGTGATGATTGACACAGAACTCGCCCGGAGTTACCTGGAGACCTCATTTTACTTTAAAGTATGTGCTGTCCAAGAGATTACATGAAGTTAATCAACTTACCCGACTACCAGCATTTTGTTTACCTGTGCGATTTGTTAGCTAGACATTTTTTTTTAAATGTCCTGAAATTATGTTATGGTTTGGAGTAAACTCTGGAGATGGGGGAATAATGACTGGATGAGCTACGTAATGGGTTATCAAGGTAAACAGCATCACTTTGATTGAACTGTGAAATGACATGTCCAGCACTAGTATGCACTTGATGGTTGACCACAAATCTTGTGTAATTTCACCTTGCTGTAGGTTATAGGTTACAGTGCTTCATGAGTTTAGTGTAGAATGACTAATTATTATTATTATTATTATTATTATTATTAATAATAATAATAATAATAATAATATTATTATTATTATTATTATTGACTGTTTGTCTAATATATACTGCTTATCATGTTTAGAGTCACTTACCATCTATCTTTGGCTCTGAGAGCCTTTGGAACAGAGTTGACTATCCTTGGCTCATGCTGTGTCTGACCCCTGTAATCTGTTCACAGGTTGACTCTCAGAGCCCAGGAAGTTGTTAGCGTATTAGCATGGGAGCGACGTTGTCCAGCCCCACAGCCACTGTGAAGGCGGAGGCTTTGCTGATGCCTCAGCAGGGCCTGGCCCCACCCCAGGGCTGCCCTATGCACCAGGAGCACCAGCGGCGTAAGACACTCTCTCATGCTTTCTCACATTCACTCTGCCACTCCATCAGCCCTTACTCTGATACAGAGAACAGTTTCTTTGTTACATCATTCACCTCCATCCACCTCCCCCCAGCAGAACTTTTTTTTTATTTATCTATAGAGTATTGAACAGTGTTTTACTCTCATTCCTTTGAATAGTTATTCGGCTCCATTTCTAATGAATTTTGATTTTACCAATCCCTCCCCAATGCTCAGGTGCCCCTCCACCAGAGTGCCCCATGCACCAGGCGCTGGCCCCCACCCCAGAGCCGGCAGCCCCCAGCGCAGAGCCGGCAGCCGGGCCGGTGCATCAGGATCGGGCCTACGAGTTTGTGGAGTGTCCAATGAAGGCAGCCTCCAAAGGATTTCAGACTGACATTGACCCAGCGAACATGGTACAGTGGCTCAGATGCTTACTTACATAAACAAAGAAATGCATTCATTTGTTCATTTTAAGACAAATGTTGACAGAATCCAGGGCTTAGTTAAGTCAGTGAGCAGACATCTTGAGTTGTCTGTTTTCCCTCCAGCTTGCTACATTAGGCAGTTGGCTTGAAAAGTCTTGTCAAAGCACTAATCAGTCATTGAGGACATTTTGGTGGGAACTTGTTAAGATGACAGTTTCAGTTGATAGACATGATTGATTTTTCACACTTTCCTTTTCTGATTACTAATATTAAGTAATAGCAGTACTTGAATTTTAATAGTTATAATGTTATTATTTTATTATGTTTTGTTAGTTGTGGGTGTCATGGACTGTTTTTCCATTGTTTATAACCCGTTTCAGATGCCTCCTCCAAATCAGATGCCTGCCCCAGACCAGCCATTTTCCTTGTCTGTGAGCAGAGAAGAGTCCAAGATCCCCCGTTCTGGAACGGAAAAGAACTGGGTGTACCCCTCAGAGCAGATGTTCTGGAACGCCATGCTGCGCAAGGGGTGGGTGGAGATAGGCTTTAGCCCAGCCTGGATCACATAAGGCATTGTGTATGCACAAGTTACCATGGTTACTGAGCTTGGGTATGATTGTCGTTTGTGGGAGAAGTGCACTTTTGGAGGTGCATTTTGTATACAAGACAGTTCATAACTTTTTCTTATTTTCCTTTACGCATGTCTTTAAGTTATATTTATGTCTGCAAGTGTTCTAGGCCCTAATACAGTTAGATAATTGTATCAAATAGCCTTAGTTGATTCACAAATTCAGACAAATGTCCAAACTGTCATCTGGGTTTACTTACATTATTGTGGTAATGATGTCACAATAGTGAGGATGATGTCACTTTAATGTAATGAGTGCAATTATGATCTCCCTCATCGTAGATGGCGCTGGAGGGAGGATGACCTGTCTCCACATGACATGTCAAACATCATTAAGATTCACAACCAGAACAATGAGCAGGCATGGGAGGAGATCCTAAAGTGGGAGGCACTTCATGCAAAGTGAGTACAAGGTTCAAAGTTGTTGTTTAAATTTGTGGTCAGTGTACAGTCTGACAGTCTCGAACTGAATAGAGCCCTCAGTTGCAGTGTTGGCTTTTGTACCGTGGCTGACATTGAACCCTGATGTAACCCCTACCAAGGAGTGGTGAGGGAGGGCTGTGGCACTTCAGAGGACATCAAAAAAAAACACAATTTAGAAAAACAAATTTTTCTAAAAGATCATAAGTTCTTTGGCCATGTCAGTACCTGCTGTGTGTGAACTCTGATTGTCATCAATGGCAGGGAATGCCCATGTGGCCCGACTTTGACACGATTTGGAGGCAAAGCTAAGGACTACTCTCCCAGAGCCAGGTTTCGCCATTGGATGGGGTAAGCTCCATGGTAACAGTGCTGTGTAACACACATAGCAACTGGGCATGTACCGCAATTGTTTGGTATTTGATGAGCTGTCTGGTACAAAATGGCAGCTGTGCATCACCCAAAGGGTGCCACATATTGTTAATGAGATGGAAGATGCTATCACTATGTCAGTGCAACCTATTATTAATAGTATTATTTTCAGAATATTCCAGGCCCAGGATAGGTATTGCCAATATTCTTTAAATTGTGAAAACTGGTACTGTCATAAGTTATGTTTCTCTTGAATTTTATAATCTGCACAGTTTCTGTTGGAAGAGTGCATCAGACACTGAACTTGACTTTGTTGTTTCTTGTGTCTCAGTTATGAGTTGCCGTTCGATAGGCATGACTGGATTGTTAACCGCTGCGGACAGGAGGTGCGCTACATCATCGATTATTACGACGGTGGTGAGGTTGATAAGAGCACCTACCAGTTCTCCATCCTGGATGTGCGTCCAGCATTCGACTCCCTTGGTGCAGTGTGGGACCGTATGAGGGTGGCGTGGTGGCGGTGGACCTCATAAGACCACTCTAGAAAATGCCATTTCTAGTTTCTAGCTTTCTGAGTCACTGAAAAAGGAAAAGCAGCGCTTCAGTAGTGATTCTTTCTTTTGAACTCCTCACTGTAATAATCCATTGATTACCTTGTAAACAGTAATAACTGCATTTTTTTTTTGCATTATTTTTTTTATTACAACTTTACCCCATTTGTTGCAAGATTTGGGGATTGCCCTGGAAAGGTTGTAGTATGACGGAGTGTTACAAGATCTCAGCCTATGGCCACAGGTGAGGGTTTGATTCCAGTGGCCAAGCAAAGGTACCTTCCATCAAAGTAATTAATGGTTCCCATCCCTCCCTGAAAATCTATTAATGGCCACACATTTATACAGTGTTTTACAGTATAAACATCTATAAGTTCTAAACTGTCTTTGGATTCCAAAATTTAGAAGCATCAGAAAGCTGAGTCAAAGGTGTACCCATGAATTATACCTTTATTTTCAAATGCTTCGCTTTATTTTTGTTTCTTGAGAGATTTCAAGTGTATTGCATAAATATGATGCCCTTAGAATGTGATCCTGGAATCCACATTCTGCTGAAAGTTGTTTGGGTTAGGGTAAGGCGTTCAAGAGCGGATTATGGGACACTATTTTCATGCATATTCTGGCCATTTTTATACATCGCTTAACATGATTTTCCATGCTTATAATCCCAAATATAAGGTTTTACTGCCTCTTCAAATAAGGAGAATGGAACCTTGAAAGGATGTGAAATGTCCTGTGATTGGTATCCTGTGAAATGTGAGAATTGGTAACCTATAAAGGGATACATCTGACATTTTGGCAGTTTATCCACTTTGTTAGCTTACTATGAGTAGAACCACTGGTACTGTATCTCATTTTTTTCATTACAGAGAACTGCCCTGAAAAATTCAGTGGACCACAGTTTACAGTTATCATAATGTCATTGATTAGGTCTCATGGTCTCACTGTAAGACTTGGCTTTAGATTGGTGCTAGGTTATTTCCTGATGGTACCCCATAGACCTTTATTCAATTTGGTAACTGATGACTGTAGTCCAGTGAATGTAATGAGGATTTTTCTGGAATGAACAAAGCAAAACAGTACCATGTGGTTTGAATACTCACTGTAAGAAAATGAAAGGACTTAATTGCCAAAATGTAGGATTATTCTTTTAACTGAATGAGTAAATATAAGGTTGTATATATGTGCATT
This sequence comes from Albula goreensis, assembly GCA_022829145.1. Lineage (NCBI taxonomy): Eukaryota > Metazoa > Chordata > Actinopteri > Albuliformes > Albulidae > Albula > Albula goreensis. Next base: position 17,034,619 of record CM040764.1, on the reverse strand, counting down.
ATGTAAAAAATGTAAAAAAGAAAAAAGTTGTGTATGGAAAACATGCAATATAAGTGTCTGCTGAGCAGATAATGCTAGCAGATAAATTATATTTACACAGAAATGCTCCACACAACATTTTGGTCTACCAAAAAAAGCTATTTTTACAAGGCATTGTGGGAAAGTTTTGCTGTGAAAAGTTGGCAGCAGTGGATGAGGATGCAGTAGCTCTCAGTCAGCCTTGTGCAGGGTGGTGAGAGTGTGTGGGAGATGGGACATATACTCTTGATCTTCTCTACAGTAGTGGTCATGGTGCTACAATGGCACTGTGTGCCATGTTAAAATGGTGAATGTGTGCACAGTGCAAGCTTCACATTTTGAAATGTATATTTTTCAATGGGGATGTTTGAGATGTTCAGCGCAGCAAAATTTCATTGTTTTCTGGACAGTGAGTTAAAGGGAGTGTGCTGTATTATCAAGTTATTATTTATGTATTTATTTATAAAAGCAATACCTGGGTAGCTAAGGCTAATTCACTGTAACTGCATTCCTGTTTTTCCTTCTGACTAAAAGAATTCATGCATCGTTTTCTTTGACTGTAAGTGGTGACTGTGGAGAAAGGGAACCTTTTCAATTGGATTTTAAGTCAAAGGTACAGCTGTTTGTGAAATGTTTTCTCATCTGCAAGTGAACGGCTCAGCTTAAACTCAGCGCAATAGTTGACTAATGAATGCATCCGTTATCCTTCTGTGCTTATGACCATATGATATGTACAAGACATTTTGATATTCCAACACCTTCTGAATTTAATTACTCAGTATTGCCTGCTTATTAGAAATATTTCAAGATGTAGACACAAATGGATGTCTGTTTCAATATACATTTAATGCTGTACAGAAAAAAAAACTGGTAACTCAATTTGGAATATCTACTTCAATAATTCATTCCTGTTAAAGATTCATTTGTATTTTTTGTGAACGCAGTTGTGCTCTGATCTTTGTATGAAATCTGTGATCGTGGACCTGTATGATATAATCTTGAACAAACAAAATAAATAAATGAATAAAAGCCCTGATTTTGTTATGTACTTTCACCTGCAATTTTTTTTTTTTTTTTTTTTTTGCGAGAAATACTCGACCTGCTTTTCCATTTTTAATACTGTTACTGGTACTTATCATTTAAGTTAAGCAGTTACTATTATGGGTGGCTGTGGGTGTAATGGACAATGATGCCATTTTTGGTTTTAATACTGAGGTAAGTGGTTGCGGCCACCCCAGTAGGTTAATAGGCTGAGCCTTTGTAAATAATCATCCACAGGGTATACAGGCATGCCTGTGTGCAGAGTGCAAGTTCAGCTCTGAATTAGTCGTGGTGAGGTTGGGACCTTGCTCCTAGTAATTACTATAAATTTTGATATATCTTGTTCCCAGCTGAAAGCAGTGTAGAGAGACTTGTATCAACATTGGTTTTTGTGATTTAAGTTTTTTAAAAAAAAAAATAACTCAATATGGGAGATTTACTTTTGTTCATTGAAAGAGAACCTTTAAAAATGGGAAGATATTCAGTTTTTTTTTTTTGGAGAAAACCCAAGCCATTGGAATTTTGGGTAAAGAAACATATTTTGTGATAAAATAAACAGTTATACTCTCCTTACCTTTTTCCTTCTTCTGTTTGAGTTTGTTTTAATTTTCATTCTCTGTAAGTCTCCAATTTAGTGGACACCACGAGAGTGCCCCTTTCTACATTCTTGCAAAATAGCTGGTACTTAGTTTTTCTTTCCCCTCCAGTAGGGCACCCGTCATAGTAAAAAATGGGAAACCATAATTCCATGGAACTAAATATGGGGGATCTGTTACCACTCCGAGTTTTCTAGTGCACGGACTTGCGTAACAATATATATTCCGAAGAACAACTGTGTTGAGTGGTGGCGCTGGCTTTCCAATCGACAGAGAAGTATGAACACCCCATCCCCTAAAAATCAAAATTGTAGTGATATTTGAATGGCATCCGTGCCTTTGCAAGAATGACTGAGATCGCTCTTGATGAAATCGCAGTTTTATCAGCAATATATTGCGAGAAGGACGAATTTACTTTACTTGAGGAGTCAGGTGAGATGTGGTTTTACGCTTCAATGCTAGCGAATGAACACAATCACTATGAAAAGTTTGCATATAACAGCAGAGGAAAATTGTGAAAGTGTTAACAAAAATGTGGCAGGGAATTGTGATATGATTTGGAGCTTAACGAGCTTAGTAGGTAGCCACTGGAGAATAAGAGCAATAACAGAATACATGCTAGCAAGCTAGCCAGAATAAAAGGCTGCTGGTTGGCTAGATTTGGAGTTGCGTAATGTTTTTGTTCCTAGTTTTGTTTTAATCGCAGTGGTAACTGGCATGTTACAACATATTTAAATTAGTAATTTAGAGGTATGACAAGCATAACAGAGTCTCTTCATTGGAGATTTTAGATCATGACATTAACACCTAAATGTGTTTGTGTAGCCTACTCGAAGCCCGTTGCTTTTTCAATTGTTCACCTAAAACCCTGAACAGCACACCTCCAAGTCCACGTATCAGTTAATGCTTTTGTAGTGACAGCAGATGGCTCTCTCCTCCGAAAGTCACCATGCCGTAAGGATGACAGTGATTGGGTCAATCTCAAGTCACCCAGTTTCAAATCATAAAACTTCTAGATTTTTTTCTTTTGAATTATCCACGTGTCAATCTTTTCAACACTACATTATTGTTATAACGTTACATTAAAAAGTGTATGAAAAGCTTGTCAATGACCAAGTGAATTTTCTGCCACAGATGAAAAAGGCCTGGTATTCCGAGTCCAGGTTGCAGTGGAATCAGGGTTTGGGAAGACAAGGCTGAGCCTGGTCTTTCACCTGCCCTCTGACTACCCGCACTGCCTGCCAGAAATCTCCATCAGCTCGGACCAGCTCACCAGGAAACAGTGTCAGCATGCCAGGCAGCGCCTGCTAGAGAAAGCATCTGAGCTGCAGCCGGAGCCCATGGTCCATGAGCTGCTCCTTTGGCTGCAGCAGAACTTTGCAGACATAGCAGGCTCTGAGCAGCCAGCAGGTGTCACAAGCGTAACTGAGGATGAGGTGCCTCAGGTGAACAGCCAGCTTTGGATGGCTCTGCTTCTCCTCGATCACATGAGGGCAAAAGCCAAGTATATTAAAATCATTGAGAAATGGACCTCAGAGCTTGAGCTCACTGGCAGGCTTCTCATGGGGAAGCTGATTCTGATCTTACTGCAGGGGACACGGAAAAGCATAAAGGTACTGTAATCGAATGCCTGTGGATCATCAACCCTCCGCCTGTAGAGTCAATGGGCTCTCTGAGTTTTAACATCAGTTTTCAATAGTAACTACTGCTTCATTGAAGCACACTGAAGGAAGTGTTTGTCCTTGAGCACTAGTCAAATAATCAAAGTCAAATAACAGTATCACACTAATGGGCAAAGTTTCTTTTTTTGCAAGTTGAAAGGTCCAGTGCATTTCACATATTTGAACCACTCTTCCAAAACACTCAAAACAAACAACTCGAACTAAATAAACAATACCCAGGAAAACATGAATACATTATCCACTTCTGACATTTTGTAACTATACAACAGTCCATTTCATCCACAGAATTTTTGATTCAGCCCTCTTGTCAGAGCCTGTACAGATAAAAACTGCCTGTGCTTGCTTAGTGAACGAGTGGGTGGACACTGTGCACTCAGACCGCTGTGGAGGAGTTTAATCCCAAACATAAACTCATGACTTGATAATTTGTTCACTCCAAGGCTGAGATAAGGTTAGAGGAACAGATTTATCGATCATTAAAATGAAGTTCTGCTGCCCCCAACCCCCCGTCACCTCCGCCCCCTTCATAGTACACAAGAACACCCTGTAATTTTCAAACAGTAAAATATAAAGAAAAAAGTAAGTCTCTTTTTGGAAATAAAGTCTCTTTTAAGAGAAAACTGCTGTCAGCTCTGAATCTGATACATGTTCCCCATTAAAGCTTAAAGAGCTCCTCACCACCAGCCTGCTGCTTTTAAAAGGGTAGAGCTGACCCCGGTCTGAGAAAATTCAACATGCAAGAGATACACTTGCTTCAGGTTGCCTGTGTTTTTTTTTTTTCTTTTAAGGAATACCTTCATCTTCAGAAGACAGTGAAAGTGGATGTGGACTCGACTGGGAAGAAGTGCAAAGAGAGAATGATGAGTGTACTCTGTGAGGCCCCTCTACGCAAACAGCACAAGCAGTTAAGCTCACTTCTTTGCTAAGTAGGACAGGCTTTAATACTTTGTCCATTGTATGTGCTGAAAGTCCATCTTGGGTTATACTCTGACCCTGATGTGACGATGGAACATGTAAAAGGTGTATGTCTACCAAAACACAGTTGCATGGCCTTTTTGGATAGGTGAATGTGGCTGAACACATTCCAATTGATTTTCTCTCTCCTCTTGTCTCTCTGTCTCCTGTCTCTTCATTTTCTTCCATTTCAGACTAACATCATTTGAAGTTAAGGAGTTTTCATCTGTGGAAGAGTTAAAAAGGGAATTTGAAATGGCTGGGCTCATAGAACTGTACCAGGAGTTTGTGTTCACGTTGCTGTAGTCATGGTGCTTCCATCAGGTGACAGGGTCCCCTCAAGGGAAAGAGAGTTCTTGGGTGCCGTCTTTCAGAATACCTCTCATTTATAAAAACATCACCAGAATAAAAGCAACTTCACAACATGATTGAATGTATGTAAATATGCAGATAATATAGCCTGGTTAAAGAGGAACTGCATATGTATTTTATTTCAGTTGTGCCATTGATACAGTGGCTCACAATCCGTGATTTAAATTCATTTATACTATAATAAAAAACAATGTTAACAATACCAACAAAAATATTATTTAAATATTTTGCCAATTAATTTAATAACCCAAATTCATTGTGGCACAGCACAACTCTAAATTTCCATGCTTTGTCAGACTTACTGATTGTGATAACATCCAGTAGTTTGTATTTTTTAGACTGTTGCTATGATAATCCCTTATCAACGGCTCAGAATGCAGGATGAATGAGCAGAGGTCAGGAGTAACAAAGAGCCAAAGCATTGAAAGGAGAGTGAAGCCACACTGCAAAGTGCACTGAAACATGTTTTCCACACACCTGCATGGACCACCACTCAGCAGCGCTTCAGCTGTGCTCAGCAGCAGACAAACCGCCTTTACATACTCAAAAAGGTGTATCTGCATAACAAAGAAAAAGAGTACATTTGAGAGCAGGTCTTCACTTTCCACCTGTGCTGCACTTTCCCCCATTACAGGAGTCACATGACCATTTTAGTGCGCTGTGCCAGCTCTTCCCAGGTAGCGGCCAAACATGGTGACACAAGCATTCTTTTGTCCTACTTTTCATTTCTGCAGTTTCACACAAGAGCTCTGTAAAGTAATTGTTTGAATATTAGACTGGTTTCTTTTATCATCTTATTTGAAAATTATCACTCACAGAGAAAAGTAGTGGTGTTTCATAGTTTAGAGACAAATAGGACTGAAGATATGACAAAATGCATAATGGGTGCAATTAAAGATAACAAAACAGATCAAACAAGAATTAAGTGCAAAATATGAAACTATTAAGCACAAATTTCTATAGCTGGCATTTTATGCACTGCAGCCATAATGAAAGTCTGTCCGCAATACTGTTTGGAACACAACAGCGATGCCAGCATCAAGTGGAACTCAGTGCTCAGTCATTCAGGGAGTATTAATAAAGCAGAGAGCAGAGACTGTAACAATAGGAACCATGTGGTGTGAAGGGCTGGAAAAAAAAATGCATCAGTGTAGCGTGGTGGTCTGTTAATCTGCCCATCTGTCCGTCTCACAGACAAACTTCTCCACTGAAGTCAATTTGGAGGCCAGGCCTTTGTTATTTAAAAATATTAACCCGGCCTAATGAAAAAGCGACCCCAAACGCCTGCCAGTGTCAGGGCTGTCACCGAATCGGAGCCAGGAAGCCCTCCTCGGTGGCCTTCGCCATGACGCGCCTTGACACCCGCTCACCCTGCGAGCACTGTTTAAATGTCAGTCACCTGCTGACATTTAATTGTTTAAAATGGGGGCTGTGAACTCGGAGGAGGGCAGCGGGAGCCGGACCGAGGAAGATTGTGCTGCGCCCTGCACTCTTTTCTCTAGGGGTTGCACAAATGGGCCTATGAACCAAGAAGAGAAGTGAATGGGGTCTTTCTGTGCTGCAAATACAAGCATAGTGAGGGCTGTGGGTGTTAACAAATTTACCTAATATATTTAGTTAGGCTGTCTTTGCATTTTGGACATTTTTGTTTTGCTTTCAGCACAGATCCTGTGTATTTGAATTATGAAAAACACACCTTTTTTGAGACAATTTTGTGATATACAGTACTGCAAAAAGTATTTGCTGTATATTTGATTTTGTGCATTTTTGATTGTGAGTTGAGTAGGTGTTTTTATGTGTTGTACTGGTATATAATAGCAGAGCGAAAAATAAAGGTGATTCTTAGATTTGTGTGGTGTCCAAGGTGATTCAGGTGTGAAGAACTTATTGTGCCTCTCCCCAAAGGTAACTCAGCCCATGCAAAGGAATAATTTCAGCTGTTTGAACAATCAGGTCTGTTTTGTGCTCAATGTAAATCTGGCAAACTGATCAAAATAGTTTTGTGAGACCACTGGATGGGGGTGTTCAGGTTCAGGCTGCATGACAGTGATCTAAAATACACAACCATCAGAATGGTTAAAGATCAGGGGATTTATATGGTACAGTCAAAGACCAGGACTGAACCCCACTGAGATGTTGTGGCAGGACCTAAAATGAGCAGTTCATGTTTGAACAAGCACAAATGTCACTGAGTTGAAGCTGTGAGCACAGAGCAGCGAGCCAGAATTTCACGGCGAAAATGATCGATAACAGGAAGCCTTTTGTGGCGGGCGTTGCAGCTGAAGGAGATGTGACCACTTATTGAGTCTAAAGGGGGATACTATTTTCCCATGGGGACATTGGGTATTGTCAAACTTCAATGCTTTTTTCACTCATGTTCCTTCACATTTAATCAGTTTTTGGCTAAAAATAGCCTACATGCAAAAATGCAGATAATCAGACAGGGCACATGGGTTTTTTTAAAACATCACTGGGATTTTTCAAAACTATTCTAAAGCATTTCAGAACAGAGGGTGTGAATTTGACATTCATGGCAGCAGTTTCAGTGGGAATCCTGTGACACCCACACAGTCTGGACCGGCTGGGCTTAGTCCTGCATGTTGGCACAGCATGCAGGACACAGGGAGGGCCCTGTGTGGGGGTGTCCATCTGCAATCGCCCTGGCGACACTACACGATTCATCCCAGCCCCTCAGAGACACCTCCACTCCTTTCTCTGACTGCTGGGTGCCATGACGATGAAGCATCCCCTAAGCATTGTTTGGCCTCGTTTGACTCTGTTTCCCATCAGGCCACATTGCGTGGCAACCATTCAGGGAAGAGGAGATAAAATGTGCTTTGGTTAGCATTCCGGGCCTGGCTGCTCCTGGGTGGCTGGCGGGAGCTGTCTGGGAGCAGCGGGGTGTGTGTTCATGGCGGGAGCTGCCTCAGTATGAGCACGAGACCCTCTCCAACCCGCCAAGTTCAAAGAAGGCCCAAGATTTATCTGCCTGACCTCTGCACTTCAAAACACGCTTTACATGTTTTTCAAGTGGAAAAGTCACATAGGTATATGACTAGTGGGTTTATCAAACATGTCTAAACAGATTGTATTAAAATGTAAAATACAAGCATGAGCTACCGGGCTAAAATAGAAAGGTGTGAATGAAAAACGCTAGGAACAGGAGAGTATAGCACCTTTACTATTGCATGTGAATGATTTTGCTAACCTGCTCTGCAGCTCTGTGCAACACTGAGGAGATTAATGTGGAATCCCACATCATGAAGATTTAATTATTTTTGGGCAGGCTGTACATGCAAGTCATGTTTCATGTGTCAGACGGGTGTTGGTTGTCTGTATCAAACACAAAAATACAGTTTTTGCACCTTCTAAACAAAATGTGTGCCATTGCTTTAAGAGCCACATCATATTACTGAAGGACCCTAACCGCCATAAATAATATATGCATTTTTATTCTGTTGTTTGTTTTGCTACATATTGCCTGGGGGATTTCTTGTTTTTCCTGGGTCAGAAAATATTTTTCTGTTTTATCCCTATGTTGCGGTTTCTTCTAGCAGTAGAGGCTGCTGAGCTCAAAACAGGGAAGGAACAAACTTTACCTTTATACCTATCATTATGTCCAACCTTTCCCCATTTATCGTCTTTGATTAACAATAAAACAAGTATTTCACGGAGTAATCAACACCAATTGATGTAATTATATTATAAACATCCATGGATATAACAAACATAACACTACCTTGCAAAGAACAGCAGTTCTATTAAAAATGAAATTGGTAACCATTTACTCTATTTACATCAGCTGGTGTTGATTACTCTGTGAATAAATTGTTAATCAAGGGGGATAAATGGGAACAGGTTGAATGTAATTAAAGGTAAAGTTTGTTCCTTTCCTGTTTTGAGCTCAACAGCCACCATTGTTTTCAGGGTGGTCTTTCAGTTTGCATGATTGAAGACCCCTCATTTGACCTGGCTGAGTTTCTAACTTCATCTCCACTCCCCCACTCCTAGTAAGGTCACTTCTGTTTGCTTTTTAATGGCACTATGCTGCTGTGTACAGTATAAAATCCAAAAAAGAATCGTAAAAATACTTGATAGGACAGCATTGTGGTGAATCATTCCAATCAGCCGGATGATGACACATTTGCTGTCTCTTTCGTACAGCAGTCTAACCCTGGTGACATTGTCCACATTGCACATTTGTGTGTTTATGAGCATTCATGGGTGTAATCACATCATATACATATTATAATCTGTAAGTTAAATTGAACATATCATCATATGTTATAAAATATGCAAGGCAAGCAGCATCTTCAAAGCAAATTTAATAAGTAAATGGCTGAATAATTAAGGTCCAATAGTTTTTAAAGTTTAGTGCAATGTAGAATGAAATCATCGCCTTGAAATAATTCTCAGCAGAGCTAATTGAAAGAATTCTCTGGTTCCAGGAAAGCCTCTCCAGTACCCATTCTCTGAAGCTGATAATGGATATTAACCATGAATTATTAAGGTAATTTGTCCACTGGGCGTTCTTCAGCCCTGGCTTAATGTTCTAATGATGGCAGAGACTTGGGCCTCCGCACAGGGGCCATTTCCAGCCATGTCTGTTCAAGGATGTGCCACGGTCTGAAAACGGACACATATTACGTGTTCTTCAAAGTAGCAGATTTGCCTTTATTCAGCAATGCTCAACAGCTGCAGGCCCCCTAATTAGCTCAGTAACTTTACATACAGGGTAGCTACATGCAGTATATGCAAGACAAAGATGGACTTTTAAGGGCAAAATACTTTTTCTGAAGTGTATTTTTAGGATCTGTATACAACACCATTTTAAGGCTGTAAGATGTGATATATTGCTGGAAAATGTCAGGATGAGTGAACTGGAAGAGTTGGGCAAAGAGCCTGTACTTTGAACAGCCTGATAAGGATCAAATTCGAAAACGGCAAATACCACATGGCTGCTCACATCCATTGAACAAGAACTACACCCCCTTTCAAAAGGCCATAGATTAGAATGCCTGGTAACAGTACACCAGAGCACTAAGCTCATTCCATCTCAGAACATAAAACAAAGTAAAACTTAACGCATTGATATGAATCAAAGCGTGTCCAAAATGTTTCTACGTTTATGCTGCCTGCAAATTTTCCAGATTCCTGAAATACGCTGTATATAGAGGCACAAAGCATCATACCACCATTTTATAATGATGTAATTTATCACCTCTAGCAGGGCCGAATAAAACAGTAAATTCAACCTAATGCAGCTGGGTGGCCATCATTGAAAGTGTGACAAATTGACTGCAGACAAATTCCCGTCACAATCTTTTACATTCTCAACCATCATTGAAACACCTCAGAAAACAATGCAAAAACGAAAGGCTGGGTCCTGCCTTTTTGGATGAGATGACAGATACAGTGCAGATACCCTAAAATCCAAATCTTAAAAATCATTTGACACTGGCATGTGTAACATGATCAGATATGACCACATATTTGCCACCAGGTTGACTGACTGGGTCTTTGGCTGGAACTAAAACTTTGCGTTCTTTACCGACAGTAAAAGTCAACCAACAGAACAAGCCTGAAAGCATGCGTATGAGAGGTATTTAATACTGATACTCTAGCACTGTATTCTGTATAGACTGTGCACCCTGGACACAATAGGGTTTGATTTATAATTGTCTAGTTGGCATATCACAAATGTATAAATCACTTTTGCAGAGGCTTAATAAAAGAATGTTTCAACTACATAATTTTCTCTGGAGTTCTCTTACAAATACCTACAAAACTAAAAATGAGTGGTAGACACTAATTAGATGTCCATGTTCAGTGATACTTAAGTTTCCTTAAAAGTGTAAGTAAGAGGGAGAATTTTGTCTTTTCCATCAGAACAACCCCTGATTCACTTTTTATACAAGTTAACCTTCCCTTTGTGGTAATTGTTGTGTCCTTTTCCAGTATTAACAAGTCCATTGTTAACAGTGAAAAGGTGTCACTTTCCTTAGATAATATGCCTCCCTGTCCTGATGTTATATTGTTAATCAGGGAGCTCTGCAGCAGTGCAGTTTAATTGTTAGGGCATTCATCTTGTACCAGAGTTCACACCTCTGGTTCCTAGTGAAGGCATGGTTGTTGCATCCCCAAGAACAGTTACCTGAATTGGTTCTGTACAAATACACCTGTATACATGGGTAGTATATATTGTGTCTATCTATTATTAGTTGTAGAAGAACTGTTTTCAGAGCAGAATATTTTTATACTGATAGAACAACAAAACATTCATGTCAGCAATTACTGTAGCAATGTGTACTGTGTGACTTGACTAAACCTTTCTGCTATATAATGCCAATTTGTTTGATTGCATGAAGTGATTCTGAAGAATTCTGAATTTACTAGAATGCATGCTGTGGTTTTGCGTGAAGTTAAAGAATTGTAGGGGTTCAAGAGGATTTAATTTCGAGTCATTATAGAAAGATGCTCTCCTTTTTAAATACAGTCACGTTTTATTTTATCCATTGAGCAAAGTACTCAACGTGGACAATGCATTGTCTGGAATGCACAGAAATTTGTGTTTAGGAATGCAAGAGCAGAATACCAAGTCAATTATGAAAGCATTCACCAACATGGCACGTGAGAAGAATGCATTGGTGTTTGTTCACGGAGCATCGCAGTTCCTGCCTCATTGACAACGATGCATAAATATGCAGACGCGTAATACGAAAGCAGCCATCAATGGCCTGTTTGTAATCCATTTTTCATGAAGTCTTTGATATACACATAAAAGAGCTGTAAAAACAGAAATATAAACCACACAGACACACTCGGCTGATAAATATTTTAATACAGACAGACGCCCCCCACTTATTTGCCTCGAAATTGAAGCTAATTGTAAAATTTAAAGTTCTGCAGAACCGGTTTCGTACAAAGAGAAGTTTTGCGGTAGAATTTTTGGCACGACAACACCTGTTGCTAGGAGAGAGAGGTCATGTCATACTTGGGAGTATGACAGTTCGGTTCTTCCAGTCAACACAATTTCTCGTGAAACATTCTTCTTACAATACTTTCTGTGAAACACAATTTGTCATGTTTATAAAATTTCCACCAGAGGGCGCCGTTGCACTGCATCACAAAATTAATTCATCGACCAAAACTACAGCAACGTTTACGCAGAGGGAGACGTTTCATCTAAATTCTGATTCTAATTTCCTCCAGGAGCAAATACAAATTAAACTTAAAAAAGATGATGCATACATTGATTTTTAATTCATCTCGCTTACAATAGCTCACTCAAAAAGTGTATTTGTAAAGAGAGAAACAAAGTAGACCTATTGTACTGCAACATGTAATATCTCATTTATTATAGTTTAAACCTTTGCGGTAGTTGTACGACCTTTCACCTTTGACCCTTCTCCCATACCATCAGCTTTGTAAGCTTTATGACAATATTATAGAATATCACACATTACCTGTGTTTTGTTTGTATGGGAGGACATGCATTCTAAATGGTTTTAAATTATTCTTATGCCCTTTCGCTCTGTGCGGAGCATAGCCCATCAATGACACCTCTCCATCAAGTTCGGCTTTGGGCTGTCTTTTCCTTCCAGCTGGTACCATAATCGTTCAGTTTTGCTCTGTGTCTCACCTCCAGGTGTTTCTTGGATGTCCCCTTTTGCTGCCATCCAAGAACTTGCAGATTTTGTCAGGTCATCGTATGTTCAAGATGCTTCGGAGGCAGTTGTTGATGACGATTTGAATCCTCTGCTATGTTTCGTTGCTGTTCTAATTTCTCTGGAGGACCAGATATTCTTCAGTGAAACAAATGCAGCCCTTGCCTTTCCCAGCCTGGTGGTGACATCTCTGTCTGTCCCTCCCTGCTTGTCCACTTGTCGTTTGGGCCCTGTCTGCTCAGGACGCTTTGGAGCTGATTGTAAAAGCGTCCTTCTTTCCATCCTCTGCATCATCTGAGGGAGCGTCACTCCGGACAACGCTGACCTTCATGTGCTTTTTCATGGTGGCAAATGTTGCCGCAATGATTCTAGCGCTTACTGCTTCCCAACTGATGAGAGGGGACTGCGTCTTCTCGGACGCCATCAGGGCCACTCCCACTGTGCGAGGAGTCCTCTTCCTCAAGCCCAGAGTACAGCACCATCTCTCCTGATGTTAGTCGCGGCCGCCCTGCTGGCATAGCTCTTTGAGTCCCTGAGGCAATCGAGCTGCTCTGCCATGACAAGGCGTGGACCGCAGGGAGGGTTTTACATTCTGAAAGCAGAAAAGGGGAGAAAACGGCAGGAAGATAGCAAACAAACATCCCAAAAGGCCGGCCTCATGGTTAAATGTGAATGAACAACAGAGGAAATGGAGTCGAGTTGCTCCTCATGTATTGATCATCCATGCCCTGTAGCCAAGGGACACCAGGTCTGTTCTCCTTGTCATGCATGTGCATTATGCTGTACTGGGATGGAGATACGGAGATCAGCCTGATTACTGCAGATGTCAGAACTGAGCATGCATGAATATGCGTGTTGTACCTTGGTGGGGTGAGGGAGGGGTTCTGTGTTTTGGTGGTGCTGATGGCTCATGTGTCTTAATTTCTGATTTAATTTGTTATTTTCAGTGTGGCTCTGAAAGAAGGTGTGTATCCATTCAGTTATTTATATCTTTTGGTGTTTTACCTCAAGGCATATTCTTACTGTTGTGTTTCCTGTACTGAATTGGGATGGTAGAGACCTGTCTTGATTTCTTTGGTTTGGGAATTATGGTTTCGTTTTGTGTATACAATATCTTGTTATGTGTGTCTCAGTGTCCTAATAAAGGTCGGTTAAACCTTAAGACATAAATCACTGATCCTGGTGTTTGTGACTGCAGCTGAAAACCCAGGCACTCATTCATAAGCATGTGCCTGAGGCATGAGCTACTGATCCCAGATCAGGTATCCGCAGCAGAAACTCATAAGCATGCGTCCTGAGGCCTCAGGCATGAGCCGGGCCCCTGAGACAGCCTGCCCACTGCTCTGAGAGGACAGCGCTGACCTGGTTCACAGTGGAATTATGACATCTTGTTTTTATCTGTCTTTTGTAACCTGAGCTGGATGGAGTATATCTGAGACGCTGGTGGAGGTTTGTGTGTCCACACACAAACAGCAAGGGAGAGCACCTCTGCAGGGCGAGAGGGAAGTTAATGGGAGCCAAAGGTTTTTAACCAAATACAGTAAACAGAATGTCATATTCGTGTCAATGCAATGCTTTTGTCATTAGAAAAATGTTTTGTGGCTTAAATATGAAATACAGAATCCATCCGATATCCAGTGTTGTCTAAACATATAGTTTAGTAAAGTATTGCTTTTTTTCATTGCATTTAATGTACACATAAGTAGTCTATATTATATACCATTTTATAATATTTCCTACAGTTTGTGTGACATGATTTGTAATGTGGCATTGTAAAGTTTGTGTTTAACACTCCTCCTCTCAATAACACGACAGAGCAGTGTGTTTCAGAGAAGTTCATTTCTGAAGTAAACACATACTAACATGTTGTTTGATTTTAACATGTGCATTTGTTCATTAAGACAGCAAGAAACAGTCTAAACTAAGCTGGACAGGTAGATGCTGTCCACTCCGCAATAGACTATGGCTTTCCTTTCAAGCATCAGCTTTCCTTCGCTGTGTCATTTATGACACAACCAGAACTATCTCCCTCTTTCTTTGTTGTCACTGTCTGGCCCATGTGTCCTTCAGTATCATACTTGTGTTGATGAATCATTGTCAGTTTCTCATAAATTCAGCTTCTTTCACCACTAAGACCTGACAGAATTGTGACCGCGGTGACCTACCGCGTTTCTTTAACAATGTCAAAATTATTTTTTAACGTTTAAGTTCCCAGTTCACTGTTGGCTTTCACCACATTCTGAGTGAAGCCTGGTGCTCAACCCACCTCCAAATAGAATTGCACGGGCCTCTGTAACACCCTGAGACGATTTTTACCTCCGGCGATAGCAGCGGGATTGGAGCATCGGTGAAGGTGACGGTGACAGTGGCGGACCTGTTCTCAGAGCTAACGCCGCTGGTTCTGATTAATCAGCCGATGTGTTGTGAGGGCCCCCATTACCCTCTGATTCCACTGACAGATGGAAACCTCGCTATTCTCTTCCTTGGCCTCTACATTATCCAGCTAACAACCGTATTCCGAATAACAGATCATTAATCCCAGACTGAATGGCACGTCTCTCTGACACCCCCCTTCCCTGGCCACAGTGCCCCATTACTGCACAGAGTGAGGAGTTTGCATGAGATTTTAATTGTGTCTGATGCAAATGAAGCCATTTTTTGGGGGTGGTGAGCAGAGGGACATTTGTTTTCTAACACTTCGCTTATCGGGGTGCACTGCTTTTTGTCTTGCATTAATTGAGAAAGTAAAAGAGAAAAACTTCTGCACAGAGCGGAAATAACTTGGACTGAGGAGGCTGTTGCATGATTGCTAAGGGGACCTAAACGATGGCGGCCAGATCACCCATCATGTGCCCTGTAAAGTTAATCAAATTTCTGTTTTTGTGTAGTTGAGCATCATTTCATAAAATATATGTCCAGTCTGTCTACATCCCATAATTTAATTTTGCCATAACAGCATGGTGGCTAAATGAGCTGCCTAACTCCAATGACATTGTCTCCAGCCAGTGGCCCTTCTGAAGTGTGGTGGATATGTTGTTGTTGGTTGTTGTGGCACGGTGTCAGGCGACACACAAGACAAAAATTAACCTGCCTCAGGACTGATTCATTAACATTTGCTATGTCCAGCCAAGCACTTCCCCTGTTCTACCAAATCCACCCAGCAACTTGCCCTTTGACCTTTCAGATATGTATTCTCAATGTGCCAGAGTGCCCAGGAGTTGTTTTTAGTCCAAAGATGAATAAATCATGTCTGAGCATCAGTGTGAGGAAGCTAGATCCCAGTGGCATTGATACTGACTTCTTCTTACTTTATGTCTTTGCAAAAATCCATGTTTATTCTCTTAGACCAAAAGGAGGCCCCTGAGTCATGGCTCAGACTGTAAATGAGCAGGTAAACATTCTCACCATAGAACGTCCTGCATGAAAGAGGAATGACCACAGAAACACCATCGAAGAAGAATGTCACAGGGAAACTGACAAAGAGCTACCATGCAGATTAACGTGACACTGTCACGTGTCATCCTGCTGCTTTCCTCACACCTATGAAGTGATAAGACCATAACTGGTTACTGCTGCAGAGTTATGCAGATTAGGACTGTTTCTATAAGCCTTTCATTTATTTATTTTTTGTACTTTTGTTTTGCTTTTTCTATGATTTCAACCCAGGAAGGAGAATACATTTTTTTGTCTTACTGTTGATCCACTCAGTACTCATCGTGTCCCAGAGCTGTACCCTTGTGCTTCTCTCAAGTGCATCGTTGATTGCTATGTTAACCTCTAGAGTAGACAATCAAGCTTGTGGTTATACATAGACCCAAACTAGTAGATTTAATTTGAACAGCAATCAGGAAGACAAATGACAGCCAAGCTAGTAGGCATTCATAGCATGAAGCTGGTTCTGCTTTGCTACACATCGCACTTAAACATGAAGAATCCACATCAATCAATCAAAGCAGGAATCCACAGCCCGAGGCAGCGTATAGTGATTGTGTCAGCGTTGTATACTGAATCATTATGAGAGTAAAACTGAAATATGATTCACAGCTAAAGGCCATGCTTTTTTAAGCTCACTTCATAATTTCCTCCAAGAGCTATTGTGTACTGGACACTGTAAGAGAAAGACTGATGGTGAAAAAGATAACAAATGAAAATATCGCCCTCTTACATTAGACCTCAGATTATTGTACAGTAAACTGAATGAGCGGTTTTAGTCTGTGAATGCCTTGACCGAATCTTGACACCCATGGCTTGCATTTGGACCATTTGCACATGTTCAAATTTAGAGGAAAACGTCCTTGACAAATGTGCAATCCTGAATCAGTTTTATGTTCAAAATGTGGCAGAAACTTACACAATGGTCCAAGTGAGTTTTTAAAGGGGAGCCGATAGTAATTGAATACACTAGAAGTCAATGAGATGACAGTGACTGGATCTTACAGGAATATAGCTGCCAAACACAAAGGGACAGAATGCTTAAGCGAAGAATCAGAGGTCTTTGTATCACAGTAATGTTCGGCTCATGACCCCAGCTCCCTCTTTGTCCTTGAACCACACCCGTTTATACAGCTGGCACAGTTACAGCTGGCATTACCCTGTGCTTCTGAAACATTCACTAGGGTTGGCATAAATTCCATTTAGTCCGTTTTAGAAAATGAATTATTATACAACTCATGAGCTGAAAAATGTCCATAATGTTCCATGAGAATTTTTTAATTTACTAACTGAATTTAAATTTGTTGCCTGACCTAACTCCAAGTCTGGCATTCAGTGGTCTCAGGAATCCCTTCCCCAATAAAGGGCCAGGAATTTATTCAAAGTCAGCGTAGAGATCACCATATTTGCTGTGTTTCTATATTTCTAAAAATGTTATATGCTTTAAATAAATCGTTATTGTCAGTGCCCAAATTAAGATTTAAACATTTCATATGCATTGAAGGTGAAATTGCCACTTCTTTCCCAACTATAATGACTTTCATGGTTGCTGCATCTGACATTTCTCAATTACCTACATTAGATTCTGATTAAATTGTTGTCTCCCTGCATCTCTGGAGTGCAGCCCGAAGTCACCTGTGTCTGACTTATTATGGGATATTGAGTGAAAGACAAAAAAGGCGCGGAACACAGGCCGGCATCATTAGAATGAGGGATGTGCGCGGTGAATGTGGTGTGATGGGTCGGAAAAATGAGCTGTTTGAATTCTTAACAAATGCAATTTGTCAGCGTTTAACGTGGCAGGTGTGGGGAAAGTGATAGCTGAGGTGTTCGTTTAGCCTCATCACGAAGTTGGACTAAACAGGAACATCCAGACGGATTAGCGTTAAGACCATGACCCCCCAGCCCCCCTCCCAAACTTATTTGAATCCCCATTGCTGAATCCAGCTGGCAGTTTTGGGTGGTGTGGAATTTGCGCTTCTCTGAATCGGCACATTAAAAATCAGCAGCTTTTGTCACTACCTTTTCATTCACAGGCCCTGCCATTGGGCTTGTTCAGTTCTATGGAAAGAGCAGTTGGCAAAATCACAGATTGGTTAGAGGGAGCAGGGGGTTGGGGGCGCTGATGCTTTGTGGATTATGGCACTTTCGAAATTTTCTATTTGAGACATCATATGCTATTCTGAAAGCGTGTTGGCTTCTCCAACTTCAGGAACCCAACCTCAAAGATGCAGGCCAAGAACAATCTGTGTCATACTCCCTAAGGCACTGGAGTTTCCTAAAAACATTATTCATGCTTAGAAACAACTTAGAAAGGCACCAACAGCAATGGTTTCACAAAGGCTTCATGAATGTAACATGGTGCTGAAAATTTATAATTCCATGTTGACCACCACAAGATCGGTGATTTATTGAAAAGGAAGACTGGAAATCAGTGCTGAAGCATGTGCTGAAACCCTGACAGGCAGGAGACACTTGCATCATGGGGCTGATGCAGTGGTTGGAAGTGGATTCATGGGAGGTAAAGATCCAACCAGATGGATGACCTTTCCACATGAAAATATGAGACATTTTGAAATGACACAGGCTTGAAATAGTCTCTTATCTCACATCTGAAATCATCAGCATAAAGGCAAAGCATGATACATGTGTCATGGTAATGTGGACTGGGATGTTAAGGGCAGGTCTGTTACTCACTGTTCAACTCTTTTACTAAAAGGAAGCGAGAAAAAAGCAGGTGTTGTGCTGTAAGAATGTAGACGATCAATTTCTGAGCAAGGATGTATGAATGGCATATTGGCAAAATGCCCCAGCATGCATCTTTCTCCAGAATGTAGCATTCTCTAGTACGGCAGGGGCTTTCAGGGTGCAGATAGTCTTTGTTTATTGCACAGCCCGTTTACAATATCAGTTAATCCCCAGTTAGATCTGTCACAACTTAACCCACTACAGTGGAACGCATACGGCAGGCAGAGCCTTGCAGCTGGGCTATCTGCTGCTGGCTCACAGTAGCTGGCGAAGAGCCAAACCCCTGAGTCTGTACGCCTCCCATTGACAGATACCATTCTCATCCATGTCTCGTCTTCATGCCGGTTTACCCATTTTTAATAAGGACGGATCTTGATTCCTCTGTGCTGTCTTTAACAAGCCTGCCATATACATTTTGTCTGTGTATGTGAGTGAGACCCAAAGCGGCTCCTTAGTCTCAATAACACTGCTGGATGATTCAAAAGGTGAACCTGGTGATTCTACAGAAAGTAATTCCCTGGCAAAGAGCTTTTGACTAACCAAAAATACCAAAAAAAAAAAAAAAAACTAAATATCGTTAATTGAGCTTGTATTGTTTGGCAAGGGCTGTGCTCACAATTTCCAAAAGAAAATATGATTTTTTTCTGTGGTTCATATTTTTCTTTGGTTCACAGACCTGGAGATATATGAATATGTTCACACATTGCTCAGACAAGTATTTAAGCAGGGATATTCTTGACATGCTAAAGTTTTTTTGTCTCTCCACAGCTGAGAATAATTTCAGGTTGTTGGGTACTTACACATGTGGGCGCAATTTCATGCTTTTTACATGTGCAGGTGAGCTTAGGCTGTTTGAAAAGGTGTCGGTCGTATGCTCATTCAAGCGTCAAAACACACAGTATGTGCTACTCGAAACAACCCTGAGCAAAAAAAAGGAGATATCTGTGATTTGACGGGGGCACTGAAGCAGACTGGAATTTTAATTATTTTAAATGAACACTTTCCATAAATACCTATCCTATTCGGTGTAATCATTGTGAACCGGAGGATGGCTGCATTATCAGTTATCCAGCAAACATGGCAGAACTGCTGTCGAGGCGCAAATTAAATCTGCAAATCCACATTGCCACACATTTTCTGCAGCCTTTATTGAAGACAAATATCACAAATTATGGCAGGATATCTGCTCTTCTCTTCTCTTTTTTTTCTTGTCTCTCCACCTGTTAACTGGAAATAGAAATTTGATCTGTTGTGACCCTCTGTAGGAATGAACTGTTAAAATATTACAATACATTTTTGAGCCACCCAGACACTCATAATTGAAGAATGATTGCTTGTAACGTTTATGTCAATGCTGGGGAAACAGGACTGATTGTATTGAATTTGCAATCATTCTAGTATTCTCTCAGGAGTGCTGCCAGTGCTGTCTAATTGTCATAGTGATTGCTTTGCATCTTTGAACTTTCCTGAAGTGTACTTGGAGCCTGGTTGATCTCATTTTGTGGGGGAAGTGCATGCTAAGTAGGCATTTGAGAGTGGGTCGAGAGTGGGTGTGCATATTTTCTCAGACAACATGGATACACTGAATATTACAGACCTGGAGAGCACATTTTTGCTTTTGGTTTTCTAATCCACTGACTTCCACTCCTTTCTAGGACACCCAGAGATGGTCTGTGAAATCGGTAGACCCAGGCAGAGTGCTGCGCTGAGGCAGGAATGGATAGTTCCAGATCTGTGTACTGCAGGAGCACTTCAGGTGAGGAGACGTGTTCACCAAATTAGTACAGGAAAGCAGACAATCCTGTGGTAGTGATGGAAGAGTGCCATGGATCCTATTGTGAAAGAATATTCTGTGTGTGAAACGTTACAAATGATATTATAGGTTCAAATCAGCGGGTAACTGATAAGGACACATACATTTTGCGGTTCATATAGCATCAGTGTTGCACCACTACCCTGAAGCCACTTTTTGGCGAAGTGAACTACTAGGAAAACACAAGGGCCCCCCAGTGTCTGCACAGCTTTAACAGGGACCCCCTTTGTATCAGCTTCATCCTCTTCTTTAAAGTAAATTTAATTTGTCTTCTACAAACAACAATACACTCAAATCACTCAATTTGATGGAATTGCCAGAAAAACTGAATGTCCCCTTCAAGCAGAATTCCTTAATGTAATAAAAGGGACAGAACGGTGACCGAGGGTAACCGTGACAACCCCCCAACGGGCTGTGGCACTCCAGCCCTTGATTTCTGTAACCAGGACAATAATAATCATAGTACAAAAACAGACAAGCACATAACATTTTTTTGACTCCTGAATCATGCATTCCTAAAAAGTCCGCCACCATTGTTTGGTGGGGAAAATAAATAGATGATCAAACAAATAAATAACCGTGACCCAAAACGCTAATGACAAATCTGAGCCCAGTGATAATGGCAGATTCTCATCCCCCGGAAAAATGCAAAAAAGGAAACTGCAGCATGTGCTCGCTGGTGGAGCTGGGCCAAAGGTCCAGGTCATTTTCATATTTTCAGAGCATTATCAAACCGAATATCCATGAATGGAGTCCCATATGGTGGCCTGAATGAGGCTTGTTTGGGGCCCTGGGTGGGGTACCCGGCTTCAGGTGTTTGCGTGCTCAGCGTGAAAAAGCTCAGCTCTCTCTCCCCCACCTGCGTCTGAGATCTATTAGACCAGACACTCCGAGGTGTTTTTATGCTGCACATCATCAAAAGGGATAACAACAAATGATGGAGGCTTATGAACCACACGCCGTTTATGCATAATTAATGTTTTTCCCCCTCCCTTTCCCTCCCTCTCTTCGCACTTGGCTATTGTCTGGGAACGAGGAGCTCATTGTGTGCGGCAAA
Organism: Albula goreensis; assembly: GCA_022829145.1. NCBI lineage: Eukaryota > Metazoa > Chordata > Actinopteri > Albuliformes > Albulidae > Albula > Albula goreensis. Next base: position 17,013,239 of record CM040764.1, on the reverse strand, counting down.
CAAAGATAATGTCACCAAATGGGAAATGATGGATCCAGACACCAAGTCAGTGAGCATTAACCTGGGTGATGTCAGGTAACATGCGAATTCATCTTAATGAAGCAAAATGCTTCCCGCGGGGAGACCGCTGCTCCGCTGAAATGGGGAGCGATACTAAGCCTGGGAGACAGCGATGTGCTGTAGAAACCGCGAGACCTGCTTATAGTCCAAGGCTGAATTCCAAGGGTTTTTGAGCTGAAACAATTTAAATGGACCATTGTATTGGTTCTGTTTCTTCATATTTTCCCTTTTCCCCTCTTTGTTTCTCTAAGTGGTAGAAGCATCACCAGGTTTCATTCATGTTTGCAACCATTGTTACTGGTTGATGCATGAATAGTTAAGCTTTACCTCTATTTTCTCCCAATTGTGAGTGCTCAATCGATGTGAGTTGGAGCTCTTTACTGAAGTCTCGTTTGTCCGTTTGGTAGAGTGCATATGAGCATGCGTTGTCCTCCAAATCACAAGATGGATCCCACAGGTCACCAATTAGGCTTGCAGAAGGACAGAAGGACAGCTCATATGCAGATTTCAGGGAAACTGTTGGCTCCCATTGGACCAGAGAGGTTAATAGGCTAGAATGAAAGAGATTAGCATACTGTATAATTTATTTTGATTGAATCAATAATGATTTGCATGGTCTGTCCCTTTGGCTGATATACGTATTTCTTAGTATACCTTAAAAACAACAGGAATTCAATCAGGGATATTTTATACTTACTGAGTTATGATATTAATGCTGAAACAATCAAATGAATTGAAACGAGCTGGAAGGAGTACCCTCACCATTTCCCAAATTTGATGAAATTCAATATTCTCAGTTGAAGATAATTAAAGTTTGCACAAGAAACAATTTGGCCTTCTTGGAAAATGATCCAAAAAATGTAATAACTTTGTACATCAATTATATATTCCGCAGTTCTGCCAGTTAAGACGATCCATCCCTGATACATAAAGAGAGCTCCGGCTCCCATTTCCTTTATTGCATTTCCTGAAGAAGAGCGTTTGGCGTTCAAGAGAAGAGAGACAGAGCTGACGCAGAACTGTCATGAGGGATGCACCATGGGTAATGTGGGGTACAGCTGAGGAAAGAACAGCTCTTCCCTGCGGTTTAACTGGTCTTGTCATTTTGGAAGGTTGCGGGCTCAAATCATGTGTGAGGCACAGCTGGAGTGCCCTCGGGGCAAGGAACTTCACCAGACTCATTTTAGTAAACACATCTGCTTAAATGGTTTTGAAACGAGCTGCTCTCAACTGTGGCCTTGGATGAGACCAGCTCATTTAAATAAGTGATAGGTGCTTTTGATAAAGAGAAACACAGGATGATACTCCAGGGCTTTGACTGAAAGATTTCTAAAGCCAATGTCGAACACACTTATGTGCTATATGGAGATAACACTTGTGCTGTATGGGTGTGTTGTACTGTTTGTCAGCCTCTCCACAACATATTCTATATTCAGCTACAGTAGGACAATGTGGAGGAGAGAGTGTTTCAGACTGATAGAGCAGAGGAACAGTCATCACTGGCTGTAAAATATGATTTTTGTTCTAAGCTCCTATATGATGAGTATGCATAGGCTTTTCATTTTGCAGCCCATTGCTAGTCGCCAATCACCTATGGAGGCATGTGTCTCCATGGCAGTCCTTGCCTTTTCTCCCAGCAAAGACTTGTGTGAGTAGCTGAGTGAATGATCATGTCCCTGGGAGCCAGAAAAGCCGTCTCTCTGATGAAGCTGAGGCACCAGAATATCCTCATGATAGGTGAAAAACTCTTTAGCATGTATATAAGAGAGGACAGGTATGGGCAGATTCACTAATATAAGTATAAGGAGCTTCATATTATTCACGTTTCATGCAAATTTGATTGGTCCTCTGGATGATATGAAAAAACTAAGTCTGAAAAGGGATCACTGCAGTATATTGGCCATAGATTCAATGTTTAATAAATGTTTTATTTGTATGCAAGAAAGGGTGTGGAAGATTGACTTGCCTTAGTCATGAATCACTCCAAGATTCCTTCCTTTTGATTTAAACACTGCGTATCGGTTGTGCTTTACTTCATCAGCATATCCCCCACTGAACATGTTTAATTTATGGTCATCATCATAATCATCATCATCGACTGGGTTATTTCAGGAGATAATGGACGTGCTAGAGCAAGAGTGACTCCGTTTCGTTCGCAGGCGTTTTGTTAGGTATTGTTCTCATTGTATCCTAAATTACAGTTTGATGCTGCAAGAGACCAGTGGTGTCATAAATCCTCTGGCTACTTCACCGAAGTGTTATGGGAGCAGACATACACTATATGACTTGCATGACTTCCTCAATAATTTATATTACTGTCTCCTTTGCGGAGCGCTGTAAAACGTCTCTTGCCCGCAGCTGCCATCGTTATTCTAAGCCCGCTGAGACAAACTGTGAGTGGTAATTACAATAGCACTTTCCCGAAAGAGCCCTTTCTTCGCCGCGACCACCTTCATATATCCCCGTCTGCAACACTGTTCATTAAATGCTACCCACCATCGCTTGCTCCCGAGCTTTGAGTTGCCTTTCTGGGAATTATTAGACTGGAACATGCGGATAATGACACATGCGACTGGAGCACTAATCAGGTAACCTGACCCTCGCGTCACGAACGACAACGGCGGCAGCCACGGGAGTAATGCACCTCAAGCAAGAGCATATTTTTGGTATAATTACCTGACTCAAAACAGACAATTCAAAACAAGTCATTAGGCCTCACTTTCTCCGACCACACAAAGCAAAAAATATTGCAAGATCCACTTCTGCTGAGCCAAGTTCATTACACTGTCATGTTAATTGCTCAGGCTGTTAAGTTAAAGACAGCGGATGTATTTTTAAAGATACATTCGCTTTAAATCAAAACCTTGACCTGACTGCAAATCAGTAATTGCATCTCATACAATTAGTGGTTATTTTATATATCAGGATATCAGCTGATATCCCAACACACAGGCAGCTAATTACTTGTTTGAGCTTGTAGTTATTAAAACTGAGTTATTACAAATGAAAAAAGTGACGTTGAGAATATTTGCATTTTTTGTTTGTCGTATGACCTCAGTAGAGACCTCAGCTGACTACTTTTATTGGCAGATTTAACAGATATATGCCTATCCATTATCTTCTAGTTAAATGCTAAGAACCTTACACGGGTCCTTGTTATTTTACCCACACTACACAGAGCAAAGCACACATTTTGCTCTGTATAAAAAAATACAAGTGTATGTATTTATAATTAGCACCTTTGCATGAGGCACTATTTTCTCTCCAAATAACGAGCTGTTTTCTTCAAGTAATGTATTACAATAATTGCCACTGGGTATTGACTCTCTGACTGTGGGCACAGGGAAAAGGCAATTTACAATATAACTGTGTCATTTATATAAACAAGCGTCACACACTCACACACACACACACACATATATGCAAATGCATGCATGCATGCATACAGTATGTAGCATACAGCTCATGCTGTCCCTTTGGGTTACTTTTCCACTGTGCAGGGAAACTGTGCTGGGCAGGTGCCTATACTGTGAAATCCCCCTGAAAACAGCACACCAAATAAGTTCTCGTGGATGGTGGTGATGGTAGATTGAGTTTTCAGGAACCTTGTAATGGATGGGATCGACAATTAGCTGTCAATCTCTGACTTCTCTTCATAAATCAAAAGCTTTTGCTCTCCACAGCAGAACCCAATAATTTGAATAAAAACCCCATTAGGCAGCAGCTCCACCCATTTGTGTTAGTCACAAATCCTAATGTACAATCTTTTTTTTTTTTTTTAGTTCCCTGATAATCATCAATTAAAATCAATTATGTATTGAATGTAGTCAACACTCTGATTGAATGCACTTGTAACATGTAATGAGTTTGATATGAACTGGGTACGGTTAAGGCTGTTCAGTTTCATTTTTCCTTAAAACATTTTGTGATTTTTACGACGGGCAGTTCAGCTTAACCCAGCTATAACATGGATTTTGTTTTTTCATGTTGACACCCTGAATGAGATTATATTTTTGTAAATGATGTCCTCTCATGGTGGGAAAATTCAATTTTCTCCTTGAAATATGCATTGTTATGCATATATGTTCCAATTTTCACACCATTATAGGCTGTCATATTTTCCTCCCCCCATGATGGGAGACTGAGTTTTCATGAACCCCATAACTCCTGCTGCAATCACTAAATGATTTGTTTGATACAGTCAAAATATTTTACTCCTGCCCAGCACAATTTTTGTCAATTGCGGAGTCTTTGCTGGTAAACCACATCTAGTTTGTCACTACCTTATGGTAGCTTCACTCATTTTTGGTTTCATGAAACCTCACTTCAGTCATAACCAGCTCTCACTTTGCCCAAACAAAAAAGTTATGGAAAAATGGTCACGTAACCATAAATTCTCCCAAAATTTGAGAATCAAACTGAGTCTGCTGCCTTCATGATGTCATTCACAGCCAGACCCAACTTTACAGGTAACAAGGCGAGCATGTCCTCAAGTAATTATTAAATCAATTATAATGGCTTTCCTGCACTTTACCCAGACTGAGTAATTATTGTGCTGTGTTCTCAGATTTGGGACAGATACAGAGAGTGTAGCTGAATGAAGGAATGCTGCTATCTCTGAATATTTAACCCAAAGAGAAATAGTTCCACAGTAATTTGATCTCAGTCACAAGCTTTTGAATAGGTTTCAGTGATGGGCTCTTAAATGCAGCTGAAAAGATATGAAAGATGCGCAGGAAACTTATGACCTCAGTGTTAAATGCAGTCATTTTTATGCAAACATGCTGCTTCTTTCCATCACTGCCATGCATTTAACTTTTTTGACTACTGTGGCAATTACTGACTAAAATAAACAATTAAACAGGTGACTGGTCATTCACACTTCCAGACAGAATAAGACCCAGACATAGAAAATGAATGTATGTATATACAGCGTGCAGTAAATGCTCTGGCAAGGGAAGGCATTCTAAAGCAGTGATGATGCCAGCATTATGTGCAAATGGCCTGTATTATGAAAATATAGCACTGTTTGCCTCGATGTGTTCAGAACTCAGTGAGGGAGGTCTGGCTTAATTGTCCTTAACATGCAGGCTCGTGACAGACTCCTGGATTCAAGGCCTTAAATTGTATGTTGTAATTAAAAAAACCTCTGACATAAGGCGAATCCAAGTTTGAAAGTTGAAATAAAACAAGTTAATTACTTCAATATATCATAGGATGCATTAGGTTATATTTTGAGGAGCGGTGTAATTTACAGGCTTTAAAGCGGACCCACTGGCAGGGTATATTACAGCTGGACTGTGGCGGTCAGATGCCTGGGCATGCTGTGATTTAACAGGGCTGGGCTGTCCCATGAGCAAAAGTAAAAAAGCCCTGATTCAGGCTGCAGTAAAAGTGTAACTGAGAAACAACAGGAGCTGTTGACAGGCCACTTCTGTGTATAGCTCACTGTGGCATGTGATGATGTAGCTGTAGAAGCTCAACAAGGCTGGATCTGTAATGCCAGGAGATCCTTCCCCCTGGCGGGGTGAGCATCGCTTGTAATGTGCATGGTCTCGTGTGTTGGACATACTGTAGTATACATTAGACTGATTTTACCTCCCATTGTGCAAAAACATTTTGTATACACAACAGCTTTTTTAAAAAAAAAAAAAAAAACATTTACAGTACTTTGGAACTAACAAAGAGCAATCAAGTAATCAAGTATGTTAACTAGGTATGGCAAGGTTCGGTGATCTCAGAGATGTTAAAAGCCATGGTATCTCCATTTTGAGTGAGAGTACAATACTGATTGAAAACTCCATTGTAAGAGCCTGGCCCTCTCTTTGGCCTAATTTCTTGCAGCTGGCTGGCTGCCGGGTGTGATGGATAAAGATACCTGAATTTTCTAATCTTGCTCTTGTCTTGGCAAATGTATCCATGTAATACACATCCTCACATATACATATAAAGGCACAAGGTTCATACAGTCCTTTAAACCACAGTGCATATAAATATTTTGTTCAGCCTGTGTTTGTTTTGCACTTTTTTGTGAGCAGGGATGAATTTAATGAGTTTGAATGTATTTGTGTGTCTGTGTGAAAGCGTCTGAATGTATATTTGTGTGCATAATTGTATGTGTTCATTTTCCATGTGAGTTTTTCCTCACTTATTGTTGTGTTTGTTTGCGTGTGTATGTGTGTGTACATGCATGTGTTTGGCATGTGTAAGTATATATGAGCATAATGATACTTCATTGTCCATGCATTACTTTATGGTTATGCCCTAAGATCCTCAAAGTGATCCCAGAGAGTTTGAACAAAATGGAACAGGACATTTATATATTTTTTTTCAATTTCTATATATCATGATTTATATATCTGGCAACAGTGAATATTTTGATAATGTTATGCTCTGTGTGTAGCATATGCATTTGACATAGATCACTCAGGCAGTATGTGATTTGCATTTCAGTCTGTAGATAAACCTGTCAGTTAGCTGTTTCACCATGGCAGTCGCTGCCCCGGGGCACACCTTTTATAGGCCCTTCAGATGAGAGAGTTTGGGATTTCCTGCTGTGACATATGAAAAGGTGCATACAGAAAGCCGAGACTGACAGGAACACAGATACACAATTAATCTACAACACAATCTAAGCAACACTGTGATCTCTTGTGTCATGGACAACAGCATTGGTAATGGCCAAATGTCAAGGGTTCTTCAGCGCAAAGGTGGGCTCATAACTGCGTGCAACACGAGTCACATAACCCATTGTCTGAATAAGGTGGGAGGTGAGAGTGTGTGTATGTGTGATTTTCCACACACACACACACACACACACACACACACACACACACACACACACACACACACACACACACACACACACACACGTATGCCTCCAGGGTTTTAAGTGTGGATGAATGCACCCACAGCACTATTCCATGGGACAGTGCAGTGAAACTCGGTTCTTCTCAGAGAGAAATTGTGACAAATAGAATATAAAGCATAATCAAAACCATGCCTGTAAGGGAGGAAGGCCCGTAAAAGTCAACAAACGAGTTTATTCTGGAGCGGGAAGATATTGGCTGAGGAACAGCGGCTTCATTCCGGCGGATTCGGCCGGCAGCCGTGCAGTCAATCACTGTCCGCGGCCGCCATCAGATGGGATTATCTCGGCAGCGAGAGTGTCGCGGCTCATATCGAAATGCCGGGCTCGCCGAGCTCAGGGCCGGGGGCTGACAAAGGGCCGCACTGAGATGGACAGGCCTGGACCGGGTGCTTGTGCCAGCAGTGATAATGGCAAGCCTATCTGGGCCAGAGCTGGAGGCCAGGAATAAGAGAGCAGCCAGGTCCTCCCCTCTGTGTGTGTGTGTGTGTGTGTGTGTGTGTGTGTGTGTGTGTGTGTGTGTGTGTGTGTGTGTGTGTGTGTGTGTGTGTGTGTGTGTGTGTGCAAAAGCATGTGCAATCACCCATCAGTATGTAAGAATTTGTGTATAAATGTATTACTGTATTCATGTTTCCTGCATGTATTTTAAAGTATGTGTAAGAGAAGTCATTAGTGTTTCTGCATGCATTTGAGGGAGTTTGTAAATTTATGTGTGAAAGTATGTGTTTGTACGTAAGACTATATGTATGTATGTATGTAAGACTGTATGTATGTATGTATGTTTTTTTATGTAAGACTGTGTGTACTTATGTTTCATGGTGTGAGTGCATTTTTTTGTATGTGATTGTGGTAATTTTGTGTGCGTGTGTGTGTGTGTGTGTGTGTGTGTGTGTGTGTGGGATGTCTGTGTTGTGTGTAACTATAATTGTGTGTCATGGTGTGAGTCTGAATTAGTGTGTGTGTGTATGTGATTGTGTATGTGTGTGTTTGTGTGTGTGTGTGTGTGTGTGTGTGTGTGTGTGAGTGCTGTGGGTGTGTGTGTGTGTGTGTGTGTGTGTGTGTGTGTGTGTGTGTGTGTGAGTGCTGTGGGTGTGTGTGTGTGTGTGTGGTGTGTGTGTGTGTGTGTGTGTGTGTGTGTGTGTGTGTGTGTGTGTGTGTGTGTGTGAGTGTGCTGTGTGTGTGTGTGTGTGTGTGTGTGTGTGTGTGTGTGTGTGTGTGTGAGTGCTGTGGGTGTCACGCTGAGCTGTGACAGCAGGTCTTGGTGTCTGTCTGTAAGCTCCAGCAGGAGTGATGGAGGATAAGGGGATTGTGTTGTCTGGGTTTACATGGTGGCTGAGCTCGCCATGTCAATTCAGGAAAACATATTGATCACATCTTTCTTTTGGTGGGCTTTTTTTTTGTGGGGGGTGCCTGGGGAAAGTGGAGGAATAACAACATATTAATATGAAGTGTGTTTAGGGACTGAGGTCTGAAACAATCTGTGGTTAAATTAGTTTAAAATTTTCCTTGTTTATTTCCACACAAATACCTGTTTCCCCTCTCAAGACCTAATGTGTGTAATGTTTATACACATTTTTCTTTTTGGAAACAAATCCTGTGTAGATGTTGTGGTATTCACTTTTATTACTCTTATTAATCAATCATTGTATACTTTTCTATCTTTATTCAGTAATTCACTTAATGTTTCCATTACTTCCATTTGTTCATCACTTTATTTGATAACGTATTTATTATTTTTCAGCTGTGTCATGTTCATACTATTTTGTTAATTTGGACTCTACTGACTGCTAAAATTGCAATTAGGTTAATCTTTTTTGTAATGTTTTTGAATCAATCTCACTACAATGATTTCCACCACTTTTTATGGACAGTACCTTTATTAGGCTTTCATAAAAATGCATAACATATCCATCAAAATGATATTTAATGGTTGTGTAATGAAGGAAAGAGCATATGAAGTCATAATGAGGTACCTGTTTTATGCATTGTCTATTTTTAAGCACCTTTTAGTTTTATAATATATCACTGCATAGTATGAATTAAGTAATAATTGAATTTAATTTCCATAAACAAATTTTATAGTGTGTAATCTACAGTATGTAATTTATGTTTTTATTTCCTTAAAACAAACACAGAACAGTTCAGTGAGTTAATCCCTGGTGATTTGTAACTTTGTCATTCTGTTCTACCAGTCACAAATTCTATGTTGCTGGACAGGAATTTCCTTTAGTGTGTGCTTTTCAATTCTTCTTGTTTCTGGTGTTTTTGTCTTGATTTTGTTATTAGTTTGTTCAAATTCCTTCAGCTCAGTCATGTGATTGGAGGGTTATTTTGGGATCACCTGTGTTCAGCAGTGTGGGCACTGGCTCCTAATTAGTAATTGAGAGCAGATGTAGTGCATTCTCCTTTTGACCAATCAGGGTGTGGCAACACGCTTGTTGTTGGGCTTTTAAGAGTTTCAAATTTCCACATACAGTGCTGTATCTGAAGGGGTATCTGCTTGTCAAAATAAGTGAAAAGTTGTCACTAGGCAACCAATTTCCCTATTGTTTATGATTTCTATGTTGGGAACTGATTTTCACCCCTCTTCCAGATCACATGAAGATGGTGATTTCAGTACTGCCATGGTGTGAAGTAAAAACCCCACTAAGGCTTACCTTTATTTGTTCACTCAAGTTGAGGACAAATTTTGATTGAGTAGCAACCTGTACAAAGTGTCATAAAGCTCTCAGGGCCGAGACCCTCCTCAGTCCTGCCGTTTGCTGCAGGATGTTAAAATACCTTGTGCACTGCTGCATTATTAAAGAGCTTTATTCACAGGTGTACAAATTACTGTAGACAGTCATCCGCACAGAATTTTTAACAATCGGTAGCCTGGTTCACACCAGAACACCTCGCTGTCCGTTATACATATTACTGGCCACTGTGCTGTACCTCTGTATCTGGTGAGGTACGGGGGCCTTGTAGAATGCATTTTGAAAGTCTTTTCAGTTTATTTCTGCTGCAGCAACAGCATACAAATTGTGTTCTTGAGGTCACTGTTAACCGCATAATAGAGAAACATGATATGAATCTAACAGATTGCCTTTGGAGCCTCAGAGGGCTACATTCAGTTTTCTGTAGTCACGGTCAAACCGTCTGTTATGGAAACAGGTTTCACAATGGCAAGCAGTTTTGTTTTCATTTAATGCATACACTGTCTAGACGCGACTGAGAGTCTGTAACTGACTACGTTCACATGTTGCCTGACGGTCCATTAACACTGCCCTTTCCTCGCTCGCCCAGATGTGCCTTCCCAACCTCTAAACTGTGTGGGTCAAATGTACTTCTCCATCTTAAGCCCGACCCTTTCCGCTCCCCTGCATCGCTAAGTCACAAAGGCCAGTGTTCTTTGGATTCACCAAGCAGCCCTCATAGGCGGTCTGTGATATTTATTGGGTGGGTGAGGCCTTAAGCTAGAGAGAGAGAGAGAGAGAGAGAGAGAGAGGGAAGGGGAATCAAATCTGTTAATCACAGAGACATATATTCACTTTAGCTAACACTGTCAGCCAGGGATTAACTGCTGCCCATATGCATTATGGGAAAAAAGTGGGACTGTGCTGGAGCGAGCGAGGGAATAGGTCAAGCGCCCCTTAGTTCTGGGATGTGTAACAGGAGCTGGCAGTGTCAGAAGCAATCCGGTGTGTGTGTTAGGAGGCACGGGGGAATTGAAAGGAGGGCTGCTGGTGGTTTTCTCTCCAGCCGCTTAATTCCCGTCCTCCTGCATGAGCTCAGCTGTCAGGGCCCCTGGTGATGATGCGAGCACAGCATCCGGACTCCTCTGTGTGGAGCTTCAGTGCGGCAGTGTGGCAACATATACACCGCATGCTGGATGTAGTCATCTGAAAAACACTTTAGATGGTATAATAACACCATTCAATTAAGTTTTGTTTCCTGACAAAAAATATGTATATTGCGGCTGTTTTAATGATCGCATTGTATAAAATCCAATGACAACATTTCAATATATCAACATTTACACAACACAATAGACACAATAGAAACTTAAGTTTTGAAATATTTTATATTTTGATAATTGAACAGTGGAATTGTTATCTTGAAATGTTTTAAAAGTGGCTGGTAACAATATAATATGTAAAGTATGATTTCTTTTCTTGGTAGTTGAACTGCATATTTACATGGGGTTTATAGGGGGATCGAATGATGAGGATCCACCGCTGCATGCGCACACCCTTAAAGCTGCTGAAAAGTCTTCTCCATCTTGATAACGTGTCTGACAAGCAGCACGGCTTGGGAGGACTCTTTGTGGACAGTCGATGTTTAACATAATTCACTGTGACACCCCTGTATGTAGTTGGAATGCGTTCTCACACATGTGAAAAGGCCCAGCTTCAGTCTACAAAGCCTTTCAGTCTACCTATTGTGAATATGAAGTGCAGAATCCCTGACAGAGGAGAAGAAGGGGGAGAGGTTGTCAAAAGAACAAAAGGAGCAGGCAAGATATAAAACAAAACTGTCTCAAACCTGCAAATTTTCAGCTCTGTGAAAAAAGTAACAGAAAAATCACTCACATGTCCCTCTGAAAAGATCTTGTGTTGCCTGTCGTATCTTACCACATTTTGCAACGTGGGAAGAATGACGAGCTAAGGTTCTGAAGCTGACTGGAGGAACTTTAGTACTTTTCATGCAGTACCAGATAAGAGGGACTCACACACATCAGTGCTTCAGATGTGTACCTGCATACCCACAGCCAGCTTTTATCACCTCCTGAGACTAAATTTAATTATTTGTGTAAACATTAATGTGATTACTGAGGAGCGGCAGAACTGTTAACGTTACAGGAGTGTTTCATCATGCAATCACAAGGACAACATTTAGACTTTACCTGACAAAGACATGTGAAATTCACCCTCCCCTCAGGAAAAAGAAATACCTATAAGTATACCTAAAGAACATCTTTTTAAACTAAACCCTTCGTACTGTACTTTAAGTGCACTTTCACTTTACTGTATATAGGTAAACTTAAAAAACAGCTTGAAATACATACTTAAACTATGTTTTTTAGGACTGAAAGTGTACTTAAGAATACCATTTTGGACATTATAATATACTCAAGTGTGCAAAAAAAAACAGAGCTGAGTGTATAAAGTGTATGAGGTGCAGTACAGATCATTTCGTCATCACATCAGTGTTCTTTCTCCTGGTCCTGTGCTCTATACATCTTCATTTGCGTTGGCCTGCAGCGAGAGGCTCAAACTTGATCCGCCGCCCCAGGGTTCGGGAGGGTTGTAATGTGACAGTGATTGGTGGTCTGGTGCCCCAGTGGCGGGTCTGCTTACAGGCCCGTTTCCATGGCGGCCATCGATCTGGGGGCCGTGGCACACTCATTGTTCTCCTGGTCCGCCAGGTGCAAGCGCTCTGCTGTTCTGGCACGAGGCCCAGCGCAGCCCGACTTTGATCCACGGCGACCTTTTGCGGTTCCCCGTTTTAAAACCCTGCAGGAAAGCCACTCGCACAAGTGTCCTTTTCCTCCTCTCCACTGTCACTGCCTGAGTCTGTCTGCTCTGGCTCCATGACTCAGCTAACATTTCACTCTGTGGCATTTAGACTGGAACTGTCCAGCTCTTTCATGTAAGTGGAAAGCATTCTTCATCTCCAGTAAGTTGCCCTGTGGATTGAGTCTAAAAGGAAGGCTTGAGCAAAATTTTATTTTCAATTCTGAAATATAAGTACTATATATGTTTTGGAAAAACATGTAGAGATGTGTGCCATATGAATAAAAATATGTTCCCCATATCATCCAGGGTAATGTCTTCTCCTGATTTTGGCATATTCATTTAAATTCCTTTGAATTTTTGCTGTTCAGGGCAGCGTAGTAGCAATATACTGCAAATATTTGTACATTATGGATTTAGTATTTCATAGGCTGTTGAGAGAGCCTGTAATTTGTCTTTGCTGGATGCAGAAAATAGCTGGAATTTTTTGTGCAAGGTATCCTATGGGACCCAGTGGGACCACTACCTGCCTATCAGGTGCTGAAATCACTCATCCAGCTGTGCAGACATGTCCATGGTACTGTGGAACTTATACTCTTTCCCTTTTCAGAGAGAGAGATACCAATGAGTGCACTTCTGCTGTGAAATACTATTGTATCTGTTGTATACTCTTGTTCACAATTTCATGTTATCATTCATTTTTTTAAAATGAATAGAAGAAAATAATTTTCTTCGATTTAGCAAAGTAAGTTTATAGTGTATTCAAGGCAGAAAGGCAATAATTAACCTGAATGTGAGATTCCAGGGAGAAACAGAGTTTAGGAGACCGAGAGAGAGAGTGAGAGAGACGGGGACAGGGTTCTGTGCTTTTTCAGAAAGAACCCTTTGAAAGGAAACGCTCCAGTAGCTTGTCTAAGCCATCATGCTGAAGGGGCTGAAGCTGGGCCCATAACCCTCTTTGGCATTTCTGAGCCCAATGATGCGTTTTGCACGGCGTGTTTGAGAGGTAATAATGACATTAAAAAGCCACTGGAAAGCGATCCGTTTCAGTGTGCCGGACAGCCTCTGCTGTCATTTCCAATTTTCTGCGCAATTGACGGCCCGGTTCTCGCGGATGCATTTCTATTACGGGCACCAGAGAAACTGTCTATGAGGAAAAGATATGACCTGAGCCAAGAGCCAGCCCTTCACTGTCGCTGTCACTGTCACCAGCGGTGTCACCGCTGTCAGCACGGAAGGGCCCGAAAGCGCCACACGTGGCCCCGGGACAGCAAAGTGACAGGCAAAGATGCATTCTGACACTCCAGGAGCAAGCTGACAAGCTCAGCCGCTGCACACAACAATTAATAACGGCGCTCACACGATGACCATTTCAAATGGGACAGCTTTCCTCAGCCGCCTTTCCTGTGCTGTCATTCAGCACAGATGAAAAATGAGTCTTTTCACAAACCGCAGCGTGGAAATGGGTCAAGTGGTCAAAGTGACTCATTTGATAACAGCCTTCACTTGTCAGTTACATTATTATAAGACTAAATCCTGAATAAGAGAAGTGAATGCATACTAGTGCTGGCTCTGCAACTAGCAGAAGTATGACAAATGTGAGACGTTTGTGAGCTGGGACATTTGTAAGAAACTTCATTCCTCTGTGCCTTGTAGTGTGGTTTTGCACCCTCTCTGCTTCAGGGATTCAGTCAGTGACTCATACTTGGCTGATTGTGGGACACATAATACTCTGGCATTAATACATATGCAGTCTTGACTTGCACACACATCTCTGGTGTGTTTGAGCATAAATGATGTATTTATTGCAATTGCTGATTGGTCAACAATTGGGGTATGGCAACTTCCTTCATGAAAAGAACTAAAATGCCATTTTAGAAAATTAAAAGTCACCAGTACATCTCTGTGTTCTAACAGGTTAGCTTTAAAGTCAGTAAATTGACAATTTTTTGTGCTTCCAATCAATTAACAACTGCATAAATATGTCCGAAATCCAACAAAACTGTCCAGGTAATGAAGTGCTCCTTTAAAGATTCCATTTGCAGTCATCTTCACACGGTTTATTTTGTATAGCTTTTTTGTTTATCTTCATCAAAGGAGCCAATAATTGTGGAGCTGGCTGTAGCTCAAAAAGGCCCATGGAGATTATGTAACCACATTAAGAAAAGCAAGCAGAGATTTTAAAAAACTTGTTACAATTCATTGCAGAGCAGCTTCCATAAAGCCAATACAACATGGAGTCATGTGTTCAGCTATAACAGCTGTGATTGCCAAAACGCATATGTCATCAACAAATCAGTGGACCAAGACAGAGGATCTTTTGGATGAGGCTTTTTTTCCTTTGTGTCTGACTGAAATCAAACAGTACAGGTTCAGCTGTATGTATGTATGTATGCTGTCCAGTCCGGTCCGTCTCTCTGCCTGCGGCGACGGATGCCCTCTCTGCTCCAGTTCTGACAGTGGATGCCACTCAGCTGCCCCAGCCTGTTCACAAAGAATCTCCACTGTCTGTAACTTTCCATATCTTCCTTTTTATTCCCCGCTGCACCTGTGTTTCTTTTGTGGGTCGCAACTTTTAATACTGGATCAGGACACGTGATGCTCATTACCACTACTGAAAGCAGTTCCCAGCCCTGGTCCTGTAGAGCCACAGGCTCTGCTGGTGTACATATTTACTTAACATTTTACAATCAGCATTGTAAAATGTTATTTGACAGAGTAGAATAAATACTAAATAGAGTAAATAATCAAGTTTAATAGGTCCACATAATTTTCATATAATGGCAGCAAAAGAGGAGCTACTGTTCAAATAAATTAATAGCAAATAAATTAGGTTTTAATTGCATATACTAATATTTATAATGGCCCTGTTCAGGAATCACCTATGCGTGTTTTAATTATATTAAATGCTCATTTTAAATGCTAATATTGTAATATTGTTTGCTTGTTTGTAAGTATTTAGGGTTAGGATGTGTTTTTGATAACAAGAGTTAATTAGATTATCTATTAAATCTATTACGTCTCATTAAATCACAGAAAGTACAGGCACTTACTCCATCATGATGCAGTGACACACTGTGCATGACCATAGTTACATAATGCAATACTGTTTGTGTCGTAGTATTCCAGTTTAAATCATACATTTTTCCATATTCTAGAGTTGTAGTAAATGTGTGACCCAGCATAATGAGATTTGAGTGCTTTTTGCTTGGCTCTTATTTTTGTGCCATTCCCAAAACTCAAAAACTAGAAATACAGACCACAGAATAGTCTACCAAAATAAGGAAACACTGGCTGGGATTCAATCAACATTTGTCTTTTTACAACTGAATAAGAGTGTGTTGTGTTTTTCTCTGCAAATAGAGAAAAACAATAATCATGATTTCTGAATTTGCCAAATAGTGTTGGTGAAGATAAAAATGAACACTTGCATTTAATGTGGACTGAATCCCAGTCACCATTTTAAATGACTACTGAAAAAAGCCTTTCTACTTAACATATTCAGTATCTCATAATACAATAATTTGATGAGGATTTGCAGGAACTAACACAGAAACACCTTGCACTCACACAGGCCCAGACGCATATGAGGGTGAAGGAGAAAACCAATTGAAAGTCTTGGTGCCTGCCAGCACGGCATGCTGGCAACGACATTAATCGGTAAATGGGGAAGGTAAATACGCAACATGGCTGCCCGAGGACTTCCTCCAGCCCCACACGGCTGCCTATTATTATTATTAACTATGGTATTTGCTTAGCAGATGCCCTTGTCCAGAAAGTCTTGCATAACTTACATTTGTGCATGTTATCTGTTTAAACATCAGGGGTGTTTACTGAGGCAGGTGAGGTTTAGTAATCTGGGCAGGGCTGCGGTGACGGTCCCACACCTTCTGGCCTGAGCCGGCCTGGTTCCCTCACCACTGCATCATGCTCAGGCTCAAGCTCCATCTGTCACTGCTGGCGGTGCAGGAGCCATGCTGCTCGACTGGAGGACTGATGTGTATTCCTTGGTTTTAAAGGAGAGTAAATGGGTTTACCAACATAAAGTGAACCTCAAAACGTTTACTTGTTATTTTCCCTTTTTCGATATTTCTCTGGGAAGACGCACAATTATTGCTTGATTCTTTTGCATTCATCTTTTCAAAAGCTTAAGAAAGGTAAACATACCCAGCCTTATGAAGATTTAAAAAAATTAAATGAAACACTATAAGAATAAGATGTTTTATGGATTTGAGGTCCAGAGGAAACCATTAACACTAGATCTCTTCAGCAAGCTAAATGGGTGATCTTGCTGGGCATCCATCTTTGGTTGTATTCGTTATATGTGCCTGGCGATCTCTGCAGTAAAGATAAGGAAATACTGTACACAAAGGCCTCATGGTAGGGGAAAAATATATGAAAGATTTTATCCAACAGTCAGTCCACTACACTGCAGAGAATGCAGGGAATACTCTGGTACATTCCAGAAGGATAAGGATCCCTCCTCGCATATGTGTGAATGAGCCACATATTCATCACTTTGATAAATGAAAGGACACTTTTAATTGTTAATTAGTCAAATGAGGAGGAGGCTCTTTCGGGCCTACCGTAGAGATTTGAAGACAATGCCACTAAGCTACTTTGCCATGGAAGAGGTAATTAAAACCAAAGTGACAGGGAACGGGAACGTAATTTAAGCGTTTATTTAAGCTGAGATGACAGAGAGGCTTCAAGTCTCTGCTGTCTGCATGGCAGAATGGTATGTCATCATTAGGAAAGACTATCTAAGATGTCGTAATCTGAGGAGACCATCTGAAAGGGACTGATGGATTGCCAGAATTTTTGATTCATTTATTAGTCAGAATTCCCTCGACATACAGGCCAATTCACTTGGGCTGTTTTAGCAGATGACAGTTAGCTTATATTAGGAAGGACGTGAAAAGCGTAAGACAAAGATCTTCTCGACTTATTTTTTTTTACAGTAACAAATGATCACGTGTATGTATCACATTTAATAAGCATTTTGCATTTTGCAAGACTTGAAAGGAAACTTGTCATATAAAATTGCTTGTCACAATTGGTATTAATGAAGACTGCTTGCTGATTGCCAGTCAATTAAAATAAAGGTTTATGGGTGCACAATCAGAGTAGCCAATTCAAAAAATGTTTTAAGAAACAACTGCAAACACAGAACTTTTAAGTATGTAAGTAGGCCCCTGTTCCCACTGCATGTGTGCCTCTGAGGCACTGCTGTATTAGCCCAAATACCAGCTGGATTCAGTCTGTGTTGCAAGGGGAACATGTAAATATATGATGTATGTACAAAACACAGGTATGTACATGTGATGTGATATATATCATATATAATTATAAAAACATAGTGTAATGAATAATAAAAACAAAAAAATTACATTTCATTCTGTGGGTGTTCAGGGAACAGTCCAATAGTTGTTGAAACTAATGTAGATTAGTGCCTTTTTATTCAAATACTGCACTGCAGGAGCCTGGCAGAGCTACTTCTGTTGATTTGGCAAAACTTAATATGAAATGGGTGAAATCCATCTAACCTAATTAATCCATTTGTTATACCGAGCATCCAGAGTTTCCTGGCTAATTATCATCACTGGCTCATCTGATGGCCTGTTTCAGCTTGCCCTTGTCTTGAAAGCGCATATTTCTGAATGTATGTGCAAAGCAGAGGGTTAGGATGCTCTGTAAAATGTTTTGTTTCAATTCCAGTGGAGGGTTTTCTGGTGGTGTAAAGGCACACATTTGCAATACATGTCCAGAGGTCTACACTGCTTAGGTAACAACACAAGAACACCCAGTGTTGACTACAGCAGCTGCACAATGAATGTGTGCCTCTCCTCCATAAGCCACTCAGAGGCCCCTTAAAACATCCCATAAAACAGAATCAGATTTTCTTCCCCAGTCATGAATCACACATCAGTGTCTCCTCTTGCTCTTGGAACAGGGTGGCTCACCTCTGACCTTAGAGGCTGTCTGACTGTAGTGAGAGTGGGGTCACTGTCTGTGCCTAAGGCTATGTCACAGAGAAGCCTCTTGGACGGCTCTTGAGGATTTCCTGTTTGCTAACTAAACTCATGTCACTTCCTCTCTGGACCAACGGTGTCACTTTATACATTGAAACTTGGTTAAAAAGGCAGGAAAAAGTCATATTTGCTGGATCAGAACATTGGTATTGGAACTTGCAGTCTGGTCAGTGTCTTTCCAATCTTGTGTTTTTTTTTCAGTTGCACAGTATCCAGTGACTGGAGTGGAGCTCATACTATTTAAAATATCAATCTGTGATGTGTGGTGAGGTACAAACAGAGGCAGCTGGGAACTCTACTGTAAGCTCATACTGATACTGAACCAGCTCTTAAAGAATTGATTCATGCATCAATACATTAAATCATGTTGTCACTTTTTGTGAGTCACCCATTAGCAGATGCCATAGGCTTAAAATGTGGTAGGCTCACATTACGATTTCAGCTATAGCAAAGAGATTTTGTTCCATTTATCATCAAAAAAGATTTAAGGTTTAATGTTTTTGTAAAAAACAAAGAGCTGCTGCACTAGACTCAGTCAAGCAAAGGGGCACCAGCTGCCAGTGTAACTCCTGATTTTAAAGTTGGCATGCCTTGTTAATCAGGCAAAAGAAAGATCAAACCGGGTTCAGGACTATTGGATTCAGGTGCCCACTACAGCTAATACTCAAACCACTGAATCTGAGTTTTACAGTAAATTAGTTATAGCACAATACGAATACTGTCTGATAATATAATGTGTCCAGTTGGATTCGATTGTGATTCAAATGCTAATTTGCAGCTAGATTCACAACTGTTCCCCATTGATCAGAGCATTTGTTGGCTTATTTCTTCTCTTTTTCTTAAAGCTTTAAACTCTGTTATTGAGACTGAGTAATGACAGTCAGGGTAATGATGCTGGAATGTAATAATCATTTTATATAATTGTTATCTCCTCCTGAATTGCTAAAACAGCACACAGTCTCAAACTCATTACGGCAAACTCATTTTGTGTAATGCCATTTGTGCTGCGTTGGTTGTCGAATATGAAATACAAAATAAAAAACACTATTTTGATAAGAGAATCACAGAGGCAGATAGGAAACTGATTAATTTTCAATTATTATGTTTTTAAATGAACTCCCAGCAGCCACTGGAGGACCCCCTGCATTCAGAATGATCAGATTTGATTTCCATTACTTTTACTTTCTGAATGCTAACAAGTTATTTTACTGTGGCAAAATTATTCATGCTAATGAGAAGGCCATGAAAACCACCGTTCTAATATGCAGCTACTACGCTACAATATATGATATGCACATGGCACTGCAAAAGACATGCAAGCAAAACACGTTAAAAGACTTTAAGAACTGCTGAGAATACCACAGTGGATGACATTAATACACACACAAGTTCACACATGCGTACGCACGCACGCACGCATGCACACGCACACACACACACATACAGTGGACATGTTATTTGTTACATCTGTCCTTTCCATGAAACAGACTGCTGTTTCAGTGACAGTATCACATGATCAGACTACCATTTAAAGCGGGTAAGCAGGTATACATGTGCTGTGGTGTGTGTCATTCAAAGGGAGAATGGGTGGGATGGAAGTCGTGACATGGAATGAGCAGTGGGTGCCAGACATGCTGGTATGAATATATCAGAACTGCAACCCATGCCAGGTAACATGCAAGTATATTGAGAATGTCCAGCACCCAAAAAAAATATCCAGCTAACAGTTGTCCTGTGTTTGGAAAGATTCTGATGGGGGCTGCCACAGTACTGGATACAGTCAGAGTAACCTTCCAGTATGAAGTTTGTTTAAATCTGTCAATCAGGAGAAAGCTTTGAAATACTGGTGATCCAAAAGTGATGGTTTGGAGTGTATATTGCCTTGAGCCACACAAATGGTTGAGTGCACATGTTGCATTCCCAACTAAAAACCCAACAAGCAGCCAATGAATTTCACTTACATACTTTGTCTTTCTCTCCATTTAGAGCCTCAAATTGATTTCACACTTCGCTAATAACCTGACCAGGGCATACCGAGAACGTGGACAGTCTGCAGGACCTGCAAATTAATTACAGCAATTAGGCTGCACAGAAAGAAGGGGTGGGGTTAGAGGGAGGGAGATTAGAGAAATTGGGCAGAGAACCAGAAAATATATTTTACCTTCTGGTTATCTCCTGTATCAGGTATAAGAGGGGGTTATCCATCCTGTGTGGGGAAATGTTAGTATTCCACATGGCATGAATACTCATAAAAATATTCAGAGAATTATCAGAATTTTCATTCATTACTTAGTTTATGGAAGATGAAAATACAGATTTAATTTCGAAATTCTTTATCCAAAAAAGTACTTAGCCACGCCTGTCCTGCATGATTATGGAAGATTGAAAGTATTGCCATTGAAATGAAGTAATGGATAATAGTACTAAAACTAAAAAGTACTAAAGTACTAAAGTAGTAATAAAGTACTAAAATTATGAGGTTTACTTAACAAATGTGGCTTGTGTGGGAATTTGTCTGTGTGACTTAGACTGTGTCATACCATTACCACCATTACCACATCAACAGGGGCAGATATTATAGCCACTTCAGTGTTACTGTCTGGACATTGTTGTGGCTAATATTACTTATATATACTTTTACAACCTGCTGCTGTTCATTCTGAGCCGATGCATGCCATTGTTCTGCTTATGAGGAACATTCTAGCACACTGAAGACAGGGGAAAGAGCAGATGGAGTTCTGCCAGTCTGTCAATCATGTGTGAGTGGAAAATGAGACACCGGCCTGTGAGGTGTGTTTGAAATAAATCCATTCATAGCTGTGAGCAGGGAGAAAATTGGCTGGCTGGAAAGGAGGGGCACTATGCCAGCGTCAACAGGCGCACCTGCCAATGTCTACAATAATAGAGGTGGGGCTCTGCTCTTAAAATAGCCCATCCAAATTGAATTCTCCAAATGAATGAATTCACAGACAAAATGCCATATGACCCCCATCCAGTCTGAATGCATCGTTTCTGCATTTATCTTCCCCCTTAACGGGGAGTCTGATGTAGGTTTTGATATTATGGGTAAGAGCACAATAGGCCCATTTTCCCAAAAACACTGTAATCAAAAATAAACAAAGGTAAAATTACAGGCTAAAGGGTAGCTTATTAGCATTGGATTTGAAGGGGATTCTGGACTATGCTTATGCATCCAAAAGAGGGAACACACAGAGGAAAAGGCCCCTGGAAACACACAATCACTGTCTGTAGAGATGGACAGCTATTTGTAATTTGCCATTTCCTCATCTAACCCTGAATGCCTAAAACTAAAATCCGTGAATTTAGGGAAAACATATATTAACAAAAATATTCCAATGGGGGAAATAGTTTTCGGTCTTCAGAGGTTTCCAGAGGACCCTTCTGCAGAGAGCCATGAACTCCTGGCTCCCAGTTTGGGAACTCATGACCTCTGGAACCTCTACAGCATCTTCTGTGTCATGGCCAACATAACACATTCAGAACCTGTCATTACCTGTCAAGACACCATTTTACAGCCAAAATAACATTGTCAAATTCCATTTGGTGTAATATACATGTGTTATAACATTGCTTATCACAGTGTTGTGTAGGATTTTTAGTTCAAATTAACTGTTCTACAAATGCATTGTTGTATGTATACATCAGCTGGCACATCTCTATGGTCAAAATAATTTATCTTTGAATTAGTTTGGGTGCTGCTTCATCAGGGTGAAGACCTGTGCCCCATCACTCAGAGGCAATGTTTTATATCCAGAAAAACAGACCGCTACTCATCACCTCTGACAGCAGCACCAGTCCTGTCACAGCCATGGCCACCCTGGGCATCTGCAAATCGATGGCTGGCTCTTGTTTTCAACTCTTTGTCCAGAAACTGTAAATACTGACCACATGAAGGCTGGAGCTTTGGAGTCTGCAAGCTGAAACATTGCACAACCATGGCAAAGGTTTTAAAAAGTGGTCCAGCCCTTTTCCTCTGGGTGTTTTGGTCAAATACAACTGAATTGAAGAGATTAAGCCAGAGTTAAGAGCGAACGTTGAGTGATTACCAGTCTGAGTGTGTGGCAGCTCTGGCATCGCTGTATCTGAGAGTAGTAGATTCAGAGCTGCTTTGTAGTATAGCTACTGAGTGGAAAGAGGGTGTAAAAAACTGCTGGAAATTTCTGTGTATCATTTCTGCTGCCTGCTATGCACTTTTCACCAAGCAGGCAATAAGTAGGGCTCAAGAAGTGGGGCAAGCTTAGAATGCATAGTTTTGTGCCCAAGTGGCCATAACAAACAGGCCAAGGTGCCATGTCAGAGCTGGCTTGAAAGGATTGTGGAGGTGGTATGAAAGCCAGCTCCAAAAAGCATGCCAGGGACAGGCTAGGCTTCATGTTTAACGCTGAGATGGTTGCAGAACGATGCCGGCGAGCGTAACAAAGTCGTACCGTTCATGTCACTTTCTCTTCTCTCTCAAATGAGTTTCATCCGCACCCGGCTGGCGCAAATCAACCCTGCTGTCACTTGCAGCAGGGGAGGGGAAGGTGATAACTCCTATGTCAAGCTGAAATGCGTGGTTTATCAGTGCTCGAGAGCAGGAGTTCGCCGAAACCCATTCTCCGTTAAGTTTCTCTTTTTAATGAAAAAGGAAAGTTATCTCACAGGTTTAATTAATGGAGATAAATTAAAGCAAGGCTCCTACACACTCACAGGAAAGGTGGGGGAAAAAACCTTTTTGGAATAATACATTATGATTAATTTATGCTATTTAAATTGTCAGTCTGTTCAGTAACTGTGGCAGAAAGACTGCGCTATCTTTAAATAACATTTGAATTTCGCCTCACCGCTCTTGATGGCAATTATTTAAGCATTGAGAGGTACAGACGAAGAGTGAACACACACCACACAGTCCTATACCCAAAAGATCCTCTTATCTTGAATTAGGTAGAAAACCACTCAGCTATTGCACTGTCGGACAAACAATTGAATTTATTCCCTGGTTTGTTAAAAGAGGATACACTCCATTGTTTCATTATTTTTGTTGTATTGTTAATCCTGCCCTTGGCTGGTAATCTTCAAATTAAACAGGTGAGTTCAAAGGTCAATCCTTGTCAGGCTGGTGAGAGGCTATGGATCTGCTAAAGCCCACTCATAGTAACGCTAATCTCCTCAACTCTCTCAGAGAATTGGATAGCTTTGGCTTTGGGGGTGTGGGGGCCTCTGTGTCATTAATTACCTCGTCTCAGAAACTCATAGCTCAGATCTTTCCATGAGCACATGAGGGAGTGCTATTTGTCCCTCTTCAGCCCAATAAATATATTATCACCTACGACAAGTATCAAATAGCTGCTGGAATTTTGTAATTCTGAAAATAATTTGATATTATACACCAAATTATAAATGTTTTGTGGAGGACCTGTTGGCAAACAATGAGGCTGGTGCAGAAATGTATGCAGTGATAGACTGTCTTGTGAGTAAGAAAGGAAAGTGATAGTACCTTTTATATATCCTGAACTATTAACATAAGGAAAATAAGTGGCTTCTGGGTACAGTTTTCTTACCTTTGATGTGGAACCAGGAAGAATCACTCTCTGTCTGCCCTATCTTCAGGGTGAACAGATTCTTGTGCCAGCCCTTTTGAGCCTCCTTCTAACTTACACTTTACTTCCATTCATTTCATGAAACAACCTGGAAAGCATACCTCAAGCACATATACAAACTACATTGACATGGAAATTGATAATATGGTATTTGTCATATTCTTTGTTTGTACTGTTTGAAAAATAATGTCTTGCTTAATTTAAAAATTGAATTAGTTAAGATCTTTGACAATGTGGGTCATATATGTGGTTCAAAGAGTTATCAATGCGAAATTCTCCTTTAAGAAAGGAAAAAAAGACGACAAACATGCTCAATGTTAATGGAACTTATTTTTCAGGAGAACCATTTCTGTTAAGGCCTGCTGTGAGATGGCTGAGAATAGAGTGTACTAAACTGTTGGTGTTTTAGAGCAATTCACATAAAGGATATCATAATGATATAATGTCATAATGATATGATATGAAGTGCAGTTATATTTTATCAGACACTTAAAGCTGGGAACATTACACCCTATCTGCCATAAAGTATTCAACCTTTTTCACCCCATTATAAAATGACTAACTTCTTCACTGATGTAATGTCTTAGGTTGTTGTCATTGTGTAATTTACTAAAGCAGAGCGGGGCAAATAAAAAATTCTGAAACTCTTATCCATGACCTGTGGGAGCGAGGCTAGAGAGAGGATGTACCGCTGGACAGGCGGTGGAGGAAGAGCAGTAGGAGCTAAGGAAGGAAAGCAGTGGGGAATATATGCTGTGTGTGTGTGTGTGTGTGTGTGTGTGTGTGTGTGTGTGTGTGTGTGTGTGTGTGTGTGTGTGTGTGTGTGTTTCGGCCTGCTGGAACCTTCACATGCATACATTGACCATTCATAAAAGAATATGGATAATAAGAATAGCCCACCCAATCAGAGGTGAGACTGTCGCTGCTGGAGGTGCCTGGAAGAGTGTGAGGTACCGTGCATGAGTCCTCTAATTAGCACTCTCCTGTGACAGAGGGGTAATGCAGTCTCCCCAGGACCCCATGTTAGGCCCCCATCACATAATCACCCGCACAGCAGGAGGTCCTCGCACATATGCATCTCTGTAACCACAGAGAGAGAGAGACAGAGAGAGACAGAGAGAGAGAGACAGAGAGAGAGAGAGAGAGAGAGAGAGAGAGAGAGAGAACTCTACAGAACACTCTGCCTTAGTGCTGATTTCCATTTTAAAACTCCACACGCAGGCACTTATACACTCGCAACACTAATACATACAGGATGTTATACAGATACACACTCACTAATTTGCATACGTACAAAAAAATACACATCAACATATGTATGTGAATTTGGGAGATATAATTTGTAATTTCATTGGTGTATGTGATGAAGTGAAAGGTAACAGTCAGTTCCTGACAACTTTGAAGCATAATAGAAATAATTATCCTTCAGCTGCATTTTATGCATTTCTTAATGCTCTTCTTCATGCTTTTGGATCCATCTCTTGTAAATGGCAGCCCCAGCCACATGCAGGTGAACAGTATTATGGGATGGAAATAAGTTCCCTGGCGCCATGTGTTTGGACAGTAATGTCTCCTCTGCGCAGTTGTTCAATATGACATGACCTTTCAACGTGGTGTTAATTATCCAGCCCGTGTCTGTCTGAATGAGTCATACAGAATGGATTCACTGAAAATATGGGGTAAAGTTAGGCGGTGGGTGATCGGGGCGGGAGGGGGCCCGGGTTTGAAACGGCGAACCGTGACACTGTTGTTTTTTTACCTGTCTCCATGTCCGACAGTGGGGGCGGGAGAGATGCATACCGCACCTGACAGACTATCAGGTCATTTGGCGTGTGAGAGGCAGAGGAAACACCTCACTCATGCTTTTATTGCTAAAAACAAGGCGATGGTGATATTTGAAAGCACGCTTGCTGACCGTGGTGTTGTCTTCTGTTAGCAGTAGGTGCTGGGTTGTCTAGACAACCTGAGGGCATTGTGTGATGAAACCCATTATTGGCCTTGGATGGACGGTGCAGTGCAGAGTCAAGTGAAATTTCACATCACCTTCGCAGCACTGTTCCGTACTAACATTAGACCCAACCAATAAGGCTGGACCTAAAAGTGTGACATTTCTTTCAAAAAGCGGCCAATAACCTAAATACTGTATCACAAGGGTACATTTCTTTCAATGGAGAAATATCTTGAAACACCAGGCAGCTGCTTCAGGGCCAGGGAGGAGAAAAAGTGCAGTTTTTAGTTGAGGCAGTTGGTCGGAAATTCAACATGGTAGAGGTATTCCTCAATACCATTAGTCCCCTGTAGTCACCTAACATACAGTGACACAAGCATTCTGCAGTGTTTGTAGACTCCAGCTGCTGGATCTTGTTCCATCCTTGGTGATTCATTTCCAGTTATCATTTCCATGTTGACTGGGGTGATGGAACAGGAGGATTCACATTTAGTATTCAGAGCCATGAAGGGCCTTTGGTCTCATCCTCAACGAGCTGACCCTGTGACTCTTTGATAAAGTGGTAGTCAAAAAACAACTTGTCTGAGTGAGATTTTCTCTGTGGGTCTCTGTGTCTAGGGCAGTGCTTCTCAGTCTTTTGAGACGTTATGAGGAGACATTTGAGGGCATGAATTAAGAAAGGTCACACTGCTAAGTCCGCCACCGGTAGAGCAGCACCCCCTGCACTCCAGTTTCTGCAGTCAACCTCACAAACATCCTTCTCCATTCAAGGGCCCAAGCATTACCCTTGCCCTGATTGCAGGGCGGGTTTTGTAATTTTGTTGACTGACAGCTTCATATCTGTTTATTCTCATGCCTGGCTCTCAGTGGAGATAGGCTGCCATTATGTATGTCAGTGTTTTAAAATGATTGGTTGTACCTCAAGTGTCGAAGGGAGGGCCTCAGTCACCTCTCAGGACCTTTGAGTTCCCATGTTGCTCTTCACCACAGAGCCTGGTGAGAATTTGTGATTTAATAACATGCTCTTTCCTTGTAATCTCTGGGGTCAACATATACCGTTTATTTATATCTTAATAGGTAATGGAAGTTCAGTTGTCTTTGGTGAAAAATATGCTGTAGCTTTCAGGTCTGTGGGTACCATGTGTGACCGCAAAAGCACCTGGGAAATTAGGCTTGCTGGCTAGCATGTTATCATTCAATTATTCAACATGCTACCAAGCCTTCCCAGCTTGCAAGAATTGTTGTAATTACACTGTGAGAATCATTAGTCTTTGAGAATTTAATGGCTGTATGACATTTGCTGGTTCTCTCTTCAATACCCAAAAACTTGAAACTAACCCTCCACTTTTAAGTTGTTAATTAAGTTGTACTTGGACAAGGCCAATCAGATTCTAATATTCTGCAGATGGACATTACAAATATTGATTAGTGTGATCATTATTATTGTTATTATTATTACTTTTGTTGTTGTTGAGAACATGCAGTCCTCCATTTAAAAAAAAAATGATTACAGTGAGCGGAAAAAATGGCTTGAGTTGTTGTATCTGTGACAGTGGAGCTACTTTTCTATTGGTGAGCCCACACGTTAGAACTGTTCGTGAAACACAATGGCACCCTTTTCCCAGAGCCACCAGCATTGACATCAATTACTCTTTACTTCACTGAGCATAATTGGCTCACATGTGGAAAGCAGCGATAGCCCACCAGCATCTGAGGTGGGGAGGAAAAAAGAAGAGAGAAAGAAAAAGAGAATTGTTCAGTCTGTCCACTTGTAAATGTGATTCTCATTGGTGAGAGTTGCTGTGGCAGCAGGCTTTTTGGGAGGATCAAATAAAACATACAGTGCCGGGAGACATGTCATAATTACTGAACTGGCCATGAACACGGAAGGCCAAGAGCACTGTGTGGAGAGGGCTGACCTTCGCATGCCAGATCTTGTGAGTGCAAACCATTTGTAGAGTAGTTGTAATCATTTTTGTGTGTGTGTGTGTGTGTGTGTGTGTGTGTTTGTGTGTGTGTGTGTGTGTGTGTGTGTGTGTGTGTGTGTGTGTGTGTGTGTGTGTGTGTGTGTGTGTGTGTGTATTCAACCAATTTTCCAACATGCCCCCCAACTTTCTGTGTACAGTTACTGCTGTGTGTGTGATGATAAAAAAATCCTGATTTGAAGGTCTTTTATCATTAGTATCTTTTGTGTTCATCAAATGTTTTTGCAGTAGGCTGTGTTCCAGGGCCGGGATGCATTGTGGGCAAAAGCCACCAAACTCAGAGAGGGGACGAGGTACTTTAAAAAGCATAGCCATAAGCAATTAGTAAAGGTCAAATAAATATTGAATAAAGACTGAATTTTTACTAAGAAATAGCCTTGTAAATGAATATGAACCAATGACACAATCTATGATTCTTTAGAGAGGAATGAAATATGAACAGGATACTTACATTATTGTCTGATAAATGACCTATTCTATTCATATTCGTATCCTGTTCATATTTCATTCCTCTCTAAAGACAAACAAACACTCACATATATATAATAAATGGTTAGCACAAATGCATTGGTATGACACTGGGAAGTCTAGCCCCTTTAGCAATGCATGCTAATTCTATCTGTGAATTTCTATGGTTTTCACATTCATCAGTGGAGCTCCCACTGATATATACTGTGTGATCCCATTGACTCCAAATGGCCAATAACAGACCTCAGTGTGCCCTCTGATTTCCCCATCTATACCCCAGAATTGTTTCTAATGCCATTGATCGGGCTCAGCTGGACAGCGCGTTATTAAATAAATGGATTTTCCCAGCCGTCTGCACACCTTTAAAACCACATGTCTCTGGGTATGACAGTGGACTGCCTACAGAAAGAATTGTTCTATGGGAATGAGATATGATCTAGTGATTGCTTCCAAGAAAAATGATGTCTCCTCATTGATGGATCACAGCGTTCAGCAGCGCAAATACACAATGCTGATGTGGGGCTTATCGGGTCTTCATTTTGAGTATTGATCCATCACTACAGTGTGAGGCAGAGGATGTGGACTCGGATGTGAGTCAGACATCGAACAGGAGGCAGCAACTGCAATCACAGTCACAATTTAGCTGGTCATTCATCAGACAAAGAATGTATACCTAAACACCTCATGAAGCATGCATGATATCTTCAATAATCTTAATAACAATATGAAATAAAATGTCCCTAAATGGGTAATGTAATATTTTATTAAAAGCTAGAGTGAAACACTGGGGTTATGATTAAACGTTAAAAATCTCATTATTAATTTATTTAGAAATACCTGCATGTATCAATATTTATAATAACCACATACCATTTCATATATCTGCCATATATCTTGTACAACTTACAGGCCACATTTTATCCATTACAGATGGATGCTTCAAGGTGCATTGTAAAACAGTGGCTAATCCAGACCTGAAGCCTATAGCCCCCCATCCGATTTTTTCCCATATGTTGACAGAGTTAGAGGATACATGAAATATCAAACTGGTATCAGACATGTCCTCTCTTTTTTGCTCTCAGGGCATATCTCTGGATAACCTCTGTTGGTAGAATCTGAGAGGACAATGGTGGCACGGTGCTGCTGGGAAGGCAGTGTGTCCCAGGAAGTGAATTATTTCCTTGTGTGGTCTCATCTCAGGCCTCTGATTTATGCTGTACAGCATTACGTTTTAATGGGCCCTCATGTACTCCAAACGGACTAATGATGAAGTGGACACACTAAAAGGGACTGCCATTGATTAGGTTTTTTTTCCTTTTTTTTTTGCCCTTCATCAAATGCCTGTCCATCTTTTCATACATTTAGGCTCACAGTAGTTACAGCCTTTAGCTGAAAAATAACAATAAGTGTTACTGGGCAATGTAAGAAGCCATTGAAAAAGCATGTGGAAAATAAACATTTAAAGTTCTATCAGGCCCCCTGCTTGTGACAGCAGCGATAGATATAAATGCTTGGACTAGCCATATAGGATTTATTTTAACAGAGTCACATGGATTACAAAGTGAAAATGGTAATACTGCTGACTGTTGGAGCTCAGTCCTTGTGTTAATACAACTCCTCTGCTAATAATAGTGTCATGTTTTGAAATCGGTAGCTTTAGGATCCACCAGCCTAACATTTTAGATGTGTCCAAAATCATGGTGTATGTTCCTCAATGTTGTTATTACGACCAAAACACTGCTGCTCTCTAATCTGAAATGCAACAGGGTGTTTATCACCACTGTCTAATCTTCGATGGCAGCAGACAGCAATTTGAGTTAAAACTGCAATAGTTCTCTCATGGTTTGGAATTAATGGGATGTGAGTGTCATATCAAGTTTAACACAAGTAATCGTTTGCTCTTTCATCACAAGGCATAGCCTGGTTTTACGAGCCTGTGTCTTTAAGGGAGCTGTCAATCTTTATGGCACAACACTCGCAATTGGCTTTGAGTACTTTTCTCCCGGCATTTTGCTTTGCAAATGCACATCATGACAACATTAGTGATGGCATGAAAGAAAACAAATGTTCATGAATTTGGAATTAAACCTCAGTGATGCTTGTGAAGAAAATGTCTAAGTTAATGCTTCCCCTGGAATTTCAGCTACTTTTGAGGGAAATGGATGAAGGAGATTTATTTATTCCTACTTAATTGCTAAAAACTGCTTCAGAGTAATGGAAAGACAGGTCATCAAAGACATTGAACATTTTTTAAGTCTTTTCTAAAAATGAAGACCATCAGTTTCTCTCCAAAAGTTGTTCAAATTCCTGTTTATAGCTCTTAACCTTTTTCCATGCACCTTAGTTGAGGTAAGAATATGATATATTGTTCTGCTTAAACGCACCACACTCTCTGCGACCGCAGCCATGCTCTTCAGCAGTAACGGCTGTCCTTTCTTAACTCTCCCCATTCTTAATGAGCAGCTCTGCACTGCTCAGCTCTTCATTGACTCTGGAGGCTAAGGAGTAAAATCCTCTCAGAGGGAAGCGGCGAAGGTCTGGATCAGGCGGAGAGCTGGATATCCCCTAACGAGACGGGGCTCAGGGTGTCATGGGCCGAGCGCTTTGTATCTCAAGTTCCTTGATTTTTCCACTTGCCATGTGCTGCTGAGGTATCAGAAGCCTCATCTCTCTTTATCGTCTCTCCGAGGCTAGAGGCACGTCGGCAAGGCCTCCAGCAGGATAGGAATTTGACTGCGAGTGCGTGAGGTCACAGAAGTTCACAACATAAAATAAACTCAGCACTTCTGAAAATACTGTATTTTTCTCTTAAAAATTTGAAGATACAGTTTTGCTATTTAAATCTTTAATTGTACAGAGACACACAAGTATCATCCTCTACACAGGGAAATTAAAATGTTTGGTTCTGATTTACAAGCAACAGTGCTTAATTGTGAATGGAAATACATATGTGGAAGAACCTCAACTTGATAATCATTTGATGACCTCATTAGTTGAAGGGGATGATATCTCTAATTCTTAAACGTTGGTTTTAAAATATCACTTATTTCTTTACCTAAATTATACAATATCCTTTGCTCATGTGATGCTGATCCAAAAATCAACAAATTATCATACAAGCTATTATGAAATACAGCAATTAAGCTTCTGAATATTCATTTTTATAAATAGGAAAAGCAGTTAATGTGACAGTTCACTGTGTCTTTAAACGTGCACATTGCTTCCTTCCACATAGTTTTCATTGAACAAAACCCTCTGGTCATCTTTCTTCAGCTCAAGTAATCTTAGATAGCCATGTTATGTTATCACACCATCTATTGATTAGGACTTACTAGCAAATGGGGCTTCTGAGAGCACAATGTCCCACCATAATAATGTAGAACCCGTCTGTCAATCAACCGATTAATCTGTCAGTCACCCGTCCAGTGCACTTCCTCCCTGTCAGAGAGATAAAATGCAGGAGGACTAAATCCAGCCACAGTGTGTGCTGCTCAGTCACATAAAACAAACCACAACACGTAATGAAGCAATAAGGTAAAAGATGCTGAAAGGATAGAAGTCTAATGAAGCTCATTGATGCCAGTGGGCTTATTAGTAAAATCAAAACCGGTTTCAATCTGTAACCGTGAAAAATTGGGTTTTCTCTCCCAACCCCCACCCGCCACACCCTTATACTACACACACACACACACACACACACACACACACACACACACACACACAAACACTACCTATAGCTCTGTACCTTCCACATCATTACACACTGGTATAATAGACCACAATCATGAGAAATTACCCTTAAAACATGCATAGCCAATTCAGGGAGTACTAAGATGAAAGGTGATTTACTGGCCTGTCGGTCGGGCTAGATTATGTTCTAATTGAGCTGGAATAGTTCTCCTCACACCTCCATTTGCTGGGTTTGGGCACAATGAGGACTAGCTCCTCTGCGACCAGTCTGATCGTTTAGATTTAATTTGGCTTAGAACTAATTGCTTTAAGGTCTTTATGGCTCTAGAATTAATTAAGTACCTGTACCTCTCTGACATCACTCTAACACTCAGTCCTGTTCAATCCTGTTTTATTTCCAATTCAAAATAAAATGTTGTGTCAAAAAAAAATGCAATGTATGGCATAGCAACCTTTTATCACAGTAACTATGCTTTTGTTTTAAATGTTAGGACTTGTGTCTTTGTTGAGTGGATTATTGTGGGAAGGAAATGTTGACTCAAATTTCAGCTAAAAGCTCTCATGCAGCAGCTTCTTAAATGGAGATAGAGTCAAGATGGTGATCAATTTAATGTCCCTTGCTCCCATCGTGTCACAAATACAAAAACATATTTACTCGTATCTTTTCAAACATTTGGTCTTTACATTAATCATTACTGGTCTGTGTTGTGCAAACATAAATAATATGTACGTGTGTACATATGGGACAATTTGTATGTATGTGCATGTTTGATTATGTGTGTGTGTATGTGTGCATTGGTTTGTGCATGATCTCATTGGTATTCATGTGTATATGTACAGTGTGTATGTGTGCATTGGTTTGTGCATGATCTCATTGGTATTCATGTGTATATGTATGTGTCTGTGTGTGTGTGTGTGTGTGTGTGTGTGTGTGTGTGTGTGTGTGTGTGTGTGTGTGTGTGTGTGTGTGTGTGTGTGTGTGTGTGTATGTGTGTGTGTGTGCATTGGTTTGTGCATGATCTCATTGGTATTCATGTGTATATGTATTCATGTGTATATTGGTTTGTGCATGATCTCATTGGTATTCATGTGTATATGTATGTGTCTGTGTGTATGCACGTTTTATCTGCACGCATTGCTCTGTGTGGTCTCTGCACTGAACATGCACAACACATTGAGTGGGGGCACAGAACAGAGCTGTCTAGAGAGATAGATAGACATATTGATAGATAGGTAGAAAATGGTGCTGTCCCCAGGGGTGGATTTGTCCTGTGGCAGGGTCTTAAGAAACAATACAGACAAAATATATGAGCATAGATCATAAGATGTTGAAGTAGAACACTAGAATACTAGAAAATAATATTAATGCATATATCACTGGACAGGTGCAATGCATTAGGAGACCAGGACAAGCAACAACAAGCAGTGAGCAATAATAGCCAGACCCGAGATTGCCAGGGGTCAGGAGAGGAAGAAGCAATCTTCAAATCTCTGAAAGTGGCAGGGGCACAGGGGCCTTAAGGACCCAGGCTGATCCCAGCGCAATCTAAAAATGTACTTAGATTTTGTAGATCTGAGAGGCATTTGAGTAGAAATGCCTTTTTAGCATGACTATAAAATAAAAAACTTCTATTTTCCAATCCAACAGGATTTTGCAGTTAGCATCAGGGCGGTGTTGCAGCTGGTAAATTGTTGTTCGTGACCAGTGAATGACCAGTGGATTCCCTCACTGTGGGCTCGGCCTACACTGTGCTGAAGGAGAGCTGTTGCAGGTTGAGGTGGACCTTTAACTGTTAGCCAGTCAGCATCCAGAGCTGGGTGAAGCTAACACACTTACAGCGAGAGCTTTCACCGATGGCCCCACCGGGAGATCAGGAAAATAGATTTATATTTATGACACATCTTAATATCCTCTTCATTAAGATTAATTATATGAATATATATTCCAAGCATGCCAAATTAACAATTTGTTCTTGTCCCATGAAAAAATATTTTTGGGTTTGTTAATTAGTCTGAATAATCATAATACAGGGCCATTACAAGCATCAAAAACTCCAGAAAACAAAAATTACATATACTTCTTTGTCTATCTGTAGTTTTGTGTGAGTGTTTCAATATTGGCATTAGTGAGGAAATGAAAAAAGAAAAAGCAATAAAGGTCTAACAAGTAATAAAGATTAAATCGCAAGCCCACTAATCAGCTTGGTACCATATGGATTGAATTTGATTATATGAGCTTTAATTAACATTTTCTTTCATCTGTGGGCGATTAGTTCCCAGCTGTCGGCAGCAAGCACTGAGGATGGTGTGGTGTTACTGTCGCCTGTCTCAGGTGTTGTTTCTCCTGTCTCCTCCAGTAACCATGGAAGGACTGACAAGGATTGAGACTTGTGGGGGAAGGGGGGTTTGGGTGAGAGGAGTGGTGGAGGGGGCCCATTTCCCCTGGCCAGGCATTTTACCACATCCCACCAGCAGAGGGTACCCTATCAATATGTAAGATGTAGATAGAGACATTGGAGGAGGTGTGTGTGTGTGTGTGTGTGTGCGTGTGTGTGCGTGTGTGTGTGTGTGTGTGTGTGTGTGTGTGAGTGAGTGAGTGAGAGGGGAGAGGGGGGAGAGGGAGGGAGAGAGAGAGGGGTTGATCTATGATCTGTGGACAGCTCTCTTTGTCACAGGGAAGAGGGCCTGTGGCTTTGCGCCTCTGTCTGCCTGGTTTCCATGGCGATATTGGGCATAACCAGATTTCTATTCCTGTCCCAGAGGTACAGGCTGGCTCTTGGCATGGAGGTGTGAAATGGGCCAACTGTCATTGATTATTTCTGCAATTCCCCCTTCAGGATACACCAGTGAAATTACAATTCATTTGCACTGGCAGGCATTACTTACTGTAGCCAAAGTCGTTGTCATACTGTAGTTATGTGATGCTTAAAGGTCTTATAAATATCTATATTCTCATTGCATGTGATGTGTTGAAATTCAGTTTTCAAAGCAAGAACTAGATCAGTTGTGCTTATTATTGCATTCATGTCAAGCCATGTCAGATTTGCTTGTAGTTTGGTTTTAATTTGAAAAACAAGTTTAAAATGATCACAGGTCATATGATTTAAACAATAAATATCTGTTTCAATCAATATATTATGTTAATTTCACACCTTTTTAATAATATCAAAGTAAAGACAGGGTTACAGTACCTCATCGTACTTGGTACAATGATGATATGAGAATTGGAAGACATTTGGGACAGCAAGTTTTACTGTGGTTACTAAGTTTATTGATCTCTGGACAAAATAATTAGGAGTAAAATAGGGATGATTCTTTCACACAACTAAGCAAATGCTGAAATGCTTTGAAATCTTGTTTGCCTGTATTTGCAGTCTTCGGATTTCAGAATGCTACATGTGACAGGAGGTATTTCAAAATTTGAGGTGTTATTTATGGATTTTTGAGATATTCCTACAAGAATATTCGCTTCTCAGAGGGTGCTGCAGACGTTCTCCCAACCCGACCCTCAGGTTTCTGAGTGGACGCGTGACGTCAGGGTCGGAGGAGCTAATCCGTTTGGATTTAGATTTCACACGCCGGCTCACACAACGGGATAACATGTAAGGGCACGGTCCTGCTGGGCTGCCGGGGAGGGGGTGTAAAATCCTTCCTGTGGATTCACTGATCTTTAAATCACTCAGATGGATCACCCCATTCTCTGCTGGCTCATCGGCCAATCCACACACTTTGTGCGTTGGTGAATCCCTGATGAATTTTGCACAGCTTGACACCTTCAAACATCAGCAAAATAGACAGTAGACCCCGGTGGGGACCAACTCCACCTTGACCAGCTCTTATTTACTTCCAGAGTTAATGTCAGATCAGAGCTTGATGGAATACAAAAGAAGAGCCAATAATTCCTGTTATATTCTTGAATAAAAAGACACAATGATTCTGTAATTTTCTGAATGGTGTAAGTCTTTTATTAGGCACTAAAACATTATGAATAATATTTGTGTGTGGTTGTGTGCATAGTAATTTGTAAAGTGTTAAATCTTTTATTTCAGTATTTCCAGCATTTCTTTTGTTACAGTCAATTGACTCATGATTTTCAGTGGCAAACCTTTGGGCTGACCTGTTAAATACAGTAATATTAAGGCTTTTGCTCTTAAAATAAATAAATAAATAAAATAACAATCTGGCATCGTCAGTTTTTAGAACAGATGGCATGAGTCTGCAGGCCAGTCATGTTCAAGTCAATATCATAACACACGGGACACACTGTATATTTGGTGGAGGAAGGCCATGACTGACTGGAATTTGCTGAACTCACAAATGCATGGACTGTGGTTGAGGAGACATGCAGTACCCTCTCTGTGCAAAGTGCTGTGTCTTTGGTGGCAATACCAGACCTGCACGACTGTGTAGAACTTTGGGAACTGATTCAAGACAAAAAAAAGGCATTTGAATCAATTGTTTTTATGAATTCGATAATTAATATCTTAGTTATGACATATGATTGACATCATATTTTAAAATATTAAATATTAAAACTATATGAAATTAACATGCAGTTTCCAGAATTAGACACTGGACACCTTTAGAGATGGAGATGTTGCAACGTTGTCCTGAGTCTTGGTTTTGGGGATGGGCTTCTGGAACAACACTTCACCATGTCATAATGGAAGGAATCCATGGTTTTACTCATGTAAGCTGAGAGATTTTGTGGATTCAGAGAAGGATACATACAAAACACAATGCAGGAACAAGACAGACGCCCCTGAAGCTTGTTTTAACAGCCAAGCTGTTGGTTAATATGATATCACGCAGCAGGGAGTCTCAGGAGCCAGCTAAAAAGCAGGGAGTGGAGAATGGGAGCGGAGGCATGAAACACGTTTATATCACTATTTATTGATCATTAACTGTTTGCAGAGTGGGCATTATACTGCCTCTATTATTTTTATAATAGTCACAAAGGATATCCTCACAGTTCCCCTGCTCAATCCCTGACTCCACGGTCTCCCGGACCTGCCCTCCGTACCAGCTGTTTCTTTAATGGAATACTGAATCATCCGTTAAAGTCAATGCATCTTTTGGGAATATCCTATCGTGTTTTTGTTTCCTGTTGGTATGTAGAAATATGCATGGCTGCTTTTGTGATGTACTCTCATGGCCCCTCTGTACAGGATCATGTCTGTTAGACTGTGAAGTTTCAGTTAGATCTGCGGCATGGGGGAAGCATTCACACACAGCGTAACACTGGGGCACTCGCTCACACACAGAGTCACGCGGAGCAGACGGTACCAAAGCAGGTGTTTCATTGTGTGAAGCGCAGAGCTGCCAACACCTTAAAGACACATCAGAATAATTACCCCCTAATTCTTAGTTTCTTCAGTGCATTTGCACTTCATTAAATTAGGGGTTCCCAAATGTCTATATACCAAAGTCCCCTAAAAATGACCACATACATGCTTTATCCTGTATCAAACCCCACTGTGGGCTGCAGTTGCCATCTGATGCACTAAAGCACAGAGCTATGTCTCAATACTGAAGATGTATATCACACCATAATCTATTAATCATATGCTGACTTTTTTTTTAACTTTTAGATAATTACTGTGATCATTATGATTATAATATAATAACTATATAATCAAAATGTGTATGCTGTGATATCTTGCAACTTCTACAGTTGTTTGCAGAACAGTGATTTGAATACAGTCAGCTATATCATTGTACCCTGGATCTGACCCAGCTCCACTCTGCCAGGACAACACATCTAGCAAAACCACTGAGTACTCTGAGATTTTATGTATAAATTACAAGCACTGTATAGATTATGTATATATTATAAGAAACTGTGAGCGCAGTTCAGAATGAATTACTTTCCTTCAATTTGGTCCTATATCTTAAAGAAAGTATCCATTAGACCTTGATAGGAGGATAAATATAGACAAAACAGCTACTTTTATTGGTACGTACATGTTCTATTATTTATTCTTACTTTCTTTATAAAAGGCACATATTACAGATACAAAAGTCAAAGTTCATTGAGACTAATTTGTGCATCAGGTTTTTACAGGGTGTTTCCATGGAAACTGTTTCAATTCTTAAGCTTGTATTGTTAAATGCCAAGGATTGAGAATGTATTGCATGATGTCTGCTTTCAAAGTGTATTCAAAGGTGCATTCCTTCTTTTTACTGTCGATCTTGGCAGAAAGCGCTTTTATGAAAAATGAAAAAGTCACATATCTGAATATTAAAATAATTTAACATCTGTTTGTTTCAGTGTTTCTTGAATTGTCATGATCAAAACAATTTTGGGTTATATCCACTTCATTTAATGAATTATTTACTTACATACGTTGTTGAAAATGTTTTTCGTTTTGCTTGGTGTTTTTTGTCTGTTTGTCAAAATTGTGCATAATTGTTCCAGTATTTTCCATCGAAAGTACTGTATGTTGTTTTCCGATATTGTGATGCCACATGACATGGAGCTTTAAGTTCAGTTCAATAGAACTATATTAGTCCTGTGGGGGAATTCAAACTGGACCAGGAGCGATGAAGGCAGACACTGAGAAGTACATAATGAATCCATCCACCAGTGCACATGTCACATAAACACATGTCCACGTACAACCAGCATAACCACATACATACATCTAAATTTAAGTGGATAATCACTGAACTGGCCTCTTGTAAAAACATTATCTGTCACCATTGTACCCAAAACACCCAACTACCTTTGGTCGACAACAGCCAAATTAAGATGGATGGAGAGATTTATTTCTGTGGTGCCTGTACCTGCTGAGTTTGGGAATGACTACACTGAGATGTGACCCTTTGTCCCGATGTGATAAAGTCATCAAGCTTTGGCGTCCCATGTGTGACGTTGACTAAATTGTAGGTGTATTTTTGTATTGTGAGGATTATTGATACAATAAAGATCTGAATTATTTCCCATGTGGTATGCTAGACTTATCACCTTACCAGTCTTATGCAGAGTTTTATGAACACATTAACTACATAAAGTTTATAGGCAAAGCACTTGCAAATGTCATATGACAACAAAAAAAAATTGACTTAAGAAATGGTTTTGTTCAACAGTAAATTACCAGTCCAACCTCCCAGAATGGATGCAGGTTGGAATTTGCTATTTGCGAATTGTTGACACTGAAGGGAAATTGGCACCTGCAATAATCTGAAATTAATAAATAAACTTGTGTTAGAGCAACTGCTGCTTTATGCCTGATGGAAAATAGGACCCAAAGTGATTTTATAAAGTGTGTTGAGCTAAAATTTAATCTTTTCAGTTAGTTCATTCCTTTACTCTGCCAAGGGGGTGAGGCAGTGCAAATTCTGCTATGGATTTACTCAGTAAGCTGTATCCTGCCGGTATCTGTCACCAAAACTTTGAAATGAAATTGACTGTATCACTAAGCGAGGATCGATTTGCTGCTGCCAGTGGTGAAGTGTGCAGCCACATGGTCCTCCTTTGCCAATGAAATTATAGCTGTGCCGATGCCCCATCCAGGGCCTGCCTGTGGAGGAACAGCCAGCAGTCTCAGTGATCCTCTCAGAAACCATGGCTGAGTGTACTCTACTGGGGAGCTAAAGAGATAAGACAGGAAGGAGGGATCTCAGAGAGGAATATTCTTCAAATTGAGAGAACACCTGGGTTACCCTCTTTTTTCCTTATGTGTGTACTTACCATACTTGGCTGGTATTTCACCAAAACTTTGAAAGGTTTTGGTGAAATGGGGGCAGTTAGTTGAAAGTCGCAGAGTGTTTCCACACATTTCAAAGCAACGAATTTGTCATGATGACCACGTATTCATCGGAGGGGGTAGGGGAGGGGGGAGTGGGGTTCGTGGCCATCAAACCATGTGACTACAACAAACATTCATTCTGCAATGCCATTCAGTTTCACACTTGACATGTACTGTCCATTCCCTTCCCACACAATCTTTTCTACAATGTTGAAACCCTGTGCCCACTCTCCTTTGGGAACACTGGCGAGACGGGGTCTTTTGATATCCGCCGTCAAGGGTTGTATAGAAGGCTAAGGTTCTTAAAGGCTACTTTACGACCTTGAAGAAAAACTCATAGGAGTGTATGATTGTTGACCAGACAATAAATTCTGCTTGATATAGCCAGAGGACCTTCTAATCTTTTACACCTTGCCCTCTAAAGTAAAATCCCTTTTTATTGCTTTGGAGTCAGCCCGATGGTAGAGAAGTATGATTAGGACTGAATCTATTGAATCCTTCTGCCAGACTGATGTATAGTGACAGAGGGCATTGGAAAGAAGCATTGCTTACTCTCAAAGAGCTCATTTGTATGAAGCATGCACTGCATCGTGAAACCCGCTACACTACATAGTAATGCGTTTCTGCACAGCTTCCTCTTTGCATTTTTGGTTCAATTCTCTGATTGTACAAAACTTCATTGCAACATTTTGCAATGCTTCAGTAAGACAGTGGTTTTATTGATAAAACATCAAATGATAAATATAATTCAGAAAAGACGTATATGTTTCTACTACATTTGCGTCTAATTCCCAAGGTAGGCTCTTTTTACTGGTTGTTGTATTAGACATTTTAAAGTTTTGTCCTTTTGAATTGATTTCTTAGGTAAGAGATAATAATGGAAAAGTTATCCAGCCAATGGCTGAGGGGGGCAGGTTAGTGCTTGAAAGGACACCAGCAGTTTGTTTGGTTTTTCATCCTTTCAAATTGCTTTTAGAAATAACCTTCTGAGTCATTTTAAATTACTGACAAAAGCTTTCCTGTTTCCCTTTACCTTCAATATTAGTCATTACCACAAATAATCCTCAGTACTGTATTACAATCTGGGGGTTAAAGTGCACAGCAGTTTCTTTGGGACTGGTTGAAAATATTGATGGTATTTTATTGGGTTTAATCTGACAGTAAATACATTAGAGTGTGTCAGTGGAATGTTGATTTGTGTTTACACCCAGGTCTGTAGGAAGGCTGGCAAATGAACACAATCATGGATGTGCATTTGGTAAAACTCATTTAAAAATATACCTAATGCTTATTGTTTTGAATTGTACCAAACAAGTGTATTTAAGTGG
Source organism: Albula goreensis (assembly GCA_022829145.1). Lineage (NCBI taxonomy): Eukaryota > Metazoa > Chordata > Actinopteri > Albuliformes > Albulidae > Albula > Albula goreensis. The sequence continues at coordinate 16,972,014 of CM040764.1, read as the reverse complement.
AAATGACTTTCCTGCTTCCTGACTGACAGTCAATCTCAACATTATCTTTTGGAGTGCTGTTTTTGCTACTTGTGAAGACACAAGTGTTGTTAAAGCTCCATCAAGGTGACTAATAAGTTGAAACACATTCTCTGTCATTACAAGCAACAGGAGATTGTAACCTTATTAATCACCCAGTGCACAGGGGAAGTAATTAATTGTCAGGGGAAGTAATGAATTAGTTTTAATCAGGTTGAAACAGGGTGATATTGTCATTTAAATAGGAAGCAGACCTAAACTTTGTAAAGAAATAATACTGACATCCCACTGTCAAAAATCAGGAAATAATATTCAACATGAATTTGCCAGGTGTCCTTACTTGGGCCTTCAAAAAATGTCATGTTAATAATTTCACTGACAGATGGGCTCTTGGGAATTTGTTAAAGTTATGTGCAGATCCTCGTTCTTCAGCTAGTAAAGCTGAAATTCTCAGGAGTTAAGACCTATCTTCCTCCCTTATGAAAATTGCACTTTGACCTGGAACTAGAAAATTAATTACCTGCACAAGTCAGGTGCACACAATTGCCACCAGGGCTTACAGCAAGGCAGATGTTCAGTTAATTTCAGCGGAGTTTGTTCCTCATAATTATCATTTGATTTTACCTGTACACTTATTTGTCTATGTATTTATTTGGGTGTAGATCTTTTCTACATTGCCAGAGCAGTACTAAGAACAGAGGTGCCAAAGAGAGGACAAAGGCGTGAGTAAATTGTGGGCTGATTACCAGTTATCCAAAAGTGTTTCTTTAGCCTGTGTGAAGCATGCCCCCAGCAGGTTGACTGACAATCAACAAACCAATTCAGCATCAGATGTGTATGCCTAAATTATGCAATGCAGCCCTGTAAGGCTTTGAGTGGTAGTGAGAGACCTCTGTTCCTCCCCCTGACAACACTGTGAGCCTGCTCTGAAGGAATCAGGACCGTGTAAACGGTGACTTTAAACATGCCCATGTGTTTAAAATATTTTTCAGTGGTGTTTAATTTTCACCACACAGTACAGTATGTTTGCACTCTGTTGCTGTTCTTCTCATGAGGCTTCTGCTTCATATGTCAAATGGTATATATACTGTGTATATAACATGCTTATTAATACAGGACTCTCAGAAAACATAAAACTGAAAGACTGCATCCAATACATTTCAAGAAGAACATGCACATTATGCTCCAAAAAGTCAGTGTTCACATGAATGAATATTTCATGATTATAATTAGGATAATTGAGATAGATGCATGTTGAATCCCATAAAATGTTACTTTTTATGTCAGTGTCCAGTCGAATTATCAAGTATTTTTCCTAATCTTGTTTCAGGAAGTTTTTGTGTGTCCGTAAAACAATTATACTGCATCTCTCTGGGAGTTCTCTGCATTAGCGGCTTATTTGAACACATTAATCAGCTTGACATTCTGAATTTCCCGCTCAGCTTTGTGAAGATGTTTTATAAATCATTTATATTGTCTCCTAAAGGATTAAACTGCAAAGATGCATGGAGATGGATCACTTTATGAGAAATAATTAACATTGGAAAGCTTTGCAAGCCCTGTACAGCCAAGAAAATGTAACATACAAATGAATAGATCCATGGACAAAGAGCATGTGCATTAGATCCTGTATCTTAAGCACAAAAGGATGTTCAAGCGTGACAGATTTTGTGCTGTTTCCTTAATGCTGAGTCCTTGCAAGTGATACTTTAATACTCAAACAGCATCACAAATTTTAAGATCATTGCTATTATCAAGGGATATTGAGTAAGTATCAAAAGAATGGTAAATGATTTCTGCAAAAGCCAGATCATAACAACCATTAGGTTGAATGCTCTGGAGTTTTATATTCAAGTCAAGTTTGTTGTCCTCTTAAACAAAAAAAATATTTGTTTCCACACAGTAGTACAGGTTTCAAAAATAGGTGTATGTTCCTATTTTTATTTATTTATGTCCAAAAGGTTGCCTACACTGCCAAATCAAAAGTAATCTGGATGTTAACCCCCCTGTTTTAGCAGTCATACATCTAGCTTTCTGTACATTATTTTTAATAATGAAGTTTAATATAACCTCAAGCTTGTTACAGTGTAAGCTAATGGTGAAAACATTGTTTGCATGGATAATTAGCTGTGTTACATTTGCCATCCATAGTGACACATGTATAAAATATCATAGCTGTGGGCTACAATTTGAAATGGTCCATTAAATCTCTTGAGGGCTCATTTCCAGAACAAATTTGTGGAGAAATTTAGATGGACAGGGCTCATTGGTTTGGTAAACCCATTACAGATGTTGATGTTGTCCCATAGAGACTGTTCAGGGCCTGACTTGTCTTTCTGTCCTAATACCCCTGTGGAGACCTGGGTTTTTTGGAGTTGAATTGGAGGGTACTGTTATACTGTCATGTGGGTGCAAGGTCACTGATACATACCACCATTAGACAGAATGGCCTAAACACAGGGACAGGATTCAGCCAGCATTTGTCCTTAAACTTTATTGACAATGAAATAAGAGCATTATACTATTTCTCTACAAGAACATTTTGGCAAGTGAATTCTCATGATTGCTGAGCACACCAACTTTGTTGGTAATGATAAAAACGAACACTTGCATTTAGCTGTGAGCCAAATTTTGAAGGACAAATGTTGAGCAAATCTTGGCCAAGGTCTTGACATTCCTAATAGTGGGTTCAGGAGGCCATCTATCATGCAACCTTTGTGATGAATACAGAATATTATGCATGTCTGTTTTGTGCTACATTTGATTTCTTGTAACATGTATGATTTATCTGAATATCAATGGTACCATTCATTGTGAGGGAGAAGTCATTATTCAAAGATAAATTTAAATACAAGACAGACATGTTGCAGGATCTGAAATGGAATATTTGTTTTATATCGTACAGTGTGGGATTTCTCACATTGTTAAGTGCACATCTGTGTCTTTTTAAATTGGCCGATTGACTGATCAGTTGCTCATAATTCATAATGCACATCAAAAACACTTTTTTAAATTTGATTTCACAACTAGTCTTCATAGGGCTTACACAAAGAAGGAAAATGGTGTTATTGTGCAATTCATGTCATCTTAAGAGTTTCATCTCATCATAAACACATTTTTGACTTGATTTTTCCTCACATATTCCGCAGATTAGCTTTACATTAACAAAGAATAATCATATAAATCCAAATTTATGGCAAGTACACACAGCAATGGTTGAGCACAAGCACAATCACAGCTCATAAGCCATATGTGAATGTACACATTTATGTGTTCAGAAATAGATCTGAACTCCTAATTTTCCAGATGCTTAGGTGACCGACCGACTGTGGGAGCTGCTAAAAAGATAACAGAGACATTGTTTTTAACAGATGACCAAATTAGATACAGGGAGAGGGAATAGTGTATCCCTCCCCTCCACTCCGGCTCCTCCCCTTCAACATCATCACATTGACTCATTTCCTGTTACAGATTTACAGATATTGGCATCTGTAGGAACACCCAGGCCAAAGATTGAAAATCAGTAGAAGTCTCTAATTGTATATATGGATTGTTGTTTTAGGTACCAAAGGAATGGCTGGCCCTGTGTTGACATCGATAGGGGTCATTACACAGCAGGCTGTAAGCATTGTATTTAGTCTTCTTATGGAGGATGCTTCACCCGCAGGTATAATATAAGCACTACATTACTTGAATGACTTGCCTGGAATGTCAGAACCAGTGATGTATGTGCTGTCTGTAAATAAATACATAAATAAACATTTTAATGAGACAATGTAAAAGGAATGCATTTTTTTTTTTGACCCAAAACTCAACGCAAGTGTGCAGAGCTGATCTTAAACAGAAAATCATCTCGGATCATTTTTTGATGTTGTTTCTTGGGTGTTGTGTACTTGCAGTTAACTGAATTCACAGTATGAGGGCAAGAAGTATATTTATCTTGAGGTCTCTTGCCATTTGTATCACTATTTAACAATGACATTTGTACTGATATATTAAACCAACAAAATCAGCTATTCATTCAAGGTAAGTCAAATATACCAAACACAAGAGGCGCTTACCTAATGGATATGTCTTTATCTATCTATCTATCTATCTATCTATCTATCTATCTATCTATCTATCTATCTATCTATCTATCTATCTATCTATCTATCTATCTATCTATCTATCTATCTATCTATCTATCTATCTATGTATGTGTGTGTGTGTGTGTGTGTGTGTGTGTGTGTGTGTGTGTGTGTGTGTGTGTGTGTGTGTGTGTGTGTGTGTGTGTGGATGGATATATAAATAATTCAATCAAAATAACATAAACATAGGTTGATGACTGATTGAATGATGATGACTGAATGTCTTATTGCACAATTTTTTCCAGTGCATCGGTAAGACAAAACCGTTGGACAGCAAATCCAAAGGGTGACAACAGCTGTGGTGAATTTGCTTTTATTGGTCTTGCAAGCTGCCCTTTTTCACCTCTTTAATGTCAGCTTCAGGGTGCCAGCTTCTGCTTAATTCAGCATTCAGTTGATTGTTGTTTATTCCACATCGGCAGATAAACGGTGGTGATGTGGTGAGTGTCTGACAGATTGACTCTTTTTCCATTAGCCACACAGATCTCATTACAAATGTCAGCCTGTCAGCATTGAAAGTACAACCAACTGTTTTAGGGGAAATTGACACTTTCATCCTAAAGTCCTGTGATTTTAAAGATTAAATTAACCTCACATGGACTGCGCTGTTGCAGAAGGTTGAGGTTGTGTGATATGTGTCTGTCAGGACTAATCACATGCATAGTTGTTCCCCTGGCTCAATAGAAGCACTTGAGCATGTCAAAGAATTCATTAAAATGGAATCACAAGGCCTGTTTATTGTTCAACAAATAAAGCTTTGGCATAGGCTGCATTTACAGCTGCAGGGAAAAGCACATACATGCTGCCATGTGCCAACATTAAAGCTCATCTTTTCTCACCATATTCATGAAAGCACAAATCAATAGCCAATAGCCAATAAAAACACACAAACTGTACATCACAGAACAGAAAACAAAAAGCCTGGCTGGAAGGAACTTGCACTTCCAGTTAAGCAGTGCAACAGCAGAACCCATTCTTAATAATTTTGGATTATGAATTCAGAACCTTATCCTTCTTCCTTTTTTTCCTCCATGGTGAAAAAAAAATGGATCAACCTGCAGTACAAGCAATGTGTCAAACATGTGGAAGCAGCCAATTTTGGACATGATGTGCAGATAGCAGAATGCGTGGCTGCTTGTCAAAGTGGGCCTGTGGTTGGGGAGCAGAAGGGGACAGCGGTGGAATGTTGATGCATGTTTGTCTTTTTGCAGAATAAGCCTTCAACACATTCTTCATCAGCGTTTCTCATTCCACAGACTCTTGACCATTTTTGTTCTGAGAGAGCACCCCCAGTAGTGTGTAGGAAGAGCTGCAATTTTATTAACATTTTATTATTAATGTCAGAATGAGTTGTGCAGGTCTTGTAATGATTTCAGTCACCAGGTTTCACTTGTATGTTACCCTCTTTGTAAATTTCCAAAGTCATTGGACTTGTCATTGCACCCACTCTCACATAATTAATTTTGGCAGGTCTGGCAGTTTGTGTATATTAAGTGTTTATGTGGTCTGGTCCTGGTCATAATTGTTTCAGCGGTCTGTGGCTATATAGGTTTGAGAATCAGTGATATAAATGACATCAGCAGGCAGAATGTCAATTCTTCAATTGTGCCTGTCACATTATTCTGATTTTGAGCATTTAGCACTGGAAATTAGAGATGGTGGATGCACATACTTGACAGCAACTGGTCATTCATCTACCCGCTCTTCATAGAGTAATATTCATTATCTAGCTTTTTTTCGAATGTCCAGATCTGAAATGGTAAACTATATCACTTTGTTTCATAGAATGGTGCGACCAGCTCTTTCAATCCGTATTCAAATCTGTGTTTAGATTTCAGTCGAATGATTGTGTCGACTTTGTTCGGCTTTTTCCGTACGAACTTCGACCACCATTTTGTCTTGCGTGGGGCTGGTAGAGGTGCGGTGAAGCAAGTGAAATCACAGCGTAGACATAGCTTCTCCGGCAATGGACGGGTATGTATTCTTGCATGTATTTAATTTTAAACCCTCTTACTTGTAGTTGTGGATTGACAGTGTCCTGGAAAAGTGAGACTTATGTATTTTGCCACTTACTATTGAGAGCACTTCTGATACTGAAACTGATGTTGCTTTCTACAGTAGCTAACGCTAGCTACGTGAACCACTCACTTGTTAGCATATCAGTTGGCTAACTACTAGTTATACCGCGTAGTATGCTAACATTACTATGATGAAACGGTTATGCTATCCTCGTGGGATTTTCTGATAAAAATGCAGTACTTAACCACTTCTCAGCAGTCTAAGTTTTTAAAATTAAAAACGCAGATTTTTTTTTTATCGCTAGATATCATTTGCTACAACTGTTGGAGCTAGTTAGCTAGCAAGGTGCGTAGCCTCTGCCTGGTGCTTTGTTGTGGGATGAGATGGAATCCTTTGTTTGTACGATAGTAACATTAGCTAACGTTATATTGCTGGCCCTAGCAAATGTGAACTAAAATCAGGGATGAGTTGTTGCAGATTACAGTTGATATTTAAGTCAGACTATACTTTTGTTGGCTTTCGAAAAAAACTCCAAATGTCCCTTTCTGGGATGTTTCTACGAGCTACGCCCTCTGTTTTGCTTTCTGTCTGTTCGTTGCTAGCTAGCTAGCGCTAGCTACCCATCGCATCTCTTACGTTAGCTTATCACTACTTTTTGTCATTTTTGTGCCACCGCATCTCCACTTGGTAGTTATTAACGTTACCTCCTAGCCAAGCTTCATGCATTTTGTGCTTGTTCTGTCAGCATGCACATGCATGCTTGCTTTCTTAATTGAGTACACGAACAGTATTGCTGTAAAAAGATTAAAACAGCCTGGAGCGTTTTCTACAATATTTAACAGGGGTGACACATCTAAGTGTCGCCAAGGAACAGTGAAGGCCAGTATGGTTAGCCACGTAACGTTAGCTTTGGTTAACATTTGACTTAGCGTAGGCCTCTGTGGCTGGCAGCCAGAGTAGTTATGGCTAGGAGGGCCTCATGATGTACCTAGCGTGTCAGCTACAGATATACCGCGGCGACTGTTTGCAAGCTAATCAAAGAAAGGGGTTATAGCGAACTTACTTGGATGATTTTTGTCATCATATAAATGTTAATATTAAGCGTATAGAGGTTATCAAAGTAAAGTGGAATGATTTGCTTTGACCAGCAGATATCAATAGTTAGTTATCATTAGCCAGGCAGCTAACGGTGTCGAAGTCACGCTCTTATCTCAGCGTCACTGCTGGACTGAATTCTTGGTGCTGATGCAACTGTCGTTTCCTATTTTTGTGTAATATTTTGTAGCCAGATACTAGGTCAGATTGAGAAGGAAAGTTGACTGTTGTAATGTAAGAATATGTAATATCTGTCTTTTTTTGTTACAGCATTGTCAGTGATGTTGCAGTTGGCGTAAAGGTAAGCCCATCCTCTCCTACTTGCAATTGCAAATGTATAATAAGGTTAGCATTGAGAATGTAACAGCACTGAAATTAATTTTAAAGCTGTGACCTTGTATTGCAGTTGCAATAACTTGTTTTTCGTGAAGATAATTGCTCCATCACATGTTGCTTGTTGGAACCTATGTGGGTTTGTAAGTGACAAATTGCTTGAGGTTGTTCATTAAGAAGATGGTAACAATTTTCTCCTTAGTGTTTACCTGTCAGCAGTTAAATGAATATTTACATTTCATATTGCTTGTGGATACTTACAGATACAGTTGAGTAGTCATAAAATAAATTGGTGGGGGGGAACTAAGTGTATAACATGGATTTCTAACTCTCTGGCTTACCTGGATTTGTAACTTGTTGATTTTGGAAATTTGAGTGGAATAATAAGCCTAATGGACTTATGTTATAGTTTCATATTTTCTTTTTGGTCTAGAACAGTCAAGTTATTGATCACCTAATCTTTTTGATGGGGTCTAGGTTCTCGAGGACCCCAGTCAGAATGTGAAGTTTAAATTAGCAAAATCTGTTCAGTCTTTCACTATGACTCGTAAGCTCTTCTTCAGCTTGCAAGGGAAAAAGTTGTCACAATATGAATGCACGCCTTCACCTTTTTTGATTTTCATTTCTCTCTCTCCCTCTCCAGAGAAGCTCAGATGAGCTGTTGTACAACAGTCCAAACTCTGTCACAGCCAATGGAAATGACAGCAAAAAGTTAAGGGTTGACGACAGGATGGACAGCCCCCCATCTCGGGTGCTCCACATCCGCAAGCTTCCTAGCGAAGTGTCAGAGACGGAGGTCATCGCTCTGGGCCTGCCCTTTGGGAAGGTCACCAATATCCTGATGCTGAAGGGGAAGAACCAGGTGTGTAGGTGCAGAGTTAGATGAAGCTCTGCTTGCCTAGTGATGGGTATTCCACATTGAGTCAAACCTGGTAGCTATTGTACAATGTGCATGCAAATTCCAGGACCCCTGAATAGAGGGGGGCACATTGGAATGATGGGAGAGGCTTGTCAGTTACGCTGGGTCAGTTGACAGTGAATTGGTAAAAATCGAAAAGACAGTTAGTTGGATGATAATTTGAGGTTTTAATACAGAAGGGTCTTAATGGGCACATTGCAGAATGAGGGAAATTCCTTTTGCTTCATTGATTGTTCACTGACATTTTACACCAACAGGCATTCTTGGAGCTTGGAACAGAGGAGGCAGCTGTTACCATGGTGAATTACTACACAGCGGTGACACCTCATGTTCGCAATGTTCCAGTTTTCATCCAGTACTCCAATCACAAAGAACTCAAGACGGACAATGCTCTCAATCAGGTGAGGAACCTAGGATTGCCTGATGAGAAAACAAAAATCCTGGGGAACTGCTTGGTAGGAAGCTGTCTTCGTGCATGGATCTCACAACATCCAGTGGAAACCTTTCCATGTTTGTTTTCATTTATTGTGCTTAAACATGGAATTGTGCACATATATATGAAGGAAATTTCTATGTACGTTGATACCCATTGAGAAGGATGGGGGCAAGCTCAATGAGAGATTTGTTGGTTAATGCCACCCTCTGACCCCCTTGCCTCCACAGCGTGCACAAGCCGTCCTGCAGGCTGTTTCAGCCGTACAGGCCGGGGGCACGCCCACCTCAGGATCAACAGCGAGCGAGAGCGCACTCACGCCCGCTCCAAGCCCCGTGCTCAGAATCATCATCGACAACATGTTCTATCCTGTGACCCTGGATGTCCTGCAGCAGGTAAGGAGCATCAAGTACTCCTTTAACTGCTGAGTTAACTCATCCTTCAGCCTTATCAATATGTGTATACTGTTTTTAGTACACCCTGCTTTTTTATATTTTACTACATTGGGTTATATTTTCAAAAATTTTTTATTTATAATGTTTTTGTATAATGGTTTTGAGTATATGTGTACAGTACTTGTCTATAATTCCTTAGAACAAATTGTCCAAGGGTGGAACAAGGATTGATTGGTTGATTGATGAATGAATCTTTCATGTTTGATTGGTCATCCTGCAGGCATTCTTTGTTCTCATAAAAATGTAATGGTGCAAAAGGGCTGTTAAATTTCCATGTTTTTAAATTAAATAACCTGCCATGCTAGTTTCTTTTCAGCCTTTTTAAGTTTGAGTATATGTGTTAAAGTATTTCTTGAGGATTCCTTTGGGTAATGGACAGATTTCCATATTTATAATAAAGATACGGTGTTGATTTATGGTCTCTGACCTCCCATGTGTTCATTTTTCTTCTACCTGTAGATTTTTTCGAAGTTTGGCACTGTCATGAAAATCATCACATTCACAAAGAACAATCAGTTCCAAGCCTTGCTGCAATTCAGCGATCCTGTGAACGCCCAGCAAGCCAAACTTGTAAGTCACCCATTCTTTAAGATATCCATATTGCCTTCTCAGCAGTGGGAATAAGTACTACAACTAGATATTGGTCAGGTACAAGTGACTTAGTGACAATTTCACATTCTCTTGTGTACATTACAAGAGTGTTTTTACAGCAGAATTAAACCAAGTCAAGGGATTTAATTAAAATAGCATACTGTGTTATGTGATTCAACACTGTCAATTCTTCTTCTGCAGTCTTTGGATGGACAGAACATCTACAATGCTTGCTGTACACTGCGTATCGACTTCTCCAAGCTGATCAACCTCAATGTCAAGTACAATAATGACAAGAGTCGGGACTACACCAGGCCTGAGCTGCCGGCCGGAGATGGGCAGCCCGCCATTGACCCCTCAGTGGCTGCTGCGCTCAGCAAAGACTCTTCATCACTGCTGGGTGAGAGTCATCCCAGAGCTGCTCGTTGTTCTGTAATCGACTTGGAGACACAGTCTGCCACTCTCACAGTCATGCAGTTCTCTTCTGCACCGTTTAAACAGATTCAGTCCCCGGAGGATGGTTCTGTTGGGGAAAATGTAATCCCCTCAGGGAAAGTGGTTCGTTGGAATCACAGCTCATTTAGTGTATGTTCCCAAAATTCTTGCCTTCACATCTGTTTTTTTAAGCACTTGACAAATGTGCATATTTTTCCTGAGGAGTTTCAAGGAATTGAAAGTTATGATTGGGTAAACACGCTTGGTGACTGCTGTGTTAGAGCATACTTATTCCACCTCGCAATGGCCATGGCTCACAAGTTTGCAAGCACCAGTGCTAAAACGATACTTGGGGCATTTTCTGCAGTATGATCTAACAGCCCATAGAGAACTTTCTAAAACAACACCTTTCACATGTTTTCCCCAGGTACCCCTTCTGGAATGGTGGCTTCCTACTCTAGTGGTGGAGGGTTTCCTTCTTCTCTTGGGTTTGGACAGGGAGGAGGTACCTGTACTTTCATTACCATTTAATTGCAATTGCTGTCTCTCTCTTGCTATTGTTGTTTTTGTCATTTTGTAGAAAAAGTAGAAGAATACTCACACCTTGCATAGAGGGTGGTGGAGCAGTGACCTGAGGAGAAAGAGAAAAACATGTTTTTACAAATTTTGGTGGGGAAAATAATTTAAAAAGTCCCAGGGAACTTCAGTGTACCAGAAAATGTAAGATTTTCAGTCTTCTGTGTACCTGTGTCATTGTCCAAAAGCCTGAATAGTTACGAGAGTGACATTAGAATATACCCAAACTGAAACTGAGACAATGCCAGAGCCCATTGTGCATTTGACCTCCATGCCACCAGGGCAGCGCCATCTGTTTAATGTCCTCCCTCCATTCCAGGGGCGCTGAGCCCACTGAGCGCGGCAGCGGCGGCCGCCGCAGCTGCTGGAAGAGTGGCATTGTCCGGACACTCAGGCACTAGTGGCGTGCTTCTCGTCAGCAATCTGAACGAAGAGGTCAGTATTACTTCTACCTCCTCCATCTCCCCATTCTCCCCCTTCCTCCCCATACTGGACCCACTCCCCTCCCCCTCCTGACCCTTTCATTGTGTTTAGTCAGGTTATCTCTACATACTGTGCTTCTATTGTGTTGCCTCTTAAGCCATTGTCATCCTTGTCCTTACACATGCCAGATGGCCTTATTCATAATAATGAAATATGTATATGTATACACATAACTAACCCCCTATGAAATGCCTCAGTATTTTAGGCACACTGGCAGTGTTTACATTGGCACTTTCTACATGCAGACTTTCTGCACTCGGTTATACTCTGTAATTATACAGTAATTGAAGGTAAAATCATTCAACCCTTGAAATTTTGCTTCTTATTGTACCTTTAAATCAGATCATTTTAATTTCTTGATTATGTAACGAGCCCATAATGGTGATAATAATGAGAAGATGTTTGTTTTTCCCCTCATTGGTTTGTTTTTATTTTATTTAGCTCTGTCCTTGTGCTTGCATATGTCTTTATGTCTTGCTTCATGAAAAGTTCTCTGGAAGTAGTTTGTTCCTCCAAGGTTTTCTTTTAAGTGAAGTTATGAGGGACTCCTCTCTGTCTCCTTTGCCATTGTTTTCATTGCAGAGTTTTTGGTCACTGTCTCAACACTCTCTTCTCTGCTTCCATCCTGTGTATTGATACTGATATTCTTGGTCTTTTCTCTCTAAGCTCTCGTTTGCCTCTGCCTCTGCTCCTCTGACTCTTCACTGTTTTTCTCTATGCTGTGAAAGTTGGTATGAAATGTGTGAGCTCTCTCCCCTCTGTATCTCTCTTTCCCTCCCTTTCTCTATCTCTCTTTCCCTCCCTTTCACTATCTATCTCTTGCTGTCTCCCGGGAGAGTATTCCAAGTGACATTTTTCGATCATGATTTTTCCCCAAACACCTTGTGGGTTTGTGGACTTAAACATGATGTGCTCTGTTTATGCCATAACTTTGCAAGGTGGTTTTCACAAGTTACACCTGCATGCTAAGAAGTGGTTTAAACCCAGTTGCCCCTTTCTTAACAATCTGCCTGCATTTCATACTTTGTCACGCTTGAGCTAGTAGATGTCAAACTTCAAATTCTACTGCATGCCTTTTTTTTATTTATTTATATTTTATTAGCTCCCCCTCCCCCCTCATTATTCTATGCTGTAATTATTTTTTTGATATGAATATACTTTGCCCACGTTTGTCTTGGGTGATTACATTTGGCACAGTTATTTTCTTGTATATAAAAACAGACATAAACCAGCCATTTTCTGACCAAACTCCTGCATTTCCTATGTACTGACCTGTATTTTATTTTTGTTCCCCTACTCTTTTGTTTTATTCTGCATTGCTGCCCCCTCCCTTACCCCCGTCCCCACCCCTCTGCCCCTTTTCATTCCTACCCCCCTCCCCATTTGCCCCTTTTGTTTCCTGTCTCCCTCGTTACCCCCTGCCCCATTCCTCTCCTCTTCCCCACCTTCTCCACTCCACCCCTTTTCCTCACCTTGTCCTCTCCTCCCCTTCCTTCCCCACCCCACCCTACCCTCTCCACCCCTCCCCTCCCTGTTCATGCTTTGTGCTTGAACAAAAAATGTTCCTCGGACCAACTTGCCCCAATTAACTGCCTTGAACCATGACCCATGACCACCCCACCATTCTACGGGAAACCACTCTTCGTTATGGATGATCTGTTCATCTCCGCTCTTCCTCGACTCTGCTCTCTTCCTGTCTTACGCTGCTTGCTCTTCTCTCCTTCTAAAGATGGTTACGCCCCAAAGTCTGTTTACCCTCTTCGGTATGTTATCGTTAGCACTCTACTTTTTTTTTTTTTTTTTTAAACTTACTTTCTACCTCTCTTTCAGTCATTTGTTTTTAAACATAGTTTACATTTTCATTTTAAAATTTGATTTACATCTTATGTTTTGGCTTATAGTTGAGTACTGTATTACACTTTTTTTCTCGTTTTGTTTCATTTTTTATTTTTGGGGGTGGTTTTGTCTATTTTGAAGGCTTTCTCTCTCTCTCTCTCCATAGTGGATTTCTGTTAATGCATGTTTTAATTATTTTTGCATGTAGTTTTCAATTTTTCTTTCATTTCACAAAAGCTTGTTTTTGGAGGGTGTATCAGAGTATGTTCTCTCTATAAATCTCTTTATTCAGCTCTTTTTTTATTTGTTCACTCATTTGGATGTATGTTCTATCTTTTCACTTTTCATGTTTAATATCAGCCTTTTACCTGCTAACTCTTCTCCATGGTTCATTTCTCTTTCCTCTGGCTGCCTTTCGCTCTCAAAAGGGGTTTACGGTGATGCTCAGCGCGTGAAGATACTGTACAATAAGAAAGACAGTGCTCTCATACAGATGGCAGATGGAAATCAAGCCAAGCTCGGTAAGCCCCTCTAAGTGCAGCGTTGCCTTAGTTTTTCTTTACAGATTTGTTGCATCGTTTTAATCACGTTATGACATTATTATTTTTGGTTCCTTAATCCAATGTCAATGACAAGTATGAGAAAACTCCGTCAATCACTATGTGCTTCTGTGTCAGCGATGAGCCACCTAAATGGGCAGAAGATGTATGGGAAGATCATCAGGGTGACCCTGTCAAAACACCAGACAGTGCAGCTGCCACGGGAAGGGCTGGACGACCAGGGGCTCACTAAGGACTTTACTAACTCACCACTGCATCGATTCAAGAAGCCGGGGTCCAAGAACTTCCAGAACATCTTTCCTCCTTCCGCTACCCTCCACCTGTCAAACATCCCGTAAGTGCAGTGTACACTGGTGAAGCCTGCCCCTATTTTCTCTATAAAAATGTTGAAGTGTTACAAAGCACACAGATGTTTTTTAGTTTTGTCTGTCCTCTTTTTGATGCAAACTTGTCCCCTTTCTTTACAGGCAAGATGTAACTGAAGAAGACCTCCGATTGCTGTTCTCAAATTCTGGTGGTACTGTGAAAGCCTTCAAATTTTTCCAGTAAGATTTTTTTCCCCCTTTTTGCCTAAACTTACACCTTACTACATCCAAGGGGCTGCAGAATGTAATTATTTTTGTTAAAGCTTCCTTCAATGAGATTTCCTATGGTTCTTGAAAATCCTTGTCTTGATGTGGTTGCTTGTTTTTAATCGAAAAGCTGATGAGCGTGTTTTATGTAAATGAGCTGGGTGACTCATCCTGTTAAGGCACCGTTGTTGGATGTGGATGGGACCCACAATCTGGTGTTAAATCCAGATTGTACCAGTGCTGTGGATGTATGACTAGATCTGTAGATTTGCTCTGTTCTCCTGCAGCTGGACAGTACAAATTAGGAGAAAATTGGATAAAAGCATCAAGTGTGAGCCATCCATGTAAATTTACGCTGGATCAGAATTTGGATTTCAGAGTTTTTAAAAGAGTTTGTTTTAAATTGGGGTTGATTAAGAAGATCTGAGATGTCCTTTATTTCTTAGGGTTTTGAGGACATGATTACTTTTACAGCAATCACGTGAAATTGAATGAAAGTATTTGAATTAGTGGTTTAGAGACAAACCTGAGAAGTCTATTTTATTTAATCTGAGATGAGGACACATCCTCAGTAGTTCTTATTTGTTCACATACCAGTTTGTGAACAGAATATTTATCCTAAAGTAATTGCAAGTATCTGCAAGTACCTTTGCTAGTAAGCAATTCCAATCATGTTTGTAGACTTGAAATTATTGATAATCCTGTTCAGACATTTGGAATGTGAAGTAGTTGAACTGGAGTTAAAAATGCTTATAAAAATGTTTCTGACAGCTCCTAAAGGTATCATACAAAACCTGATATTTGAAAACTGCTGCTAGCTTTCTTTTAGCCATCAAATGTAATGATTTATTTTTGTGAGTTAATACATTTGTCAATTTCCTGAGTTTGTGATGTTGTTCCTTGTGAAAAGCACAGCAACCATTTATTCTGCTTTCTTTCAGAGATCACAAAATGGCGCTCTTGCAGATGTCCACTGTTGAAGAAGCCATACAGGCCCTGATTGACCTCCACAACTACAACATGGGAGAAAACCATTACCTACGGGTCTCATTCTCCAAGTCGACCATCTGAACTACACTTGACGGAACAACCCACGTCTTCACACTTGAGTTTGGCGCTACCCTGTCGACTGTTTCCAGACACTGGGGACCACAGTTTGACAATTTTAAGTTTTTTTTTTGTTTGTTTTTGTTTTAAATCAGTCATTCCTCAAGAAAAATGATGGATTATCAGAAAACAAATATGCCAGAAAACAGATGCTAAGGTCTACTTGGGAGATGTGAGTTCCCCTCATTTGTATGTTCTGCAGGCCATTAACTGTCTCCATCTTTTCATACGAAGGAAAAAAACCCTCTTTTTATTAGATTGAATTGAAAAGCTATGTGCCTTACTTCTCAAAATAGCATTGATGCATTACATACCTTCATTTGCATAAATGTGGATAGTTTAGGCACATTAGTTCTTATCATGTAAGAAGTGGATTTGTATAGAGTTCCCATGCTTATGTACAGTTTGTGTTTTGCTATAGAAGTGTAGATATTAATAGCTCTATGATTTATGAAATTCAGCAGATTAGGTTTTTTTTTTTCTTTTTGCCGTTTTCATCCATTGAGTTGAGTCAAACTAAGAATGACCGGATAAGAATATTTTGGGAAGAAACCACACATTTTATTGTTAAACTGTTCAGTTGCTTTATCCCGACAACCAAAGATAAAGCCTAACCCTGATTTAAATTCAGCAGATAATTACATCATCATGAGCCTTTTTTTCCCAGTTTTCACTTCACAAAGCTTAGGAATTTAGTGTAAATGTTGCATATGACAACTAAATATGCGTTATAGATGTTAATTGAAATTTATTTTTGCCATTTTTTGTTTGTGTCTAACAATTGACAGTGGCTGTGAAGTTTTGAGCATGTGCTGACAGGTCTAGTTAGTTCCCAAACAAACCACTGTTGCATGCATTCACAGAGCTAACAGAAGTGAGTTGAGCATCACATTCTGGCTATGGTAAGGTCATCGTCTGGCTGTCATCTGAAGAGAACTACCTGTTGGGACCAAAGTTTTATGTGCCTTTAGTCTTAATTTACATCACATTGTGAAATTCAGTTTTATTGAACCTCTGGAAATTTTTTTTTATTTAAAAGAGAAAAAAAATTAAGGACTATAAATCTTGGGACGGAAATCTTGATCAAAGGGTTTCACCATTATCTCCACTGTGTCGCTTCAAGAAAGAATCGTCTCTCCTCACACAGAAAATGAAAATTTAAAAAAATCTTAATTCTGTGGTCCTTGTTCGGGAGGGAAAGTGTATGTTTTCTACATCCGTTGAGTTTTTACATCTTTAGAACTGTACATTTCAGTATAGTATTGAAGCGGAACAATTAAAAGTTAATTTTTCTAACAAGTGGGGAGGTTTGACGGATTTGTGCTTGTTTTTCTCTCGTGTGTGTACTCTGCTTTACCTCTGTAGCATGCTCAATAAACACTTCTCTAGCTCTGTATTCACCTCTTCTCTGTCTCTATTCTGCCTCTCTCTCTTTTCTCTCGTTCTTCACCTCACTTTTGCTTCTGACATCATTTTCTCCAGCAGGGTGGGAAAAAATTTGAGCCAAAAGGCGAGAGGTCGAGAAAAAAAAAAAACAGCCAAAACGAGGAAAGTAAAAAACACAAATTTTGACCAAAGGGACGTTTTCCCCACCCTGCGCTTTAGCCTCTGCTTCATACAGACCTTCTTGCTGTGAAACTGAACACTGCCAAATCCCTAGATGTATGCACTAATCAGTCTTTAAGGATCTCATGCTTGTCTGTTGCAAATCCATCTTTCACCTCCTCTCTGCTGTAGAGACTCTACCTAATCCTAGCTCACAAAAAAATGCTCATATGATACTTTAATTCTAAACTGCAATATGATTCTGAAATATGGTTTCCATACTGGATAATGGGTGGTTGAGGGGGATATGAATAGGATTTTTCCAACTCTTATTGGATGATGTAAATTTATTGTGGGTATAGAAGCTCACAGCGCTACGGTTTAAAGGTATGTCCTGGTGACCTAGGCATGACCTGTGCATTTGGATTGTGTGAAAGTGCTCCAGTGTGTGTTTGCAGAGCAGCCTGAATGTGGCTGAAGATGGAATGGCATCCCAGATGCTTTAGATCCAGCAACTTAAAAGCATACATTTTGAAACCCCATTTTTTTTCAGCTATTTCTCATTTACATAATTGCAAACAAGTGCAAGTCCTGCATATTGTAAATATAGAAATATCTGTCGGTAGACCTGTTTCAGAAAACATATCTTACATTATTTGGCACTTTATGTAAAGAAAATATATGCCTAGTTGAATACTGTGAAAACTTCATGTATACATCATACAAATAATTTGTTGAAGTGGCTAACAATGGTCACTGAAGTGTTGTACAAATATAGATGTATTTGAAATAATATACTTACCATAAAAATCATGTGCATTATATTTCAAAGTAATGTGAGGATTTTAATTCAATCTATGAGCATTTTTGTTTTATCCTCTAAACTCCTCTGTCTCTTTAAAGCTATATTATTGCATTCTGTGCTGTTGTCCTTACCTGTTCCTGGAAAACTGCATGTTGTTTCTGTAACAGCATGCTATTGTCAGAACTTTCCATGGTGAAATACTCCACTAGAAAATAAATCCCTGAAGTCTGGGGGGTTTTATCATAATATATAGGCCCTGTTAAAACCAGCATTATATTGGCTGAATACTATAACTACCTTAAGTATTTATGAACAAATGTATTGCTTTATGACTGTTGACAGATGAACTACGTAATGTATAGAGACTATGTAGAACCCATATGTCAGCAGTCCTGAAGCACATTCAGTTACAACAGCTTTATGTACTGCCTGGTCAAAAAAAAAGTTGCAGTTTGGATTTAAATAAGCAAATCCTTAAGAGCCTATGATTGAATAATCACTGCAGTGATTAATATGTTTCAGCTGGCAACAATTCTTTTAACCCTAACTGATGCAGTGAGTACTTCTCATTTCTTAAATAACCATGTCGGAAGACGTATACTGAAAAGACATTACTGTGTTTGAGAAGGGTCAAATTATTGGCCAGCATCAAGCAAAGAAAACAACTAAGAAGATTGCTGAAGTTACTGGAATTGGGTGAAGAACTGTCCCAACACATTATTAACACTTGGAAGGATAGTGGTGAACCATCACCCTTGTGGTAGAAATGTGGTCGGAAAGAAATCTTGAATGATGCTGATTGGAGATCATTTAAATGCTTGGTGAAGTGGAATCTTGAAAAATCGACAGAACTAACAGCTATATTAAATAGTGAGTGTAAGAGCATTTCCACACACAATGCGAAGAGAACTCACAAGATTGGGACTAAACAGCTGTGTGGCCACAAGAAAGCCACTTGTTAGTGGGGCAAATTGAAAAAAGGCTTCAGTTTGCTAGGGAGCATAAAGATTGGACTCTGGAGCAATGGAAAAAGGTCATGTGGTCTGATGAGTCCAGATTTACCCTATTCCAGAGCGATGGGTGCGTCATCATGCATAGTGCCCGCTGCACAAGCCTCACGAGGCAGTGTCATAATTTGGGGTTGCTTCAATTGGCCTTTGCTCAGCAACATTATGTGGCAATAAAATGAAGTCAGCTGAGTACGTGAATGTACAGAATGCTCAGTTTATCCCATCAATGGATTTTTTTCTTCCCTGATGGCACGGGCATATTCCAGGACGACAATGCCAACATTCATCGTGGCTCAAATTGTGAAAGAGAATGTTCAGGGAGCATGAGGAATCATTTTCACACAGAGTCCTGACCTTAACCCCATTGAAAGTCTTTGGGACGTGCTGGAGAAGAATGTACAGAGTGGTTCGGCAGTCCTGTTGTCAGTACAAGATCTCGGGCAAAAATTGATGCAACTCTGAATGGAAATAAATGTTGAGACGTCACCTAAGGTTGTCGAAACAATTCCACGGTGTGTGCCATAATCAAAGCTAAAGGTGGTCCAGTGAAATATTAGAGCGTGTGACTTTTTTTGGCCAGGCAGTGTATAATGGTAATGATAATCTCATGCAGGTGTCCTGTAGGGTACACAATATTTTGTTGCCAGATTGTTTTTATATCATAGTCGTCTACTTTTGTATGTTGAAGAGTGCTGTCTATCCCCATGTGATCCAGTGTGTTTAAAGGTTACCTGTTTTTTTCTCCAAATGTGGCAGTGTCTCACGTTGACCAGTTAGCATCCTAACTTTTCTAAACTAAAAATTACAAGCGTGCATTTGGACCAAACCAGTACAATGAAACTTACTTTAGACCAGATTTATTCCATAGTGCAAGTATTGTGCCAATTAAGTGATCCATGTACAATAGTTTGGAAAGATTCATTAAGGAACAAGGGTTTCCAAATGTTGTGTGAAGAAAAATTTCATGTTGGCTAGAAATCCCACTATATGTGATTTATTACTCTTAGGTTAAACTGAAATTTTCATTTAAATTGTGATCATTTAACGGTGTCTGTTGAAGCCCTCCTACTTGCAGAGGGCATGTAGATGGTACTTTCATAACTCTTCTATTTCTGCTCTTCTGGTGGTTGTGGAGGGGAAGTGTTTGTGTCAAATGGTCATGATACATTCAGCAGTATATGTGACTTGTGTGTTGATGTTCAGAAAAATTTAAAGTGTCATTTTTTTAAACAAATGGGAGAAGAAAGTCCATTTTGTTTACAGTATTTGAGCAAACAGTCCATTTAAATCAGGATGCACCAATATACAGTTGTAAAGAGTATAGCTCTTACACCAATGATGTCCTACTCAACAGACTGCCTTTGAAAGTTTGTTAGGTGAGTTAGGAGGACGTGAGGCAGGTAGGAACGAGAGACTTAAGTGAACAGGCACGTGCTTTTCAAGCTCATCCACAGAAATGCTACAGATTCTGTCCAGACGCCATTGCAACCCGCTACAAAAAATGTCACTTCAAATGGTAGAAATGTTGGCAGGCACCCATGCCACCAGCCTGCGGTATTCACAGTATACCCACTGTTCACCAGTCCTGCTTTTTATATCGGCAGCGTAAAGAGTTGAATTCTTCGGTCAATGCGGGGCCATTGCAAGACACACTCTGTGGTGCTGTAATGTTTGTGCAAGAAGCAAACAGTTTTATTGATGATGGGCTGCAGCTAATGCGGGGTACAATGCGCAATTGTGCATGATTATGGGTTTGGATTCAGGGGATGCTCTTTGAGTGAAAGCTCATTACCTAGCAACTGCTTGATTACAAAGAGCCAATCAGGGGCACACACCTAAATATGACTGTTGATGCAAACTTCATGTCTGTGCATTTTGTAATCAAAAAGGCCTTCAAGGTTGTGTTTTGACTAAATGAAAGCCATTTGGACATTCTGTGCCTGGAAATCGATCGAAAAATAAAGATGTCTTATTGGGAAATGGGGTTTCATTAAAGATATGATTTGGTGATCTCCAAATGTGATTGTCTGCATACTGATCAGTGTGTGCAGGATGGAATGACTGTTGTCGTTCATTTATTGAAACAGACAATCTTTTTTATGTTTTAATCATTCTTTTAGATTAAAAAGATACCACTGTTGTGGCCTCAAGAAAAGCACTGAAATTATTTTTAAATTCCTTTATTTTGGTCAAGGGAACTGTGCAATGTCAACATATTAAAATTGTGTCAATGCAAAGAGTCAGATTTAGGGACACAGTCCTTTTTTATCCATAGATATTTTTTAGCTGAAAGAAATTCAAACATAAAATGTTTGTGTTAGTGTACAATATAACAGAATTGCTAGCAGTCATACCACAAAGACACCTTCTCATAATGCACCCTGCTTAGGCATTTGTTTGGTTACTTAGTTTGGAGACCTCCTGGAAATACCTAGTTGTTACTGAATGAGGTCTTGTTGGACTAGTAGGGAGCAGTCTACCCTGGAAGTCTGTGGCAGTTGCCGTACTCTTTGGTGCTTGCTGGTGAATTTCCTTTGTTGCATGTTATTTCGTTTTCAAGATTTCCTATTGATTTCCTATTCACTCATTTCAAGACTCTTTTGACTCAGTAGTTGATTGCACGTCTGTGTGGATCAGCTGTTTATTAGTGTCTTGGAGACCTGCTGTTAATTAGTCTCCTTCAGAGCAGCTGTTGTGCATTCCTCTCTTGTCCAGTAAGGGTGTGGCAACACCCTTCCTTTAGGATGAAAGAGGCAGGAAAATGTCACTCAGACTTTACCCTCACTTGCCATATCAGCAATCTTTCTGGTAAGAACATGGTGTTTTATTTAACATTTTCTTTGCTTTAGTTCTCAGATTAAGGTTAGTGATATGTATATTGGAAGGACTTTCTATTTTCGGGGTGTTCTATCTAAAAGACATCTGCCTGCATTGCTTAGCCTTGGCTATCTGTTGCAAGACAACATGTTTTTACAAGATGATTGGTCTGGCCCTTCAGGCTCCATCACTTACTATCAATGTAGGGTTTCTTCTGAAAAGAGAAATGATTAAAAGGAATGTTCGGGTAAAACTGAAGATTGAAGTGATGGGACTGATTTTCCCTTAGTTTTGGAAGTGTTCCAGTAGATCAGATGAGCTTGGTTTGGAGGGGAAAGGAAGAAATTGGGTTCAAAAGACCCTATAGAATCTTTTGTACCTTTGTAAAATTCCCATGTAAATTGGTTCTCTACCATCTAATCTACCATCTTACATCTGATCCTTACCCATTTTACTCCCCTGGTTGTCTTGACAAAACATGACAAAGATCTGTTATCCTACTTGGTTAAATAAAAGTAAAATAAATGAAAATGACAAAAGGTGATCCAGTAGGGATTAAGGCATTTGAATGCATAAAATGTTAAAACATTATTTCCATTACATTTTTATGGCTATTTCTATATTCTGCCTGGGCACCAATCGGGAAACTAACCCATACTGCTATTTGCATGTTCTGATCACAGTGCGACAAACACCACATGCATATCAGTGCCATGCCCTTTGAATGAAGCCATCTAATCACTGACAATATATTTAAGACTTATAATATTTTCTAAAAACCAAAGTCATGACACCATCTAGGGATAACCAATGAGAAAAAGAGTAATCTATCTTTGAGCTAATATTTTAAACCAGTTTTCAAATCAAGAAAGACATCAGGTTATCGTCCTATGCTTCTGACCAGGTCATAATATTCAAGGTAATATCCTGAGAAATATTAAAAATTCATCTGGCACAAGGTTACTCATTCAGTGATCTTTACTTTGTCAAATTGCTTCTAGTATTAGACGTTGTGCAACGGCTGAATTATTCAATTCCCTTGTGTCAGCGATCATATTTCATTATCATGTATGTATCACAGAACGGTAAAATGGGGCGAAGGTCAAGTCTCTTCTCTTGTTTTGTACTTTTTCTCCCATTTGCCTCTTAAGTATTAATGAGTCAGAGTTGGGACTCTAGTGCAGAGTACATGTGAAACAAAAAGACTGACGCAAAGTGGTACAGCTTACATCACAAGGCTGAACCAAGTGTTGTCTTGCCAATGTGTACCGCCCGTCATAACTGGAATATTGTATTCATAACTTGGCTGTAACTTTGGATCTGCTTATTTTGATATATTTCCTGTGTTTTTGTTAGTTAGTCTCCATGTGGGTTGTTTAGTGGTTTGGAGGGTGAGGTGCTTGCATTTGGGTTTGGGTTTATATGGAACCTTGTGACAATGTGTACATATCAACAGTATGCTGTAGATCTAGTATGCCGGTGATCTTCAATACAAAACTAATTCAGTTTATGTTTCATTAAGGCAGTAAGACAAATAATGTTCTTAAATGTGAGCATTCCCACTGTAAATTTATTCATTTGATACATGGACAATATAGGTCCAACTGGGGGAAAAAGGTTATGCTTATTGAGTGAATTAACCTCAGTCAATTAGGCAAAAAGTTCACAAAAGTAAAAAAATTTTATGCCTCATTTTGTGTCTTATTGGCATGCAAAACGGATTACTCACATAGAGCTTCAATTCAGTAAGTAAATGAAGTGTGAGTATAAACCAATGTATCAACTCCAGTCTGTAATTCTAGAGCTCTGCCCTCCCTTTGTTCCGCTCTCTACAAGCGATGCTGTGAGACACGTGCTAACGCCCACCTGTCTCGGCTGTTAGACTGGCCCGTGTCCTACTGAGAACCGGAGATGAGGCCTGACCGGCACACAGACCCGTGACCAATCAGTCAATACGCCAGCACAATGGCCTCTGTGAGGATGACAGGAGCGCATAAGGGAACATAAATAATATATAGGGGTGACACAAACTGGTGCCAGGTACAAATCCCCCTCTCCCTGTCACACTGATGTGCAGGATGGCCTAAAAAGAGGCTCATTCACAGATTAAAGAAGAATCTTGGAGATGGCTTTGAAAAATAGAAATTCAAGATTAAATTGACTTTTATCTATATGCAAATGACTCCCATGCTGCGGCCCTTTCAATAATTTACGCAGAAGGTTGAGGGGTGGGGGGGGTGACATCTATTGTGGAGGAGATAACATTCCTGCGCTCTTCGTCGCACAGGAAACAATTAACGTCTGTCCCCGGGTTTCGGACTGGAGGCTGCAAGGGATGGGGGGCCGTTTCGCCTGAGGGACCCAGCAGCCTCTGTGTCAGTCCGCCAGGCTGTATTCATCTCTCAAGCCTCCCCCACGCCACTTGTCACGTATTTTGATGTTTTTCCGTCAAGGGTCATTTCATGTGGCGTAGTGATGTTTGTTGCCGGTGCTTTGATTTCTCCAAATATCCTTCATACTCTCTCCCTCCTCGGAGGCCTGCTTTGCTGGGTGAAGGCTGCCTGATGGAGGAGAATCACGGCTGTCAAAAAAACAAAAAACTCTACTGACAATAGTACCGCTTCCACTGTGTACTTCTTTCAGGTGCCAGTGACAGGTGTATTCTCTGTT
Organism: Albula goreensis; assembly: GCA_022829145.1. NCBI lineage: Eukaryota > Metazoa > Chordata > Actinopteri > Albuliformes > Albulidae > Albula > Albula goreensis. The sequence continues at coordinate 16,947,605 of CM040764.1, read as the reverse complement.
CTAAGCAAAGGCTAAAAACACAGCAAAGATACAATTTCAATAAACAAAAAAAAACTGCCAAAAGAGAAAAACGCCACCTATACAAGTGACATTTTTCTATATAATTTTATTGTTTTTTTAATACATTTCACCAATTTCTGGAGAGTCTATGGTCATTCAATTTGTTTATATACATTTTTTTTCTTTATCTCACTAATTTATAAAGAATGCCAAAGTATAAACAGTGAGTGTTTATCATATTAACATGAATCTTAATGTGAGAAATCCTCAACCAAAAATGCATAAATTAATACATTAGCCCTGTGGCCATCGTGCATACATTGTGCATATTTCTCATGTTCAGATTTAATTTATATTAAATATTAAAATAAAATGCAGGGTGATTGCAGATAAGATGGATGACGCTGGCACTAGGGCACAATGAGCTCCCTGTTTGGGTCGATATGGACACTTCTAGTAATGAGAGATGGTTCAGAACCTGTTTAAATCTTTCACAGGTAAACCCTTTCGTGTGACAAATGCACAATCTTCATTTGTCTCATTCTTGGGAATGAGTATAACCTAATATCTTAGCATGAACATAAAAAGGAAAACATAACCAATACTACTCCTCTTTGATAAGAGTACAGCTCAAATTTAATTTCTCCTATGGTAAATCAAATGTGTATGTTAGAAGTTTGAAATATATGAAATATATTTCATTTTTTTTTTCAGATTTGTGTTTTTGACAGGGAAACACAGTATTATGTATTATTTGTAATTATCTGCTACTGTTCACATGCAGATATTGAGGTGCTTACCTGTGTTTGCTCACAGCTGTTTTGATTGCTACAAAACAAGAGTAGTCTATTTGTGAGACTCGTGATAAACCTACATTTAAATTGTATATTGATATCACAGTTAATCTTGATTTCCATTATTCTGATCATTCTAATATATCAAAATATAATCCTTATCCTGCCACTGCAATAAAACCAAGCATGCCCTTATCCAGCCTGCAATTATGCACTTTTGCCGTATGCAGCTGGGCCTCTGTAAATGCCACTGGCTTTATTTGCTCCTCATGCGCACCTTCTCTTGGTTAAGTGTCAGCAGACCCAGACGTGAGCAGATACCAGTGACTGACTTCACACTCACGGAAATGGAACATTCTGAGTGGCTGCACACGAGAAATTTGCTCATATTTGAGAATGTGATTGCTCCAGTCCACTGACTCATGGAAGGCAAGAGTAGTTTTCTTCGCTCTTCTTTCTGACTTACCATCAGCCTTGCCTCTGCTCCCACTTATTTGCAGATGTCATTTTCAAACAAGACTAAGAAGAATAAACTTTGGAGCCAGTAATTGTTCTGTACATTTGCAGCTGTTAGAACTCCCTGCACACCCAACTCTGCGTCACCGCCGTTACCGACAACAACTCAAGCCCTGGATATGTTTATGTTTTATCTATTCTCTGTTTATACACCCAGAGCACGGGACATGTCTTCATCTGCTTCGTTTTCAGAAATTGTCTAGATATCCAATGATTCTACAGCTGCTGGAAAAAACAGTATTAAGAGTGTTTTTATATCAAATCACAAGCAACTAATTCTTTGTCTTGATGCACTTTGGAGCAACCTTGATGGTAAAATTTAGATTCTGCAGCCTTTCAGTCTTCAAAGGTCAGGAGATGCTGCATTATAAAAGTGACAGCTAATTGGTAATCGTGTACATAATTTCCTTGCAGTGATTTACTTAACAAGATAATTATTGGCAAAATGGCGCACAGGCGAGGTCTTAATTCTCTCTGAGGCTGGTGTTACCAGGGAGTGACATCAGCGATAAGGCTGTTCTCTGATCTGATCTCCCTCTAGCTTGAGTTTAACTTGGTGCCCACCTATATACATTAACAATCCTGATGGCACACCAAGGCTGAAATTACATACAGAAGTGCATCGCGGGCATTATTGGGTCTTAAAGCTCAACTAAATAAACTATAAGCAGTGCTTTTATGATGCTCAGTAGCATTCCTCTCTGGATTAACAATGATTTTACTTATGGTATACTATAAACATACACACATGGTTAGGATCCCTATGGGCTAATCAGATGCAACAATCGGTAGCAGAATTTAAAATTTTGCCCAGCATTTGCACAAATCATTAAAGGATCACACATCTTTCATCTTCCACACATTTTTTTTTTTTGCCTCTCAATGTCAACAGCACACACAAAGACTAAAGGGGGCCTGTGAGTAGTATACTCCTTTTGAGGCCCAAAAGACAGGCTTAGGCTCTTTGATTCATTGATGAGTGTTTTCACTCTGAGCAAAGGATAATTACACTGATTCTCTAACAAGAGCAAGTTTACCATACAGTTCTCACTGGATATGTCTATCTTATGGGGGAACTTGTAGTTAATTGACATGTTTGGAAGTGAATGTCCAAGCAAACATGTTCTTTAGATCTCTTTGGGTGTCATTGATATATGCCCTCATTATTACAGCTGATGGGGGCAGAAGATATCAGGCCTTAATATGGAAAGTCAACATTTTCATTGTAAATGACTGCACTAAAAATGACTTGGTTTTACAGAGATAATGATCACTCTGGTAAGAGTCATTGCCTTATTCAGCAGCTGTGTGCTTGCAGCAGGTCCTGTGGTCATTAAGGTTTATAAATCAAGCCAGCCATGATTGTTTCTGGCTTGGAAGGGGAAATCTGACATGTTTTGCCAACAAATTAAAACAGCACAAAGATCAGACACACTCATGTCTGGCCCCTTGCTGTTAAACCACTGGTCAGTTATGTAGTTAACTGACCGATGATAGAAGACATGTATTATGTAAGGCAACCAAAACATTTTATTGTGCATACTCTCTGTGATGTTTTTAATGCAGTGCTGGATATCACTACTCATCCCTGTGCTGTCAGAGGTAGTGGGTAGACTGATTAAAAATTACACTAGTATTTTAAAGGGGAAGAATATTAAACTGTAAAATGGAGAAGGGGGACGAAGTGGGGCAGGGATCCCTGAAATGGAGAAGAGAAAGCATGTGGTGATTTATAAACCAGTAGACCTGAAGAGAGAGCCAGTTTAGTAAGATGAGATAATCAGTTAAGAGGTTCTCTGAAAATCTCCCAAATATTCATTTAAACCTCCGATATCATGAATTACATTCAGTTCATCTCATTTACATTCTTATCAGCTGGTGTTCTCCCAACTTTTCTGCACATTTCCTGTGTTCGCATTTCATGTCCCCAGAAAAACAAACTTCTTCACCACAACCAGGTGCAATCCCTCCCCTCCCCTTCCCCACCCTCAAACTCAAGGCAAAATACCTTTTTCTCTTCTGCGATGTAATTTACTTTCCTTCATCAATTTTCAACAAAAACCTGACATACAATAATTGAGGGCCTGAAAGGTTTTTTTTTAACTGTTAACTTGTATTCATAGAATTTCATAGGGCTGAAGGAGTATGATGAAATATGTTACATTTTAAAAGAATACAAAAACATCCAGGAAATGATGGTAGACACAATGCTGACATCAATCTCAGCCAAAACATTAACACTGACAAACAGGGCACAAAGCAAAAGTCCAATGATATATGTTTATTGTGAGTGTAGTAAGATTTTCACAGCTTCACTGGTAATCAGACAATCCAGTATATCACCATTAGCCACAATTTCCCCTTTCTTTAAAAGATCAGTGTAACATAATCACTGCATATTATTACAGTTGTGGCATTGATCTGGTTTCCAGCTTCTGTTGGGTTCCTGTCGTCGGGGTTTAAAGCTTACTTCATATTAGATTAACAAAATTAACTTCAAACATAAAATAATTAGTGTGTGGGGGAGGTACAGGGTTGGGAAAGGGAGGGTGACTGCGTTGTGGGTTGGGATTATATAAATTGAATTGGGATTACAGCGCAATTATCAAATAGATTTGTTCCCTCCATTTCACTGTGATGGAGCTTTTGGTTAAATACTTCTTATTGGTGGCCATCAATGAGAATGGTCCAAGAAGATATTTCTTGCCAGGATTCTTGTTACTGAGAGCAGAGAACCAGGTGTTCAATAAGTTTATTTTAGTTATTCATTTTTTCACAGAACCAAAGAGTGAAAGTACTACCATGGCAACAGGCATCACTGTTCTAGCAAAAATGAAGTCAATTTAATATGAAGTGAAAAAGCATGCAAAAGTATTTTATGAGAACTTTTATGTGAGTTATTTATAACAGGATATTAAATCTACTCCTATACTGTTTGACATAAGACATATATTCTGTTCTCCAAAGGCCCATCATATGCCATGGAAAGGTGTAACTCATTACTCTTTTGAGAAAGCATTCATGTCATAGTTGTGTTTAATGACATATTGCGTGTAACATACATGTCTTGTTTGAACTCCTGTTGAATAGTACATCTAATTTAAAAATGCTTCTAAAGTATTAGAATACTTCAAATTTAGTGATTTCAGATGATTTTTATAAAGAATGTGATTAAGAAAAAAAAAGACACATCCAGTAAGTTTTTCATACACAGTCAGCAAAGAAATGTTCTTTTAAAAGAGCCAGTCCTTGTACTCTGGGGGTGAAATGACGGGTCTAATTTGATGACCTCACAGTACCCTTTTCCCATCTCTATACACAGACAGACATGCTGATCCTCTGCGATGGAGAGGCCACTCTCCTTTTAAAGTAATCGCCTCCATTAATGTTTATCAGGGCATTTATCGAGAGACCGCTTTGCGAAACATCCACTCTGCCCTGCTCTAAAAGGGGGAAAAAGGCTCCATTTGGCAGGCCTAAGCACTAACAGAGCATCATGGGAGGTCAGGCAGCATGCAGGCAGAGTGCTCATCCCTCCACAAAAACCTGTGCCAAATATGTGGAAATTTAAGCATGCCTTGACAAACACTTGGCTCAGGGTTCCTGGGCATGCAGAATGCCGTTAAATTCCTTTCACATCTAGTGAAGCTGAACTGGAACTGAAAAGCCTGGCTTGGTTGGGAAGTGGGAAAATGAAAATTGAGTAAGCTTGCAGAAATGCATGGCCTGCATTGTTGCCATTGTTGCTGATTCAATTATAGGAGAAAGCTATTTCATATCCTCTTATCGACTGGATGAAAACCAGCAGTTATATAATCCAAATGTGCTTTCCCAATACATGTTTTCTGTTGTTGCTGGATAGAGATTGTGGCTTGTACCCAAGTATATAAACAACAGGAAATGTATATTAAGAGATGTAATAATGATTGAAACTGGCAGAGAATGGGCGTTGGTTGCAGTATGTAATTTCATACTGATACAATGAGCTGAAAGCCAGTTCTGCATGCATCGTACATACTCCTTTAGTTCTTACAGATAGAAATACAAATTGTGACAATTTGCTTCTGTTTTGGTGAATGCCATTTAATGACTTGCATTCCTCAAGGTGGTTACATGATTTTGAGTCTATCTCTGGTCCTCTAAGGGGAAAACACAACTGCATTGAAATTTTCAGAAATCCCTTATGAGGACTGTAGTCGTGTCAGAGGAGGTGTTGCATGACTCAAGGATTGTTTTCGCTGATAAAGTTCCTGAAGGTAGTGCCTAGAGCAGAGAAATCAACATTTGTTTCCTGCATGAGGGTAGATCAGACAGGAGACAGAAGACAGTTAGGTGGGATCAAACCAATGTCCTGACTCTCTTAATGCTTCAAAAGCTTATATACTTTCTAATGCTGTCAAACCTGGGTGACAGTCGTAAGAAAGAATCAAAATTACAATGCAAAAAATGGTGTCCAAAAACCAGATACAAAGTATTTTTCACTCAGCAAATACAATTTACTACTCTCCCTCCGTGATTTTCACAGGCTAGTACTTGACACCTAACTGGTGCATTTGGTAGCTTTAAATATGGACACATTCATTTGAATGTCTTCAGGTTAGCACCACTTGGCTGGCCAGAAAATGTGGCTCCAGGCTGCCAGGTAATGGAAGCAGTGTGAAAGAACACTCTACCGTTCCACTGGCATTCTTCTGGTGCTACTATGTGGTACTGTCACATACAGACTCATTCTAGAATGCCATAAAACGTCCACAACTAAACACACCAGGTGCTTATTAGAGACAAATACAGGCAGTTATTAGAGACCAGCATTTATTCTGTTTGACACAACTACACATCAAACTATTTTCTAAGGAATACTGTAGGGATGTCAGTGGTGCAGTCTGAAAAGATGTTATATCACTTTTAATGTATTGCATTGTGGTAATGTTTGCCTTGAGTTCAGGAATAACGTTACTGGATTTGAGAGCTGATAAGACAGGGTTTTCTTGCTGTCATAACAATTGAAATGACTTACCGTGCCTGCAAACTTAATAAGCTACCTTAAAATCTCATGTATGTAACATTACATCTCCTAAGAGGACAGTGTTGTGTTGTTTTCCTTGAAGTGTTTGTATTAGCCCCCATGCACCTCTAAAACCTGGCCATGGGGAGGATGATAACTAGCCTATGATTGCATACTAATGCATTCAAACTGCATGAATACTGAATTCTGTATTAGTGCACCCCCAAAAAGTGGAGTTTTTCTCAATAGCTAAGTAATTAAGCAAATGGCATACTTTGTTTAGAGAACAAAGTGTGGTGTTTTTTAGGCTTGAGTTAAAACAGCAAGACAACGCTCGGGAGGCTGTGAGAGGACTTTAAGTCTACATTATTGCAAAGACTTCAATGGGTTTTATCAAGGGCAACATAAAAATGTTACAAGATACCGATGTTAATTGGAAGTTTTACAGTACACCAAATATTTCTTAGAAGTTCACAATCATATTAAACGTACCCATGTAGAGGAATTGCTTGAATTTGTTTCAACAGCGATGTGATAATTTTAACAGGTTGGTTGGGCTTGGATCGTTTGGATAGTTTGTGTGCAGCCCTGCACGTTTTCTGCATTCCATTCTTTGCTTCCCAGAGTATAAAGCTATCCTGTTTGTATATATGGGTTATGGACAGAGGCAGTGGTGCACTTCTTTCCATTTTGTTTGATTAAATTTGCACACATGTTGGGTGACGGCCCATTTTCTGTATTGTTGAACCCCATATTGTTGAAGTTGACTACTCTCTTGTAGGAGCTCTTATCCTCTGGATGAGTTAGGCAAACATATAAACTGTACATGCATCTGTCAGGATGTGAATGTTATTATGTTAATTTTATTAAAAATGTAATTGATCTGAAACGTCCTGAAACTTTGTTGTTTCCAACAGCTAGCTCAAGCCATAGCAGTACAGTAAAAAATATCAATGAGTGCTATGTCATGGCCACACATACAGCACACAGTGTCTAATTCAGACTCATCAAGATTCCCATCACCAACAAGGGCATTGGAACAAAATAAAACAAACAAAAAAATGGACCAACAAACAAACAGAGAATTGCTGCAGCCTCCCTATATCACCAGTTCACCCCAGCTGTTGATGGAGAGCAGAGAACTATTAAGTCAAGCACCAGCCATCCAAATGCTTCATAAAATTTTCAGTCACAATGACTCTCTCCATTGTTTCGCAATTACGGATTCCTAACAACAGAGGGCCGCAAAAGTCTCTCCACGCTGAGGCTCTTCTGGCGCCAATTACCAGGGGTCAGAGGTCAGGATTCTACCCACTGTTCTCCATCGGCTCCTATTTGCCACTGAGCGGGTATGCTAATTTGTTTTCATGGTCATTGTCAGACTGAAGCTCACAGGCACAGGAACAAAAGGGGTAGATGAATGTGGTTTGTTTCCCACAAAGCCCCTCTCATGTGGTCTCTCAGAGATAGTGATGCTCGCTGATGAGGGACAGTGGATGGCTTCATATGTACAGGAGGGGAACACATGCTAATGCTGGGGCTAATACAGCATCTCTGGATAAAGAGTGATCCTGTTCTGTGTGCCGTCACTTCTCTGGGGGGGGAGGGATTCATCAAATATTTTTCACCTTCCAAGTAGTTTAGATGCTTTATTCTTTGCTCGATTATAGAGACATTAAAAGTCTTGAATTTCTCTCAGAAAGAATACCCGAAATATCTTTAAGAAAATGAACAAAGTCTGTCTTATAATTTTAACACGGTTTCAGTTTTGCTACACTATGAAGCATTTATACAGTTTCAGTTTTCAATTATTAATAGTCGCAGAATGTAACATGTAGTTTCACATTGGCAGAAAGAAACAAGCTAACTTTCACAGCAATAACAGCAGTCAAAAGGTCTTGTTATCCTGGGATTTTTTTGTCCAAAGATACAGCAAATAAGACAGGTCCTATCCATCTATATACAGTGTAATTACAATGTCATGAATATGTATATTCTGTTCATAACTAGTTAGTTATGTGTCTTAACCACTGGAAAACACCACCTCCCTCACATTAGAATATAGTATTATTATTATTATTATTATTATTATATTATATTATTATTAGAGCCAGTATGAAGATTGTCATGGCTGTGGCGATTTAGCCAGTTTGTTTTTGTTTTCGGTTTACATGTCCCTTGTGTGTCCGCTCCACCCACTGTTTCTCTCTGTTTGATTACCGATCTGTTTCACCTGCCCGCTTGTTCACCTGTGTCTGGTTGGCTCATTAGTCCTGTGCATTTAAACCCTGTTTGTTATTTTGTTCTTGCCAGTTTTTCTCAGTGTGTTTCAGCTGTTTAGCTACCAGCCTTTCTCTCCGTGTTTTTACCTGCTTGTTCTTTTGACCCATGCCTGATTTTGTGACTCTGTTTACTCTGGATTGTGATTTTGATTACCTGCCGACTTTACCTGGTTTTAAGCCATTGCCTGCCTGTTTTCTACTTTGCCTTTGGACTGTGTTTTGGTACCTTTTCCGTTTCTTTCTGGTTTCCGTGCCTTTCTTGATCCTGCCTGTCCCCGACTGTTAAGTTTATTATTCATCTCTGTCTGCAACTGAGTCTCTGCCTGATTCGTGACATATATGACTTCACTGTTTGGTATTCCTATGAAAATGATATTCTTTGTCTCCACCTGATGTGGAGAGATCTGATGTAATGTTTTCTCATGCAGGGTTATTTTTCTCCGGTGCACAGTGTCATTACACAAATAAAACATGTGGAGCCTGATATGCATAGCACAGTGCAATAGATCATTTTCAGTTTAAATGACTCACTCCAGTGGGTGCTTGTATATTAATGACAGGTTGCTGATTCCTGCATGTGTAAAGGATCTCAATGTGAAATGGAGAGCACCGTCTTTCATGTTTTGATGAGTATTTGATGTGACTGATTTGATAGTCACTTTGGTCAGTGCTGACAAAGCTGCAATCGCATTTGTAGGCTGTAATGTGTTTTTTTACCTGATTAAAATACCAACCATAACAAAATAATGCAAGCATATACAATACTGTAATAGACTGGATTGTGTTTGGACAGTGTCAGCGGACAGAACAGCACCCCTGGCCAACTACTCATGCATTATTTAATGCATGTGCCAGCACTTGCAACACGGCTGTCAGCTCATCGCATGTTACAGTCCCTTTACAGGTTTTCTTGCATTATGTGCCAAGAGTCAGATTTCAGCATCCTTTATTGTTTGTAGTTTGTAATTGTAGGCTAAGCTCTCATAGTAACAAGGTTATTTTTATTTTTCCTCCTTTTTCTTCAGTAATAAGCGGTTAAGTTGGGGCCAATGAAGCCAAAGCATTCATTTGACAGCAGAAATGTGCACTATACAAAAACACTGGACCTCATGTATAAAAATGCATGAAAGCAGGCCTAAAGACACAAAAAGTACAAAAGATCAGCAGCTCGGTCTCACCTCACCTCTGGAATTGTCATACAAGGTGGTAATTTAGAAGCATTATCACCATTAAATGGAAGCGGTTCAAGCGAAACGTTATACACCGTTTTAAAAGCATGTGACTGCAAATCCTTAGCACTCTCTTTAGATAACCCACAACCTCATTCTCATTAATAAGATGTGTGAAAACACTTGCCTCCACTGACAGATGTTTTAATGCAGCTCTTTACAGTTGTGCTATAATCTTTTCCACTATGATAGTGATTATAGGTAGGACGTTGAAAGCAAGGTAACGGCTCCTATCATATTAAATTACATGTGATTGCAACAATTAGAGTGTCTTGGTAATTAGAAGCCGACTGAGGCGATATTTTTTTATTTAATTTTTTTTTAGAAGCTGCTCTTGGACTGTTAATGTGTAATCTTAATGGGAGTTGATGAAACAGTGCCCTCTAATGTAAAAGAGAGAGTAATACATTCCAAGCCCACGCTGTATGCTGGCTTTGTGTGTCAAAGAAAAGAAAAGGAGGCAAGGCAAGACATCGGGTGACATTTTTACTGCGCCGGTGGGAAGGGAAGCACAGATCATTAATTGTGAAACAGGTTTTTTCATACGTAAGCGTCACTCCCTCTCCCGCCTGTGCCTCTGTGATGTTGAGTCCACCGTGGAGCTCAGATGGAGCAGGCATGACTGAGTCCACATGAGTAATGCTGGCCCATGGACCAATCAGAGGGGAGCTGCCTTACATTTAGTTTTGAAACTCCAAAAGTAGGGGCAACTAAGATGTTACAAATTCAGTTCAAGTGTTTCAAAACTTTCCCACCATATTACATAGTAATACATGATAAAGCAGCCATTAACACCTGCTTTACTTTCCGATCTCAAAATCCAGTGTTTCAAGTGGAATGCTGAGTTACACCGAATAAATGCATGTGTGTCTGTGTGTGTATGTGTGTCAGACTAATATGGGATAGGGGGAGGGCTGAAGGGAAATTTTGTTTTACTCCATTGTCATGAGAGGGACAGCAAAGACAAGTGTGTGCACGTGTGACACGGGGTCTCACTCCAAACACCCGGTGCTTCCGTGTTTGTTTTAATTGCTCGAGCTTCCCGGTAGAGCGGAGCCACTTCCCCGGAAAGGTCAATATTGTTTCTCTGGGAAGAGGAAGCAGCCTCTGCCTGTTAACATTTACTGAATAATTGAATCTCACGCCTGCTGGCCGGGGTCCAAGGATATCATTTTTCTAATTGCGGCTGCAAGAGGAAAGGGACGTCACCCAAAGCTCGGTGGAAGATGGAGAGGCTTGGGCTCCACTGTAGCTGTGATGGTACCCTGTCTGAAGATGGGCTCTGGGGGCTGCCAGCATGAGTAACCCAAATGGAGCACAGAGTCACGTCAGGACACTGGAATTTCCATACACTGTAAGGAAACACTTATCTCTGCATGCCGGGCATTACAGCTGGAATGTTGCTGGAGCAATTCAGGATATGTAACTGGCACAAGGGCACAGTGGCCTAAAGGATGGAGGGTGAAGCTCAACTAGCTCAACTATCTCCTCACTTCACTGTAACTGGTACCCATTAGGAAATGGAGCCCTGCATACTCGCACCGAGGTGGGGCCATTCATTAGAGAACGGCAGGGAGGGGTCACTGCCTTTAACAGAGCCACAAGTCTGCTAGTTTAGGTAGTTTGGTAGTCCCTGCAATTAACTAAAGAAGTCTTCTTTGCGCTTCACCTCACGTCTTGGGTCTGAACTGGTTGCTGATTTTAGCAGACCCCACGGCGCTGCAGGATCGGGGTTAGGGGTCCAGGCAGTCTCAACAGCCGTGATGGAGAGATGAGTTTGTTTATATGCTGCATGTGCTGTCTTCATCAGTAATTATCACTCATTCCATATAATTACATAAACCACAAAAAGCATGCTAGTGATGTATTGTTATATGCTATGTCCATGTAGAACAAAGTAATAACAACATAATTACATTTTGTTTGTAACTGCATTACATATTACTTTGTAGTAATGCAAACATGAAATAGAAAACAATGTCCTAACGTTACTATTACATGCTAATAGTGGTAATAATATTGCAGCGTAATTATCAATATAAGACCTTGACTCTATTAATATGACATAATTTTGACAAATATAAGAATGTAATAATGAGGAAAAAAAATATGCAGGATTTCAATATCAAAACAAATCCAGGCAGCTGTATGACATCCATTTTCTATAATCCCTCAGCTTTTCTGGAACTGCCAGGCACTGACAGCTCGATTATATAACCCAAGGCCATAGCAAGGCTCAGGAGGGGTTTTTAAATTCAATGCAGGTAAAGAAGCTCTCACACACACAGGGTTTCAGGGTTTTTCATAGTGCTCCAGAGCAGGGAATAATGGGAAGGAACTATAAAAAAGAGTAGATTTCAAGGTAGGAGACTATGGATGTGTTGTGAGGTGTTTATAATGGGGCCACCGGGGTTACATCAGCAGCAGCTGTGTAATCCGTAAATCTGAAGACACACGGAATGCTCTCCTTGGGCACTGTGGGCTCACCCCGCGAGCACAGAAAGCGTGAGGAGCAAGGCCTTGTGTTATGTCTAAGACCTGAAGCAACGGCTCCTCCTCGAACAAGCTAAACATTTTTCACTAAGTGCTAACATGATGTTTGGTGCTGCTTTTGTCTGTCTGCCCTAAATGAAACATTCAGCAACATCTGACGGCTGAATTCTCCATTTTTTTCATTGTGGGTTTTTTTTTTTTTTTTTGTCCATGTCATAAATGTGGGGGAAAAGGGAAACTGACCAGGTCACTCTCACAGGTGTGATAACTTTCAGGTGTAGTGACTACTGTATTAAAATGTGTGAATACGCAGTAGCTGTACTGTGCGTGCCGCTGTAGCTACAGTGTCATTGGATGGGTTTTAGGGTCACTTGTTATACCATGGAACCCAGTAAACCTAATATTACTGGCAACGTTACCCTCGGTAAAACAAAGAGGATGAGAGAGATACTCTGAGACAGTGGCTTGGAAAACCAGACTCCTCAGCTCCAACTGTTCATTAGCTACATGGCCCTGGAAAACAGAGCCAACACTTAGGACTTTCATTGCTTTTCACAGAGACTCTATTGAGGGGGATTTCAGATCAGCTACTGCAACAGGTAAAACTTATGAGCTTACAGCTGCTCTGAGCAAGTCATTGAACTTCCAGCTCTTAGATATTAGTTGGCATGGTAACCACAACAACTCCGGCAATAAAATGCCAAAGGTTGCCAGACATAAGACCAGCAGAAGGTCTTGCAGGCATGATCTGCACACTCCACACCTCCCTGAGTAAACTTTGAGGTCACACAAATGTGGCCACTGTGAAGAAGTGACTGTGGTCCTTCAATGCTTCTCCCTTCTGCAAGATAAACCCACACACTTTTAGAGTTAGCATCTGGGGCAGCATTCTACAGAATATGTATGGCCTACATACAATAATGACATGAAACAATAAAAGCCACTTAAAAAATCCATTTCTCAGTAGAACCATTCAAAGAGGTGGTTTGACCTTATCTTTGCACAGGCAACAATAACTGCAAGAGTGAATAGAAAGAGCTTGGAAGAAAATAAGTAGATATGTTTTATGCTCCTTATAACCAGGTTTTCTTTCTGTCTATCAAAAGCAAGTGGAAGCATGCACCAGCATAAAAAAATTGTAATGTTTTGTGAGACTAATTTCTACATATAAAAAATTATAAATAATATGTGAGTGGGTGTGATGTCTGTTTCAGCACAGACACATCTACCTGAATCTTAAAACAATCCTTTCACTCAGCTTCTGACTTGGTGTCTAATCGCAAGTTAACTTACAATGCAAAGTAACTATTGTCTTCAAGTGCTAAAAAAAGTTCATACCTATAATTGATCTGAAGGTCAGGGCAGCTGCTGACCTAATACTGGCTGTAGGCTCACAGATATTCATGTGACCATTAATGCTGAGGTGAATCTGACCTCCTGTGTGTGAACGGCTGACCCAGGAGAATCACTTTTATTCTTTCTATTCATGTCACAGACATGATGGGAAAAGTTGGTCTTGAGGCCACACACGTAGTGGCCCACAGAAGGTAACGCACAGAACAGACCATTTTAATTGACTTTGATTCTTGGCAAAAATCCTTATGCAGAAGAGTGGATCAATACATGCTCTTTTATAAATAAGAAAGCATTTAATATGTAGGAATAATTGTATACTCTGCCCCAGCAGCACCTTCATTCATTCACAAGCTTGCCATTTAGGTCAATTCTATAATAACAAAAAACCCACTTGGTTCCTTTTTACTATTCATGTTCCCCATTTGGTTGTAGTGCAATTAAAGCATAATGGCAAAAACACAGATTCAAATTACATTCATTTTTTTACAGAACAGAGTCTGCAGGTGACCTTTACAAGGACCTGCAATAAGACTGATTAAGCCCATCCAATTAAGTGTCTCTACAGGTCCAATTTTAACCATTAATTGCAATTCTTTTCGGATATGGTCACTACATTGTCAGATGCTGTAATTCTTTATTTTTGTGATTGTAATATTTGTCAAATTCTTTAGCATTCCTCAGCGTATATTGAATCTGTAGCATGAGATTCATGAAAACATATTCAACACTGCTACATTTGCACTTTGTGTTCCTTCCAGTCTTTTGACACAAAATGATGTTCCTGATCATTTTCACACTAATACCTCCAGTTATGGTGTTGGGGGGAGGGGATGGTGGAAAGTCAACAGAGTAAGGAAGTTTATTTTGAAACTATGACAGAACTCTCACTAGTTTTACACTGATCACGTTTCACACATTGCCATTACCGCTACCAATCACATCACATTTCAGTATATTATTTAATGTGCATTCAACATATGAAAATGAACACTACAGAAAGTAGCTGAGAACTTGCTGAGTTCTCCTACCCTACTAAGTCCATTATCGTACAGTAAAGGCCAGGTCTTGCTGTCCTGCCATGAGAGAACATCAAGGTTTGCACAGGGGAAAGAGACTTGTTTAAATGATATGTAAGTGATTGATAAGAGTGTATCAGTCCCACTCTTCTCAAGGATAACATTCTTATGGGTCTTACACTGACAGATGCCTCGAGATAAGGGACAATGCTGGGTGAATCTAGTGCCTTTTTCCCTTGTCTGTGTTAGCACTATGGCACAGTAGGAAAAGGATTAACTTCATGCACCATAAATTATTATGATGACACGATGGGCCTGCTCGTATATGTCTTCTGGGGGAAAGACTGCAGAGATTGATACATTTGCATAGGCAAGCTCCGACTGAGAAGATTTATGGGAAAAGTCATTGTAGCAGAGGTTTGGTTTAACATCCCCATTTCACTCCGCAATGCAATGATAACTCAAATGAAAATGTTATCCATCTATTCAAACATTAGCATGAAGGCTTGATGGACTGATTCATGCAGAACCTGAACAAAACGGAATTAAATATGCACTAACTCAAAGTGTGTTTCTCTTTATTTTACCAATGGATTTTTTTCTGAAACACACTGAAAGCTCTTATTAATGATAAATTCTAAAATATTAACTTATGCCATTTGAGTAAAGCATGATATCCACACGTATGGCAGAATACAACTAAAGTGTGCATGTGTACATAAACTGTTATGAATATATATATATATATATGTATATTTTAATTCATTAGTAAACTAAAGTCAATTCAGGGTTTGACAGTTTCTGAACATACATTTTAGCAACACAGCAACCCACAAATTCAGAGCTGTTACATGTTAATGTTTCCTAAGAAAAAATAACAGCTCTGATATATACTCCAGTATATATATGGCAGTTTCCAGCATTATTTTTAAAAGTCAAAGTATTTTTCTAGTTTAAATGGTTACTGATGTTTTGGATGAACCTGCACACACATTGTTGGGCATGGTGAGAGGCTTGGCAGTAGTGTGGAAACAGTGTGAGAACTCACAGTGCAGAGGGAGGACACCTTCCACTCAGGGCTTCTGTTTAGTAAATGAGGTCTGATTAAGGAGTTCCTCATGCTTTTCAATCAAGAAATAAATACACAAAATATCTCAAGTTATCATCCCTAAAGCATTACACTGATGGGAGTCTGAATTTATTTTTCATATTAACAGAGACAAAACATCTCTGTAGAGGTTCATTTAGCTCAATTTAAAACTCTCAGTTAATGGTTTATTTATACTATCTACAAAGTCTTGTGTGATGTATTTAATTTTATTTGTTCGTAAAAAAAAAACGCATTAAGTTATTGTGCAGTATTCTTCAGTTGCCACCACTGTCTGAAAATGCACTGCATAAGAATGGAGCATTCGGGCTCTGAGGCAAACACAGCAGGGCACCCAATAAAATGAGTCCGAAGGATTCAAGGCTGACCTTTGTATGCAAAGAGAGCTGCCTGTTGCACTAGTTTTGCAGAGGCTTCACTGTAATGCAAAATGATGTACAGCTGAAAAATTGAAACCTGAATTCACATATGAAAACCCCGTCTGCTTCTCAAATATACATATTTATTATGGCAGACAGTAATGTTATCACATCCTTTCAGCATGATTTTGCAAAAATCATGAGATGAACACTGATTGGTTGAAATGATTCCTCAAGTAATATGAGGACAAAAACTGTATAACCATGCATGATAATTCATATGCACTTATGCATTATTTTACGTTTGTTCCTTTCAACTAACTGTTTCTTGACAACAGAATGTTTCACTTTAATGCTGACCAAATGTTGTAAAGCTCGTCCTGGGCATTGGTCATACGACTCAACCTCCAGCTGATTATAAATGTAGTATCTGTCTTAAGCACCAGAATTACAGAACAAAAACATTGTAATTATCCCCCCAAAATCATATTATCACATTTTTGATGATGGGGGGAGACACTGTCAGCTATTGTTTAGAAATAATGCAACTATTTGCGGGCTGCACAATTATTTCTGGATAATTGGCTTGGGAAAATAAGGCAATTATTTCTCAAAACTAATTATTCATCTTTAGAATAAAGGTAATTTTTCACACTGTACTTATGAGCAGAATCGATGCTCTGAACTAGACGTCAGGTCTTTTTCTTTCTTATCTGCTTCTTTTAGCAGACGGGATCAACAGCTTGAAGCAGGCGTCTGCGTGGCACACAGGCCGTTGTCGTGGCAACCACTCTGATGCGGCCGGCGACAGGGAGCGTGCTCAGACACGCTCGGGAGTGCAGCTGGCTGTCAGCAACTGTAGGAGGAGGGGAGTCAGGGTCAAACTTAATAGCCTGCGAAACAGGAAGCAAAGACTATTACATTACAGCAATTTGTGGTCCTCTGTTGGTGGGGGCATTGTTGGTTTTTTTTTGTTGTTGAGGGCACATGGGGGTGGTTCCCTGCTAGAGGCTGTTTTTTTTCTTCTTAAGAGAACATGCTGACTGTCACATGGATTCCCTGCAGTCATTCACACAGGCCAAGCCTTACAGTGACCCAGCTCAATGGCTCTGATGCATGTGTTTGAATGAACAATGTTTAAATGGAACAAGTATGTATCACAAGTTTGTGAGAAACTTTCGTCAGAAAATAAAATAAAATAAAGTGAAATTAGTCATTTAAAAAAATGATAAAATTCCCTCACATTGACATCATTATGGAGCATGTCTGGTATCTTTTCCCCTTCTTATTTTAACATTTGTTGACAGATGCAGGAAAATTGCAAGCAGGATTGCTGGACAATATATGCTTTTCACAATTAGATCACAATTTCAGTTTTACAGTTAGATCAAAAGTATAAAGCAAAGTTTATCATATTTCTGGTTGAAGTGGTTATTTCACCTTGTCATCTGCAAGTTCGTTCACCAATCCTTTCATAAAAAATACATGTCTCAAGAAACAATTACTGCTGTGGTGAAATAGGGCCTGTACCTGAAACACTATGACAATTTTTCTATGAACGGTATTGAAGATAAACACTTCAATAAAAGTGACTGATTTTTTTCATTCTGTACTGGAAGCACTGCTATGACAGCCACTGCACCTATTCACCAGAGCAAAAGGCAGCTTTGGTAAGGAAGGCCAAAGAGCTGTACATGTTTTCTATCGCTCATAGAGAGAAATTCTCAATTTGTGTTAAATAGTTAGTGAAGGCCTTGCAAAGGGTACCTCAGGTTACTGCATTCATAAACCAACCTTTTAGGATTCATTCACTTTGTGTTCGGTTAAACCAAACTCCTTTGCTGAGGTTCAGATGATCTCCTCAGAAACTGACTTTAATAATCAAGAATATAGACCTTAGCTTGCATTGGTATAGTCAGAATTCAATATCATCACTGTGGTCTGATAGTTATTTCATTAACACTTGTTTTGTTGGTGGAGCTATGTACAATGAAATTTGATTGACTGATATGAGTATTTCATGGCTTCCTAGACATGCTGCTCTGTTGAAATGGCTGAAACTTTTCACTGTTTAACTTTCACGGTTGTACACAGATAAAAGGCTAAGGTAGAAATGATAATGTGTGCTTGTATGTATGATATATACATAGCATAAAGCCCTTACATGATTTTCCTATTGTTGCAGAATACAAGCGCTCATTTCATTTGAAGGCTCCTGTTGTAACCTATTTCCAGAGCTACACATGGTGGCAGAAAGGAAAACAAACGCCCATTCAGGAGCCATCCACTTCCATTAAAGGCACTGTAGAGACAAAGGCGCAATGTTTTGCAGTGCCGTTTGTTTTCCTGTAAGAGTTTACTTTGGGACACATCAAGTCCACTTCCACTGGATCTAAAGCCACCACCTCAGAGAAAACATAACCATGCAGTCAATGTTTGGCACCCTAAAGAATCTGGGACACATATATAAGTTAGAAATAGAGAAAACAAGAAAGTTCGGTCTTTCCTGACAGCACATCATTTCTCGAAAAAAGCAAACCCAAAATAAGAGGCCTCAATGGTTACATAAACAAACAATATGTATGATATATTTGAAACATTTCTCCAAATATGCTTGGGAAAATCTATTGTGTCTGCACATAGAAAGTTTATAGAAATATTAACATCAATTATCAATGATAACATGGAACTATCCTTTTGCTCAGATGCTACATTATTGGAATTGTACATCTAATTGAAAGAATGTATTTCTTGGTGTAGCATGTATGACAGTATTAAACTATGGTGGTGATAAGTAACTTGATATTGAGATCATTTTGCTAGTCAGACAATTTTAATAGGAGGGAGTTTTTTTTGATACATCTTGGACATTTCCCCTCACAGGAGAATACAAGCAGAGTCACAAAGGATAAATGAACATAACTTGTATATGCAAGGTTCTGTGGAGCTTCACAAAGGTCTGAAGGAAACAATTAATTCAAAGCACTCTGCATTCCTTCAGGATTTGATTGGTTTGCTTTCACCTACAGTAGTACTAACAGTGCCTACGGAGTGTACATATGGAACCTGTGCAAATGCGTAAACCAGTGTTTTTCTCGCTCTTTCTTTCGATTCCAGCCCCTTCTGCTCAGGAGCGATGTGATTAAGAGTTCGCCCCGTCACACTATTATCGTCACACACAGCTGGCGCTCTGTCAGGTAGCGGACGGCGCTCCTGAATCCCCCGGCACGAGAGGAGATGCTGGTGCGAAGAACATTTTGTTCTCCCGGCGCGTGCTTCCGCGGAGTAGCTGCCTGCAGTGATTTCCCCAGATTACCATATTCATGACAGCTTTGAGTGAAAGAATTCTGCTCGCCGTTACCCACCGAACACAGGAAAGGAATTAAAAAACTGGCAGGCAGTTTGTCTTCGGTTTGGTAGACAGATGAGAGCATGACTCTCCTTTGGTTTATGTAAATGGTGGTGCACAAGGCTAACAGAGTCCAGGGGAACTTGACAGAGTGGTTTTAGTAAATAGAACTGCATGTAAACACTCTGAGTGTTTCCTCTTCTTCTTCAATTTGTGAACTCAGGGGTAAACACAGTTGATACAAATTTAACAAGGGGGTGTTTCATTGAGGCTCAGCAATGCTCAATATTCAGACATGGGTTTGGAATGTAAATGGGTATATCAAGGCCATTGTAGCTGAGAACATGCAGTGCTTTCATACAGCATACAGTAAGAACCAATGAAATACTACTTTGTTAGGTTTGGTTCCCAAACTGTCAGGGTCCACAGCACACTGAGCAAATGAGCAAAAAATTACTTGAACTCTTTCTATATGAAAATGGTGCCCAGCATATGTGAGACATTAATATCTGTCAACCTTTTTTAGCAATAATTGTTCATTGCAACTGTTTTCTCTGGATTCTGGTCCACATATTGCAAACCACTGGTTACAACAAGAAAACGAAAAGTTTTTTTTTTAATAAAATGCATATGTCAGTCAATTCTACATATACTTTGTTGTGAAAATTTTTGTTCAAACAGGTATGTCATCTTTTACAAATTTTGACATCAATGTCAGTGCCACCAGTGCTCTTTCTAATGTCTTCCCATTTAAATTATGTATCAAAGTAAAGAAGTAAACATGACATCTTACTTACTGCTTTTTTTTATTGCTTTTATTGCATCTTTATTGCAACCAATTAAGCACAAATAGCAGATCAGAAGCAGATGGGTTTTATAACAAAGCATCAAGTGAAAATAAAACCTGTTTTATGAAACAACTGTGATGCTGGGAGAAGTGGGGGGAGGAGCAAGCTCCTCTCTTCTTCCCATTGGACTGTTGTCATTTCCTGTTCCCTCCCACTGCCTGAAGAGAATGCAGTAACTTGTACAGCTACAGCCTCACAAACAGGCAGACTCACCTGAGGTGGATTTCTAACCCATCCAGGTGCAAGCCATTGCCTTCATTTGCCTACATTTACTTTCATTACCTTGTATGTAAAGCTCACAGAGTAGGGTTCAAAGGGTTAAAATGTGTCCCCTCTTTGCACAGAATCCTATTTTCCAAACTTAATGTTTCATAAAACATTATACTGTTTATACCATCATATATACCATTACCCAAGAATGTATAGAGAATTTAGTAATTTGCTGGGCTAAAAGGAGGGATGATGTGAACATTATCATCTGTGGGTTCGTGCTCTTGTGCCATTTCTATGAAACACTTCTGAGCAGGGCAGAAAGATTCTGAGGCAAAAAGGCCTTTAATCTCCAATAATGAAAGGACTAATGAGCCGAAATGCCAACCAAAAACCATATCTAATAAATATATGACACAGGCCAAGTCCAAAAAGAGCTATTCAAAGGCGTTTCGTTCCAAAGTCATCATCAACTTCATTAGAAGATTAAGGCTTTTTCCTAGCCCTGGACAAAGTTACAGTTTCAGTGCATTTTTTTAAACTTTGAGTTCATGTGGATTCAAATGGATATGTGGGTGACAGGGAGAGGAGCTCCTTCCCTAAATGAAGCACCCTGCCCCTTTACCCATCCCCACTTCTGTAGGAAACTGAGACAAGGCTACTGAACACCACTGGTGCTCTAACAGAGAAAATGACTGATGGCTGCTGAAGGTCATCCATGAGAGTACCTGCAAATCAGTAATACATTCAGGTGATCGTAAAATCAAGCTTATCACTAGCACAGAAAGAGGAGCATGTTTTTTTTTAATCTCAGACATTACCAAACTGTATGAAACAAGAAAACATTTCACTTAAAATTATTTGTAAGGGGAAAGTTATGGAAAAATGATAATTACATCCATCCCTTAACATTTAATTGTTTATGATTTTAATCCAAAATGCTAATTTTTATGTATATCTCAGTAAAGCAGAGGAATGTACCTGCATTATTTCATGCTGAAATGCATTCAGTAAGATGCTGGCAGGATCCATTCAAATGCTCTGAAGGTACATTTTCGTGACCTTTTGTTGTAGTGCATTACTTTGAGAAAGCAGCACGGCTTATTGCCTTCTAAGCTGCATGTTTCTATTAAGAAAAGACATCAGGCCACAAGCCAAAAGAAGGGGAAAAAACACTGAAGGATAATAATTGCACGATTTATCCTCACTAAAGTGCTACACTGTGCCATAATTAAATATGAAAACTTAAATTTATCTCTGTGTTCAGCAGTCATTAATTTTACATGCAGAGCACACATTTTAATCTAATAGGTTGGAATTTTTTCTTTTCGTTGCAGAGCATTAAAATGTGTACAAGTTCTGTAAGCACCAACCGGAGGGGCAGGGGTTTTGTCTGAGAAGCGCGACTCGAAGACTTCTACCCGGCCAAAGAATGAACCCGAGACATTCACTTAGCCTCATTAAGACTAAGCTGCCTTGCTGCTCGTCCCCTGTTCTGCATGATAGAAGCCTATTTGTTGTGTAATAATTTGAAGCGAATTCATTCAAAGCTGTTGGAACTGGTGAAGTGTAGCTGTTTTAATGAGAAGCGCAAGATGGGGTGTGTGTGTGTGAGGAGGCGGGGGTGGGGGGGCTGTCAGACCCTAGTCCCAAGCAATGCTGTTTCTAATTAGATGCTGTGTTTCTCACAAACACTAGATTTGTCAATTATCTGAATTCACCCCCCCCAACACACTGTAAATCAAGCAGCTACTACTACAAAAGTGAAAAAAGGGAGCTACAGTAGTGTTTATTTGCCTGTATAAATTATGCAGACTGTTTCCAAGTGATGTGTTGCATAATTCCAGCTTATGCCCTCATGCCCAGCGCCAGTTTTTTTAAGATAATTTTTAAAGGAAATGCAGATAAATTGACACACCCCAACTAACCGAAAAATAATGGTTTGTTACTGTTGTACAATTAAGCATCTGAAGTGAGAAAAATCCCTTCCCAAAAAAGAAGAAAAACACACCTCTTTTTTCTCCTCCCCCCTCCCCACCCCTCTTCCTCCCTCCCTCTCTCCCCCAGTGAGATTCTAACAAACATCTTCTCAGCAGTGGCCTTCTAAAAGCAAAGAGTGTGGATGGAATTGGAGTCTGTCTCAAGGGCAGAGAGAGGGAGCAGCTAATGAAATCTCCCACAGAGAAGCTGGTCTTGCAAGGGCAATAACAGTACATCTTAACTCTGTTCCTGCAACTGGACGTTAGGCCCACCTACTCAGATCCACTGCAAGCTAAAATAATCCTGCACACTCTGCACCATGTCTGGCTTCACATTCATTTACAGGATCCGCATTTCACAAGCGCCGAACAACCGCTAATCAGGGTCTGGTACCATAGTGCTGAAAGACATAAACAGTTTCTACAGCAGCGACTGTCATGCAGGTCTTTTCAACAGGGATGTATACTACAAAAAACAGAGTAGGAACTTCCAGTTTTAGAGTCATGAGGCATGTTTTTTTTTTTTTAAATTGAAGGGTCTCGATGTGACTTTCTTCAGTAAATATCCAGAATGAATGATTACCATTCTTGGCGCAAAAAAAAATAAGCCATGCTAAAAGGAAGAAAGCATGGACTGTATGATGATGTCTATTGATGGCTCACAGGTGGTTAACTGTGCTGGGCTAACCGTGAGGAGTGCTGTAGCATGGTCTCTGTGTTGAGTGACACAGCAACGTTTTAACAGCATCATCATCCCATTGCCATGCCCTCCGTTTGTCCCTTATCTCCTCCTATCACTCCGCTGTCTCCCACCTCCCAGCGAAGTGTGTGGTGATGATGCCAGTGAGCCAGCGCTGAAGCCCCTGGCTTTAAGAGACAGAGCGAGGCCTGCTGAGGGCTTCATTACAGCACCATGGCTGCCACACAGCCAGCCCAGCGACAACTTAAGCCCTGACACCATGTCTCTGGGGACTGCAGTGGGGCTGGGGGGCGGGGACCAGAGGGCCAGGAAAACTACGCATTTTGTGGGGGAGGGGGAATGGGGTGGGGCAAAAGATGCTGAATAAATCTCAAATGCTGAATAAAAGTGCACATCCTCCCTCCTTCCCTCCTTCCTTCCTTCTTTCAGTCTCCAGTAACGCTTCATTCCCCCCCATAATCTCTGCTACTTCACACCACATTATCCAGGTAGACCATGCTGAGGAGCTGCAGTGTCTGTTTACATCTCCAAACAGTCAAAGAACTGAGGACTGAATCATGTAAAAATATAGGCACATTTGGAACCTCAATGGTGTTAAAAGCTGTAAGCTATAACAAAACTAATCTTGTGCGACCACACAATGTTTACGGCAAGGACGGAAAAAAAGGGGGCAAAGGTTACTTCAGCTTCTCCAACTGATTCTAACCTTGAAAACAAAATCTAAAGAGAACACATGCATAAAGAGTGACAAAAATATATATTATTTTTCAGAAGCAGTCACGCATAGAGACCACTTATTTAATTCTCAGATAGTGTTTCCTATGAGTCTGCAAAACCAGAAGTTTTGTTTGTATTTGTTTATATTCATTGTCCTTTTTAAAGCAATATTGTAATTGTTCAAGAATATTCATAGTTGTAAATGTTCTTTATTCTCAATTTTTGCTGAAGTATCATGAATTCATAGTGTGCAACATTTATTCCATTTTGTATTGCAATCACAATTGAAGTACAAACCAGACCATGAAGATACTGAGCTATTATATCCCTGATATTGATGTATTTAACAGCAGAGGAATGAGGATTCTGATTCACTCTCTGGATTTCAATATTTTCAAAGCATTTTTTTGCATATCTGATGATCTTTCAACTCTAATACAGAAAATGTGAACATATATATTTTCATATATATTTTTGATGTATCTTTTCCCTTAAAAAAATGTGTGTGCTCTTGCCTTGGGCTACAAGAAGAAACAATTCTCTTAAGCTTTTTGTTCCTCTCTCTACTGTCAGGTGATTCTGTTTCTTTCTGTTCTCTTCCCATTCACATTTTCTCATCATTTGTTTTTTGCTGTCTCATGTTCTGTACTCCTCTCTTTAACTGCATCTTATAACCATTTCTCTCCATTTTTGTCTTATTCTTACTTTCCTTGCTTGCTCTTTCTCTCAGTCACATAGCAAACACACACACACATAGACACACAAACACACACACTTGTGCATCGGGAATTCAAATGTTCCCGGTCTCGGGCACCGAGTCACCCATGTCACTGCACGTGAGTGACGGTCGGCCGACAGGGCGCACCCCGCTGGCCGTGCCATGGTGCAGCGGGTGACCTGTCACTCGTCATCGCCACTCTCGGGCAACGTGGCGGGCGAGCTCACCACATCACAGCTGGCCCCGCCACGCTGCTGACAGTCTCCCCACGCTGGGATCTGAGGAAAACGCTTGGCTTTTCATTTCCCTCTCTATTTTTTCCCCGCATTGTTTTCAGAGTCCGCTTGAGTGTTGAAAGCTACGGCTCAGCTGTGTGTCAGTTTGTATTTCTGAGGCAAGAACATAAGACACAAACATTCTGGGCGATGTGGAGAAAAAAAAAAACGCTTTTTTTCTTGTTCTATTGAATGTGACAAAATGATGTGGAAAACGATTGGCAAAACAGCCACAGGCCAGGCCTCTCAAGCTATGCCTCACTCCCCCTGTGAGGGTGAGAGAAACGCCCTGGCCAGAAGCAGCCTTAGAGATACACTTGTGTGTTTTTCATTTAAATTCAGCATTAAAATTAACATGATATTAAGAGGGAGACCTGTGTGGCCAGATTTGAAAATCCCATGCAAGGTTACTGTTTGCTGCTCTGTGATCTCAATAGAGAGGAATTCTAATGCTGGCCACCTTAGTATTCTTCTTAACATGTTTATTAACATGTTAATGAATTAGTACTTATTCATTTTGATTAACTGGCTATAGGCACTTTACTATAGGCGATATTACTGCTGTTTCAGCACCAGCAAAGAAAATATGAGACAGAAAATATTAGTATGTTCTCAGACATACTTCAAAAACATGACAATTCTTCTCACAATAATTGAAATATCAATCAAGTAAAATCTGTCAAACTGGACGTTTGACCAATGCCTTTGACCTGTCACAGGCATGGCTTGGCCCTCATCTCATCTTTTCTTAATTGGGCCCTCAAATATTCCCTCTTGAGCACTGAGCCTTTGGAGGGTTTCAGGTCTGGAGCTTTTGACCTGCCCCTGCGTTTTTCCGCCTCACGAGTCCACAATGAAAAAACTAATTTGCTGTTAATGTGTATGACTTGCCACTCCCCCAACAGCTGGTCCAATAGGTGGCTGGCCTGATGGCCCTGAGTGAATGGTGGCCATCTTGCTGCTCTTTCAACTTTGTACTCAAGCACACATCATTTCAGTTCTGCAGCAAGATACACACAGTCATATAAGTGGGCCTGGGAGCAGCTAGAAAGGGGAAAAACAAAAACAGAAAGGCCAGAATTGGAAACAGCACAGCCCAAAGCTTAACTTTTCAACCAATGTTTCCTCTCTCTTCTTGTAGGTTACTGCCAACTTTCGTCTTAATTTAGCCATATGGCAATCGTATACCTGTAATATCTGTGTAATCTCATGTTATAAAATAGGCAGATAGATGTTTTGTATTAAAAAATAGAAACATATAGCTTTAAGAAAAAAAAAAACAGAAAAGGCTCTCAACAAGCCTCAAATACTTTTCAGGGGAAAAACCAGTCTTATTATGTATTTCACTGTTGTTCTTTTATTGTTCACATCATGAAATAAAAACTCATTTACCTGACTCACAATTGCGAATACACCAGCTGGCTCACATTAAGCATGGTTATTCTCAAAACACATTTATCATATTGTAGATCATTTTCCTTTTTATGTTTGCTGTACATATTTGCTTGTAATCGATTCAATGCAAATTATTTATTGCAATTTATCTATTGTATAAAACAGTTTACCAAGTACACTGAATTTATTCATTTATTCATTTTTATTTATTTTTTCTGTTGTGTGTTGATAAAAAAATGTTTTTATCTGAATATTGCCTTCCTACATTTGCATTTGAAATTCTGAAACATTTTATATTGTGCAGCTACGGTTTGTCTTATTGATGTGATTATTTTGTGTAGATACAGAAAAAAACTCCTGAAATCCCATCTGATGTGATACCTGAACTGAGATGTCTTCTGTTGAATATACAATATGGAAAACAAGTGAGAATACTTAGAAACCTGCAATGAGCAACAGAGCATTGAAATATGAGACCTGAAAGAGGAAAGCAGGAGATGAACCCTAAATCAAAGGCCTCTCACTTACAAAAAAGCTCTCAGACTTAAGGGAATATCAAATTCCTTATGTCATGGGCCTGATAGTATTTTCCATTGGACAAATTAACTCAGTGGGCTAAGTGGTATATGGCATGTGTCAGTAGGTATTATAGATCCTAAGTATCTGTCTAAAACTTGGGTAGAATTATTCATTTGCTGAATAATCAATACCATATGTATAAATTCACAACTTTATGTCATGCTTATTTGTTTTGCTATATACATGACTCCGCCCCTTTGACCAGTGGTCAAATCTGGACCTTAGGGTCAGTAGTATTGCGGGGTTTCTTTATTCCCCTCTACATGGGGAGAGGTTGCCAGACAGTTGCATCAATTAATTATCAGGTAAAAATGAAAATCAGTGCTGTTGGCCTGCAGCTTGAGGGCAATTTCAGTTATGGGAAATTTGTCAATGCAACATAATTCAAAGATACTTTAATATAGTTCTTGAAGCCAGAAGCACTGCTGGTTTTCTTATTTACCTGATAATTAATTGATTAATACAACTGATTGGCAATTACTCTCACCTGGTGTCCCAAGCTGAACAAATCAGGAATGAAAACTACTGGTACTACTGGGTGAGATTTAAATATTACTGCCTGGGACCCTAAAGTGTGTGCAATAATTATTGAATAGAAACACAAACAAAGGCCAGACCACCTTCACAATCCAAGCAAGGAATACTCCAAGGTCCAGACCCCTGCAGTAGGAACTTTCTTTGCTTTAGTCTGAAGCTGTCCTTACCTCAGTTTTCGGAGCAGTTTTTTGATCATGGACGTACAAATGTAAAAGGAACAAAAGCTGAAAGATGACTTTGGGATGACTTTTATTCATGAACACAAAGGCAGAAGATTTCTTCACTTTAACACCACTACGTCCAAACCAGTGCTCTCCACAACACCTTCTCTCTCCAGGTGAGGTAACTTCCTCGATCACCTTTCTGGCAGATGAATGTAACCTAAAATGAATTAAAAAGTGTGTGTGCGTGTTACATGTCAGCCCTTTGTCCTGTAACAATATATAAGGCCAAATGGAACTCAAACTAATTTGAATTCATGAGTGCCATGAATGGACTGAAAGACATTCTGAAGCCATACATAAAAATAACAGGTCCAGCATTGTTATGAGTACAGCTTTTCTTTTTATTTTGAAGAATTTAAATTTTACACACGAACACACACACACACACACACACACACACACACACACACTGCTGACACCATCTGAAAAACTGTCTCAGCTTTCTGATACCTGAATTCAAAACAAATCCATGTTTAAAAAATACTTCCATTGGCCATTCAGACTCATTATGTAGATCCAAAATCCGAAGATGCAAAACTGTGCTAGATTTAACAAGGAATTGGATATCATATTAATTGGTGGTAAAAGATAAGAAAAAGGATAATGTCTTAAGCTGCTGCAGAGGAGTGTGTTCATTTACCTAAACCTAGCCAATGAGTTAAAATACTTAGAGCATATTATTCCTTGCTAAATTCACAGCTGTTTCATTTATTTATTTAAAAACATATTTGAAAGAGGAAAGACCCCATGCTGAGATAATTGAGTTATTCACACTTCCCCACTTGTTGTTTACAGCAAGGACTTCATTAGCATTCAGACCTGCTTAAAGCTTGTGATTGTAGCCTGTTTAAATCTCTCCTCATTAACATGTATACATTTGCCAAAAAAGGAGAAAAAGCATGTTTAACAGAAAATAATATTGATAAATATGTCTGAGAGATTAAAGAAATCACTGTGTTGAGCCCAGTATTAAATATGGGATGGGATAAAAAGGCTGAAATGTGACAAAAAAAGCAAACTTTATTAGAAAAATGTGAGAAACAGTGTGAGCTCCTCATTTAAGGAGGCCACTGAATGTCGGCTTGGTAAATGATTGCAGCTGAAAGGAGAAATTAGAGGCTTTGGCTCTTTGGAAAAAAAAACCCTGACAGCAAGAAAGAAAGATAAAATGTGTTCGTGATCACAACACCACAAAGCTCATTTACTACAGATAAATTCCAGCTCTCCAGAGGAGTACAGTAAGCATTAATTAGTGTTTATGCCTCCCACATGATGAAGATAGATTTTACAGCAATTACTGGAATATTTGAAGATATGATATCCACACACACACTCACATGGGGGGGCATGACGATGAGGAGGGATATAAGAGGTCTTGGCTTTGTGGTTTTGGCAGCTATCTTGTTAAGTTTAAGTGTCCATCTGTCCCTGATGGTGAGCTTAGACTTGTAACCACTGTTCTTCTTTGCCGATGCAGTTTGTTGGTGCCTCGCTTGTGTCCATCTGTCCCTGACAGTGACGTTAGGCTTGTAACCTGTTCTTCTTTGCCGGTGCAGTTTGTTTGTGTCTGGCTTGTGTTTTGCCATTATTTTCTGGCACATTAAAACTTTTGCCGTTTTTCTGAATGATGCACTTGCAGTTGGAGCATTGACAATTGGGGCTCTTTGGAAATTTGCTAGTTGCCCAATGTTATGTTGCAAATTCACATTTCAATGTGTTAATTGTCAGCCCTTCTTTATACCAGAAACACACTGTTAATTGGTATTAGGATTAATATATAGCTTCCTTAGTGATCTAGCCACTTTGAAGTTGCAAAACCATTGGAAGATCAAACAGGTGGCCAGCATGTAACATAAAGCTATCCTCATCAAGAGTTTAATCAATAGAAAAGTTTTTATATGGCATACTGCACAATCATACATTAAAGTACAACAGATAAATTCAGTAGAACTGTATGACAAGGTTATATAAAGTAATATACACTGCCAAGGGTCAAGGATGTTCCCTCCCTCCCTCTACCCAATCAGAAATGGGAATTCAGTGAGACCATGTTGGGTGTGTCTGTATATATGTTAAAAATACCCCCTTAGGACTGTTTCCTGGCAATTTTCAGAATGTAATTTGCTGTTGCACCCATTTTGTTGCATGACGGTTAAATGTACCTTGTAAAACCAAAACTTATGTCACTAGCTGGACATTATATTTCCAGTTATGATTCAAATGAGCCATTTCTGAAACAAAGTGTTTAGTGTTAATTCAACTTTACATGGTTATTTTATATCCAAAAGGGATTGTGAATATAATTGTTCTGAGTAAAATATACTCTAACTCACAGGCGGTAGCTCAGCCTCCGTTTTTATAAGCGGTATCCAATCATGAGAAGTGATTAAGCTCCGCCATTCATGGCATATTCCTGACCCTTCCCTAAAGGCAGGCCAAAGGCTTGTTTTTTTTCCAAAGTTATTATTTTGTAACTTGTTACAATAGATAAATCATGTTTTAAATTGCACATTGTGCTGTGGATTCCACAAAGGAGGGAGAGAGTGCGTGTGAGTCTTGTTCAGAAACAAAAAAACAACACATAAGACATTTTTTTCTGACTGTGGTGTCACCAATGAGATTGGACGCAGGGGCTATCCTACTGAACCAAACCCTCCATCCCTGAGATTATGGCATTCGTATGTCTCCCCAGAATATTGTGGCACTTCATATACTCACACCATGGAGGTGCAATTACAATAGAGTATCTTCATTAGTATTTTGTTGCCATGTAAATTGTACATTAAAACCATGAATACAACGATTTCAACAAAAAAAGTGCCATTTTACTCTTTTCATATTTGCAGCCAAATCAATTGACATGGCTAATTTCACATCACGGCGCCTGAAAGGGAATATTGTGGCACAGCTCCCTAAGCATTCTGTTGGGAGAACCTTGGCATTGTTGAGTGTGCTTTGCCTCCAAGGGGCTCCCAGGCAACGGTGAAATTGGCATGGTCTGGAATAGATCCAGGTCTTGGGATCTGTCACTACACACCACATCAGTGCCTCAACAGGGCAAGCCAGACTTGGAGCTTTTAAATTTCCCTATTTAGAATTGCAGCAAGAATTGATGTTTATTTCCAATCAGTCTACATGGTAAATCCATCCTGCACAACATTTAAAGAATCTCTTAAACTCTGGGATGTCCACAGAGCCACAGGGACCATCCAAAAACCTGTTCAATTAACACTCCCCAGTAAATAAGGAACAAGGATGTGCTTATCTGGGAGAGTGGTTTCTCAGTTTGACAGATGCTTTGATAATCCTGCAAAGATATTAGTCTCATTAATGAAATGATCTTTAAAAGATATCCTGGAAGACTTAACTTGAAGCAATATTTTTTTTTTAATCAGTTTTGCCTAAAACATGTATATGTCAGCCCTGGAATACTGCAAAGCTTCTTTCAGTTGCATGAAAGACAATGAAATACTCTGAGTGTTGGAACTGTAGCAGAGGACGAGAGGGATGAGCTAGTGTTTCTGAGTCTTTCTCCGAGATCAGTGAAGGCTATAAACTGCTATATTCATCATGTTGTTTGCTCAGAAAATAATGTAAATCAATCAGACGGCTTTGCGTCCATGCTGTTAGTTATCCAGCATTTCTCTATTGAGAATTCAGTGTTTTCTTCCCCTTCGATGTCAGATTTCCCAGATCCGAACTGCCTTGGTTATACTTCACTGTCATGACAAACCATTTTTTTACTCTGACAGTACTGTCTTACTATAATGTAATATATATATAATATGCACACATTAAAATTCTCTTAGAATCCAAGAAGGATCAGAATGTTCTGATCAAAGAAAAAGCTGTTCTATTAGTTAATTTAACATTAAAAACACATAGTACATGAAAAACAGCATCAGCTGAGACTCTTCACAGTGATGTTTAAGTATTGGTCTTCACATCTCCCATTTGCTATACATAGTAATTACCCGAGGAGGATTGGAGGCTGCCTCAGATGGAAGTGGCAAAATGGCTTCCAACAAAGAAATCTTTAATTTGTGAGGGGAAAGGAAACAAAGATGTTCCCATAATTAGGGGGATAATGAATTAGCGATCCTTGGCTTTCCCTGAAGCATCTCAGCGAAATGAGTTTACCGGGTCATTGTCGGACACTGGCTCAGGTAGCACACTTGACTGGCTCCTTGATGGCCCGTGCACCTGTGGTACATCTTAATGAACAACAGGAAGCTCCGCCTCCTCTATATGCCCCCATGAAACCTGATCACATCATGCTTCACACCAAAAGAAACATTAATGGCATTCAGCTATATGGATTATAACGATGTACATGAAAGCATTGTTTTTTTTATTCCTTTGGTTACCCATACGGAATATAGATACACAGTGCGTCACACTGGATTCTGCTTTATGATATAGCTGTGACCTCATGGTATTTAACATACGGGCCAGTGATTGCATGGGGACATGCTGTTTAACCTGCAACCTTTAGGTTGTTTAATGTAGAAGAAGCTTCTTAAGATGCAATAACTAGCTGGCAGAGGTGGTTTGTGAAGACCTTTGAGGAAGTGGATGAGATGTTATCTGTACAGAAGGGCCAGTGAATGGTTGGTTTAGGTTTGCTAAGTATTCTTGCATGCTGCGTGGAGATCTTTCATCCCGATGCGTTATGACACAGGCAGAAGTCTGTGAGCCCTAGGCCCTTTCCCAGTGGACATCCCTGGGTTTCCTGAATTCCTGAACCAGCGCTATTGAATTTTAAAAAATGAACCCAGCACATTTTCTATGTTCGAATGTATCAAAAGGCTCCGCGGGACGCAATACGTATAAATCAACATAGCCGAGAGAGTTGAGCTATTACTTCCATTGCCCCCGGGAAGCTGAGATGAAGTCTAGTTAAAACTAAAGTTATTGCTGCGGATTTCAAACTGAGAAGTGAAAGGCGCATTTTATTTAGTTGCAAGGCTTTGAAACAATGCCGCCAGACTGAACAGAAGAGTTACTCAAAACGCACTGATCAAATGGTGTGAAGAAATATCCGAGTTTGTGTCTTTTAAAAGGAGCCGCTGACCTGATAAAAATATGAATTTACTGTAATGTTCACTTTTTTATGATAAATACATTTCCCTGAGCTTGAAAATATTTCAGATTACTTGTTTAACAAAGTATAATCTCCTGTTGTGTCTCATAATTATTTTGATAATGAATGACATCTTTCAGCGAGATATCAAGTTTTTTTTTACAAATAATTTTAATATTAAAATAACTATAATAATTTTGTGCTCAATGACTCTTAAGGAAAGTGCTGAAGTGCACCCTTGCAGTTGCAGCTGATTGTGACCAGATGGACCTATGTGTAAATGTTCAAACATTCCGCATTTTTTTGAGGGAATGAGAAAGGAACAGGGTCTTTTGTGTGAAGATACTTCAGTGCTCTCCAGTAGGGGCAGTTTCAGACACCGATCACAGGTGCTGAGGAAAGTGAGGCCCAGTAAATGGGATTTTCTGCATGCTCTCTCAAGGCTGTGCACAGACTCCTTTTTTTGTCTAATTGTCGATGCGTTCATCTGTGAACATGATCACATGTTCATATGCTATCATATGACTTATGGAGGTTTGACATCTGTTGCACACTATCTTTCTCAGTGGTGCTTTTATCAGCTCATACTAAACCTGCATGTTTCCGTGGAGATACAGCAAAGAACAGAGGCCCTAACAAGAGCAGATCATTCATGGATTCTGGATTCTCTGTGTAAAATGAAATCTCACCTTGACCATGACACAAAAAAAGGTCTATCTGGTTTATCCTTGTGAATGAAAGTAAAGGAAATAAACATTTTGTTACAGTACTGATGTAGGTGGCATCTTCATAAGGAGGAGAGAATATGTGGAAAATCAAATAATGGTCTCTCATAGTCTACAATTCAGTAATGTTTGCGCTTCACCAAAAGGCAGGATGATGAGGCAGAATATTCTAGTTTAGTACTCTTCTTTGTGACATCTCCCTTTCTAACAACTGTGATCGCTAAGGTGTATATATCACCACCTAGTAATGATGATGAAGAGCCACAGAGTGCCTTTCTGACCATGGAAATGACATGAAGGGCAGCTCCCATGAAGGGGCCATTTTCTCTGGGGGGAAAATACATTGAAAATTTCAGCCAATGTTTGGAAAACTGTTTGCAAACTTGGTCACCAGACTTCATCTTGGGCCGTCTGTGTTGCAGCAGGTGGCATTGGCAAATTGCTCCTGAAAATGTTAAACCTATAATGTTAAATGGCCTGCGTAAGTGAGATGGCCTCATTTACGCATGTTTCATAAGGTGTCCAGGCAGGCAGCCTGCTTTATATCTGTGCTGAGGACAGATTCTGGGGCCACCCGCGGGCCCACATCAATCACCTTGGTCGCCCGGGAGAGAAAATAACACCGTCAGGGGGGAAATTGTGGCAGAAATCACAAGGAGAATCCACTCCATGCGCCTGATGCATTTTTCGGAGATCAGCGTCGCAAGATTGCCACTCCTCCTGAAGTTGCGTTGCTCAGTCCTATACATGGACTTGGGAGTCCCTAATGAATTAAAAGCTCCAGACCTGGCCCAATCATGCTGACAGATGGAGGTGTTCATCGCATTAGATTTAACCTCATTTGCCCAGCAGGTCTCCTGTCATTGATCACAGCTACCTTTTGTCCATGCTCATTTCACCCTCCCTGCCTCGCGCGCTCCTGCTGCTGGGCTATAGAAAAAGAAATCTTTTTCCTGCATGCTAAATGCTCTTTATTGCTAATGTAAATCGAAAGGATATAGTAAAGTAAATCACAACGCTTCTGAATATTTCCAACACTATGCACACAAGCACCACCCCCCCCGAAACCCCACCACCACCCTCTGTCATTTCTTGACGACTCATGTTTTTTTATGGTCCCTTGAGCTTTTGGACCTACTGGGCTGATTAGTCATGTGTGCTGTATTGTGATATTGAAAAACATTTTTAAAAAGAGACAGCATGTAAATAGGGAACTGGAGACGAGGGGATGGGCTGACTTCAGCGATGAAAAGCAGACTAGTGTGTGAGACACCGACACCAGGGTCCATGACATGTCCAACAGGTGTCTTGAGCTGCTCGTGAACTGTGGTCTGATACGTTTTTGATACATTTCTTATATGTTAGTCTTGTGTTTCTTATACATCACAGCTGCATTTCTGATACATTATTTGGAGCCACTGGGCAAGTGAAAGCTAGCAGAAAACTACAACATTAGTCTGCCTCATTTTAAAATATCTCATGAACACACACTTTGTAATTGCTACAACCATCTAATTTTGTGACTCAGCTTACTGCAAGATGAATACATTTAACATGATAATACCCGGGAATTGAGCTGCATCTAATTGATTAATGTACTTATGCTAAAATTTCAACCAAAATTGAGCATCTTTATCAAAGTACAAATTGGTCTGAAGCTGAATTGACTTTGAAAACATTTTTATTACAACTTCATCTCATTACTGACAAACTGGGTCGTAATGGTCTGATTTCGACCGACTGAATATAATTACAATGATTGCTCTTAAAATGTCTCGGTGTTTGCTGTGTGGATATCTTGTTTTTTCGATTGTGTTATTGTATCGAGACTTTATTGTTTGGCTTATTACTTTTTATCTTGCGTCCTTTTACTATTGACTTTTGGTAGATTCTGGTATTCATAGTAGTAATAAATTCTTTTCGTTTCTGCTTTTCAACAAACTATCTGTTTGTGCCTCTTATGTTTCTGTTGTTGCACTCAGCTGATAAGATGCTGGTAAAAGTGTTGTCCTCCAAGACAGCTTTGTCCACGCTGTTATTCTGCTGCTCACAGCTGATCATCCCCAGTGCCAGACCCTTTTGTTTTTACACCTGCTTCCATGACAGCTCCCGTTGCTTCGGCAACAGCACGGTCTGGTCAAAGGGTCACCCATGGTTGGCCGTTTGACAGGCTGTACAAGTTGGTGGAGTATGTGAAGTCTGTGGTGTCTGAAGGTGGGTAGTTCTTATGCACCTCATGCATGCTCGGCCATTCAGTATAACTGGAGAGAGGGCATTGATTGACCGAACATCTATCAGCTAATGACAATGGGTAGCTGATGTTTGGATATGCTAAAATGCAACAAAATCTGATATAGTAATACAGTATCCCAATGGTTTTGGAGTAAAATGTACCTTTAAGACAGAGTGTTCCAGTGTGTTGCATTAGTGTGTGGTGTCGCCAGTTACTGTCAAAAGTACTAAATATTGTGATTTATTAACATGCTAAAACCAGCATAAGCACAGATTCTTCACCTGAAGGTTGCTGCAGTAAACAGTGAAGAAGAAATGTGGAAATGGAATAGAGACAGGCACACTGGCCTGATATAATAATGACTTAATGAAATTTGGGTGTTTTAGAGGTTATTGTTATGGATATGGTTGTACCCTCGCATACAGCTTCCAAATGACTCATAGTCAAAAAATACTTATGTACTCAGTTATTCATTTACTTGTATTTTTAAGAGATTGTTTTTGAAGCCAAAAGAAGTTTCTTGAGTAACCTTGATTTTCAGGATATGAACGAAATCTTTCATGTTCCTGAACAGATACAAACATTTCAAAAGCCATGCTATGTCTCAAGTCAAGGGATGCTGCAGTTCGGTACAATTAAATAGGCCATAAGTTTTATGAACATGATGTTCAGTCATTGTGCTTGTGGGGTCTTTGTTTTCCAATGGCTCTCGACCATAGCAGGGTGTTAAGCCATGAGTCAGACAGTCCTGATTAATTGAACAACTGAGTGAATAAAAAGCTGATTGTGATGTCAGCCTTCATGCATGGTCTACATATGATAATAAAACCAAAAGAAAATAAAGCAATGCAAGTCAACCAAGCAGATGAAAGGATGTGCTTTTGGGCAGGGAAGTCACAGTTATATGCAGCATACTGCTACGTAAGAGACACTAACACTACACAAACATCAAGCCCCTGTTATAGAGACTTTTTTCAAGTTTCCTGTTTGATTAGAACAAAATATATTCTAGTTCTCACTTCTTTTTTTCTGCCAGATCTGCCCATTAATTTGTGTTTTTCATCTCACCCAGTCCATAGGTGGTCACCGAAAAGCCACATGTAGCCTGACTCTCATTAGCTGCATTTCAACACTGACATGCTAGGATAACAAGCAATTTTCTGAAATAACCAATTTCCCTTGAAAATAATTGTGAAGAGACATCCCGGACCTACTTTCCTTTAATAGCGTGCAGTAAAAAGTGTTAAGATAATTCTGACATTTTCAAATGCCATCGGTCCACCTTTTCCCTTTGACAGTGCTGTGGCATTATGCTTAAACAATTACCTGATAAAACAGTGTCTTAATGGAACTGCATGGTGAGCTTTGCTTTCATAAACGTTCACATTTTCACTGACTTCATCATTTCAAGGAGCATCATGGGTGTAGTGCCAAAAACTGCCATCCCCTTTTTACAATAAATAAAACAGACCAATAGATAAGCAAATACAAGTGATTATTATTGTCATTAGTGTGACTACTACTGCTGCTACTATTACTAATAATGATAATTTTTTATCTTGTCATCATTGGCTAGTAGATTAGAAGAGTACAGTAAGCAGGATTTAATCTCTGTTTCCACAGTATACTGGCAGGCACAGTCATTCTGTCATGTGGCCTTTCTGCTCAACAGAACAAAACAGTTCCGCTCTCAATACTCACTGAATGTTATCCCAGATTGCAAAGCGTAATTCACAGTCTTATGCGGTGTGTGTAGTGGTCGGGGGTCTGCCGAAGGCTGCTGTTTTTTGTTTTTGTTTTTTCACCCAAGATACACATGCAATGCACGGTTCATACAAGCACTCCTGTGAATGCGCCCTCCCCCCTTCCCGGAGAGCAAGCAGGAGCTATTGTTTGGGGGTCTGACAGTGGCCTTCCTGCAGCTCTCATTATGTTTGTGTTTGATCATGGTTTTGCTTACATTGATTCTGTTACTATAAATGTCGTTGGCATTGTGATGCCATTATATACGCTGATATTTTGACGGAAGGAAATTATATTCCATTCATTCAGGAGAGAGGAGGGGGAATATAGACTGAACTGTGCCTGCAAGGTTAAATCATAAGAGCGTAAGAACATATAATGATGAGAACAGGCCATTCAGTAAAGGGTATCTGGCTGGGAGCTCACCAAGTGTCTGTCTCCAGTACATTGCCTGGCAAACCTGTGAGAATATAATGTATGTTTCACTTTGTTAATTAATTTAATAAAATAATCATATATGGTTCACTTTGTTCGTTAATTTTAAGAATTTAAACTTAAAGTTATAATATTTTTATTTTTCATATTTCATACCTGGTACCAGTTTAGTTCCCCCAATTCGTACTTTTTCAAGCACCACAATATGCTTTCAAGTGGTGAATGAAACTGCACACGACACTCTTAATGTCACATGACAATAGGTGCGGTGCACTGCTCCTGGGCTTACTGAACGTGCTCCATGAAGGAACTGAACCCATAACCTTTGTTTAGCCCTGCACCAGAGGACCAATCGTTTTAGGCGATGCTAATGATGGGCTGAGAGAGACGGGTGCAGAGGGAGGTGGGGGAATGAGAGGCACTAATGGGAAGTCAGAGGTGGTTCATGGGAACATGCTGCTAACGAGGAACTCTGATGCCAGCAGGGGCTTATTTCGGGGGGAATGCTATGCACAATATGAAAGAAACAATTGCTTTGTCTCTCTGTTTTAGTTATTTCACAAAGATCATTTTCCACCCACTTATCTCAAAGAATGTATGTATGGAGTGTGCGTGCAAGAAATCAGTAACTTGACAATCAGTTTTGATCTCTTGCCTCACTTTGTTTCAATGACAACTTGCATTTGAAGGTGATGATAAAGGTAACTGATGTAGAAGAATACCAAATAACAATGAACATTACATTTGAGTAACACTTTTTCTTACAAAAAAATAAAAATAAAATCCAGTGCAGGGTGATTTTAAAAAAACTGAAAAGCAGAAAGGAGGTGATTCACGGAGAGGACCTTCAGACAAGCTGTGTGCGGAGGGAGTTCAGCTCTCACCAGCAATCTGCTGGAAAAATGAAACACAGATACGGTTAGTGCCACAGGCTGGAGAACAGGCTTCTCTCTGAGTGGAGGCATGAGCCTCCTTTGAGTCCCAGCTGACTGCCCTGGAGTCTGATGGCTGCTCTGTAATACTTTATTTGCTGCAGGTGAGCTTGAGTGGGTCAGGACTTCCTAGTGCCACTCTCTACCGTTCTGCAGCTGGGTTCCTTGTTGATGCCATCCAAGGTTTGAGAGTGTGGAAAGACAGCTTGCTGTGGGAAGGGCAGTGTAGACACGCTGTTCCACACTTCATGACAAGGGCCTGAAACTCAT
Source organism: Albula goreensis (assembly GCA_022829145.1). Taxonomy (NCBI): domain Eukaryota; kingdom Metazoa; phylum Chordata; class Actinopteri; order Albuliformes; family Albulidae; genus Albula; species Albula goreensis. The sequence continues at coordinate 16,908,495 of CM040764.1, read as the reverse complement.
CAGCAGCATACCTACACTTCCTTAGACGTTGCCTCTCACTTGTAGCACCAGGTGCTCAGCATCACTGTGTACCTGATACAGAACTTCACCCATACCCATCTCTAATGAGTCCAGCTAGACCCGGAACGGGCAGTCAAGGTACATGGTGTGGACTACCAGGCCTTAAATTCCTGTTGCAGAGTTTCCTGCTCATTGGGTATGAATTGAGTGAATCCTCTGAGGTACACAAAAAAATCCCAAGAAGGCATTTACCTGCATCTTGGTGATATCATGGTCAGGTATTCACTGCCTCCACTCTTTTGCTTTGGAGTACCCCTGGCATTGTATACCATGGGGCACCCAATGTCTGTCACTTTGACAGGGTTAGTGGTGAGCTCTGCCTGATGAAGTGTCCCACCACTGACTGGGCATGAGCTAAATATTCGACCCCTAGTGCAGGCGAGGGTAAAGATGTCACCGATGTAGGTGGTTGCATTGTTCTGATGGTTCAACTGAAGAAAACAGGCCATGGAGTTTTTGTTGGAGTAAGATGAATGAATAAAAAAAAAATCTAATTCTAAAACTCCCATGTACATGTCATCTTGGGTATTGATGGGCATATCAAATTATAAGTACAAGAACAAATCTATTACTGTTTAAACATGAGCAACATTTAATGACAAGTGTTGAATTCTTGGTTTGGAGACACTTTGAATTTGATAACCATGTTGAACGACATCAAAGGTAAAAATGCATGATATATGTCTCACAGAAGTGCTAAAGAAGCCAGAATCTATACCTTCAGCTGCATCAAAATGATAGATCCACAACCCTCATAATTCTCTGTGAAACAAATGGAAAAAAGAATGATACAAGGCAAAGACATCCACAGGATGACAATAAATAAGGGAAGACGGAAAGAAGGAAAGAAGGAAAATCCACAGAGAGAGAGAGAGAGAATGAAATTATAACATCCTGCTCCTGTAGGCATCTTGGGACACTGCTGGTGAATCCCAAACGCTCCCTAAAGGAAGAGAGATTAAAGCACACTGCTCAAGACTCATATTTCACTCATCTGTATGTCCAGAAGTAGGAAACACGTGCAAAAGACCTGAAGTTTATGGTTGTTGATTGTGAGCTCACTTCGTATTCCCTAAATGTGAGAATGTTGCACATAATTATACAGAATTATTACATTTTCATCCTTTTCAGTTATGACATTATTCATATTTCCCCAACAAATTATCTCAACAAATTTATCTCCATGAAATTGATGTTAAATCGAAACTGCTGTGCTCTGATTTACTAAATGCTCCTCTGTTGGAAAACAGTGTAATCACTGGTGATTTGATAATTGCTGCTTTGAAATGATACATGCTAAGTTGTGTATTCGCATTAATGGTACATCTACTGTATGAACAACTCGAGTCTGCCATATAGAATCGTTATTCCTCACCCATCTTTGGCTGTGTCTGTGCGCATCATAATGACACACGTCTCATGCCAGACATCTTTGGGAACTTCATTAACAGGCCACATTGCATCAATAAGTGATGTTTTGCATACTTTCTGTGCCGTTCAATACATTATGTAAGACATGACATGGTGGGATGAGCATAACACACTGTAACGTGACTGAATGATAAAATCAATTCATATTTATGAGTTTTGGATAGAATATGTAATATTAACCTTACACCATGTGCTCCTGTACATTTTCCATGGAGACAAAAATATTAATATATTCAAAGACAAACCGACAGACAAACAGATAGATTTGAATGTTCTAAAGACAATACAACTGAATTATTTGCAAATGCTTACAACAGGTTCTACGACGCAACAGCATCGTGCTGTGATAACGGCCATGCAGCACTTGAAACGACAAAGCAACAGACATGATAATTTCACGCATTTCCAAGTTGCTTTAATAGATGCCCACATATGGTCACAGGGACTGGAATCTTGGTTAGGTCATTTCCTTGCGGCCCGAAAGGCAGCGCACATGATGTGTAGCATCCTCATAACGGTGTATTGACATTAGCGTTCCATATGGTCGTGTCAGGCACGCGCTCCGCAAACAGCTCTCCCAAGAGCATCCCTGCTGCTCGGTTATCGCCCTGCTGCACTTGGACCGGCTGATTAATTGTTCTAATTTTCCTCCCTATATCACATTAATTAACAATGCAGCTGTTTCAAGGAGTCATGAATCATAAATTAAGTCTTCTGCGTTGCAATTTCCTCGACTGGCTCTGAGGCCACGCCACACTCGCCCTCACGAATCGTAAGATATCACCTACTTGGCCACCCCGATAACATCGGCACACTACTTCTGAGGATGAGCAGTTTGAACAACTAAATAAACCAATCAGATAGAGCAAATTGGTCTGCCATAGTGCATTTCAAGTCAGGATTATTGTGCACGTGTGGCCCAAACTGTCAGGGAAATGGGCCTTTTTCCGGCTTTTTGAAACCGGCTCAGGAATTTGTGCTGCTTTAATTAAGCACACCTGATCTCCCCCAGAGCAGGTCAGCTGATGCCCAGGTCGGAGGATAGAGCAGGATCAAGTGGCCTTGCTCTATTTCCATTACCTGAGGCAGTGGAGAGCACTGGGACAACCCTCAAAGAATGCAGTTTTTACATTTATTTTCCTTTATTTCTCATGTGTTTCAGTAAATGCTGTTTACTGGAAGCAACACACTGGCCAAAAATGCAAAGCAAAGCTGAGCAGAGAGCAGACCTAACAGCATAGATCTTGCAGTGTATGGAGTATTTATGAGAAACAATAATTGATTTTAAGAAACTGGGATGATCTACAGATGCAGATCAGCTCTGCTTCCACAACCCATGAGCGTTCAGCGAATTCCTCTGAACGTACACAGGGATACTCAGCCCTGCCGGCAGATAAATCAAGGCAACATGCATGTATTCTGGCTTTGCTCTTTTTCGATCTAATTTCCCTCAACACTGTTTCATTTCCCTTCTTCTCCCCCGAAGACAGGAGCGATTGATAGCCTAATCCAATGACTGTATTATGGGGTGTCTCATCTTGGCCCAATATCCTTATCATTAGCGGTTGGCCTATGGTTACATTCACAGCTTGCTGCATGCTTGAACCCCCCACCAAACTCCTGAGATTTAAAGGTTCAGCCTTTAGAAAATATTTAACATAAAATTGAAATCTTGACAGCGCTCAGTGAACCTTGGGCCCTCTGTGAATCTGTTTTAATTAATCAGGCTTACTGTAACATGAGACAAGAATGGTGTTCTTTAGCCTGTAACACATGGCATGATTTAGTCTCCTGATACAAGCTTGTACTATCTTACTCCGCGTTCACTATATATGGTTGTGACGATACATCAAACATAAATATGTGGTTTGTGAATACTCTTTGCTAAACAATGAAAACTTACTAAGTCTTAAAAGTTATTGATCTCGTTATGTATGTGATAATTTCTCTTGGTTGCAGTAGGGGCAATAATTCCATTTCTGGTCAACTTTTTTTTTCCTTCCAGAAGCCCATTCTGTTTACCAAGTTTACCTGAGGAAGTGCAAGCAGCCATTGAAAAATGGCCATTCAACATTGCAATGTGCCAGCAGCTATTTTATTTCAGAACCACAACCACAATATAAAAGGCATGGAAGGCCATGAAAGAATAAAGGACTCCATGGCAACAAGACACAGGGCTCCAAAGCAAGTAAAAGAACACACATACAACAAAGGCAAAAGACAAGGATTCTCATTGAGTTGTCACAGCATTGCAAGTGTTAATCTGACCCATTTCCAATGTGGAAAGAGATAAAAACCGCAGGTAACTTTGTGTGTATTATGCCTCGGAGTCATGTTCTACATCTGAAAACCTCTGGCCAAGCTCCCAAGAAAATGGCAGGATCTATACTGAAGCACTGGTAGTGATAAAATTGTAGCTGTATCCTAATTTAAATACCCACAATGCACATTATTCACTCTGTAGTAGTGATTCCAATACAATCCCTCTTCGTTTGTTTCTGTATTTTAAAAACCGCATTGTTTTTTGTGTTTTACATGGATTTTCAAAGTTGTTGCACTGAATTAAACATCTATGAACCTACATCTTGAACCAGGGAAATGTATCTTCACGCTTTAGAGTATAAATTATAAAGGATATGGAGGCTGTGGTGTGCTGAATGAAAATTCAAATCTGGAAAAAGAAGGATTGTCTTTCCTGGTCTCTCATGGAGGCTCCAAGCAATTATGACGAACAAGTCAATGAGAATGCAGGGGAGACATGAGTGTTTTCTCTGGAAATTACATACTGTTTACGGTAATTCCTTACTCCAATTTCATATGATTTTCCGTTCTGGAAGCATGGTATAACATGCGCTCCGGCAAAGATAATGGGTCTTCGCAGAGGGATTTCAAAATTACGCCCTGACACCCGTCACACCGTGTGAGGCAGGCCCTGTGTCATTACAGAATGAGCATCCGCATGGTGCGCGATAGAGTACAGCCCCACCCTCCACAAAAAAACCTTTCGTATCAATCGCATATGCAGCGATGCACATGCATTTGAAATCCTCATTATTACCCAAACCAATGCCCTGTAGATGTGTCTGCTCCATAAATAGCCTATCACATTTTTTCAGTATTCCACTGAAGGTTACTGAAAGATTAAAGACATGAGCCAAAACTGACTTTCAAACTCTATGCAGAAAAAAATGTTTGTGTGTGCTTGCAAGTGTGTCTGTGTATGTATATATGTATGAGAACAATAAGGCAAGAATGCAGATTCAAGTTTTTGATCTCTTGTGATGAAAATGAACTATCTGGACTTGATGGAATGGAACAGATAAATAGGCTTATAAATGTTTTACTTTTTCTTTTCTTTTTTTCCGTTTCAAACTGATTAAAAGAACAGTGTTTTGTGAACTGTAAGAAAATAATACCTACATTAATTTAGCCTCAAAGGAGAAATCAAGAATTCATACATGGAAACTCGACACTCTTTTGTTTTGCTTCAGTCTGCCATTACTGCAGGCCACAGCCAGATAGGTCTTACTGTCTGTGAGTCTCTAGTCATTATTCATCAAAGAGACTAATGCTCCTTCATTCTGTAATTAATTCAGTGCCATTAATTCACTATTTGTACAAATCCAAAACTCAGCTGAAAAGGGTAACACCCTGTTTAAGGCCTGAATTCAATCAACATTTGCCCATTACTTTGACTCAAAATTAACAGCAGGTGTTAGTTTATTTCCTTACAACCAGCAATTTCAGGCTCGGTTGTCAACATTACCATAACAAAATGTATGTTTATTTGGTGGACAGAACTGAAGGCAGGTATCATAGCCCAGGAAATTATTGAACTTGGAGTTAACTGTCTTTACCTGTGGATTAAACATTGATCTAGGGTCAGATTTCATCACACCAGTATCTCCTTATGTGGGAATGCTGAACCATGCGGGGGGTTACGCCTCACTGTCTTAGCATAGACATCCTCAAACACCGCCGCTCTTCATTTCTGCTGAAGGAGAATGTGGATTTTCCACTTGAAAGACAACAATTTTTTTATGAACTGAAGATGCAATCAGCCATGGGTGACATAACCCAAACTTCTACTGCCCCCCTCACCCCACCTCAGTCCCTCTGTGACCCACTGATCAATACCCAGCTGTGTCCTGAGATGGTTTCATAGCTGGTAGCAGACCAGACTGCCCAAAGACACCACACAGATCCGTTAGCTGTAGCTCATATGTGGAAAGGGAGCAGTTTTTATTACATAAAATACAGTTGCAATAGTGCCTGAATTAATTTTTAATGTGGAGTGCATTCCTGACCCTGGCTGTAATACAGCTGTTTTGCTGTTGTTGAATGCAGCTGACAAAAGCACAAACGCCCTGTGAGGCAGACACACACACACACACACACACACACACACACACACATACACAAACACACTATAGCTAATATACTGATTTGGTAATAATGCCATAAACCACATTGATTGCATACTGTTAAAATTCAGTCTCTCATTAAAGGCTGGTTTGTACCCCACTGGGTAACCGTCACTCGACTGTAATGGCAGAATGTTCATGAAAGTTCTGTCTCCTGGCATTGATGATTGTTGCTGTAGTTCACAAAAAGTATAAACCCACTTCAGCAACATTCCAGGGACATTGATAATGCTTTAAAAACACAAATTAATCTTATTTTAATTTGTCATCAATATCCAAGAGCTGTTTTGATTTATATTAGCTAAGTTAGTTCACATTACTAGCTAGCTGCCAGACATTCTCTTTTTTGCTGGCATCCTTATAGTCTGCCTGGTCGTAGGCATAAATACATGGATATCCAACCAAGAACTTAACATGATTCTTCCATTGGCAATTTTGCAGGGGATACCAGCCATTGGATTGATAAAGGTAAATGACACACATTAGTGTAATGCACCTACTCAGAGACAAGTTTCCTTAATCAAGGTTCTATTCTTGACCAATTATTCTAGATAAGTTAGTTAAATATTGTTTTTCAAAAAAATTGAAGAATTGAATTTTGTTATCATACACATTAATCCTCCAACTCCAATAGCATTCACTATTTTTCACACTGCGTATGCAACACCAATCATCTATAGCAATATAGTTTATGGAACATCAAGACAGCATGTTAATTTCACAAACATGCAGGTGCCAACCTGGCCAGAGAGGGTCAACAGAGAGCAAGAGACCTACCTGGCTCCCATATGTGTTTTCCTTGTCAGACTGAGGCAAGCTGTTGCCAAGCGATGGCTATGGCACAGCAATCGCTAAGCTCCCGTTCAGGAAGGTCAGCTGCACTATGAACATGTGCCTTTATGAGCACAACCCGAAGACTTGTATGATCTTTACACAAAAATGTATTTCAGCAGCTTTTCCATAGGAGACCTAATTCTTTTTTTCTCAGAGATGCATTCCCATTCATAAAGATCTGCTTAATTGAAGATTGAATGGGCAAGATTTATGTTTCACAGTTTGGAAACACAATGTTATGAGAACATTTATGGAAACATTTTATCTGAGACCTAAAATATCTACAGTTATTTTGTCTCACTGATGGCTATATGTATACATGTGAGATTTGAGATGGTGTCATTTCATCATTGTGCAATAAAATCTTTGAAATTTATAGTTTCAGCTCACATCATGATGAAGAACCTCTGAATTCCTCACAATAAATTGCATTGGCAACCCACTTCTAAGCCATGGTGCTTGTGTGCAGAAGGCTTGAGCTCCACACACACTACCATTCCAACACATACTGCAACATGAGTGGAAATCTATTTGCCAATCCTAGATGGTAGACTGAGAAAATTAAAGCTCACACCTTATTCATGCAAACTTTATTCACATTAATTAATTCATCTTTTGAGCCATCCCTTCTTCAACAGTGTCATAATCCTGCTGATTTCCAAGGTCTGCTTGGTGTTGAGATGCAGAGCATACCCTTAGCATTTTGGTCTCTTGCATTCATTAAGCATGGTCATTGATCCAATTATTCTAAAATATTAGAAGCGGCCAGCGCTTTCACACACAATCTGCTCCATCTGTGCTGGATGCTGGAGGCACTGAACAAAGCAATGCTTCAGAGGACGAGTATCAGTGGAGAGGGGCCGGCATGGTTGGTGTAGTATACACCCTGCTTGTTCTCAGTCACGGTTTGTCTGTCAGTCCAGTTTCCCCAGAAGGATGTTTGTTCCGATGGGGCTTTTTCATGGTACCATTTAATGAAATTGGTGGTGTGGAAGCTTGGTTGGGAATCAGGTCAAATTAAGAGAAATATTTGTTGTGTTGAGATGATGACATGTTTGAGTTTGAGAGAACTGAGAACTGGCCATTTTCAAAGCACATGTAACATGTCAGTTGTTACAATTGTTTGATTATATCATATGTACTCTGTGTTTTCTTACCGTTCTGTTTAAAATCTACCCTTCAGAGTGTAAAACAGAACCATTAATATGCATAATTTGTAGGTACTTGATGAAAAGACAAATACAAACTCCAACAGCCAAGTCATTGGGAAGTCTCATAATGAGACCTCTCTTGAAACTCCCAGTGTTATAAATAAAGATAATAGATAGTGAATAAATATGATTATGCGGTTAGGTGGTGTAATTATTTTAGGCTGCAAGTAAGCCATTGTAATCCCAGAAAGTATTTAGCTGGACATACCTGGCATACATCTGTCCTACACAGCAGATTATTGAATGCTCGGCACGTTTAGCCAAACACCCCCTGTAACTCCCCTTCCCAAACTTTCCCCACCAAATAATTACATAAGAAACCCATTACTCCTGTACTTGACCTTGGAAGTATCTACAATGTTGCTGACAATGTGGGTCAGTGTGGCCAAGTGTACTTTGACAGCTCGTCAGTCCTGGTGACAGATGTTCTGCGTCGGCTCTGGAGCCCATTCAAACGGGTCGGTTAACGGAACACAGCGATAAACTAATCCAGTGAACCCGTGCACCGGGCATGCCAGGGGAGCCTAATGTGACCAATCTGTCAGCATTGCGAGAAAGAGAGACTGGCATGGCTTTTCTCTAACCCAGCTTATTATGAAACTTATTAGATCATGGGAAAGCCTGGTGCCAGGAGGATTTATACTTTATTAGTTTGCTTTTCACTCCTTTGTAGCTACTTACTATGACCACTCTGGGCTTTGTGTTCTCTTCTCATTTCCCCAGACGTATGGCTGAGACCCACACAAGCTAAAAAATGGCCCCACTAAAGCATAGCTCTCTGCAGGTAAATGGAGGCCTCTTATTAAGCCATTCAATCCTGCTGCATTGCGGGCTGTTCCATACTACTGCATTTGAAATCCACCATATTCTGTGCAGCCCTATTGAGTGCCATTTGGACCTATTGCATTGCGGTCATTGCAACTGAGCTGCTTCACAGGCTACTCAACTCAAGCACATTGTGGGCTCTGTAGTTCTTCATTCATCGCATTTTTTTAAATACTTAGGAAAATAAGTAATGAGACCTTAAATTACCTAAAATTAAGGACAAACATTGATGAAATGTGACTGCCATCCCCTTTTAACTTAATCTGTTAAGAAATTATTAATACATTGTGTACTACTGGTTCATCTATTTAACCCATATTTTAGAATTTTTTTCCATGATTATGCAACGCAAAAACCTGTGATTTAATTTCAAAACATTTCCTGGGGAGCCAACAGGAAGAAAATGGAAGCTTTCAAAATATGATCACTCATCACTGTAATGTTAAAATAGAACAGATTCTAATAGAGAGGCAAATGTGACATGGCACACACACGCAAAGAGTGTGCACTTTGGCTTAGCACATACTGCTCGCCTACTCCCATTCTGCTGTGCTGCGATCCCTGTGTGTGTCCTCTAAGAGGACCATTCAATGTGGCCTGAAAGCCAAAGCACAGTTCTGTTAAAACATGTCAATTTATAGGTTCTGGCTGCCTCCAGTCGCTCTGGCACTGTGGCGACAGCCCCTTGCTTTTCTCTCTCTCTCCCCACACTCCTTTTCTCAGAAAAATGAGCTTCCTTTTTTCCCCTTCCGAATATCCAATAACTGCCAGCACATATCTCCTCCAGGAAAGGATTTTGCTCTCCTGGGTAAAGAGGTGAGATTTACAAGGTCTAAGTACAAAACGTGGCTCGGAGGTCATTTTCAGAGGGGCCACTTTGAAGCTACCGAAAACACACACACACACACACACACTCACACACACACATTATGTGTTCTATCTATAATATTTTATTTAAATGTTGTACTGATATGCAAAGCTGGGACTTGGTATTTCAAAAGTAATTAAAGCAAATAAATGAAATAGAGTCAAAAGTAGATATTGCATGATTGTGACATTAATAAGATCTCCATAACTCCATTAATGCATGCATATATGTCATTTTTGGGGTTAATATGGGAGTCATGACTAAATATTGCGTTAGGTATTGAGAACTAGGCAAAGATCTAGCAAAGATCTGTCAAAAAGCTGTCAACTAGCAAAGATCTTTTATTGTAAATGCTTTCCAAAAGTGTTTTCGCAATCACATGCTCTCTTAGTGTTTTTGCACCAGCAAAGCAGTTTTACATGTACCCAGTGCTTCAGACCATTCATGTCAGCAAACAATCCATTGCATTTACCAATGTGAACAGCACAAAGAATCAATTTAGTTATCTTTCATCAGTATTCATACATTTAGCAACCTTGATACTTAAGATGGAAGCACTGGTACAAGTGAACTTTATCAAACTGATGATAAAGAGCTGAAAAATGTTTTTATGTGATCAGCATTGAAAATGGCAATACATTTAACTGTACCAAAGCGACAGCATTATGGAGGGCACTGTGTGTGTGTGTGTGCGTGTGTGCGTGCGTGCGTGTCTGTGTGTGTGTGTGTGTGTGTGTGTGTGAGTGTGTGTGTGCGTGTGTCTGTGTGTGTGTGTGCGTGTGTGTGTGTGTGTGTGTGTGTGTGTGTGTGTGTGTGTGTGTGTGTGTGTGTGTGTGTGTGAGTGTGTGTGCACGCACCTTGCTCCTTGGGCAGTAATGTCTGCATTATGTGACAGCTATTTTCAAAATCTCAGCTATTTATTGGGACTGTGATCTGAAAATTTTGCTCCGCTTTTGGAGCAGCAAGGCATTGACATGAAAAAGCACGTCCTTGCTTAAACAAAATATGCCGAACATATTTGAAAGGCGAGAAAGAGGACAGGAAAGGTTATTCCGCTGCAGAGAATACATTTAATTCCCTGGATTTTCAGAATATATTAGATTTATATGTGTATATCTCTAGCAAATGTCGTCCATAGCAACTTGTCCTGATTTATTCAAGACTTTAACAGGGTGGCAAACAAGACTGTAGCAGGATTCAACCTTTAAAATATCCATCTATGCAACAAAAACAGCTGTGGCATGCTTGTGGAAAAATGTAGCTATACATTCTGTTTTATTTAGGTGCAACAGTGAATTATATAACAGCTAAGCAGAACTGCTATGACAATTATGATTACAGCTACTTGGTCTCATGCCATTCTTTGGTGCTACTGTGGGAGGATGTCAAAATTATAAAAACAACAGGCCACACTGATAATTTGACCAACAATTATACTTCAAAGGTGACTGTTGCATGTCACAACTAACAAACTATTTTCCCAAAAGTGGAGTCCAATACTTTTTTAAGGCTGCACATGAATAGTTTTACATAGTAATTCTTTTAGACCTGAGAAAGTGTTTATAATGATGTGGTCCATTTAGCGCTGCTGCAGCTCCTGCACCTGCTGATGCCCTTACACCCTCCATCACCAGTGACTCTTCCCCTGCTAATGCTACAGTACAGCAGACTTTCAGTCTTTATGACATTAAGTCAAATGTATCCATCCATATATATCTCAAAGTCTCCTTGACTACATGCTAATGTGCTTAGGGCCTGTCAATGTTGAAGCCAAAAACTTTCCAACTGAGCAGGTGCACGGCTGAGCTGATACGGGGTCTGTATAGGGAGGGCCACCGAACATCTGAGTGAGAGAGTCTGGTGTATTTATCAAGCAGGGTGGTGAATCGTGCAGTCAGAGGGGTTTAAAATGGTCCTGCTCAGTGCCAGGCTTGTGGTAGAGACGAGTGGGGATCCTGGGAAGGTGAGGCCTCCAAGTCGGGTCTTCAGAGGGATTCCGCCTCTGGTAGAGGGCCCAGCGGCTCACCCTGGAGCCGCCCCTCTCTGAGAGGGCTGGGGAAGATTGTGTAATGATGAGGTGAGCGTTTGGGGCACAGCCCTGCTCTGAGAGGCCGCTCACAGATGGATACTGCCTGTGAGAGCTAAATGTCCCCGCAGTGGGAGCCTGCGTGCTCCGAGGCCGGGCTGCAGCAGTCCATTAAAGTGCTCACTGGCTGCCCTGCTTCACAGCAGACATAAAGAGTGTCCCCCTGTGCTTGGGAAACTGGACCCAGATGAGACATGGGCCTGGTTCACAGTGGCTACACCCGTAAATCTATAGCCCATGCTTAGCGGCCATCCAGGGAGTCACTACAGGCACTAAGCTTCTCTACTGGCCTTCATCAGAAAACCATGATCAGAGTGAGACTGGAGGAGAGGTTGCTGATTTCATTAAATGTGTTTTTAGAACACTTTGTCCCAGTTTTTTAGTTTCTCCTCAATGCAGGAACATCTATTTACAAAGTAAGCCTATTTCAGTTGAAACTCCGCCATCAGCTGAAGAGGGCACAGAGTAATAGTGTATTCCTCCAAAGCAGGTGCGGCCAGCTGAGACAGAGCACTGGCCGAGCTGTACAGGGCCGGTGGATCAGGAGTCCCTCCTGTGCACTGTGACGAGGAATATCCTCCCTGCTTCAGCTCTCCCTTTTTGGGCAACGCTAAATCCATGTGGGCATTGCTTCTGTGTGCTTCTGGGTTACGTCAGAAACTGATCCCAGATATTTGAATTCAGTCACTTCATTACTAACTAGTGCTTTTATCATTTTATAATAGTTAACTGTGAAATGTATTTTATGCTTTATAAATCACTGTTCTTTAAGGCCCAGTGAATATTATTATTAGTAGTAGTAGTTGTAGTAGTAGAATTAGTATTATTATATGCAGAAGTAATATCATAATGATTACATTGATACACTACCTGTAGATAAGTTTGTACATTATATACAGGTGGAATATAATAAATACTATGACTATGAACAACGTGTGAAAATGATAATGAAAAACCCACTGTGTGCTTTTCTCCATTGCTCTCTCTACCCCTCTCACAACCATACAAATGCACACACACACATGGTTAAAATATACAGAGAGCACTGAGGCTCTGCAGAGCTTGTTTTTAAAATGCTATCACCGGAGGGCATGTGAGTTTGTGTAGGATTAGATTCAGGACCTTGGACAGCTGCCATGTCCTGGCTCTAAAGAGACTGGTTTTACTGTACCATAGGAGCAGAACACTGGTCACAGAAATCCCTGCTGTAGGTCCAGTGTTCATATGCAGTACATAGGCTTCTCACTGTAAGTACTGATTGTGGAAGCTTGTGTCTACATATCTTTATATTATTTAGGAATTTTCCCTATTATATATGAAATAGTATTGCACTGGGTGAAAGAAAGCATTTAACATCTGCACTTTAAGGCAACCTGAGGGTTCATTCATCTGTCAAAACAAACACATTTTAAAATGACTAAACAGACATACATTATTTTTATTGATAAAAAATATTTCAGAAAACCTGTCCATGCCAGCCTGCATTGTCGTGATGAGACTGGGTTCTTCCTTTGGAGAATCAAATTTAGATCCTAATGTAACGTGATACACAGCAGTCATGTTGCAGGTTCAACACTCTGAGTGCAAAATCAAAAGATAAAGCCTTGTAAGTTTAAGAGAGGGCTCTTGTGTGTGTGTGTGTGTGTGTGTGTGTGTGTGTGTGTGTGTGTGTGTGTGTGTGCACGTGTGTGTGTGTGTGTGTGTGTGTGTGTGCATGCACGCATACGCCCAGTTTTATATTTATATGCTATTAAACAATTTCTTGCTTATTTCCATACAATCAGAAATAATGCTTTGCACAGCCATGAAGAAAGAGTGGCAAATTGTGTGATTAAATGATATTGCCTCTCCTTAGTTCACACAGAGGTTACCTGCCTGAAGGCGTGGGGCTTTGATTAGCTTTATGTCTTACAGGAGGAAATTCAAAGCAAAGGCTATAACTCCAGTAATTTATGTGCACTGCAGGGGGAAAATAGCTTTGTCTCCTGTTTAGAGGGAAACATTTTGTTTCGTCCCTAGACAACAATAAATAGTCAGAACAGTCAGATGGAAAACCATGCCTTTCTTTGCCATCTCAAGTTAGATAAAGCCCTTTGTTTTTTACACTGGAGGAAGAGGTTTTACTTTCCAAATTACATGCTATTTAATTAATTTACTGTTTTAAAGATGCATTCTGCAATGCTCTGTTCACATCTGCACACTATGCCATCTTTACAGTAGAGATTTTTGATCAGTCATTTATTTAGGGCTATTTTTTAATACTTGAATTGTTATTATTGATATTATTTTACTCATTTCAGATGATTGACCCTAGAGGCATCTACAATTGTTTTTAATTAAGAATGTTACTGATTTTGATTGTGACTGTTATTATTTTACCTGATCACCTTTTCTGTTTTAATTGATATGTGCAAGCACTGATAACCAGTAAAGAAAGCAAATTGCAGACTAAATTGTATTTGGTCAAAAAAGATAATGAAAGGTAAACTAAAGTAATTGTGGGTATGCATTTTGAGTTCTACCTTATGCATATTTTAAATGTGTGGAACTGAAAAATAGGTCAGTAACATTATCTCAGTGGTATTTAACCAAAGAGGAGATAATTTCACCTTTTTGGATCTTGTGAATATTAACACAAAGGATCTTGATTATTTTTTATTGAATGTAATGCCATAAAATTACTTCCAACGTTTTCTTTCCAGAGTACATTGTGCTCAGTTCATTTCATTTTTTTTCTTTTTTTGCAGGATGTAGATGATTCATTATTCTAATTATACAGTCTTTGGAGTTAATATGAGCATTGTGTGAGAGAATAATGTTGGCCATATACATAACTGACCCTTGCTAATAGTATCACAGATTTTTCAAACAGCACATAGGCTAATGACGAAGCTGACTGCCCATGTGTGATTGATTTAGTTTTTTTAAAGGGAGGTAAAATACTTGTTTTTAAATGACAAAAAATGCAATTCATATCAAATGTGAAAAAGGATTTTTTTTATTGTACAGATACAACTGTGAATATATAAATATTAACTGTGAATATATAAAAATAAATGGTGACATGTATTGAGGGGTTATCATATTCCTGTAAACTGGAAAACAATACCTTAGAGTTAGTAAAATGATCAATATACCACTGTAATTTACAGAAGTCGCTATGCACAGACTGTAATGGCAGAGGGGAGAATCTGCACAGGAAAAGGGCTCAAACATCCTATTACATTTCCGGAACAGCTTTGAAATGCGCCAGAAGAGGGGATTTGAGCAATTACAGCAGCTCTAATGCAAGATTTATGATTTCTCCTAAAACTGACAGCCATTACAGAGGGAAAGAATAATAAGCATTTTAGCCTTACAAAGCACAGAGGAGCAAGTGGCAGGATGAAGCCATTTATCATGGTCAGCACTCTGAGTGGAGGAGGTATTGTCAGCCATGGGGCCTGCGCAAAGATTTTGCGGTCAATTAGACCCAACACCGGTACAAAGTGGACACAAGGCACAGGGGCTCAAAAAGCCAATTATCAGAGATGTTTAATTTCACCCCCTTTTCATGGCCCAAATTGAAGATGAGAGGGATTTAGAGGTGGCTGCTCTCCCCAAAACAGACATAATATGATATTGGGGTCCCTGTGGTTTGTGACAGAGAACCGTCTGCCACTTTCTTAACATGCATTTGGAAGGCTTGTGAAAACTGAGATTGAGCAGAGACAAAACCCAAAGTGACAGGCAAACAGTGAGAGGGAATCAGTTAGATATATCTTCTAGTACAGCTTCAAAAGGCAGTGGTTCATTGCCAGTAATGCAGCCATAAAACTTTTAATCTTGCTGAGGCAAACACCTGCATCTGAAATATAGACTTTGTACAGTGGGTGTCCTGTAGCAGCAGCACGTTAACACTGTAATATCACAAAAGCAGATGGAGCAGTGCATGGCTGCAGCTACGACAGACCTGACCTCACAGGCCCTTCACCGCCAGGCCTCTGCATCACCTCTGGGCCTCTGAGCTGAGGTCTAAGTGGATGATAGTTTCTGTGTTCTGACAGGCAGATGAAGAGTAACAGTTTGCCATCTGCAGCTTTACTGGCCATGTTACGTTTGGATTCAACAGACCAGGTGAAGACTTTTTAATCTTCCATTATCCAGTGCTTAGGTCCCTCTGTCTGCTGCAACTGCTGTTCACCAATATTCACTGAAAGGGATGTTACTCAGTTAGATTGTTGGCTACACCCTTCCGTGACAATGTTGAGCTTCTGATATGGCCTTTTTAGGTTAGTCGTAACAACTTCAGACTCTCTCGTTAATGTTCTGTTTCCAATCACAGGACTGCAATTTGCTAGATGTTATTTGGGATGTGGAAGAGATTTGACACACTTGTGACACACACTCGTGACACCCCAGCTGTTTTGCTGTCTCTGAGGCATGTGTATCTGAAGTTGTGTGTATATAGAGTACCCACAAATATTAGTACCCCTGGTAAACATGAGCAAAATAGGCAGTAAAAAAAACTCTTTACTGTTTACTCTTGATTTTTTCATTCAAAATATTCAGAAAAATCTAACCTTTATTTGCAGTGAAATGATTGAAAGAAAAAACGTAGAATTAAATATTTTTCTCTAAAACATGTGCCAAAATTACTGGCACCCCTAGAAATTCTTATGAGTTAAATCTAGCTTAAGTATATTCCCATTCAAATTGTATGTTTTAAAGTTCACCTGAGGGATTAGGAACACTTTAATGGTCTGTGTGTGTGTGTGTGTGTGTGTGTGTGTGTGTGTGTGTGTGTGTGTGTGTGTGTGTGTGTGTGTGTGTGTGTGTGTGTGTGTGTGTGTGTGTGTGTGTGTGTGTGTGTGTGTGTATAAATATACACATTTAAGAAAAATAATGCAGAGAGTGGCAAAACAGCTTACAGCAGATGTTTCACTCGAGAATTGCATTTTAGTAAGAAAATCTGTTTGTTAGGAAAAAAAAAGAAAACATTTAAGTTGTAACCTTAGGCATGGAACAATGTTAAGCGTTCCCTTACAGATATAAAACAGGAATGAATGGTTTGCTTAGCTTCCAAACAGAGTTTCCATGGTAACCAGGCATTTCATATTTCTTGCAAAGGTATTGTAGTTAGCCAGGGGGCTTCAGAGGACAAGGAGCCAATGCACAAAGTTCATACACCTGATAGCCTCGTCTATGCGCTGATCATCTCAAACTGTCTCTCAATACCGCTCAGCTCCACGATGTGCACGTTTCAATAGAACACGCCTCAGTGTGATGAAGGACCCAAAAAACAGTCATATTCTAGCTACCATGTGACAGAGGGAACTTCTCATGAGAAAAATTCATAAATAAATTGTCATACAGCTTTATGTGAGAGCACCCACTGGAGCTGCTCAAAACAAATGTCACACTACGTGGTGTTTCATTTTAAGAGGGCTTAAAATTAAGCTGCCATCTAAAATATAAATACATTGACTGAAATTGTAATTTTCAGATGAGGGTCCTTGTGCAAGACCGTATCCAGCCTTACATAGTCTTATCATCTACCCTTATGAAGGAGCTGACCATCCTCTCCCTTCATGCTTGGTGCTTTTAGGTCATCTTTGTCTTTAAAGTTGCCAGATTATTTTATTGCTTATATGATCTATTTATCTACCTTATGTTCTTATTTTTAGCAGCATGTTTACAAAGAGGTAAGGTGGTATCTTTGGACATTTATTAAAGCCAGTAGCTCACACAGGGAGTTTGTTTGTACCAGGTAATCTACTAAAATAGCCCTGCGCGACTCCCTCAGCTCAGCTCAGCTCAGCTCTGATTCCTTCTGAGAGTTGAACACAACAAACACGTCACAGGTTGTGACAAAAGGGCCGATTCAGTTCTTTCATCCCCTCACTTTGACCAGGGAAATTCAGCTGCCAATTCCTCTTGCCTAAACAACCCTGCACTCTGCTGACATTGACAAGTAATGGAAGAAGGACTGGCGGTTTATTATTCATAAGCCATGATATTTGTGACATAATCTAGAACCTGAAATGTTAAAAACACTGTAAGTGTACCTTCATTTGAAGATTTTATTTCGAGTAATGGCAGTCAGTTTCAATATGGAGCATGAACAAGAGGTTTTCTTTACCCCGCAGAAAAACAGGAATCTATTCATAATATAAAAAATACCAAAAAAAAAAAAAATTATTAGATGAAAAGGAAAACAAAGATATAGAAAGAAATAAACTTGAGAATTGGAAAGACTGAGAGCATCAGAGGTGGGGAGGATGGGGGTGGTGAGTCACCAGCCTCATGCCCAGTCTGTTCTACTATGTTGGTTCAGCATCAAGTGAGCTGTAGCTATAAAACTCCACCATTTATCATCTTATTGCTTTCATGAGTGTGGTAAAGGTCAACAGTATCCTCAGACTGTTAGCCCATGGTGACACAATTTCTGATATAAATGAAATGATTGCTTTAAATCACAATATATTTTTTCTCTCAACTCACCAGAATGCTGCATTTAATGGCTATATTAAAAAATAGCCCTAGAAAACCCCCCCAATATCCCCAAAGACTTCTCAGTTACAGCAGACAACTGGTCACCGGTGGAGTCGCACGTCCGCCACCTAGGCCTGTTGTTGTAAATGAGCACACTGAATGCAGCCCCGTGACAGCTTACATAACTGCTGACCGTGTTTCTAAAGAGGGCCGGACAGGTTCAATTTAACGATGCAAGAGAGAATGTGGCACATCAATTAAACGAGCCGCTGAATTAAAACCGGGAGTCTGCAAATTAAGACACTGCGCCAGGCTCCTTCTGACGTTCATGGCACACTATTAAGTATTGCGAACGTGTGAGTCAACTGTGATTAATTCAGTCCAGCAAACTGAGTTGGTTGTCACATGTTAGACCGTGGCCTGACGCAGTTCATACCTCGCACTGATGCAAGCCACCCAAGAGGAGTCTTTCAGGAAAAATAATGACTGGGAAGGAACTTTGACATTCCATTTGTTTACATATCAGCCTTCTCCAGCCGTCACTTTTATGTCTGAATTAATATTTCAGATTTTTACTCCAATGTTTTTGCATATTCATAATGTAATATTCACAAGACAGTCAGACTTTTTCAATTTAACTGTAGTGTTGCTAATATATCACAATTATGTATGTATATGCATATGTTGTGTATTTTTAAATATGCAAAACCTTACACACAACGAGCACCATAGTAAATTCCATGGTACCTTTTTCAAAGTGTGAAATGAAACAAACTCATTGTTAAAAAAAATATGGTGATCTACATCCATGATTTTTCTTGATGTGCTTGTGAGAAACCAGCTCAAGAACCAGAGTCTGAAAATCTCAGAAGAAAAAAGTTCGAGCTTTATTGTCAAGAAAAACTCATTGAAAATATGCTACCTGCCCTGGATTAAAGGTATCAGATAGAGTAGAAACCTATTATCTTAAATAAATGTACAAACGGCTATTTTATTTTCATAAAAACAAAAGCTATTTTAATGGCCCATCACAACTACTTTCACACACATTATCACTAATGTAAAAGAAAGCAATAAAGGAACCATTTTAGTTTCACCACTAATCCTTTGAATTTATGAATATAAGCCATTTCATATTTTGTGAATTATTTTTCATTACTTTGGCAAAAGGAATTTTCAAATAAAACTGTCACATTTTAATTGTGCTGCTTTCTTTGGAAAATCAAAGGAAACGTTTTTGTTTTCTGTTTTTTTTTTTTTTTTTTACAGTGTACTGAAACAAAAAGGCTATGCCACACTGAAAGACATGGGCTGTGAACCAGCGTTAAAAAGAGTTTACACGGCAAGGCCCAACGATTACCATATAAAGACAACAAACTATTGCAAATGGATGAAAGTGTGCAATGATGGCTGTCTGGAGCCTTCGTTTCCTTGCATCCCTGTGTGAGTTGGGGCGCTCGCCACTCACAGATTGGACAAGCAGAAGTCATCTGTCCTGAAAAACTGCATGTCCACCCCCATACCCCCAAACCGCTTCCCTCCCACTGCGGCATCTGTTTGCTTTCTTTCAACTACTTGGCAGCACCCGCCAAGAAAACTCTGCAAAATGTTTTTTTTGTTTTTTAAATGTTGCAAGCTCCCATTCCAAGGAAACTTCCTGTTAATTAAAAAGTTCAGAACTAGTAATTTTGTGCTTTTACCTTGTCCTAAAGAAACACAAAGCAGCCTACACAATACTATCATAAGCATGGCATTATGTAACATTACTTGTCATGACAGTGGTAGAGAATTTGTCATAAGATGTATAATCATGTCATAATGTATGCAGTAAATTTAACGTATGATAAATTGAACAAACTGATTCAACATTATCATTACATACATGATGACAATATTATCAGATTGGTCATAAACTGTAATATGCCGTTGTGGCCGGCTATGAGAACAGTGCTACCATGCTTGTTACAGTATTATATAGCCTTTATGGTGCATTGTTCAAGTGTTCATTACCATATCTCATGCATGTTTATTATATGGAACAACAGTCATAAGGCCATGCCTTTTCTCTTAATCTACCACAATGCTGTAACACCATAATAGTAACACTACATATCTGTTCATACAAGTAAAGGTTTAAAATACAGCAAAATCTACCAAATCAATTATACCAAAGAAAAAGAGATCTGCACAATAAAGGGAAAATAAGGATAAATAAAAGTGACTGATGCACTGTAATATCACCCGATAGGCTGAGACAAAAGAGTACCCTTTTACACAGAACATTCCACCACTCAATTCTTGTTTCGAACACATAAAAAAGATCTGAGAACCATTATCTTGTCTTTAAAGTCATCTGCCTCTCTCTTCCACTCCCGGAGTCACAAAATCAATATTTATCATTTACTGGATCAAGACAAACCCACTGGTGGGCAAGCATTATTAAAACTATAAAAACGCTGCAATGACAGTATTACTTGGGAGCCCTAGTGGTACAGTTGGATTACATCGCACAATTTTTTTTTTTTTTTTTTTTTCCTGAACTCTCGACACCATAATCTTGTCATAAAAAAGGAAATATATTGCACACTTCTTATAGTTGCCTTTGGTTTTACTGATGATACATCTGTCGCTGTATGTACTGTGTGCTTCAAACAGTTTTAAGTTTGACTTGAGTAAGATGGTCACAGACAGGTAGGGGCTTTGCTGCAAACTGTACCTCCTCCCTCCACAGTGCCACCCTATAAATACCAGCTGTTGTTCACTTACTACATTAAGACAATATTATATATTCTACAGTTTATCCATGTCTGTGTAAACCGCTGATAACCAGAGTGATTCTCAGATGATGTCACTCGGCACTGCTTGGACAAATGATGCCCATTTGAACAACGGATGGGAAATGAAGTGCAGAGGCTGTGACACGTACAGTAGCCAGTCTTATTCTGAGTTATATTTTGAGTTTTTACAAAATATGAAGTCTGGACACTTTAAGCCTTCTCTCTTATTGACGAGAACACTTTTGTTTCAAGATTCATACAAAGCCTGCAGCCATATACCATTATGTGCTGTATGTGCCATTAGGGTTCAAAAGTTTTCTGTTTGTTAGTTAGTCTGTTTGTTTGTTTGTTTGTTGGTTTGTTTTCCTTTAACTATCAACATATGGAATTGACTTACATTTTACCATGTCTGTCACTCAAAAAATTAAATGGCTGGTGATTTGTCATTGTTTGCAAGTCATTTTGCATTCTGTCAACCTTAATGGTTTGAATGGTATGCAAATCTAAGTATGAAGAAAAACTAAATTCAAAACAACTTTAGCATACAACAAAACATGTTCTCAAAGAATTCCGCCAGGTACATTAGCCTTAGGTTTAGCATTGTGTTTTACATACCACAACTTAAAATCCTGCAGGCACCCCTGTTGGTATGTAATACAAAAGGTAGAAATACATCAGATTTACTGCCAAGCATGGGATCATTGGAAGAGATTGAGAAGGGGGAAATTCATGTCGTGTAAATAATAAAGAAAAAAAAAGACACTGATTCATGGATGTGACGGAGCAGTGGGTGGGCATTCAGACTCATGTGGAATATAGTCCTGACTCTCTGGGCTTGATTTTAATGGCTTGTTTTTCCTTTTGATCCGCTTCTCTCCCCTGCTGCCCTGTCTCCGCTTACACATGATCACAAGGGGAGCCCCTTCAGAACAATGTTGAGGCATGTGTCAACAACAGAACCCAAACTTTGCAGCACGGTAAAGTTCACCTCAGCTACTGTTCTACACCTCCAAGCAGAGACGAGGTGGCAGAGAGAGTTGTGGACAGCTTCCACTGAACACCTTTCCAGCAGCCCGATATTATTTTATACCAGGAATCACTAACTTATCTTAGAGAGGCATGGTGTGCTGATTTTCATCGCCACTCAGCCTGATTGGTAAGGCAGTCATTTACAGTCACATGTACCTCACCTGGGTCCTTTGGTCCAAATGTGTTGCTGATTTTTAGGTCACAATAAAAACGATCAGACACTGTGGTCCTCCAGGATCAGTTTTGGCGATCCCTGAACACGCACACACGGAAACATGCACGCACATTCACTTATACATGTCACAAATGTTTATCTGGATATGTAAAAGACATGTCTTCTGTACATGATCTCAATATCACCTTCAAACCTGTTGCCCAGTGCTTGATTCCATATGGCAAAAGTCAGTGAGAAACCAGAAAAACTGATTTTAAACACAACACCAAAACAAATCCCCCTCAGCCAGTGAATTAGCCATTGTAAACCTTGTCATGTCTCTGCAAGGCACAGAAATTATCCTGTTATCAGTTTAATAATGGAACATTGAAGTAAACAGTGCCAGCCACCAGCACCTGTAGCTTTAAGTCTGTGGGGAACTCCACTGTCATAGAAACTGTCAATCTCAGCAGATACAGAGGTATTAAAAATTGAAGATAATATGCCCTTTCACTCAGTAAATCTATTATTTTGGTGATGGTTGTAATCCACCAGACTACAAATGCAATCAAGGCAGCCATGACAGCCATAACCCACACACCCATAAATGTTATGGACCCCTGTGTTGGGAGGCTATTATTTATTTATGTTTTTACACATGTGATTTTATGATTGCGATCACAAGAATTTTTGACCTCTGGCCAGTGCTTAAATGAGCTTGATTCCATGAGCGAATGATGTCACGCCCTCACTGGCTGCTGTCATGGCTTCCTGCCGTGTCCGAAAGCCTCTAAGGCCTTCAGGACCATCGAGTGCAAAGGCCTGACCAGCAGGTGAACGTATGAGCCCAGGTGATCTTCATTGATCTTTCAACAAGAAACCCGTATATAGAACCAGCTTGGACACTGCTGTTTGAGCTTCTTTTCATCAAATTAGCATTTGGCCAGTGAAGGACCACTGCTAATTTTCTCATTTTTTTATTATTATTTGGGGCTTTTTGTGTGTGTGAGTGTGTGTGTTTGTGTGTGTGTGGCCAGCTACTGTTTGAAACCCTCTGTGATCTGTTTCTCTGTTGTCTTTTAGACTTGCAAAGGGGAACAGTCAAGCTGACCTTTGGCTATTTCAACTTTTCGTATAGAAGAGGTAAGATTTAATGGCTTAATTATCTGCAGGTGTGTCATGGGCATAGGGAAACATTCAGAAAATCAGACTGTCATCTCCCATTCCCTATAAAGGCCACCTACCTGCATTTCCAGTGTGGTCGCTTGCAAGTTTCACTGTAGTGTCTGTGTCTACATCAGGGCTAATGGCTGGGGAAAATTAGGAAAACAGGTGAATGTTGGGTGTTTTCAATTAATTTCAATCAATGATACAAAGTTTAAAGTGTATATATTTATCCATAGAAAGTGTGTTAATGCTTTAATTTAATACCGCTCTGCCTCTTTTGGATCTGTGCTTCAAATTGAAAAGGTATAATTACAATGGTACTTCCAGGTTAATACCTGTTTGTCTAGTGTTTGCATTACTAGGTTCTGCATCACTGAGGTTCTACATTGCCTTGTTTAAAAAAGCAAAATTCAAATTTTATTTATTGTGTATAATGATTCAAATGCTTGGATCATTTCCTGTGCCAAGAAAATGGAGAGAGCCCTTGTGATATTGTAGGTCTGAATTATGCACAAAAAATGCTGACTCGGCGATGCAAGTTCCGATGTGTTTAAATACATCACAGGGGGAGTGGGGCAAGAGTGGCGGTGAGCTGCAGGACATCCTTAGCGCAAAAGCTCAGGCATGACTCCCCCTGCTGTGGGGACCAACCACAGGACTTAGTCAGTCGTCCAGAGTCTCGTGCCCCCTAAAGTTATACCCCGGCCCACAAAATTGGGCCCACATATTCTTTAAACCATGCAATCCAAAAAGCTTAATATATTTAGTCTCTCCAAAATGAGTTGAGGCCCCTAGTCTGGCCATTTTAAATAGTGTTGAACCAGTGCTGCTTCTCTCCAGCAGAATGCAGGCAAAGAGCAAAATATTATGTGTGCTTGTGGGAGAAAAGGCATTTCCATTGTTCAAAATAATTTCTATTGTTGAAGCACTGACAGCCTTGTGTTCTTAAAGTGAAAGGGATGTTGAATATGCAATGTTTGTGAATTCAGTCCATTGTTCTCGGAAGAATGCATCCGTATGCCAGAATGTTAAAAAAAACAGATCCATAAAAGTATATTGAAACATTTAGAATAATAACTGTCAGACTAATCAGTACAAGAATGAAAGGCGCACAAATGAGCAATGCACAATAATTAAAGAAAAAAACACTTTAGAGTAAAAATGCAATATGAAAGTACATTATTAGAGAGTCTGATTATTTTCTTTGTAGAATGCTTCTCCATCATTTTCTCCCCAATTTGTATTTTCAAATTTGCATGCTCTCCTCTTGTATCCTCACCCATGAACCAGTGATTGAGTCACACAGTCCTACAGAGGAGCTCATAATAAGAGGAGAGGCATGCCTCACACTGATAACTGTGACCAGTCTGTGGCCAGTTTATTTTTATTTTACTGGGCAAATGCCATGGTAACCCAAGGAACGTACAGCAGCATAAGCCCATCCGACCCCCAGCATGAGTGTCACACCATTATGGGCTGTTGGGCATAGGCTAGGCTTGGCTAGTCAAGAAACTTGTGGCATATAGCCAAGCAACTTATGACATACAGGCAAAGAACCTGTGATATCCAGGAGATAGTGCCTGGCCTACAGTCCTGGCAACCACCCTTAGTTACGGAACCTATCCAGAGCCCTGGGGGAGTTTGCTTTGTGCATTTGTGTCTGTCATACTTTAGTAAAGCGTCTTCTCAACAATTTTTGTGTAGATGAGGGCGGGATATTGTCAAGGTATTGCATGCATTTTTTCGATATACGTTGGTGCTTGAAGAGGGGTAAAATCAGGTGAGAAAGCGTGGCTTTTTCTTTCACAGAGAAAACTTTGCAAAGATGCAGATTCCATGGATATTCCCTGCATTTAGGTGAATCCAGCACCATTGTGTTTTACACATTTTATTATGCATGGTGTATACATCTAAAACAGCAGTCAGTGTGAGTCAGTTTGCTCTCATCCCTCATTAAATGGCAACCTCTGCCAGGTTGAGAATCTCTTGCTGTGGCTGTTTATTGTAAAACAAATTGACTTTGCTTTTGTAATTTTCTGTGGTTTCAAACCTCCAAAGAGTCCATAACACACAACAAATCTAAGCAAACATAAGTCACACTGTTAAAAATCAGAACATTATAAAGTAAATGCACACAGGTCATTCCAGGTGGAGGCCTGTGCCTGGTACTGCCTTTATTCAGGTTTTATTTGAAAACAGAAAGTGAGTAATTTATATTGAGATGCACGGACACTTTCCAAATTCCTGTAAAATAGGTTCCTCCACTTTTGCTCTGCATAGCCCTTGCCCCCATAAAAATGGATTTTTCGAATACGCATGTCGAAGTAAAGATTTGGCATGGTTTTCACAGAATACATTTGTTTTCCGCAACGCAGCGCTCAAGGCAAATCAACACAAGGTCAAATGGCGTTTTACTCATTCAGAGCAGAGTGGCCCCATAACAGATCAACTTAAACATTAACAAAACATTAATGGTGCTGAACGCATATCAGGCACTGCAGGATTTTTGGCTTTGGTAATCACATCTCCTCTAAGAATCCATTTACATCATAAGTGTAACTGTAGCATATCTACATTTTGGTGCATAACAATGGCACTGGTATATCCAGTCACTGTACTATAAACCAGGTATAAGGTTAACTGCACAGTCACTCCACATACTTGGGAGTGTCCTTACTGATAAGTTGAGATGATGATTGTGCCGCATGGATGATAGTTTAACCAGTGGCTGGAGAGACTGTGGTGACCTCATAATTGTGGGTGCTGGTGAAAGAAAGAAGTTGGTCATTTCTGAGGTCCCTGTTGGCAGCACACAGTGGCCTAATTACAGTTCATTTTTGGGGGGTCATAAGACAATTTGAAATTGGTCAGAACCTGACATAGTGAAGATGACAGCGTAGTACTAATTCAGGGAGCTGTATTCATAGGCCTAGAGAGTTGCAGGGTCTGATGGCTTATGTATGAAACTTAAAACAAGCAACCAGTGCAGACAAAAGAACCAAGGAAGTGTGAGTTAACTGTGAAACAGCCTGCTTACCCGATTGAGTAAATGCTCAGAAAACAATCAGCAGACTCAGCTGTTCTCCAGGACCCAGGTTGGGGATCCCTGGTGCGATATTGTTAGTGTGTTGCAGGAAAAGACTAGCATCACCATTGCAACTTACTCTTACAGTAAATGCATGTTACAAACAACACATTTAATGTGTGAAACAATGGGTTCAAGCCATCAGCAAAATATTAATAATTTAGTAGAATTCAAAGACATACAGTAATCATCTAATCATTTAAATCTGATCTATCTAGTAAAGTCAGCAAGAAATATGTATTTTCATGTATTTTAAAGTTTCATATTGCACATAGTTCTTATATTTATTGTATAAATATAAATTAGGTAATGTATTTGGCAACAAAAAATAAACCCTTGAGATTCAAATTTGCCAGCAAGAGCATAAATGAAGATGCATTGACATTTTAGCCTTCTCTCCTCTGATAAAGCATGGCCCATTACTTTTGTCGCAATTATGAATTTGCATATTTTAATTAGGAACTACCCCATACAAAACAATTACGGTAATGGCACACTAACTTGATTTCATAACATTTAGACATTTTTTTCAACTGGATAGACAAGAAACCTTAATTAGCACTAATTAGACCTGATCTGCATAGGTTTGATAAAGCCCGCCACTGCACACATGTTAGATTATTTATTCCTGGATTTCTTGGATGTTACTGATGAGTGATAACGCTCTCACACAGCGACACTCAGTGTGATTATGCACTTGGGCCTTTGTCACAGCTGCTGCGTTCAGACTTAATGGCTCATTTGACTTAAAGTAATTAGAGCAGAATGAGGCTTCGTGAAACCTAAAATGGACTTACCTATCGTATGTTTTCAATTAATCAATACTTTGAACCAATCCCAGGACAGGTATTTACTCACAACTGCATGTACAGTAGGTGGTAGTTTTCATCTTTATCAGATTAGTTTGGTGAGTTCAGTAATCTCCAGGATTAAATTGCCTAAATTGTGGGAAAAAGAACACTTGTGAATTCTAATTGTCAGTTTCAAAAACTCAAATTATTTTCTTGTATTTTTGTATTTGTGTATTCTGCCATGGCCATGTGTAAAATGTGCCCATGTGATCAATAATATAACCCATTCTAACCTATTAGTCAAGTGTTACAGCGTTGAAAATGAAATCCTCTATGGCAATGGGGTACAGAAATATCTTTCTTGGAATGCACAAGAATGCACAACACCCAGACACAAATATGGGCACCTCAAACCAAAATGGTATATTATCACCTATGGCTTCATTTAATTCTGACAGTTAATTCGAACCAGTCATTTTAGATCATTTTCACTCCCTTTGTTTGCTCATGTTATTTTTTGTTGAGGCCATAAAGCACAATTTAATATGTAATTTCTGTGAACACTGCCTGTCCACTTTCACTGTTGTACTAACATGGGTGGAGAATGTGTTATGTAGTTTCTAAATCACCTATCATTTCATATCAAATTGTATTTGTGCAGAAATGTAAAAAAAAGTATGACCTATGAGCAGAAATGCTCAGAGATCTGATTGCTTGTCCTTGCACACTGACAGAGGAAAAACATTTGAAAAAACATATTCTTCCCCTACTGAAAATAGATTCTAAATATGAAATTGAGACAGTCTGTTGTTAAATGGAGGTACTGTACCCTCCAGTAAGATTGCAAGAACATAGTCTGGCATTATCTGAGCTTTGTGTGTACCACGCGATCACCCGAAGGAAGAGAAATGGCAAACTACATTATAGAAAATGCAGGAACCCAACTCAGTGGGAAAAAATAACATTTTATGACAATTATTATTTTATTTTCGACAATGCTCTCAACATCATCCGTAGCCTTATGCACGCCTGTGAGCACAGTTTAACCCTTTGTTATGGTTCTTGGGCAACAACTAAAAATACAACTAAAAATCATTCAAATACAATTATGTTTGTAACAGTAGTCACCACTATTCTGGGAGGATGGAGGCAATGGTGCTGAATTATAAGTGCACAAAGTCATTTTCCCCTTTCCTTTCTCCATGCTTTCCACAAGTAGACTGTGTAGATCTTTTTTTTTAAAGTGACTTGTTATGAAAACCCACTGTGATTCTTGTGTTTCTTTGTGCTAGTGGGGTCAAGAGCAGCAAAGTACACAATCAGTGAAGTTCACTGTTGCACTCACACACACACACACACACAAACACACACACACACATATTATATATGTTCTTTTTTGTTGAGACCATATGACACTTTTCCAATTGACTTTTGTTGAAATCACTTTTTTGATTTTTTTTTTAAAATGACGGATGAAGGAAGATAAGTGGAAGTGTCTTTACTTTCAATAAGCTTGTTAAATTTCACCCCCACCCCCATTTGCCACCCTTTGACCCATCCCATTTCTTTTTCTATAATAAAGCAAGGTCATATTTCAGAAATTAATTGATGTTTTTATTCCTTTTTATTTTCATGAGACTTTAAGTGAGTATTTAGCAGAAGAGTCATGCATCCTCAAGACCTTGAGCAGTATTAAATAGTTGCTATGGACTGTGCCAAATTTCCAATAATTTCTCCATTCATCCAGGGCTGAAATAATACAGAGGTAGAAAATGCCTCAGTCATTTACAAAAACTTTTAGCCTGAGAGCAGAATTCACCCGGTAATGATTTCTGCTTACAGGCCTTTCAGTTTTACTGCCATGCTAATGTGGGCTGCAGGACCATGTGAAGAGTGCAGGAGCTCTGCGCTTTGCTGAGGACATTAGATGGATTAGACTGGATCAACTTGTGCATGTGTTTTATGTCATTTTGACATAAAACAAAGATAAATGTTGTTTTTAATCCCAGGCTGAATGTTTGTCTGTTTTTATGTCGGATTACTCTGAGAAATTTGTAGTTTTTGATGAAAAGGAGCAGCACTTTTGAGTCAAACTGAGTGCATAGCAACACAAATGTGGTTCAACCACCTGGGAGGACTGGCCCTCTGACCAGACAGGCCTGGAATCCCCCTATGCCGGCCCACTGAAACAATATGCAACAAATGCTTACACTTAGACCTCCAGCATTACATCTGACACACATTACATACAGTGTCTGAATCATTTCATGATTTAACCTGGCTATGTGGACAAGCATAATCCTCCATTTTCATATCAATTATTGATGGAATTTAATATTTCTTCATCTAAACACATTTAATTTCAATCATTCGTCTTTCATTTTTTAATATCTACACCTGCAATGAAAACATTTGCAAAAACTACACATGGAAGTTGCATTACAGATTTGATCATTTGTATCATTTGTAATCATTTGCACTTTGTTGATTTTCCCCTCTGCAGAGAGCTAGCTCTGTTTGATTTGGAAATGCACTCACCATGACCCCATCTGAGCCTGATTGGTCAAACTTCTCCTGAGCCACATAGAAGTACATAAATTACAGGTTTCCTCTCTTGTTCAGAACTTGAACTCCTGTGAACTAAAATAGGTTTTGTGTCAGGAGTTAATTTTGTTTCATTGGAGCCATTTTGTAGTGGATTCCATATGTTTTCTGGTTTCTTTTATTTTGTTGTCTTTTAGTTTTTAGTTTTGTATGGGGGGAATACCAACTCCACCTTCCCATTGCAGGGAGGCCTGAGTGTCACCTTTGTTATTTTTATGTTGTGCGATGGTTTCCACTTGAGTACTTATCTTGTTCACTGGTTGCTGATAAATTGGGTTTCTTGTTGGTCCACAGCAGGGATAAAAGAGACTAGAGGAGATCCATATGTGACAGTGATATGAACAACCATTACATAATTTCATTTTTTACAATCAATTTTTATCCTCCATTTTCTCTTCTCTCCCAATTCTCACATGTGTATGTCTCATTTCTGTAAAGCTATGCTGCTGTAGGACAGTGGACACCAGCACACGTTCTCTTCCTCCATAAGCTGCAGTTTATTTTCAGTGCATAGCCCAGCAGCAGGGGCACAAAGTCATTGTGTCCTAAGAAGCATGCCTCATGCACAGCTAACTCAGGCTGCAGCAGGTGCCTGGCTGCCCAGAGGAATCACTGGTGCATGATGAGGCACACTCTTAAAAACAGTCCGCATTGTACCAGAACAGTCACACATGATTGTCAGTCTGACAGAACCTTATAAGATACAGCCATTGTACCTTCCGTCATATTTTCTGCAGAACGGCGCAGTTCCATGCACTATTACCGTACCTTTGAGTATACAATTAACACATGAGCACAATTAGCAGAAGTGCAACTTAAGCGTCATTTCCTTTCTTGCATCACATTATGCTTTTTTGCAGCCACCAGAAATGGTTGCATTTTAGCTTTCTGTGTGTAGCTAGATACTAAGACATTTTTTAAAAAAAACCTCATTTACAGCTGTATTTGCATAAAATTTGCAGTAATTCAGTAAAGAAAATAAATGCATGAAAATAAGATCTGCATTGCACATAAAGCTAATAGAGCAAAGATTTTATTGCAGTAAGTATGTCTCTGTGTGGGGTAATTCATCTGCGCAGGGAAATGGGCAGTCCTGGATAGCATCATGTGAAATGAATCTGGTATTGTGTAGCCGGTATGGGGGAGGTATGTGACGTGGGTGTGTGGTTACCTTGACTGCCACACATGGCCAGTGCCTCCCAGCACCTCCACATACAGCAGCGTCTGCCCCTTTCAAGATAAGGTGGGCTTCTGACACCCGAGCAGTCATGTAATTTCACACAACTTCATATGCTTTCATGAACATAAAACTCAAGGATTTCATTTAATTATTTTCTCTTGCATGTCCATCAATAAAACTTGCAGTACCGTTCAGTGATGCTATTTTAAACTCCCTCGTCAGGCAGAGCTGTTCATTATGTTCCCAGCTTTTTGCTTGCCCGGAGGGTAGCACATTCGATACAATATGCTTGGTCCATGTCCAACTAAAAAAGAAGGAAAAAAAGAAACCATGTATGAACTAACATGCTATTAAAACAATTTGCACTGATGTTGTAATTCAACAGTAGAAAAGCATTCCACAGGTGATCCAAAAGGCTTTTTGTTCACTAATGTCTTTAAATGTAAATGTATTTTAACCAACTTCATTTGATGGGGACAGCAGTCATTCACAGATAGGGGGTTTCAGGCAGAGCCAGAATCTGGTCTATATGTACTCTGCTACATCATAGCCTGTTTCATCCATCATACTACTGTCATGCCAATTGGCCAGCATTTCAAAGGGCCGAACACAAGCCTGCACAAACCTCTCTTGCAGGTTTTTCATGTAATGGCACACTGTCTATATACAGCCAGTTGAACAAAGCCGGCTGACTCCTGACAGCTTTGAATTAACTGTCACAAGAACTTTTTCTGCTTTCAGGTAATATGACAATCACATCCTGGAGACCAAGCTCTGTCAGAACCCCACATCAAGAATAAGATTTCACTTTGAGGCAAAGATAACAGGACAATTTTTATGGCCAACTAACTTATAGCAGGCGAGCAGACAATTTATATCACAAAATGTATATCTAGTACACAAAAACTGAAATGCCAAATTGATATTTACACAATATTGCCTGATACTGGGTAGAACTGGCAAACTCTTTAAAACAGTCCTTTAATGACGCATCTCTCTGGGTCACACCAAGTTTTAGAACACATTGAAAGAGCACAAAGTAAAGCAGAACAAATCACAGGAAGTTTACTCTTATTTATAACAGCTTGAGAGGTTAGTAAACAGCTGAACAGATAAGAACTAGAAATTAGCAGAAGGTCCTCGTCGTCATGAGGCAACTGCTCTCTGAAGGTTTAATACTTCAGCTGCAATTTCACAAATTCCCGTCTGACTGGTGTAAATCCATTTAGAAAAAACAAGGACAGTTTCACTTATGTTAATTTATAATAAAAATAGGAGGGCAAACAAAACGATAGAGCTAGTCTGTGTTAGCATTGAGCCCTTACTGTGAATTAAACTGCGATCGCGGAAAGTCTGCCGTGTATAAAAGAGGCTATGTGGGCAGACTTGATCTCTTTTGATGTTAGTTTAGGCTTCAGACAAAGACTGCTTCAGCCCTAATAATCCTCTCTCCAAAGCTGCCACAGGAAAAAAATTCTAAACAGCCTTGAATCAGCAAACTGCGTCTAACCAACATATCTGTGCACTGGAATTTCACATCGATAAAGCATTCAGCCAACCTCTTGTGCCACACTTGCTTGCTGAAAAGCCATGAGCTAGCCTTGAGATTCAGCAGCCAGATGGAAGGCGTTTTGTATCCAGGGTTTTTATTTTGAGCTCTCAATGCTAACCACAAGGCACAAGGAGAGAGGAGACAGTGGCTGTCTCAGCCGAGGTCATTCAGTTAATGATATCAGATTGATTGTTAATGCTGAGTGATTATGTGAGGTCTTAGGAATGTGATATGTATGGGAAGGCCATTGTAAAGCTGAGAAGTACACATGTATGTTTTTTTTATGAACATTTAATTCTATTACCACTCTTTTTGTAAACGGCATGTCTTCTATCCACTAAAATAGGGTTTTCTTTACCAAAGGCATGTGTGCACATGCATGCACGTGTGTAACAGAATGAGACCAATGAAGCTGACAAAAATTATTAGTAAATAATTTAGATGAGAAAGGGTGGCACACAGACCACAGGTCTCTTACTAATAATGTGGACGGAAACAGTCTCACAGATGAATGTACAGTATATCCAGTGACTTAATTAACAGATTGCAAAGTCAAGCTCTACGCCATAGCAGGGGGTCTGGAACACAGTACCTGATGACCCCAGGTTTCAGCCTTTTAATACTTTAGTGCTATACCCACTCTCCCCTCACTGGCTAACAGCCATACCACCTTGAACCATTTTAATGTCAAACGTATGATGTAAGCAGGTGTGGGCTGGGTTAGTACTTGGATAGGAGTGTTCCAGAAAAAAAGAGGTCTGACAGACTGTGTCATAGTTTGGCATCTCTACCCACTTTGATTCCCCAGGTCATTTCTGCAAGAGTGTCGTCAGTTGACCTAACCCTGTGAAATGGAGGAAATATCAATGAAATATCAGTATTTAATCTGTCACATTGCTGATTATCCACATTCCTGTGTATGTTGTTCATAACGTGAAAACAACTATGTGTATGAACAAAAAGTAGCATGTATACCCTAAAAATTTCCTTAGGGTAGTCTTGTTTTTGTTTCAGGATGAGTATGTAATTCAGAATATGATTATTTCTTAACATAAACGTAGGATTGTAAATACTGATGGTATAGTCTCTGAACTGTTATGGAACTGCATTATGTGTTTTCAAAAAATAAGTACAACCTGTTGGAATAGCACTTTGGAGAATAAGTTTGTTTTATGGTTGCTTGACTGGTAGTTGCTGTTCCATAACTGTGATAAAACAATTGAATAGTTTTATTTGTTATCAAGACTTTATTCAGATTAACTTTATTCTAAAGTCTGTGCAGAGGTAGATGCTGGCATAACTTTGACGCCTACCAGCTCTACCCACACACTTCCACAGCCCCTATAATTGTACTGCTTATTTCAAACAGACAGTTTCAACTGTTACTCTAAACTGGTTTTAAATACTAATTCATTCAACAAATAATGTTTATGATTGATCTGAATTAACTGACTTTAACAACTTTTGTCACTGACTGCAGCTGTGGCTCTGTGACTTTGATCTCCCCATTAGTGGGTATTTTTGAAACCTGTAAACATGTAACTGGAGTTAATGAGGCTAAACTATTTAACTTTTTTTAATCTGACACCATAAATTAAACTTTTGCTAATTTGTTTGACAAATGAGAGTCACTCGTCTGTGACTGCCACTTTGCATGACAAACATGGGGTTTCATTATTCCTGACTACAGCTTTCCAATTAGTAAAGAGAGAAATGCCAAACATTCAAGAAAAGCTTTCTGATCCGAATGGAAACCAAGGGATCTCCTTCAAAAGCTATTGTTTTGATTCAAGTGCATACAAACAAGGTTGAATGTTGATTTAAATTCACATTTGCCACATGTACATACTTCTCATTTTACATACTACACCTTTAAGTCTTATTCCTTAAGTCTGAATATGTGTGCATGAAAAATGCAATCAACTTGTATTGTTTTGTTTCTCAGAGCTAAGACAAATCACTGAATGCAGGCCAAAATCATTTGTCAGTGGAAAAATGTCAGCCATTAACTGATACAAAAGAAATTATTGCTTTAAAATGCTTATAGGATGGTACAAAAAGTCTAAACCAATCGGTCTTAAGTTATGCAAAGGCTATGCAAACCCGAAAGCTGAACAGTTTGGCAAAAACATCTGTACCGCCAGACACTGAAAAGAACAATCTGTCATCTTAAACTGACAAACCATAATACTTAATATATGAAACCGAACAAGTGCATGGAAACAAGTGTAACTGTTTACCCATTCCAAAATCCAAGCAAATAAGGGTATGCTGTCTAATTTGAATGTGAGAGTGCTGTGAAGGCTTTACGGACACAGGGATAACACATTCCTCTCCAGTCAACAAGCACCTCCGTTACAGTACTGTCATGCCCTGCTTCACCACTTCCCCAGAATTACCTTCCTTTCAGATCCACGCCACTCTGCCAATTACCCTGCACCCACTGAAAAATTCTGCAAGACTGCTGTGCAAGCTGCCCTAATTAACCATCAGCTTAATTAGACAATTTACGGCATAATTAGTGGCCAATTAGCCAACAATCCCTCACATGGCAATGCCGTCCGCTCACAAATGTATCTGCGACAACTCCAGGGCCTTTTGAACCATTCATGGCAATCTCAACAGATCCGTCACACGGTGGAGAAGTGCCTAGACAAGTTCAAGCTGCTGTATATATGTATTTGTAGATGATGTTTATATATCAGAAAGCAGACTGTTTAAGTCGAGGTATTGCATGCCAGTCCACTTCACACCACAGAGCTCCACTCTAGACTTTCACAAAACCAGAATCTTATCATGTAGAGCTGGGGTGAGTAAAATGTGTGGAGGTCCACAACTGAGGAGCATAACAGGAAATGGGGTTGATGCTTCATAAGTTCTGGGGCCACTTTCTCTGACGCATGTTAAGCCTAGAGAACCTGGCCCTTATTGTGTTGTGTGTGATGTGTTGTCTTGTGTACAAAATGGCATTCTGCGGATGCATGTACAAAACTTGGCTTCTGTAAGTTATTGCTGGGATGTGTATGTCAATTGCAAATGTGGTGTCTGGCAGTACGTTCCTAGTGAGACACGCATGCTTGTCTACACTCAGACATTCTGAAAGGAGATGTTGCATGTTTAGAACATTTCAAAGTGAAAAATGAAAACAAGAACATTGTTTTATAAAATGCATCTATACTTTGATACATAACATGCATGCATTATCGTGTTCTAGCATCAGTTTTCCCTCCAAATGTAACAGCTAATTAGCAGTACTGGGCACACTCTTTCTGAGATAAGAAACAGGCGGCGAAGGTTTTCATAACCTCAGAGCTGAGCATCTTGAACACCATCGATGTCATCCCACAGCAATGTCTCGATAGCAGCATGATATTGGCAAACAGGATATTAAAAAGCAATCCCTCATGTAAGCACGATAGCAGAGTGTCGCTTGCACATTCACACAGACACTAAGAATGCCTGTTCTAAACCTGGAAAGTCCCATTCAATATTTCTCACCTCGTAAACAATACGCAATACCATTCCTGTAAGGGAAAAATATCGACTGGTATTTCACAAGGATACAGTATACCTTGTATTGGATCTCAATCTGCTATCAGCAAATGGCCTTATTAATGGTAACAGAAGAAAGGAAGACCAAATAAAGAACAGCTATACGCAGTATGTGGGCAAAAGGCCATTTAAAGAAAGAAAGTTAACGTTAAAGAATCTCAGGCCAAATCGGCACCGTAATCAGGTATCAGTCTCGGGCCTCAGGGCAGGAGCGTCGTTGTCAGGGAGATGGGATAATAACGTCTCAAACAGATGTTGAGCTCGAGTGTTCGTTTACATTGCGGTCCCTCGGTAAGCTCCAGCAAAGCCCAGCGCACTCCATCAAAACCGTAAATACCTCTCACTGGCCACTTACCATTGCTCTTACCGGCCTCCTTTTGCCAAACTACCAACACCTTTGCAAAATCAACCATGATAGCTGCCTCTTCCTGGCATGTAACATTAGGTGTCTTTTTCATCATGCAAGGGAAACGAATATTTTATTTCCTTGTTTAATTCAGTTGAAAAGCACAGGTTTTCCTTTTTCAGTTTAATTAATTGCAATGGATTTTTCAAACACCATTACAAGACAATGGATAACCTTGTTAAAACTCAGAGAAGGGTGGGTTTTTTTTAAAGTAACAGGGAAACGTCTGTTTTTTTTTTTTTATTTTGACATTTTCTTGTGAGCAAGAACACAACTAATACATGGCTCCAAGGCCGCTTGAAACGGTGTGAAATGATTTCCTGCGCTGAAAGAGTGCAGACACCTTTAAGTGTCACTGCCAAGATGCCGAGTACAATTCAGAACAAGGAACACATGCTTTTTTTCCCTTTTCATTTAATTTCCATTTCTAGCTCCACTAATCAAGGGTTGCTAGTAAACGCAGAGCAAACAGATGTTCCTGATTAATTTCCCCATCACCAGAATTAGACAGTAAATTAAAACAAAAGATTTCTTGTGGAGTTCAATAAACAAATCAGGGACTTTTTTCCATGAACAAACGTTACATTACTAACAAGGCAGATGCATTCTTGTCTAAGAGAGAGCTTAATATTCACACCTGTAAATGTGTAAAAAGCTATTGTATTCTTGGTGTTGTCTCCAAACCTGTTGAAACAAGGTAGAGGAACTCACTGTGGTCACATGGAGATAAAGAGGATTAAGAAAGTAAAGGTTCAATGATTTACATATGACAGTGTCAGTGTTTTTTATACCATCAAAGCCACCAGAACTAAAGTGGGAAGTCAGTAAGCATGTGTTGGTCAGATTGATGTTTCGTAATATAATGGCTGACGGTGTTCATGGTCTATTGCCAAAATCACTTTTGTCCAACAGTTATATATTCATCATGAACTAATACTGGCACATTGTTGGAATTGTGATTTTTTTTTTTTTAATTAGAGAACAACCTTACTATAATAATTTCCAATAGGCCAACATCACCACAAGTGGAATGAGACGTAAAAATAAATGGTATCAAAAACACTTTCACTCGAAGGGAGTGAATATGTGTGCAGATGTCCACTAATGGTTTAGGGTGAAGGTGCATCCCATGTA
This sequence comes from Albula goreensis, assembly GCA_022829145.1. Taxonomy (NCBI): domain Eukaryota; kingdom Metazoa; phylum Chordata; class Actinopteri; order Albuliformes; family Albulidae; genus Albula; species Albula goreensis. Next base: position 16,870,851 of record CM040764.1, on the reverse strand, counting down.
CCATAACACAACACTGGCTCTCACACTCAGGGGGCAACAACTGCAAACACGATCGTGACAAGTACGAATGATAACCATCTTAGAGAATATTTGTTTGTTTTTTAATTTATTTAATATATCCACGGATTCTCTACCCGCCACCAGATGCTCCTGTATCCTTAGAATCCTGAAAACATGACCTGTTTGCTTTCAGTGCCATTTCTGAACGCCTCACCTGCTTGTCGAGGGGGTGATGTCTGTGTGGCAGTTTGTATAGAATTTTTTTATCATCTTTCCAGGTTGATACTGTGCAAGCTACATTTCAAATAAATGCATAGCTTGAGAAATGTGTTTTCCATGCACAGGTGAAGTGTAGCGCTCGCATGCCGGCTTTGTAATGCAAAAGTCACCTCGGCGTGTTTTGATGCTCATAAATACCAGAGCGTGGCAGATTCGGCAGTAAAGGGGAAGTTATGTCAGAAAAACACACAGCTCCAGGCACTCTCACTTGAAAACAGTACATCACACAGTGTAATGCAATGCTCTTTACCGTGATCATAGCTCTCTTTGAGTAACCTGAGAGAGACGGCTTCCTTGCTGCACTGCACAGTGATGCAGAGCTAACAAAAATTCTAGATAGAAAAGGGCTAATTACAATAATAATAATCTACTTATATTTTGTATACCCTATGTTATGAATTGTAGGTAGGTTCATTATATATTCAGAACATGGCAGAGTAAAGAAACAATGTGTGCTTTCCATGCATATATACAGGTTTCTATCTAAAACTTGTAAAATATAAATTACAGCGTAAACATTTCTTCAACATTTCCAAGAAATTACAAACAAAGTTTAAAAAAAAAATAAGGATCACTGTTTTGAAAAAGGTAAAGTTTATGACTAATGTTAGCCACAGTGTTCTCAACAGCCCATCGCTGTAATTTAGCTTCATTCATGGCTCCCTCCATAGTCTATAACAGCAAAGGATTTTGCTTCTTTTCTCTGCTCTTCAGACGCAGTAATTTAATCTAAGAATAAACGCTCCACTCCACTTGGCGCTGACTACAGCTACCTTACAACAATTAACCTATGGATGAACTCCGGCTGCCGGATAAGCGGCCCGTTTCTCTGCGTCCCGTCGACGGGGCGGTGGGATCGCAGTGGGGTCAGGAGACATGAACGCTGCGTCGTGAAGTCAACAGCGGGTCCTGAGCTGCTGAGGAGGGGAGGAAGAGCGTGACTCTTCCCACTTTGGGGTTCTAATCTGCCCCCTGTGAAGCTGGCCTGCTTGCTCAACGGCTCAGCAGGGTTGGGTCTCATGGATAACAGCTTCTCAGTGTCTTTCAAGCACTGTTGTTCCAAATGAAAGTGTTTGGCACGTAGAGTGTATGAGATATTCTAATTAAAAGTTGTTTTCAGACAGCCCTGATAACAAAACCTGATGAAAATCAGGGACCGGCTCGTTTTTTTTGCAAGATGTAGTTGTTTCGGTAAACAGGCTGTAAATGCTGTAGTAGCAAAGCCCCTTCAAACCAGGTCAGGCTTCAGCACGGTCTGAATGCAGTCAGTCTGGAATGGTGGCTAAATTGCATTCCAGCCGTTGAAAAATAACTGCTTTACAATCCATGAATTTGATGGATGTGGGAGTGCAGCAGACGAAATGTTTGTCTAATTAGAAAAAGAGGCTGGAGATTTTTTAAAATCAGTTCTTAGTTCCACAGGAGTGGATCTCTTTTTGCTCATGGATTTGCCCTGGACCTGCCATGTTGCCAAAATAGACTCGGCGCATAACATCAGCTTCCGAATGGATTTGTTTGTATGTGTGCCAGCTAGCCTGCTCACCACTGTTGATGCCCCAGTGATGTTGGCTCGACTTGTGCTCTCCAGGTTGGCATAGGTCCATAGCCTGCTGGACTGGTGGTACTGTGAGTTCAAGGCCTTTTTCACTTTGTCAAAGGTCAAGAACCTGAGTTTGGGGTTAACAGACAAGACATCATTAAAGAAAAGAATGGGTCCCCTCCCTAACTGCTACTAGATGTGACCAGTAGTATTTATGACTTAATTATGGCATATTTGTCAAAACTTACTGAATCAGCTCCTTATTTTATATTAATCAGGTACTGATGAAGTATTCCAAAGATTTCAGTTTGCTGCTGGCGCAATGCTTTTCCCAGGAAGTGCTAGAAGTTGGAAAACTTCTAGCATCACAGAAAAGTACAGAGATGCACGTTTTTACCTGCGTGAGTTTGGCAAATATGTAAAGAGATTTAATCACTTTTACCTGTTGACAAGATCCGAATAGAAATCCTAAAGAAGGAATTATCACCTTGTTCTATTTTAGTTCCAGCTGGAGATCGTTGGACCTTTCAGCAGCAGAGTTTGTCTTTGTCACTATGGAAACGCATGATGATGTCTACTATGGAAGCTATGCTGTTCTTAATGCACTTTTTTTCTTATTAAGTTCTATTAGATGGATAAAAAATACATTCTTAACATGTGAGGCAGCAGGGACATTGACGTTTGTTTTATCACAAAATGTAATTCAGAATATTGAATGTGTGGTCAACACAGTCCCTTCTCATATTTGACCCTAATCGGCCTCACTATTACACAAGCATTGCATGACACAATATTGAGCAGGTGACAGAAGCACTGGAACTAGGCATGAGCAAATCTGTCCTACTGCAGATTATGAGGGCTCATAGTACATTTGTGTATGTGTTCCTCGAAAAATGTAGACCAACACCTCTCATGTAGGTGAAGTTCCTACCCCTCCAACAGGCAAGAGTACATCAGAGTGTCAGTACAAGAGGGAAATTGGTTCTCTTAGCTAGTGATTTGGGTCTTTAGCTCAGCAAGCTAACCAAATCTCTTTCTGAGCCAAGTAGACAGACAGCACTATGGTGTGAAACCCACTGCAGATCTGCTGTTGTACCTCAGTTTTCACTTCAAATTACCACTCAACATTTAAGAACAAAGTGGCCTACTGGGCCAATCAAATGCAAGCAAATGACAAACTGCAAAGTGGAAGAACTGAAGTGTGCCCTTCACCAGCAGCCTACTGAGTGGTGTGTCCAGTACAGGCACTTGAGCTCAGCACAGTGATATTCTTTACAGTTTGGAGCTGGATGCACACTGTGCCAGAGCAGATTCTGGCCATAGATCTCAGGGTCATGCTCATACCGTTGCCAAGGGAACAAGGGTTTCAGTCAACACTGAGTCCCCTCACCACAAGGCAACTCCTCTAGTGGATAAAGCACCTGTGATCTAGCTGTGTCTTAGTTAGCCGGTTCTTGCCTGCAGTAACCGTGCAGCTGTGGAGCGAGGGATGAAGATTAGTGTGCTACGCTGGCAGGGCTAGCATGTTTCCCCCCTTAGTGACTCATGAGAATGATGCTGCTATCGGAGGGGCCTGCGCCAATGAGCACGAATTCCTTATTGGGGAGAAAAGAAAAAAAAAAAAAAGCGCTGGCCTTGGTGACCATCTGTGTCAAACAGCAGAGAGAGCGAGCCACACTGCTGACAGCAACTGCGTCCTCTGGTTTGTTTTCATACACCGGCTGTCACCTCCTGACAGCCCAGCCCCCACCGCAGTCTGTGTCATCACTTTGGACAAAGCTCAACTCCTGCACCAGAGATGGACTCCTTTACGTTTTTCTCCACCGCTGCTTTGGTACTTTTTATTCCAAAAATATTTCTGCTCCAAACGAAATAAAACCAAAACAGCATATGCGTCTTTTCTATGTATGCAAATTCATTTTGTATTATGAAAAATACTACATACAATTCTGTATACTATATTGTACATTGCATCCAGTGACATATTTCTAGTTTTTTAACAAAATCAACATAGACCAAACCTCATTTATAATAAACACTTAAAAATATGACAATCAAAAATGATTTTCAAATCATATGAAAATCAAACACCATGAAAACCCTCGACAGTCATGGTAAATTCAGAAAATGAAGCATTATCTATTTGCACTACAGAGAAGTTTGTTGTCTTTGTGACAGAGGAGGGACAGGGGCACACTGGGCTCTGACAGAGAGCTGCTGCCACACCAAAGCACTTCGGCAACCCCATTGCTGCTTTTCAATACACTGGTGCCAACCCTTCTTATCACCGTGGAGATTTTCCATTTCTCGCTTCTGAAAATACCACTATTTTCAGTCTCTAGGCTTAACGGGAGATTCGCCATTTAGTGCCTCATATCTGCAGTGAGGTGAACCAATGGCATGTGACGATTCGTTAAGGAAAATATTAAATCTTGTCGAATGTGAAGCGACAAGCATACTTTTGAATGAGTGGTAAAAGTGTAAAGAAAATTAATTTGGCAGTGTACAGACAAATGGGAATGGACCCCATAAACATGTGTTCATGAATGCATGTATAAAAAGATTCACAAATGGGCGCAAATAAGTACATATATGTGTGAGCACAAGCATACTTAAAGCTGCAAGCGAATTAAAAGGTACAACTGGGTACAACAAAACATTTGTAACAAATTGAATTACTTTGCTTGCATTTTACAGACTACCTTAATGTCTCTTATCAGTAATTCCTCACATTCTAATTAACCTTGAGAGTAATTGTTCCTGATAAGAACATCTTGGAGCAGTCGATCTGCACTTTAGCGTATCTCAGTAATGTGCCTTTTCCTGGGGCCAGTGCCCATGTCATGCTGAAAAATACTCGCTTATCCAGTGGAGAAGAGTGATGGGTCACAGAGAGAAAAACAGTCATAAGGTGCCTGAGTTAGCATCAGTGGTGTATATACTGCATAATTATTTTGGTTTCTACGCTACCTTCTAAAATATGTTCATTTATGATACATGGAGCTGCATTAGATACAAATGTATGTTCGGTTTATTCACTACTAGAACAATTTTAGGTAAGATGAATTGCCATTCTGGTGTTTCATCTCAGTAGGCTCCTGTAATGGGGAAGCACAGTTCTCCAAAGGCTGAGATTAAAATCAACCATAATTATCAAATGCAAATTTGCACTTAAGACAGACCCTGAAAATCTTGATATTTCAGGTAGATAGATGCAAATGGCAGGAATGCTAACAGGAATTGCATAATGGACTAAACCTTAAATTAGAGTAAGTATAACAGGCATAATAAACACTTGGGGTAGAGAGTACAGAAAGGTAGGGCAGACATGGGCCCATATCCAATCAAAAAGAAGTACAGCATTGTGTGGTCACTTGTTGAGATGAATCCAGACAGTGTAAGGACTGAAAGATGCATAACATCTGCTTAAGTTTGTAAGTAACCGTCAGTTTTAATTTAGTTTTCATTTATGCCTGATGTTGATCCTGAAAATATATAAGTATGAGAGTATTATCTACCTATTTGGCCAAACTTTGTAAGCTGTTGGAGGAGCTGGGTTTAGGAAGTTTTACAGGAACAATAAAAGAAGAAATGGAACAAACAACTGTAGGTTTACTTTTCAGGCCAGCCAAATGATGTTTGTCATATCTATTTTATATGTTGCTTCATATTAACATGAAATATCCATGAAGACTAATTTTTAGTTGAAATACAGACACTAATATTTAACAACAGGGACAGAACATGTGCCTTGATTGCCTGAGAGAAGTTTGAATCAATTTTAATTCACCTTATTGAGCGTTTCATAATTTCCTCCCAATGTGAACATACGTTGCAAAGTTCCGTTGTCTTCAACAGTGTTAAGTTTACTCACGCCCACAAGTCTAAAACTTGATAAGCCTTATGAACTAGTTTCATTTGTAGAAGGCGGGAGCACCTGTGTAACACGACACGGTTATAAAAAGCAAACAGTGATGTACAGTCACCTTGCTCTCTTGTTTCTATGTATATTTTTTTATTGCTGTTACCATGGCAATGAGGCTTCCATGACACATAAATTTACCTAATAAATAATAATAAAGCTAGTTTGCTTTGTTTGATTATATTGTTCAAAAATAGTTAAACAGGAGATTAGGAATATAGTATTTTCAACGGTGATTTTATCATACCATTGTCCTCCATAAGTCTTCAAAACTTTTGCAAGAAGAGAATTTATAAAACAGTTTTTGTGTGTCTTATTCAATAACCTCACCATCACTTATTTAATATTGTTCCAGTATTTTCTGGCTGTTTCCATTCACAGTAGTTTATTTTACTTGCAGATCCTATAATGATAATGTTATTAACTTTGTTTATTGGTAACTTTTTAATCATGAAATAATTGAATAATTGAAGAGTGGAATAATTTACTTCCTAATGATTTTATACATCTCTGAAGATTCTCTGTAAAACATTTTCATCATAAGTTGAGTTCTGAAGTATAGTTGAGTTACATCTGAAATGTGTCAACATAAATATTAATGGCCACAAGCTTGGTTCGCAACATTTAGAGAAGCAATTTTAGCATTGTAGCATGATTCAGTAATCTGGATCTTTCAGCAACCTGCACTACCCCTGAACCCTTGGGAATTGGGTTATGGAGGTTCTACTGCGGTCATGATTTTTGACCTGTGTTACTGACTGGAAGTTCCCATCATGGGGAAGTAAAGAGGATGTGGTGGATAGAACACAGGAGACTCTTCAGAAAATCTGAGGTTTAATTCTGTTCTCTACTGCCTGGGCTGTATCAGCTCCAGTTGTTTCTACTGAGAAAGTCTACATTTCATTTTTAGTCTATATGCATTTATCCAACAGAAGTTAGAGTTTAATTCATGGTAATCTCCTGCTGAATGGTCCACTTCCACAGTTGTGATTTCATCTACCTTTGCACAAGGGCTTGTTTGTCATAGACATATATACAGTATATACACAACATGCCATGTTTCCAACAAGGCTGACCCTGCTTGAGTTTTTGTTGTTGAAATATTTATGATAATTACGAGTTAACTGCTTCCAATTTAGCCAATTTAGTTCAACTATACTTATTGGAATCTACAGCTGGTAGATGTATTTTTATTATGTTAGAAAAGTTATTTTATTCTCAACTATTTTTGCTGGGTATACAGTTGCTGATGTGTTCACTAACTAGCAAACTTGAAAAGAATGTAGACATAAGTATGCGGAAATGCCTGCACAGATACAAGCATGCATACATGTGCATATCCTCACCCAAGCTCAGTCACTCCAAGCCAAACACGCTCAGAGATACTTTCATACTCACACATGAATGCACATGTTCATATATGCATGTGGACATGCCCACAACCTCAAAGAAAAATGCAAAAACATAAAAATATGCATACAAACTCACATATACAGGAATGTAAAAGAGCACACAAAGAACTACAAATATATGTAAAAAAAACACTCTCACACACATAAACACATATTACCATATCTCTACTCTATTCTAGCCCTCCACCCCCCGACGAAAAGCTGTCATCTCTTTCTAACTAAGCTGAAATGGACCCTGTGCTCCTTCAGTCGACTGACAATGCAGCAACAAACTGGGAGAGCAACAGCAGCAGAAAATCAAAAGATATGAGTTATCCTTCCAGAAGGCTTTTATGTTGATTCTGCTGCAGTGATGAGCATTTAATTTGCTTTCCATGGAAATAAATCCAAATGCAGAAAGTCACCAGAACATCTTCTCTTTGAGTAAACAAACCCACATTTGAAGCACAAAGTAAAAAAAAAAAATTAATAAATAAAATCAGAATTCATCCGTTTGAAATAAAATTGAGACAGTTTTGCTATTTTACAATGCTCTACTTGTTATACTTTATTCTTAATTCTAGTTCTCATTTAATGAAAAAAGTCATTTCAGTATGGATTATAAGTGCTTACTTTTGTTTACATGACAAATGTTTACCTGTATAAGTGGCCTGAGCAAGAACTAAGAAGTGTTTTGATTTCCACAGAACCAGCTTCATTGACTGTCCTGTACCATATTTGTTCCTGTTTGGCCCCAGCAGACGTGCTCCAACTAAATGAGATGAATGACAAATTGTTGTATTTTAAAAGCTGATTTCTAAAACAAATCTGATTACACAGTACACTATGACACTATGTGACACCAGAATTATCTGAAACGAGAACGCATTTCTGTGGAAAGTATTTTAAGTAAAGCCGAATCAGCCATCCTGAATTTTGTCGCCTTAAATAATTGCCATTCTTTCCTAACACACACATACCCTTACATAATATGTTTGTATTTATTAAAGAAGTGTTCTCGTTCAGGCTCTACCTACTCACTATTCAGGTTCCCATAGAACAGAAATGAAAACTGGCATTATGTATCATTAACATTATATAATATCATATTTCTAATATATGACATTAACCTACACTGGTGTGGTAATGTTTGCACCCCCTGTCCCTTTATGTTTTTTCCCTTTATTTTCAGTTGCAATTAGCTGCATGTAATTGAATATCAATCACAAAAAACCATCCAAAAAGCAAATAACTTCACCCTCTCCGATTCTGAAAATGTAGCATGCTACCAAACACTTTCTCTGAGGGAACGGAGGTTATCAATTGCTGCCTCATTACCAGTTTGTCATGTGGGACTTGGCTAAACGTATTTCAGCTCTGGGCTCTCTGCTATGCTAAGCGGTCAATGAAACATCCTTCAGGCTGACTGGAAGATCATGCAGAATCATATGGAGCTTGTGGTATACATCAAAGCAGAACATTAGTGTTATCGCAGTTTAATAAATAGTGTCATTTGAATTCTGTAATCCCTCGCCCAGGGTTGTTGGCCTCCTGCTAAACTGTACTCTTTAACAGTAAATAACATTGTCATCTAATGGGTTTACTTTATAGGTGAAAGCTCATAAAATATGAATATGCATAGCTAATAATGGAATAATGGTGACTACATGCTGAAACTGTAACATATTCAGAGAGTGGGAGAGGGTTTGCTGTGATATGTAAGGATTTAAAGGGGAAGTGCAGTCAGCATACATAGTGAATTTGCCCCTGTCTAATTTTCTGCATTTTGTGACACAATGTTGTCAGCTCTTAAGCCAAGTTCTACTAATACCCAGATATCAATCTTAACAGGTCCTCTTTTATCCCCTTTTAATCCTAATTAGGAGCAAGGTCTTGGATAGGATCCTGATTGTAAGGGGGAAATTTTCTTAAATTCCAACTGAATTTTTCATGTTCCATTGGAGCTGTAATTGTAATTCAGACTAGATTATCCTAAATCAGAGCACCTAATCATGTTACTGGGTCAGGATTTGATTCCCTGTGAATGAAGCAGTAGCCAGTAGGCTGGCCCATTGCACACACAGTGCATATGAAACATCGCTTTGCTTCCTTACAATGATAGCTAAACAGCAAAGGAAGTTGACAGATGATAATGTCAGAGAAACCAAGGCAGCTTTGTGCTGTTCCAGAAAATAAACAGCAGAGAGCTGTCATCTCAATGCATTGCTTTCTGATGGCCATTTTTATTTATTTGAATACATTCCCGTACTATCTTTTAAACTTTTTCTATTTTTTACATCAATTTGAGCCTCATCACATTAGACAGACATAAGAAATAAATGAACACATTCATACTGATAAAGGAGGCTTCTGATATTTGGAGTCTAAACTGCTGGTTGCAGGTGTTCATTTTCCTCAGAGAAGTAAGTCAAATGATAACCACAAGAGGCAGTACAGACTGAGGGCATCTACGGATGAGTGAAGATTCAAGCGGTGGTTGTAGAAGGATCAAACTATTACCACTCTCAGTCATGACAAAGGTTGTCATTGGAAATCGAAGTCTTTTCTTGCTCTACCCACCACATTAAATTTTTAAAAACTTTTTAAATACTTAATTGAGAGTGCCTGGACTTTCGTGGAAGTTCAGATTACACAACACTGCCCCTGTTTTAGCATTGAGGAATGTAACAATACAATTATTACAAAAGGGCATGCTTAAAATACAGGAAACACCTTTAAATCACTGATTTGATGGATCTCTGTTACCGCTTATTGAACAGAGCAAGCAGACGCTCCACAACCAATGGCAGGCCACCAAAGTCAGGCTGTTAAAGGATCTGAAGCACACAGTGTGCACCTAAGGTTAAAACACGTGACGAGCTCTTAAGCAACAGCTGTCCCTTTAATTTGACATTCATTGAACTGATTACAACAATAAATTATGTGGTATAATATCCTTAGGAATAAATGGCTTTCTCAGAGCAAACAATTGAAGAACAAGAATGATGCAATGAGAAAACTTTTAAGCATTTTTTTTTTTTTTTTACCAAGAATGTCTGGAAATTAGTCAATGTATACCACTGCATGACTGTTTCCTCAGAGTGTCAGAATCCAAACAGGTTGCTGACATGGCATTCTGTTGGAACAGGAGCCAGTCACCAGCCCTGGCCTCTCTCTGTCACATATTGAGTGCCTGCTCTGAGAGCAATGTCACGTTATTTTCTCCAGTGGCGGGAAGCCTCCTTTGGGCCGAGCACTTATAATTTCACACACAGTAGGAGCGGTTCTCACAGCAGGATTACTGTATTTGCTGGTGATAATGGAGGTAAATGCAGCTCCCCAGGGGACGGTGGCTGGAATCCAGCCTGGGATGGGGGCCAGTGGCCCTCGGGTGTAGACCCCAGCATCGGTACTCCACACCTGAAGCTGCACATGGGTCCCCAGGCTTGTATGACAACATGGACAGCAAGCCCGAGGCTGCGTAGAACTCATATTCGGTGTTCCTGCAGCTCCACACATTTAACAAAAAAAAAAAAAAAAAAAAAAAAACAGACTGTTGATTTCACAAAAGCAACAAAAACTGATTTTTCATTGTATAAGGTGGATCATTCAGCTTCTCCTCAACTAAACGGGAATGTTTATGAATTTATTTATGGTATTTGCTGAAATACTTCTGCAAGATAATTACAGCATGCAATTATGCAAAATAACAATACCATGGCGTATCAGCTCTTTTGAATGTAAGGGACTTTTTAAGAACGTGCTACATATATTTATCTCAGTTCATTTTTTGCTCACCTTTGTGCATCACTGCCTTTCTCTTGTTTTATGTGCATAATTTCTCCTTTTATCATGTTCCAGCTAAATCAGTGAGTTTCATCCCAGTCTGAAGGTATTTCATCCTTAAGGACAGCTTTCATCACAAATGTGCAGTGTGGATTAGTAAATCCCACACATTAATATTTTTTGGATGGTTAAACTATCCTTAATGACTAGGATCAAATGTGCATATATAGGGAATTGTAGCCTTGCGGTTTTCATTGTGAACATAAGGGTTTAATCTGCTCCAAAAGGAAATCGAACCTTTGTGGCTTGTTCTCATAGATAATATGCTCTATCTGTGTGTCTATAAACACAGGGAGAAATTTGCATCTCAGTCACAACCTGGAGTGGCATTTTGACAGGGCATATAGCATCAGTGTGAAATCATAGAAGTAAACACAAAAATTCTCTTGTGCTTTCTTAGATATTTTCATATGACCATTTAAAAACATTTCCCTTCTAAAGGCTGTTACATAAACAGTTAAATCAGACCACTCTCCATAATTATGAAACCAGGGCCAAAAGACTCTGAGCATTTTGAAAATATAATAAACTATATGAGTTCCTTTTCATTATAATGAAAAGGAGGCGTGCTGCCGCCTTCAAGAAATATTTGAATTTCTGTCAAATCAATATATCTCAGAGGGTATATTTTTTCAAGTATCTAAAATAGAAAACTTTATTTGAAGTCAAATGACTCTGATATTACATTTCTTCTTCCCCCCTGCAAAAATGTGTTTCAGTAAATTAGCAAGTGATGATGTAAAATGTATGAGACTGATCAAATATAGCCCTCGTTTAACTGAAGTGTGGAACCTGCACCCCTCTGGTTCTCTGAGAGCATTTTCACCATCCTGGGCAGAACATAGTAGTGGCTGCACACTGCTTTAACTTTCTCGCAGAAAAAGCAGACACAGCAAACAGACAAGCACCCATGAGTGCCTAGACTGAGGGGTCTGAATGTGGCAAGGTGCAGGCTAGAGAGCTGCTCGAAATCAGTGACCCAAGTGCTGCACCAAGATGTGGACCAACAACTGGCAGACTGCCACCTGAAAGTCCTGGACCAACACAACCAAAAATGTCGGGGTGAGCTGGCTTCATCCCAAACAAAGATACCCCTCCATGGTCACCATGCCCTGGAGTGAGACACAGCATGGCTTACCCTGCACTCTGATAATCCTGAAGCTGTGAACAAGCATAGTAGGAGTATTCAGAAAAGTCTGGTAGCTGTTCAACTACCAGACTTGCATGTGTCTATATTCAGGGAGAAATGAGAAGTGGAAGTGACTGTAAACTATGGATAAGTAGATCTTCCAGTTTCATTTCACTCTAATTGTAATTACTGGTCTTTGAAAGCTTCAAACCGGCTTTTAAATCACACTTACATTTCTTTTATCTCTAAATGAAAATTCTGAAAAATGAGTACACTCATCTTTTTTAATATTGTAACAGTTTCTTTCAAATGTATGGATCATATTAGGACAGAATTATAATCTGTGTATGGTTTGCTAGTTGTGTGTTTTGTAATACGGTATTCGGCTCCGGCCAGACCCCACAAGGTGGTATACAAAAAAAAAAAAACAAATCCAAGTAAAAATGGACAGTAAAAGGTTTCCTCTTTTTTAATGTATATCATAATGTTCTGAGTGGAATAATGATTGCTGTGGTGGTGGCTTGGGCTGGGGGACACTTCATCACATTCATATATTTCCTCCACCGGTACACATTTGCACATGGGACAGGGGATTTGCCTGAGTACTGACCACTGCTGCAGAAGGCACTTAAGAGGTCACATGCCAGCTTGTTATGTTATGTGCTTGTCCAAATTTTTGCTAAATGGCACAGTGTGAGCTCCTGTTTTCCATCCTTGGACAGTCCCATGAATAGAAACTAGTATTGTAGAGGCTGCCCAGAAAACGATGTAGCACAGGACACAGTGATGGGCTTTTTGGTGTGGAATCAAATCCTGACTATGCCAACTGCTGCCAGCAACCCAACCTGGCTATAATTCAAAGGAAGGTTTAAGTCCACTGTATCTATTCAGCTTTATTAGGCTCTGGTTACTCCTTTTGTATTTTCGTTTGCATAACAATACATTTTTTTAAATAAAATAAAAACAATATAAACAGGTGCTGGCGAGACAGGAGCTATTGATTGCCCTTTCCAGTGACATTCAGACAAGACAGATATATGTCAAGGGCTTGAGGAAGGATCTTACCACCTTGGTTCTGTAATACAACCTGTTTATTTATTTATTTAACAAGTGACATTTGGCCGGTAAAGCACTGCTGTTAATTCATCACATTACTCTTGAATAGATACTTGGCCATCTGGACTTATCCCTAATCTAAATCACACTTCTGGTAAATGAAAGTGTCAAATATCTGTTATTGAGCACACTGCTTGAAACAATGACTGTGTAAGTTTATTGAGTGTTACTCATAACCCTACCAAATGCTCCTCACCAATTTCTAACCAATCACCGTGAAGGCGAATCTGCCCTTCACCATTGATCTGAAATTCAAATTCTTTGATTATTATTCTGACATACTGTGCATACACACAGGTGTCAGATCATCCTTAAGTTATGCATACTGTGCATGCCCGCCTAATGAATAGACTCAACATTATCTATACAGCATGTGATCTAATAAATGTGGGTCTGTCTCATCTTCAGACGCTCTGGAGAAGCCATATACTGTAGTGATCTTTACTCCCATGTTTATCCAAGCTATCGTTTCAGAAAAAGATCCCATTCGACACTTAAAAGTCTTCAGTATGTCTCTCTGCTGAAACACAAAAGCTTTTATCTGTGCTCAGTAGAAGCGGAAAAGCTAGCTCGCGCGAGGCTGGACTGCAAGTCCTTTGGTTGTTATCGGATTATCGGCTCGATAACAAGCGTGACCCCTGGCATCAGAGGAAAGAGCTGCTGCCACAGACTCTGAGGTGTGCAGGATAACAATCCGCCTTGCTGCTAAACGGCAGCAAAGCAGCTCTGCTCTTCCCCTTCATCCTTAAAGTGTGTCTTACGTTTAACACTGAGCTTTTCAGATGAAGGGAAGCACACCATCAGAGCAGGGTTAAGTGAAGTGAGGAGGTGAAAACAAAGGCTGGGTTCAATTAAAAGTCATCTTTAATTTTGCTTTAAAAGTAAAAAATTTTTTTAAATGTTTTTCTTCCCCTACACATTTTGAGTTTCAAGAAAAGTCAAACATTTTGACAGTAAGCCAATGATCTGTAGTGTCCTTGTTCCATGAGATGGAAAGGAATAGACACTCACACTGCTTTTAACCATAAGTGATTAAAACTCATTTTAGTATTTAGCTTTTCTAATTTTCTTGCAGTTTATGCAATGAAGCTTGATAGGCACTGAAATCTAAGGTGATAATGTCTTTACAAGTACATTTTCATATACATATACATGTTCATATGTAATAATTGCATTACCAATTAGCACAAGATCCTATCACAAAACACATGGTCTGAAATGTTATTGTTACAGAAGAAGAAGATCAAAGCAATGAACTATTTATCAGTTCAAAAACACAGATCTCCATGTAAACCTGCCGTTTACAATAATCCTTGTGGCACTTTAAAAGAATTGCTCCTGCAGTGTCTGGCTAATATCCCACAAATTTCTACTGCAGAGATCATAGAGGCATACTTAAAAGAGAATTATATCCATTTCTTTTTCTAACATAATGTTCCTCTCTTATTCAAAGGTATCTTAACTTGATGCTTTAGTAATATTGTACTGAATTTGCCATTTTTTTTCACTCCACTGAACTACATTTTCTGTCGTCATTCATATTTCTACAAAATGAAATAGACTATGATGCATATACATATTTATATATTTGTGTGTGTGTGTGTGTGTGTGTGTGTGTGTGTGTGTGTGTGTGTGTGTGTGTGTGTGTGTGTGTGTGTGTGTTTGTGTGTCTTACCAATATTGTGTATTACTGAGTAATAATCATTATAGTGAATATAATTACAACTTATAGTTGCATTTGTTGTTTTTGGTGACACAGAATTAATATGCACTGCAACAGCATAACTGCACTGCAGCAGCAGAGCAGACTGTGATTTCACACAATTATCTGGTTGCACAAGTTTTTGTAGTTCATATCACTTTTCTGATTCACCGCCATACCACAGTGGGTTGACTGTACGGCAAGGCTTGTCTGTACAGGTGAGTAAAACCCTCTGTTCCGTTCTGTCTCAGGGGAAACAGCGAGTGTCCGGGGCCACTGAGTGTCTCTGCTGCAAAGCAGCTGCAGGACTCCGCTAATTGGCCACTCCTCCAGTGCGTACAGATTACCAACACCCACCCGGAGTTCAGAGATGGGACACACCACCTGCCCGTCACGCCCGTGGGGCTGTCAGACAGGGCGGCTTTTGTCGCCCCGCTGTAGTTCCACAACATTGCCTTATGACGGCTCTTGTCATCTCGATGTGGCTTTACCGTGCCGTCTCTTTGTTTGCTATCTGATCAGGTGATATCCTTTCCTTCATGTTATTAGGGCATGTTTTAAAAGACATTTATCTGGCATTACTTTGCTACCTCTTACATTCCCCATCCATCATAGTTTTGCTTATATGTATTGAGAACATCTTGCTCTTTTGTACACCAACCTCAAGACATGCACCACACTACATGCAAACAAACATTAAATTCACATTTATTGAATTTACATAAAATATTCATTTGTTACATCTGTGACGGGTCAAAAGGGAGGCCATGCTAATTAACATTTAAAGGTTAATAGTGCTGATAATCAAAAATGATTGCAAACAAAATGAAATGTTTTATCCTGATTCATATCCTCATAGATGAGAGAGCCTGAGGTGTCCTGGGTTCATGAATTAAACATACAGACAGCTGGTAACATTTGTCCACCTTTGGAAGTAAACATATTTCTCTGTTGCTGACAAGAACAGGTGTGTCCTTCAGTTACTATGGAATTTTAAATAGTTTTTTTTTCCCCAAAAAGACCTCTAGGGACAATATCAAAAAGACCATTATGTCAGACATGAATTGTCCAACCAAACAGCAGACCCAGTACTACTCAAACATAAAGCACCTGAATGTACAGATTGTGTTAATACACCCATTCATGTAGCCTGCCCAAAAAGGGCATTATGATTCTGTATGAAAGTGGTCCCTACATCCATTTCACAATTTCAGATACGTCCCCATGACTTATTTCAAAAAGTAAACAACTGTGTAGACAAAACATATACCAATACACACTAACCCTAATGTGGGTTTATCGCTTGTATTAAATCAACATCCTTCCTAAACCCAATTTACAAATAAATTCAATCCTTTGGGCAAACTCAGAAAGAGAAATAAACTTGCCAAATTGTTTTGATTTTCATGAATAAAACCTGCTGTCCTCAAAACAAAAGGCTGATGTCTGTCTAATGTTCTTTTGCTCCAACCACTGAAGAATAATACCATCATAAATACTGGAAAGAGTATAAAGGCAAGAAGACAGAATTTTGGAAGACAATGACATAACCTGTGTTAAATAATAAATCGTATAATTTAGTTGGGATGGATTAAATATTCATGCAGAGCGAAATGAGTGCAGTGTGTTTTGTTGGTCTGTGTGAATGGTGCATGACGAGCCCTGGACAAGGGAGTATGGGGCCTGTGTCTGCTTCTGTGATGGATTTGTTTTTATTACCGAGCCGGTCCGCAAATAAGCAGGTGTCCAAATGTCAGATGCTAATGAGCCAATGGCGACTTGGTAGTAAATCGTGTGCATTTTTTTAACTCTTCTTCTTCTCCAAGTGTGCCCCTGTGAGACTCCGAGTATGCGGCTCAGTGTGCTCACTGCAGACTGGGAGACCTCAGTGCTGCCATTAATACCTTTTATCACCCTGACAGTACGGTAATTACACCACCGCTACAGTCAGGTAAGCCCCACCGAAATACCATGGCTTGTAAAGGAACCAGTGCCGGAGATATGTTGCATTAAGTTCGAGCCAGATGATCATCAAGTGACATAAGCACTGACCTGTTTTGTTTTTCTTTAACAATAAATTATCCTTTGACCAAAACTCTTCTATAGACAAGACAGGAGGAAGCGGCAACAGAATGTAGGTGATGGCAATTGGTGTTTCTCTTTTCTTTATCTACGAACATTTTAACCTCTGAGATAGAGACTCTTAATATAACCAGTACGAACACCACTTTCCTTTTGTGATCTGGTCTACACGCTTCCATTACCCTGGTGCGCATTAGTGCCATTCGTTCATGTCATGTTTGCATGTCGCAGAACTTTAGGACATAGCCATGATTTGTGGTTGGGGAAGTCCTGTACAAACAAAATAATCACTGAGCCCGTGCCACAGGAATCGCGTGACGCGCATCTTTGGTTTAAGCTCACCTGGTCGGCCAGTCAGGATGATTAGCCATAGCTAATGGTGTGGGCCCAGCGGACTTTTTGAGGTAGATTAAGTCTAACCGAAAAATAATTGTTTGACATCCGTGATACCTAGCAGTAGCAAGTCCAAGTGACAAGACCATTTTTGGGCGAACAAAAGAATAGAAAAGGTAATTGTGCGCCTTGTACTAGTTTCTCTTGCTAGCATTTTGTATGGTTAGCTGCGTGTGTGTTCAACTTACTTAGTGTTCGAGTTGACAGAGTATTGATTCGCGTTTATATACTGTTTCCCATGTTGGAAACGGCCCCTGGTTCATAAATTGTTTGTTTGTTTGAATTTCCCATTGCAACAAATAGGTTGAGGAATGAAGCAAACTTGGACACCGATTCCTGTGACAGGGAAGAGTGATAGAAGGTATTTCTCACAGTTTTTCTCCACTTATTATTGTGTGCGTTACTTTTATATGAGATCTGATAACATGTGTTGCAAATAATGACTTATTGAGTTATGGTTCAGAATTGACGGTAGGGTGTGACAATTCACCCTCTTATGTATTTATTTGGGATGAGCCTAGCTCATGGGTCTGTACAATAAGTAACGGTTTGGTACAATATCTGGGCACGTTTTGGACGATCTATGGGTTTGTGCAATTTTTAAAACCTTGGTGCAATAGGTGGGCCTGTGATACATTTAATATTTTGGTGCAATACCTAACCTTTTGAACAATATATGGGCCTGTGCAAAACCTAACTTTTTGAACAATATATGGGCCTGTGCAATATTTAACAATTTGGTGCAAGAGAGGGGCAGCGCAATACATAAGGGCGAGTACAATATATGGGTAAGTGCAATACTGGGAGACCAGTGTAATACAAGACCAGAACACTGCGTAAGTGCAATCATTATATATCATTTTTATTTTTTGACTTTGGCTTTTATCAGTTGGTGGTGTTTCATTTTTGCAGTGTGAATTACATGTGAGTGAGTGTATTGCTTTCCAGTGAATTGTGTCTGGACAATTCACTGCGACTTTGTTAACCTGTGTTTACTTGTGTTATTACACCAGTATATGAGTATATGGTCTTTTAAAGAGCTACTGCCTAATTTATTGTCTCTTGAATATGTCACCAGAGTACCCTTGAGCATAACCTAAATGTCCTGTTTGTTTTAATACTGATTGTGAAATAAAGAAAATTTTAGTCTACATCAGCTGTGAATTTACAAATGGTTTTCTAGTTTTGAACCTTCTGGGGACCTCATTGTGCCGAAATGATTTAGGGTTTTCCCACCCTTATAACCAGGAGTGGCATAGTCTATATAATCTAACATGATTGAGGCCACATTAATATAGCTCCCTATTTACCCAAAAACAGAAGTCACATTGTTAAATTCCTAGACTGAGGTCTGCATAGGTTCAGACCGAAATTTGCCTTCAGATATGATTCAGAAGTAAACACAACATTCGAGGAGCAAAAGTAGTTTAAACAAGGACATTGTTTTTTTCTCAGGGAGTAGCTGTCTGTCAAGGAAGCAAACAGAAAAAGCCAGTGATCACTGTTGTAATGGGTGATTGTATTGACTGTTGTTTCCCAAAGTCAGTGACTGGTTGATTGTATTCTGAGGCCGGGTTTTGGCTACTTCCTTGTTACTAGGAATCATTGGGTAGAGCCTGTTTGATTTGGGCCACCTGTGGCTAATCAGCCACAGAGTTTATAAGCTCGCCTTTTCGGTTAGAGGGATTGAATGTGGTGTGAGGCGGGAGACTTGGGCTCAGGCTCCTCATAGTTTGTGGTTCTCTGGCCCAAAAGAGAAAGGAGGAAATCAGCACACCATCTGAAAATCACATTTCTGAGCCAGAATGCAGAAGGGCTAGAGTGGCACTTGTCACTTGTGGTTATCACACAACTAGGAATAGTACAAGTGGAAGCAGAAACAGTTCTAGATCCTGACTAGTGAAAATGAAGATCATAATAACATTTGAATTTACAATATCTCTGTAACACAAGACACTATACACAAGACACTACATTAGTTGACCTGTCAGTAAACATGGCAGCAACAGTGAACACTTGTGGTGGCTGGCTAGTCCAGGCAGGTAGATGGCAAACAAACTGATAATAATTCACACATGAATGAGCTGCAGCTTCAGTTTTACAGTGAAAGCCATCCACCTTTTCTGGGAAATGAGGAGATGTGACATGCACTAAAGCCTATATGGAATACATGAAATGTCTGCTTCAGGCTAATGGTATGGCTCATTTTTAACCAATCAGCTCATGTTTGTATTTGACAGTAAGCAAACAAAGGTTTTAGTGAATAAGATCAGGAAGAAGCACAGGGCTGATAAACAGTCTTGTCAGTATTTGGCGACTCTCTCTTTTGTCTCTCTCTCTCTCTCACTCACACACACACACACACACACACACACAGTAACATTAAAGGCACATGATGTTACAGCCTCCTACTGGGCCTCAGTTGATATCTCTGACCGTCGTTCCAAGCACTCGGCAAATGTCAACAGAAAGTAATGTGAAGGCAATCTTATTTGTTGGAGAGCTGCTTTAGGTCACAGGAATTGAGGCAGGCTTCCAAGAAGCCTCTCATAAAAGGACCTGTCTGAGCTTCATACATTAGGGCTCACACCTGTGCTTCGGAGGTCATAAAAGATGGGATGCTTTTTCACCACACTTTCAAAAATGCATCCTACTAAGTCTAAAGAACACCATCTCCACACACCATATAATTTCTTTTCACTTCACCAGATTAACCCTGTGGATGCTTGGGGTCCATCCCTGCCGACTGTGTCACTGACAAAGTGCACATACTACTCATGGCTGAGCTTATATTTTCTTATGTTATTTCTAACACCTATAAAGCTAGCAGTAAAAATATGGAATTCAATAAAGCACATCCTTTTTAGATGATTCACAATGTAATTTGTTACAGTTTTAATTTTTAACTGTATTCCTGACTGTTGGGCTCCCGAGTGACTCAGTCCATAAAGGGGCTGAGAGAGAAGGCTGGGATGTATTGGCAAATGAAGGTCCAGCCACAGCCTGCTCGATTAGTGAACTGTGAGGGGAATTCTGAGAGGCTGGGCACAGTTGGTCCTGTCTTTCTGTGTGTAGATGGGGTTCATGCTAGCCATGGTTCCTTGGGGTAGCACTGCAATAGCAATTCCCAACGTCGCAACGAGACGCCACGTGGTGCCACTTGTCATTGGTGAGACGCTCACTTGGCACTGGCTCTCCGACGGCGCCGTGTGGAACACGAGGCTCACACCTAAACTCATCTGAAGAATGCACACCATTGGGTTGCACCACGCTCAAAAACTGAGGAGGCTCAACATGTGAAATTACATTGAAAGAAATAGGGTTGCATGAATTGTTTTAGAGGGAGCTGTCAAATCCAATCACATTCTATATTAAATGTGTAGTACTTTCAGTAATAGTGTATAATACATTAATTATTACAGAATACCTGTAAAATATTTATAAATGTGTTGGGTGGGCCCTTCAGGTTGTTCTGTGTGATGCTGTCTAAGGCACTATGTTACCTGAGGACTCATGTGTATTATACATTATAGGGTCTATGCATGTTTCATAAAGGCTGTAGGAGAATAGATTTAAGTGTGACATTCTTTCATATGACCAAGTAGGAATGTGGAAAGCAATCACTGGAGAACTGAACACATGTTGGCAGAACTGGAGGCAAAATGAATCTGTCAGCTAGGCTTTCATAAACAGTTTTTCTGTTTGTAATTTGCTATCGTTTCTTCAGCTATTCTTCTGAGACTGACCTACCTTTAGCCAGCCCTGTTAAGTGCTCTATATAATGGCCTACCTGCTCAGTAGCCCTTAATAGAACCCACATTTTCTAAATCGCTGGAGTGCATATTTTAAAATGCAACCATTTGTCATGCTTTTAGAGAAAAAGTTAGAGAGAAGGTAATCAGTATTTTACCCTACTTTAAAGGAGGCTTTTCGGTTTGTTGCATGATGGAGAAAGAACTGAGTGGTTTAATTGAAAGTCTTCATTCTTTTTCTCTTAGAATATTTGCAGTTAATTGAATTGCTATTTAAAACTTTTATGGAAATATATTTATTCCAGAATTAACCTGTGTAGTACTTGCTGCTTCATGAAGGATAATAAATGCTGCAGTTTTTTTTTTTGAAAGATTTGTACCAGCAACACTGCTGCAGTAAATTTAAGTTTCCGTTCAGTCATTGCTTGTCAGCAACTTTCCAACCCAAAGATACAATATTGTTTTGAAAGTAGTGAAAAAGGCACCACTTATTAAAATGAATACATTAAATGATAGATTGCACTACAATAACATTAAATAAATTCCCTGCATTTTAAGGGATATTGGATAGTTCCATGGATTTGCTGAAGCTGCTGAAATGTCACTCTCTGATTGCTGCAGTCCAATTTCATCAGCTGCACTAAATCATGCCTGTATAAACTACAAAATTAACATAATTTAAACAGTGTTATTAACTTTAGGTGATGACAGGCACGGTTAGGCCTAAAGTTGGTAGTCCTGAATCACCATTAATGATATATGGGTAATGAGTCACTGTCAGTCCTTACTCTTGAGGAGCACGGCACACTCTAACTGACCAGTAAGTTATGGTTATGTTATACACATGTCGCTCATCTATTTTTCAAATATCTTCATGTATGTCAAAACCAGTCATTCAGATCAAAATGTGCGTTAATAAAAACGTGACATATTATAATCCCGGATCTATTATGAAGTATTTGACTGTGAATGGCGCTGAGAGATTTTGTATATTGATCTGTACTATTGTTTTTATTCCAAGATTTTCTATCAGAAATGCAATTTTCAGGTTAATATTTTATATTCTTTAGAAAATTAGTCAAGGTTTAAAAAACCATTAATATTTGTTTCAATTGTTCTTTGACCTTAAATGCTCTACACATGGTGAAGCGTTCATCTCAAACTGCAGGACTCTCATCAACATGATAGACACAAAACAATTCTTTCTTGCCAGTAGTCTTTTATTCATCACTGTGTTTTATTTATTGCCTTTTTGGTCTGATGGAAGTCTGCAAATTAGTCACAGAGGGAAAGAGAACATCAACCAGACTAATCAGATTGCGATGTCTTCTCAGGTCCACATCGCCCCCATTCAGCTTGAGTAGCCACACTCGTCCTGGTCTTTTGAAACCTGGTAGTTTCTTACCTGACATTGTTCTCACAAGTCAAACTTAAATGCATGGATATTTTTTTATTGTAACCCCTCATAAATACAGGAAAGATAATGATACAATGGCCTAAATTCAACAAATATTTGGTAACTGTGACTTTCCATTGAATGATTACTTATATATATATGTATATATTTTCAGAATTTCATCGTATGGTTCATATAGTTTACAGTTCATATGAGAGAACCTTTAAGAGTGGTTAAACAACAGACATATTCTACATGATAATATTATTCTGACTTTTAAACATTTCAACAATCTTAAAAGGCTGTGAAGAGTCAGTGATTAGTACATAAACACTACTAATGCATATTAGGTCATAAGTAGCCAGCTGATGTAACTGTAAATGTGAATTTGTGCAGTCTTGTAAGTGCCAGTGTGCTTGCTTTGTTATTGTGTGTCTGACATGAACTTGTCTTGGTTAATAGTCCTTCAACCAAGGTTTTTGTCAGCTGTGTCGTGGAGATCCAATAATCAAAAAACATGCCCTACAGGTACCAACTGAAGAATGTATCTATTTATAAATTTGCCAACATATGAAAAGCATCAGTCTAGACACAGAGGATGAAGAAAAGATTAAGAAGACCAACAAATATTTTGGACTTTTGACTGATCTTATTGGATAAATGCTGCTTCTTCCTGTGTCACAGGGACATGGCTGAGAACTGATTCTAGTCAAAAGCTGGGTAACGAGAGCGTAATGTAACAATGGCCCTGGAGACCTTCCTGGAGCTGTCTGGCAGGACAGGTGGGCTGCACGGTATAACGAGAAGGCTCCTCTTACTGTCTGTGCTGTCATCTTAATTGCATAAACTGTCTTATATTCAACCAATTAAATCCAGCTTTAAATAGCAGACTTCGTTTTCAGATTTTTCAGCTGCCAGGACAACCAGTGGGACGAAGACTATACTGCTTTTAATCTTTTTCAAACTTTGAAAGTTTTGCAGGCTATGACACTGAAAAAAATCGAGTATCTTAATTGCATAAACTGCCTGAGATACAGTAAATTAAATCTGGCTTGAAATAGCCAGAACCTTTTGTGATTTGCCTCTAAGATAACCAGGAGAAACTCCTTTTAAAGCACTAACTAACTTCCCGTTTTGTTTTTGCTTTTGAAAAGTGTGTTGATGCCTCAGATCAGAATATCTGGTTGGCGTAGATGCTCTATGTGAGCGAACAAATAGCTTTTCATGTCACTTGGCTCATCTGCAAACTTAATTTCATGCACACCCACCTTATGTTCAGTTTATGTACTTTCTCAATAAAGAAATGTCATCAATAAAACACCTCCACATAAATACAGACATTATATTCCCTAAATGGCAAACATCATGGTGCTGAATCCTTACCATGTCAGTGCTGACAGTGGCCAGCCTCTTCATGGTCACCTGTGGATCATACAGGAAGGGAGGAATTTTGTCAGAATGATTGTCCAAGTTGTGAATCAGCAACGTCCTCCGTTCAGTTGAGAGTGACTGCTGTCTCTTTAACCCAGCTACAAACCCTTTCTGCTCCTACACAATGCCCGAGCTTTGGAGAGCTTATGACCATGGCTCTTAGCACCAGAGAAAGGATCCCATCCGACCCTACTTCTGCAGGCTCACAGCAGCACTTCCCAACAGCCCTGTGTAGCTCATATTTCCTTGCTGCAGGTGTCAGTGATGAGCAGTGGTTGCAAGTAACAAATGGCATGATGAGTTGCACTACAATTTTTACAATTTCTTGGAAAAACATCCACAAAAAGATGATTGGTGCTATATTTAGAAAGCTTACACTTATGGTGCACTCCGCTCCAAAAAGGTTCTTTGCAGAATTGAAGGCCTCCAGGCGGAACCCTTTTGTGGTAGAAGAACCTTTGATTGAAGAAGATCATCCTGTAGGTGATGCTGGTTGCTGCAGTGAGTCCAGGTTGCCCAGGTTGGGGAATAAAGAGCAGCAAAGGGGAATAAAGCATATAATTGCACATATTGCCTATGCCTGAGACTGCTGCTGTTTGAGGGAACCCATGTTGGTTCTAAGTTGCACCATTTTTTAAGATCGTACAGATGTCGTTGATGCCATTCATTGATTAATTAAAACCAGAGCACATTTCTTGAGCCTTCTGTGTTGCTAAGTGGTGATGGAGAAACAGGATGGGAGTCATGAATACGTGTACACAAATAAGACTGTGAAGCCACAAAGCATATGACTGCTTCATTTAAACCATGAATATTATCTTAACTGTATGACACTAGCATCTTTCCCATAGCCAAAGGACATTTCGAAACAAAAGGCAATGATTTCCAAGGTATTTAACACTTGTGTCTTAATTAAACCACTTCATGCTTTGTAAGTAATTTGTCCAATTAAGAATGGAAATATTTCCCTGGAGATTTGTTTTTTAAATCAGATTTTATGCTGATTGAACCTCCAGGCTCCTTTTAATGAAGCTGAGGGGAAAATCCGGAATGGCGTTAATGCTTAGCTGGATATTGCCTCAGTAATATATTTACACAAAATTTACAATACACTGAGGTTTCTTCTGTTAACGTGCCACCAATGCAAGGTCATGCTGATGACACTCTGCCAGAAACCGCTTCACACACAGAAAGCTGTTTGTTCTCTGCTGGGTGACAGTGCCTGCTGAGGACCCCGTGGTGCTGTTCGTTTCCCAGCCCCAAAGACCAACGTGAACCAGCACATGGTCAAAATGGACCGAAAATAAATGGACTTTAATGATACACTTCAAAGTCACGGTGGCTTTTTGGCACAAAAGTCCAGACATCCGTCCCTTTGAAATATCCACTTTGAGCCTTGTGAGGCAGTCAAGGAATGTGAGCTACTAAAAAAAAAGTTAAGATGTGGTCAAGAAATGCAAACTACCAAATTTCACATTGGTTACATTTTTAGTTTAATGTGAGACGCTATACTGACTTTAAGGTTGTCACTTGGATCCTACAGGCAAATTGTCACCTTTGGAAAACTACATCTGAAAGGGGACCGTGCATCAGAATGTGAAAATGACATCTGAATGTGAGTACAGCGAGATCTGCGCCAGACTGAGCTGAAATGTTCACTGTGGTGTACTTCACCAACTTCTCCATGGCTCAGCTAATCTCCTGAGGTAGGACTGCTTGTTCTACATAACGCAATGAATGGTAGTTACTTAAATGTCCCATTCCCTTTGCCTCCCACTTACTGTGTGCCAATGTACATAGATGTGGCATGGACGTCAAATTTGCTGTATCCCTGTTTGCAGTGTTTGGGAACCCTCCAGGGCCAGTAAAGAGATCTAATGCAGTATTGCAGTGCACACATGCACGAGTATACCAATGTTTCTGTTTTTCTGTTTTCGACTTCAGTATGCTCAGGAGCTGGTGTGATCATATGGAAGTTGCATTTTTCTGTGGGTTGATTCAGTGTAGAAGGCACAGCATTGTTTTTCCTCAGACTCCTATCATTGTGGGGATATTTGAGCAGCTAGTTGTGAGTGTGTGTGAATGTGTAGATGCATTAACTGAATGTGAAAATTCCCTTTTTAAAGATCACCCCTACCCCTTACCCTGTGGCATCCTCCCAGTTTGTAGTAAGTTTGTGCCTTGCACTGTGAGTGAAACCAGTACTGCCCTAAGTGCACTTCCTCATCAGAATGCCATTGGTCTACATTTCCAAAGTCAAGGTACAATGTCAACACACTTGTGGTGCCCTCAGGATGGTGGAGAGTTAAGGTGTGTCCAACTCAGTTCTGGTTAATGACAAATTAGCAGTGGGTGTGGTGGCAGTTTGGTGGCATTCTGTTCAACCCATCCACGTTTTTCCCTTTAAAGCCAGTCAGTTGAGACCATAGTGAAATGGCAGTTACATGGTGTTGGATGGTGATGTGCGATTGCTTGGTTTTGTGAGAATCTGTCAATGCTGCCAGGTAAGAAAGTGTTAAAATTGTTTGGGGAGAAGAAGAGTAGCCTCACTCTCATTTATGGCACTACAAAAAACCTTTTTGGCCAAATGTGTGTTGGGTATTAATTTGAATTTGACATTCGGTCACCGCTGAAGTTCAACATAATACTTTCAAGACCTGAACTGAATGCAAGTTGCATTTCACATACAGCTGAACCTCAAAGTTTTCTGCCTTAAATTCAAGATAAGGTGAAATGGACAACAAACATTCCTGTGTGATGGAGATTTGCTTCTTGATGTGGGCATATTCATAATGTCACCAAAGTAGCGTGTAGCGGCAAAATCTGAGTTAAGAGGTGGTCTTGGTGGAGGAGATGCAATTGAACTACCTGACATCAAATAGTACAGTTGCCAGTTCTTACACAAGCCTTATTGAGCAGCTGTATCTGTATATTGTATGCGCAGATTGTATGTGTCGATGAAAATATATTAACTGGATGTAATATGTAGCCAGCATTACCTGTATATTTAAGTTCAGTATGTTATCTGGATATGTGAAGCGTAATCCTGTGTTTGTAGTTGGAGTGTTTGTTTTTAAGTTCCTCTGAGTTTTGATTGACAGGTTCATTGGTAAAAAGGATGAACTGTGCCTCTCTATGTCTTGTGAATTTCCCAGCTCCCTACAGCGGGAGTGAAGGAGCGGCATGTTTCCTCTGATCATGTGCAGATGAAGGCTTCCAGTCTGGACTTTGATGTCCCCATTGATGAGCTTTTATAAAACTTTAATCTTCTATCAGGTCATTCATACAGCTACACGGGGGGTCCGTTTACAAGGGAGGTAAAATCAACTCGAATGTTAATGGTTACGGATCTGCTCCTGGTGACAGGATCACTATATATAAAAATGTATGCGTGTTTCCATGGGCACATTTGCATAATTGTCTGTGGGAATGTGTGTGAATGTGTAGATATTGCAGTGAGTGAGAATCGTCACTTTTTTGTAGAATGACAATCATGTCAAGTAATTTGTCATTTGCCTCTAGAGGTATTTGTCTCAAGAGTCTTAAACTGTCCATCATCGTGTTAAAATCTCACTTGAGGAATGAGGGGCTGTCAGAAATTCAGATACTGACTTTCACGTCTTACATTGCTAAGACTTTATTTTTATATCAAAAATTGGTCAGCATCTATTTTACACAGAGGGTTGTCGTTTGCTTTTTCTTTGTCTGCTAATTAGGTTGGTAGTTTGTCCAACAGAGAGGATTGTGGAAGATCTAGTTTGAAAACGTACTTTTTGCACTTTGATTTAGTTATATTGTTAGAATTCACACTGATGCATTGATGGAGCTGACTATTCATCACACTTTAATCATATATAGTAACCACTGTATTTATAATATATATTATGACAAGCAAATCATGCCATCTGACCACAGATTGCCTATACTACTTTATAAAATTCAGCAGGTATTGGGAAGTTTTTTATTTTTTGCAAATTGTTTCCATCTTATGTCTCAAATGAAAAGTAAAATGAAGTAAAATAAACTCTTCAGCCTTCAATGAAGAGGTCAAGTCCAGTGCAGGTAAATTTAATGGGGGCCTTGTGGCAATGGCGCATGGTTTAAGCAGTTATGCTTTTATAACGGTCTGTACTTACTGAGCGATAAACAGCAACGCAGCCTGAAAACAAAGCTTGCTATTTTACACGATACATTTTAAACTGCTTTAATGTATTCCTGGGATCCCCATAAGCATTTTCAAGTGATACATTTTTAAATATTTACATTTTTTACTGTGCAGCAGGCCTTGAATTTTTCCAAGGCTTCGCAGCCAAAGCAAGGCCTCAGGGGAGGCTTCTCCACTGACAAATTAATACCTCTGGGAGCAGAGCTGAATGGTGGCAATAAACTCATTTGTTCCCTCAATAATGAAGAATGACTTTTTTTCCCTTTGCCACATCTGTGACTGTTACCATGGTGACCCGGCCTTACCTCGTCGCTAGTGGATCCCCCCACCCCCACCCCCTGCTCTCATGGAGTTGCCGCACGTTTGATGTTGTCGGAATTGTTCTTCAGCCACACGCTGATGTAGACACACATGTCCACACAGACACACACACACACACACACGCATATACACAGACACACACACAAACACACACACATGCACAAACACATACACACAAACACACACACACACGCACAAACACACACACACACACAAAGGGTGGCAGCACCACTGTTCTGTAAAGCTGTTCACTGATCACACAATTAAACCCGCCCACTTTTTAAAAAATTGTTACAAAAGTCCCGCCCACACTAACACAGAAACGGGGGGACTCGAGGTTCTTCTTTCTTGTAGCTGGCACCTCTGTGAAACTAGCATTATGAACTCGACCAAAACTTTGTGATACCTGCCTTGCTTTTCACACAGTAATCCTATGATTTCATGACTTCCAGGTCAAGTGCCTGGTCAAAGACCCTGTGTTTTTTTTATGGTGGAATTTACTATCCCTGCATGCTGGCTTTTAGCCCTCTCAATAGATTCAATGTTTGGTATGAAGGGGGGACCAAAATAGGAAGTACTGGGACAAGCAAATATACTTAGCCTTTAAGGGGAATTTTTTTTTTTCTTTAAGGGAATCTTAATTTTATATTTTAAAATCTAAAGAAAAAATTTCAAAATACATGTTTAATTGTCACCAATAAAAATGGCATACTCTAAGAGAAAGATGTCGTGAAGTTAGTTTTGAATCAATTTCGTATGCCCAGGGACTAAGGAATATACAGTGTTACTCTTTGTGATGAAAAAAAAATCTTTGTGATTTTTTCCATGACAATTATATCTAACAAAATACCTCTTTCTTTTTATCTATATTTATGTTTTAATGAGTACTATCATACATGTGTTAAGGGGTATACATGTTTTATTGTGTTCTTGGTTAATACCTGCTCTCCATTGGTATTAAAATCCACACACACAATTACCTTTCCCCTACTTGCTTCCAGGCTTGGCAAATCACATTAGACATGCTAAAGTAATCTATTTGCATTATCTCCTCCCACTATTTTGTTCACAAACATAGGGACACCCATATTTGCATATTCATTCAAGCTAACCCACAACAATGAATAATCCATGTATTTCAATTTTAAGACAGAAAATCCTCAGGGCACAATGTCTGTTGTAGATGTTTTCTTAGGTGTGATTTTTTGAATGTGATTTTAGATACACAAACCTCTTGTAAATCAGGTCCTAATTGTGTTGATTGAATCTAGCCAACATTTTTTTTCCATAAAATTATGCTTACATTACAATTTACTTGCATATTGTAAACCAGTGGTCCCCAACCAATGGGTGGCAATTGACAGGTCAATCTCAGACTTGCAAAGTCTCTGAAAAAGATCTTGATGTGAACAGAGAGAAAAATTGTGGTTATATATGTATGTATGTATGTATGTATGTATGTATGTATGTATGTATGTATGTATGTATGTATGTGGTTGTATGTATTGTACGGGTCGCTCCCTACAGCCAATACAGTCCACTGTAGAATTTTAAAATCTACTGGTGTGCACAACAAACAAGACAAGAGCATTTGCCTTATTAGCCGTTGAAGCATAGCTTTCAGTAAACTGGGGTATTTGGAATGCCATCATAAGACAATACATGGCAAATCTGAGGATAGCTTCCCATTAAATAGCAAAATTCACATGAAGAAATGGAGGAATTAAAGGCACTTTTGAGAGCCCAACAGTCATTTTTTTTCTAAATCTGTCGCAGATGGGAAAGCTAGCAGAGACCTCTTTTCGGATTAGCTATCTACTGGCTAAACATAGGAAGCCTTTCACGGATGGTGAATTTCTCGATGGCGGTAGCTGCGGACACTTTAAAAACAAAGACGAAATCACAACAGCCATCAAGAACACGCCACTTGGCAATACTACCGTGGCAAGAAGGGTGGAGTCCCTTTCTGAGAACATGGTTCAGCAAATTCACCAAGATCTTGCAGAGTGTGAATGTTTCTCCTTGCAGTTTGACAAATCATTGGACATAACTGACACTGTGCAATGAATTGGTTTCGTTCACATGGCATTCAAAGATTCAACAACAAAGGAAGACTTTCTAACCCTCCTGCCACTCAAATCCAGGACAACTGACCATGACAGTGAGTTAAAAAGGTATGTTAGAGAGAAAAACATTCCAATCAAAAAACTTGTTTCAGTCACTACTGATGGCATACCCGCTATGCAATGTGCCCATTCTGGCTTTATTACACTGTGTAGAGATGACTCAGAATTCCCTCCTTTTGTAAAGCACCATTGTGTTATCCACCAACAACCACTCGCTAGCAGAGTCATTGACTTCTCCCATGTAATGTCAATCATTGTCAAGCTCTATCCGTGCCAAAGTACTGCAACACCAGCTGTTCAAAGCATTACTCAACGAGCTTGACGCTGTGTATGGTGACCTAATTCTGCATACAGATGTAAGATGGTTGAGTAGAGGTAAAGTTCTTCAGAGATTTTTAGACCTCCTCCCTGAAATAGATACTTTTCTAAAGTGAGGAAATGAGGTGTATAGCAAGCTGGCAAATGATGCTTGGTTGGTTGACCCGGCCTTTCTTATAGACATAATGTCCAAATTGAATGAGTTAAATGTGGAACTGCAGGGGAGGGACAGAGACATGTCTCATATGATCAGTGCAATCAATGCATTAAAGTCTAAACTGGCCCTGTGTTCATCCCAGCTGAAAAACAACATTCCAAACAAACATTTTTCCAGATCTGGAGAAAGTTCAGCAACAGATCAAACAGAAGGGACTCCATCCCAAACAATTCTGTGAGCAGCTAAATAAATTGGAACATGAATTTAATTGACATTTTCAGAAGGTGGACAAGATGCAAGATATAATCATCTTTATCTCAAATCCTTTTCTTCAAATGGACATTGGAGAATTGACAGCAACATTTCAGCAGGTGTCTGAGCACAGCAGTGGACTTGACATGGATATCATCACCATGCAGTGATATTGAACTGAAAGTTTGGGCAAAGGACAAAGACTTTTGGGGGATTGTAAGCAGAGATAAGTACCCTCTTCTGACAACAACTGCGCTGAATGTAAAAGCCTACTTAGGTTCTACATACCTGTGTGAGATGGCTTTTTCCCAAATGAAAATAATCAAGAACAAGTATTGCACACAGCTCACAGATGCCCATCTGTTAGACTGTCTGTGATTGGCAATGTCAAATTATGACCCGGACTTTAATGCACTCACAGACTCTGTGCAAGCACAGGTATCACACTAAGAATAGGTGAGTATGTATGTGTGTGTGTATGTGTATGTGCGTGGATGTGTTTATTTATGTATGTGTTTAGAATAGTAGATCTTGAATGGGTATGGATTTCAAAAGTAGACCTG
This sequence comes from Albula goreensis, assembly GCA_022829145.1. Lineage (NCBI taxonomy): Eukaryota > Metazoa > Chordata > Actinopteri > Albuliformes > Albulidae > Albula > Albula goreensis. The sequence continues at coordinate 16,838,970 of CM040764.1, read as the reverse complement.
GGACCAAAAAAGGTTGGGGACCACAGTCACACTTATACAGCTGGATTTTTACTGAAACTTCTCAGGCTAAGTACCTCACACATGGGTGCAACAGCAGCGCTGGTCTTGGATTTGATTTGATGGTGTACTGGTTTGCAAATCCAGCTTCTTTACATCTGTTATCATGCTGTTAACCTTATATTGTTTATACTTTGCAGTATTTGTAACCCTACTGGACATCCACTAATGGACATCCATAAATGCAAATAAGCACAAAATGTTAAAATGTTAATAATGTTTATCACACATTATTGTGAACCTCATACATGCACGCACACACGTACACACAAAAATGCAGATACCGGACATTAAGGCAAATTAAAACTGAATTTAAGCTCCAAATTATGATGTCAACATCAAAAAACTAGCCTGGGCCATCTTGGGCAATTAATATTTTTTATTTTAATGGAAGTAGCAGACAAGCAGGAGGTGGTTGTATGAAGCAAGGTTTAAAATAGCCTCCAAGTGCACCCTGTTAAAAATCAAAACCAAAAGAGGGCCAGGGGTCGCTTTTCTTTATATAGCTACATTCTTTCTTAACCAAATTGAAATAAATAATTTATGTGCTCTGGTAGTATTTCACCTTTACGTATCCACTGATTTGAAAAACTGTTTTGGTAATGCACTCAACAGGAAATATAGGGCTCTATTTCTATTTCAGTAAGCCTGAGCCTGTATTGTAGTGAGGCAAATCTGTTCAAATCACTGCGACATAACAGAAAAAAAATACCATGGAGATTCATACATAAAATATGTGTAACTAATGCAATAATGCCAGAAGGGATCTGAGGCCATCCACATTGAAACCAACAGGCACCTTTGCCTCCAACAATTGTAATATTGCCTTTGTACTGCTGATATTCATATGAGCTAATTCAGGAAGGTTGCATTTTATTTTGAATAATAAGGTATGCACATAGATTCTTGTTGATCCCTAATTTGCATGATTACTGATGAAGTGCGAGTCAGATTTTTATTCTTATTGAATTTGTGCTACAGGCCTCCCCGAACTCTTAATCCAATTGGACACTGTGAACAAATGTTTGGTCTTCTGAGGTGGAGACAATAAAAACAATTATATGGAAATGGTTTTGCTCTTGCTCAGTTGAGTTTATGAAGAAAGGATATAGGGAAAGCCACTATGCTTCATCTCTGGTTTGTCTCAAATGTTGATGGTTCTTTTGAACAATAGCTGTGGAAATGCCCAGTTTATGTCTGTTAAAATCTATATCTTATAACTTTGTCTACAGTTAAAAACTATTACTGACTTAAAGTTCAGCTTGTTCATTTGTAGCCATTGTTTACTTTAAAGAAGATTTCATATTTACAAATTCAAAATTAGAGCTACAAACCACACCACAAAATGAGATCATTGCTTTTATTTTTTAAAATGTAAAATGCACTCACATCATGAATGAACCAGAATTACATGCACCACACATGTTGATAACCACATTCCCCTTTACCACAGATAGAGAGACTTGCAGGGGAATTACACCAGAATGAGTAGTGCCTGAAGATGAACACTTCTTATGAGATTTATGAATTTTCATTTTGAATAAGCGGGATTAATGTGAGCCATTTAGCAGTGTAGCATCATAGGGGCTTCTGTTATCAGCTCTCAGGCTTTAAAGGGATTTTTTTCTGTTTCCTCCCCATTTCAGAGGACAAAGTTGAACAAGATTAGATGTTTTAGAGAGAGAATCTAACGCAGTTCAGCACCAGCCACACTTAACTGACTTAGGATAATCTGCTTAATTAAACCATCTGGATAAAAAAAGAGGAGGGAAAGTGGCAGTTGTAGGAGCTCATTCATGGCAGTACGCCGCTCAGTAAACACTGTTAGCTGACTGGGCATTAAAGCACTCTGCCGCATATTCGCCTCCGTATTAAAGAGGCATGAAACTGCGCCTGGGGGGGATGAGGGAAAAGGGGGATTGTGAGCAAATTATTGAGCTTTAATGTAATTAATTTAGTCTTATCCCTCTGTAAGAAATGACACAACTAAATGCTTAAGCTACTTGTAGTTGTGGTGGTGGCAAAATATGTGTATGCCGTGCTGAAGCTTGTGCTGCTGTTCTTGAGACGGGAAACAAAATGGCTGGAAGTATGCAACCAGGCCTAGGTCCAAGGTGGGTGGTGGTGAGGGGACGCCTGTTCTTCCAAAACGCACCCTCTGGGAAGCATGATTAGTGAATGACACACATGGCGCTCTCATCAGTCCTCTCTCTCCCAAATCCAGTTAATCACCTTCAGCACACTCCCAATGCCCTCCAGCCCTGCCCTCCATTGTGATTGGGGAATTGAAATGTGGTTAACAGTTGTCTGACCTCTGACCCTGCAGAGTGAAAAAATGGCATGCTTGACCAGTGAAGCATAATGATTCTAATCGATCAGTGATAACTTGACAGAAGTTAAAGCATGATAGCATTTCAGTGGTTGCCACATGGATTTTCAGGGATGGGGAGGAGAAGTAACCCATACTTTATAAATAAAGATCTGCAAAATATAATTAAATCCAAGTATCTGTTTGGTATGAAGTGTGAATGCAAAAAAACATAAGATGTTGATGCTAATAATACTCTGTTTTATGAACAAGTGGACCTATTAGCCATACAATGTGGAACAGATCTCATACATTCAAGTCACATTTGTCTCAGGAGGCATTCTTTGCTAAACCACTCATTTTATTTGATAGCTTAATATCTGTGATTAGAAACCTCTATTACAACATGCAGAATAATGAGGGGCAAGTCTATCTTTGCCTGGCAGTGATCCCTCAGACGTGATTCTTTTACTTTGATGCCAGCATGAGTAGGGAGAACGTTTGTTCAATCGTTTCAGTCAACAAATTCATCCTAAATTGTCACACGAAAACCTGAAGCAACCATTAATAAGTTGTCATAACCGAACCTCACTAAGTGGAAAGATTATGTTTCAGCATTACATGAAGATGCGTATGAGTCTTAATCCCAGACATCCTGGCTCCTCCTAAGTGTATTCTTTGGATAAATGTACCACCCAGTGCACACAAGGTCAGAAGGTAACCACAATGCGAAGACAGACTACACCACCCTTGTCCATAATAGCCAGCACCAGAGGCTGGTGCACAAAAATATAAAACATTTCCTTTACTTTTACTTGAAAAACCAGTGGAGTCCTGCTGAACCTTTCATACTGATCGGTACATTCTGGGTGATATGGTGTGGTTAGACTCTTCTCAGTTCCATGTAATTAGTAGAACCTCTCCCTCCAAGTCTCCCTCAAAGTTTCTGCTTTGGTTACTGGGGATAAGCTTTGGGACTCTGAGTGTAGAATCATCTCTCTATCAGTATCGTAGCTGCTTCGATTGTCCTGCGAGACTGCTGTGTTTGGGTACCTTTGGATTTTGTTGATTGTAATTGCGTAATGGGAGAAGTGCTGATACTGGGAGCAGGTACTGGGAGAAGTGCTGATACTGGGAGCAGGTACTGAGAGAGGTGCTGATACTGAGAGCAGGTACTGGGAGAAGTGCTGATACTGGGAGCAGGTACTGAGAGAAGTGCTGATACTGGGAGCAGGTACTGGGAGAAGTGCTGATACTGGGAGCAGGTACTGAGAGAAGTGCTGATACTGGGAGCAGGTACTGGGAGAAGTGCTGATACTGGGAGCAGGTACTGGGAGAAGTGCTGATACTGGGAGCAGGTACTGGGAGGAGTTTCTCCTCAGTTGGTTTCTCGATCTTCCTCTCCCAGTGAGGGGTGAAATCTTTGCTTTTGGTGACAGGAACCTCAGGCCTTTGAAGGAAGTTCACAATGTCTTCTGGGATTTCGACATCTAGACCCATATCTAATTCTAGTCACGAATTGCAGTGGTCCCGAACAGCACTGCCCTCCATTTCCCTCCCTTTCCTCATACATAATATCTCAAATATTGATGCTGTGGTTATAAAGTTTATATCTGCAATTTCTGCCCTCCCAATACTCCCCATCTTGTTCTCCCTCAGGTGGAGGCAACTGAATGGAGCTGAAATAAGGCTGTGTTCACACTGCATCCTTCTTTTTTACTCTCAAACTCGAGGTGCAGACGTGCGCGCCCGTTTACACAGAGAGCAAGAACGCTTTGGGGGCATGGAGTGACATGTTCATCTTGTTGCTACGCAACTCAAAGTTGGGCTATAATCTAGCAAGTTAAGATGGCTTACACCTGCATAGACCATCTAGTTAATTTTATTATTTCAAATATTTATTGGTTTATTTTTAATCACCTTAGCTAGACTGTCTATTTTGACAGCTATTTAGTACACCTAAATGACCTCGATGTCATCTGACATGGAGAAGTTGAAGCTGGTCTGCCTTTTCTTTAATGTGTGGCTTCAGAAAGTTTAGAATTGGCATGTACTTCCACCTTTTTTTTTCAGTGCCACCTGCCCCACTCCTCGTCATGTCTTTCTCCTTTCTTCTCTCCCTGTTGTATTTGTCTCTTAAGTATTTCCAATTCCTGTGGCAGTCCTCCTCTGTCATTGACAAATATGCAAAAATGCTAACCACACCTTTAACATCAAGCTAACACCAAGCTAACTATCTACAAGCTTGCTAGTGATAGCTAGATAGGTAACCTTAGTGTTACCCACCGGAAACCTGCACTACACTGCTCACTTCCCTCCAGGCAATATTATTTTTATATCTAAATTGTTGTCTAAATCAAATAAACATGGATTTTCAGATACTGCCAAAATAACTTTTTTCTACATAGTGGATAAAGTTTTTTGTTGGCAGTTAACAGCTGACAGTTGTTCACCTTCTCCTCAGCACTAGACTTCGGACATCTTCTCCTCAGCATCAGACTCCTCACAGTTGATTTGATTGGTCAGTTGACCAGAAGGTTACAGTGATGTAACGCACCCCATGGCTAAAGTTAAAACTTTTTCAACCTGAGAGTGCCTCGAAAAAAGGCAGCATCAAAAATGCGAGGCATGTAGTCTGGAGGAGACACGCACCTGTTGCAGGAAAACCATTGAAAACAATGGGAAAAAAGGCACATCTGACATTTTTAAAAATGTGTGCAGTGTACAGCCTAAGTCGTAGTTAGTTTAGAGCAAGTAAAATCCCTAGGATGGTTCTTTGTTCACTAGTTTGATTCACATAGCAATAACAGAGTCACCTGACAGCCTCAATGGTTCTCCCCTTGGCTACTCGGAACTGCAATCTGTACAATGAAAACATGCATCACTAGTGTCCTCAATGTTATACCAGGTCCCACTGCATAACCTCTTACATAAATAATGTGATATCATGTACAGAAAAGTTGCAAGCAGTATTGTGTCACATTTTTCTGCCAAATTTGTTTTTGAAAAGTATTTCAAACGGTGTGGCAGGATCAGCGAACCGCTAAACAAACCAATCACACAACACCTGTGAATAAAATGCATGCATTACCAAATGCTGACAGAATTAAGGCAAATGAGTTTTGGCCAGTTCACCAAATACCAAAATGAATGCTATGCTTTAAAGTATGGCATTTATGCTGAAAAACAGGTGGAAATTATTATTTATTTTTTATTTTGGTTGGTTGGTTGGTTGGTTGATTGATTGAATCCACCTCTTTGCTTGGGCGCAATCATTGTCATAGACGGCATTGAAAATATCCTGCATTTTTATCCATGTCATTTTTTTCTGCCGTGTATTTATAACATGTTCATTTGTTGTATAGCATTTGTAAAATCACCCAAAAATCACCCAAAAACTCACATTAAAAACACACAAAAAACAATCATCCACTCATCGTTTTCAGCATGTCCATGGCCCAAATTAAAGTTTCAAATATGAACCATTGTTCCAACTAAGATAATCATTGACATTTTCACTTGATATTTTAAGTTGCATTTTTTATTCTACAAAGGATTAATTCTAATCCAACATCCAGGGACCCTATTATAACTAATTAGACAAAATGCTTAGTGTTGGGAATTGCCAGCATAATTTAAGCAGCTTATTAATATGCAGTCTCTGGAAAGATTTGATTTTTTAATTAGAGGAGGCTGCATTTGCAGAAATAAAGTGTTTCAAAATGGACATTTATGAACCATGACTCCACTATCTGATAATTATGAAAGGCAATTTAGAATATTTAACTAATTTCAGAAAAGCTTTGATTTTTTCATTTTATAACAAATAATGTACATCAAGTCTCATTATAGCAATTACTTCAGATGCATGCAACACTTCTCAGAGATGAAGTCATAAACATGGCCATATTTCTCCATTTTCTATTGCTTTTTCTTTAATTTTTTAAAGATTTATTTAAAAAAAAACCTGACATCAGCTGACTATAAGTGGAGATGCACACTGAATAGAAACACATTGACATGATGGTGAAATCTTATTTTAATGATTGCAATAAATCTGCATAAGAAAATGTCTTATATATATATATATATTAAATGCATAATATACCCAACAGCCCAAATCTACAGCTTCCAACTCTTCATTAATAGCATATTTTGCACTAACAACCTTTAGAAGGAAATAAATGTTAAAAAAAAAAAAACTGAACAAATGTGGGAGGGAAATTGATACATGTGCTTGACTGATGACGGCTGTATGTGTGCCAGTTTTGTTCTGTGACCTTACTTCTCAGCCTTGTACATCTCGATTCAATTTATTTCATTCCTGCAAGCCTCAATGCTCTGCCTTCCTGCCCCCTGAGCTGAAGCTCTGTACCACCTCAGAAGTTAAATCCTAAATACCTGCATCTGGAAGTCTATTCATTTCATTGCTGAAAATCTGCTGTTTACAAAAATGGTATCATTATGAAAATCTACATGATAGCATGGCTGGCTAAGGTGGGGGAGGCTTTGGTCTCTCCTTTTAAGGAAATAAAATTCTTGGGTATTTTGACTTCTTAAATGGCATGTTTCCCTGCAAAAAAACGGAAAGTAGGCCCAAGGCGATAATGATTTTCTTCCTGTACTCCAGGTACAACAGAGGTCAGGCTGTCGTGCTTCCATGCAGTTCAAGCGTTCATTTACAATTGGTAAACGTTCACCACATTGCAAATGATGCTGGTGACTCTTACAGTGGGATGGCTTGCTCTGTACAAAAAAGCAAACAAAAACAAAAACTTGTCTGGGATCAAGGACAGAGAAATGTGCTCCACAGTGGGTATACAGTGGGATTGCAATGTGCTGGTCATATGTAGAAAAAAGACCTGACTATTGTATGAAGGTATTTTCATGTGTTGTGCGGTAAAGTGTTACGTTTTGTCCAATGGCATAATGAGTTAGTATTGGGTTCAGGTCTGAGGTCTTTCTACCTTCAAACCTGTCTCAGATTTGTTGGGTTAACAGATTACTTTCTCATCTTGGACATTCAATCGTTTAGTAAACCATTTATGTATTGCTATCAACTTGTGGGTATCACTACATTTTCCACAGCTACCAGCATGGCTAACTTTAACCAAGTATCACAAGCTAACATAAGCTAGATGTGTCATTCTTGGAAGTCTTAAAAATGCAGCAGTGAAATGCAGAATCTATCCAGCATTGCAGGTACTTTTTTCCTCTCAAAACTAGGCTTACATTTTCCGAATGTATTTGGCATTCTCTACCAGACCACATCCTCCTCTACTGCACACCTAAATTTACAGAAACTTCATAATCTGGACAACCTTTCTGTTGCAGCACTAGGTGCAAACTTTTATTGTGCCAAATTGACCCTTGTCTAGTCAGAGCTGGAGCCGTGTGCCTGATAATGCCTTCTGCAGAGAGACTTTCATCTCATTTTTGATATGCCCAAATAACAGCAGTGCCAGTGTGTCCCCAGGGAACAGCTAGGCATTGCAGGCACCTGTCAAAAACCGAAAAAAAGAATAGAAAATAAATAGAATTCACTTATGTTGCACGTTGGTCTGGGGAGATTTTGGGCGACACATGGGTGAAGTGTGCTCGGAATCTTAAGGATAAGGCCTGAGTGAGTGAAGTCAGCAGATTTCGACACGTTTGAGGCAAACTGAGGACACCTAGCAATCACCTCCAGTAACCCTCACAGACAGCACATAGACAGCATGCGTGAGATTCCTCTAAACTGCCTGAGGTCCATTATTTTCCCCATCACCTATTAGGTCAGTATGTCTGGTTCTTGCGTTTGGTTGGCTTAAACAGATGGGGTCATGAGGACTGGCCTGTAGCCCAGATTCTCTTCTCAATTGGTTTTGCGGTCGTGGACCGGATCACAGCACACAGTTTCACCCTGAGGTTCAAAGCCAGCATTCTCTTAGGAAATGTCGTCATAAATACGTTCTTTACATCTTTTCATGGTCGTCAGAAGAGTTATTCTTCCATCAATATGGCTTTTTGGCATTCCTTGGCGCGCAGGAACAAGTACGAATAAACCAGTTTGATATTTCTGGAAACATGATCTAGTAATATTACTCAGATTTTAAAATTCCCTTCAATTGCATCTTAAAGATTATATTTAATTAAATATAAAGTAAAAAAAAATAGTGCCTCACAGCAACCACACCGAACATTTGAGAGGGTAATATTGAAATATGTAAAGTGAGCTCTGTTGGTTATTAGCACAGATTATATATATCCTAACGATGAACTCTCTCAAGGCTTTCCACCTACATAGGCTATTTTTTCACTGTTCTGAATGTCATAGATTTTTTCATTAGAGAACAGCATCAGATTCAAGAAGGTAAATCCAGTTAATAAATTACCTTCAACATATGAAAAAAATATTTTGTATGATTTTATTTCAATTATTAAAGAGTACATACTTTTGCACTCATTTCAAAAGATGCCAGCACAAAATTCACTGATAGAGCAAAACTGGTTTCTCTTTGTCTTTCACCAACACCTGGGAATTGCAAATGTACAGAAACAATTCCCTTTACAGTACGACGCTGAGCTAATACAGCAATATGCAACCATCCATTATAATTAACATTGCTGCTGTGTTTAATATAGACATATTGCACCTACTGGCTTGCACAGACATGGATCTGAATTACATTATATTTTCCTCGGTATATGGAATATTATTACGGCCCAGTTTCTAACAAAGTGCAGTGTGCAATTTCATTTCAGCATAAAGCAATCAGTATATTTTATCAATAACGGTTATTAGACATTATAGAATATTATGATATGTCATGTCTAAATCTCACAAAATAAACAAAACTAAAAATAAATGTCAATTTCATGACTACATGTCCACCTGGGATTGTCTCTGTTCTTATTGCTTAAGTCTGCTGTCAACCAAATCGGGAAAATTTCGTTTTGAAAGTGACATAATGAAATACCCAGAAAAGGCAGTGTTTTCAGCTCGTACGTCTCCTTGTCTGTCCAGTTTATTGTTTGGTTGAGAGATCTAAAGGTCACCTTGAATAAAAGGCCAGGCAGATCTCACCCTTGTGGGATTCATTTCATGGTTCTGCCCTGCTCGTGAGATGCAGGAGGCTGGGTGGGTGTGTAGATTCGGATAGCATAACAGCTACAGTTTCTAGTATTTCTTGTTTCAGTCTCTTGATTCCACGGAGCAACGAGTTGACCACTCTTCAGTACAATGTCCTGACACATATCAACACAAACAAAAGTCTGTCTGTCAGGTCCATTTATGTTCATTGACCCCCATTAATCCCATTCTCCATGCTACGCAAGTCATCAGGCTGAAAACAGAGGTCATTTCTAAATTACCTGTAAAATGCTAATAAAGTGAGTTTTGAAAATGCAATTTCCAAGGATATTCTCCCAGGTACAGTAGCAAGATGGACATCTGCAGTTAAGAGTTAATATCCTGCTCCAGACAATGGCTTCCCATTTAGTGACATTATGCAACACCAAACATGGTCCCTCTTGGTCGTTAATTTCACACCTAATAAAATTCAGCAAAAACAAGCACTTAAGAAATAAAACCAAGACAAAACAAACAGGCATACAAATAAGACATTGCTTAACTTTTGATCGCATGCAAAAAAAAATATCCTAGTAAGTGCTTTTAATTAAGATGGTGTAGGCCTCGAGGTTAATGTTTTGGAAATAATGAGTAAAACAATTTTTGAAAAGTAAAGAAAATTCCAGCAAAAGGAGTCTCAGTACTCCTGTATAACACATAAACGTTAGAATGTGTTGTTAACAGTTGGACTTGAGCAGAATACGGAGGACCGTGTAAATATTTCAGAATGTAACCTTATACCCAGCTGTTAAAAAGTCAGTTTCCTATTTGATATTTCTTTGTAAATTAGTGTGTTATAAATGAACTGTGGCCAGACAATGAAATGCCAGATGGAGGAGCTGAGCAGACGCAAGGTGAATAAAAACAGCCAAAGTATTTATAGTCGGGAAGGAGAAGTAATTAACAGCAAGACGTGACACCACAATTCAGCTTTTGATGAAGCACTAGCTAAAAACACTGAAAATCTGAAGCATGCGAGGAAGCACAAAAACATACTGATCCAAACAGAGGCCATTGTTTCAGACCCATGCAGCTGGTTCATGCTTGTCATGCAAATTACACAGAGACATCGAAGTTATTTGAGGTGGGTGCTGATCTCGGATCTTCTAATGGCAAACACAATTAACGGTCAGTTCACCGAGGCAAGCTGACAAGAGCATCAATTATCGTCGTGCAATTACTAATTTCATGCTCTTCAAAGTGTAAAGGAATGCCATGTCCATATTCATTTCCCAGAAGGGAAATCCAGACACGCTAAAGGTAGAACAGGATAAACCTTACATTGAAATTAACCTCATCAGTCCTTGCCATTGCAAAACAGTGCAGGATAGGTAATGTTTTTTTCTTTTTTCCTTTTTTTTTTTATAAAAAGGCAATAATACAACCCTGCTATTGCTGTATGTTTAATCAGCTGTACTGTTGTACCATGTTTGTGTCAGGATATACAAATAATCTCCCATGCATCCAATACAGCTCATTAATTATTTCCCATTTATTAACTGAAATACTAGTTAGGGCGTGCGTTACTTGCCCTATCTTTACCCTAATGAGAACATTGACAAACCATTTTGGATCCCCATTTCCCCTTCTGCAACGGTTACCCTCCCAACTTAAACATCCAATGTCCAACCCTTGAATGTGACACCAGGAATCGTGTCCTAAAATGAGCTGGAAGAAAGGGAAGATGCCACAGCTCTGTGTGATGTCACAGCTTACCAACCACTGGACAGTCCGAGATGGACTTCCAGGTCATTTTGAGCCAGTCAAAACTAATTGGTCTGACTGGATATTGGGTCACACTCATGGAAATGGAAGAGAAAGGGTGAGAGAGAAGCTCTCAATTAAATGAAAATACTGTGTTAGGTTATGGCTGGTACAGAAAGTATATATTTTTAAAATTAAAACTCATTGTGAATATAATGCCTCATAATATAAATTCAAAAATTACCGCCTGCCAAACACTTACCAGATAAATAATTTTAACATTAATTATGCATTCATTCCTGGCTAATGAATCTTTCAGAAATTCTGGAAAACAGAGAAATGTAAGGTGTGTATAAGAAAAATGATACAGTAAACAGCCTGTCTGTTTAAAATTGCATCAGGATTTTGATAATTTGCCACACAAAATTTTCAGTCTCATGTAACCACTTTTTAGATACATTTAATATTTTACTTAAATTCTTGAAAAAACTGCATGATTTAATTAAATGTAAAAAAAAATGGCCTGACATTTTAATATTGTGGAATACATTTCTGCCACAAGGCATTGATTTATTCAAATAATAACGAAAAGAACCAGGGATCAAATTCATCATGTTTTCTTTCTTGCGCAAAGCCCCACTTACAACCCAGTATTGACCTTCTCCTCTCAAGTGGAAAATGTACACGGAGAAACAAATCAATTTCGGACCCTCAGCTTAAGGCGACCCTAATAGTGTTTGACAGAGTCCAATCCACTGTTTCCAGAATGCTTAAATACAAGAGGTAGGAAAGGCTGCCCGTGTTGGACCCACAGCTGCCTGCACACCTCCACTGTGCACAGCATAGAGTGCATAGTGCTCATGTATTCAAAGGGAAGCCATTTTTTCCTCCCTGCACTACGGAGGAAATCAATTATTAATATCATTATTAATATGTAGCAGGTGTAGATGTTGGCTCCGGCTGAGCTGAGGTAAATCTCAGGATGGAATGATAACAGTATTTTCAGATACTGAGGAAAGAGGGAATTGTAGAATGAAGTCCAATTTCAATATAATTTCCACACCTGCCTGGCTCTAAAAATGCCATATTTTGCAGAGCTATAGAATGAAGGCTAAAGACTCCTACGCCTGCAGTGGTTGTATGGGCTATATAGCTGTGTTCAATAAAACTCTCCTTCATAAATGTATGTCTAATGCTTGGGGAAGCTAGGTTGTCTTTACCATTATTCCTTGGTAATTTTTTTTCACTTTTAGAATACAGTTCAATGCATTGGCATAAAAGGTTAGTGTGACATATTATCATTGCCATTGTGGTTCCCTGAAATTGCAGTTGCACTAAAAATATATTGTTTCTCACCACAAGAACAGTTGTGTAAGCTCTTCCGTGTGAATTTATTTCCATTTCAGTATTAATAAATCATAAGAATGAACTGCTCATATAACATATTGAAATTAAGTGTTCTTTTTAAGGAAGAAATCATATTTTCAAATCAGAAAAGGAATGAATTAAATAGCATTGTCTTGGAGAGATCAATCAAGGACATGAAAATCCATTCTTTGTGTCTGACAACTACTAATTGGCACTCTTGGTTTAAAACTTACAACACTCCATGAATAATGTAGTGTTGTTAAAAACCATATATCCCTGCCTATGTAATGACAAAGGCACAGCACTTTTAACTACAATTAATGATATTAGTTTACCGCCTGTTTCTTGTCAGCAGTGTCAAATGTTATGCATCCTGGCCAGTGAGATCAATATTGTGTAAAAGAGAGAGGCATCTATCTATACGATCCAATCGATGCCTCTTATAAAGCCCCTATTCAATTCTTAAACAACCTCATTAAAATGAGTGTTTACCTGATGTCAGTATGGCTAGGCAACAAATGGACTCCAATTTCACTGTATACAACCTCTCACACTGAAATGGACTGACATAACAGTGCTGAGGCAGCAGCTGTGTCCATATGGCATTAACCATTGAGTGTCACCATTGCGTGAACAGTTCGCAGTGTGGTTCCTCTGGATTAATGGATGGCTGTATTAAATCTAGATGCGGATGGCATCATTGGCACTGGAGGTGATTACTGCAGTTTTGAACGTTCGTTAGGATAACGCTGTTCTGCTCCAGAGTATCCTTTACCTCAGGTGCTCTTTGAAATTTACACCTTTAAAAACAGTCTTAAAGTACAGGTTGAGCGGAAAAAGGTTGTCTGCTAAGCAAATAAAAGTGCTGGCTACATTTACCAGATATTAAAAATTCTCCTCGCTCAGCTTACCAGAGTTCTGTCATCTGACGTTTTAAAGCCTTTCTTGTTTGCCTGACCTTTTCTTTTTTCGATAAGAGAACAGCAGTGCGAGTGATTCACAAATACCATGGGTATCCCATCTGTGCATCCACGTCCCATCAACAATAGGCCCTGTATCAAAGTGTATCCAAAGATCACACACATCTCCGCAGATGAGAGATCAATTTCTGCTTTCACAGTGTCCAAGTACATAAACTCAGTTCGTCCCGAAGACAACAGTCAAAAAAAAATATAATAGGGAAATCGTATCAATCCTGGAGGTAGTGAGAATGCGAGTGCACATTGCCTTTGTACAGTACTTCATATAGCATAGCTGGTTTGCATGTTGCATTCACCATGAAAAACTCTGCAGTGCAAATAACATTGTAAAGATCACACGTGTCGCTTTCCTTGATTTTTTTATTATTGTTTTTTTTTTTTTTTCAAAAACAGATAAGATGTTCACATTCATGTAACTACAAGGAAAGCAGGAGGGCTTGCCTTTTGCTTGTCTAATCAATAGCTGCACCATACTGTGAAATAAATTACCCTGACCTTCCTTATCTCTTGAAATACAAGCAGAAATAAAATCCAGTTAAAAACCCCTGGGATGCTCGTATGCAAAAAAGTATTGTACATGATTTAACCCTTCCCTCTGTAAAGCTCCAGTCTCACTAGAGAGATTCCACTTAATGCTGTAAGCTGAATAGTTAAACATGAAGATTGCATGGTTAAACATGAGCTGACAATTCTCTAGCTTATGCTCAGTAACCTCACAAAATCAATAAAGGAATTTCCACATATTGATCTGCCGACAGTGATATAAAGCAGCAGCTTTTGGGTCAGCAATATTAAATATAGAATCAGAATATCATTCAGTCTCCCGTATAATTAGATACAGTACAGACCGCTTTCGCTGAAAAACTGACACAGTCCCTGGAGAATAGATCCATTTGGCTGAGTGCTTGAATGATACTACATTTGCATATCACAGTGAGAGAAAAACAGGTGTAGCACAGATCAGGAATTACTTTTCAATGAGTATTTCTTTAAATGCCTAACAATTATGACACTTGTTTCATCAGAACAAAATATATATTTTTTGCTTAATATCTAGGACAACAGAAAGTACTTGCGGTTATATTGCCTAAATTCATTGGTGTCTTTGATTTAAATGTATTTTATTGGTATAAGTAAGTTTTTTCTTAGTTCTGATTGTCAACAGGGTGAAGCCAAATAGTTTTGGTCAAGAAATCTTACCACAAGTCTTCAGTCATAATTTTCTTTAGCTTCTAAGTAAATGATCCACCAGCTTCTCTTAACCTAACAATCTCACACAGAAAAACGTTAACACCTTCAGCTACTACTTCCCATGTGAAATTTCACCTAAAATGACATGCTCCAACCAAAATTCCCATCACAGGAAGTATCATTTGAAAGGACACATCTAGCTAATAACAGCAAAATCCACATTACTCAAAAACCAGAAAGGTGCAGAAATAACAGTGTGCCTTTTACAAATTCAAACCTCCCAAGTGATATTTCAGTTTGCATGAATATGGCATTTTAAGCTGAAGCTGCCTTTTGTCAATTCACATCCCTTCAGGACATAGAGCATATTTAGGAACTGGATAGGGTGGAGGGATTCAGGGAGTGAGGAGGTGAAACCAAGGAATGTAATACTTCTCTCTTTATAAGGTCATATTTATTTTCTAAATTATATGTCCAAAAATAAAGTAAACATCTCAGATCAGGTACACCATCAGATATGACCAGGGATATACTGAGTATACTCTAAACTATTTTATGTAATAGATAAATTGCAAAGAATTACTTTGATAATATATTTGCTTGTGATACATTCAGGTCACAGTTGCAAACTGGGAAATAATCGAAAACACAATTAACATATGTTTTGACAATAACCATGCTTAATGCGAAACAGCTGTTCTATTCGCAAAAGAGATTTGGGTAATTTACTTTATTCTGTGGCCTTTAAACTACAGGCTCCTGTTTTTATTTGAAATTAAGTTTACTTCTCTCTGTAATAAAATGAGTGGTTTATTGCACATAGATTACAGGGAGTAATTTATGATGCTTGTTGGTGTTAATTGTGTTCTATGGGTTAAGCAATTTGGCGCCGGGTTCAGGTGTCATCAGCCCAACCAGTTTTTACAGTACAGCCAAACCCACTGCAGCAAATCAGGATAAAAGCAGGCAGTGCTTCAGTTTTTGTGCCTTGATGGTTGAATGAAAGCCTTTGGATCTCCATAACTTATCAACTCTTATATCAGATGGTTCTTTCCCAAAAACGAAAACATTGTTTCACTATCTACCACCTCCAAATATAAAACCCATATTAACAGCACCAAAGTTTTCATTTGATGCCAGATGTGACCTAACGTGGCACAAAGCAAGATCCGTCTGATAATTCCAACCATGGCTGTGATCAGTGCCCTTCATTTCTGCACTGTCTCCAGTGCAGCATGGGCGACCCGACTGAGCGCCGCTCAGATGCATGTGTTAATCAGAGGCCCCTCGCTGAAAGGGGGACGATCAACGCAGCGTCCAAGAACGCAAATGCATCTTAATCAAATCTGCATCATGAATGAGCCACTCAGAGCTCAGAGGGAGCTGCGAGGCTTGCGCTAAAAGGGATAATTGGACCATAGTCAGGATGGGAAGATTTCTAATGAAAAATATTTTGACAAAAACACTCTAAAGGACCTGGCTCATCCTCCTGGGTGATGGTGCCAGTGCTCATTTTAAGGGAATACTGTATGGATGCCTGCAGATGGGAAAATTATTTATCTAAGTGATTCCATTAAATGGCAAAAAACTTTACACTTTACAGGGAATAAAGTAAAGCTGGGGACTTGGTTTAAATCAACGTTTGTCTTTAGCTTGTAACTTTAAAATAAATGCGAGTCCAGTTTAGTCCAGAAATACGTACACTGTTTGGAAAGTGAATTTTGGTGATATCTGAACTGGCCAATTGTAGTGGTGTACACAACATGTACATATTTTGTTTAACTGTGAGTCAAAGTTAATGAATGTTGGCTGAACCTCATCATTAAACAGGGAATCAAGTGTAACTTACAGTTATACTCTCAATCTGGTAGCCCTTTTATTTTCATCTGTTTACAGACTGGGTTTAGATTATAAGGAGTATCTTAACTAATTAAGATGCACTCATGTAATTTTAAAAAAATGCAGTGGACCAACAGGTCTTGACTTCAGAATGCAATATAAGGATTGTTCATATCCTCATGACACAAGTAAGTCAGTCATACCACACTCAGAGCTTCTATATATACATTTATATGTGCGTGTGTGTGTGTGTGTGTGTATGTATATATATAGATACACATTTAACTAAATACTCACATTTACCTTTCTGACGTACTTGCATCCATTTATTTATGGCATTAACAATAACACGATAGAATGACATCTCTTATGTCAGCCAAGGAATTGCCCCTCCAAAGAACATAAGAACGTGACCCAAACTGCCATTGCAGGGTCAGTGGCCAGTTTTCTATCAGGGCAGTGACTGCTTTGCTGACAGATGATATAGAATGCAGTCAGGCTTGAAGTCCTGCCATAAAAGCCATAGGCTACCTCTTTGTGTAAATGTAGTATTAATCTGATGCTTTAATGAACACTGATGGCCATCCAGGAAATTTTAATGAACCCATGAACACACAAAGGTACATATTTAGTGCTTTCTGAAACCTCAGGATATTAAAATTGGTCTTCTGACAAGACAGTGATAATTGGTGAGTTTAATTGCTCCAGAGATGACGATTATTATGACATTTGGAAAGGTACTTCTGTGTCACTACATTTTCAGAGAGGCACAGATGCCAAGGTCAGTTCGCCGGTTGTCATTACTCCCTGAATAAAAATGCTAATGAAATGCTTCTCCTTCCCGTGTTTTCTCAATAAAAGTCCCATTAGATCTCCTTTATCTCTTTTGACCAGTGGCATGCAGTCGTGGCATAGAATGCTGAGAAAAGCAGGTGAAAAAGTGACGTTTTGTTTCTAGATCACAATCAAATTTTGTGATGTAGTAATGAATGCAAAAAGGCCGGATGAAAATGAGGATATGTTTCAGCCGTCTTATGTGAATTGCCTGCATTGTTTTTCCCCACCTTTTTATTTCTCCTGTTATCTGCATAGTGTCTGGCACTGTCAAGACTGTTCTTGAACTCCGTAAGGATTTCAGCTTCTGCTCCATAAGGATTTCATACCCCGAAATTAAATGTGTGTTAAATGTACCACCAACTAATATCATTCATTCAATCATTAATTATTTTATTCATTTAGTACTTTTGGAACAAAAAACATAACTCAAGATAAGAATGAAAACACACTAAAGAACAGCTCTTTTGCACTGCTACTTTGTAATGGCTCCTTGAGATTATTTTAGTTTTTCTTAACAGAATTAATTCACCGATCTATTGGGGAATTAGTTAAAGCTTCCCTGTTCCCTAAAGTATAAAAAGCACCAAACCACTCCTCTCATAACAGAAGTGGAGGCATTACTTTATAATACCTTATACAATGATATGCAAAGCATCTGTTAACTAATACCTGCTAAATTTATGTAAGCCTTCTTGTCTCCATTCAGAAGTTTGTTGAATTGTGAATATAGTGAAAATGCTTCTGAAATTCTTTGAGTTAAATTTAAAATGACATTTGAGATTCATGTCTGTTTATTATGGCAAGCTTTTTGGTGGTATAGACTGATTTTGTGTGGTGTAGGATATGGTAATTTTCTAAGATGGCAACAATCTCTGAAGCAGTTTGGTTTACTTTGCATGTGAGGAGTTAATATGAGTCAAATAAATTATCATTGTACATTTCTCAAACTCAATGAACCGACAGACAGTATGAAGATTGACAACCAGTATGCTGGTTAACCCATCAGCTTTGATTATGTGAATCTATGCAGACTGAGTAACTCTTTATCACATCTATCACTGCAGATCTGTTCACTATTTATCTATCAGTGTCTGTGCATGTTTTAGACTCATGCTTTTCATATAACAAATGTCTAAATATCCTATTTGTACCATGCGATTTGACAAAAAAAACATACATTTACAATTTGACTAAAATAACATAATTGCGTAATTAATTGACCAAACTGAGACTGTATACAACATGAAAAGTTGCAGTTTTATTGTTTGCAACAAGTGATGTGCATACACGGGTCAGATGTGTTTTTATTGCTGTCCACAAAAACTATGTAACTGCTATGCCCAAGGACACAGTTATACAACTGCAAGATTATTCAAAGACTGTATTGTACTGTGTAGTTTATTATTATTATTATTATTATTATTATTACTGTTATTATTGTTATAATAAACACACACACACACACACATTCCATGAACAGCCATTGCAGCAGAACGATATAAAGGTTGCAAATGGAAATCTGAAAGCAGGAGTATTTCTGAAGTTCAATATCTGTCATCAGTTTAAAAAGCAAAACAGAGCGAACAAAAAAAAAAAAACAAAAGCAAAAGGCATACACTGGAGTCACAGAAAGTTGTAACGCAACATAGCCTGCAAGGTTGAGCAAGCAAAGAGGTGCGTATTGATTTAGGTTTTACAGAATGAGAGGATGAAAAAGGGCTGCGCCATCAGTCACATGCTAAACTCTTCATGTATAAAGTGAATGAATGATGGATGATGTGTCATTGGGAAGGTAACTGCTATTAGCCTGTGCTCGAATGTGAGAGAAGAGGTGATTTACTAAGCAGGTCAGTCACCATGGACTCCACTTGTAACACAATATTTCTGCTGTAAGGCAAATAAAACGTTGGTTTTGTGTATAATGTCACAGACATTGCCTAAATATCCATCAGTATGTTATTTAGAAGATCATTTCAGGGCTGCTGGGTGGCTCTTTCTGCTGTGGCGATGCTTGTGATTACATAGTCCGCCAACAGGGACATGAACCCCGCATGATGGTTTTAAACTGCAGATGATGCCACCAGAGTCTGCGTGAGAGTTCATGCTCTGTCTGATTAGGTGGGCACCCACACTCTGCCTGTACAAGCTCAATTTGAAGTGTCATGTTCATTAAACAAAGTGCCTCTAAGAAACATACAAAACACTTTAAAAGCAAAATAAAAGACTTACTTAAGGTGGCA
Organism: Albula goreensis; assembly: GCA_022829145.1. Classification (NCBI taxonomy): domain Eukaryota; kingdom Metazoa; phylum Chordata; class Actinopteri; order Albuliformes; family Albulidae; genus Albula; species Albula goreensis. The sequence continues at coordinate 16,819,335 of CM040764.1, read as the reverse complement.
ATATTGGGTAAGTGGTAATAAAAACAAATACATCAAAGTGAGATGTAAAAACAAGGCTTTGCAAAGAGATCAATTTAAAATAGAATTAACATGAAAACATAAAAAAACTTTAAAATGAAAACAAAAAAAACGGTAATCCAAATGACAATTTAAAAAAAAATTAGTTTTCAGTTTGCTTGTAAAATTTGTGATTGTTCTGTGTAATAGTTAAAAGAAGGGAGGAGGGTCTGGGATGTTCAAACTGCCTCTGTGTTGTCCCTGTGGGTGACATATGGAACCTCTGGCACTGATATGTACAGATGAGCTGAGGTTAGTTGAATGAAGAAAAAAAGAGCAACAGGGCTGGCCAGAAGCTGTTTTTATATTTGCTTCACAGAGGAAGAAATCAAAAATTAGAAATTGTAACTTACACAACCTGAAAACAGGGTGAAAGCAGTGGTGCATTTTGTGAAATGGATTGTTAATAAATTTCTTGTGCGTGTGTAAGTGATACCCTTTGCAGTGCATATACTTTTCAAGTACTTTGTGGTAACCACTGAAGTTATGAATATGCCTCTTAAATTTCAATGTACTAAAAAGACGTCTCAATGTATGAGGGTAAGTCAAAAAGTATTGTATTGCAATGGAATACAATACCATTGCAATGGATGCAGACAAGTTCTCTCATTAATACACTTGTCTTAGTCTCATTAGGGCGTCTTCAAAAGAAGGATGCTTTTTGTGCCATGGCAAAAAACTATTTTGAGGTCAGGGGTAACACCAAGTGGAAACTCAAGTGGAAATCTTCCCAAATCATTGAAGCTTTGCAACAAGTTAAGAAAATATAAAACTACGTTGGTGAGAAAAAGTCCAAGAAAGTTGAACCGAGGAATTTCTTTTCCATCACGACAATGCACAAGTCTTCGAGGGTAGCAAGGGCTGTTGTATGAGAATTTCACTGGGAAACCTCACCCCATATACCCTACAGCCCTGATCTTGCCCCTTCAGACTTCTTTTTGTTCCCAAAACTCAAAGAACATTTTAAAGAACCACGATTCGAGTCCCGCGATGATGCCAAAACTGCCATTTTGACATGGTGTAAATCGAAGTGCGCACAATTCTTCAGGGGAGGATTAGAGAGATGGAAACATCGCCTTCAGAAGTATGTAGACCTAAATGGAGGATATGTCGAGAAACGATAGCTGCACATTTTGATGTTTTTGTTTAATAAAGGTTTCTATGATTTTGTGACAATACTTTTTGACTTACCCTCATAGATGTATGTAATTCATTTAGACATAAATATAATTCAACCCATTAGTACCGAGAGAATTCCGGACTACTCATTGTCTCTGGGTGTTGCTGCTCCCCAGTGGGTTGTAGTGACATAGAAGAGTGATGTGTTAACATATGGCACCTCAAGGTTACAGGAACGGTCAGCGATTGATTCATGTCCATTTAGACAGCTTCACCGTTGTTCCACAAAAGCAGGCGCCGGATTCTGACAGTGTGGCATAAATCCTGTCTCAATGGGGTATCCCTCCTGGGCAGGGTGGAGCAGTGCCACTCAGGGTGAATTGATGACATGGGCAGGAGGAAATGGGAATTACATTGCTTTTAACACAATGGCTGGCATACTTCTGAACCATAAGGAAGAAAACCATTCATACAACAGTAAACCAGAATAATATAATCCACCATAAGAAAGTCTTCCATCATTAGAGCACACATTTGAGCAAATTGTAAATTTGTTATAAATATATAATTTTCCATTCATTCTAATGGCAGCAGCGCTGTGTACCCAATCATCTGAAAAAGGAATTTACAGCATATAACATTAAGGGAAAGAAATACAATTTATACCCTAACAAATGTCCAAAATGTGCATAATTTAAGAATAAAGATGTTTTCCCTCATGTTATTCTAAGACAGCTCAGCTAACACAATTTTTCAAAAATGAGATTTGCCTGAAGGTGTAGACATCATGTCCAATTTATACTTGAAAATATAAGGCAAAAGCAAAATGACATACAATATCCCTCAATAGAATTTGCATACTTTTTCATTTTATTAGACATCATTAGTGAGATATTGCCAGCGTATGTTTCATACACTCTGCTTATTCTTTAATGGGATTATGCTGTCATTCTATCAAATTGATACATTTCTAATTGGAAGATCTCAGTTACATTGAAATTCATAGTGTGATATAACTAGGCTAATAAGTGATTTGTCCTGACATTCTGGAATATTTGTGTACATATAATGTCGCAAATTGTAACGGGTAACAAGAGTCTCATTCTTATGATAGCGCATCTCATCTGCTTTTAAAATTCCCTCTTATCTTCAGTTAACAGGAAAGTCTTCCTTATTAAGAAGACCTAAAGCCAAATTCAAGATTATCACATCATACTCTGCCTGATCCTGAGAGCCGGTGGTTGCTTTCCGGTGCTGAAATTTGTGGTACGTGTGCTGATCACACACTAGCCATCACTGAGGGGGTAAACTCCAATGAGTGAGAAATCAGCGTTTTCCTGTGATTTTGTTATTGAAACTTTTATAAAGGAATGTAGAAAATCATGTTTGTGTCTAGCTACCTGCATTAACAGATCAGCAGAAAGATTCTGTGTGGTCCCTATCTAGCTAAAGGGAAATAACTAGCACACAATGTCACAACTTGTTCCATGACATGGTACAATACAAATCACACTCATCTACTTTCAATAATTTATATAATGTTTTACTGTTTACAATAGAAGGTATATTGGGTAAACAACATGTTATTAGTTGGTAAATTCAAGTTTATCGATGTCATTTTTTGATATAATTTTAACTAGTTAGCCATTTCCTTCCTCTGGTTTTTTAGTCATTACTTCGCCTTTTAGAGATCTTCGCACTTATGTCTTCTTGAAAAATCCATATGAAGGTGATGAAATGATCATAACTGGTTCTCCTGTTTTGACTGAAGCCAGAACCACCTGCTGCCTCAAAGGGGTGGTTCTGCACCCCCCATGAGACAATTTTTTTTTTGTTTTGTTGTTTTCTTTTCTGTGTTGGATGAGGAGAGTACCCTTGTAGCCAAAGGAGGTATTGTTTGCCACAGAGTATGTACCGCAGCTGTACTGAACATTAACTAAAGCTGGAACAAGTGTCAAAGTTTTGACTGACAATCCATCATTGCATTTAAAACAATATGTGTTTTCACAACAACAAAAAAACATGTCTGGATACTTTTCTTTAGTAGTGGCAGCAACATGAGACCGCAACTATATACAGAGCAAAAAAAAGATATCTTTATCCAGTTTGCTCTGAGCATATATTTCTGGATCTTGCATCAAGGCTGAAACATTGTTCAAGGATACCAGGGAAAAAATGACAAAGCAGGATGCTTCTTTGGAGAAAAACAAGGACAAATAATATGCAAGCAGTAGGTTAGATATTAAAGATTATATTGATACCAATCACATCAGTTTCACTTACTGCATGTAAGAGCTGTATCAAGAAAATATTAGAGATCTTTAAAGTTTCAAAGTATTGCAAAACAAACAGTATGTTAAAGTAAGTGTGTTTTCCCATGCGTCTGCTGCTGATCATCTGTGACAAAACGAAAGTCAGAAAAGTCACTACTAAATATTTGTTTATTTACTCTGCAGCTTGAATTTAACATTAAAAGGTATGGATCTACAGAAGGCCAATCCTCCATCGTCCGCTCTCAAACCCCTCTTGCTTTATTTTGTTTACACAACGGTTGTTGGTTTTTTAGGTTTGAGCTTATTCCACAGATGTAACAGATAGTGAGTGGGGAGGCTGTATTTTCAAATAAAAGTTAAATAGAATCAATTGAAGATGTAAAGGAAGGGAGCAGAAGTAAAATACCTTTAATAACCGGGTTCAGTGGAAATTTTAGATGAATCCAGGCCTTTTTATCTCCTCATGATAGTCAACTTAAGCATTTTGTTGTTCATACGCAACAATTCAGTGTGTGTGTTAGTGCATGCATGTGTTTGTTTATACATACATTTGACACAATATCTTATTCAATTAAAATATCATTATCTCCCTCTCAAGAAAGAAAATGTAAATCAGATCACTACCCAATTCATAAGCCATATTTGTATCTCGTGATTTTATAAATTGAGCTCTAACTTTAACTTGTGAGGCAGACCAGGCTTTGAGGCTTTGAAGAGCTCAGAGACACTGAATGTACTGTGTGGTACAGTATTACTTACAGCCAATCAGATTGCTCGGCTCTACGCCCACTTAACATTTCTATTTACAAAAAAGTGTGGGCTGTGGCGATATGCTCTCACTGTGATAATTATAATTAAATAAATATGAGCAATTTAAAACACCCATTGGCTTAATTTGTGTATTGTTTGTTCAAGCATATGAAGTCTTAACTAAAGAAATGTTTTGCCTCTTATACTGTTCGTTTTAACAAAAAAAAAGCATTTTACATCACAGCTGTGATGAGATCAGGATTTGATTAGAGTATCACTCACACATAATGACATTTTTGGAAAATATCTGTTTAGGTTCAAAATAAATACCACCCCAACTTCAGGTCTGCATCCATAAGATGCAAAATCTTGATCTAATCTAATAAAACAAAAGTGAAAACATCCGGAATTCCTTTTAGGTTAAGTTTTATTGATTCAGTAAGTTGGAAGTTATATCCATTTATTATGTCCATATCTATTCAAATCAAGTTTGTAAAAGCAAGAGATTATTTGTAGCATATGTTGCAAGCATTTTTACCTGAGTGATAACATAAATGGCCATATTGCTCCTTAATTACTCATGGCATATATGGCTGATTGAATAATTGATATATAAACAGAGAGTATCTATATAATCCATTCTCTGTTCTTTCAGATATTAATCAGTGCTTGGTGTCCGTCTGGTAAAACTAGAGAACGAATGCTGTTTTTACAAATGTGCTCCACAGAGGTACTGGGTATTCAATGAGCATTCTGGGAAGCTGTTTCCTTTTAAGTGTCTGTTTCAGAGATGTTCCCCGGCTCTGAGCTCTGACTGGATGTTCAAATCTCAGGAAATATTTTTCTTATTGTTCCATCTGGAATAGTGAGCAGAACCCACCTTTAGTTAAGAGCACCTTGCATGATCTGGTCTGAAATGATTTCCACAGGGATAATTAGATCACACAGTGGGTCTGTATCTCGTTATGAAATAAAGAGCCAAACTTTTGACAGCTTAGCAATGGTTACAGGGGGATAGAAGGCTCATTTATTTTAATTGCTTTTGCTATCAATCAAGGTGGTGACCGAAAACTATTCTCCACTCTTTCTTGCATCACAGTTATTCCTTAAATGTTAAAAAGTATGTCTTAATTTAGTTCTTTAAACTGCTCCCCAGATAAGGACATTTGAGTATCTCAGTAAAATTAGTTGAAACTCAGTTTCTGTCACCTGCAAAAATACATGTTTGCAGTTCAGTGATCAAAAGCTACTTTTGACAAACACAATTGATATGTTACAACAGAATAAGGGTACATTGATATTCTGTCACAATATCTGACAGTATTGCTGATAAAAGCATGGTGACAAAAGAGTTTTGTACTTTATATTTAATCTGCCAATAAATGGTACTGGAGAGTAATGTAACAACATTTGATATGAGGAACTCTTTTCAAGTAAAATTAGACAATTTGTCTTCCTTGAAATTCTAGTATATCCATTGTCAGATTATCTGGAACTACATATCTCTCATGTATCAGGTACATAAAAATACCAGCGTACACTCTATTGTACTAATTGCATTCAACGTTGTATTCATGTAACCCTACAGGAACCCCTGGCTGTATTCATTATGTGTGCTAGCTACACTTCAGCACTTATTTATTCAGTTTGTAGTTTATTCTTTTTTACCTTCAAAACAATGAAAATGGATTGTGAATAGAAAACAATGTGGCCCTTATTATCCTTACCCCAAAACTCCATGGTACCAGGATTAGGTTCAACACTCAACCTGACTTGTGCCTCATCAAATCCTGGTGCATCCCACTTGCATTCATTTTTTCAAGCCAATAATAATTCATAAAATGAAATGATTGAATCAATTGTAATTACTTCAGCAGAGTCAATGTTGATATTGTTTATGATATCAGTGCCACTGGTTTCTTTGGTTGCAGGTATAAACAAAAATCAAATGTTTAAACCTTTTTTAATATCTGCAAGTACTGTTTCTGTCAGATTTTAATGGGAAAAACAGTGGCTTGCTTTCTTATAACCTCTCCTTCATATCTGCCATAAAATCTCAAAGAAAGTAGAACTTTTTTAAGTTCAACCCTTAAATCCTTGAGATCTACCCACATATAAAACTGGATTTGAAATTGTACCAGTAAACATTTTGCCATGGGGAGAACTGAAATACTGTGGTGTTGTATCAGTGTAATACAGCCATGCAATGCTGATTATCTTTATCTTTATCTTGTTTTTATATTTTCATTTTAACCTTTATAATTTAGGAATGTTAATCACTCTTGCGATTACCAGCGGTCTGTCTTTTTTACTTACATTTATTTTAGCACAATGAAGATTTGACTCACTATCATTTGCTTACCTTGTGAATTCTTCATTTTCTAACAGATGGTTTAGTGTCAGTGATCAGGTTTCCACACTTTCGCTAATTAGGAGTCCAATGGTCCGATCTGCCTTTGTATAATTTAATCAATTAAAATGTACCTTCTTTTTAAAGATTACAGCATGATGACAGAATGAAAGCATTCATTTATCTGAATGTGTCCTAAGTGGGTACATCATCCCTCACAACATTAAAAATGTCAATTTGACAAGCAATTAGCAACTTGTCACAATCTGGGGGTTAACTCTATGGTTGTAACCAAAACCAGCGCACACTGGGGCAGCTGAAGATTCCTCCAGGACTGAGCTTGAGAGCCTCTGCTTTATGTTCATTGATGCACTGAGAATACAAGTCACAGAAAAAGCAAATATTGCACTTCAGACTTTTGTTTTGCTCTACAGTCAATCTGCAGAGCGTACTGTTTGCTGAATATGGTATCTGGCTAACTCTACCTGTTAGCCTGTACTGGGCAGCTGTCCAACTCTGGAGAATTCTGGCACGCTATGATGAAACATTACAGAAATACATTGCAATACTATTCCTCAAGATACAGTGTTCATCTGAGCCCCTTCACAACAAACAAGCACTTCGGTTATTTCCAATGTATCAAATGCTGTGTTTGTCTCCCAGAACCGCATGCCAAATGACCTCAATTAAAAATCAGACTTCTCACCATGACAGCCCATCAGCACTCTCTCTCCATCGCACGTTTCCTCTGGATTGAAAAAAGCATAGAGAGTTTTAACTGATTGCTCTGTCACTACACTTTGACGAAGTGACATTACTTAAACCCACATGCAAAGGCACCAAACTGAAACGTTATTTTTAATGTTTAATTGCAGGTCAGTGAGGAGGCAGTGTGTCAGCTGTCATGCTGGTAATTGCATCGGTTATGAAAGGCACCCCGCACACCCTCAGCTTGTTAGAAAGAGTGGCTGTTTGTCACGGTCTCATTAAGACAATACTTCTGTGTCATTATTTCTGTGACTAAAGTGAAACTTAACTTTTGTGCCCATATAAGATGTTTGAATGACTCATTTTGCTGTGGAAGCATTTTTAAAATTGAATCATAGAATATCAATGGAGATGTTATTAGTTACCCAGTCTCTATTCATATGTCTGAATATACACTACAGAGAACAGTGCATAACAGTTTGTAACACTGGTTATTTTGCAGTATTTAATAGTTTCTAGGTTCTACAGCGGTTCTTTGCCCATAGCACTGGAACCATAGTTTGGTATAATACAGAACCATCAACGAACTGTGATACTTCATCATTGGTAATTTTCATATGAATTTCTGTGCACAGGCTAGCCTGAATCCCTCCATTGTACAACAGTTTAGCATATATTGAGATGTATGACTTTTGCTAAAGGTTACGGGTGCGCAGGTTGACTTATAAAACTGCCTCTGTGTATAACATTCTATCTCTGTTACCTGTCAAAATAAGACTATGCCTGTCAAAGGCAGGTGACAATTTGAACCAGTTTATATTGCTCTCAGGTAAGACAAGCTCCGAGCATCCAGTGTGCAGTGCATATACCGCATGCTGAAAGCCTCTCAGAGTAAACAAAACACATTGCTTTGGGCAGCTGCCAGTTAACACAGAGAACTAAACCAAAGCCCAAAAATCCAAATGAAATGTTTTATGAAGAACTGATTGCATTGCATTCTACAGCCAAGCTGACTGGAGTCTGATATTAGCCACGAATTACAGTCCATGGCTTCATCACGTAGCAATGGCTACCAAGTCATCGAATAATTTATATTATTTCTATTGCAGCAAAACTCAAACAATGACAATTCTCAATATAATTATATCATAAGGAGTATACATTTCAGTCAAAAACCATCGCAATAATAATGTGCATGCGAGTTGCCACTGTATCTGTAATATGTTTGAGCATAATGCTGATCCAGACTGGATGCTTGTATTCAGTCTTAAGACACATCTTAATCCTCATTGTTTCATCAGTGGATAGCCCAAGGTCACAACACATTGAAGAGGGGGTGAAAAGGGCGTATCTCCTGCCACAACTCTGACTTCATGATCTTATAGGGGACCCCTCCCTCAGACAAAAACACGTCCAAAACATGATCTAGTTTGGGCACTCTGGGTCATACAGATACATGTGAAATGGTTAATGTTGGCTTCCACTCGGACAGCAGTACTGGACCCGTGACAGAATGGGTCAGACATTAGCCATAATGGCTCTCTCCAGATGTCTCACGATGGGAAAATGTGTACGTCATCAAAAAGCAATCAACTCATTAAACCCGACCCACTCTTTACTTCCCACATGCATACTGGTATTGTGAGTCATTCTGTTTTTTTTTTTTCTTTTTTCTGTAATGCCTACACATTCACTTAATGTCTTCATGTTTTAAAACAGTTTTCAGCCACGAGGTGTTATTACTACAAGGTGCTGAAGCAGTTCTCGGAAGCGACGGCACATTTTTTGTGGATGTGAAGTGAGAGTGAGACTGTAGTTTTTGGAAGAATGTAGTTTCTGCAAGTCCCTTTAATCTGGCTGCTTATTAAAGATTCTTATTAAAGATCTTTCATAGCCTGGGCATGGCAGGTGATGACACTTGGACCCGCTGCACCACAGTGCCACCTCACTTATCACAGAATCCCTCAAGCATGGTAGATGTATCCTATTGGCGGCTCATCAATATGACCACAGCCATAGCTCACTCCATTAAGTGTCTGTATCAGATGCTAGCTGTCTGTAATGAGAAGGATTATCTTCCATTAGTGGAATGTGAAATGCTGTGGTTATGCAGCCAGGAGGATAAATGGTTTGAGCAGGGCCTTCTTGCCCAGAAGAGTGATGTGGCTTGAAATTTAAATGTAGATTTTGTTTCTAAGCAATACTCTAGGTTTTTTTCTCCATAAATGAAATCATAGACAATGATTGAATCCTCTCTACCCCGTTGATCAATTTTGATCCGATTGGCTGTTCGGAGTGGTTCTTGGTGCACAACAAGAGGTGTGGTCACCTGAAGATGACCCTGGCACCAGAGGCGGAATATCACACTCATCCGATTCTCGGAGTGGTGCAGAATTGAAGTGACGCCCCTTGGCATTTGCAGTGACCTCGCCACATTTGAAAGGATGGGAGATTTAGGCCAAGCTGGTGCACAGGCAGCCGTGATGGTGCGCTAATGCTCAATGGAGGCTGTCACCACTGTCCGCAGCACAGCTGGGTCTCTGGAAATGTCTCGTTGAGATCACAGGCACTAGCCTGAAATTTCACTGTGAGAAGCACCACCTGCCAAGTTAGATGTTTTCCATTCTCAGATACAGAACGTGGGGGATGAGGAGCCAAAACAGAAACTAGCTGCTAGGCGTACATTTCACTCAGATTAACAGAAAACTAGTTGCCTTAACAGCCGACTAGAATGATCGCCCAAGAAGTAAGCACTTAGTGAAACTGAGCATTTTAAAGGTTTAACTTTCCTTAAATCTTTTTGTACATACTGTATGAAATTGGAACTATTTTTTTTTATTCATGGCATGTATATGGATCTTAACTTCAGAAGATGTATGTCTCTATTTTGGCTATATTTTGCAAATACACTCTACTCTTTGAGGTCATTGTTATTTTTTTTAGTATGTACAATCAGGAATTTAAGTGTCAGATGAGTGAATGAATGAATGAATGAATGAAGAATGAATGAAAAAGGGAGAACAAAAGGCAGGTGTTATAACCCAAAAACACCTTGCAGAAACAACAGGCCTTGGACATCCTGACTACCAAACAGGAGCAAAGAGCCTGACGTCATTGCCTAAAATGTTCAGCGTTGAACCAACTCTTTATATATGCATTTTATCCATGCAGGACTCATATAACCTCCATTTGAGTTAATTTAACTGTAGCAATGATGTAGCTATGTGTTATGATGCCTCCATCTAGTTCAATGGTTCACTTCAGCCGTGCTCTGGCCACACTTTCTGGATATCAGTGCTTCATTAAGTGAGACCTGCCGCTGGTAATCGCAAGAGACTGTGTACAGCATCCCTTTTGTCTTTTCATGTGGTGGTTAATGTCACCAAATACAGCATTAGTGGCAGTGAATCTCTAGATAAAAACTTCTGTGAGTGCAGCAAGTATTGTGAGAGAGAAACTCTGAGCAAGCTCCACTGAGCTTCCTAATTACTCCAAAATGTGCAACAGTTAAAATCATCTTCAAGAAATATGTTTAGTTAAGGACAGAAATAGGTCACTAATTGTGAAATGTAAGAGTATGTATATTGCTAGTAGAACCAAGATCGACTTGGCTTACTCACATGCTGTTACCATGCGTTGTTTGTTAGACATTTCAACCGCTGGTGTTGTCTATAAAGTTTCTGTTTTATGAAGAGTTCCTGGCAAACCTCATTCAAAACTCTTTAGTTGGCATTGAAACATATTTTCCCCTCAAATACTACTGTTTTTCCTCTGGTTCAGGGTATATTTGCACCATTTCTTCATTCGCATCAAAAATAGACTAGCTCTGCCTGCTTTGCACTGTCTGATCTGAACTTTCTTTGGTTTAAATAAGGGCTTAAAGGCATATCCCTGCACCCCATCTTCTTTAGTGCCAAACTAGAATCCAGAATACCTTATTTCCAATTTTTGTCTGACTCAGTAACTCTAAGGTGCCAAGCAGCTCCCCAGCAAATGAGTTAGATTACTCTATGAATCGGGGGTACAGCGGTTCATGATGTCAATTACTGCAGGGAAAAAAATGGCATTGAACAAATCCACCTATTCAAATAGTGCAATACCAAGCATTCCAGCTGGAACTTCATCAAGCACAGCCTTTGACAACATAACTGATTTAGTGTTAAGACAAGAGGCTCAATTTCACCTTATATTAATTTATATGCAGGTGGGTTTTGTGGAGATTCATGTACTGAATCTTCTGTGAACAAAATGCAGCTTATGTCACTTGAGTGGATAGAAGGATAAGCTATCTGTGGCATGAAAGAAGAAACTATGGTTTTAGCCAACGAGATGGTTTTAGCCAGCAAGAAGCATCACCTTGAATGACCTGCTGATGCCTCAGAGTTTTCTGGCAAATACAATTTTGTCTGAGGAGGTCAAGACAAAATGAAGGTTTGCAAATATCTCTTATAACCGTTCTTGGCATCAACATAATCTCCAATAGGGTTTTGAAAATAACATACCAGAGTGGATATATAGCAATATTTTCCTGTAAATTTCCCCTCGATTTGGAATAACCTGTTGTACAGCTGATGATACTCGCACCCAGCGCACTTCAGACTGCAGCAGATACATATGCAACCCTCTGCACTCACTTGCAAGCCAGGGGCTGTTTCCTTCAAAGGAAAAGGTCATTCTGATTGGTCTATGCACAGTTACACCACAATATTACAAAACAGTAACCAGCCCACTTGCACAAGCTCCATCATTTTAACCTGCTCTAGCTGCATACACCATGCATTTGCATCCTAAACTCAATGCCCACTCTACTCATGGGCATATAAATTAAAAAGAGACAGCCATTGTAAATACGACAACACACATCAATTACTTTTTGTACATGGAAGTGAAAACATCTATATATCTCACGATAATATGTTCCTAACATGCTCATCCTATACACATCCGGGAGTGTGAGGTGATTGTGATTTCTCTAGTGGTCTCCACAGTTTCCTTCTCAGGATTAACAGTTCCAGAGGCACTGCAGACAGCATAGCTCTGTGGGATTAATATACATATAACAGGCTTGCCTAAAGGAGGTTCTGTGGATGCTCAAAGACCCCCAGAGTCCCATCAACACAAGCTCATTATGCATCAGAGGTCAGAGGTCATGGGCAAAGCGACCTGAGGTGACAGTGCAAGCCCTCCCTCTCAGGCTCCCCAACACTATTCGTCCAACTGTAAGGTTCTGGCTCTCCTGAAACCTCGGACAGTTTCTCCACAGTAAACGAAGATCAAAACTGTTCCTTCGGTTTTGTAACACATAGCAGGATTCAACAGGTTAAATATTTAATTTTCACCACAGCTTGACTGTACATTGTCTCAGGAGGTTTGGTAACAAGGACCCTCCTGCTGGGATGCATCAAAACCCCTCTTCCTCATACAATATTGTGGACAGAGATAAAGAATTTATAGTTCATATTGAGGCTCAAACCTTTTGCCAGCATTGTGTTAGTTTTGCTCATATTTTTTTATTTCTGTTATTTCATTCTTCTCTTATTTAGGGTTTTCATAAAAAATTTCATCAGACCTACACAGGGAATTGAGTCAAATTTGAAACAATAAATAAAAGGTAACTCCTTCAGACATACAGAGTAAGTCCATACTACACCCTCAGCTACAGCAACCACCAATAACACAGAACATAAGAACCTGGCTGAATTCAGGCATGTCTGAATTTTTTTAATGAACTTAAAAAGCTTGCAGTGACAGTCATCAGAATCAAATCAGTGATAACACAATTACTAAAAGATGACAAACAAGTATCCAAGTATGAAAAAAGTTATAAAATCCAAACAATTTCCAATGATTTTTAAAATAAACAGACACAGAGAAAACAAAAATGCAGTTAAATACCCTTTATTGGTGACATTGAATTCAAGTACTGTAGGTGTGCAATACAGATGAGAATGTAACCATCATTTGGTAGCATTGTTCCCTAATCTGGATTTTTGGGACCGACCCACAATTATGTCCTCTGTCTTGGAATCAATATTTTACGATTCTTACTATTTCGTTTATCATTCTTTAATTAATTTGATCAATTGTTAATCATTTACTCCAACTATCTGAATGAATGACAAAAATGTCAAAGTAAACCAAGACAAAAATGAAGTATGGAGGCAGTAGATAGGATCAGCTGTCCATTCCTTGTAAACACTACAGTGATCTCTGTGGGTCACTTCTCCCCTTTCCACCACAAGCTTCATTTAAAAGGGCCACACAGGGCACTACAATACAGCATTTCATAAATAGGGGAAAAATAATGAAAACAAAAAGCAAGCATAAACATTGGATCCAGATGATTAAATCTGGATGATTGCTGAAGCGTGTTATGCGTCTGCTTGTCGCGAAAGGCATCCGTTCTGGCGGAGGGAAAATGAGAGCGATCAATTGTGCGGGGCACTGTACTGCAGGCGGTGCATCTTTATGCAGCCTGGTGATCAGGGCTCTGACAGTGTTGGTTTTCATTAAGATAGACTGTCCTCTCCGTTAGGCAGAACAGGGGCTAAGAGCTCTTCATATGGTGGGAAACCTCTTGGGGGAGGGGGGGAGGAGGAGGAGGAGGAGGAGGAGGGGAGCAGGGGGAAGGGGGAAGGGAAAGAGGGAGGTGGTGGTTCAAGGGAACTGATGAATTGTCCACAGCCCATTCGCTTCTGGGTGGGTAAAAGGCCATGTGCTTTCTTTGGCCTGTTCTCTGGGCATGTGTTCACCCCAGCTCTAAAAGAGAATATCTAAAAGGTCTTTTTTCCTCATCAGTAAGGCATGTTTTGGAGCCAGTTTGCAAAGGACTGGCAAGCATGGGGTAAATTCTTTCACACAAGTTCCTGTATGTCGGGTTTGGAAAAAATACAAATAAACAGATAGAAAAAAGATACTGAAGACAGATGTAATAAAATATATATATATACAGGTAGATACTGCAGATATAGATAAATAATGATCACAGATATACAGTGCAGACAGATATTGTGGGCTGACAGATACCATGTACAAGTCGTAACTGCAGGCAGCTGGACGGACAGACAGATGGACAGGTGGCTGGATGACAATGGTTTGAGAACTAAGCTTAACCAATCAGATCTCAGGTGACACACAGCTGCTGTATCCCTGAGCAAAAGCCAATAAATAATGCAAGACGGACAAAAAACGTGCCACACATTTTCCTCCCAAACAGGATGCTACTGCATGACTACAATTACACTGTACTGCTGGCAGCATAGCATGGAGGTGGCTTCCTCACCCTCAAGTGTACAGAACATTCATATGAAAAAGACGCAATACAAAGAAGACAAATGAAGTATTCATTACAGTTTGCTTACAAAAGTTATTACCTGCACCGCAGTTGATTCCAGACTATAATCTGTAATTACATAAACCGATTCTGAGAAAATGTATTAGGCGAAACACTTCACCGTGGACCTTTCTCTTTTTTTTGTGACAATGTGTGAAGAGGGTTGATATGGAAAGCTGAAGCTGGTGTAATTATGTCAAACCGGGATAAGGGTATTCCCCTGAGATGTGAACACAGTGAATGGGTCTCTCGCCTTCAATCTAAGCGATCTCCAGAACGCCGAAAATAAATTGCTTTTAAAGTAGATTGCTTAAGCCCTATCTCAGAGCCTCTGGTGTGGATATGTTTCTGTAGGGCTGGTATTTAAGCGAATGGCAAAGCACTTTGGATACCATGCCATCGTTAACATCTAAATATGATTACTTACCCTCTCTGAACAGTGAAACTAATGCATAAAGACTGTGGTTAAAGCTAACATTTAAACAAAACTAATACAATTGCAGAGACGATAACAAGGGTATTGGTAGAAATTTATTCAAGCTGTGGAGATCCACTGCTGCTACAGACACCAAGCCTCGCATCACTTCCTTTTAGCAGTGTCAACAGGCCCCAGGATATAGCGTTAGCATCTCTCTGCCTTTGTTTCCGGTGGGAGCTCCAGCTAGCGGAAATGGACCAGGCTAATCCAGCAAATTTCCCATCGATTGACAGAATGTATTTCTAAGGGTCTCTTTCTAGTCCCAGATGCAGCTGAGGGTAGCCCGGGGGATCGAAACAAACAAATGAATGAATTAACGGGCACATAGGGAGGGGAGGGGCATTCAGTCTCTTAACGAACCTGGGACCCATTAGACGAGCCAGATGTCTAAAGATGACTTGCTGCCTTTGTTGCTCTGGGTTATGTTTTTCTTTTCATCACACATTTTTTTTTCATTAAGCACCTTATGCAATGAAAGTATTGAAATTTAAAGAATATAACTTTTTGGCTACATCAGTTGCCTTAATGATGAATTACTTTCATATTTAACTGATTCAATCATTCATTCCCTATATAATGTACACCATAGGTGAAACTCGAACAAAATATGTATCACACATTTGGCATATTATCGCACATAAAAACAGAAATCTAGTGCCATGTGCAGCACAAAAACAGTACATTAATATGACATAGTGTAAGACTCTTTTATTATTTGTACCAGCACAATATCAGCAGGAGCACATCCTGTTCTGGAGACAAACAGTTTGATTTTGTAAGCCTGGTGAGAATAAGGTTTGAGAATAAGTGTTTTCTTTTTGCATTGAAAAACACTAATTAAGCATCGGCAAACACTGCTCATGCCCCCAGTCGGCCAGGTAAATTAATACAACGTTCTACATTAGTGATGTTTCAGCCTACCTGAGGCTCAGGGCTTTAGAAACAAAACAGATCTGAAATGCTAATACTTCCATCACAAAGGACTACTTTCAGATTTGGTGGTTATTTAATTATGGACATAAAACATACTATATAATCAAGTCCGGAGATGTGCAAATTTATGCCTGTGTAGACTGAGTAAAATGCACCAAAGATTTCGCAATACAGATTTTTAAATAGAATAAATCTCAATTTGGTTTCATTTAAGGGATGAACCCAGAAAATGTGTTGATGGTTTACATTTTACAGATTAGTGTAACTATTTAAAGTACATACTTTTTAGTTTACATAATACAAATGTTGCATTCATATAAAAATGAGTTCCTTAACTGTACATAATAAGATTATTTTGTCCATTTTCATTTGCTTTTATTTGTCTTGTGTGTATTGTTACCAGAGGTATGAATATGACAGTAACCTTCTGAGCCCCACTGTAAAGCAAAGGTCTGTGTGCATGTATGTTTGTGTCAGTATTTAAATATTCATAATTGCTTTTAATGACCTCCGCATCAATTTCTGAAATTCTATCTTATGTATGTATATTGCAGTATGTACATTGTAGGCATCTTATTGAGGATTGGTTAGAGATCAACCCAATAGTTTACATGTCCATGCATATTATCTACTAATCAATAAACCTGTAGTTTATTTTTTAAAAGACTGGCTAAGCGATGAGCTGAGTGGGCATAATTCAGTAGGTCATGTGACTGTCTCACTGAGATGACCTCAGCAGGGTCCTGTGTTGGAGTTCATTCTTACAGCACATGCCCTTATCAGCTGGAGGGGTTCCCCTAGTGGTGAAGAGCAACAATGATTAATACTTTGGGTCTGTCAAGGAAAAATCTGATCCTTTCTATGAGCTGTAGATATTTTTTGTGCATGCTCGTAAGCATGCATGTTTTGATTGTGAAGCACTTTAGCAACAAAAGGCAATTTAACTTGCTTAATGAATCATGTTGTGTATTAACAGTAAGGGTGTGTGTGTGTATGTGTGTGTGTGTGTAAAACTGAATCATTTCTGACAATTCTCTTAATACATTTCTGCCATAATATGCTTCTTTGGAAGTCTAATGTAATTATTTGAGAGTTATCATGGGGCCAATGAGAGTATTATGGTATAGTTACACTATACCAGAGACTGCCTTATTCTCTTTCAGCTGCAGTACCTGCTGGTCTTTCTTTCTGTGGCTGTTTGTATAAACACACTATCCCCTCACTGCGTAAATTGAAAGATTTTTTAATGGCCCTTGTATCTTAACGGCATTTTTAAAATTGATCTGTTTAAAGTGAGATTGACTGGGAGGTGTGTGCTCATCATGGGTAGCAGATAAGGAGTCATGCACACATTTCCTGCAGTAAACTAATCACGGCACATGCACAGAGCAGTTCCCCTTTGTCAGCATGCCGTGAAATGCAGATGAGCACCAGAGTGTTTTTAACCTCAAGCAGAGAGAAGCAAAACAGAATCGTTTTCTGAATTCATATTCTAGAAAGATGTCAGACACCACATTGGCAGCAAGGTTAACAGAACTATAAAACAGTGCTAGAAAAAGGCAATATTTTCAAAGGGTGAAAAAATGCAGTATTGAAATACAGAGCTATAAAAATTGCAATTGCTGGCGTTGCCATGGCTAGCCCTCTCTCTCTACTTGACAGTACAGTAATCACAGAAATAAATAGGAAGAGGTAATCTGTCAGGTAGCTTGATAAATAGAGCTCGGTGTGTGTTTGGGAGTTTCTCTGCATAGCAGGCCGCAGTATAAAGGACTCAGGCAGGCGACCACTATAGGGATCATTGGATTTACATCGGCGACGCTGCAGGAATGACTCTCCTCGACTACGCGTATTCTTAAGCAATAACAACGCGATCCGTATTATCCACCCAAGAATACCCGTCACCGAAAAGAGTCTTATGGCGGAAAGCGCTGCGATGCGGATCACAAGACATTCCACGATCCACAATCTTTTTGGAATGTGAGCTTTTTTTTTTGTTATTGATTGAAGATGCCTTGAATCACAAGTGCCAGTGGTTTTCTGCAAACAAAAATTAACAAGAGTGCATTTCTGTGTAAAATGAAGCTTTAAATTCATAAAAACCATATCCTGCTTATCAGAGTTTCTTATACTTCTGATTGTGGGTTTGAAGTTATTGTTTTTTTTTCTTAAAAATTATCATGACGCAAGACATTTGGGGTGCAGACCCTGACTGAGCCAGGGTTCCTTACCTGGACCTTGCTTTGGTGGTTGGGTTGGAAACTCCATCCCCCACAATCCCTATCATTGCCATTCTTCAATGGCTGAGACTGCCTACTTTCACTGCCAGAAATCCAAGTGTAATGTGTGTTCCTGGGAGGGGAAAAAAGACAAACTGTCAGGGTGCATGGCCTTCCAAGCCTGTCTTAGTATGATCATTGCCTAACCCATTAACAGTCAACTGGGTCCTGAAAAAAATGCAATACAGAAAAATCCATTAGCCGTAGGAGTCAAATTATAGATCATTTGAGAGAGAAAAAAAACCTTTAAAATGAGGGCTGTCGGAACAATGACTGGTATTAGGCTGAGCATTACCAGAGACCCGGCTTTCTCTCTCAAAATTACACTGGAAATGTACATTTAAATTCAGCTTTAAAAGTCTTTTTGGAGTGTGAACTGAAAGCTATGTTATTCAGGTCCAAGCAGTATGCAATATGCAGTATTTCAGTTTCTGAATATATACACAATTTGTCTTAGTTTCCAAATCATGGCAATGGCCAGGAAATTGTAGTATTGGTGTATTTTCTGACAGATTCCATTACCTTAGATATTCTTAAATATTAAAAATCCTACCATGCTAACCCTGTTCAGTATGTACTACACTTTTTGACTAATGTCATCTCATGTGAAGTGTAGCGTTCCATTGCATGCCACAATATCAGTGTAAGATCCATCACAGAGAAACCATTGCAAAACAGGTTGCTTTTTTCAATGAAATGCTTGGTAGAGATATAAAACTGACATTTTAAATGAAATGAGATTTTGGTGTGCCTTGACATATACACTTTACATTCTCTTTCTCTCTCTTTCACTCACAGGCACATTTTCTGTCTTTTTTTGTCTCTCCTGTCTCTCATTTTGACAAAAACCTTTTTCTTTCTTAACATTTCATCATCATTGTTACAATCCAAACTCTCCTTTTACTGCTTCAAACATACAAAGCAGATATTTTTACAACAGTAAATATGATTCATAACTTTACCATTTGTATTAAACAAAAGTTACTTTCATGGGGGAGGGAGGAAATTAGGTAGATAGGGTCATTACCTTTGTGTAATTGTATACATTACCCTTAAAATGAAAATAAATGTCATTGCACACAAAAACCCATACAACACGTCATCTCAAGCATATACCAATTTTACAGCATATTAGTTAAATTATGAGTGCCTCATCAGAACAGCTTATACAAACGCAAAAGAGCCATAATGCAGTGCAGCTGATCTAACCAGCTGAAAAAAAAAAATAATAAAGAGCAAGAGCAATGAACACAGATACACGCAAACAACCAATCTGCCATATTTAAACAGTAGCAGAAGCTCTGAGGTGAAATGATAAGCTCGCCTGAACTCAGCACCAATCTGAGCCCATTCAGCTCTTAGAGGCTCGCACCGCTAAAGCAAGAGCACCACAGAAGCCATGCATTACTGCTGAAACACACCACAGCCTTCCTCTGCACAAACAGAAAACAGCCCTCTAACTCATATGAGGCTATTGACACCTAGAAAACAGGGGAAGAACAATGAATATCGTAAATAGTTCCCATAACTGCGACTTACTTCGAAAGTCAGCAGGAACTTTTTTTTTCCCCATGTTCCACATTGTAATTAATCAGTGAACCTCCAAGTACATATTTCCGGGTCATAATCAGAAGAGTTCCTCGAGATGAACTGATCGTCGGTTGAATTTAATTACCTTGCCTCTCATTTGGATTTCTTTTTTGCCTCCTGTTTGTATGACAAGTCCATACCCTCAATACTGGTGAATAGAAATCAGTGTGCAAAGAACATGAAAGAGAGGAAGAAGAAAAGAGAAGAAGAAAAATAAGACAAGAAATAGAAAGATGATGTGAGGAGGTGGAGAAGGAGAAATAAATGGATGATGAAGAAAGGTTGAAAAAATGCCTCTCCATTCACTATCGCTGTCTGATTGTGGATTCTCTTCCTTGTTTCTCTCCTCTCTCATTATGGGAGCCCAGCCGCACGTTATTCCACCAGCAAGCCCACAACTCGCAAAAAAACCTGTGATTGCCATTTAATTGCAGGAATCCCATGAATATGTTAATGCAGTGAGGTTGTAGAATCCCCCAAAAATCAACAGTGAAGTGACATACACACAGACACACGCGCGCACACGCAGGAAGAGACATTGACAAGATTACCAAAAAAATAAATAAATAAATCAGCCATGCAACAGACAAATATACATTTTTCATATTGTGTTTCCTATAATGTAAGAGGAGTAAATATCCACAAAAAATCCACACCTACTGAAGAAGCTTACCATTTCAATCCTCCTCTAAGGAAAGCCTCCTGCTGTGCAGAGAGCCAGGGAGTCGTCTGATGTTTGACTGGGATATGCTTTGGATTATGAGGTTGCCTCTCCTCAGTCCTCAGTTGATTTATATGGGTTACTGTGCTACTGAACCAAGGGAGGGAGACACCGGCAGGGTCGGCAGGCGTTACCCCCACGCCTCGGGCGCAGCAGTGGACACGGCTCCAACAGTTTCCCAGCAAGCCGGCAGTCAGGTCCTGGGGTCCGCCGGGCGCGGCGCAAGCCGTCACTGAAGACGCTCGACGGAAAACTAATCAAAACGCATAGCTCACAGCCAGCTGTCAATCGCCATGGCCGACAAACTTGCAGGCGGAGGAAGAGAGAGCGAGAGACTGAGAGAGATGCATGTAGAGAGGAGACTGTGAGGAGAGAGAGAGAGAGGGAGAGAGGGAGGGAGGGAGAGAGAGAGAGAG
Organism: Albula goreensis; assembly: GCA_022829145.1. Taxonomy (NCBI): domain Eukaryota; kingdom Metazoa; phylum Chordata; class Actinopteri; order Albuliformes; family Albulidae; genus Albula; species Albula goreensis. The sequence continues at coordinate 16,798,328 of CM040764.1, read as the reverse complement.
CATTAAATAGCCAGCCACAGGACTGTGACTGTACAGGGCTACCTTTTTGCTCTGAGGATGGGAGAGCGTAATTAGATTTGAGCTATGCAGAGCTACCAAAAGCAGTGAGTCGTGGATCCCAGACATCTAATGGTGGATTAATTGAGGAAGATCTGACATGCTGTACGCTTCATAGTCTTGCCATCACGACTTCCCAGTGGGAGAGGGCCAGTGTCCACAGGGACCCCTATAAATACACAATCAAAAAAGCTGCTATCATGGAAACAGTTATGTGCTCACAGCCCCCATCTCCTGAGCATCCATATATGTGGACTGAAGCTATTGAGTTTTTTTTTTTTTTTTTTAAAACACAGTTCTCTCTCCATAGCAAAGACCTGCAGTTACCTCTCCTGTAAGGGAAAAAAATGGCAAATGTCTTCAGAGTCTACCCCATACACCATTTGAGAATCAAGGTGTTTCATAAGGAACTCAATGGTACAGATTTTTATCACAAAAGACTAAAAAGTTTCATCTGGAAAAATGACCAAATTACATTCAGATTGATGTAAGGACATTTTAATAAAAACAGCTCTTTTAAGAATGCCACATCTTTTGACGCTGACATTTTCAGTTAGGAAGGTCTAAAACGGTGTGAGGAAATAGTACTCTTTAAAATAGTCATCGTACAATCAGAAAAAACTGCCACAGATGATAAAGATGAAGTCTAAAGATGACAGATCATTAAACCAAATCTCTAATATATTAGAGGAATCATTTCCTTTCAAAAGATTGAGATTCTCTGTTTTTATTGATGTCGATAATTTTATTTACTTTAATAGAGTTAAATGTATATATTTTATGCAATCTTTATAAATCATTTGATGTATCCACTGAACTACAGCCACACATTTCATGCAAGCAGACCTCATAATATGTAAATTCAATTTACATATTACAGACAATCCAAAAACAAAAGGAAATGCATTATGACAAAGAAGAAATATGCATTATGCAATACACAGAGACATATTTCTTTGAGAGGACTGCTTTATGGTTTTATTACAAAATATATTTTATTTTTATTGTTACACTTTTACTGTAGCAATATTTGTATGTTCTGCAGAGTCATATTTCAGCTGTGGCATTTTTACTGATGGTATAGCTTTAGTTCAGATAAATCATTGTTATTTAATAAAGGATCCTAAAAGCTATGTCTGTAAAGTATCACATATGAACAAATAAAACCTAAAGCTTGTGTCTTCATTTTAAAGAATAATAATCCTTTTACTTTTATATAAATTCTTTATTAAGAATATATTATCTTTAACTCTATAGTGACAAATCATTTTATAGTGCCAGCATTTAAACTTTGACAATATATAGGATAAATAGAAAATAATGAAAATACAAATACAAAGCAGACAAAGGGACGTGAGATTTTCCTTACGCCTTATATGTAGCAATGCACTGCCCCCTATTGACCAATTGAGATTTCTCAATTGACTTTTTTGTTTATAAAGAATTATACATTTCATACTTTCATTGTACCATCTGTAACAGCCAATGAAAGTGACTGATGCAATAGACACATGAGCGGTGTGAGATGCAAAAAAGGCACAACAACAACAACAACAACAAGAACAAAATAACAATTAATTGAGAGCAAGCAGTAAAAATTTAAGTGTTCATAGGGGTCAAGGTTGAGACTGCCCCCCAAAAAAGACCAGTGGATGAAGTCTTTAACACCGCAAGGCTGGCAGTACTTTCTTTTCCAAAATTAAAAACTGGCAACTGGCATTTCAGTCTGCCCCCAAAAAAATAAATAAATCTATGGGTTGTTTATGACACAAAGTGCAGCTTGATTTTGGAGAAGTCTGAGTGGTTTAGAGAGTGCACAAGGTTAAATCTCACTTCTTTGCCCACACCCTTTGTTTGCTCTCATGGAAATAATTGGAATCGACTTTCAGAGGCCCAGCTGCCTGATGCATTAATTGCTGGTAGATGGATTGGAGAGGAAATCGGGCTCGTAATGGTGTAATTCTAGATATTCTGAGTGGTAGCCGTCTGGGCGATTTCTGTGCTTACCTGTCACTAATTTCGCCTTCTTTATTTTCATGTACTGAAGTTTTTTTTTTTCTTTCATTTTTAAATAATCAATTGCAGAAACGGTGGTGTTTCAGATCAATAACGCCATGAATATTGAATGGCTGCTCCTGCCCTGCTTCAATTAGCAGGCTCGTGTGGCGACCAGGGTCTGGACGTTTTGAGATTAAAAAATGCAAAGATGGGGAAAGTGGCACTAATACATGAATCACATGCAGACTGTCACCACAGACCTGCTAGTACATTTTAGACCATGGACTGGTGGGTGTACGCTAACAGTCTGGATCTGATTTCTGTGGTACCTCTCACAGCTGCTCCAAATCTTTCGCAGCATGGCTTTTGTGTTTCTGTGCCTGCGGAAATGATTCAGGTAGAAAGCACTTCTTCATTTGTACTTTTTAAGCACTGAGCTGGTATTTTTTCCATCCAAGCAGAATAAAAAATAATACATTGGCTGTCATTTTTTTTCCTGAAGGCATACATAGATTTAGTAATAATGTAATATGGTGGAAGTACAAATATACATTAATACACAGATATTCATGCATGTCTGCATGACTACATGTATACATTTATGGGTCTTTGTATGTGTGTGTGTGTGTGTGTGTGTGTGTGTGTGTGTGTGTGTGTGTGTGTGTGTGTGTGTGTGTGTGTGTGTGTGTGTGTGTGTGTGTGTGTGTGTGTGTGTGTGTGTCTCATAATTACAGTGGTCATATGCTCAGTGCTGGGCATGCTTGCTGCACCCTCCTCACTCTGAGCAGAAAGTGCACAGACACCCTCTACCAGTCAACATACTATTTGTTATTATTCTGCATAGATTCACTGACCTTCATTGCATGGGGATGAGGACAAGGGCTACTACAGTAGGCTGACTGTATTGGGTGAGCTATCCTGATAAAATAAGCACTGGAGAAACTGTACAGAATCTGTCAATCTAAAAAGAAAACAAAGCTCCCACCTTACGTTGTGGCCCCTCTTAACCCTTGACCTCTGGAAGAGCAAATTACAGTTATCCATAAATCTGCCTCAAGGTGATTGTTTTTAAGGTTGAACATCACCAGTGTGTTTAGATCGTGGCTGAGCCCATTTTCAGCACAAAGTGGCAGTGACATTCACCTTGTAATTACCAATCACCTACACACACACACACACACACACACACACACACACACACACATACATACAGACAAAAGTATGGTGAAAATGACTTGATTCACTTAAATGACGTTACTGTCTTTAAGGGCATATGCGTTTAAATCAAAAAGACTTTACATTACACAACAATTCCTCTGACTACGTTCGAGTTCATCACAAGCAAACAAACATGTCCTTCACAATATATTCATTACATTATAAATGGAATAGCATATATGTAGTAATCAAACATGGTGTGTGGGGAAAAGGTTCTTCCCCTCATTAACTCAGGCCAATTAAAGGATTAATTTGGGGTTAGCTGTTTGAAAACTACAGTAAATAATCTCACCTGGCTTGGGCCCAGTGTCAGTCTAACTTTGGCCCTTACCAGTCGCCAGCACATCTGTATGTTACTCGTTGACTTCAAGCGTGGTTTATTGTTTCTCCTTTTATCTGCTGTACATTTCAGTTACACAGTTGTATCAAACTGCACGTGGATATCCTGTGAGCATTTTTATATGCAATCCTTGGTCCATAAAAATATGCCTTTTGTACTGAATTTATAGGTCATGAATTTCACAGAGACACTGGAGCCTGCATCCCAGTCAGGGAAGCCACTGAAGTCGGTTTTAGCTGGCTTTGGTTTCTTAGTGATGCCGGATGGAACAGAGACAGCGCTGTAAAACTGACAAGCTCTCTGCATCACTGGCACAAGCACATATTGTCAGATTAGAGGAGACCACAGGGAGTGGAATCTCTCTCTCTCTCTCTCTCTCTCTCTCTCTCTCTCTCTCTCTCTCTCTCTCTGACACACACACACTCAGACTCACACAGACACACAAGACAATCATGTCGAGACCAGGGGCAACAGGCAATAGCCACTGAAAATCTTGATTACAATAATAGCATTTTTCTTTAATTTAGTCATTGTTGCAAGTTTGTAACTCAGATGACTTGCATAAGAAATGACCAGACTGTGTCCCACAGTGTCCTAGATTGTGTCCTGTCTTCAGTGCCATAAAATGAAATATTAATACAGGAAAGGATATACATATACATGCATAAACTTGAAATGATTGCATGTCACAAAATGTTCATGACCAATAAGCCTTGCGTATGATTTGTGTCCTCTGTCCGCAGACTGACCCCTGCCTGCCGCGGTGAGCCCAGCTTTTTGGGAGCGCAGCAGCATTGGGGAGCTCACTCTCATAAATCAATTTCCCAATTAAACTATAAAATGGCAGGCCATCTTCACAGACCCAGAGCAGAAAAGTGAGCAGAAAATCCCCACTGTGGGTTGGGGAGGAATCGTATTACTAATATTATTAAACTATTTCCCCTGTGTAAGTCAGGCTATCTGCATCTGCACATCGGGTACCATGTATATTTACATTAGGATTGTTTTTCTCCATCAAAAGTGGAATCAAATGACGTTTCAGGTTGAAGTCATTCCAGTATATTTTTTGTACTTTTGGAGAGATTTTCCATTTATTTGTACTTTTTTACTTAACCTGTGCATAAGTGTTTGGTAAAATAAAAAACCAAAGGTATGAGGGAATTGTGCAACAGTATAGGCAATACATTTGATATTGAGGTGCACCCTATTGTAAACGAAACATTGACAAATATTATCTCAGGCATAATCGAGTCATGAAGCTAAAGCTTTGGTGGCTAAGGTTATGAATTAGCAAACATAGGGCTTGAGTCAAACGTCAAAAACAATATTCACAGATATCACATATGCCTTTTCACAGAGAGGGAGAGAGAAATACCATACACCCTCTGCTTATTAAATCAGAGAAAAGGAATATAATTTAAACAATATGGTCCAAGCACTCTGATATGGTGAAAGGGGAATCTAAATTTAGGAAAGACTGAGAACAGCTTGTTGTTTGCTTAATTTCTCTGCTACTTTGATTATCTCTTTCTAAACACCTGTATTTGCTCCTGAATAGTTTGGTAAGTTATAATTCCTCATTGCTTAAGCTCCACCATTATCAGTTTCATAATATCTTTCTCTGTGAATGCATTTTATAGTACTATGCAGTGCATTAAATGCAGATTACTTTCAGGGACAAATTTAAGACTTAGTCAGCATTGTCCTTTGAGTCATGGTTGAATGCAAACAAATAGTTTGGCATATTGCCATTACCTTAATTGTTATGCGCCAAACTGTTTGGGAAGAATATAACAACAAGTTTATTTTTAAGGGAGAAATTTAGCTTGAATCTTGACCAAAGTGCCCACAGTGTTGTTTGAATAGTCATCTATTTCTCCTTGCCTCTTTGCGTTTATGTACTTATAAAATGTAATTTACATTCTGTGTTTTTATATGCACACAAATATGTTTATATTGCATTATATTCTGTACAACCATTTTGTTCTTCACCTGTGAAGAATCATGTGGTCCACAGAAGAGCATATCCTATAACAACATGAGATACCAAGAACCTCAGCTCACAGAGAGTGTTCTGCTGGTTTTTACCAGCTTCCTTTGAAACCCGATTCACACAAGCCTTTATGAATGCAAACAATGGCAGCATGACATCATATATTACAAATATTCTGTCACTGGGCTCACCACAGTATAAATCAATGCAAGACAGGATGTAGATCAGGTCGCGGGGAAAACACCAATAGGTGAAAAACTATTATAGACCTGAAAAGTATGTGTATTGAGCAGGATTTTCTGGCCTGCCTGTTTATCTGTTTCAGGTCAGAGCCCATTAGCATTAGTCCAGTCACTATCTGTCAGCCTGGTAATTGCTCTGACACATTTTAACCACAGCGACGCCACGTCACTGCTACCTCCTTCCCAGGTATTGGCAGGTTCATGATGTCAGGTTAAATCGCTGTGAAAAGACCTGTGTTATTGCCTTCATGTTTTTTTCCTCAGCATGTCCTTTGTTTTCATACAAGAGTTATTTAAATGTCTTCTCTCACATTTCAGCATCCTTTAATCACACACATATCACCAGTGTGCATTTAGAGGTTTTGATTCTTTTATGTGTTTCATTGTCATGTATACATTTCTATAACAATACTTATCTTCATACCGCATCGCATTTATAAGTTAATCATAAAAAGAGGTTTTTTCACATTAAGAGGCCTGAATATCTATGTATACAAGGATTCAACTAACAAGACTTGCTTGCATTTATCACTTTTTAAAGCTTGAACATATTCCGATAATAGAGACGGTTTTAGGTTACTTTTCCCCACCCTTAACTTAAGCTAGTTAGCTAGCACTTTGATTAGCAGTCTTCATGTTAGTGCTAATTGAAGAGAGAGAAAAGTATCAGGTTTCATTTTCTGCACAACCGCTTTGGAGTTTAAATTTTGCACTTTGGCTCCAGCATCTGCACTGGGTGCGCTGCAGATGAAAAATTTCCTGTCCTCTCATGCACTTTCCCACAGGCCTCTGACTATTTTATGCATGACAGGCCATGCTGTTTCGCACAAGTACAGAAAAACCTGACTGATTTGATCCACCTTACCACAGGCAAAATAAGGCAATTAAAGATTTCTCTGCAGCAGAACCATGTAATGTATAATGTAAATATAACATAAAAATATATAGGCATGACCAGATTTGTCATATACACTGTGGACCCCAGGTTATATACATATTACCTGGATACTAACAGTGGATACTGAGCAGTCACAATTCAGAATATTTGAATAAGGAATCACTTACTTTCAGCACGTTCTTTGAAGCTTGTAAATGAGCTGAGTGCTTTTTAATCAGCCTGTGTTGTCCTTGTGCTGCAGTGGCTCACAAAAGGATGGGTTGTCTTCATGCAGCCATCCTGCGGCTATTTCTAATATCGTCAATTCATTGGGAAACATGTAAACTGCCCGTTTGAGCAATGCATCGGTGGAAGAAAAAAAAAAACACGTTGCCACTTCTGCGCCGGGCCCCGATAGCCTTTTGTGATTGATCCCCGCGTTTTATCACTTCTAATTAAACATTTACGCCCACGGGCTCCCTATTGTTGAATTTAATTTCCTCCAAATTTAAGTCTCAAAGCTGAGAAATCTGTATTACTGGCAATAAACGCAGCGTGGTAATGAGTAAATAGGATGAAACAGCCCCGTTTAGCGCATCACGGCCCATTTCCACGTTGTATCTGGCTTATTGATGGAAGGAGGAGGCATGGCTGAGCTAGCGGGGGCTGTGGTAGCGGTATTTCTCTCATGACAGAGAGAGGATCACATTGCTAGTCCTGGGTATTATCCAAAAGGTAAGAGGTTCCTCCACATAGATGAAAGGGAACTACATCATACCTGTAAGGACCTTTTCACCTCTGTGATTTAGCTGTGCCGGACAGCACATACCATGGGGATATAAACAGAAAAGGCCCCTGAGTTTCAGACTAGTGCACCTGCTGTTTTCATGTAACCGCTTCTGGGACTAATGAAATAATGAATAAATGCATAACAAAATGAAATAGAACAAAAATCTTCTTGTCTCAGGGGGGAAAGTACAGCGTAAACAATATCTAGATGCCCATGGAAAATGTGCTTCTGTGCCAGAATAGTGTAAATGGTATTATTTTTGGAATTAGCAATGTGCTTTGCTACTGTGCCACACATATTGCACTTACAACCATTTTTTTTTCAATTGCTTTATCTCATTTGCATACATTTTCTTTTTCCTTTCTTTTAAGTGAAGAAATTAAATGAATTGTTGTTTTTAAGAGATAACCTGACTACAGAAAGCATCATGATATGATCACAGTGCACACTCTAAATAAAGCACAGCTATATTCAGAGCACGGTGGCCAGCCATGTCAGAATGTTGTTCTGCATATATTTCATATGCATTCCTCCCAAAGGGTCAGAGACAAACCTTCTGTCACACATAGATGTCTGAACAGGTAGCTGGAAGTCCTGTGTTTTTTTATTTGTTGATCTGGGTTGTTGCTAACTTGGCTGTGGTGGATTTAATTGTATTCCGCAAGCATATGACACAATGCATTAAGAGGGGTGGCTGCTCTCTGTAATCCCAGCTCCACTTAAAGGCATCCTTGGCATAAGCTAAATGACTGTGTCCAGTATTGTAATTAAAATCAATAATGGCAGTGGTCTTATTTGATTTTCCACCTCGGCCCTCTATGCCACCATTCTTCATTGTCAAAAATGATCTTTTCAAATGCTGTGCATCCTATCGTGGGCTTACAAGATGGAACAAACTGGGGTTTTACACAGATGTCCAATTTGTAAAACCTGACATTTATAAATTATATTAGATATCATGTTGCTGTGATACAAGTGGAGCAATAGATATTTTGATGATATGTCTGAGGACAGCTGTCTGGGAAAACAAGGGATGGAACAAAATCATAACCTAATGTGATAAAGTGCCTTAAAGAAACAAGCGATATTATCAAAAGTGGGGACAAGTCAATGTTTCCCATATGCTTTAGGTGGAAATTTTGTTTGAATATAACGTTGGCGACATAAACCCCCACATGGATACACACACATAGACAAGCAAATATTTAATACTTTTTCAGCAAAGGAAACAAACCTGAACTGACACATTTACCATAGACAGAAGCTTAGTGTGTGTTTTTACAGCAAGTGAACGTACATCTGCAGCAAGAAACCGCTGTACAAATCCTACATAGATTTAAATGCCATGCAATCTACAGCTACCTTGATAGCATCTATTGGCCATTTAGAATAGTCTTAATCTTTTGAGCACACCAACTGAGCTAACTGACTCACTCTGAATGTTCAACAGAAAGCTGAGAGGCAAACAATGCTTCACTGTTCAACTCAGCTCTGCAATATCAACTACCATATCCCAACCTAGTGTGATGCCTTTCTAAAGTGAACATTGCTTTTAACTATCTGTTACAATATTCTTTGTTTAAACTGCTCAGTTCTTCTCTCATGTCCAAAATGGATACAACTAAAAAAAAAACCTTTGAAATGCCTTTGAAATTTTGTTGGTCTCTGTGTTCCTCTGTGATTTTTTTTTAATAACCAGCATGCTCACTACACCCACTATCAAACTATGGGTGCATGTATTTAAAGATCCGACAAGATTTGACCTTGCCACCTGCTAGAATGTTCCTGATATGCATTCAGGAGGATGCAGCGTGAGCTGAAACGGCAGATTTAAAGAGCATATGGCACGGCACCTGTGCAGCCTGATGCACAGAGATGACCTTATTCTGTCACACTCACACTACCAGACCACTAAAACACATCAGATGCATCTGAGAGACAATGAAAATACCTTATTAAACTGGACTAGCTCATCTTTAACCAATTATGGCTATGATCATTTATTGCAAGACTATGCTGATCATGTGACTTGTTCCTCTTGGCCTATAAATATCCTCGATCACACCCGTAGCTCTCCTTTGTGACAACCAATGAATTCAGGGATACGTTCTATTAACGTCAATGATTTGCTGTTTATTTTGTTTTGTGACATTGACGGCGAGATATCACTGATATTTATTCTGTGTGAGAGGCCCTACATATAGTTAAGAAGTTTCAGACGCCATCCTTAAACACAGGGCATAATCTACAACATTAGTTCTCACTTTTGGTCTAGTCTGTTATTTTTTTATTTTTATCTCCAAATCTGCTTTACATTCAGATGCAAGAAAGCAGGTAAGAGATGAGGCAGAAGGAATTAATTCTTCAGTTTTCAATTAAGTGTTGAGAGACGATGGAAATATGGGCCTTGTGCCTCACCACAACCCGCATTGTTGACCACTAGTCTAATCTTAGGACCCTGACAGGCAGGTGGTGGAAAAGGCTTTGAGTAGGCAGCAATATAATTTCTCCAAAATTCAAATGTAAGTCTTCTTAAAATTTTATAAATGTATCTGTGCTGTCTAAGGAATCATTAATAATTTATCTATTTATTTTCTTTGGACTGCTATTTTAACAGTTGCTTATCAAATGAAATTACAAGTGAAATATGAGCCATTTTGAGCCAGACAGCTGATCAGTTAATAGACCCCCAGACAATCATGGCAGGGTCGCTGGCCATCTGTCTGAGTGTCGACAGTCACAGACATCATGGGATTCTAACTGCACTCAGTTCAAAGGCCTGTCCTGCAGACCAGAGTGGAGAGACCACGGGTTCAGCCCCAGCTCTCAGCATCAGCACACACACAGAGCTGTCACTGGGTGGGTAGGGGGGGGGGTGTCAAAGCCCTGGAGCGCTTCCCAGCTTCCCCTGGTTGAGCCCGCACCGAACGCAGGGCACTGAGGGCCCTGCCTGGCTGACACCCAGTGAAGCCTAGCGCGGACACCCTGACAGGTGCACCATTTGTGTCATGGCCTGAAGGTGTCTGCTACAGTACGGAGAGAAAATCTGTATAACAGATCATTTAAAGGATAATTTGGGACAAGCCATCAAATAACAGAAAATATATGACAATAGAAAATTCTCCTGCCTAACTGATTCATTTATAACAGTTAACTCAACAGGATGGCTAAATCTGGATGAAAATGTGCTGTTGGATGTTGGATCTTTTTATGTTTTGTAACTGCCAATGATAGACACTGGACTCTAATCGCTATTGAAAAAAACATTTTCACTTTAGCAGTAATGGCTGCCATAGATCTCCTCATAAAACATGACTGACGTCCCCAGGCTGAAGACCCTGCGCGTGTATGGGACATTTACATTTTTTATCAATACCAGCATGAAGAGCTTGATTCCATAAGCACCCCTGGTTCCCGTGGTAATCATGAACACAGCCACTCCACAGCCTCGCCCTGCGGCGTAGCCGAGCGCTGCACGTTGCCTAGGCGAGTCGGGCGCTGATTATCCTAACAAATTGCATTCCTATTCAAACCCTGGGAAGGTTTTCAATGACAGCTTGCATGACAAAAGGTCAAAGGAAGGCTGCTAGGCGTTAATTAAATAAAATTGGTGAATGTCAGGACGGCAAAGGTCAGCCCTAATCTCCAGTTATTGTCTCTCCCACCTCGTGCAGATGAGGGGTGGAGGCATGGCTGTATCGACATTTTATATATGCTATTCTGCTTTCTTCTTCTTTTAAACTGGCACAACTGATGCTTATTAGAAAATATGTACAGAAAGATTCTTTACATTACAAATGGATTGTAAAAAGCTACATATTTCATATAATTATCATACAAAACTCTTGTCTCTCAGTTTCTTTATTATTTTAAGTTCTCATTTGGCTCCATGTTCTAAAAACATACAGTTAAATCTAAGTTAAGTGTGTACCAGCTTGTGTGCATACAACAATGGTAGCAGTTGTTTTTTTTTTTAAACATAACTAACTCTCCCAACTTTCATTTCTTGTTAGATTGTCCAGCTGTGATTACATTTTTGGGTCATTGAAAGCGTTTCACAGATATTTCCGGTTTCACTGAAACGCTCCCATAGCAAGCACAGGCATCAGTGTGCAGCCTTGCTGTCAGCATGCTCTCTCTGAGAAGTGTATACCCCAGCAGCCTGCCTTGAGTCAATATGCTCCGAGTCTGTGAAAAGGACATTGTATTTGATTACAAAGATCAGCTGGGGACGCATTGACACAGCAGGGCCCAATATATACAGTATTTATAACAACAAACATCTTTATGCTCCCCAAAGATCTGTTGTATTGATCATTGGACTTGTGTGTGTACTGTGTTTTTTTTTTTTTAATTCTGTTTTGAGAACGCCATATTTTCAGATACCGCGTATTCACTGACATTTTTAAATCCATTGATGACTCACTTTGGGTTCCTAAGCATATGCTCTCGATGTTACTAGTCATGGTATCCTAATTTAATTCCCACAACAGGCTACATAATGAAAATAAAAAGGCCATAGTGCAATGCAGAAAAATGAAAATGGGAAATTAAACATGTATTGGTTGCATTTAAATCTAGGTAGGGGGTCACTGTTTACATTATGAAATACACTATAGTTACATCTCACACCTTGTGCAATGGAGGAATGTTTCAAGATTTGATATACCTGTATGTTTCAGCTGACTGTATTAATGAACAATACCTCTGTAATCTACCTGCTGTAAAAGTGTTTTGAATATCCATCTAACACAAATTGTGATATCTTCTGATCAGTGGGGATGGGGCAGGGAATTAAACACTGATTTGAACAAATGTGTTGTTCATAGAATTAATTTCTTAAAATTTCATCAACCATAAAGAAACATTTCTTTCATTTTATGAGGTATGATTTTTTTCCTGATTCAGTAAGATTGATGATGTTCCAACAAAATGTAATAATTTAGACAAACCTGAATGTTGGCCTTGGTGCTAATGTTAATGCCCACCTTAGAGTTTCACATTGGGCTGCTGCAGAAGCAGCTCTGTGTTACCCCTCAGCTGTTACACGTCATTTTTTATCCAACGATTACAGACAAGAGAGAGTATGACAGGGGGATATTTGTGAATTCATGGCACAATCAGCTTGAATCTGATTCTGATGAATACATTCTGTTTTGGCAATAAGGGTGTTGAACATGTTGTCCCAGCAGAATTTTGTGGAATGCAAACGCAGAGCCCCCTGTGGCAGGAATGTAAATTCAGCAGTCAGTAGTGTGTTTTCCCAAGACCGACGCAGCATTTCTGCCTGTTTAGAATCATTACTGTTCTCTAAATGCCCCACTGCATTCTGGGCTTGGAGAGGACAACGAACTGTAACTCACTGCCTGCAGGGAGACAGATAAAACCAAGAGCTCTAGGATTTGAAAACAGACTGAAAACCCAGCTTCAAAAGTGAGACCTCTCTTTCTCTTCTTACGAGAGGCTGTTAAAAATGCAGTAAATAAATAAATAAATGAATGAAAATTGGTCGTTCGGAAGCCATTATCACACTCTTTAATGGGAAACTCACAACAGGACCAGATTTGGAGAAAGCCAGGTTATTTTTACTCCTGCACAGATGGACTTCCAAATGTTTTGGGGGAGGCCAAGAGATGATAACAAATATTTGAGAGCTCAAGGGGTGGAGCTCATGTGTCCCTGAGTGCGACAGGATCCTTCAGATTTAGGATCGTCGAGCGACAGTCATCATCATTATGACACAGACGTTCCGCCAAAATGGTTCCATGCATGCTCATCCTGGCACAAGTGAAAAATGAAAAGTCAGTCTTCAGACTTTTCTTCCTGCTTTTCTCACCCTGACTCAGCTGAACTGTTTAGACTCTCGCCATCTTAGGAGGAGGCAACTGTAAGCACATGACTCTTCCGATTCATGAGACCACAAGCCTGTGCTTGTTGCCACACTGCAGATGCACCACCAATCACATACTGCTTCTGCTGCTGGAGGATGGTGAGGTCAAGATATACTTGGTTTGTGTATCTGCGTTTGTGTAAGTGCCTGCATGACCGCTAGAGAGCAATGACTAACTGGCTTGACCCCTATCTTTTCCTGGCAATGCTTAGCAGTTGTTGCTTGAGTTGTCGTTGCAGACCTCCAGCCATCGCTGTTAATGGCTTAGCTAGGACTCAAATACTGTTTTGCAAGTCTCACGCTTGCTTCCCAAACAAATGTCTTACCGCCTTCCTTCGAATACCTCTTTACTGAACTTACAGACGAACTATCTGATGGCATTTGACATGTGGTTAAGAAACTGGGACCTCATGCAGGGGGTTTCTGTGTCAAAACGAAACCTTTTGCTTTTCATTATGGATCTCGCTCTGTGTAGCTGCATGGTATATGCAATACAGTCTATGATTCTCTGAATAGTTGATAATAATATCTATGTTCATAATTATAAACTAATTATGATGAAGTATTTTTATAATTAAATCATTAATTGTTTGTTGACAAGCCAATGCAACCAATAAATATTTACAACCTTGATAATAAATTATGATTGAAGTAGGTTTTACAGATGCTAATCATAGGTTGAATTACCACTATTTCAAAACTTTGAAAAATAATGTTAACATCTGACATGCTCTTTTAAATTGTTCAAACCATGCTTTGTTGGCAAGGCAACATATTTGCCTAGCAACTGTGGTTGGTCTTCATTCTATAGGAAACAGCCATGTACATGTTTGTATAAAAGCTTAAAAATAAAATGTATAACATTTTTTTAAAACTCCTGCCCCACCACCCACACATTTCACAGTAAATTTTAGTAGCAGAGCTTCATTAAGTTTCATGAAGGAGTTGATGTTGAATATTTGTGTAGGAATATTATACATTGCATGTACCTTTTAAATTAATAAAAGATCCAGGTAGCTGTCAGTCAATTGTCACAAAATGGCACATTGTCTTATCTTTATTTTACCCATTTCTATTATAAATTATTTAAATATTTATTTTTCCTTTACAGAGAAGATAATGTATTCGCGTGCTATTAGTAATGAAAGCTTTTTATTGTGGAGGAAAATGTTACAGTATGTCTATCTAACATTAAATTCAGCTATCCCTGTTAGTGAAAGAAGAAAAATATCAGTGATGACATATTTTGCCCAAATCCATTGATTATAATGGTAATTTCAAAAGTACAGAGTTGAAATTACAAAATAGTATACAATGTGCAATATTTATATAACACTGCATATCTGCTTGTGTGTGTGTGTGTGTGTGTGTGTGTATACATTTTATTTGCTGTATTCTATATGAAAATTACACTTGTCTTTATATCTATATTTTACAGACAAACAGAGGCAAACTATTGCATACACTAGTGAAAATATCAGTGTGCAACAGAGATTTTGAGTGGAATTTCAACTGTAGGTGGTGCAGCAGTGACTTGAAACACAAAATTTGGGAGAGATGATGACAGAAAATGACTGAGCCTGAAAACGAAATAAAACATTAGCTATTTTGCGACAATAAATCAAGCAAATTTTTGTAACATATTGTTTACAGTTTGAATGGGAATCTTTGGTACACTTAAGGGTAAAGGCAGGTTCTGAGAGTTACAGCCAGATCTGAGCTTCTCCTCATGTAGCAGAGATGTTTTTGTAGCCATTCTTCTCTGTTGGTTATGCACTTTCCAACTCATTTCCATCAAAGACAGCCTTATGCTATGAAGTGCTCGTTAACAGACCAGCTAATTGGAATAAACAAAGAGCGATGTTTTATGTGTTGAGCACTTTAAGAAAAACAGTCCTAATTAGTGAGTGGAACCGTGGGGGGGTGGGGGTGCGGGCACTGGCTATGTCTTCACTCTTCATCCGAAGCAAGAGGGCAGAGAGGAGGGCATGAGTTTCAGTATTTGTCTGATCACTGCTTCTTATTAACAGAAAATTAAAACGCTGTAAAAAAAAAATAATAATATGTCACATGACAAACAAATACACTCTCATAATAAGTTTTTTTTATAGCTTGTGTATAACCATCTACTTGACATTCTTTCCAGCACTTTTTCCTTTCATGGTGTAATTCCCTCCATTTCTGATAGAAGGAGAACATTCAAAATTAGTTCTGAATTTTTTAAAATACATTTTGCAGAGTGCACTTTTTCATACAACTCAAAATTCTTATTGATGAAAGTTCTTTCTCTATCATCACAGCTCTTTGTTCCAGTTCAGTGCCTCATTATGGTTAGTTATAATGGGATGTAACCAAGGGCAGAACATCTATCATTGAAATACTGGCAGTAGATGTTTTGTCCTTGGACATGATTCTCAGTGAAAATTACAAAAATGCTGCTATAAAGCACCTGTAATAACACCTGTTACTGACTGTAACCCCCCAAACTAAGGATGCATGGAGGACAGAAAGAACACACAAGCTGACCATCTGGTTACCCTAGAGAATCTGGATTGATGAACTTGGGACACGTCCACTAAGTAGCCTTTCAGTGAAATGTATAAACACCGTGTCCACCAATCATTCCTCTCGTGTTACCTTTTCAAACAGAACAAGTCTGTCTGTATTTTGATGTATAGAGATATGAAAGGAAGTGTCCTGAAGCTCACTTTTTCATCAGAGGAAAGTGAGGTGTTGCGCACACGTTCGATGTCGACTGTGTGTGTGTGTGTGTGTGTGTGTGTGTGTGTTGTGTGTGTGTGTGTGTGCGTGCGTGTCGTGTGTGTGTGTGTGTGTGTGTGTGTGTGTGTGTGTGTGTGTGTGTGTGTGTGTGTGTGTGTGTGTGTGTGTGTGTGTGTGTGTGTGTGTGTAAAATCTGCAGCATGGGGGCAAATGAAAGCACAGGTTTTTCGTCTCAACAGGGGATTAAATATTAATTCTTTTCATTTTACCTACCAACAGAAATTTCACCCACAGACTTGAACATCTGTTCAATCCAGCTTTCCATACATACACATTTTTTTCCACACTCTGTATCCCCTTAAGATAGTTTGTGTTTGGCATCAAACCAAAGAAAAAAAAAACTCATTCAGGATGAGTATTCTCTTTTAAAACACTGGTGTTGTATGTTTACTGTATCCCTGTATACTTGTGACATGACAAATCAAAGCCTGGCAGCACTTTTAAATATTAATGCTTCTGTATCACATCGAATACATGTGAGAATATTCACTTACATGCTTATCGCTATCTCCATTTATTTATTCTTTTTTTCTGTTTTAAAACTAGTTGATACTTAAAATGTTGTTTTCTTTGCTACCTAGGGGATGCTCCAGAGACAGTTTTCCTCCCATTATTATGCAGAAAAGCAGTCTTTGTGCTGGCCTGCTCGTAACCTTACTTAAACTGAGATTTTTAGTCAAGCAAGGAGCAAGAAACACCAAGGTGCTGCTCAGGGTAAATTCTCACATGGTTTCTGTATCTTGAGGGGAATTTTATGTAAAAAAAAAAAAAAAAAAAAAAAAAACAAATATAAAACCATGAGCACACTCTCCTCTTAATTACTGTTTTCAGTATGGTGTTTTTGTTTTTAGTTTGCCTCACCCAATAATTGTTTCATCCAACATTCATATTCACTCAGACTGCCACAGCCTTATATGTACTGTATATTTTGCCTTTGTAATTACATATTAAGAATCAGTTTCATTTTTGTCAAACTAATGGTAATTATGTAAATATGTGCACTAATATTAGTTAAATTATACAACATAACTTTAACAGCTAAACATCACCATGCCACTCTGCTTCTGTTACAAGACCATTTCTTCAAACAAAATCAAGAAGCACGTTTCACAGGAATTAGCCTTCCTCTAAAAAAATGATGCATACTTCAATATTATTTGAGAAAATGACATTGGATGACAGATAATGAATTCCATGAAACCAAAAGGCCTCACTGGGGTACTAAGAGGTATGTGTCCTCCCATAACCCTGCTAATGATGTAAATGTCTATAAACATTTTATTTTACCTTCCCTCCATCAGATACTAAGGGCCAGGTTCAATGTAAATGCTCCTGTCAGTGGCACTTTGTCCCTAACTTAGAATAACTCATTTATGTAAGTGACATTTGCAAGATATGTGCTTCAGTTCCATAAGCAGAGGGACAAAGCACTATTCAATCAGATCAAAAGCTCGCCTTCAGCACTCCAGATATCAGCCACCCCCATACCCAAATTACACATTTTACTGAAACATAAAAAAAAACCAGTGGGTCTCTGTCAAGGTTGATTTGGTCCTTTTTGAGCATGTCCATCATTTCCATCAGCTAAAAGCTCAAAAATCAAAAGAGTGGCATCAGGGAGTCATCCTTCAATGGCAATTGGAAAGATGGAAAGTGATAGTTAGTCATTAAGCTCATCAACAGAAAAAGAACCAGGAAATGGCCCTGGGACAGATCCAGCATTCTGCTCAAGACGTGCTGTCAAACCCAGAGTGAAGGAGTGCAATCTACCGCAGTGGGAGGCTGCATGCGAGGGTCCCCGTTTTTTTTTCACTCTGAAAACCCCTGAAAATCCCTTTCTCAAAAGCAAAGTGCTACCTCACAATACAGGTGTCACCACTGCAAACAGCAATTTCGGCAGCTGATAATTGGAAGCAGGTAGAATTTAGCCCCGCAAACAAATAACAGTGAAGGAGGGGGAGCCTGTCCCCATCCCCCACCCCACGACCCCCGCTTGGAGATGCTGGGCAGCAGGATTCCAGATTAACATAACGGAGATGTCTCGGCAACCAGCGAGAGGCCTCAGAGGTATGCTAATTACAGTCAGAGTTTAAATCAATGCCTGAGAGGGAAGCTGCCACTACAAAAAAATGCCAAATTGCTATTCCCCTTACAAAAGACTCATTAGAGGGAGCTGGTGGCATCATTGTTCTGCATCCTGCCCTCTCCCATCCATTTTGTTTACTGAAATCTCATGATGGCCACCTGAAGCACTGCTAGAAATTTTAATGTGGTGTCCGAGTTTAAATCATGGAGGCTACCCTGGCATTGCCAAGCCAAATTCCCCCACAGCCAGACAATGTATCGCATTAGATATATATAAATAAGTATCACATTAGATGGTGAATCAAAGCCAGTGGTTAATTATTTAGGAAAACAAAGGGCTGGAGTCACAGACAGTGGCAGGGGTGTTTAATCTGCGTAATGTGGATTGGGGAGGCATGTGAGGTGAAAGCCATCTCGTTGAGGCCTCGAGTGCCCAGAGACTGTTCTTCTCCTGGACTTGTTTTCTGGTTCTGTCAAAGCCATGGGTTGTCTGCTATTTGGGGAGTTCACTGAATCCTGGTTGCAGGTAGAGTATGCAGTGTGTTCAGGAGGTGAGGCTTCACGAACACCATAATGAGAAATCATGTGCTTTCGGTTGGAGGCATACAAATAGTGAATACTGGCATTTGTCATAGGCCTGTTATGAAATAATGAGGTTGAGAAGGGGTTAGCAATCACATTTAAATGAATTATGTTGAATCATTTACCTGACAAACTAGATGTTCTTCTAAAGAGCCTCTTATTTATTTTATTTTTTTTTTTCAAATTTGCCATTTAAAGTTGAGCATACTTGTGGTGCAGTACCTGGGCTTGGGTTAATAAACCATTTCATAGTGTGAGTGAAGCTCCAGGACCAAGATCCCCCTATTCATA
This sequence comes from Albula goreensis, assembly GCA_022829145.1. Lineage (NCBI taxonomy): Eukaryota > Metazoa > Chordata > Actinopteri > Albuliformes > Albulidae > Albula > Albula goreensis. Next base: position 16,779,184 of record CM040764.1, on the reverse strand, counting down.
TCCTTACCTATCCATCATGAGCTAACAGCTGAAACTGATCCTAGATCAGCACTCAGTATCTTCAATGCTTTATGAATACGTGCCAGGAGGGGCTATAAACACCTCGGCCTTCCCCTGGGGCTGCCTGTTCCTCAGATTTCCCTGGAACCTGCTGGAGAGGTGCAGGCTGTAATTAAGCTTAAAGGCGATGCTAAAAAAAAAACACTAACAGCTCAATCTAACTCCCCATGCATTGCACAATGTGTAGTGGAATAGCCAACTTCACCCATGATCAGACAAATACAACCTGAGGCAAGTAACTGCATTAGATTATAACTGCATACATTTGCAATATGTGCTGAATATTGTTGCAAAATAAAAAAAAAATTGCACATGAAATATGAATAGGCAGAATGCACATTTTTAAAAATCATACTCTCATTATTTTTGTGTGTGTCTGTGTGTGGCCCTGCTCTGATTGTAGAAACTGCTGCTATCTGTGACTGTTTGTTAAAATTACGCACAGAGGCTGAATATAGATGAATAACCAGAGAAGTGGGCGGATTTGGCGCGAGGTCAGGAAATAATGGGGGAATGTGAGAATGTGCACTGCACAGCAAGCGTGAGCCTAATTATTTCAATAAGCTCTGCCTCTCCTCCAGCAGGCTCTGTGCTGCTCTAGGTCCAGATAGACGCAGCATCTCCAGTTGCCTGCCTCTCCATAGTTAGCCGTGACCTCCTCCTTCTGTCTCCCATTAGAACAGCAAAAGCTAATTGGGAAGAAAAAAATGATGATGATAATAATAATAAGGTGTGGTTTGCCAGTCTGGCTGTTGCGGTGAGGTTTGTAAAGTTTAACACCTTGGTTTTTTCAGAGGTCTGTTGAATTTGAGTGTCTCAAGATTCCCATTGTTGAGTGGCATTTTTGGTCAGACAGAAAGCCAGATAATCGGAGGGCTGGTCGTTCTAGTGTCAGATAGTGATTGGCTTTGGGTAGTGAGCTGAAGCGACAGTTACAGTTTTCATCTCAATATTATGGACTTCCTGTACACAACATGGACCTGACCTCAGCGCACAATATGTAAAAAAAAATTGAAAAATTAATAAATACAACAGAGCCGCATGCTCTCAAAAGATAAAGGACAGAGCACATTGTAGTTAGATAGAGAAGAGCCCCTTTATCACAAAGTCATTTTTACAGAGAAGGTCACAACATAGCCTATCATCAAGTCTGAGAATCATGATCACATGCCCGAACCAACCACCTTCCATTGCCGGTTCTACCAATCTAAGCAGGGGCTGGGACAGAGGCAGCACTGGGCACAGCGCCACAGAAATCTGTGCCGCTATGTATTTGTGTTAGCTTTACTCGTGCACATATGATTACTGTCTGTCCTGACATTCCGAGTCTTTCTCATTCTTTTCTCTAGAGTGTCATCCTGCTGTAATGCCGGCTACTCATTATAGCAGTACTGCTGCAAGGCTAATATATTTCTGATATCCTTCAGCAAGAATGCTCCGAATGCCAGTCAGCTAACAACCTGCTCTGCAAACCTGTCACCTGCAGCATTACGCATAAGCCCAGGGTCGTTGAGTTCAACACACTTGTGAAGAAGGATTGGGAAGCTGTTCCACACCACTCCGTGCGTGTACATTTTTGTATGGATGTGCATTTGCATGTTTGTTCATGCAGCAGAATACCTGTGAGTGCATGCATATTGCATATGTGTGTTCATAACATGCATATATCTATACTGCATATACATATACATGTGTGTGTGTTTGTGTGTGTGTGTGTGTGTGTGTGTATTATATATGAATATGCATGCATGCATACATATGTTCTTTGCATACCATCACATAGAAATGTCTGCAAATGCTTTTTTCATGTTTGACCCGTCAATGACTAAAGTAGACACTGAGTGTTGGATCAGTATTTTCTGTCAGACAGGGCAGGGGAAAACATATCCTCCTGGTTGTCCATTGCCACCTGAATTATATGAATAATGCACATTTCATGCGTTGCATGTCGGTGCAAGCATTGCCCATGCTAAACAGACTGCCAATGCAACCTCCTCCTGTGCACGACCTACAATGGAATACTTCAAATAAATTTCACACATCTATTTTCCTCTGCTAATGAGCAAAATAATTTCCCATCCAAATGTGCAAGATAGGGCCACCTGATGCAGCGCTGGTTCATATTAATTCTGAATTCCAGGGAGTAGAGTTCTGCACGCCAGCTTCCCGTTATCTCCTCTGTTCAGCACTGTTGCTTGGCTTTCTGTTTTAATTTCTCTTATTTCTGGCTGATTAGCTTGTAATGTTGCTTTATATTTGTTTCTTCTGGAGACTTAATTGGATTTCACAGGTTAAAGGTCTAAGCACTGAAAGTTATAGATAATAATTGGATGTTGTTCTCTTTTTCATTAGAATGCTGAAATCCCTGTATGTGATTGCTGTCATTGACGTTTTGATGGAAAGTAGAAAGTTCCCAGAGATGGAGAGCAGATGGATATAATGGTTAGCATGGTGGTAAAAACGTGTGTGTGTGTGTGTGTGTGTGTGTGTGTGTACGCGTGTTTCGTGCCTGCGTGTGTGTGTCTATGCAAGTGTATTAACTCTCACAAACAAAAAAATGCACTTACAGTATCCTATACAAATATTTTTTTCACTAAAACACTTAGATACCATTTAAAATAATGAAGAGCATCTCAGTGTAAATGAAAAAACATTTGTAAAAGTTTCAGCTATTTTGCAAGTATAACTAAAATCAGTAATCAAATTAAACAGCAGTTGTAAACAGTGCTGATGGTAGTTGAGTGTTTGTTTTCACAGATGCACATAAGTACCTCCCCTGTGTGCCAAAAACTCACATGCATCTCACAATTTTGTAAGAGTTGTATTAATGTAAGAGATAACTGCAAACGTTGATGCGATATCTTTGAGCTTGTTTTTCTCTGTCACTGATGATGGATACATTCACTTCATCGCTTCTTGCTATCACAAAGCAGTTTCTAACAGATGGGTTAGCTGTGCTGGGCTACTGCATTCAATGCATGTTCGCCTCAGATTTCTGAAGATTCAAACTGAAAATTAGCCTTTTTAAAATATCTGCATGTATTATACATACTGCATGGATGTTTGTGAGCTGTTTGTTGGTTGATACATTCTGAGCTGGCATCCGACGTTACATTAAAAATTTCAGCGGAATGGTGGGAATGTTTGATATGTAAACTCCATTTTTGGATGACTGTAATGGTTGGTTTTTTTAGTTTACCACACTGTGCAGTGTGGCGACTGCAGGCCAGGATGCTGTGGCCAGAGCGTTTAACCTCATGAAGCGCATCAGCTTCTGTTCCAACCGCACATGACATCACTGGCTGTTGAGTTAACGGTTTTCCATTGTAAGACCTTGTTCAGTACTTTGTAAGCCCCTCACAAACCTGGGCCTTAGTACTTGTAGGACCTGACTGCTCTTTGTGCCCTGCCCTGGCTCTGGCTCTGGATCTGGTTCTGGCAGAGCTGATTTACTGGTGATCCTTCACTGTCTCCTGAAAGGAAGGTGAGTGAAATCTGTCTGCAGGGCTCTGAGCCCATATCAGAGACATGGCTACATCTGGCTCTTTCATATCAGTGCTTAGGACTCGTTCCCTCTTATGTGTCTATCTCTCCTAGTCTGGGCTTCTAGCAGCTTGGAATTTTTTTATTTTATTTTGCATTCAGCAGTGAAATGGCCCTGAATGCTCACACAATATAAGATCTTGTTATGATGCACGAATCTGTGCTGTATGTTATGTACCTCAGCGCAGTTGTTACACTGCCTCATCCCTTTTAGCAGATTTTTGGTGCAGCTGTTATAGATTAAGTTACCAACAGCAAGTGTCTGGATGAGAGCGTGACCTCAGTTTTAGTCATCAAGGTGCAATGGCAGGAAGCTGTAGCTAATTTGGGATGATGCAGAAATGAGGGAAAACCCCATTTATTGCAGACCACAAAAGCACCAACTTGACATGGGTGAGAAATCACACTAGCAAACAACAAAATGAGAAATTCTGCTACACCCACCATGTATTTGTGCTTCTGTCCTTCCCTTGGAAACATTTCCGATGACTTTTTCGATTATACATGACACATTTTGGAGGTAAAACGACATGTTTGAAAAGCTCAAGATACCTAATAGCATTGTGATTCGAGGAGACTTAGATGTACCCCTTTCCCCTTCTTTCCTTTCAGTTTGTTGAGAGGCCAGCTTGTCTTTTCCTACATAAGATGTTGGACCTTTTGCCGTATCTTTGAGCGTGTGTTTAAACAGATAGGGGACTGCTGGCCTCAGTCTGTTCTTTTTTATCATACTTTCTTTGGAGTATGCTCTTAGTTGAGCTTCTCCTTTTGTTCCATTCTCAGTTCTGTGAAACAGTAAAGTGTTGTGAAAATTGAAAGACTTCCTTTGCCTTGTTTCACTTTAAATGTTTTGTACAGCAGGCCTACAGGAATGGTTATCTGAAATGCTTTAAAGTTTCCATGCTCCTGTTTCTTAAAATAAAAGCAAATTGTCTCACTAATTTCTTTTGATCAATACCAGCATATCTTAGCCTAATGAAACAACATCAAATCATCCGCATTGCTAATTGCCAGCAATACCTGTACAGTGCACACTTGAGCATGACTTTCCTCATCGTTTCCATGGTGACGAACAGCTGACTTCCAAAGCGAGCTGAACATAAGGGTGACTTCAGTGGCTGTTGCATGTGATGAGGGAGAAAAGAGAGGAAGAGCTGGGATCACAAAGGGGATCATTAAGAGAATATGTTCACGTGAAATGAACTGGGAGGGTTTAGCGAAAGACCGGTGCTATGAAAAAGGGAAAGAGTTGAATAGAGAGATGAAGGAGAGGGACAGATTCAATGCAATATCCTACTGCTGTGCTGTCTGCAACCAGTGTTGGATATCCGCAGACTGTGGCCATTGAACAGGAGTGGTTAAGCGATGTTGGTAGCATGCATCTTTGTGCTGACCTTGAAATAATCCATTCATTTCACTGTATTTGCAAGCAAATGTGTTTTTCAAAATAAGAATAGTTAGATTGTTGGAAGATAGTTTGGAAGAAAAAAATTGCTAATCTGTTCATATGTCTAAAAAACACTGTGGCACATACTTACGGTTGGAATTAAGGAACAGCATTTGCAAATAGATTTTGAATATGTTCTTTGTCATATTAATGCAGTTTCCTTGCAGAAAAGAGATCTCTCAAAAATAATACGTGCACAGGCAGGCAGAACAGTAGGCCCAAACCCATTCCACACTGTCTGTTTCAGAAGCAGTTTTCTTTGCGACGGCAGCCTGGTTTTCAACTAATGGATCTAACAGGGAGGAAATGCAATTTGAAAGCAGGCTGATCTATGTAACCTATTGTTGAGGGAGGTAATGCTGATCTAATTGTGAACTGTCAGTGATGGAGCAGTACTGTCCCTCGGCCAGGGGGGCGGTAAGGGTTTTGGGATCATGCCATGGGTTGGGGGGCAGTGGGTGGGGGTGGGGGGGTGAGCGGTGCGGGCAGGATTCATGGCGTTTCTGCCCGGTATCGGCATGTGCTGTGTCTCTGTCCGGTATACATTCGTCTCAATATTGTTTGTCAAGTGTTTATTATGCCCATGTCCCAGAATCCCCCAGGAAGACCATCTCCATCCGTTCCAAGCATATTAGGAAAATCCTTTTTTTGGAAGGGTGGGAGGGGGGATTTTTTTCCCCCTCTAAAATCTATGAGGTGACAAGAAAAGCCGGCCCCCATCTTAAATCAAAGTAAACTTTGCGTCAGCACGAATTATGGCTTCACCCAGCCAGCCAGTGTGGCTCCTGCATGGGTCTCACAGTTGTTAACCTTCAGCAGACCAGGGCTTTACAGTCCGGAATGACAGGCCGGTTTATTGAAAACGCTTTCTACATCACTAGGTGCCAAGTATTGTGCAATTATGCCCTTCTTTAGAACATGAAAAAGGATAATCTGATTCCCACATATGTACAACTTTATTTTCATTTTGCTAAAAGTGTCATTGCCAAGAATTTATTGGCCCCAACTGGTTCATTTTTTCCACATCTTTGGTCATGTCTATGTATCATGTTTTTTTTTTTCATCAAAATTATGAATTAAACCATCTTGGTTTTATGGAAGCCAAACTTTGTCTCCTATCAAGGAACTCAGGCTTAAAGGCCTGTATGTCTCAACCAGCATCATTTTCTTTTGCTGTGAGTAAACCAAACATCTGTGGATAAACCAAACTTTTATCTTGCACTTATTTTATCTATAACATGGAACATCTCGGAAAGTAGTTGTAAGATTATGGTTGCAGTGTTCATCATTAATTGTTGCCTCTTTTTGTGCAGCTGGTTGAGTCTTACCTTGCAAGAGCTACCCAGTGTCCATTGTTGCCATGTCCACCCAAGAACCTTTTCAATGGTAAGCAGCCATACTCCACTGATTGGAGTTTTACACAGAAGTTCTGATGGTCCGACCTCCACAGTTACTTTCACAGTTTTACATAACTTTGAGTCAAACGCTTCATCTTAAAATTTCAGTTTCGTATAAATGGATAAAATAGAAAATATGTGCCATGCGCTGAAATAGTAAGAGTGATGACATCCGAGCAAATTCAGTAATAATTATCAGATAATTCTGCTTCCTTTTTGCACAAAAAAGAAAAGTTTTTGGGATATAAAGTTTAAATATATCAAGCAAACAAATTCTATTATAAGGCAGTAAGATTACATGATTTGGTTGAAGTGACCTTTTCTTCATTCTGTGGCTCTCCAATTTGGAATGCAGGCTGTATAAGACCTGACCTTTGTAGAATTATAATAATACTGTCTGATCTCAAATGCGGCGGAACATGTTCCCCCACCTGGTATCAAAGGTCATGCGATCCGCATGATAATGAAAATATGTGATGGATTTTTTTACATGCATGCATTCCAGTCAAATGGGGGACACTTTTTCAAGTGTCATCGTTATATACAGAAAAAAAAAAAACATCTGTGCAGGAGGTGAAATTTCTGCTTTCTTTTTCATCTGTTTCCTTTTTATCTGGTATCATTTGACATGGCCTTAAATATCATTTTAACATTTAATGTTAGGGCCGAGGTAAAAGAGCCCAGCTTAATTGCTTTGGGTAAGTTTAAATATATCTCGTCACAGATTAAATGTACTTATTCTACATTTACAGAAGTCTTCAGCACTTTATGTATTGTTTCTACAGATATACATATGTGCTTCATGTCAGAATTTCTTTTTAACGTTATTTTATGATCAGAAAGGTGGGTTGCTATTAATTTGTGAAATTGATGTAGGTGTTTGGCCTTCAAACTTTTAAGTTTCAAGCTACCTTGTTAATTTTTATGATGACTGTTCTTGACATATTCTGTGTTGCTGATTATCCCTTTAATTATTTCAGTTTGGTTGTATTTATTTTTGAATCTGTAAACATAAGTATAATCCCCTGATGTTTGACATTTGTTTTGAGATAATTGTATGAGGGTGTATTATAATCATGAAGTATTTTTAGATGCACATGAATCCTTATTTTATTTAATATCCATGTAATATTCTGTAGATACTGAATCAGGAACCTTTTTTGGACAACAGTGACATCTACAGGTTGTTGGAAATAACAACAGTGTTCTGTGTTCTTATTTGTTCTGACAGGCATGAGGCACAAAAATCAGACATGTATTAAATGCATAATTATCTGTATATGTGTCAGGTATTAGTGCATACATGCAACATGCATTGTGACATTAAACATTAATAAGAAAAAATCTAGCAACATTAACCATCCCCAAAATTATTTTGTGAAAAAATTGTTCTCATGAGAAGGAAAAAATAACAGGGCACCCTTTCTCCTCAGTGCAGTGCCCATCTGATACAGCACTCAGCTAACACAGTGCTCAGCTAATTCAGTGCTCAGCTAACACAGTGCTCAGCTAACACAGTGCTCAGCTAATTCAGTGCTCAGCTAACACAGTGCTCATCTGATACAGCACTCAGCTAACACAGTGCTCAGCTAACACAGTGCCCATCTGATACAGCACTCAGCTAACACAGTGCTCAGCTAATTCAGTGCTCAGCTAACACAGTGCTCAGCTAACACAGTGCCCATCTGATACAGCACTCAGCTAACACAGTGCTCAGCTAACACAGTGCCCATCTGATACAGCACTCAGCTAACACAGTGCTCAGCTAATTCAGTGCTCAGCTAACACAGTGCTCAGCTAATTCAGTGCTCAGCTAAGGCAGCGCTTTGCAAATGAATTACTGAACTCTGTTTTCACTGAGCATTATTATTTGCATCATAAAAATGTCTGTGAACTGCAGTTCTCAGCTACATGAGGGTTAGATTGGTGTACTGAAATGGTGTGCTTTACTCTCCTCGTGTTGTCTTACTGCAGAAAGATAAAACCTGCATGTGAATTAAATGTTGTAATGTAACAAAAAAAGAGATTTAAATGAAACTTCATACATGATGCTTTGTTGAGGTCTGTTGTGATGTAATTAAAACATTATGTGAAAATAAATCAGAAATGACAAGGAAGCAATGATAAAACAACCAGTTTGCCCCTCAAATGCTGGGCTCTTCACAGCCTTCATGCTGTTGTAGTAAATGTAATGGAAACATATGTGTCTGGTCCTTACTTCTACTGTCTTCTGTTTATAGACAACTACCGGGGAAACAAAAAAGGTCTGAAGGCACTGCCAAATAAGAGAAAAACAACCAGATGATGAAGGTAGGAGCATGGAGACAAAAATGTTTGATTGTTGATTGACTGCTTGATGGATGAATGAGAAATGGAGTTATGGAGGAGACCCTTCTGGCAGAAAAAAGAAATGGAAACACACACACACACACACAGGACACAAAGAGAAAAATGCAAAAATTATAAATATATTTCCTGTAACACTTCACTCACCAAATGTGATGAGTTAAAAATCACCCACATATTGTGGTAGTGGCCACAAATCATCTTGAACATAAGAACAGAAAGAGGAATTCCATGAAGTATACCTGGCTTTTATGCAAATCTACAGAGTATACCTCGCTTTCATATAAATCCACAGCTTGCATAGCCTATCCATGGAAGACCTCCTGGGAGAGTGAAGTTGTTCCTGAAAGAGGTGCTGCCCTGCCAGTAGGGGGAGCCCTTCCTGCTGGACAGAGGTGATCCCCCACCTCTGGGAAAAAGAGGTCGCTTCAGTGCAAAGGACCCGATGGCACAGTGGGATATGCCGCCCTTCATGGAGCTGGTGGTGCTGGACCTGAGCAGCAGCAGGTCCCCGAGGGTGGGGGAGATGGGAGTGAGTAAAAGAGGGGGGATTGGTGTGCCTTGATATGCCCAGGGTGTGTCAGTCACTTTCAAGAATGAAATACTTGAATATCAGAATTCATCTTTGTTATAAGAACCTCAAATATGCATTACATTTGACCTTAAACTTTAACTACAGTCAAAGTATTCTTGAAATATACTTTGTTTAGTATTGTGGGGGAAGTAAATAGAATCACAGTGAATGCCTTGGATGGGCAGCACAAACATATCTGCCTCTCAGTCTCTCGCTCTCTCTCTCTCTCTCTCTCTCTCTCTCTCTCTCTCTCTCTCTCTCTCTCTCTCTCTCTCTGTCCTGAGAGAGAGAGTCCTTCCTGGTAGTGTAGATTAACTGTGGAAGTGTTCCTGATTGAGAAAAGAGTGCTGCTCTCACCTGCAGCATTTGAGGGGCATGCAATCTCGATCACAGTTGACCTTTTGCATATCTCTTTTAAGGTCATTCGAGGGACAAGAGTAATGGCTTTGGAGAGATGTAAGCACAGGAAATTAAAATTGTCTTTGAGAACCTCATGGGATTTAGGATGATGTGCTGTTTGCAGCGTTTCTGTTTTGACATTTGGGCTTGTTAAGGACGGTTTGTTAATTGCTTTGAGGTTTTATGTATTATTTTGGTAAGTTTGGTAAATCAGCTCATTCAGAATTATCCAGCATGAATAGCAACATTTATTATGAATCAAGAGAGTGGATAACATTTCATTGGTGTGTATTTAGATTCCAATGAAGTTGATGTGTCTTGATACATTTTTATGAGGCAACATCTCATCTTTGTTTACTGAAGGAGCGCGCTCTATGTGTTACACAAGGCCCTTGTCATTGTTCATCGGATTCCACATTTAATGTTATCGAATACTGAAGTTTAAAGAGCAGCAAACACAGGGAGAAAAGACCTGCAGTACATATAGGAGCCACAAGAGGGAACTGTCAGTACACAGAACAACCAATGGAGGGAGAAAATACCTGCAGTATGACCAGGAGCCAGCAGAGGGAGACACCACACGTACAATCCAAATAGATTGAAAACCTAAAAAAGTTTAGAAGTATCTACGTAGATAGTAATTTAGCCAACGGTATCAGTGATATTGACTCAGTTGCCAAACAAAGCCCACACAACCAGAAATTCTGTAAATGACTGTTTATTATTTGCACACAAATATGATTTATAAATATTATTTTGTGGCAACGTAAAGCACAGTATTTGTTTTGTTGCGTGCGCAACCCGCGGTACAAATAGGAGCCACCAGATGGAGACACTGAAATGTCAGTTCACAGAGTAACCAAGAAGGCAGAAAACACCTGCAGTATAAACGGTAGCCAGCAGAGGGAGACACTGAAATGTCAGTTCACAGAATAACCAAAGAAGGTGGAAAACACCTGCAGTATAAACGGTAGCCAGCAGAGGGAGACACTGAAATGTCAGTTCACAGAATAACCAAAGAAGGTGGAAAACACCTGCAGTATAAACGGTAGCCAGCAGAGGGAGACACTGAAATGTCAGTTCACAGAATAACCAAAGAAAGCGGAAAACACCTGCAGTATAAACGGTAGCCAGCAGAGGGAGACACTGAAATGTCAGTTCACAGAATATCCAAAGAAAGCGGAAAACACCTGCAGTATAAACGGTAGCCAGCAGAGGGAGACACTGCACCTGCAATTTAAGTCTCAGCCAAAGACAATCTGTGTCTTGATCTGAGTGTACAAAAACATACGCACACTGCAACTCTCCAGGATCTGGAATCAGTATCACTGGGGTAAATTATCTCTCACCTCACTGAATTGATCTAATTAAGAGAAATTAACAACTTGTTACAATTCAGGGATTGCCCATGTTGTTGGCATGAAAAGCAGAATATGAAGGGGGGCCAAATGGCTGTACTTTAAACCACTGCTCAGTGTCATTAGAGTTTGCTTGGATTCCTGCTTACAGAAAATCCTGTTTTAGTAACTCCCGATGAAAGTCACCACTTAAATAGAGCCTTTTACAATATGATACAATAGCTGAAAAATTGAAACGTCCAATTCTGCTCTTACTCTTAGTTTAACGGAAACCCAATCTTAGAACGACTGCATAGCCGCAAATGATTGTGAGAAGCATTTGCTGTCAAATGATTGAATTTCTATTTCTCACTTTTTACTGGTCTGGTCGAGACTAACCTCGGGGTTTAATTCATTTTAAAGTTCTGCAGGGAGGAAAATAAGGGGTCCTCTTGAGGGTCATGATCTTGTTGGTGACTATCTCAAAGGGCAGCAAGACAGTGTTTTTCCAAGCGACAAACAGCGTAAAGGTTTGTAATTGTTTTACTATTATGGTGGCAATTAATGTTTTAACTCCAAAGTTATATCTCGATACTGTTCCAACAATCTAACAGTAAACGCATGTTACTGTATACTACGGCCCTCCCACTTCTCATAGCAAGCCTTTGGTTGACGTATCCTGGCACATGTAACCAATTATAATCCAGTCCAGGTTTTTTCTTACTACCTCTGTCCAATCACATTCTAATATCACCTTATTGCCTTGCTTAAGATTTTGTGTGTGTGTGTGTGTGTGTGTGTGTGTGTGTGTGTGTGTGTGTGTGTGTGTGTGTGTGTGTGTGTGTGTGTGTGTGTGTGTGTGTGTGTGTGTGTGTTTATGTGGTTGCATGTATTTTCTTGAGTCCATGCATGCAAGTGTGTGTTTTTGTAATACGATTGTTCTGTGTGGGGCACATGTGTGTACACATTGGAGTGTTTATTTGTAGAAGAACTGACGTTTACTAACACGTTTGTGCACATGCGTGTATCTGTATTAGTGCATATATATATACGTATGTCTGAATATGACTATTTGAAGATGGATAAAGGTTTTGTGCACATGTTCTGGCGGTGTATTTACAGTTATTTTTTTAAATAAGGTGGTTAGCTGATTGCAACTGAAAGGTGTGGTTTTGACATGGATGTGGGTTTGTAAAAAAATATTTTCTTGCTCTTTCATGTCAACAGAATCAAGGTGATGTGTTCAGTGGGAAAGCCAGTTGGAGTGCATAGAGTAGATTCGGTTTGGAAGGGCTCTTCACCCTTCAGGTCTGTGACTCATTGGCCAGTTTTGAAATTAATCTCAAGGTAACTGGTCCATTTCTCATTACATAGGAAAGGTCAGGCCACAAGTTGTTCCTCTGATTCATTCAGTCAGTTAGTCGTCTGGGATTTGCTCAGTGTATTGACCCTTGAACTGTCATGCTTTTGTTTTTGAGTCTCTATATAGAATGCAAATGTATGACTACATTAACGGTGATACTCAGTTTAGTCTTGTAAACTCTGGTAAACTTTGTACTGTGTTAAAAGTTGAATCATTTCCCCAATTTGTTAGATGTGAACTTGGCTTCAATGTGTCGTCTCTCTGTACCAAATGAACAGATGATTCTGTTTAATACATGTTCAGAGTACTGTGGTTTGCACCAGTCCCGTAATGTTTACTTTCATTTTAAAGAACTACAGTCACCTTCAGAATTATTGGTACACTCTTGATAAAGATGAGCTAAGGGGTAATGCATGATTTATCTTCAATAGTATTTTATGAGTAACGTTATTGGTGCCCTTTGTTTACTATTTAGTAAATTAGCTTTGGTCAAATTGAATAAAGCTACTGTGAGAATCACCCATCTAGATCATTGACATGCTTTTCAAGCCTCAAATCTCTTGTATTTGAAAGCATCTCTATGTCCCTCTTAGCTGTTATTAAAATTGATGTATCTGTATGAGAATGAGTAACATGATTGATGAAATTAGTGGACTGTATTGAACTATCCACTATGAGATGTCTTACGGGCTGATAATTGAAATGCACAAACAGGTAAGAGACCCTGTTTTATTGTCCTTGGATCGTTGGATGAGGCAGCATGATAAGGCACTGAAAAGCTAATGTACCCAGGTGGTGCCTGGCCATCGGTGACAAACATTTTGAAATCAATATTTATCAAGATCAGAATCAGAATATCACTACACAATGTATAGGAAAATGTTGAAAATACTTCAGTTTTTTCTATGTATAGCCATCATTACTGTCAACATATGCTTTACAGAATTTCACAAATGTCCTATGAACTGTGCCTTAGGTTTTATTTAAAGTGCATGTCATGCAGGTTGGTCTGGAATGGGGCATAGCAGTTTATAATGGCTGCTACATGAGCTCCTGTCCCCAATACCCTTGGTGTATGAGGTGGATAAATATTGTGTTGGTGCAGTTATGGCAATGGGGTATTCCCACCTTTTAGTTTAAGTGCAGAACTGTGTTACAGATGTGTTTTAGATTTTTAGAAATTGACAGTTCCAGAACAGGATGTGTTAGAATGGTTGAGGGGAGTGTGTGCATTTGTGCGCGTGAACGTGTATGTACATGTACCCATGCATTCGTGTTTGTGCACATGCGTTTACACATGCACCCGACATCATGCATGCTGGCTCACTGCCCAGAGAGAAACCTGATGTGGGATGAAGTGGGTATCCCACTTGGAAAAGAAACAAGTCATTAGTTCTGCAATCATTTATTTTCAATATGCAAGTACAAAAAAAAAAAAAAAAAAAAAAAACAAAACTGAAACTTGTTTGGCAAACCACAGACCTCTCAAAATTCAGATTGAAGGGACTCAAACAGGACATGCATGCCTTTGCTGTGCCCTCAGTCCAGCCTCTCAGAAGACATTTGATGGCTGGAGTAACTAGTTGCCCATAATCTTTCACTTTTTTGCAGTCACTGGCCCTCTATGCATGCAGAGAGAGTACTTTAAAATCCACAGCAATCAAACCATAAAAGGAAAATGGTCCTCAAAATTGGAATGAACTAATGATAGGGGATAAGCTGAATGAGTGGAGTTCACACAGTTGAGAAACCAATGTCTTTGATTGCTTGTCAGTTGTAGGGAACATTTCATTAAGAGTTGAGAAGATTTGCAATTTGAATGAAATCAGCTGATTCTTTTTTTTATACTTCAACTTTTGCCTTTGCACTTTGTTTCATGTACATAGTTTTAAACCTTTAACATACTTTGACCATTATCTGAAAAGGGGATACACAAGCCATGAGATGTGGCAACCCATATGGAACATTTGTTGAATGTTGCAAAGAAACCTTTAGAGGACCAAATACCCTTGTTAACCACAGCTCATCGTGAGGCAAACATGAAATACGATTTGAAATAGGAATTTAAATGTTATCACAGGGGATAAAAAAAAAAAAAAAAAAAAAAAAAGCATTTTCTGCTGCAGCAGCCAGGAAAATTGTTTGGCAGCCTGAGTCTCGTTACCTCATTTGTGCCAATAATGTAGGATAGGAGGCAAGTGGCACATGGTGTGCGATGGTGAGCTGTGTGAATCCAGTGAAGAACGTGGTCCTTCTCTGTACCCCAGTACCACGGTTTCAGATCCAGCATGGCCATCTTGTAGCAGTGGCAAGTTCTGGTTTGGTATTCCAATAGTTCCTCTGTGGCAAACCAAGGGGAACAAAAGGCAATGAAACCAAAGATAAAAAAACAGCATCTCAGAAGGTGAATCATCATTTAGGAAGCACATACCCACAGCTCCTCCGGTTTACCCATGTTCCATGAAAGTCACAGCATGGCAGCCTGAAGACAAGGCCAGGTTATTAAACCACTTGTGTTGAGCATAACCTCATTTGGAAGCAGTCAATGTATGAACATGCAATGCATTCAAACACAAAGGACCAATGTCAAGTTTCACATAGCAAAATCAAAGCAATATACCACAATTTTGCTTGCTGTAGAAATATTCCTTTCCTTTACCTTCACTCCAAACATCACATGGAAGCTGAAGGGTTGCAGTCATCAAGTTAAACTTTTAGAGCATTTCAGAAAAAAGTAGACCATGAACAGCATTTCAATAGTGATTCTTGTCAGCTCACCATACTCACCTTCCCAAACACCACAGACTGGGGCACGCTCAAACCTGGTATTCCCCTAATCGGACCTTATATAGACCCAGCGGTTGGCTCAATTGAGCCGGGTCACAAATTAAATAGTTAAACGAGGTCCAGGTGTCGAGCCAGCTGATGTGATCGTTAGTGGTTTTGCATGTCTCGGTGCCTCTGTGGTTACATTATGTCGTGGGAGCTCTGTGGCGTAGTGGGCTAAAGCATGTGGTCCTTCCCTGGAAGTTACAGGTTCAAGCCTTTGTTTCTTCTCTTTTTATGTTCTTTATCTGTAAAGTAAATGTTAAGCCCCCTATGAGAAAGGTGGGCAAATGTGACGGATCCTGTGGCGCCGGAGGACGGTCCGCCCTTCACGCAGATGAAGGTGTCGGTCTCGAATCTGAGCGGCGGGCCTGATCAGCTATGTCTCAAAGAGGAACGAGGAGGGGGGGGAACTCATACCCCGAAGGTTTCGGGAGGTGAAATGGGGGGGGTTATGCAGCTGTGAGCCAGACCTGGCTGAAATTTTACATCATCACGTGACGGACGCATCCATTTTGATTACGAGGAACTTAACTAAGATAGTTAACAACTAGCAAAAGGGGTGTGGCCACCCTCTGCCACAACCCCTCCCACCTCTTGTAACCCCCTCCCTTCCCCTCCCCTTCCCTTTTAGTGTCAACCCCCTGTTGTATGTTTTTAAAATAAAAGCAAGTACCCTTCCCAGGACTTGAACCCAGGACACCCATGCCAAAGACCACACCGATACTTGGCACCACCAGAGATTAACGGAGTCGGGGTTGCGATTCTTTGGTTTCATCGTCGACGCAGAGGTAGAACGCATGTTTCTACCTCTGCGTCGACGATGAAACCAAAGACAACCGACGGAAAAAAAAAAAAGGCTTTTGCATGATTTGATTCTGTGAGTGTAAAATGTGGGGATCATGCAGCCGCGAGCCAGACCTGGCTGAAATTTTACATCATGTGACGGATGCATCCGTTTACTCCACCGCCTCCACTGTTCCAATTTCTTCCCTGTCACTCTCTTCCGATCTCATTCTACACCTTTCCCTCCCCCTCTTGCTCTCTCTCCCTCTTTCTCTCTGCCTCTCTCTCTTTCTTCTGCTCTCCCTCTCTCCCTCTCTCTCTCCCCTCTCTCTCTCCTCCTCCCCTCGCTCGCCCTCTCTCTCCTCCTCCTCTCTCCCCTGCCCTCTCTCTCCTCCTCGCTCGCCCTCTCTCTCCCACCTTGCTCGCCCTCTCTCTCCCCTCCTTGCTCGCCCTCTCTCTCCCTCCTTGCTCGCCCCTCTCTCTCCCTCCTTGCTGCCCTCTCTCTCTCCTCCTCGCTCGCCCTCTCTCTCCCCTCCTTGCTCGCCCTCTCTCCCTCCTCGCTCGCCCTCTCTCTCCCACCTTGCTCGCCCCTCTCTCCCCTCCTCGCCGCCTCTCTCTCCCCTCCTCGCTCGCCCTCTCTCTCCTCCCTCCTCGCTCGCCCTCTCTCTCCCCCTCTTGCTCGCCCTCTCTCTCCCTCCCACCTTGCTCTCCTCCTCTCCCCTCCCGCCCCCTCTCTCTCCCTCCTGCCCCTCCTCCTCCTCGCTCGCCTCTCTCCCCCCCTTGCTCGCCCTCTCTCTCCCACCTTGCTCGCCTCTCTCTCCTCTGCCCTCTCTCTCCTCCTCTTGCTCGCCTCTCTCTCTCCCCTCTTGCTCGCCCTCTCTCTCCCCCTCTTGCTCGCCCTCTCTCTCCTCCTCGCTCGCCCTCTCTCTCCCCTTCTCTCCCAAGCCAAACCAGGAACCGGAGGCATCGTCTCAACAGCTTTCTATCTACTATACAAACTGTTTACCCTCAAGCTGACTTGCAAGGAGGTGATAGGACTCATCACACACACAGACTCACCCTACATAAGGGCCCTTGGCTTCATGTACATAAGGTTAACTTATATTAAATTCACCATTGCACTTTGTGTGATTGTAGGTGACCTTTATTTTAAGCAGCTTAGTGCTGTATTGGCATCAGCCATCATGGCATCAACTTGTATGTATCAAAAGACTGAAACAGTATTTCTGTTATTTGAATATTTAATATTTTCTTTTGAGCCTTAGATTTTCTCATTTGTATCAGTATGTGAAAATTTTTTGAGCACAGTTGAGTAACGGTATTGCTTTGTCTTTTGAAACAGACACACACAGCCTCCTGCACACCTGGTGGATCGGTTTGATGCCTTCCTTGACGATGTGGAGTTACGTGGAATAGGAGGAATACCAATTAGAGGAGAACGACACCCTGCCATACAAATGATGGAGCCTAAGGAAGACCACATTTTTTTAAATAAACATTCAATCTCCCGTTAACCCACCACATCCTAGCAGTCATGTATAAAATGAAGTCAAATTCATTTATACTTCGTTTTAAGTCTTTCCTGCCTACAAAAAATGTTCTAAAATTCTTTTTCATAATTTACCAGCAATTAAGTAAATAATCTATCCATCATCTTTGTTGAAGGATTTGCCATCGGTTTATGTGGATTGAACAAGCACACTACGCTTTATACAGCTTCATAGTGTTAAAACTTATTCTAAACTTGTTTATTCGGTCAGTAATTCACTCACGCTCATTCACTGCCTTGTTACATTTTACCGACAGATAAAGTCGTAGTCCGCATAAGAAGACATTTGTATTTCTTCAGCGAAAATGCGAAGTAACCGAATTCGCGTACGAAGCTCTGAGCTTCTGAGGTGCATCTTGTTAACTTTGCTCCATTGATGATGACTTTTTACTTTCAACATGAACGCACTTTAATCAGGTTCAAACTAGTCAGTTATTTCAACTAAATCTAATTGGCTGTTCTGCAATCGAAAACTCGAGCCGTGTGAGTTCAGGGTTTTTTTTTAACTACCTTCTGAAATACCCCCTGCTCTGTTCCGTACACATATCTGTGTCGTCCACACGTAGCTCTCGTTGATCTGGCTCTGTACCCCACAATTTCATTTTTGTAATCAAACAATTCACATGTGGTGAAAGTGCATATTCTCAGCTTTTATTT
This sequence comes from Albula goreensis, assembly GCA_022829145.1. Lineage (NCBI taxonomy): Eukaryota > Metazoa > Chordata > Actinopteri > Albuliformes > Albulidae > Albula > Albula goreensis. The sequence goes on along the minus strand of CM040764.1, from coordinate 16,760,900 downwards.
AACGGTATTGTCATAGATATTGGTTTCAACAGGTAATATTTACAGCACTTTTTATACTTCGTCCCCTACCCCCCCATTTCAGCGCACGATAATGTTGGAGACAATCACAGGTGTTTCTGATTAGTGATGTGCATTCAATTGCTTACTTGGTGCAGGTGTTGGAGAGCTCTCCGTATCTAGTCTCGATTCAAGGCTTTTTGGTTGCCTTTGGAGCATGTAATTGGTGTTTGTCAACATGAGGATCAGAGTTGTGCCAGTGAAATCTGAGAAGTAATTATTAGACGGAAAAATAAATGGCGCATCTCTAAGAAGAAAGAGAGCACCGGTAAGCTCAGTCATCACAAAGGGCCTGGTTGACCAAGGAGGATCCATTAATGTTCAAGTTCAGTCCTATCAAAGTTGTACTGCTTGCATCAGTTTCATAACGACAATCTTCATCAATTAATTTTATTAACTGCCTTTTCCATCTTTATTTCTAATTCGTCCTGCTCTTCATTGGTTAAATTGCCTTTGGAGTCTGTTATTAGTTTATTTTAGAGTACTTGTACTGCCCATTGAACTTTGGTAAATCAGGTTTTGAGCTCAGATTCCTATTAAGACTGTATACTGGAGCCTGGTTTCTAGTATTTAGTATTTTTTAGAGATCAGGTTATTATTTTCAGTGTCTTGATTTTTAATCTTGGTTTCTGTGCATTTGTGTATTTAGGGTACAGTTACTCTTTAAAATTGTGTCTTTAGATTATTGAATTGGTACATTAGTAAAAGATTTTGGAAAACTATATTTCAATAAAATCGATTCAGATGTATCTATCTTATTTGTGTCGATCTGAAAATGAATCCGGCTTCACAATCGATGACAATCCAACTAGGATGGCTCACAATCATTTGAAGCTCAGGGTCATCGAACGCTTATTGCGTTGCGGTGGCAGCAAAAATTACCATTACTAGATTGTTTACAGTAGTTCACCATTCCACTTTAAAACAAACCACATCTTCCAGTGTAAAACATGAATACCTCCGCCTTACTGTAAATGATGCGTGTGTTTACTATCGCAACTTTTGCTCAGCCTAGTTGCTTTGAACCATTTTATGTTTCCTGAACAGAGCCTAAGGAAATCTCAAATTACAGCATGCTTTTATGATTTCAATACAGTGGATGTTGCAATGGCTTCACTCTGGCACACAAAAGCAAAATGTTTTGGTTATGAATTTCTTCTTATATATGTATCCACAACTGTATCGTCATACATTAATCATATCGATGTATACATTTATGTTCACTAAATAAGGTTATTTATTTTGTAATTTTGTGTTTATTTTATGATTTTGATTCTTTTATAGCTGGAGACGATTGACAGTTTTCTTTGATCCATCGCTGAAATAGTCAAACACAAGGCAGTACAGTCAAATGATTTGGTATTTAGTTTCATGTCTGTGCTTGAAAGCTGAGTTATAAGTACTTTTTAAAAAAAAAACGTTTTTTATGATGATATGAACCCAACAATCTCAAAGTGCTTAACAGCAAATATATATTCCATAGACAGATAATGCCATAACCATGTGGTTTTTAGTTATGTCATAATGTTATTTTTGTTGGTTACATATGTGTCGCTGTCTGCAAACCAGCTCAGCATGCATACATATTTACACACCCTGTTGATTCTCTCAAATGTTTTGCCAGCTTATATGTTGTATTGTGCAGTTGTACAGTTGTGATTTTTGCTGACAAATTCTGTTTTGTCTTGTTCACCTCTCAATGCTTTTGTTTTTTGAGTATTTTGAAGAAGACAAGGAAGTAAATTGGCTGGAGGGGGTGTTTATGGAGGCACCGAGTGTGTTCTAAAATATTTTCTTGTCGTATACCGTCCTCCACTCTTCTCCCAAAATATAAGAGGAGGTGAGGCAAGTTTATTTGCTTCCCATTGTCAAATTCAGTGTCAACTGCCAGGGAGGGAGCCCTAGAAAACTTCATTGTGTGGTATAAAATGGGCTCATGGCCGAATTGTGATTGGCTTATTGTAACTGAGGCAATAGAGAAAGTCATTGCTGCCTAAATTGTGAGATATGAAGGATGAGTGTCACATGGCCTTCTGCCAATAATCTGCTATCATTGTGGCAGTGCAGTCGTAAGGAGACAGAGCTTGAGCAAGCTTCTTTGGATCAGTGTGTGTAGGAGTAGGATGTAGGTTAACAAAGAGGAAAAATATTTAATACAAGTGCATTTCATATGATGATTTATAATATAAAAATAAAAGAGGAAGGACTGATACAGCAGTCATGAGTTTATAGAGGATGATCTTTAAATGGTCTGTAAACAGAGGGGAAAGTGTAAAAACAAAAAAAGAAAGATACTTGTCTGTGTTTTTTGTAATGGACAATCAACACACCCTGTCACAAAAAACATCTGTGATGAATTGTTTTTAAAAACAAAATGTAAAATGTTTGAATTATATGTTAACTATGTTATAATCCAAGTGTCTCATTTCCTGAAATGTCATCAATTTTTCAATGAAGCAAACTGTATGAAAATAACATATGAAAACGACTGTAACAAGAGCTGCTGTATTGATTTCTTCCATGTCGCTCAGGTGGAGGTGCTGTATTTGGCCGCTCACGGAGACTGATCCTGCAGGGGGTGCGAGCAAAACAGCGACTTTACCCTGCCCAAGAGGAGCTCCCAGAACCGGTCGCCCACGAGGAAGTAGAAGGCAGGGTTTACAACGCTGTGGGCGAAGACGATGGGGCGTGTGATGATGTAGGCGCGTTTCAGGTTTTGAACGAGGAGGCACCTGTCCACACTAACCCACACCATGAAGAGGATGCTGGAGTACAAGTTGACATGGAGGATACAGAGATGTCAGCAATGCAGAAGAAGGGTGAGGTGAGTGTCGTTGCTCATCCACTCTTTCAGGCAGAAGATGTAGCCCAGAATGACCAGCAGGTTACCCAATTAGCCCAGGCAGAACTCCAGGCTGTACATGGTTGGGAGGTAGTACCACTGGAGCAGGTTGACCAGGTCTGTGCAGTTAATGGGCTGGGAAGGAGAGAGAGAACGGGAGGGAAAATTTCATTCATCTCCACTTTGGTTTGTTAGGATGTTTTACACTGGTCACATGTGGGGATGTGTTCCAAAACTAATCTCACTAATGAGCTGTCACCTTTTGTTTCACAATCAAAAAGTCCCCCCTCTGAAATCTGAGTCTCATTTGGACTTGGAGACATTTGGACATAAGGAAGCGAGCCTATGTGATGTATGTCTGAGAGTTACATTGGAATCATTGTTTTTCAGACTATGATGCCCTTCAAGAAAATGATATAAATACAATCTGAATACGAGTACGAATACAAGAAAGCCTTTGAAATTATCTGTATTTTTTTAGCATATCAAAAATATATTGACATGTAATTTCAACCTTGCCATAATGCTGACTGTGTGAATGTGTGAAGCTGTGCTGTGTTTTTCTGCTATGCACAATGGAGGCAAATGCTGTCTCTCTGTGTTTATACAGACACACGTGGTGAAGACTGAAGAGGAACCAGCCAAACGGGGAGCTTTTTTTCTTTTTCACAAAACCATGACCGAGGCCATACCCCCGCGCTCCCACGCTGGGTAACCAGTGGATGCTGACCACCTTCACAGAGGGAAGTCAGCACCTGTTTCTCATGAACATACCCAGCATGTGAAACTCTTCACGGAAGAGGATGTGACCTGTGTTTATAAGAAGACATCTGCAGTACTGGGAACCTGTGACCAGGATGCCGGTAGGTACTTGCATTTGCTTGCTCACATAACTAACTGAAGCCAGTCTATAGTCAACACATTCATGAATAGTTTATTGTATATGCAGTGCAGCTTGGAGGCTTGTGAACCTTTGGAACAGTCTGTATTTTCTTTAATTTTTACAGTGAAATTATATTTGGTTTTCAATGATGTCTTAAAAACAGAAAGTCAACCTGATTAACCAGATAAACTTTTTCAAAAGTGGGATGAATTTGGATTATTCACATAAAGTGAGTCAACATTAAATATCCTTGTAACACCAGGAGAAGCTTGGGTGGTGCCTCCCTGAGAATGGGCTTTAACCAAACATTTAAGTGAGTTTTTTTTGTTTGTTTGTTTTTTATCAGTGTCTTGCATCTGCTCAAACTTTCAGCCCCTTCTTGCTGGAAAAATTTAAGAGGAGAATGTCAGGTCACTCTTTCTGTTAGAGGAGGCTGTGCGAAAGGCTGGCCATGCAGACAAAAGACCACCCTAAATTGTCAAGCTAATCTGTAGCAGTGCTTCACGAAGAATATTTCTGTTTCAAAATGTTCAAGTCACTATGGGACCTAAAATGTCTTGAAATGCTGTGGCAGGAATGGAGGAAGCTGCTGGTGCACTGAGGTGCTGCTGAGCTGACAAACTGACAGTGAGGTGCTGTGGCAGTGGCAGGCTGACACTGACAAACCGCTGTTGGACATGCTTAAAGTCAGCAATGCTCGAGATCACGCCACCAGGTTGGTGCAAATTCCAGCAGTCACTCCAACCAGAGAGAGGGGATGAGATGAACACAGAGAAATGTACCCTTATGACAAAAAAAAAAAAAAACGATTCGAGCCCGTCTGAAATTCTTCAGTGTTTTCATTACCGCGAGAGGCGGTTTGATTACCATTTTAATCAATTTATGAGCCAACCCTTCACTTTGGTTTGCTCAGAATAGACATAGAATTGTGTTTTGTGTGGTTCATAGAGATTCTGAAGTTGAATAAAGAGAGCAAACACTAAAAATGTGTCACTGATGGTGTACGTGTAGAGTGAGCTAAAAGGCAGTAGATCCTTAGTTTTCTCCTCAATGAGGATTTTCAGTGAGGTTTTGAATGAAGACAAGCATTGATGAGGTTGTGCAGGTGTTCACATGGTAAATCAATATTACAGTCAGAAGGAAAGGGGTTTACAACTTGCAGTAGTGATTCCTTTAGCAATTGCACTGTATGTGACACAGCCCAGAACTGCACTGCTGTAGTGGTGTTTTATGTCCAGCAGAGGGAGACAATGTTTTGAATTTTAAATGTTTAATTTGGCAGAACCAGTGCTCAGGCCTGTGTAGGGGCCTGTAGGTGAGTGTTTTGACCTGCACAGTGCTACACTCAGGCCTGTAGGTGAGTGAATGTACCTGAGAAGTTATAGATGGTGCCTGGCCATTTGGCTTTAACACATTTGTAATCATGCGGGCAGCATCATGTATTCTGTTCACAATACAGAAGAGTGATAGTAATAGCACGGTTGCCCTGCAAATGTGTCCATTTGTTTTAAAAGTTTTGAGAGAATGTGAAGAATGTGAGAATGTTTTTGCAGTCTCTGGGAATTGGCAGGTCGAGTTCACCAGAACAGCCTCTCTAAATGCACATTAATTAGGGGCAAGGGAGTGGTGGAAACCCATCTCATGCCTCAGGTGTGAGAGTGAAATCTCCAGTGTGTATTTCTTTTCCAACATCTCCATCGCACTGCGTTTGAGTTTAGGGTGGATGAATGGAGTTGTGTGTGTGTGTGTGTGTGTGTGTGTGTGTGTGTGTGTGTGTGTGTGTGTGAGAGAGATCAAGAGAGCATATTGTGTGCATGCGTATGCATGTGTGTGAGTGAATGCTTGTGTGTTTATTCAAATGTGTGACAATATATATAATTTGTATATGTAAGTGTATGCTGGTGTGTGCACATGTATTTGTGGACACTCTTGCGTGCTTGTGTGTGGGAGTCTGTGTATAAGCATCAGTGTATGTGGATGAGTGAGTGTATTTGTGGATGCACAGTGTGTGTGTGTGTGTGTGTGTGTGTGTGTGTGTGTGTGTGTGTGTGTGTGTGTGTGTGTGTGTGTGTGTGTGTGTGTGTGTGTTTATGTGTTTATGTGTGTGTGTGTGTGTGGGGGTATGTGCTCAGCCCTGTCCCAAGTCACAGTTGACTCTTTCTGTCTCCTCCTCCTCAGCACTGTTCTACCTTAAGTGCTGACTGCCCTGTTTGTGCTGAGGCTAATAGTCTAACATGTTACATTACAGTGTGGGGCTGGTTGCTGAAGCCTGCTGTTCTCTCTTGCTCTCTGGTGCTCTGCCCCATTTCAGACTTTTAGCTCAGGAACAGACTGGGGAAAAGGACTCAGAGGAAAGTGGCTCACCTCTGTCAAGAGGGACACCTTCCTGACCAGGACCATGTACCCACAGAGACGCCATCCGGTGAGTGCCGCCTCTCTCTCTCTATTGTCTGCTTCATATTGAGCATTATTTTGAGGAGTTGCCCAGTGTTTGCAGTGAGCAGGGTGCTACGGAAAGGCAGAGGAAATGAACGGTCTGTGCAGATCATTGATTGTGTGGTTGATCCTCTCTTACCCTCCAGCTGGCCCACATTTAAGTGCAGACATGCAGTATCCTGTGCCTAACTGCCTTTCTGAGCTGTCTTGTAGTTCTTATTCAGATATTCTTTAAATTAGGGTGAGAGAAAGGGGAAATCACTTTGGAACAGGGAGGTCAGTGATTTATGGACAGATATGACAGGTATTGAATGCTTTTGGTTTGTTTTTATGGGGGGTGTTGTCCTCTTTTCTCTCTTTCCAGACTCAGCCAGAATGTTTATTCCACCACTGTTTCCACTGATGGCACTGCAGACCTCCGGCCATGGCCAGCCTCAGGCACTCGGCGTCTGATTGCTTCACTGGTGAGCAGAAAACATCAGAAAATGTTTACTGCAGCCTCAGATCTTGAGTGAAATGTACACATGCATGCTTTGCGGAGGTTTTCGTTCTTTAGATTAATCGGGGCTGGAGTTGATGGAAAATCCTACGCAAAGCCTTAAGCAGACCTTGGGTGCGGTCCGATACTTTTTCTCGTCTCCTCCACTCGTTTCCTCCCCTCTTTTCGTACCCCGGAAATGTGTGGAGGAAAGCCGGGGAGGAAATGAGTGGAGGAAAGGAGGAGATGAACAGTTAATCGGAGCAGCTCATCCGAGTTGACGTCAGCTATTGACGAAGTAGTAACTTTGACCCATTCTGAGGATACCTAAGCCAATCGCATATTATGCCAGGTTTTGGGTATAAAGCTTGTACCTAAACCACACCATTTTTGTAACCGATCTGCCTTTTACCCAGTATGTTTCATACCGTAAACACGCATGCCCTGACCCACAAACCCACGGCCTCATCGTGTCCTCTGTCACCCCGAACAGGCTCCCGCCGAGGTCCTCCCTGACATCTGATGGCATCCTCTGTGCCCCGCCCGGAGGTGGAGGATCATCGACACTATCGAGCAGGTGCCGTGGGAGACGAGGAGCTTGGAGGTCTGCCGACAGCAGAACGTAGATCCGGTCACTCTCTGGAGGGTGTGGTGGACTTTCTTAAAAGCGAGAGACTGGCAAGAGGACCACTGTCTCTTGAACTAGTCATGTAATCTACTAGTCATGTAATCGACCACCCGGGCTGAATCCACCCAAAGACTGAGCACATGACCTTTCCTTTTTGCGCTTTTTGTGCTTTTAAAAGTGATTGTTGGTTTTTTTTCTTTTCTGTCTCATTTGGTAAATTGTCCTTTTTCCCCCTAATGTCTTATGGTTTGATTGCGGTCGGCAACTGTTGCCAAGTGCTTGTTTTTTTTTGTTTTGTTAAAGTATGGGGTAGAAATACCTATTCTGTGGTCGATTGTTTATTTTGCTTTGCAGGTTGTTTTGTGACCGCCGAAGTGAATGTGGATTTTAAATGTAATTCTGAACTTAAAACCTAATAAAAGCAAATGCTGTTGACAGTTTATACAACTTGTGACTCTTCTTTACAATGGGGATGGTATGAATGCGAAAGTTGAGCAGATGCAGATAAGTTCTCCAAGTGCGCCAGCTCGAGCGTGACTAAGTGGGTGAGTTGGAAGCTGCCGGGAATCGCCCAACTCTCCGATGAGATGTATTCAGTGTCCGCACACGCGCAGAACCACAAGTTGAAAGTTGACGCCGTGGAGTCTAAGTGTCGCCACGTAACGTCGCGGACTCCCGATAAGAAGGTCGCAGGTTCGAACCCAGCTTCCCCCCTTTTTTGACGTGGTTTTAGTCAGATGTGTTGTTTAAGTACGGGTAAATGGACAACGGCTAATGTGAGGGATCCTGTGGCGCGATGGGTTGCTTACGCCCCAGTAAGCTGGAGGTCGTGAGTTCGAACCTGTGCCCAGTCCCGAACACGCCATTCAAGGCCGAACATGCCATACAAGGCCGAACCTGCCATACAAGGCCGTACCTGCCAATCAAGGCCGAACCAGATCCTGCGAAGGGGGGGGCATAATTGGTTGGCCCCCAATTTCCTGGGCTCCTCCCAGGAGGTGTGCTAGTCATTTTAGAGGTGGGACTTAGAAAATTTTGGCGCAAAAATGGCCCCTTATTTCCTTTATATTCACCATAACGCCTCCTCCCTTTGTACCTGCTGGCCGCCCAGCTCACATTCTTGCACTCTCAGTACTTCCGCCACCACCCAGTCTCGAACGCTCAACCTCCGACATTGCGAGCTGGGAGTAATCCCACTGAGCCACCACGGCACTCACACAAATCTACTGTTTCCCATGCCTATTTATCCATCCCATCTGACAAATCCCATGCAAAGAAAGTGGGTGAGGCAGGCTCGAACCCAAAACCTCAAGGTTAGTAGGTATTGACGTTACCTCTACGCCACGGCACCTTGAGAAGAACACCGCAAATTGACATATTAATGCACTACATTCAAAGTCTATGAAAATACAACAGATAAGGCAGACTCGAACCCACGACCTTGAGATTCGGAGGCAACGGTATTACCGCAACACCACGACGCCTTGGAAGAAACGACGCAAATTGAAATGTTAGCCAATGCACTGCTGACAAAGCGTACGAAAATACAAGAGGTAAGGTAGTCTCGAACTCAAGACACTGAGATCAGGACTCAAGGGTGTTTCCACAACACCACAGCGCTTTCTATCGAGCGATGTAAATTGAAATGCATTATCCAATGCACTGCTGACAAAGCGTACGAAAAGACAAAGACAAGAGGTAAGGTATGCTCGAACTCACGTCCTTCAGAAGAGCTGGCAAGGTTATTACCTCTATACCACGACACCTTTAGGCCTCTTGCCAATGACCAAAGCATTGTATTATTCCTGGGGTTAAAGCAAGAGCCAACCTGCCAGTCATTTTACGGTTGCGCCATTTTATCTTTTCTACCAGTACTCTGGTGCTTGTGTCACTGCAGCGTTGAAACTTCCCGCAGTAAGTGAATCCAGCAGAACTAGTCAAAGTCTCAACTGTTTGCTTCTGATTCAATACCTGCACCTCGCCTGCAGTCATTGCCGCGAAGCACGAAACAGAAAATTGTTAACGCGTAACGTCCAACCTACTGTTGGCTCCTCACAGCTTGTCTCATCCACGGTTGTTGCGGCTAACAAATATATGTTCGGCTAAAACACCTAAACGGCACAGATACACGAGGAAATGAGCTACGCCTTGCAACGAGCACAAAATAAAAGGCAGATATGGACAAACGGCTATAAATTATTGCTTGTCCGTTTCGGCAGATATGCAAAGGCTTATGGGAATGGTGGGAAACTCGTTGTGACTATTAACCTTTGTGTGTGTTGTCAGAAGCTGAAGGCTTGATTCGTGTAGCCTTGGTGTTCAGTACAGATACGCTAGTTGGCATGTTCTGCTGGATAATACTGCGAAAGGATACTGATACACTGTCCACGGTGTGTGCCTGAGCAGGCGAGAAAACGAATGGGAAAGCCTTGTTTCATGAGCTAGCAGAACAAGCTCTGATATTGTATTTTAAATGACGTTATAGCAACGTTTTAATCAGGTTCACGGATATATGTACGTGATTTTGAGAGTGATCGTGCAACATCCCGTGTCACCCCCACATTCCAGAACTCCTCCCTCTGGTTCTTTTCAAATGTTTCTTCCCGCTGCTCTCGGCCCCCTCTTTGGACTGTCCTCGATGATGTCAACACACAACCTAAAAAAAAACCCATCTGTGGCAATCTGTGGCAAATGAAAAGAGAGCTTTATTTATTTATTTCTTCCTATCAGTCTATCAATACATCTGTTTAATATGGGTAAATGTTTATTTTAGCATCACAAGAGGACCTTGTCATGCCAATAAAACACATTTGAATTTGAACTTGAATTTGAGAGAGAGCGAGGGAGAGCGAGAGCAAGAGAGAGAGGGCGAGCGAGGGAGAGAGAGGTCAAGCGAGGGAGATGGCAAGAGAGAGAGAGAGCGAAAGAGAGAGAGCGAGCGAGGAGAGAGACTTTTTTTGAGAAATCACGCATTTTCTTTCTTCAAAGATAAAAATGTAGACTGGGATCAGTCCTCAAGTGTTGTCCGAAGCTGAAGGCTTGATTCGTATAACTTTGGTGTTCAGTGCAGATACGCTAGTTGGCATGTTCTGTTGGATAATACTGTGAAAGGATCCTGATACACTGTCCACGGTGTTTGCCTGAGCAGGTGAGGAAACGAATGAGAAAGTCTTATTTCAAGAGTTAGCAGAGCAAGGTCCGATATTGTATTTTAAATAAAGTTGTGTAGCAACGTTTTAATCGGGTCAGATATATCTATGTGATTTTAAGAGTGAGCGTGCAACATCCCGTGTGTCACCCCCCATTCCAGAACTCCTCCCCCTGGTGATATAAAAAAAAAAAAAAAAACCATCATCTGAGGCAAAAAAAAACTAACAATTTTACTTTACTTCTGTGTCCCCAGTCTTTGACTTCAGGGTAACTAATGCAACACTCTCCCGAGAGAGAGAGAGAGAGAGAGAGAGAGAGAGAGAGAGAGAGAGGTCCAGATCTCAGGGAATTACTCAACACTTTAATATAGGAAAATACAAAATAGAGACAACAAACAATTACACATATTTAGGTTTATGTATCAGTTCCACAGGGAATTTTTGCTTGGCTATTAATAACCTGAAAGAGAAAGCAAGAAGGGCTTTCTATACCGTTAGAAAATCAATCAAAACCAAAATTCCAATCAAAACCAAAATTACAATCAGTGATTGAAATGGCAGAGAGGGGTCCAGCACACAACATGATTATGCTATATTTATAATGGTATTTATGGGCAACACAAGAGTACCTTGGCATGCCAATAAAGCACATCTGAATTTGAATTTGAGAGAGAGAGAGGAGAGAAAGAGAGGGCAAGCAAGAGGGAGAGAGGGCAAGCGAGGGAGAGAGAGAGAGAGAGAGAGAGAGGGCGAGCGAGAGAGAGAGAGGGCAAGCGAGGGAGAGAAAGGGCGAGCAAGCATCCAACTTTTTTTTTCTTTGCACCACCTGGGAAAAGCTGAGTAGAAATCACTCATTTTCTTGCTTCAAAGATAAAAATGTAGACTGGGATCAGTCCTCAAGAACTGAACTCACAACTTGATGGATGTAAGGCAATACTGTTACATTCCTGCCACTTCCCCATCAATCAACATCCTGCATTTTATTGGACTCAACGATGCAAGTTTGCAGTTTGAGACCAGCGGAATTATGGGACACAATAATTTTGTCCAAATTGGGAATGTGTCTCCCTCTGCTGGTCACAAAATGTCTCTACAACAGAACAGTCAAGAGCCTGACAGCACACTTAGCAATTGCCAAGAGTCATCAACGTTTGTTGCAGATATGAACCTCCTTGTGTTACTGTGCTTTTGCTTATTTAAAAACGAATATAAAAAGTAATTAAACTGAGCCCAGTTGAAAGAACATGTAAACAATAATAATTATAAATTACTGTAGATTAAAATGTTTTGCTGAAACCGTTTTAAATGAATTAAGAGGGCATTACGTGTGTGTGTATACATATACACACACACACACACACATGTACACACATAATGACAATTGCAGGGTGGTCTGTATGGTCTGTTTTTTAATGACACATGATCAATCGATCTTACGTTCCCAAAAAGAGCAACGTCTGTGTAAACCTCTGCTGGTTCATGTTTAAATTTGAGGTATTATGACTCCCTCTGCTGGCTGCTGTCTATACTGCAGGTCTTGCTTCTCCCTCTGTTGGCGCCTTGTGTTCTGTAGGTTTTCTGTCTCCCTTTGCTGGCTGGTATTTCTACTCCAGGTCTTGCGTCTCCCTCTGCTGGAGACTGTGTGTATTTGCAGGTGTTGTCGCCCTCTGCTGGTTAATGGTTATATTGCAGGTGTTATGTCTTCCTCTGCTGGCTGCCATTAATATTGCAGGTCTTGCGTCTCCCTCTGCTGGCTACTGTGTGTATTGCATGTGTTGTCGCCCTCTGCTGGTTAATGGTTATATTGCAGGTGTTATGTCTTCCTCTGCTGGCTGCCATTAATATTGCAGGTCTTGCGTCTCCCTCTGCTGGCTACTGTGTGTATTGCATGTGTTGTCGCCCTCTGCTGGTTCATGGTTATATTGCAGGTGTTATGTCTTCCTCTGCTGGCTGCCATTAATATTGCAGGTCTTGCGTCTCCCTCTGCTGGCTACTGTGTGTATTGCAGGTGTTGTTTCCCTCTGCTGGCTACTGTGTGTATTGCAGGTGTTGTCGCCCTCTGCTGGTTTATATTTATATTGCAGGTGTTATCTCTTCCTCTGCTGGCTGCCATTAATATTGCAGGTCTTGCGTCTCCCTCTGCTGGCTACTGTGTGTATTGCAGGTGTTGTTTCCCTCTGTTGGCTACTGTGTGTATTGAAGGTCTTGCATCTCCCTCTGCTGGCTACTGTGTGTACTGCATGTGTTGTCGCCCTCTGCTGGTTCATGGTTATATTGCAGGTGTTATCTCTTCCTCTGCTGGCTGCCATTGATATTGAAGGTCTTGCATCTCCCTCTGCTGGCTATTGTGTGTACTGCATGTGTTGTCGCCCTCTGCTGGTTCATGTTTATATTGCAGGTGTTATCTCTTCCTCTGCTGGCTGCCATTGATATTGCAGGTCTTGCATCTCCCTCTGCTGGCTACTGTGTGTACTGCATGTGTTGTCGCCCTCTGCTGGTTCATGGTTATATTGCAGGTGTTATGTCTTCCTCTGCTGGCTGCCATTAATATTGCAGGTCTTGCGTCTCCCTCTGCTGGCTACTGTGTGTATTGCAGGTGTTGTCGCCCTCTGCTGGTTTATGTTTATATTGCAGGTGTTATCTCTTCCTCTGCTGGCTGCCATTGATATTGCAGGTTTTGCATCTCCCTCTGCTGGCTACTGTGTGTATTGCAGGTGTTGCCCTCTGCTGGCTACTGTGTGTATTGCAGGTGTTGTCGCCCTCTGCTGGTTCATGTTTTTATTGCAGGTGTTATGTCTGCCTTTGCTAGCTGCTGTTAAAACTGCAGGTCTTGAGTCTCCCTCTGCTGGCTACTGTGTGTACTGCATGTATTGTGTCTCCCTCTGCTGGCTACTGTGTGTACTGCATGTATTGTGTCTCCCTCTGCTGGCTACTGTGAGCACTGTAGGTTAGTAAACTAACGTATTTATTGTTTCCATTGTTTGGTTGGAATCTCAAACAAAGTATCAAACAAATCTTGATCTGTTTGGCAAGTTTCCTTTAACATGATTGCACTGAAATCAGCACACAACATAGAGTTTTGGAATAATGGTGCACACATAAATGCACTTACGTCCTTGATGACTTGCAGTGGAACATTGGATACAAAAGCCAGTCACAACAGGAAGTGTCAAGACAGTGAGTACATGGACAGCTGTTACAGGTTAATTACTGAATGTGCAGTAAAGCATTCCAATATTTTTATAGATGTGATTTTAAACCAGCTGTATGCCTGAGAACCCTTTACAACAAGCAAAACTGCTCATCGAAGTATGGCTGACACTGTTAACATAATTGTTTTTACATGGTCATCCACAAAGATGGTATGGGCTACCATTCTGGGTTTACACACACTTTAACACCCTTTATTTTGGATCTCAGTAAATCAACCCCTGACTTAACATTTTCCACAACAGTCTGCACTAAAATACTCACATTCATTGTACCTAAACATGACTGTGGACACGCAATGAAGAATGTTGTTTATTAAAAATAAGGAAAAACAGTAATACAATGCAACATTTATCTTTGTATTCATATGCAGTATCATAAAAACAATGTTTAACATACAGAATGTACAGCACATTAGAAAGAAATTGAACATGGCTGCATTGGTTACAGTTACAGAATATTACAGAATATGTTTTCATCTCACACTTTTCAAAAACAAAAGTGTGAGGGGAAAAAACACTGTTCAGGATCCAATCAACATTCATCTTCACTTTTACAACTGAATTGGAGTATCTCACGTTTCTTGACAACAACAGTTTGGCGAGTTAATTTTCATGATTGCTGAACTCATCAAACGTGTCAGGATACAAACATTTACATTAAACTAAGAGCCACAGTTAAGGACCAACACTGAATTAATCCCAGGCTCTGCCTTCCAGGACTGTCACAAAACGGGAAAAAAACGGTTATCTTTCCAAACACACTCCTAGCGGTGGCCTCTCAGTGGTACCAGGAGAAGGGGATGGATCCTCAGTGCCAGTTTGGATAAAAATGTGGTCAGTCAATGACAGTTTTCTTATTTTCAGAAAGTCTTATTTTCAGTGTGAACTACCGAGTTTTAAAACATTTGTTGATGGCTAATTCAACATGTCAAATCTGGAGCCTCATGTTTAATCCCAGCTCAAACTCACTGTTCTGCAAACAGTTGTTTAATTTGTTAACCATCATTTCAAGGTCAACTGTGTGTAGACTTGTTACTCGATAAAATTCTAAGACGTTTTTCTCTTATATCTGACCAGGCTCTTTTGCTCACTCAGTTTTTGATGTGGGCCTTACAGATTTTCCCTCAGCCAGGCAATGTAGTCCGCAGTCATACGATGTGCAATCTGGAATTCGGTGGGCCAAACGGTGAACATGAGGGCACCATGGAAACCGGCTCCATAGTGTCTGTGTGTGACGTTAACGCCAGCCTTCTGCAGGCGCGTGGCATACATCACGCCATCATCCCGCAACACATCATACTCACAGGTCAGGATGTAGGCCTTGGGCAGCGGTCTCAGACAGCCCTCCGGTGCCAACAGTGGTGACGCTCTGGGGTCAGTGATGGCCTGGAAGGGGAAGAGGGGTCTGGAAGATGGGCCCTCCTCCCCGTTGTCCATCTCTGCTGCTGCCGCACCAAGGGAGGGGGCATTGTAGCGGTATGCCCCCTGGAAGCTCTCTGGAAGATAAGAGCTCCAGTTGACAAATTTGAGAAGTTGGGCGGACTTTGCAGAATTGTGGGAGTTGGTCATCATGGCATGGAAGAGGGTCTTATCGCTGGTGAAGTACTGGCTCCAGAAACGGACCATCAGGGTCCTGGGCAAGATGGGCATGTCCTGGTTCTGCTGGTAGGAGGGGGTGTTGAGGTCCAGCACCTGCAGGACTGGGTACAGCAGAGCCTGGGCCTTCAGCGCTACCAGTTGCTCAGGATCCTGCTGCAGCTATGGTAACGATATGGCACCATGACAATCTTACATTACGCCATGCGGGCATTTACACAACCAAGATGAACTGAATATGAGGTTTAAAGCCCTCATGAAGAGCTGAGGTCGACCCATTGTCGAACATTGCAATAAAATAGTATTTGGAAAGTAAGTATGCATTCTTTATTTAACATGATAACCATAGACTTCAAAGCATCAAAACACAGATTTCCTCCTCAAACTCCTCTTTTGGCTATAATAAAATATATTCATAAATGCAATGTGCAAATTTGAAAAAACTACTTTTCAAGAGAAGAAAGGGCGAAGTGGAAGCGAAGTGAAGAGCAATAGGGGAAGAGGAGTAAAGTCGAACGAGGAAGATGAGGACTAGCAGTACCTTTTGAGCCACAGCAGCCGCCAGGTTACCACCGGCACTATCCCCCGACACAGCAATGCGGGCTGGATCCACAGAGTAGTGGGCCAGAACATGCTCCTGGAGGAAGTACTTCACTCCCCGGTACACATCCTCAAAAGGGGCAGGGAATGGATGCTCAGGGGCCAGTCGGTACCTGCAAGGGGTGGGAGAGAGCTTAACAGATCCTCCACCAATGACAGAAAAGTAAGGTTTCGTTCACCCCATATTGGGTGGAGAAACAGTAGACAGGCAATCACTGGTTTATTTGATCCAATCATAAGGTTTCACTCTCCATGGAAAAATATAGACTGGCTCTAGTCATGTTATAGTGGTGTTGAGTGTATTGGATTCATGAAACCTCACCCTCCATTCACCCTCAGTTTGACTCACACCCTCAATCTTTGATAAAGAGTTTGGGCAGCTTTGGACTATTTTTCTGGCTGGCCAAGGCTTCCTGTGATATGACTGGTGCCAGCAGATTTCTTCATTACATGTATTTGGTTATTTAATGTGTGAGTTAGACAGATCAATTAGTCAGCCTCATTATTAATAGAAGGACAAGGGAATACCTAAGGGCCACCCTTGGGGAAATTAAATATATCTAAGTACGCTGAAAAAAGTATAATCAGGATCAAAATAGGTATTACGATCATGCACAATGTATGTGCAAAGAGAAAAATATCTGTGGCGTTGAAAACTTGCTGTGAAACAGTTATCATACATGTAACATTTATAAAGGGAGAAGAAACCAAAACTAAATTGACTGTAAATATAAAAAACCCATCCAACATACTTTTTAAATACTTCACATTTCGATGAGATCCCAGTTATCCTGAGCTCAGAGATCTCAAAATAGAGTACAGCAAAAATCCCTGAGGTGCCAGAGCAAAGTTCCGTCTTTACCATGCACAAATGAAATACCGATCATGAACAAAAAGCTGTAATACAGGAAATTGTCTCACACCAAAATGAGCAACTTTGACCAAAGAGATGCCAAGAGGACAGAGAGAGGAGCGTGGTGAACTTTCAGGTGCTAATGACCTCGTAATTCTCACACGTAAGAGAGGTGCCTTGTCCCAGCTGGATCTAATAACAACAACAACAACAATCAGGCACCATGAAGAGTGGAGAAAAAAATTGGGAAATTTATTTTACAAAAGTCGTGACATCGCACCCATCACAATATTGGGACAGGGGTAACATAAGGAGCATGAGAGAGCTTTTCACATTTGTTTGGGGGGTGTGAGGTGGTGGTGGCCGTGGCCGAGCCTGAAGAAGTGATGGGAGAGAGAGGTTTCATTACACCACAAACGGATGAAGCATCAACTTGCTACCAGTACTGGTGAGTTTAACCAATCCTTTTGTTTTGCTATGGCGAGCAAAACCATCTGATTGGTTCAAAGAAGTTTGAGATTGACAGTTCAATGTGAAGTTCATAAAAACTCATTTTGCCATCACTAATTATAACCCCCATCTGGCCTTACTGATGAAAAGGAGGTCTTTGTTCCTTGCTCACCAGACCAGAAGGGCGGGTGAAGGGGATGGCACACAGTGCTTGAATTGGGTTGGAACTGTCCGAGGCATAGTACTCGCACGTCTGAAGTTTTAATGAATGAGTCCTGGCAAATCTCAGTCAGTCCCTCTATTTTTTTTATAATTGATGTTACACTGAGGGAGGTCAGACAGACTATACCTATGTAGAAACAAGCTCAAATAACTCCCAATGTCTGCATCAACGAAAATGGGTGCAACACAACTTTAAAAATGGTTTGTTTATCTGAGCACAATACAGCAGCAGAATTGACAGAATCCAAGTGACATGTTACCTCTTTTGGTGGGATCAACATGCGCTGGTGTTTTTTCATTAGTTAGCAGCAGTGTTAGTTGTAACCCTAACGTGTACTCGAAGCAAGAAGAGAAGCAACGAGGGAAAAGGTCCAAGCTGTGCTGAAGTTAGGTATGATTCAGGAGTCGGTCAGTGGCAGGTCCAGCCTAATTGTCCTGGTTCCAAAACATTATGGCATGCACTGTGACATTCTACAACAATTTTCACTTATTTGACTCAGTTGAACAGGTATATTTAAACACTGGATTTTGCCAAAGGTTATTGGCAAACACCACTCTCCCCTGCTTCTAGAAGAAAGACCATCTATGCCATACCACGTGGCCTGTTCCATTACAAGGTATTGCTGAAGCAACTGTTGAGCAACTGGAAACACCTTGGACTCTTGTTTGGACTGTTTGTTTAGACTGGTAAACATTTTTTTTTTCTTTTATTTGTTTGATCTGGCAATCAGTTGCTCAAACTAGCTTTAACAACAGCTTCTAAGATCTATTTGTTGTGTATTAGCTGCACAAATCAGGTTGACCTGTGCCTCACTACTGGTCCTGCCACTGCATTTAGTTTAAAAAAAAAAATTGCTTACTCCACAGAAATAACAACTGCGTTAAGCTCACTAACTGTCGTCCTTGCCAGAAGATCATATGGCTCCATTCCTGGATGGAAGACAAAGAAGAAAGAAATCAGAGAGCTATGCTGAATATACAGACCACATTTTATTTAGTGACCAAAGGTTGTAAGAGTCAGTGCGAGCTGCATGGTGCCTTCCTGTCTCTGGGTGTGCATACACGTGTACAATCACGTACATGTGTGAATAAGTGTGTGCACAGTTGTAGTTGCTTGTGAGTGTGTGTCTGCAAAGCACCTGAATACATTTTGTCGGTTTGAAACAAAATTTCAGAGCAGGCATACCCATGGTTATGTTCTGACAGTGCTTGACATTAGTACTCACTGGAGCTCCCTAAGCACCAGCCTCCCCCGTGGAGGTAGATGACTGCTCTTCTCAGCTCCCCTGCTCCAACCTGCCTCTGGCCTGGCTCATAGACCACTACATCCACCCCGTCAAACACCTCCTCTGTCACCTGTACTCGCTCATCTGTCACTGGGGCCACCTTCTCCATGACTGTGATGAACATCATCACCCCCATATAGTCCTTCAGCCCCAACAACTCACAGAGGTCTGCCTAGAGAGAGAGAGAGAGAGAGAGACAGACAGAGAGAGAGAGAGAGAGAGAGGGAAGCGTATTCACTGAATTCCTCACGTGTTGAAACATACGTGATTATAAACCGCTGAAGGCAATCGGACAATTTCTGCCATAATAAAAGATACAGCTATAAATACAAAGTGATTGTATCACGTCTAAAATTTCAACAGTCAAGCGAGAAAAATCAAGGATAGGAGCCAATAAATCTGACAAGGCTGTAGTTCGACGAAACACACCTTGACAGTATTAAATTAAAAAAAAATGTAGAATCCGTTTATCTAAACACATGCATAGTGATGTTCTTAAGCAATGTACGTACCAGATGGCTGAGACTTCTGAAGAAACTGTCAGTGATCATTAGCTTCCATTTTTCTTCAACTTGCCCTGGAATAGGCAAGTAAACATAGTAAGCCGTAATCGCTGCAAACAGTAATAAAATAGTCCGATTTGTTCTCATTTTGTGGTCCAACTCAGCTGAGTTTAGAGCGGAGAAGCAAGCTACCAGCTGTGTTTATTAACAGTCGCTCTTGTCTGACCAGAGAGTAATCGGGTGTTAACATTGGAACAGAGCCAGAAATATGAATACACGTGTGTGTCATCTGATAGCAAATGTTTTTTGGCATTGCGATGTTCTCCGGTTTCCAGCCACTGACGCAGCAGTCTGCCTTTGCATTACTTAACGCATAATTAAATTCGAAAAAGGCAAATGTCTCACGAGGCAGCTGTTCTCGCTCGTCTGAATTTCTCACATTTTGCACCGCAACTATCTTCAACCAACCATGTGTGGTAGTTACTCAGTGGGCACTTCAGAATGGGTGTACGGAAATGCAATAGCCCCAATGAAAGCCATAAAACTGACAGGTATAACATAATTCCAATCTGTGAATTGTTCAGAATCTTCAACACAGTTGCGTGTCATTCTGTATTAGGCCACTAACTGCGCTTTTGTCCGTGGCTGCATGTGTAGCGCACGTGCCATGGACCATCACACGACCTCCTGTAACTGCGTGTTTTGGTAGTTCGGTGTATTCTAATCGATTTTCAAAAAGTGACAGGGTTTGTTTGTGCTTGCGTTTTTCTTGCAAACACCGTAAACTGTGCAATTTAGTACCACGAACAAACTGATCTTCAGTTACACGTGATATCAGAGGAAGGCAGAGAAGCTCGTGCTTTCTCATTCAACAGCGCGTGCCAAGCAATACAACACCGGGGACACAATGTATTAGGGGAGAAGGCGGGACTTACAAATCACGTTCTCTGGCTCTCTTTTCCTTTGGCCTCGAGTTGAAGCTCCATCAAAAAAAAATCTACCGTTGAATCCCTCCTTGCAAAAACAATGTGCAACAGCCCTGAGATATTCACGTACTGGTCTTTCTCACGGCCTCGCTGATTTGTTTGTGTGCATGGGCGAATAACAAGCTGACTAGCACCAAAAACTCAACATCTATGTGTTGGACTGGACTGTAAATTAATGCTTTATATATGGTTAACCCACCCAGGAAATTTTTGCCGTGGATGCATGGTAGAATCCTACTCAAATAAATTGACATTACTACCCCAGCAGATACAAGTGAAAAGTAATTTTCAGTTATTGTCATAGATTTAAAGTCAATCAGGTTTTAAACATGTTTGAGTTGCCTTAAGATATAATCCCATCTCGCTGTAGGATTTGCACTTACATTTAGTAGAACCAAATGTCCAGAGAGAAAAAAACAATTATAACTTTAGGCCTGCTAGTTTAAACACTAAACCTCATAATAGGATCCGCTGTGTTTGTCTACATGCTGAAATGGGATTTCAGCTTCATTATAGGAATGTCATTAAAGTTACTTTTATAGTCTTCAAAACATTGCCAAAATACCACTGATCCTCACATTGGCAGATGCAGAAAGGTAAATCAATGCATTTGAGAAAACCGGACTGTTGTAATGTTCTTTTGTAGTCTCCCTAAACCCATTGACTTCAAAATTCACTCGTACTATGCTCACAGTCTTTACTATAATAAATAAGCAAACACACCACATATAACTGGCCATAGTACTATCCCTGCCCCAGCATTCCCTCAGATCTGCCCCTTGTATCATTTTGATGTTCCTAAGGTACATGCCAGGTCAGGTGAGGAGGCATGGTTTTTCTTATGCACAAAAACTGTGAAGTGTCTAAGTACAGCAGATTAAATTTTAAATAGGAACTTAAATCACACATTTTGTCACTGCTTCAAAATGTTAATTCATTACTACTTATTAGCTTGTGCTTTCTTACTTTTTTGTGTTTCTGCATTATTTCAAAGCACAGCAATAAATAAACCAAGCAGAACAAAAAATAATTTCTCATAGGGTCTAGAAAGAATTTAAATTCTTTCTAGACCAAATGAGAAAAACACAGTCGATCAAGGACAAAAAGCAAACAAGGAATTTGAATGGTCTTTTGACTATTATGACAGCTGCAGAGTGGAAGTATTTTTCGGGATTTTTTTTTTTTTGACTGCAACTCTTCACATCAGCAGCAGGGGGTGTTGTGATATGGTGAAAGGAAAAACATTCAAGAATGTTGGCGCACATGTTTCCCCATGTGTAGTCAAGATCTACAATACAACAATAACACATTGTCAAGGAGAACACAGAGAGGTGAGAAAATATATTTTAGGTTGCTATGGCCAAGTTAATTAATACTTCTAACAATGACAACTATGTATATTTAAGATTTCACTCATTTAAATAAAACAGTTTATGTAACTAACACAGGTTCATAATTAATACTCCCAAAAGAAGCTCAGTACTTTGGCACAACCTGCCCCAGATTAGGTGAAGCTGAGCCCTGGGAGGATAAAACCTACCACTGGTCTGTACTTGTTCTTTAGCACACAAGTAAACACAACATTTTGTGAAATAGTGTAACTTTTTTTCTTTCAACATTTCAATGGTTGTCCAAGTAGTATTAATTCTACTTAGGCAACAGATCAATGGTCACCAAAGCAGTATTATGGTTACAAAACTTCAGACCATTTATTTTTTCAATCTTTTGTCAAGGCCTAATGTCATGCCAAGTTCCAAGTTCTTGATACTATAGTTTAGAAATATACCACCCAATATGTCATGAAGCCACAAACATTGCTAACATTTAGATGCAAAAGGCATGACACCTTTACCACAACACAACCATTTGAGAAAGCTGAAATCCAATAATTTGTAGGGGGGGCAGGGCTCTGGATGGTGCATGAAGACACATGTTCATGGTACAGCTGTGTTCTTCACAGCTGTGAGTTTGAGTCCCTGCTGTGCCATTACTGGCTTTAAACAGAGGTATATATTGGCCAGGCAACTACTGGCTCAGCCTTGCCAGGGAGAAAGAAGAGGCAAGCCGATCAGTCTCATCATTTAATAATAACACTTGTGTGGAATGGAAAAGAGGACACATTTCCTCTTTCTTTCCTGCCACCTGCTGGTGACTCCTAGCCTCTCAGAATCCTCTCCTCCTCACAATGCAAAGTATCCAGGGCAACTCTCTCCTTGTGGAGCGCAGAGCTCCACTTATGCGCTGCTAATGTTTCATTTCGAGGCTCACTGGTAGAATAATAAACTGGCTATACTTTACTTACAACCTCCAAGCAGAGGTGACTTGCAGTTCTTCAGAGTTTCATATGAATATTACTATGAATAGAACTACAATTATTGCAGTCTGTTTCCATTTGCCCCCATGCATGGGTGAGCGTGTGGTGTGCGTCTGCATTCTTCTGTGGGTGTATGCGTGTGTGGGGCACTAAGATGCGACATGTTGCTTCCTTTTCCGGTGCAGCTTCCTAGACATGCATTTGGCACCCTCCGATTTCTGGTCACAAAAAGACACTGGGTTAGTGTGGAGCTATTTTAGGTTTTTAACAGTTTTTGTATGAACACTCTCATTTCTTTCACATTACTGCCACCCTCTCTGATATATTTTTTGCAATATTTTACAACAGCTATAAAGTAAATGGATTTTACCTTTTAACAAGACTATGACATGGCCTCCAGATTGCTGAAGAAATTAAAATCTTTGTCTGACAAACTGAACGATAAACAGCATACTTAATTAATAAAGTTTATCATATCTATATGAGAATGCTTTTTTTCTTGTATTTTTTAAGATGGTACCATGGTAAATGTCATAAAAGTAAATATATTAGCATTGTCATAGCTGTAAAACAAAGCCATTTTATTATTTTTATATCCTTTTCTATTTTTCTTTCTGATAGATAGCATTACAACTATTGGAGTTTCTCACAGATAATAAAAATGCTATGTTGCTAAATAATTCTGTAACTTGTTCAGCAAGTGGATCTCCTCTTACTGAAATAATATAGGGTTATGCTACAGAATCATTTACAGTAATCCATGCCAGTTCACGTGTACATTTGATATATTCATCCTTATAGAGGTGTCTTCTCTTGAGGATACTGAGAATAGCCATAAATGAGATCTCTGAAGAGAGGAAGTCAGAGAGATGGTGTGCGGTAGACAGACCAAATCAAGAGACCAAATTTGTCTCTTCACCCTGGAGAGTAGGTCTCCTTTTTTGAGAAGTAACAATTTTCTCCAAGGTTGTTTCTCCAAATTCTCCAAACAAATGCACATGAAAATGATTATTCTCTAGTTTGTAGCACTTTTCATGGATGCTTATAGTCACAGATAGAAAAGAACAAAGGATTCTAAGCACACCGTCAAAACTAGGCAGTGACAGTTTTTCAAGGGTTAATCTGCCCAACCACAGGGTTTTCTGCCTCTACAGGAAGACACAGTTGCAAGTCTTTGTACGGATGAATGGCTTACAGGCCCACAAGCAGAAGGGGAATGAGTTTGCACAGATGAGAGGAGCAGAGAGAGGTAGGGGCTTCATTTCTTGTGGAAACCTCAGTACTAAAGACCATTTTTATCATTCACCATTACCTTTCTTTCTCATTCATGCTCTATACACCATTCTCACCATTCCTTGGATTATTTACCGCATTGTAAATCTGTACAAATGGCCTTTTGAGGAAGAGACCATTACTCTAAGTAGGGATTGAAACATGAACAAGTATCTCTTTATATATCAACTAAAATCAGATAAAAACTCATATCACAATTGTTTTATCGTTATTTTAAGGGCACTATGAGGAAAGTGTGCCTAGATAGGCGGTGTGTGGAGTGCACACACTCTCTGTTACATGTACAAACCTGAACGTGTAAAAGATTATTCGTTGTTTATCTGGTTGTATATATTTGGATACATGTGTTTAAGTAAGTGTCACAGTTGCATGTCATAATATTGTAATCATTCCAGTTAACTTATGTCCTATAAAAAGGTACATCCCTAGGATGTACTGTAAGTGTGATGCACTTTGGATTATGGTGCCATCAGAAATGTATTGTGTGATAGTTAAAAATTTATATGTGCCATCTGTCATGAAACTGACATGAAAAGGTAATTTGAATTGCTGGGACTGCTACCTCATTAACATTGTCGTGTGATTATAAAATGGGTTACTCTTGTTATATAGCTGTGGAACATTACTTCAAAAATCAAACCAGCAATAACTGAAATGTCATTAGGTAGTTGTAGCTGTCTGAATGTTCTCTGACCCATTATCTCTGGCTTATTTTGAACCTTTTCGAGACAAGTGCAAGGTGTGGCATATTGCATAAATGAAAAAATAAGGTTAAAAAACCAGTTCAGCTTGTATTCCCTTGCAATATTTACTTTTCATTTAGATTGAATTGTTGATTCCAAGGCTACATCAATTATTTTATTTTTAATCATCTGCTTTATTGCCTAGATATACAGACTTGAATTTTTTCCATTCATGATGATTTGCTACTCAAATTACTAACATTGGCTGCATACAACAAGGTGTTTCAGTGGCACTGTGATGACAGCATCTATCAAACTTTTCTTTTAGCTACATTAGATAGATGTTAAGACTTTAGACAGCCTGACCAGTCCAAAAAACAAATCCAGTCCCAAAAAGAGCTTTTGTACTGGAATTGAAAGTGTTGGGAAGAGATGTTTCAGTAGCTAGTTAACATTCGCTACCATGCATACTGTTGTTTTCTTTTGTAGGCCTCTATTTTGAATTATGGTTAGCACTGCCCTGGCACACTGGCACCAACAATGAACTTATCAGACAGCTGTGCAGCCAATGATGGCACTGTGCCCTTCACAGCTGCCTACATCATCATCTTCCTTTTGGGCTTGGTGGGTAGCCTGACCGCACTTTGCGCATTCACTCGAAACCACCGTGAAGCCCCAAAGAGTGTCTACCTGATCAACCTCCTGGTTTCTGACCTCCTGCTAATGGTGGCCCTGCCCTTCAAGATCGTGGTGAGCCTGGGCTTGGCTTCATGGAACCTACAAATCTTCCACTGCCAGGTTTCAGCCGTGCTGGTCTATATCAACCTATACGTTTCCTTGGTCTTCTTAGCATTAGTCAGCCTTGACCGGTACTTCCAGATCGCCCAGAGCTCCCGCTTGAGGCTCCCTGCCCAGGAGGCGGGGCTTGCTAAAGTGATGTCAGTGTCAGTGTGGGCGCTGGTGCTTTGCATTATGGTGCCCAACATGGCCATCCCCATACAGGACGGCCTGGAGGAGAGGCCAGGAAGAGTGAGCTGCGCTGACCTCAAACAGACGGCGGGGCTGCACTGGCACACCCTGTCCAGCTTTCTGGGTGGGGGCATCTTCCTCAACGCCTCGGCAGCCGTGCTCATTTCCAACGGCCTAGCGCTTAGGCAGCTGTGGAGCAAGCGTGAGGACCGTGTAGGGGCCCACCATAACGCCCGCCGAGCAGCTTGCCACATTGCCATTGTCACCCTGGCCTACGTGGTGTGTTTTGTGCCATACCACACAGTGCGTACACCCTACACACTCGCCCAAAACCAGGTGATCACTGATTGCCTGCTGAAGCGCCGCCTCTACTTAGCTAAGGAGTCCACATTATTGCTGGCCGTGCTGCACCTCTGCTTCAACCCCATCCTCTACTTCCACCTCTCCAGCTCCTTCAGACAGAGGGTCCAGGAGGCCTTCCGGGCCAAGGGGAACACCTCCACCCCCACACAAAATGTGGAACTGAACTGTCAGGAGCCATGATGCCCCGCTAAACCCCAGCTGACAATTTTTGGTCCTCAGAATATCCCCCAGAATAGCTGATAGACATGGCAAGCATGTACACTTGTATCATGGATGTTAAAGTTTAGGATGTCTTTAAGTCACAGGAGCATTGAAGGAATGTTATTCTGTTGGCCATTCATATATAATGTATAAGCATTTCGTCTTAGCCAGGACAGCATCCTGAGGGATCACACTGGTTCAGAGTGACATTGCTCTCCTTACAACCCTGAAGGTTTAACATCCACCAGTTTATGTTTGGATCTCCTGCTCTCTCAAAAGAAATATGAGTGAGGTTTAAATCAATCCAGTACAGGAGTAGTGTTTTGCTGGAAAGAAATGAAAAACTTTAGAAATGTACACTAAATTTCCATGTGGTGGCAAGATAAGACTTGAGCCACCGTTTATATTTCAGAGATTGTTTATAAGACAATTTAAATGACAAAATGATCTTCAAAAAAGAATCATTTTACTTTATTGTCGTAAAACCTTGAACTAAGGTAGTGTAATGTATAAATATTGTATGTAAATGTAATGTGTTTATAAAGATGGTGAACAAATGAATGTTAGCTAAACATGTGCAAATATTTACAGCAGACAATATCAAATATTCTGGTTATGGCTTTGCAACCCAAACCTTTCAATCAGATTCTGTAAGGTTTTTTTTTTTTTTTTTTAAGATCTTCTCTCTGTACTGCAAAGTTGTGGTAAACAACATTTTTTTTCCTTTGTGAACATCTGTTCTTTTCACATTAAATGAGGAAGTATGATTTGAAAGATTGTAATTTGTCCCTTATTTACTTGTTGCAGTATTTTGATTGTGACCTTATGACGTACATTCAAATCAATCTGAACTAACTAAATCCACTGTCCCTCTGAACCATTATTTGAACAGGCATGCAGTTACAGACAACTCCAAAACTTTCGGCACCCATGACGAAAACAAGGCTGGACAAAATAAACAACACATATAATGTGCTTCCCTGTATTTTATGAGCAAACATATGGGGAAACTATATTCTCCCCCTCCACCTAAACTGAACACCCCAGTCACCTCTATCATTGACTCATGAGGAGGAAGCCATGAACATGTGACACCTCCAAATAACATGAAAATAACCCACTTCTTTTTTCCACTCTGCAGATGCATCACAGCTTAAATATTGCAAATATAGCATAGGTAATTGACAAATAGCATCTATTGGCCTACAGCTTTGTCAGAATGCTTTTTTAATATTGATAGCTTTTGTTATGCAAAATAACCAACAACAGATAGCCTGTAGCCTCTTATTTTCATGGACATGCGATATCCATTCTCAGGGGTGCTGTATGATGGTTCACTGTCTCCGTTATATTACCAAACATGTACACAATGTTCATAGAAACATCCTCAGCTCTGATTTGCACAAACTGGCCAGTGCAACCGAAGTAAGTACATTTGCTTTTTGAGCCCACATTACATCCACTAATGCATACATTAACTATAGATAATTACACACTAAACCAAAATAACATCAACAACTACGCTCTTATCATATACATCGTACATAATGATCCTTCTAAAATTAAAACATGCCATCATACAAAGACTCGAAGCAAAAAGGCTTACTGAAATTAAATAAAAGGATATGAATGCACGAGATCATCATTTATTCAAATAATCCTGCTACGAATACATAAACAGCTGAACAGTATCATGAAAGCAGCGGTGGGGTGACTGAGTGCAGTGTCATTCATCTGAAGTACCTCAGGCTAATTAATAAAGAGCACAGACGGACTGGTATGTAAGGGAACGGAGGGGAGAGAATTTTCCAATTTGTGACTGCAGCAACCCTTGCAGACCCAGTGGGTAAATATTGCATACATTTTTTAATTTAAAAATGTAATTGTTTTATCAGATGAAATTGGGAAATGGGGCTGCATGAGATACAATCTGACTAACCCCATGTCTTGTAAACCCTCTAGAATAGGCTTTTGCGGTTGGTTATGATCATGGCAGGAAATCTCCACGCACAGGAAGTCACCCTTCTTTACACACCGAAACTAGCAACAGTAGAAAAGCTGGAGCAAAAAGAAAGAATTGCCATGGATGGTGAAAAATAAGCTTCCATTATGCATGGTGTGGCGAATTCTAAAATGTTTAAAACTCAAAATTTCACATTTGTCTTTTTATGCAGCCAGATTTATTACAAAAGTACCTGATTTTTTGCCCATAGTATTTTAATATGAAGAGAATGCATTTGTTTAAAATTCTGGTCATGAATTTTATTTTCTGTAAGACATGGCTGGTGATACACAAGTATAATCAGTCACACTACAAACAGCACACAGCATATGCCAGAACATAAATAGTCACAGGAGAAACAATCCCTACTCTTTCTGCTGCCACACTATGCTTTTGCCATTGCTAAATCCTTTCTCCTTCTGAACTTCACTCTTTGTCTTTCAATGAACTGAAGCCTGCATTCCACTTGTTGGCAATTAGAAACAGAAAACCCTTAACAACCACACCACCCTAATGCCCGCACTTAAAATCTCCAAGGATACCGTAAACACTTTTGCCAGATCGTGAGCTCATGAAACAGCTTCCTGGACCAGCACAGAAGGAATCTATCTGTTCTACACATACTTAAAGTGTGTTTGTAGCCATTGCACTGAGACTGGTGTACATGGAATGAATGCAGAGCACAGGTGATCCCTTGGGACAGCCTTTCTATCAGCTGTGGGTGGAGGGGGGGGCGGGGTGGAGAGCACAAACTGAGAAAAGACATGGAGGAGGATATGGGAAGCTATAGCCCTGAGCCGGACTCTGGCGATGAGGATGACCAGGCCCAGTCCAGTGCAAGGGATCAGTGGCAGCCACCAAGGCAACAAATTCCCACTGCCACAGGTATGGCAGCTTATCTGTAATGTGATGAGTACTGACAGCAATGAAAGCAAGTCAGAGTGATGGGCAAAATCAGTATTAAATATACTGTTTTTATATAGTAAAGTGATAGCAATATAGTAAAAAAAGGTATGTAGTATGAGTACAATATGACATTTGTCTTATGATTTGCAGTTTATGTAAGATTACTCCAAACAACACTTGTTTCTATTGAAAACAATCAGCATTTTTTTCCAGAGGGAAATAGCTCTCCTTTTAATTTTTGCCTCCATCTTCATTAAAAAAGTGTCATTTAATTTGATCTGAGATCCATCAACAGAATCTGTTTTCAAGGAATATGCAGTTGCTAGTCATGAACATTTGTCACTTGTCATTTCTCAGAACTATGTACACATACGTCATATCTTAGTATCTGTGTTTTTCTTCTGGGCAAGAATTAAGTGTTTCCTGCTGGTCTCAGAGGGGTTGCTGAGGAATAGAGTGAACCATTACTAATGATGTAGATGACTAGATTATTATGTTTTTTTGTTATCCTCAGATACACCGTCCTCCTACATCGATGACAAACATAGAGAAACCTGCTCTTCAACAAACTACGTAAGAAATGTGACAAATCGTGCCATCGTAATAAACAGATCAAAATAGCTGTGACGCCTGTGGTTATCCAGGGCAAATCAAATGCGAAGGAAACCTTTGCACGATTTAAAGATAGATTTCACTTTGGTAACACCAAAAACACTGTAGTTTCCTTACCTCTTGTGTGCCTTCATGGATAAGGTAGAATTGTTTTCGGTTAGCTGTCTTCCGAGCTAACCAAATGTTGTCAGTTGCCGGTTCATTTAGGCCTCATCCAAACTTAAAATTAAGTTCCATTCTTCCATCTGGAAAATGTACCCGTAAGCGCACATACGAACTCCATTGACACAGAACTTTATAGTACGGTATTTATCATTTTGTATAACAGTTCTCATTTAAAAAAAAAAATACATTCTGTTCAATCATATTTTTAATGAAAGAATATCTGATTTTTTCACAGCTTCAGGTGAGATGCCTATTTAGAGTGCTCTCGCGTGGCAGTGAAATAACACCAGATTGGTCAACTAATATTGTGGGGTGTGGTAACGTCACTCAGACTGTAAACAACCAGAATGCGGCTGAAGTACTACGCGTTAAATATAATTACGCAGGAAAAAGTTCACTTTAATATAATAATTAAAACAACGTTTTTTTTTTTCCCACTACAGCGCCAGCTTGGCAAAAAAATAAATATTATACAGTTCTTTGTCAATGAGATTCGTATATTTTCTTGAGGTACGCATTCCAGGTTGTTTCATGAAATAAATGAAAGTTATAATATGGCCTAAATGAACCGGCAGAAGATCCAGTTTGTTCAGAAGACTATATGAACAGAAATTCTGCTCCATTCATGAAAACACGAATAAGACTAGCTTGCAATCCAATGAAATTGAAATGACAGTTCAGGTGAAAAGTTATATTCCCAGTCAAACTCCTGGGTGGTGAAGCTGTACTTTTAAATATGTTTGTCTGACATCTGTGTTTGGTTAATGACTGATTGTATTCAACTGTCCATGCATGCTTTTGTGTGAGCATGTCTGTGTCTATCTATCTGGCAGGTGTTGCAAGCTCCTCGCCACTCTCAGTTTACAATACCAGCAATCCTGAGGTTCCGTAAGGAGTCACATGACCAATTGACAGACTCCCTGACAGTTCAGTCTCAGGTACTCCTCACATTCTCACCACTTCCTGTTCTCGGTTATAGCCATATCACATCTTGGCAGCTGTGACTTCTCTGGCAGTCGGTTGCCTCTTTTGAAGTAGCTCAAAGTTGGTGCTTAGAGCACAGTCACAGTTCTGGCACCTGTTTGATAGATACAGTGCCATATAGCACCTTTCTTTAGATGTAACTGAGACAAGGAGATGGTCTGCCAATATAAAGCTGTCTGTGTTAAGGCTGGTACTGGCTGATGACATTGCTTCCTGCACATGCTGTGTTGTGTCTCCCCAGCCACAGCACATGGAAGACACACATGCAACATGTGAATTCTGCAAACACCCAACAAAGCCCTTCCCTAGCCTTGCTGTCCTACAAAATACAGCAGAACCTGAGGTGAGGAAAGGGAGGGGACACAGAGGGACAGCTCCAAGATGGGGTTATCTCAGAGCTCACACAGTCAGATCCCAAGACACTCCCATCTGGGAACGGCAATCATACCAGTGATGTACAAATTCCACAAAACCTGGAAAAGGGGCAAGGCCTCTTGAAATACCCTGTTCTTTTACATATTTTTTTCTGTTGCTTATGAGACTGTTAGACGGGAGAATTACTCAACAGCCTTCTCTATGATATCTACTTGTTTATCTGTCTATCATTAGTCCTGACTCCTGAAAGTCTGAATTTACTTGTCAGTTTTTTTGGACTAGGATTCCTGAGATGTTATTGGTGCCAGTAGATGGCTTTGGTTGACTCACACACCCAATGTTGTAGAATTCATCAAACATGTCATTGGGCTACATGGCAACACATGTCCCCAGAAGTCAGGCAAAATGAGAAATTAGTCAGGCTCTTTGCAGAGTTATGAGCCTGACTAGAATCTTATGTTACTGTAGGTGAGCACATTCCTGTCTGACTCTTTCCAGGAGTTCTGTTGTGCCCAGGCTCAGAGTCTGATCGCGTCTCTGGCTATAGAGTGGAAACTGCTGCTGGATACCTTGGACCAAGGGTACGGCGGTACCTCCAACGCCGCCCACTCCCCTTCTCAGGTTGAGGAGCTGAAACACAAAGCCTGGGAGGAGGAGCACAGGTGAGGGAGCTGAGCTGGAGAGGGAAGGAGGTAGGAAGTCATGACATCAAGGCTCAGGCTCAGACATGTTCGCGTTGGTAGGGGGTTTTATTTGAAGATTGGATTAAACTAATTTTTACTCTTCCAACTGCCAATGCAGAATCAGCCCTCTCAGTTTTATCTATGACTCCAGCTTTTGCAATGGGAAGAGCTGAAAATGATCTACATTGTACATGACATTTTAGTCAATTTCGCGAATGCTTTCAATTCACAGAGAAGTACAGGAGGTAGATCTGGGATCAGTACTTGGGAACAGGCTTAATCTACACTCCATCTTTATCTCTGTCTCTTCCCTCACCCTCAGACAGCAGGAGAGGGACTTGGAGCAGTACTACCAGGCATCCCACTCTGCCGATGCACCTGGCGACACCTGTGAGTGCGTCCGCAAAAGGTCCTCAGTGTCAACACTATTCTCTTTGCTCTTATCCAGAGCGATTTGGAAAATGAGGACAAGGGCATGGACGAGGACTGAAGAGCAAAAATACCAAACGGGAAGGAATTATGTTCCCATAGGCCAAAATGTAACAATCAAAACATTCAGCTGGGAACTTGTTAATTAACTTGTCCAGGAAATAAACTGACAAAGCAAGAAACAAACCAATACAATCCACTATCCATAGTGACAACCCTTAAACAAAACCACATTTACGAACAAGCAAATGCATATTTTGTAAACAAAACCATGGCACAGAATAAATATAATGTAGTGGCTATTCAGTGAATGCTTTGGATGGTCAGGGGAGGAAGTGACAGTCTCTGGTCAGTCATTCAGACGACCTCCATGGTGTTACGGCCTCCTGTCACTCATACAGATACACCCCAGACAAGGACCATCAGCTTCCAGCTTTCCAACAGTGTGCTCAAAGAAGTGGGCAAGACAGTCATTGGTGATTCTGCATCAAAGCAAGACCTCCAGCAAAGAGAGAAGGAGCTCCTTACAGGCCCCGGGGTGTTTGGGTTTGGCATTGCACATCACAAGGTACGAGGGGAACAAGCATTTGTTAAGATACATAAAATGGAAGACATGGGCAGCAATGGAAGCAATAGTCAGAGCATTACAATCCAGATGAATGCTTTATGAGATTTTCCAAGTCTACATTCTCCTCACTTGTCTGTCATTTTTTTTAAAAAGCATCCATAATTCTCTAAGCAAAGAATTCTCTATATTTGTTTTCTGTAGGATAACATCAGGTTCAGAGAGAAATACTACAGCAACGGAAAAAAATTTCTCACTGTATTCCCTGATGGCTCTGCCCAAGTGTTGTATCCTTACCAACCCTGAAACTGAGTCCACTTAAGACTTTAACTAACCAATCAGGTCAGCACACCCACAGAGTACAATGAAATTTGGATCAAGCTAACTTTCTGAAATAAGCCAGATTTGTGAAATGTCATAGTGAGCTCTTCACCAAATACAACGATTACCAAAAATCATGAAAATTAAGTCCTTATTTCTGCTTAGTAACTAGAACAAAAAACAATCATAAAACAGAGGTGGGGATCTGCTTCACCAACCCCTTATTAATAAAGACTTAACCTCGGAACAGCTCAAGCCAGGTTACAAAGACAGACAGAAGGGGATTGAAGTATTATGGACTGTGTGCATGTTCCTTTCCTTATCGCTGTGGCTACAGGTATCCCTCTGGCCAGCTGGCCATACTCATCACCACCGGGGGTAACAAGGCTGAGATGGTCTGCATTGTGCAGGACGACCAATCCACTGACCCACCCATCCAAGCCCTTTTCCAGTCCAACGGCAGGGCTACCTGTTACCACAGAAACGGCAAAATCTGGTGGGCTTTAACCTCTGACCTCAGGTTCCTAACCTTGCTGTCATGGCTGGTCACCTGATCTTTTATGAAATAATGCTGTTGGACAGTACTTGATTCCCCTTTAAAGGCTCAATCCAGTTCAACATTTCTTCCTGTTTTTTAGCAGGACAGCATGCATCTGATATGTCACATAGGCCATAACATACAGGGCATCATGGTTCCAATGAATACAAATCTCATGATCAGTTACTGTATAACAGTGAAATCAAGCTGCACAATGGCACAGGTCTGAAAATTGGCATGTGAGAGAAAGTATGAGTGTGTGATTTCTCTGTGCTGTGCAGGGTGAGCATGGACATTTTTGGGGGTCAGTGCCTGGATGAGACGGGGGCGCGTGTGAGGCGGTGGCGCTGGGGTGGACACCTGAACACACCGACGCCCCTCAGACCTCTCTTCCTGTCCCTCAACCAGAGCATTGGGGTGCGAATCCTCGGACAGGACAGAATGTTTGTGACCTTCCTCTCCAAAGGCTGCAAGGCCAGGTTCAGCGTGGGCACCTTTGCGCAGGTACAAGGGATAAGAATCAAACACTTCAACCACAATTCAATTGATTCATTTCCATATCCACGCACACACACGTTAGATTTACTCACTTTCTCCACTCAGGTGAAATACATTTACAAATCCTACAGCACCTTCTTGCGTGTTACAGATTCAGTGCACACACTGAGAAATGAAAACCTGTCTGTATCTTCTCATCAGTTTAAGGATGCGAGTGTGGCAGTTCCCCCCAGTGGACCCTCCATATGCAGGGAGGAAGCGACCCTGCTGGCAGGTCGCATTGGGCTCCATCGGGCTCTCGGGCGTCTACATCACTGCATACGTTTCTCTTCGAACCCGCAGCCCCCTGTCACCAGGCTGCCTGACTCCCTGCTCTCCCTGGCCAGAGCTCTGCTGGAGCTGAGCCAGGGCCTGGATATGGAAGAGAGGGACAGGACCTTCATACAGACATGTCTACAGGACTGCCTGTGACTCCTCTCATTCTATTGCTCCAGTTACTCTGTCGTTTCTTCAGCCCAGTGTCTATCTTGTTTATCACTACGGAGCTTGCGCTTGCATGGTTCATCTTTGCGGGCTTCTATGGAACATTGAGATAAGGCTGCTACGTTACTGACATGTGAAACCAAGCACTGTAGCTAAGGAAAAAAGGAGATATGGGGACGGCCATTTACGCACACAAGCATGCTTAAAAAAAAAGAGCCACAAATACTAGCTCAAATGTAAATGTTAAAATAGTGGCTATTATTATCATGGTTTCTTACTGTAAATGACTGAGGGAACTCAAACGGAAGTGATTTCATTTACATACGATTCGATCTGCCCCCTGTTAGCACAGTCACTTCCCTCCCTAGGGGAGTGCACTTACATCTTAAATGAAAATATGGAGATGAGTGGAATTGATTCATCATGCGAACAAGAGGATATTTCCATTTTTCTAGTAGTGTACAAGGTCTAAACAGCCATTTAAAAGGGATCCAGAATACTTGCATATATTACAGACTTCTGAGACTTGAGCTTGACACCCCTCTTCACTTTACAATCCATGTCACATCTTTATCTGTGCTCTGTCACTCTAAATGTGTCTTGGCCTAATTCCTTCAGTCTTTACTTGCACCAACTTTCCAAACTCTGTATTAAATACAAATAAAATATGAATCATTAATTAATAAAGTTTGTAAACATTACATTTCACAGCAGCCAGATAACTCCATAATGAGTACTAAGGAGATGAGGGGGAAATGGAGGACGTGTGTACTTTTAGTACACCATCACTGTTAGCCAATAGCCACACTGGATATAAACTACAGTTGTGTTTTACCCAACAAGACGGAAGCTATGCAACATTATCGTGAACCTGATCGCAGGCGGTATTCAACACATCCATGGTGCCTGAGCTTTTCCTTCCCATGGAGGGGTTTGTATGTTTTTTTCTGCAATCCACATCATTACACTTTGTTAAAATTGTAACAAGAGGTATAATATTTAGTTGTACAAACGGCTTTAAATAATTCTGGAGAATAAAACATTGGCGCCATCTATTGGTACAGCAATAATATGGTTGATACAAATAAACTCTAAAACATGGAACTGCTTAATGTTATTAATTATAAATGAAATGGTAGGTGAGACTGTGTCACCTGGACATATACATGTGCAATTTATTTAAACCGAGAACTATCAAAGAGAAAGCTTCTCTCCTCTAGCTAAATTAATTCAGTTTCAAGCTTTATAAACACAAATTGTGACAACTTGAATGCATCTGTCTGCTGAAAGCAAGACATTCACCCAATAATTTGGTGAATACCCAGAGTGCATTGCAGTGTGTCAGTGCCAGTGTGTACATCTGTGGATTAGTGTCTGATCTAATCCCTGCTGAGACACTTGCCACTTCACCCGAACTACTCTGGACAACACAACTACATAAAAAGATTACTGTTTGTGTCCAAGCACCTAATATATTCGGGGAACTGATTGGTTGCCCAGAGATAATGGGATTTTCCCTGACTTAAGTAGTACAGGGTTGTTTCCATAGTGACAGATGAATGATATAAACAACTGGTCAAGAATCAAGCATAAAACATTAACATAATTCTGAATCATGACCACTTAAAAAATGTATAGCCTATCTTGTGTGTAAACACCTTTAATCCCACTGAAATTTAAATTTTAAATATTCTAATATTCCTCACACAACAGTATAGGACTTCTTAACTGCCAGGTAGTAAACATCAACCAAGTTCAGAAAAAGGTCAACATTTGTGTCCAGTTAGTCACAAACCATTTTATTTACTCTGACAGTTCATCATTCTGCTATAAAAAGAAATATAAAAAAAATACAATAGCTTAGTAATTAAGTTGAAAAGTAATTAAATAGTTACGGCGTGGTTTCTCTGGGTTATTTACGGTTGTATTTTTTTATACTTCTTTACTGTAAATATAAAACACAACTAGCTATGACCTTCAGCAATGGCAGGGCTCAGATTATTAGGGGAGGAAGGAAAGAGGCAGAACTATAGGAAATTATTGCACCATACACTCAGCAGTAGAACAGACAGCCGTCCTGACAGCGTCGACCCCATCCAGTCCCATTTAAGGCATGGAGCGTCCAAGGCCCAGTGAGGAACGACCAGGACATCCGATCTGCACCCGCAGGGAAGCCTGCCTTCAGTGCACACCTTCATTAGAGTCGTTTCACGGACCAGAAACGCACCTGCCTCAAACCTGGGAAGGCGAATAGGAGAGAGAAAAAGAGAAGGAGGAGAGAGAGATTGAGAGAGAGAAATGACAAGGCCAGAAGACAGAAAAGATTTTTTTCGATTGATAGTGTACATTGTCACAAAGCATTAACCCTGGGCAACTTTAAAGGAGGCCATTTTTTAATTTTACTTCTCAAACAAGAATATGGAGAGATGAAAAATGTATGTGTGTGTGTGTGGAGGGGTTGAGGGGGAGGGGGGCAAACAAAAGCATGAACAGGAAGGATTAGAATCCCTCCTGGGACAGATGGAGATGTACACATGCACATAGATAAAGCAGACCGTGAGGCAGAGGATATGTAAACTTAAACTCTAATGCCAACCACAGTGAAACAGTGTAGTGAGAGCACAAACTCACTGCCTAAAGGTGAGATACAGGCACTAAATATCTTCCAAATCCATTACTGTCATTTATTTTAGCACGTTACTCTGGATGAGAGTGACTGCTCAGAGGAGGTGCTGTAACGAATGAAATGGAGCCAAATGGTCAGGTGTCGAGAGATATCAGGATACTCCAGCCTAGCAGTCTGAGAACAGCATGTACTAAAGGCAGCAATTCTTACTCCTGGGATGTGGCAACTAAATAAATTATTAATCATATTCTCAGCACCCATATATTTTGCACAAATTTCCTCTCCACTATTCAACCACTTCCCTGGATTGTATATTCTATGTTAGCCTTGCCAGGTTTAAAATGCCACCTTCACTTTCACTGAGGATCATCACTCTGAACCGCACTGCTTTTTCTAGGCTGATAGCAGAGTCACAGAAGCTGGAAAGCAAGGCTCATAGGAATATAATGTTTGGTGATAGACACGTACGGGCTGGGGGGGGTCACAGCTCCCAGGCACAGGATGGGTGGGCTAGGAGCGCTGGTGTGGAAGAGAGTCCATGTGCACGTTCAGCTTCATCTCATTCTCCAGAATCTGCACTAGCTGCTGCATTGAGGGCAAGTGACCCGACTCCAGCTTGGACCACACTGGCACATCTGTGCAAGAGAGTGAAGAGATTAGAGCCGATCTGCACAGAACAGCACGGAGTTCAGGGCCCATCTTCACAGGATAACACTGAGTTTAGAACATATCTGTGAAGAAGGATACTAACCGCAGTGTCTTTCTATGCAGGTAGAGACTGCACTTAAAGCAGGCCAGAGCAGTAGCAGACTAAAACACTGACATCATTCCTCCATGCATTGACATCTCATGGATCAAATGAACAAACGATCAGATCTGACTTGAAGGTCAGTGTTTAGGCCTAATGTCTTCTAGTTCAGAGTTGAATAATACCTCTCTATGTAAAGCCCCATTGGAAACTCTATATAACAGATAGATAACACTCATACCTCAAACAATTAAGAAAAACAAGAATTTCTCCATTCCGTTCATTAAAAAAAACCTGGATCCAGAAAGATACATCTTCCCAGACACACAGCTTACCGTTCAGTGTAATTTCAAAGGCGCCTGTCGACATTAACTGGTTCTCAATCATATTACTGAAGAAGAACACCATCATACATGCATAGATCTGCAAAAGAAATAATTAAATTGTCAGACTTTTGTAATAAAAAGTGTCCTTTTTGTGGCAGCCTTGCCCTGAATGATGTGATCGAGTCAAAGCTTTGCAAAGGTTAGCCAACTCCAGTGGGGTTCAAGTAACAGTAACAAGTTACAGAAGCAAGACAGTCAGATCTCAAGAGAAAAACACACTCCTTGCCATCAGGGAACAACGCTTACTTTAACAGCAGTCAAAACACCAGGGATAGGGCAGCTCAGACATTCAGGCCCTCAGGGCGGCACACTAAAGTGAGATGCATTGGTCACAGGCCTCCAATTCCTTTTCAGCCACTCCTTCGGGCTGCAAATTTTCTATGCGCCTCTGGTCTGAACTCACATGAGTCCCTACTTCACCGAGTTGATGGGATTCATAAGCAACTAGTAATAACCAAAAAGTCTCAGTCTGAACTGTACTGCTTTACACAGGCTTACAGCAAGGAGGTATAAGCCAGACACAGAGGACTAAATGACATTCAACACAAATACTCTAGAGAGAGAAACACATTAAGCTGTTCAGGTGTTCGAAATATTAAAAAAAGTACCAAAACAATGTACTAAGGAATTCTACACCACTTATTTTGATTCTCTTATATAATAGTAAAATATCTTCAACGTCCAGAAAAAAGCAAATTCTTTGTTACAAAATGAGAACCTGCAACCATCAGCCTTGGATTAAACAAAAATAATAATAAAATACATACACGGAACACAGTTTGTTTGTTTTTCAGAATAACAGCAACAAACACTATGGCAACCACCCATAGGGGAACATTAGCTTAAACGCTGGTGACATCACACCAGTGTGAGAGCTTACACTTCCTTCCCCCTGAAGAGCTGGACCCAGTTTGGCACTGCCTGCAGCTGAAAGACAGTTGATCTGGTACAGTACGAAGGTGGATTAAATTCACCATCTAGCTATCCATCTTTTTTGCAAATGCAAACAAGCACATGTAGCAAACATTTCAGTTCTATGTTATGAGTGGGAATACATACAATTGGTTCACCAAAATAGAGAAGGTTCAAATCTGTCAATTAATCTATTTGTTCAACATGTTGAATCTGTATCATCTAAAACAATACAAATAAGACAAGAAAATAAGGAGAGATCAGTTTATAAGTAAATAAGGAGAGTTAGTTTCTCCATTGCAATGACCTCTCACCTTGTTTTCCTGGCTCCAGACCCATATGCCTGGAGCCTGTATGCCAAAGAAGGCAAATGGGTCCTTCCCCAGGATGACCAGGCCAATCACAGCCAGCTTGAACATGGAGAGGAAGGATGCAATATGTCTGCAGCAAAGAAATGCAGAACTTTTATGAAGGAAGTGCAAATTGCCTGTCAATCAATGATGTACATCTCACTACTGAGCATGAGAATGAAAGCTGGAAGCTCACAGGGGATGCTGCTGCTGCATTTGATTGAACATTGCTTTAAACAAAGGTTTACAGGTGCAATATGAAGACAGCCCATTTAAAATGACTATTGTATGAACACAGAACTGTAGTGGCATGTGAGTAACCATTCAAGTCGATTAAGCATTGTAAATCTTTTCATTTGCATATTTTGACGTCAGCTTAACAAGTATAAAACTGTTGCAAAAGATCCCCTTACCAGGATGCGTCTAAATCTTAGGCTGTAATGTATAGACAGAACCACCAATCACCACTGGCACTATTGGTGGTAGGTGGCCAACATGGTCAGTGGTGGTAATTTCTATCATTTACATTTATTCATTTTGCAGATGCTTTTATCCCAAGTGACGTACAAGGAGTGCATACAGTCATCATAAATATAGGACAAATCTTTGAAAATGAGTATCATTTAAACAGCAGTTTAAAGTATAGGTGTAGTAAGGTCCGTGTAATAGTCGCAGTAATAAACATAGCATAGCCAACAAACATTGCACATAGCAAGTAACACATTTATAAACAATAATTTGTACAATTTATAATGAAGTAATAAACTGAAAGGAACTGAAACTGCTGTATCTCGGCATAGGCTGTGATAAAGTCAGCTTTCTTGACATGACAAGCATCCTATTGCTATGTTATTATTCATGGCAATCCTGCACTCTGCATGTGCTGTGAATCTGGGCACTGTTGAGACAGCACTCGGTGGAGTCACTCACTGGTAGATGGGGAGGGGCAGGTAGTTCTCCCCCTCAATGCGGATGTCTGGGTAACGCTGGTTCAGGACCTGCATGTACTCCTCAAACACCCGCTTGTACCCTCAGGAGATGCTGTGCAAAACAAGAACAAAGACATCACATTTTATGCAAAAAGGGAAGAAACACTGATATCACACATTTAATCACATAAACACATTCAATGCACTGGCCAGGCAATGTTGCTAGAGACCAATGAGATTAATGAGTTTAACCACCTTGGTAAATCACTTTCCCCAGTGAGGTTCAGTAAAATGCTGCCAAGCCAATGTGTACCTCTGGGCATAACCAGCCAGCCAAAGGTCAAGGAAAATGATTTTCCTACATGAGATTAGTAAAAGATGATTTTTTTTTTTGTACACTCAAGTATGAAACTCAAAAAAATAGAAACTTTTTTTACGACGAAGATCACACAACTCAATTCAACATGCAACAAGCAAACACATGTCCCATTACTTCTGTCCCACTTATTAAAATCACAGAGTTAACGGCATAATCATATTCAAGCGT
This sequence comes from Albula goreensis, assembly GCA_022829145.1. Taxonomy (NCBI): domain Eukaryota; kingdom Metazoa; phylum Chordata; class Actinopteri; order Albuliformes; family Albulidae; genus Albula; species Albula goreensis. Next base: position 16,719,837 of record CM040764.1, on the reverse strand, counting down.
GCTGTTTCGGGCAGCTAACATTGTTTGCTAGCACAAGAAAGCGGTGCGTCCTGCTTAGCGAGACAGGTTCTGCAGACAAAGCCAATCAACTAACACATCAGATTAACGAGGGATTACGTTTACGGGACAAAGCAGCAAGACTACATTTAGTAAGCAATAAAGCAGCTACCCAAATAGTTTCTGAATGCTGCACTTTACTACAAAGGATATTCACCACAAATATGACCGATATCACCTATTGCAGTGGATATTCATACAATGCTATCTGGTGTTGACTAGCAAACTCGTTCCCATCATAATTTGTTAAAAACTAAATTTAGTTAGTGCTGAACGTTATTTCGACTAACATTGTACTGACACAAAAATAAGTGCTCATAATTTATTTACAGAGCTAGCTAGCAAGTGCCAAAATATCGACCTGATCTCTGTTGGCCTAGTGTCTCTTCCTGCTATCTTACCAAAGTTAGCATGAATAACCAACACGTCTCAGTTTATATATTTTATCTCCCTTGGCGTACTAACCAGATCTGGAATTTGAGAAGTGGTCCCGTTGCAAACTGCATCTTTAGTTTTTTAACGCCACCGTTATCAGCAGAGGCGCAGTAAAGAGAAAAGACTCCTAAAAACAGGAGTGAGAGGGAGAGCCACCTTTTCCCCATTCCGATTCGCCGGTTTCTTCTAATCTACGGCTCTGGTTGCGAGCTTTTACGTTTCTTCGCGTGACGTGAACCAAGGGTAACGTAGTACGTTAGATTTGACGTAGGAACAACGAATCCTGGGCGCTGTGGTCCTAAGTGCTATCGGGAAAACACCACCTTCTTTTAAATTAATCGAATGTATACATCTGCTTAATTTATGCATTTATTTTTTAATTAAAGTTTCTTAAATTCTCCATCTTCTGGACAATGCATTTCCAATATAAATGATATATTTACTGACAATGGTCATGTAAACTATATTTGTTCATCCTGCAGATGCTAACGTCCATGGCCATAGCTACAAAAGAGATAGCACAAGGTTGCATTTGTGCTTTAAGGGTATTATTATTCAGTGTAAAGTTGACCAGATTCAGCTACTGTCGTAGATCTATGTGAAATAATGGCGCACAACTAGGCTACGTGAATAAGACCTGTGTTAAGTCTCAATTTTCTTTCTGTTACATGCAAAACATCCGGCAAAAGTTTTATTCTTCCAGATGAGGTGATGAACTAGTGTACTTGTGTTAACTCGGAAGAGGTGCCTTCTACAGAGAGTTGAATCACGTGATAGATACAGCTACAGGAGTGAAACACGTCGACAAATCCGAGCAGAGACCGCATCACTGTGTTCGCCGAGATATCAATCCACCTCACACAATGAACCGGTACCTTTTTGTCTACTTGTCACAGGTGATGATGTTGACCTGCTAAGACCTCTTGGCTGCTATCCTGAATGGACCACCCGTCCACTCGTATCCTGGGCAGTAAGACTGATTACCAAAACCATACCCGCACAAAACAAAACATTTTACTGTTTTGAATTTGACTGTGAAATGCTGGCGGGTTCACATGTAATTTGCAACGGGTAATCACAAAGATATGCACAATAGTGATAATTCAGTTGCAGGCTGGGTCTATTATTGCAGTTTGTTTTGTAAAGCATCATGCTCAGGACTCAAATAATAAAAAGATTGGAATAAACTTTACCCTCTTTACAGAATGTTTTTAAATGAGCCAGTTAAGGTCTTATTGAAAGTGGAATTGTCTTAGGCAATAGTTGTGCTTTACTCCTCTGGTCATTATTTGTGATCAGCAAGCAGATACACTGGTTAACTTTCTCAAGGTCACATTGTTGAAAGTTTATAAACCTCCTGCCCTAGGATATATGTATCATTTTGAGCAGATGCATATAAGTTTTCAAATGATTATATAAAGTAGGCATATGGGCTTATTTTGTGCTTAAGTCATATCTTGCGCCATTTATTAATATTAGAAAAGCTTTTACACACAGAAGAAAACATACAATTAAGAAACTATGTTTTGTTATCTCAGCATTTGTAAAAATGTTTGTAACTTTGTTCTATACTTGCTGTCTGTTAGTCATGAACTGCTTTTGCGATATGTCTTTATAAAGACATTTAGACCTGGCCTATCACTCATGAATATCGAAATTAAAGCAAGCTTTTAATGTTGCACTTATCCCGAAAAAAAAAAAACCCGACAAGGGACTATGTTTCACAAAAAGGGGCGCGGAACGATACAAAACTTGCCGAGACGAAAGGAGTTTCGTCTTCTAGGGGTAGGGCTTAAGTTTGTGTATACGTAGACAATTCGGTCGGCTTTGTCACTCCCTCCCAGAAACCATTTGCGACGAAGTCGGAATCTGGCGATACAGTCTTGACATCTTCATCGTTTTCGCCATTAGTTCAAAGTATCCACCCAGACCTTGAAAATGGTAGCAAAACAGAGAATTCGCATGGCCAATGAGAAACACAGCAAAAACATCACACAAAGAGGAAATGTGGCCAAAAGTACGGTAAGTTTGGAACTGTTTTCTTTTGCGGTTTCCATAGTGGTCCGTAATGTAACTGGGACAGTGAGTATAGCTAATTAAACTTTCGCTATCTATTTGGACTAGACTAGGCCACGTATTGAAGGTTTCTAGTAAAATTGGTGATAACTACCAAGTAAGCTTAACAGGTAAAGTTAGCTAGCAAGTGTATTTATCCTGTGATGATTTATAATCATCTCGATCGACTGTAGGGTATCCCAGGTCGATAATAGTGAGAGTAAAAGTTAGCAAATACATTTCAAATGATGCACTATCTGTTTCAGTCGATTGTGAGCATTAAAACTGGACCAATTTGCGTAGGTTCCTGTAGATATTTGAATAAGGGTACTTTGAAAGAATGTTTGAACTTTGATGTGTAACGTAATGTTATGCTACGTCGGTTAAGTTGGCTAACACAGTCGCCTTCGGTAGATTGCTAAGGAATAACTGCTGGCCACTGTCCATGCGGTTAGCTACCTGTTCGTTCACTCACTTCAAGCTAAACTTGTGTCCACTAATGTTACAGAGGAACTCTCAGGATGACAAAGTGGCAGTTGGACCCTGGCTACTGGCGCTTTTCATCTTCGTCGTCTGTGGATCAGGTGAGTAAATCAAAACCTGATAGCCAAAGATAACTGGCTAACCTATCCAGACTAAGTGAACAAATACTAGTTATCCATGGCAGTACAAAGGTCATTATACCCGCCCCCTGTATGGTCCACAAATCGTGTGTTTAGATGCCTGGCTTATTACAGAATAAGTCAAGGCATGCAATATTAGCACCGTTTCATGCTTATGGACGAAAAAGAAATGCAGAGATACATGTTGGCATACACTTAAAAGTGATTTAACATAATTTGTCTTCTTTGACATGTATTTTTGATGGCAGTTTGCAGCGTCGCTGTCAATTATGGTGCTGGCCATCTAGAGCTTTTGGCTCTTCATTGCGAACACTGACATTTCCAGAAATGGCAGGGGGTCGGGGTGGCACGATCAGATATACGTGGATGTGATGAAATGAACGCTTACTGTTTTGGAGTTTTTTTCGGAGAAAAAGCCGTATTCTCGAGAATTAGATTGGCAAATTCGCGATAAGCCTGATAAGTGCTAGAACGGAGTGATATGGCACTGTACCGTATTTGTTCTCAAGTGCGTGTATGGCGCACAGGTGTGCTGTCTCTCGCGCAGGTTTCCAGCTGACCTTGTATGAAGCTGATTGTACAGACTTATTTTTGTTTGTTTTAAATATAATCACTTTCCTTTGACGTTGTTATATAATCTCTTTGTGATTGCTAATTTCACAAACAATTGTCTCTGATTTAATTTCTGTTGCGCTGTTTAAGTGTTTTTCTAGTTTTAAATATTATTTCCCGTCATTGTACTTATTTTGATAAGCGTTATTGCATAGTAGCGAGCAGTTTTTTTTCCACTTGAGCAAAAAATTTTCTAATGGCAGGTTTTGCTCTGGTTTACATTCACATTGTAAACATGGAATAATCAAGCAGAGCCAAAGTTATTATGAACAAGTCGTGACTCAGGGATTGAGTAAGACGGTGGGTGGGTGTGTGTGCGTGTGCAATTTCAGTTTGGCATCCAGGCCGATGTATCCAACCACGCTGCATTGGTTTGACATTTATGTTACGTCTGGAATATCTTTTCTCTGATGCCCACCCATCAAGTAGGAAAACTTCATTGTTCACTTTGGAAAGACTTGCTAGTTTGGGACACTCATCTTTGCCTACAGCTCCTCTTCACTTACAGCCACTGTAACTGGAAAAGAAATCCTCCCTCATCCCCTGTTCCACCAGCACAGTCTCAGTGATCCTTAATGTGGGGAAAAAATACTACTTTGGTCTTAGCACCAAACCTGTGTTATCTGTGCTTGTGTTGACCATTGATCTTTTTTTCTCCCTTACACAGCAATCTTCCAGATCATCCAGAGTATCCGAATGGGCATGTAAAATGAAGGCCTCATCCGTCCACCAGTCTGCAACCTCCCTTACAGTCCGGTGATATCCCAGCAATCCTCACTCTACCCAGCAGAACAGTTACACCAGACTTGGCGAGGCTAAAGACCTGTCTACTGCTGGCTGTCCCTTTGTTTATCATCCTTGACTCTTTTTTTTTTTTTTTTTTTTTTTTTTTTTTTTTGACATTTAAAGCTGTCGAACCCCCTTTCTTGTGCCTTAAATGGGAACAAAATTTGTGGATTAGAAAGCCATACAATGTACAATCCTTGCATTCCAATCTGGGACCCTGATCAAAGAGTGAAGTCTCGCACAATTTTGTAATCCTGTTTTTGAAATAATCTGTAATTGTAATTCTGATCTGAGTTCAGCTCAAAGGTCTGATTTGACGAAGTGGACTCTACTTTGCTTTCTCTGTACAGACCCCATTCTAACTGCATATAATTTCCTCTTTATTCTAGAAGAAGGAGAGTGCATTTTTGATGTTTTTCTGTTCGCTGTTGTTCCCCCCTGGGAATGGTATGCTTCTGACTTTAGCGCTGGTCATCTTCGAGGACTGATAGCATAAGTCTTGCACAAGTGCAACTTGTCAGAAAATGAAAATGACTTAATTCCACAACCATATACAAATGGAACTGAAATTGTAAGAGATATGTCTTAATTCTTCCCTGTATTTATGTATCCTCATTCTGTGATGGTGAAGTACTCAAGTTCTGAACGTCCATTGGTTTCTGTGTTTTATTACCAAAAGTAGGGATTGTGCCTCTGGATCTTGAGGGTGGGAAAGCTTAAGGGTGACTGGTTTTCATTCCACTCTAGATGTTTGCCTAACTGGTTGCCCCAAAACAGGGTTCCCACCCTTATGCCAGCTCTCGCAAGGTGGCATTTTACTGCATCCAGGCACCAGAGGGCGCATTGGCTCTACAGGAAATGAAGTTTGGCTCCAACTGCCTGAAGTCTGTGCCACGTGCAAAGGAAAAATATGCATTTTCTGCTGATGTGAAAGCAAGACCAATTAAAAAAGGAAATAAAAAATGAGTTTTTGTGTATGTGTTTTTAGTTGGTTAGTCTGCAAGGATCCACACACACACACACACACACACACACACACACACACACACACACACACACACACACACACACACACACACACAAGGCAAGGCGAATATAGAACAGCTGCATAGAATCAACTTGCTTTCAAAGAACTCGTTGACAAAATAACATGTTCTGCATTACTCTTGTTTAAATAGGAACTGAAATAAAGAATTATGTGCATGCAGACATAGGGCTTTGATGTATTCTGAGAGAAAGTGATGTAAATGTGGAATGCAGTGGAAATCAACTATGGAGTATGTAAATTCAGCAATTTAGTTTGTATAACTCATTTTTCAGAGGACGATATTCCACCAATGTGTAAACAAAGGCTCCGGTAAGATTATCACTTCCCCCATAACATTAGCTGCATATAGCATTCAGATTCTTCTGTCAGCTGAAGAATTTCAGGAGGAAGACCTACATCGAGATTTGTGAATAATTCCAAATATATCAGAAGAACAAGGTAAAACTGGTACTGAAATCTAGCTGAATGATTGGGTTCCTAAGCAAATATGAATTCGCTCTATACCTTTTTTCCTTTTTGAATTATTAGTATTCAATACTGTGCTAATTACCTTGCTATTTCAGATTCAACCACCAGGAGACAGCACAAAACAAAAGATGGGCGGATACTTTGTATCTGCGAGGCCACCTCACTTCCTACATGTAGTTCCTGCATAGCTGTCACACCACTGGACCGCTGTCTCTTTAAAACAGCCAGTCGGTAGCCTAATCCGGCTGCATTACCGATATCAACACGCCTAGCCCTCAGTCCCGGTAACATAGTGAAACGTCTAAAGGCACAGCTGGGGCAATAGGGCAGTACTCAAGTCCGGGACAGGGTAACACGGGACTGGCTGTACTCACAGGAGACCAAGTGCTTCACAACACAAGACTTAGGTTTGTGACTTCTGTCTGACTGCATTTACGCGAGCTTAGCAAGTTGCCGAGTTGTGTCACTCAGTGTTGTATAGGTATTTACAACTCACTACAGAACAATTCAACTAGTGTTGGATACGTGCTAGCTAATATTCCCACGACGTGTGTCCTGTCGCATGATCTTATAAAAATTACTCAAGAGGCACCACCTGACAAGCGGAGCGATATCATTTGATAAATAAATTTAGCCTCCAAATGAGCTTTTTATCAATCAGAACAGCTATTTCTTTAACATTAGCTTTCTTAAACTTGAAATTGACTGTTGACTTTACATTGCTGTTTGACAAATGTACATTTCTGGACAGCCAGCCAGTACCGAGCAGTACAGCTCAGCTGAATCACGGTTTCACATTTTGCTTTCCATCTAGCTGTTAGCTACCAAGCCTCCGCAATAAACGCCATTTGATTCTACAACCATTACTGGGAAGGTGCGGTCACTGTCAGTCTCCGTACGCTAGCGGTATGTTTCTTACTAACAATCCATTTAGTTTGGAGATGTGAGAAGTTTATTGCTTGCAAGAATAACAGGTCTGTTCTCATAGGAAAATAGCGACGGTAGAGGATAGCCATTTTTGGTGAATGAACTTTAGACTCGGTTCGCTGGTCAGCGCCTATAGCTAATGTAATTGCCTCTGCCCTCGTTTAGTGATTACCGTTATCAGTATAAGAGTAATCACTGAGAAAAGGTAATGTTAATGTTTTCGGTTTCGTGCAGGATGTCTTGTTCAAGATAAGAGCAGACTTGTTACGAAGCTAATTCTGCATAAAGTTTCAATTGAACTGTGACCCCATAATTTAAATGTCATAGGGAAACTCGCTTTTGAGACGGTAACATTATCTCTCTACCATAGGTACCTATCGGTAGCTCTGTGTTGCCTGTGCACATGAACGTTACCATATCTGTGCTGCCCCGGTGACATTTTTCAAGCTATCTTTGACAGGTTCACTCGGTTCACTTTCGAGTGGAACTTTCATAACATTTGAATATGAACTGGACCTATCTCGGTTACTGTGATACTGTTCAGTTGGAATGTTATAAACACGTAACGTTTACCTGGGGCTAGGATTTGCCGTCATATTCAGTCATTTAATCAAAATCAAGACGGCAACCGTAGACAACACAAGTTACTGTGGTATCGTTGGCCCTGCTGGCGTTAGGACCGAAACTGAGGGAACAATGAAGATTAATTGATATATGGTTTGCTCAATGAAAACAACCCACTTTGTTTTACATCTTTTGTTTAGCATTTCATCTCCATCTCAATTAAATGCATTTACTTCCTGCCTATATTACATTCATATATAGTATATTAAGCAGTTTACCATTCATTAAAGCAGAAAGTGAATAAATATTTCCTATTTCCCCTTCGAATAGCCTATAATAGTCCAGTGTGCGGGCGAGGCTGGCTGAACAAGTGTCTCGGTACGTCTGTTGTGCTGTGGAATCCATGGCATGAGGGAGGTCAACAACTTTGGATTATGTAACACGATCCGACCAGATAAACCTGGTGCTCGGGTTTCTTCGTTGTGCAGTGAAACGTCGCCACCTACAGAGCCACAAAGTTTTCGTGGTATGGTCGGTGTACGGAGCGCGACTGCAGATTTTAATGAGCGGTTGTACCTACGCAACTTCTCCTCGTTGCAGACAATGGAACCCCAGAGCACGCAACGGCAGATCTCCAGGAAAAGGCGGAGGGAAGAATCTAACGGCGAGGCGGAGGATGGAGAGCGGCTAGGAAAGGTCCCGCGCTGCACCGTGGTAAGTGAGAGAAAGGTGGGAAAAGAATTTAGGTGAGTAAAGAGGAAAAAATGCTTCAGGCAAAGAAATGCGTTGAGTGTGCGCTGAAGTGCCCAGGATGCTGTGATTTACACATCTTAGAAATTATGATTTGCCGTAACCCGTCCGAGCTACCTGTTTGTTTTCTTTCCAGGGTCTGAGAGATCCTGCTCCCTTTGCGGACCAGCTGCAGTCGGTGACCACGCCCTATGTGCGCGTCAGTATGGAGGTGGCTCGTAAGGGAACACCACGTGAGTGTGAAAACACATCCCCAGCATGGTACACTCATGCTGAACACCGTTGGAGCATGCTGATGTATGAAAATTGTATTCCTTTTCCTCCACTACCACAGTGTACCCTCCCTCCCTCCAATACTGGGACATTTAACTTCACAACATACAAGCAGATACTTTTGGGCAGGAGACATGTGGTAGAAGGAGAGGGGGACATTATTGAACAGTTTTGAGACACACCCATTGTCATGCATACCTCACAATCTACATGCTTACACTCTGTTCCTATGAGGTCTCTAATTGGTCAGCCCCTAACCAAATGTCTGTGTGCATAGGGCAGTTAGGAGGGATAAAGGTAAGTTTCTTTTACTGTCGTTGTGTGGAAGCTGAATTGATGACAGAAGAGGCCATTACCCAATATGGTGTAACAGCTTTCACGCGTTACCCATTAAACAGCTAAATAGTTTGTCAAGGCATTATCAGATGTGTCAATAGTACTAAACCACAGTTGCATCATCTCCTATTGAGTGTTCAGTCACCTTTTGAGGCAATCAATAACTCTGAAAATGACATGTTCGCATTTGGTTATCATGCTTATTCATGAAAATTAAACTGTTCATGTAAAGCCTGCAGTTAAACCAATAATAAGTCTAGGCTCTAGGCAGTGCACTGAATACTGGTCATTTCCCATTACTGACCTGCCTCCTCCCCCACCACCATGACAGTGGACCGGCCTGTCCGGGTGTATGCTGATGGGATCTTCGACGTGTTTCACTCAGGACATGCCCGCGCCTTGATGCAGGCGAAGGGGCTCTTCCCAAATACACATCTCATTGTGGGTGGTAAGGAGTGCGCTTTTAACAACTCTATTCATCATTCCCCCCCTCCTCTCCTTATCTGCGGTTGCCTTTATGATTATTTTCTGATGGTCTTGTCTTTTGGACCTGGAATATTGTTTTTTCAGTCGCTGCCCTCTTCCAGTAGCTATGTACTTACTGTCTTTATACCCTAGCCTGTCTTTCTCTTTAACATCCATTACTTACTAGTTTTAGAATAACAGTCTGTTGGTGCAAATAATTCATTTTTCTATTATAACTAAAAGAAGAAATTGTACTGGTACATTTTGCACTTTAAATTGCAATTATTTGGACTGGAAAGAATTTGAGATATGTTGAATTATTACAAGGTAATCATAAAATAATTATCCTCTTTACGCTGGCCCCAATCCACACAGTTTGCAGTGACGATCTGACACACAAGTTCAAGGGCTTCACGGTCATGAACGAGGACGAACGCTACGACGCGGTCAGCCACTGTCGCTATGTTGATGAGGTTGTCCGGAACGCACCCTGGACACTCACCCCGGAGTTCCTGGCCAAACATCGGGTGAGTGGCCATGAGTATGCAAGAATTAGAGAGCAGAAGAGAGTGGTTGCAAAAGAGTGAAACTGAATGAGAGTGAGAGAGGAAGAGATGGTGAGAAAATGAGACTTTTGATGCTCCTTTGCAGAAATGTGTAGGTAAACACACAAACCACACACAAACATAAGCTTAGTTCATTAGTAAACCTCACAAGATTAAAGCTCCACATTATTGGTCAATCTTAATTAAGCATCGACCCGAAGGGACACAGCGATAAGCCGCTTCAGTTTGATCACTAAACAGTTAAGCCCTCCCTCCCTCTCATTCAAAGTACTATTTTTCCTCTTGTTAAGTTATTTTGATTTTTTATCACACGATTTTTATTTCCAACACAGTTAAATGTTGTCATTAAAACATAAAACATTTAACTGTGTTGGAAATAAAATTTCTATGTGATAAATATCAAAATGAGTGAGCTAGTGAGAAATACCAAGAAATGAAAATAATTGAAAATAATTATCAATTTTGCATATATATATACACGCATACTTATGTGTACCAACATAGTGTAAAATTGCAGTTTGTATGATGCATATTTTTCTTTTTATGAACTTGCCAACTGTGCTTTGGCAACACAATTTAATATGACCTCCCAACTGCAACTATCTTTGATTTTGAAAGAGAGACAAACCGACAGAGCAACAGAGCAGATCAATGGCAAAACGGGAGTGTTTCCGGCTGATTGAGCATAGAACTTCCAGGTATGGTTTAGCACTAGCTGATGTCACACTGTTCATGTCTAGGCTTGAAAGGTCTCAGGAAAAGGAAGGCTCTGCCTGGTTTCCTCATAGAGAGGACCTGCAGCGATTTGTGAGCTGGAAAAGGAGGAGGATGATCTCAGATCATGTGGCCCATCCATGCATTGGAAAAGTGCCTAAACAGGATCAGCCACCTCGCAGTACCATAGGCTAAACTTCAATTCCTCCACAATAAAGCCTAACAACCTTGTGTTTTGTGAAAACTTCAATCCTTTTTCGTGAGCATCAAACTGCTGGATCTGTGAAGATCAATCATTGCTTTAAAGGTGCTGGTTTCAGCCGTTTTATGTCATGCCAGGAATCCCTACTGAGGACAAAGTAAGGTATCTCAGAGATCGCTCCCCTGAAGGAACAGACTGCTCCAACCCAAAGGCCTTTCAGTAACAACGGAGAATCAACAATGGTGTCTTACCTTCTGCTCCAGAAGATCATGGCCTCTGTTTCTCCTCTCTGATCCCTCAGATTGACTTTGTTGCCCATGATGATATCCCATACTCCTCTGCAGGGAGTGATGACGTTTACAAACACATCAAGGAGGCAGGTGGGTGTCAGGGAACCTGTGGGGTGGAAGGTTCTGAGTGGATAGAAACATGGACACGAAGAGCAAAAAAGATGTTTCCAGAAATGTTTCACTCCAGCTATTGTAATAGGAATATATACGGTACCCAATGACCAAAACAGGAGGAACATTTACTTAGTTGAAATGGAGTGTTAATGTTTATTAAGTGTGAAAAGTTCCATGTAATCAAGCTCTCTAATTTTTCAGGTCAGCACTGTTTACTCTTGTAAAACATTGCCATTAGTTTGTTGCATCAGACAAGCATTCTTTCACCACCTTACCCCTATCCTAATCTACTCCAGGAATGTTTGCCCCCACCCAGAGGACAGAGGGAATCTCCACCTCTGACATCATCACACGCATCGTTCGGGATTATGACGTCTATGTGCGGCGAAACCTGCAGCGAGGCTACACCGCCAAGGAGCTGAATGTCAGCTTTATCAATGTGAGTGGTGCCTGTGTGAATGCATGTGCACACATGCCTGTTCAGCGTCCTGCACCACACTGCTAATCATCATAATTTAGCATTTACTTCATTTTCTGGAATACAGGCTTGTGAGAGAAACAGCTGGCTTCAAGCCATTCTTAAGTAGGTGCGATTTGGTTTCAGTTGGCACAAAATCAGCATGCTGAATGTCATTTGCATCCTCATCTCTGTTAAAAAATACATTTTTTATCATTGATGAGACTAACACTTCCAAGTCTTAAACAGGCATTTTTAAGGTACGTTATTCGTTTTAAAATGAAGGTGGACTTTGTAAATTATCCACAATAATGGGTGTATTAAAAAAACATCCATATTTTCACTGATATGCCATTTTAAGACATTGTCTGTGACTGCATAATCTCAGTACCCAGAGGATCAGGAGGTAAATTAGACAGGAGTGGGCCTTGAGACAAACTGTTAAGGGCGTTATATTTTCTGTCTGCCAGGAGAAGAAGTACCACCTGCAGGAGCGTGTGGACAAGGTGAAGAAGAAGGTGCGTGATGTGGAGGAGCGGTCCAAGGAGTTTGTGCAGAAGGTGGAGGAGAAAAGCATCGACCTCATCCAGAAATGGGAGGAGAAATCCCGCGAGTTCATTGGAAACTTCCTCCAAATGTTTGGTCCAGAGGGGGCACTGGTGAGTAGATTGGGGTGGGGATGGGGCGAGGGTGTGTTAGAGGCCGTATAAGCTTAAAATAAGTATGCCAGCTACTCTAATTAAAAAAACATGATTATGCAAAAATGTATATGTTCAACAATCCCAGAAATGATAATCTTATCAAAATTATGAGTATATATTATTTTCAACATGAAAATGCTCCCAACATGAACACTGGATAACAGCAACTCAAATAATGAAAATACTTTCAACTCATTGATGGAAATATTTCAGAAAAACCCAACTTGAACAGCACAAGTATCGACATATCACAGTCCCATAAAATCTGGCACTTCGCCAGACACCATCTCCATTAGAAATCCTCATTACATTTTAACAGGGTCATTGGGAGTACACTGTTTTCATGTGTTATTGCTATACAGTCTAGACAATTAATCAAGCAGCCAGTGTAAGTCTTTGTGGTGTGCAGGTGCACTGACAGTCCTTTCCTGCCCTGCAGAAACACATGCTGAAGGAGGGCCGAGGCCGGATGCTCCAGGCCATCAGCCCCAGGCAAAGCCCCAGCAGCAGCCCCACGCGGGAACGTTCCCCTTCACCCACCTTCCGCCTGCCCTTCTTCACCAGGACCTCCTCCCCGAACGACGAGGCTGCCCACGGGCTCCCCATCAGCGAGGACGAAGAGGACGACGAGGACTAGACCCCCTTGCTCTTTTGCCCAAGACTCTCTCTTGGATTCCTTGTTTTCTAGCTCTTTAACAGTTGCACTTACTCCCAGGTCTGTCCCTCTCTCTCTCTGTTAGGGCTGGGTGATTTAACAGAAATCAATATCACAATAGTTGTCCTTGCTTGTCTCAATATTGATAAATTATCAAATGTACAATGTACAAGGATTTATTCATTTCTCAAATTGCATAATGACAAAATTCAGTAACTTTAATTAGTTAATCTCAAATTTTTCAAAAGTCATTTAGAGACAAAGATTGCACATTTTACTCATTAACCTGGCCTGGTATCAAAATAAATAACACTAAGACAATAAAATATCATCAAAAATAACATTCAAAACAATCAATTAATATAATTTTATTGCCCAGCCTTTCTATTTCCCCCTTGTCTGCCACATTTCTATGTAAGGCATAAATAAGGCCAAGTAATGAAAGCTGAGCAGTAGGAATCCCTCAGGATTTGGTTCTTGAATCATCAGTTTCCTGTCCCCTTTTGAGGTCCAGAGCAAGTCCACCTCTACCCTCTACTTGTCTTTCCAGAGACCACCACCTACTGTGTGGGCTTAATCTGCTAACACCTGTCCCCGGGTACGGTGCGCCTTCACCGGTCTGACATCCTCAGAGGAGTAAAGGCGAGTCGGGCATCAACTCATTTTGGCTTACTGGTGGACATCCAGTCACTGTGCCACTACCAGTCTTATGCCACTCCACAGCCAAACAAAAACAAATACAGCCAGAAACCCAGACACATATACTAACAAAGAACGGGCCATACTACCATCTTCATGAATATTCTTCTGTGCCTCTCTCCTTTCCCTCCTGACACAGCTGGTTTTGCCCTTTTCCAGCAGGACTATCCCATTCAACAAGGGTGTTCATTGTTTGACAGCTGTATGCGGACACATTTTATGACTGTTCAAAATGTATTACGAGAGCACATCATTGTAAAACCTTGGAACTTTGACCACTGTATACCACAAGTCACCAACAGCATTTCTATTGTGTTTGGTTGTAATGTATGAGGGGCTTTTGCTACACATGCACATACACACGCACAGTGAACAAAAGCACTTTTTTTTTATTCCTACCCACCACACCACCCTCCACTCTTTTTTCATTGAACGTCTTGATACTGAACAGCAATAACAAAACAGGTGCCATATTCACAACTTCCTGGACTGTTCTCACAGGGAAAAACATATGAGAACCAACATGAACACAAATGCATAAAGCCATATTTAGGAGTGGTGTTAATTATGTGGTTATGATATTTTACTACTCTACAGTATAAGGAGACATTTTCTGTGTTCGTTTGGAAATTGGCAGCAGAAGGCTCTACCTCCCTGCTGTGACTGACATGCCTGATTTCAGCCCATCTTTTACGGCCATGTTTATAACTGTACAAGGTTGTGTCTGAATCATTTCTGCCTGTCTGTTGCTCCGCTGTGAACATGAGTACATTATACTGAGTATTCCGGTCTCTGTTTTAAAACACACATTTTATAACCCATAGTACACTATAATGTATATTTACATAATAGATTAAATTCAGTTTTAGTATGCTTTCATTTGTAATGGTTTGATTATATTGTTTTATTCCTGAAACAACTGTTGAATTATTAGTTTTTCACTGAACTGATATAATCTATACACACTGGAACATGTACATCAGCAACTACAGGAAGAGTTTTTTCCCTTAATTTTTAGCACCAAACAAATGTTCGTTTAATTTTAATTGGGGAGCACCTCTCCACTTTGGTTTGATTTGCTTGTTTTGGCCCCTAAATTTCTAGAATAATGTAAATTGGTGACGTATTAGAAATTACATGTAAATGAAACAGAAATGCTTATACAAATAAAAATGGACTGTACTATGGATTTTATTTGAGCGTTACCTGTCTTGAAAGGTCTTTGGAAAATGAGACAAACCAGGTCAACGAGGACTACCTTTTAATTTTGTAAAGTTTTTAGATGGAGAGAAAGCATTACCTTCTGCTCCCTGGTCTCCCATAATGCCTTTCTCTGACACCTCAGGGAATGTCTGTTTGAATCAAAGACGCAGCATCTGACCCCTGGGTAACACCAGCAGGACAGAGAAAACACTTCAATCACTTAAGCTTTAAGGGTTACACATGGTATAAGCAGGTGAACGTGAGGCTAAGAGCCAGTCTGGCACTGGACTACTCCACTTCCCATCTGCCAGATGGGGGGGGGGGACTGTCCTTCACACACAATGCCCCAAATCCGCCTCATACCCATACTGAGAAACCACACAAACACACAACCTTCTCTTCACTGCCTTTACTGTTTCTTTAAACCTCAACTGTTTTGTCACAAACATGAAAGCTGAAGCACGGGGGGTTCAAAAAACAAAAAAAAAAAAAAAAAAAAAAAAAAAAAAAAAAAAAACACAATCTAAAGAAAATCCTCAGTTTTGCTGTCCAAAGCCTGAGACCAGAGATGAGGGACACTGGGTAAATGGGAAAGATGAAAAAGGATGGACGGATGGTAAAGGAGAGAAAGAACGGAATTTCGAAGGAGAAGCTGTAATGCTGCAGCCCCCTTCCCCCGCTTCATGAGTAGAAAGTGAATGGGGGAAGGACAAGTAAAACTGCAGAATTTGCATCACCAGCATCTTATCTGTTAACAGCCAATACAATTACACAGTGCAGGCAGTAGTGGCAGCACTATAGTGTGAAAGACAGGAAGGGCGGGGTGAGCTCTACCAGGGAGACAGGGTGCTGTAATTTATTAGGATAGACAGTGAGGAAGAGCAAACAGCGTTTAATACTGACCACAAAAAAAGAAAGTCAGACCTAGAAAAGTGAGGTGCGTGCGAAGGAACTCAGTCCAGTGCACCCCCTTGTGGAATGATACAAGTGTCACAAGGGAGAGAGTGTTAAACAGCTTTCCGTTTCCATGCCTTCCTTCCAAAACAAGACGATTACATTCCATTTTAATACACAGATAATATGCTTTTTTTTTTTTTTTTAATAACATTTTGATTCATTTTCACAACTGTTCCTCCATTTTGTGTTTGAATCTATATCCTGGCCTGTGGGGAAAGGATGGATGGATGGATGGATGGATGGATGAAGGAAGGGAGGCAGTGATGGGGAAAGGAAAGCCAGAGAAACGACGAGAAATTAACGGCCTGTTTTCCCACTTTCTTTCACGTGTTTCAGAATTCCCCCGCCCCGCCCCCCACTGCGGGAGGGTGCTAGCAGCGTGTCTCATAGATGCCGCTGCGTCCGATGTAGCGCACCCATTTGATGACATCGTGGTCACTGTAGTTCAGCTTCGGCTCGAAGACCTTCAGATAGCGCACCTTGAGGCCCGAAGGAGCGAAGGGCACCTGAGAGACAATAGGGACCAAATTCCAAATCCAAATCCAGATCCTTACTGCCAAATATTGAAATGCTTTAAAACTAAGATAATGATTGTGCTATCAAAATACAGACTGTCCATTAATCATGAAATGCAAAGTAATTAGTAAAACGCAATACATTTTCTTGATATAATGGCTTTATGTGTTTTGAATGCATATGTGCATATTTGAATGTGCCCTGTCAAGTTTTGTTTTGGAAAAGTACTGTTTTAGGAACAAGAGTACATTGGGTATTTGGTCTATGTGACCTGCAGAATTGCTATTTTTTCCAGCTGCCTGTAGACCACCCTTGCCATCACTTCCAAGCACTTCTTTCTTATGTTAGTTTTTAAGTTTTGCATTATATTTTATATTAGTTTTAGCTTTTAAATTTATATTTAAAAAACAAAACAACCCTTCACCGTGTCCATGTTCCAAATGAAATTGATGATACAATACAATGCAAGCAGCTCAAAGCCAAGTGATTACACAGTCTAGTTTTATTCTCAGACTACAAAAAAAGCAAAGCTGTGCTTTATTATGCATGATAAATGTTCTACAGAATCACCTGGGAACAGCACTCCTGATAGCAGCTACTGTAAAGCCAGCCATGTGGCAGCTTGGATGTTGGTCAGATTCTTAGAAAGTAGTTTGTGAAACGACATGTTTGACACACCCTTTCTCACAGTACAGTATGTTTGAGTTACCACTTTAACTATATTTCTGTCTTCTGTATGGGTTTGGATTATTGATTACATCCTAAATAGTGAGACAGTTAACCACTGCTCTCAACTACACAGCTTTTGCCAGACTTTCAGCGGCAAGGTATGCAACACTGCTTGACACTGACCTCAAAGTTCATGGAGATCGGGGGGCGAGCCCACTTCTTCTTGTCATTGGTAGGGAGTAGCTCGATCTCTGCACTGATCTGGGACTCCTTCATCCCAGCCATTCGCTTAATCCTGCAGGAAGAGACCAGCGGTAACAACTGATCCAGGATCAGCAGACTGTGCAATCAGACAATGTAGGAGCACAGACTGTGTGTATGTGTACGTAGGAGGGGGTTGTACAATGTGAAACTGCAATAGGGAGAAAGGTGGACACAGAAAAAACAAAAACAATGACAGAAGAGGAAACACACAATAGCGACTCACTTCCACACAATGGCGTTCTCGCTGGCCTTGTACTTGGCTTTGCCCTTCATACAGATCACCTGCACGCCACTGGTGTTGAGGGGTGTCGGGATGCGCACCTACACAGACAGAAAGAGAGATTCAGCATACCCTCCTCATCAATAACAGCCCCTTTCATGAAACAAGTCACTGAACATGAGCCTTCTCGCCTCACCTCAATCTTCTGTGCCAACAGCGAAGGCTTGAAATTGGACTTAATGACCACTTTGACCTCCAGCTTGGTGCGGCCAACCTCCCGGACCAGCGGAATGACCCGCAACGGCAGGATGATGTCCTTAGTGGTGCGGTACCTGTTTTTTTTTTTTGGGGGAGTTGGGTATTTGAGAAGGCCCGAATTAAATTCATCATGCCCCCCTTCCAGACTCCTGAAGTACAGGACTTGTCATGTCAAAATGGCAGCACTTGGGGTGACCAAGGGAAGAAAAGGGTGACTGCAGGACACCCACCTCATGAGCTCGTACTCCCCATCAGGTGGGATGAAGCTGATGCTCCGCTCTGAGTCAAACTTGCTGAGACGCACACACTGGTGGAAGGTGCAGTCGTCGATCGCTATGGACTGCTTTCCACTACTGGAAGAGCCACAATGAGGGGAAGGCGGAGGAGCAGACAAGACAAACAAGTTAGAAATACAGAGGTAGGTAAAAGCACATGCAAACACACACTCACACATGCAAACACACACAGAAACAAATATATTGTACATACATTATGTGTGAATACACAAAGATGCACACACAGACACGCAAACAAACACGCGCGCACGCACGCACACACGCACACACACACTCATAGCCTTCGCCTATGCAGCACAGACATGAGGAAAGCATAAATGGCACTTGTTCTACCCAGACCCCAAACACATTGACTGACAGAAAGACTATGTGACTGACTGACAGACAGACAGAAAGACAGACTCCATACAGGACCTGGTGAAAGAGGTACAGTACACTACCTTCCCCCTAAATCACTGAGGTCCAGCAAAGAAAAGAAAGAGAAAGAAAAAAGAAAGCATACCGCCACTTAGGAATTCAAAACCACAGCAACCCATTCAAAACATTAACTACAGAGGCAAAATAAAAAAAATATTAAAAATTTTATATTTTATAAATGCAAAAGAATCATTGCCAGTCTACAAAGACAAAATTTAAATATTTTCATAGCATGCACAAGCAAAATAATGTCTAAAAGCGAAATAGGAAAGGCAGAAGGAAATGCGACTACTTCAAAGCACATAAAATCACTTCAATAAGCTACGCTGACAAGGTTTCAACCTAAATCAAACTGAAATAATGCATACATGGGAAAAGTAAAAACAAGCATCTTGGCACTCTCCAGAAAAAAGCAGGAGGATGTAAATGAACAGAAATGAACATACAGCACATCAACACTTCAAATAAAGCTGAAGAATGTGCCAGAGGTACTTCAATCCTGAAAAATCTCCATTGCCCTTTGCCTCTGGCACAAGTGTCCTTACACCCTTAAGGAAGCCCTTCATGTCTGACTAAACCACATTCCAGTCTTCACAAGGTCAAACGTCTCACCTGTAAACCCCCCAGCCCCATTCTGCCTCAGCAGCCCTAACCCCCACCCCCTCACCCCCTCACCTCTTGCCTCCCTCATCTGCAGCTCCGCCCTTCCCTTGCTTGTCGATGACGATCTTGTCATTCATGCCGAACTTGCACTCGGGCATTCCACTCAGGTAGCTCTTCATCACCACCCGCCCCGACACGTGTGCACTCAGCACCTGACCTGGAGGGTCAGGTTTAAACCATTAAATCAGGGGAAAGTAAAAGAGAACCGTGTCATTTTTTTTTTCCATTTCTGAACACTGCTGCTGATCTTCTAAATGACGTGTCTTATTCGGTCTGTTCTGCATGGAAGTTACAAGCCCAATTATGGTGTTAATAGCCCATTAGCTGTCTGAGCAAAAGTAATGGCAGCAGCAAAAAGCAGGTTGTAGCAGCCTGTGAGTGATGTGTAGTACATAAGTGCAGGATAGCAGTGTGAGAGGATCCCCTACAGAGCAGGATTACCTTGCGGGGACATCAGAAGGTTGACACTCTCCAGCACATCCAGAAACAGCTCATTGCGGCGGTACTTTATCCCCTCGCGGCGCCAGCCGATCTGCCCTGTCACCTGACTGGTGATCTGAGACTGCTCCTCCTTTGTCTGATTCCGGGGAGGGTACGCAGACAGACATGGGGTGACAGCTGTTCCTCAACTCCGTATTTGTTCATGTTTGCAAACTTTCATTCACAATAACATCTATGCTCAGATTTACTTCGAGATTACAGATTTGACATACATTCCTTACATATGGCTAGGTATTGACTCAAGCCATTAAATACCTTTCTCAGGAGTACAACAGCAGCGCCTCACTTATGAATGAAACCTGCATACTTTCATTTAACCACAATATTACACTGCCAATCAACCTCACACTCACTGAAAGCAGAGACAAAAGGGGAGGAGGAAGTTGTTCTTAGGCTGACATGTTTAGTGACTCATAGGAGTGCTGATCTGGGAAAACCTTACCACATTACCCTGTAAGGGAGAGGGTTAGGAAATGGACATGCAGAAACTTTTCTCTTGTTCAGCAGTCCTACTCTGAAACACTATGAATGTGGGGGCTAAAAGTCAAACTGCCAGGCATTACAAACATCAAAGTAAGGTAAAGTTGAGGGACATTCACCTGGTGCTGAAGGTGAGGAGTCCACAGGAAAACACAGACCACGTTGACAGATGGTAGGGAAAAATAACACACATTTAAATAACATCATTTTAAAAATCTTACAACATAAATACAAATGAACTCCTCTCAGTTTTACAGGCCATGATCAAAGGAGGATGTTAATCCCCATCAGGTAGAACCACTGATCAATGGCTAACCATACTATGAAGAGCCACAGCAAACTCAGCCATAAGGAAGCAATATCCATTTCCAATCATATTCTTGTTGTACTTAATACACTGATTGCTGCAATACTGCTGGCCAAAATAGTCCAGTCCATCGCCCCTTCATCTTGGGTAAATAACTGGTAATGGACATGTCCCCCTCTTGTTGCTTACCTGGCTCTTGATGCCTTGCTGGGTGATGAAAGTCTTCAGTGCCCCTGTCTCAGAATTCTGAGGGTACCCAAAGTCCAGGATCTCTGTGATAGTAGGGGCAAGGGGGACGAATGACAGGAAATTCATACTATATTGAAATTCAAAAACTATACATTATCCTCTCAAGCCACAAGAGGTCAGCACTGAGTTCTGACTGATTGAGATCCAGCAACCGCAGTATGCCCCCAGAACTCAAACCCATAACACTCCAGTCACCCAATCAATACTACTCCAGGGTAGGGCCATGGGTGAATGACCCATAAGCAGGGAAACAGAAGGAGGTAGAGAGGGATGCTTAGGGCAGGACTTCTCTTTGCCCACTGGCCAACGAAGAACAGTCTGTTTGCAGCACTTTCTTTAGGCAGTGATTTTCTCATCTAAATGTCAAAAAAATCAAAACCTAAAAAAACCACAGCAAAACAGAAATTCGAAAAAAAAAAAAAAAAAAAAACACAATTTTCAGCATTTACATAGAATACTTTTGAACAAAAGTGGAAGAACTACCAAAAAATGTTTTTATACCATTTCATTTGGTTGAGGGTGATAACAAAACAACAAGAAAATAGGGCTTGAGCGCGCACATGCGTACACATCAAGTGCAAACCTGCCTGCAAAAATGCTGAGATTATGAAACAGATAAGGCAGTAACTGAAATTAAGAAACGTATTGCACAGCATGACAGAAATGTGGACAAAGAAATGGAGGGTTAGGTCAGGAGAGCACTGCTGTACTGGTGTTCATTGTCAACAGGTCGGTTTACCATCCAGCAACTCGTAGATCAGCACAAAGTTGTTCTTGATGTTCTCTTCGCTGATCTTGCCGAAGTAGGCCGCCATCACGTCGCACATCTTGTAGAGGAACTCGAAGACCATGGCGGCGTTGACATTCTGCTTGGTAACAGCCGCCAGCCAGATGTTGGAGCGCTTGACGTGGAAGAAGCTGGTGCGGGCGATGTTTGTGACCGGTGAGCGCACCTGCTGCCGGGCGTGGATCACATTCACACGGAACGCGTCCACCGCATTACGCCTACGGTCAGAGGATGAGGGGGAGAGATGGAGAGAAACCAGAGTGTTAAACATAGAAAAGGAAAGCATTAAAAAATAAAAAAAATGAAGAGAAACAAGGGTGTAAAATGAGGAAGAAAGGGATGGAAAGAGAAATAAACTGTTTAAGTAGAAGTATTAACAAAGGAAGCAGAGCCAGATGAAGAGCTGTACAAGATGAGTGGAAACACAAAAAAAGTTAGGGATGTGAGAGATAATTACTTTTTAAATCACACATGAGGAACAGGGCAGGGTTCTGAAACATGCAAATTCTGTGGTAAAATGCAAAATAAGAAAACCCATTTAGGTTTGGCCCTACTGAACACCAAGGGTTTACAAACTCACAATGAATTTCAGGTTATTCCACCCATCGCCGCCTCCTACACATATACCAGTGCACACTGAATTAACAGGCTGATCCCTGTGTGTCCATACCATCCCAACATATTGAGATCCTTGAGTTCTCAACATTCCTGGTTCTTTTGCACGGCAAATATATTCTTGACCCCACAAACGGTCAGCAGAGAGAGCATAAGAGAAAAGGAAGTGAACAGCAAACTGAGGACAGGACTGATGGCATGTACAGGCAGAGAACAGAGTGAGGGATATAAAGAGCATGAAAGAAGAGCAGAGGAAGAGCATATAATTTGACTAGACTAGATAATCTGAGAGAGGAGATGAGATGGCTGAGCTGTAAATGCAGTGACTCATTTATAATGAGGAGTGATTCATATCAAACAGCTGTAGACAGAGAGAAGCTGCTGCACATAAATGCCACTCGGACAGTGTCATATAGATGCCACAGAGAAGAGGAATCTTAGGAATCTAAACACATTGGGATTATATTTTAAACAGAAAACTTATTTACTGATTACATACATGACTACAGGCAGATGTATGGTCTGAATGGATGTACCCCTCGTACAGTTTAACACAAATTCAGGATCATTTCTCCTGCTTCTTGCCGATGCGAAACCTGATTAACATTGAGTGTGCTTTAATGTGCTGGACACAGACACACACTGAGGTACCAGTAAACAGCAATCAGAAAACTCAGCTTCATGTGAGTATCAACTCAGGCACTTCCCTACAGCGAGGGAAACAATTCAGTCATATGCACTCGCCGGTCTCCACAGAAACACAGATCCCAGAACAGTCTATAATTCATTTATATTCTTCCCCCATACAAAGGTGCTACTGCTTGATGTATCCATGAAGTGCTCAGGCTGTTTGCCTGAGGGATACTGGGGCCTTCTGGTTGTGGCAGAGCGCAGATCAGCAGTGACCGTGTGCACACTTCCGTCTGACCCAGGCTAAGGTGAACTGATAAGCTCAATGGCCACCCATTACAGTGGTTGATAAAGCCTGAACGCAGGAGTGTGCCTTGTCGTTCCTTTTTGTAGCTAGTTCCTTTATTCCAAATATTCAGCTTCTGAAGGGTGTGCAGCTCCTACTTTTTCAATCCAGCTTGCTTGCAGAACTTTCTGTTTTAGGCTGAGAGATACACAGTTTTAATGAGATGCTGGCTGAAGCAACTCAGAGGTTGTAGCCAGCTAGCTAGAGGATTCTGCTGAAGTCCTTCCAAGCCATTTTGTTAGCAGCCAATAATCCAGCATCACACGATAAACTTGTTGGTAGCATGTTCATTATTCTTTATTTAGGAAATTAAATTCTATATGCCAAGCCTTTTACTAAATGTCATAGCCAACTAGATTTAAATGTCAGTTTATGATTTCGCTAGTTATCTACACTGGAAACACAAACATGTGCAGCACCTATATTAGCACATATGCCACCTACCACATCTCAGTGACATACAAGAGAACTCCGGCAAACTGGAAAGACTGTAAATCCCTGGAGTGAGCGGATGTTTGCCGCACACACCGTTTCCACAATCATTGAACCCTGCAATTTTCACAGTAAGAAATGGAAGTGAATGAATGTTATATCGGAGGTCCGACAGGTAACAGTCCCAGAAATAGATCTGAGAAGCCACCGTATGGTAACTGATGGGAAGACACCTTTCAAGCCCACCCTTCCATCCTTTTATCACTTTTATAAACCACATTCAACCATAAAGCCTCACAGTAAATTCAGTTATTTCCTCTTTTTTATGTAGTTAACACACCTGGCCAGAGTGGGGCATGACTAACTGGGTGTGAACCAGCACAAGGCCAGGCTAACCCTGGAGCGATGCACAGGGTTGAGTCCATGTTGGCATTAGCCGAGGAAAGGGGGTAGGGACATTTCCATCTCCTGTCTGTAGGGAGGGAGGAGGGGGTAGAGGGATGGGGGGAAATGCAGGGGTTAAAGTCTCCTGCATCCTTCAAACAAACTCCTGTTCAGAACCATGGAAAGCATCTAAAGGCGTCAGAATTTTTGTAACCTTCCCGACTCAAGCGTTCTGACATCCATGCCTACTTTCCCCCAGCGATTGGCCAGGTGCGTTCATGTGTGAAATTGAGTATCCTACCTGTTCATTTTTCAGACATCTGCTTTCAGACACTTACTGCGTTAAGAGCTCGCAATGAATACCTTCAAAGAAAAACTCTCTGATAGTGTTCACCTGTATCTACGTATGTTTGAATGTAGGAATCTCTAAATGAATCGAGCCTGTGGGGTGCACTCTCTGACCCACACATAAACACTGCTGTTCTATTTCAAGAGGCTCTCGCGAACAATGATCTCTTTCTTATTGTGTTTGTGTTTTACGTGGAAAAGAATATAACACTATGGAATAATTACAATCAAAAAAGAAACAGACAATGGAAAAAATGATGGTTTTACTTGTATTACTTACCTCTGACTACTCCCACCCCTCTCTGTGGGAACAGCTTCTTGTCCCACCTTTGAGTTTAGCTAGTTCTGAAAAGGTATGAGCAACTTGGCCAAAACAACCTGCTGTACAATGTGTTGTACAAACTAGTTCATTTGGAGTTTGCAGAAGCCTTAATTGCTAACGGGATAGGGATATGGTGTAGTGTGGGTGGAGGGGAGTACAGGCAGTTAGGGTTCAGGACACTCTATGGTCCCATGCCATGTTCCCATTGTGTCCCATGCTGTCACTGGGACAGAAGACCCAGTAAGAGAGGCACAAGAGGGAATCAGGGAGGGAGGACGGGGCAGGGAAGGCAGAAGAGTGAGGGGAAAAAGGACACAGTGGAGAGGGAAGTACAGAGAGAGGAGTCATCAAAGGTGACGTGCTTTGGGAAAAATCAGTCTCCGTGCGTCTCTTACCTATTTCTACAGCAGCCAATGGAGAGGAAAGGGGCCCCAGGAATGGGGGAGGACAGAAGGAGAGGGCAGGAAGGAAGAGCCACAGATTGAGAGACACAGAGTCAGAGCTAACGTGACACACAAGACTGCGCTTGGCAAAAAACAAAAAAACACAGCAACATTCTATCCCGTGTCATAGCTGTTCGGAGTGAAGAAAATAAAAGATCACCAAAATGGCAAAAAATATTACGTATTGCATCTGATTGGCTGAGAGCTTTCAAAATGGTATTTGTGGACCAATCAGAGTTGTGAAAATGTTGAGTTTTTAAAAAAGTGGAGAAAAAGCTGCATAGACAGAAGTATGTATGACACCAGGAGGAGCAGGGGCTGGCCTAATAGCTAGGGGAGCAGGGGTGGGGGTGGGGTCGGGGGGGAGCTGGGGGGCAGTCACAGGATCACAGAGAGCATCTCCCCTGAACTTCTCACCACCACAGTTGTGGAAGTTGGCCAGTTCACAGCTTCTGAACTTCCTCTGCTGCAATCCCACTCTCAAATGTGGTGTTTGCACCCTTGAGAGGACTGAAGGAGTGCAGAGCTCTGCAGAACGCAAAGCACCAACAAAAGATGCAGACACTGTCTCACTGCTCAAAAGCTGTACCATGGCCTACCGTCTCCCTGAAGGTCCCCACCTCAACACCCACTCTGTTTCTCTCCTCACAGGCAAACTCACCCTATGTCATCGCGGTAAACCCGGGAGATCAGCACCTCCCCCTTGTGGTTGTAGATGAAGAGTCCTCCAATCATGGTGGCGGTACTGTCTCAGTCATCACAGAGCATGGTGATCCAAAACACCTGAGGGGAGAAAATGAACTTACAGTACACTGTGCGACCACATTCTGAAATTCTACGATACAGCTCAGCTACTTACATCACTTGGCCATCTGAAATAACTTATTTTACATGCTGTCACTTTAAACTGGCTACCCTGAGCAAGCCCTTCTTATTCTTCCCCTTTCTCAGGCCAACCCCACAAATCTCAGCAAAAGATGAAAAGACCCCAAAAGTCTAGGACTACCTGTTCTGGAGCTACAAATGTGATTTTATAATTTTTAAAAAAGAATTTGGTCCTTCTTATTACGTAGATATATACAGGAACTTGTACTCCCCACATAATTACAGGGTCAGAGATGGAGAGGACAGGAAGGAGAGAGACAAAAAAGGAAGAAACAAAAGGGGGATGAACAGACAAAATGAAAGCGGGAGGATGAGAGACAAAAGGGGGAGAGCTGGAGATTGCTACCCTGTCTGAAAACATCTGATTTCCACCAGGAGGGGAGTAATTTTCCTCCGGATGTCAGCTAAACACCAGCAACATCTTTTCATCCGTACAGCCACATCTGAACAAAGGCATTTATTCTGAGCCATCCATCCAGCCAGGTCCCCCCATACACAACCTTCTGCGTCCGACCTCCACACGGAGAGATAAGGACAGAACAGTGGCGTCTTAGCAACCAGCAGTGTTACGGTCTCATCAGTGATACCACCAGAGAACGCGCGCCTATTCCATTACACACTATGTACTCATGTCAATACCAGTGTCGTGACAGCTAGAAGAGTGTGATGGAAAGGGGATGAGTTAACTAAATTAGCCCTTGGACCAAGCGCACGACTTCAAACGCACAGGAACTTTGAATTCATTGACAAGGTAAAAATACACCTCTTTTAGATAAGTGTTATTATGGTTAGCGATTTTACTCTGCAATGAGCGGATATAGCTACAACAGACTACACAGCTAGCTAGACTCAAAACCCCGACTCGCCACAAACAGCGGATTAGAAGTTGGCAGTAGCCTCCACCGAGTTGCTTGTTAAGCTAAGTAAGAAGCTAACAACATTTGGTGGCAAGCTAACGTTGGCTATATATAGCACATTGCAAAGATAAAACCTAGGCAACATAAATAAGCCACGATCACAAGCTTTATCTCCCTGTCGTATTTTCAAATAGTAGCATGCTAGCTAGGATAACAAATAAGCCTTCAGGTCGTGCCAAACGTTACCGTTACACGTTGATATTATTTACAACGTAGCAACCACAACACTATCGTAGTGATAGCTCTAACGTTAACTAACTAACCAAGGTCATCCGTTGCCAGACTTGGCGCCTGGGCGGTCATTTAAGCATTTTTCATAGCGAGATGATGTTCACAAATTGCGTAAATTTAGCCGACATTGGCTTGCGGATGTAGAATCGTCTGTAATATGGCTAGCAGTTCGTATGGCGTGAGCATTCACCGTTAAATGAGCATTTGGGCCTCGAGCTAATATGGCCATTTGATTTAGGAAGTCGAAGAAGAACTAGCCTTTTATATGACGTTAGGTCCACTTGATAGATTGGGTTGCCAGTTCTCTTTACGAGATGAACATAGTGTTAGGACAGTTTATCTGACTAGATACGATGGCTTTATTTCCTGCGCGTATATATCAGCAGAAAAGATCAGTCCAATCTGAATGAATTGGCCCTATGTTTCCATGACTACCATACTTAATGTGACCTAATGTTAGCCAAATAATGTTGCAAACCAAGAGCAACCTCTGACGGAGGTCGACGGAAAGCTTAAAGCAATATCATTGCCCTCCACCCTGTGTAAGCTACGTTACCGCCCTGATAGATAGTGAGCCTAGTACATCATAGACCAAACGCAGCATCATCCCCACCGGCAGGACTGGCGTCTCTTCAAAGATATAGACGAGGCGGTACTCCTGATACCCATGGCTGCGGGTGAGGCGAACGCGATGAAAGATACATACATTATTGAACTGTTCTGGCTAGGTAACAAACTACCTGTCCACACCAACCAGCTAACAAGCGCAATAAAATACAAGTGTCGGTAACATTAGCTATGCTCGGTCATCTAACGAAGTAGGATAAGTAACGATAGGATAACTAGGATAGATACAACTAGAAATCTAGCCTGCAGACATGTTAACATTATACCTTCACTTTTTTGTCGTTTGGTTGTATTTTATGTAAAACAAATATCACACTACTGGAACGAAATATATTTGCCATTGGCCAGTTACTGGTTCGAGTCTCCCTCCCTGACCTTCGTCGATTTTTTTCCCAAGCTTGGTGCCCCACTGCGACCGTCTGGCCCCCGCCAGCCAAGATAGGGTTCATCTGTTATGCCCCGACTGGCTCGATAGGTCTACCCCAGCGGTCGAGTTGTGCAGCATTGCGACCCTCGACATATACGGCTGAACTTACCTCGTTATCACTTTCCTTCACACGAAAATGTAACGTCCTCTTCCTGCCAAGTGAAGCTATTTACAATATCCCCTCACTGAGTCGCTCGCCTCATCACACACCACCCTCCCTTTCGATTCAAGATGTCTGCCTGCCCTTCCTTCCTCAGATACCCTGTCAGCTGACAGGCGTCACGACGTGATGACGTCTCACTTTCACAAAGAAACAAGCAAAGCTCTGCAGCACAGGTCGAATTTAGAACCCACGATGCAAATTTGCCTTGGCAGTATCTACTTAAGTAGCATCACTTTCCTGCTTTTAGAGCCAATATATTGTAATACAACACTTCAGGCATGCATCCTGCAAGCCAAGAGCAACTGGGTCCAAGTCAAGAAAGAATAGGACACAAACTGTCGGTGTTGCTTTAACAGCTTAAAGTATTTCTCTGAACTTAACTTTCTGATGTTCAGCATGTTTTGCTGCCACAGTGCAAGTGTGTGGTCTCTTCAGTCAAAGACTGCAAAAAGAAAAAAGGCAAGTCTGTACAACTGGTAACCGCACATAAACAAAAACACACTCTTAAACCTATTCAAGCACACATCAGAATAATCCCCATCTCTCATCCACCCTGCCAACCTCAAACATGCAGGTTTTGCTGACACAAAGATGATCCACTCTCCATTCCATTTTTCCCATGGGACTCCTCTCTCTGTCTCTCACACACACACACACACACACACACACACCTGGAGTCCATTACTTGCGCAATTCTCCTCACATTCCTCTGTCATTCAGTGGAATTCATCACACAAGTTCATATACAAATGTACACAAGTATGCAGGCATACACACACATGAAAAAAATTTCCATCTTGAAAGGACTTGGTGATACAGACACAGACTCAAAAGCTAGCAGAGGACTCAACACAAGGAAAAACACAAGTAGTTATGCAATAAAACTATGTTTATAAATAAAAACATTTTTTTCATAAAACATCGTACAGTACAGTCTGTATGAAACTCGACCGTTTATCACTATACATTATCAGATGCTAATAATTCAGAACTGGAGACATAAATGTACTCAGAAAGAAATGAAAAATAAATTGGGGAGCAGTGAAATGTACAATGATACAATGAGACATCAAACTGTGGGGGAAAGATACAGAATTGTTAATATTAATGATGATGGCAGATTAAAAGAAACATTAAAACCTGTTGAAATGTACTTGGGACAAAGAGAGGGAGAAAGAGAAATTGCAGTCCACGGAGAGATCCAAAGTTTTACAGGGGGAAAGGACACAAACTGTTCACAGGCAGACTGGAGTTTACTTCACTCAGAAATGAAAAAAAGACTGCTACATTTAATCTGTGTTTCTAGAATAACCTTCTCACCCGGCTACTGAGATATTTGAGTCAATATTTTAAATAGCCCAACGACCCTAGCAGGACTGCTGGCAGACCATGCAGCCCTTTCAGTTCAGCGCACATTTTATAGACAAGAATATGCATGGTTCTGAATCTGGAAATGTGCTAAATGTGCATGGCTAAATAAACTGACACTGGTGACTATCAAATAACTGGATAGTGCAGCATGTTTTGAACGCTTGTGATAGGTCAACCTGAAACTCTGGAGCTGCAGAAGGGATGTCTGTTCCCATGGAAACAGCAGTAAAAGCTTAGGCTCTTGCACTGGCACAAGTGTTGCTGTGGTACGATACTGTAATTCAACCCCAAAAATAATAATAATAAAAAAAAAAACAAAGATTGCAACAACTTAACCATAGATATCAGATCAGGATGTTACACTTGGGTATGGGATTTGCCTTTAAAAATCAGCATTTTATGGTATATTGATTTGTGCTTCGATAACATGGTAAAACAAGCTATAAAACAGACTTCTCCAGGATGCTGTAATTGGCACTTTTAGGACCATATTATCTGTAGGCATATTAATTTTGTAGCATACAAATACCATCAAATATGGATTTTATGGTGAAGTCTACCTTTGACAGAACAATGGTCTTACCAAGGGTCTTCCTCCTTCTGACATGCCATTCAAACACACACACGCACACACACACACACACACACACACTCTTTCTCTTTGCAAATGTGAGGCAACAACATATGTTTGGCACCAAAACCTGCTTATTTTCTCTTTCTCTCCCTCTATATTTCTCTACAGACAAGTAAAATGAAAAAAGAAGCACAAAATAACAATCATCTCAGTCAGCGTTAGTCTTTGTTTTTGATTTTGTTCATTTTTTTTAAATGAGTCATTTATCCAGTCATTTAGAATCAGAGAGGTATTATCTCCTCCTGTTCCTCCTCTTCTTCACTCCTTTGTTCTGCATCTCTTCTCATATTTTTCCAAGTTTTTACAAAAAAGAAAAGCAAAATGGTGTTGGGGGAGAGGGGCCCAGCCCAGCAGAGGAAGGGGGTAGACACAGGACAGGAGGCTCAAAACGAATGAAGAGAACAGCCGTTACAACCATCAGATCCATGGGGGGAGAAAGGAAATAAAGAGAAAAAGCAATGGGAAAATGTGAAATGAGAGCCATTGTGATTCCTGTCCATCTTCTTCACTGAAGAAAGTAGCAGAGGTCTGCTCCAGAGAGGTGGAATGGAGGAGCAAGCCTCTCTCTCACTCTCTCTCTTCCCATCTCTCTCCCTCTCTCTGCCCATCTCTTTATCACTTTCTCCTGCTTCCAGTAGCAGGACTAATAAAATTGAGATAAGACAATCATGTCATTACCTTATTGGTACAAAAAAACGAGAAGAAGAACTCCACCAATCACAGAGCACATAGTAAATAACCAGAAGAACACTGATGGAGATCAGCAGAACATCATGGGTATCCAACAGGGGTCCGGAAACTTGACCCAGAAAGTGCGCTCAACACTGTCAATTTTCTTGTCGTAGTTCTTAGCAACAGACTCTATGATCGGTGAAGTTCTCCTTGGTTTTCCGCATGCAAGGTGATGAAGGTGGTATCATGACTGTTATCCGTATTTCATTATCCCTGCCCATCAGTGTCCACTGCTTGCCCCAATCCTCTCCCAAGTCACATGACATCCACAAAAAACTCACTGGGGTTTCCCATGGCCATGCGGAAGGACTGACGGGAGGCTGTGAGCTCAGGGGGCACAGAGCCCAGGTCACGGCCAGGGGGGGACCCGGGTGGGGCCTGGGCGAGGGGAAGCTGTGGCTGGGGCTGTGGCGGCAGGCCTGGGGGGCCATACATCAGGCTGTGGGAGTGGGTGCTGCGCAGGCTGTGGGTGCTGTGGATGCTCCGCTCACTAGGGGGCGCCAAAGAGCGTTCACTTGGAGCTTTCTCTCGTCTCTGCTCCGACTCACTGCCACTGCCTCCTGACTTGGACTCCGCCCCCTTTGCCTCCTTCTTACCCCCTGCACTGCGGTTCGAACCACTGCTGCGACTCCCTGTGAGAGACATTCATCCAATCAGTTCATTCGCTCTCATTTTTCTATCAATATAAACATATTGTATAAAAAAATGGATAAAGAAACAAACTCAAAAACACATACTCATGCCAGTTCGCAAGGAGACTTGGTGTCCACGTGTGTATTTTTGTGTGTGTGTGTACTTGTGTATTTGAGTGTGTGTGGCAGTACCTGTCTACATGTGTGTATATGTGTTTGTTGAAGTACTTCTCACACATGTTGCCATGTGAGAGTTTCCGTATGCATTTATGTATGTGAGTGATTGTGCATGCGCAAATAGGTGTGTGTGTGTGTGTGTGTGTTTGCGCAGTTCCTAGAGGCTCACCTTCGCTGTGTTGACTGCCAGCACTACCTCCCCCTGCAGTGGAGTAGCTGTGAGGCGGCTCGTGCAGGGGTGGGGGGGTTGGGTTGTAGGGGTGGGGGATGGGGTACTGGTAGGGGAAAGCCAGGGGCCAGGGGGCCACGCCAGGGTGGGGCAGTGGGGCCAGGGTGTCCTGATCAGAGGCCCCACTGGAGCCATCATGGTCATGCAGGGCCAGATTAGCCATGTCTGAGAGAGAGAGAGATGGGAAAGAGGGAGGAGGAGAGTGAGAGTGGATATTGAGTCTTTCCATGCATGTAAATGCAAGGCAACTCCTCTCATGAACACAGGGAGTCCGAGAGACATCCTGCCAACAGAAAGAGATGGATGGACAGACACTCACTGCCACACAGGTCTCCGAAGATGTAGTAGCACTGCTCAGAGAAGGTGATCTTGTTGACGGTGTGGCGGATGTAGCCGGCCTTCAGCAGGTTGCTGGCGTATTTGCGTGCCTCACGTCGGTCAGTGAAACCCTCCACATGGTGAAAGAGCCAGTCCACTACATCTGAACCTAGGTCACCAAAACATACGATACATAACCTTCCAAAAACACATATAATATGCTGATCAAGCATGTGTTTATTACCAATACACACTATGCCTTAACAAGGGAAAAACTGACAAATTCTTTCAAAAGCACACCGACAACACCTTCCCAAAACACACCAGACCCAAATGTACCTTACCATCATGCATACCATCTCTTACAGAAGCATGCAGTGTGAGATGGACAGTACCTATGAAAGCATTGGGGATGGTGATCTTCAGCCACATCCTGTCTCGCACCTCCAGTCCTGACTCTGGGGAGGCCATTGCCTTGGCAACAGTTGCCATGTCACTGTGGATGGACAGGTGGAAATCGTCGAAGCCTGGGAACACAGACAGGGTGAGTGGGGAGTGACAGAGCAGCCAGTAAAACAGAGACACAGAGCCAGTCATGCTGACATCTGCAGATATGCACATCTGTGTTTGTGTATTTGAGACAGAAGGTAGGGTGAAAAGATGAATGTGTATGTGCGTGTGTGTGAGACAGAAAGACTGTATGTATGTATGACTGTGTGCATCTTATGAGAGAGAGGGACAGTGTTTGTATGTGTGTTCTGTGTGTAGAAGTGAGTGGAGGAGAGTGCAGGTTTGAATGTGGATTCCACAGGTTTGAGTCCCCGTTCACAGATGAATTTCCAGGGCAGGTAACACTTACGCTCAGTCTCAGGGATGGAGCTGGTGATGGAGGAGCTGGTGGAGGTGATGGTGCTCATGGAAGGGCTCATACCGTACACTGGGTATGCCCCCGTCATGGCTGCGGTGTGGGACACCCACGCAGCAGGGTCTATGGGTCGGATTGGCTCACCTGTGGAGGGTTGGGGGTTCCGTGAGGAGAAGCGAGGTTCTCAGCAGTCAATACACCATCACACCAACACACATGCAACAGCCTCCCACACTCTCCCACACATTAATGTTTGCAGACACAAAAAAGCAGAAAATACACAAAGAGAATCCAACAGAGAGAGAGAGAGAGAAGGAATGGGAGGGAGAAACAGAAAGAGAGATGGAGAGAAAAAGAGAGGGGATAAACTTAACTGCATTACAGTTTATTTCATCCTGGTGTGTTTATCCCTTTCTCCTCTTTCAAGAAAGATGAAATAAAAAAAAAAACAGCAAGAGAAAGGGAGACCTCTACATAAGAAACATTTAACAGCCTGTACACAGAATCATCAATGCACACACATACACACATGCACATGCACACGCAAAGACAGACAGACAGGAGGTATGCTCCACAGAGCAGCCAGGCTTGGGGGGAGGGAGGGGCTAAATAAGGATGAGGCCAAAGACAGGAGGGCTCAGGCAGGGGAGGAGCTGAGTAGAGAGGAAAGGGGGCAGGTAACATGAAAGGGGGCGGCTGCAGGTGGGATGGGGTGTGGGGCGTGGGGCAGGTAATGCAGCACCAGCGAGGTACCTGGTTGGGCGGGGCAGTACGCCATATAGTTCATCTCTATGGATGAGGAGGGGGAAGGGAGAAGACAGTTACCCTGAGTTACACCCCAATGAAACGCACCCACACAAACACATGGTGGTGTATGCCACAGTGAGCATACCACTCCATATTGGGGAAGGGGGTGGAGACTGATAGGGAGAGGGACACAATGGATAAAAACTCTAGTTCTATTCAAAGGGTTTTAAGAAAGACTCACTCCGGGGCAGTGTGAAGCAGCCTCGAGGGTTTGGGTCCCAGCACTTAGCCACTGTCAGGGTGATGGGACTACAAACACAGAGAGGAACAACACAACCTTTAAAAAAAAACAATACTTCCCATTTGAACATCTACCCAACTGCACCTGTAAAAACACTGCTTTTCCATGGACTGCTTTTCTAAATGCCTATGAGGGCCGAGTTTCAACACATTCCTTCTTCTGTGAAGCACCGACCCACCCACCATGTGTTTGTCATTTTTAAACTTTGTGTCCCCCAGCTGAGTGATTTTATTTTCAACTGCTGAGCTCTGGCACACAAGTAATACAACACAGCGGGGAGCAAAGCAAAACAAAGAAGAATCTGAACTGAGAAAAGGATAAAATGAGCATGTGTGTGGAAAAAATATGACTTTCTCCACATTTGTCTCACAATTATGCATTTAATTGTTTCAAAGGAAATGACATTTCACACACAATCAAAGAGATGCTGTCAAGTCACTAGTTGTGGACACACAATTAGCATAGGATCTGTGCTTGCTCTGTCTCACCCCGGCTTGTGTACAATCTCCCTCAACACTCTCACAGCGTCATCGTTGCTCATGTTCTCAAAGTTGATGTCATTCACCTGGGGAAAAAGGCAAATGAAAGAAAGGGAGGGAGGGGGGAGAGAGAGGCAACTGAAACATAGTAAGGACACCCTCTCTGTACCCCTGCGGGACTGTATCCCCCATTACAAGACTGACATAAGTTAACCATAAGTTTTTGCAGGTTCAATAGTTAAAAAATGAAATTGAAAAAGAAACAGAAAATAAAAAAGTAATGTCCATACACTGAAACATGCTCCCACTGCTGTTGATTTATTAGTTTCTATAAAAACAATATAGGAGCTAATAACTGCTGTAGGAGCAAATTTCAATGTGTGGTTATTTTACAAATCAGACCACACCCCCACCTTCACACAGACTGCCCCTCCCACCCGCTCACCTGCAGCAGCATGTCTCCGGGCTCGATGCGTCCGTCAGCTGCCACGGCCCCGCCCTTCATGATGGAGCCGATGTAGATCCCCCCATCCCCTCTCTCATTGCTCTGGCCCACTATGCTGATGCCCAGGAAGTTATACTTCTCTGCAGAGAGAGAGGGACAGCGTGTCAAGGTTACCAAAAGGAGCATGAATATGTAGCCAATGAAAGACTGGGGAGGCTGAGGTGCACTTTGAACTGCTTGTGTTATATGAAATATTCAAAAACTAGACATCTATGTTTCCCTGACTATAAAGAACTTAATCTGTCACACAAGGAATGAAAAACTTGTAATTTAATGAGGATAATGATCAACAGCCCTAACTGGTGCATTATGTATCTAAGTCTGCCATAACACAAGAGTGTGCAACCACCTGCATCCTGTACATTAATGACTTCTATATATTGTTATAATAAACAAGCAGTAAGACCATAAGACTTCTGAAACACACACTTACCTGTTCACAGGTTCAAGGACTTTTCCGGTCCTTTCACCCCCCCCCCCCACCCGAAATTCAAGGACCCATAAATAGTAAACGATCATGAGATATCATGAAATTGAGCAATAATAAAGAAGCAGAATAATGGCCCAAATATTCCGGAAAATGAACACTGTCCCAGGATCAGTTCTGTCAATATCCTTCCAAACCGCAAATATTTGGAGAATTGTGTGTATTCAGATCAAGAATCAGTTTCCCCAGACATAGTTTACTTAGAACATGGACTTAAGTTTTACCAGATCATCGTCCACAAACAATTCAAGCAATTCACAGTACTTGTGTAAATATTTATATTTCCAATTACTTTCAAGTCCTTGATGTTATTTCTCTAAATGTGAGGGCTTTCAGGGAGTGTGTGAACACTGACACAGCCGGGAGGCAGACAGACAGATGTACTCACCCATGTTTAAAGTGACAGTGATGATGTTCAAAGACATGGTGGAGTCTGTGATACTGCTGAACGAGGACGACTGGAGAGACAAGGAGAAAGAGGCACGGAAGAAAGGGGGAGAGAGGGAAGAGGTAAAAAAGAGTGTGAGAGATAAAGAGGGAGAGACGGGTGAGGTAACACACACTTATATAACAGCAACAACTGACAGCAGTGTTGTATGTCTGTGTGCCCATTTTTCTCACCCTCTCCATGCGTGATGATTTTGGTTTCCTACGGCGACGTCGATGTCGTCTCATCAGACGGGAGGAGGTGCTCTGCTCGGTGGAGCTGCTGAACCTGAGGGAGAGATGTGACATCACTCCTTCTGTGACATCACTCCAAATGAGAGACACATGCAACAAAATCCCATGATGCCGACTCATCAGCATTGAGATTAGGTCAGCACAGACCCAGAGGCCTCACCGGCTGGTTGAGTCGTCATCCTCGGAGTCAAAGAAGCTGGTGGTCTCCAGCTCACTGCTCATCACTGTAGAGGAGCTTTCGTACCCGCCCAGCTCCGCCCTCCGCTCAGGCCGGGGATGCCCATTCATCCTTCCCCCTGCAGGGGGCCACAGAGACATGGAGTAAGGGATGAAAACAAGACTGATGAAGATATGAGATGAGGCTGAGACACAAACCTGCCCAACAGACTAAGGAGGATGTGACCAAACATGACTCCAAATTCACATGGCAGATGTGACAGCAGTTACATATTGACTATGCTACTGGAGTCAACATATGTTCAGTTCACAAAAACAGGCTTCACTAGAGAGCAATGACACTAATAAGTTTAATTGGATTATGCACATTTTCCTCAGTTCTCTGCCCACTAATGCAGACCTCTCACTGGACTCGTCACAGCTGCTTACACAGTTGTGTCACAAACATGTGCCTTCACTCTTTGCTCCACCTAGAGGGCCGTGCCGCTGTTTCTTTTCTAACTGCTGTCACCCGGCTGTGCTTGCACATACATGAATCAGAGGCAGACGCTTCTTTTTGTGTAGCTTAGTGCAGACAGACTGCGGGAGCCTGGCTGACCAGCTGTGGTTGCTTGTGAGTAATGGCACCCTGAACATCGCTACAGCTTACTGTGCTTGGCCCTGCAGGGCTGCTAGCTGCAGCCAGAGCTGGCACTAACGGGATTTAATACTCCATCATGGGGCCCAACCACAAAATGGAGGGATGCATTTTTAATATTCCAAGCATTTATGGTTGGCCACAGTCAGGCCGGCTGAGAAGAATCTCACCATGGTCGTGCGTATCTCTCCTGTGCGGCCTCTCTCTCTCCCTCTCCCTGTCCCTGTCCCTGTCTCTCCGCAGCGAAACCACCGATTCAGTCTCAGTCTCCGTGTCCAGATTATCCTGACTGCCCACAGCATTCGCACTGAGAAAGAGAGAGAGAGGCACAGTGAGAGGAAAGGAGTCAAGCAAAGAAGGAATAAGGAGAGGAGCAGAGAAATCATTTAGAAGATTTCATGGCAGATTAAAATATGTGGTAAAACATTTAGAAGGTAAAAATTTGACTTAACCTCTGCACTGTTTCCAGATAAGGGAAAACATTCAGTTAAATGTCAAACACTCTCTCGCACACTGTCTAGTACAAGCAGTGTCATCGGTCAGAGGGAGGTTAAAGGAAGTTATATTTGGCACACGTCTCCATTAAGTACAGCTTTCTGGGTTGGGCCTACCTCCACTGAAATGTTATTGGTTAGAATTGTTATTTATTTGTAACAGTCTAAAAAGTTTATCACGCTGAACTGGGAGAGCAGAAAAAATTGATAAAAGCCTGGCATATGAGGTTCCTCTATCACACTGCGCCTGATCCCAGACTGGAAGTCATTACAGTGGGGGCTTGTTCTCCATGCTAATCCAAATCTAAAAATTGTTTAATTTAACTGTGGATTGGAATTTACAGAATGCAGTGGCTCACAACAGCACACATCCATCCACACACACACACACACACACACACACACACACACACACACACACACACACGTTGATCGTGGGGCACACGTAGTTTAAGCATCCTGTAATTCATTTGTGCAGTGAGGGAGCCCGGGATCACTGCCCAGATTTCAACACCAGAAGGAGCCCTAAGCCCCTGTTTCCACTCAGCGTCCCATTACTGTCAAATCACACAATCTCTCACACACACACACACACACACACACACACACACGGGGAGGGGGGGGATAGCAGGAAACTACACACAGACAGACAGGAAGGACACACACACAGACAGGTGCACCCCCCGAGATAAGAGACAGAGGCCGTAATTGGACAGACAGACAGACATTAACACGTGCGCACACATGGGTGGGTGTGTAGTACTGACTGGAAGGATGGGGGTCTGGAGTCCCCGATGCCCCCGGTCCTCTCCAGAGGAGGGGGCAGGTCCACCTGGCTGTCTGCACACACAGAGCCCCCATCCGAGTGGGAGCCATCCGCCGACACCAGCTGAGGAGAGAGACAGGCAGACAGACAAACAAACAACCACTATCATTATTATTTTTATGACGAATAAATACATGGTCTTCACAGGAGGATCCTAGTCGATGTTCGCTTTTGTTTGGTTAGTGTTTCACCTTTTTTTTAATGTCTTTTTATAATATGAAAAAAACTTAATTTTAACAGAGGCATGTGGTCAGCATGGGAAGGATTGTCTCTGCCTTAACTGTGCCATCTGACTTCACAAGTTTCAGTAAGAGACAACACTAAAACACTCATGGTGGTGGGACAACTCCATTAGAGCAACAGAGAGAGAGACATACACAATATGCAGAAAATGACTGAATATAACAATAGATTGACAAACAGCCATACAGACAGAGAGGCAAGAACTAGTGTTTATTCCTTATGCACAACCTTTGAGTATGAGACCAACTTTGTCAACTTTGTTGTTTTTTGGCCAAGATTTCCTTAAATCTGATTGGGATCAGCCTGGTCTGTTGTGTTTGTGCTTTTTATCACCTTTTTCCAATTGTAATTCAAAAACTCAAGCTTCCACTGTGTTGCAACTTTAAGGATGGAGTGCATTGTCATGTTGGATAATTCCAAATAAAATACAAAGGACAAAAACACAGTCAGGAGAAAACAAGGACTGATGGTCACAAAGGACCCATTTCCCAAACTGTACACTTTCAGACACTAGTGTGGGTGTGTTTGTATGTGTACGTCAAAGACAGGGACATGTGTGCATGCTTGTGTGTATGTGAGCGTGTGTTTGGTGAGGGGGACAGGAATGTGATATGTATAATGACTATCATTAGACTAGCTTTGGTCACAGAGCAACATGAATGAACACATTGAGAGAAATGGACAGACAGACTCAGTCTGACTCAGTAACCCCCTTAAAAAAGGACAGCAATGTCTATGTCCATTCCTCCTTCCCAATCCCCCGTTTGATTCAATATTCTCATTACGAGCTGATATTTCAGGGGTGTTGTTGAGAAATCCTGTGATTCCAGTTAGCTAATCTAATCAGCTAGGTCAGCCAGGACACAGTACTCTTTCTCTCCATTTCAACAGCAGAGAGCAAAGGAACAAAGCTGTCATGCAGTTCCCCACTCTGACCACCAGGTCTCGCTCCTCTCAGAACATGCAAGGTTCCAGAACCACTATCTTTCTTCCACTAATGGTTCCAGGAACGTCAATGACTGTTTGCAAAATACTGCCAACTGAGCAACCGATCGGGGGAGTTCCACATTTGTGAATCCTGCTTTAATTCCCTGGGCAGGCATGTGGGGATGTTGGAAATCTTGTGTTTTATGGCTGAAGGGAATCGACAGGAAATGGAGAATACATCTTCTGCTCCTCTCCCCCAAAGGGAAACTCAGGGAGAAAAAGTTTATTCAGGTAGTGAAAGCCAGTGTGTGAAAGGGTGTGCATGTCCTTGAGAATGCTTATTAAAAAATTACTATTAACCTTCTTCAAAGACTTTCTATGGAGTGATAGTAGACACCAGACCTCCTCCTCGTGTCCTCCTCTCAGTTTAGTTTACTTCTTTCAACCACAGGCATAAGCAACCTTTCAAATACACATGCAAGTGTACAGCAACACACATTCACTCATATACAAGCTCAGTTACACATGCGCGCATGCACACACACACACACACATGCACACTTTCTCAGTCCATGGGGAAATGTACTAGAGTTCACCAGCTGTGATGAAATTAACAAACACTTGTAGGCAATTTGACATACAGACACTTACTGGGGGGGAGAGAGAGAGAAAGACAGAGAGAGTGCAATAGAAAGAGCCAAGAGAGACAGGGAGAGGACACAGAACCAAAAACAAATAAAAAAGTAAGAGATAGACAACTTTAGTTTACTACCCCAAGACACTTTATTGACTTATTAAAGTCTGTCAGACTGTATCTGTGATGGTCTGGCAATATGATCAGTGTTCTACATGTGTTTTGGGCCTATATTCGTTTAGCTTCTCTGTGTAGGATTACTGATGTAGGCTCAAATGATCCAAAAGGCAAAACTGGCCCCAGATCAGCACTTCTAACCTGAGATGCCTGAATGAATACAGGGCTTGCCTTCCAAATTGTACACAAACTGCAAGGACAAGGAAACATGGACACAGAGACATGGGGTGGTGGGGTGGGGAGGAGAAAACAGGGAGGCACTCACCCAGGACACCACTCTTCCATTGAAACATGGCAGTTTGGCATTGTCATCTGAAATTTCCTCCTTCACCACCCTGACAGGGAAAGGAGAGAGGGAGGGGTGTGAACACGGTGACAACAATCACTCAGACCAGCCAACTGAAAACTCAATCCACAGGAAGTAGCTGTCAGACTCCAGGCATGATGTGTTTCAGCACATAACTTCATTTTACTCAATGACTGGCTAAAGAGACCACACACCCTGGCTCCAATGCCTAATTTGCTGGATGAAAAGAGAATGACAGAAGCCCTCCTGCAGGAGATCCACAGGAAGGTCACATGTAGCCCAGCTGGTTCCTCAGAGTGTGCAGCATTATTCACTGAACATATCACTAAATCACCATGATCAATCATCACTAACGATGCGCCGGCAGGGCACACACCTGCCAACACCCTGCCATTCTGTTTGGATTTCTTATTCCAAAATGTCTGGGGCAGTTCGAGGGTTTCGCCTTTTGCTTGTGTTTAAAAAGGCTGTCTAAGGTGGGCATGCAGTAGTCATTGAAAATCCCGCCACACCGTTAAAAAAAAAAAAAAAAAAAAACACAGTGATT
Source organism: Albula goreensis (assembly GCA_022829145.1). NCBI lineage: Eukaryota > Metazoa > Chordata > Actinopteri > Albuliformes > Albulidae > Albula > Albula goreensis. The sequence continues at coordinate 16,678,356 of CM040764.1, read as the reverse complement.
GGCTTAAAATACACATGCAAGAGGAGGGAGGTGGAGACCATTTTCAAAATTATGATTTCAGTTCCCCTTGTAGAAACAGTGGGAATCCTGCACTGTCTAACTCTGTAACCTTGCAAAAAATGTTACCATATGTGACAGAACAGACATTACCTTCACCTTAACAAGAATATGATTCACCAAAATAACTGAGAGCTATCAAGATGTGATTAAATATTCAATAATTCTGCATTACATGAGACCTTGTGATGCACAGGATGAAATAAGCACTACAAAAGAGGTTTAACAAAAGAAATATGCACTCAAACTAAGGCCTGGATTCAATCATAATTTGTGCTCATTCAAGTTTTTTTCTCAGTCCCAACTTGCCAAATAGCAACAATGCCCAAAGAGAAAAACTGAAATTTAATTGATTTGTGAGTCAACGTTAAGGATACATGTTGATTGAATCCAGAACTAAGTGTGTCATTAGGACTGGAAACACAAGAACAGATTTCTTTACTTAGGGGCATCAACCAAGATTGGATCCAACAAAGTTCAACATCAAGGAATCAAAAGAATAGTGCATTAATGATTTTCAGCACCTTACCCATAATATAGACTTAATATGCATCCTCTATGCATTTACATTCCATTGGAATAAGGCCTTCAGCAAACACTAGAGCAGTACCAACAGAGATAGGCCCCAGCAATAAACAAAAACATGAAAGACTGTCTTGTACTTCTTATATCAATTTAAGTCTGAATGAAGTTAGTCAGAAAATTCAAGTTGGTTGTGAATAAAACTAAAAGGGATAATAACACAGGGCATAGTGTGTCTTAAAAAAGGCAAAATCCACTCTGATAGCAGCCAGTTACAAGTTAGCCAACATTAACTTCCTAAATTCAAATTAGGGAAACACATTTTCCTGTAAATAACCAGGCTGCCACCGAAAATTGCACCCACCTGGGAAATAGAATTTGAGTTGAGGAGTAGAGTAACACACACTCATTGAAACACACAGCTGTCTGATGCAGCCTGAGGAACAAAGAGCCCTCTGACGGGCCTCTCCAATTATAGAAAATCTCAGGACAAAGAAGGGGGCAGGCACTTCTGCATTTCCCAAAGCAATGCTCTGTAAATGATAACCCAGGTAATTCTGTTGTTGTCATTCTCTTTTGCTATCCAACCAATAAAGCTTTCTGAATTTGAATTTTCAGAAAAGAAGGGAAAGAGGAAAAGAAGAGGGGGAGAGGGAGAAAGGAGAGATGCAGGGACTGACTAACAGTAGAATGTGAACACACAGGTCCAGGCCTGACACAAACAACAGAAGCAAACAGCACCTTGTAACATAATCACACACAGACACATCAACACACACATGCGCAAACACATAGAGCCAGAGAGAGGGAAACACAAGCAAAAATCAAATTAAACCATGTCACAATAAACATTTTTACATTTACCCATTACGACCACTCTACCACCCACACCACTCCCAGCTGCTCTATGAAAGGCACACTGACCTCACATGACCCCATTACCATAGAAACAGTTTCCATGGATCAGGAACAAGCAGGCGACATGCCATTGAAAGGTGGCGAGAGGACAGAATCTTAATGTTGATTATGATAAGGACTTTCATTTTCACTATGAGTAAGAAAATAAGCCATGACATCCTGAACAAAAGCTGACAGCAGAATGAAGCACAAACATTGTGAAATGAATTCACTTTAAAATCCAACTAAAAGGTTGAAATATAAACACAAAGCTAAAAATGTGTAATATTATATATTATTTTTTGATACGCTACTGTATGTGAAGTAGGCCTCGAGTCAGAACCATAACTATCAGATAACAGATTATCTGATGGGCACTTCCTGTACACCTGTGGTCAGGTTCTACATGTGGGGTATACACAGCTGAATCTATTACCAGCATATCAACATAACACCTATTCACTCATAAAGGCTACATGCCAAATATATATTACAAATATATCTTTGATTATGTAGCACCATCTTTACTGAGATATCTATCATGTGAACGTTCCAGATTCAGTTAGTGAATTCTTGGGATTGAAAGCAACCCTCGTCTTTTTTTAATGTTAGGGTAGAGCTGTGCCGAGCCTGCCTGTGTTGGCCAGTCTGTGCGAAATGGCTGGGCTGTGCCAAACCTGCCAGCCCCATACCACTGCTCCCAGGACTGCCAACTCCCTTTACATCCCTCTCTTTCTCTCTCCATCTCTCGCGCTCTCTCACTCTCCAGCTGTCTCTCTCACATACACTGGCTTCCCCTCAGCTCAGACACAAACCCCCTGACTGTTCAGCACACATATGCTCTCAATTTAACATTCATTCTTTACTGACACAAAACATAATTGTAAACAATGCCAAAGCATAGAACAATACATTTAAACATAACACAGATCAGAAAAATGTGATTGTAAACACTAACAATAAATGTAATCAAAGTGCTGACAACAATGACGAAAATAATAGCAATGTGTGGCTCACCTGCAACTGATTCAGTTTAGCCCCCTGTCACCTGCCTGTATTGTTACACTATTGCCAGTCAGGGAACCCATATGGGCTAATCTCAAGTGACGTCCAAGACTCTCCCTCCTTACGGGCTTGAAACCACCAATCACTATGCCAGGGATGTGGCAACTGCTGTATTAGTAAGCATCAGGAAGCATTACAAAGCCAATGCAAATTTATTCCAAAACTCATCTGAGATTATGAGAATAGATTACGTTTGAAGATGAGTGTATTTTATTTGTCATTAATGCCCTGTAAAAGGGCAGTTTCATTGCTCTGCTCTGTTGCAGTTCCTTAATCAGGCCTATGAGAGAGAGGTGTAAGCCTGGCATGTAGGCTAAACTGCTGAATACTTGAGCAAACAGGCAACTATCATTCAGCCGCCAACATTGATCAGGGATCAACTCCTCAATATGGCCCAAATAACATGTTTTTTTGTAAGGGCCAACTTGGATGATTTTTTGCTTTCCATCCCTGGTTGCCAATGTTGGAGCATTCTTCTTGGCTCTTGCTGGCCCACTGAGAAAAATGATATCAGCAGAACATTGGTCCAACATATGGTAAACATTGGGCCAACTCGGTCACTTTTATTAAGTGTGGGTGTTTCTTGATCCATGGCATGTGAAATCCTGCAGGCGGCGATGAGTGTGCCCTAAGGAGAGTGGTTTATGCAGGCCACAAACAACAACAATCAGTCTCTGTGAAGAAATTCGCTCACCACACCACTGTCCCTTCTTCCCTTTCTCCCTCACCACACCTCTCACTTCTCATTCCTCATTCTCTCTCTCTCTCTCTCACTCCTCCCTCCCTCCCTGTCTCGCTCTCTCTCTCTCTCTCACCACAGCTATGTGCACAGTTAAACCCTGTTTTCAAAGAGCACAGCTGAGTGGTGTTGTAAGAGAGCACAGTTAAATTTTGTGAGAGAGAAGTCTGACTTGATCCAGGAGAGAATATGGCTTCCAGAAGGGTGTTTGGTTTGGGAGATTATTCAATCTGGCCTTCCCATCAGAGTGTGTGTGTATGTGTGTGTCACGAGGACTGTCCACTGGGGATCCATTTCTCTGAAGCAGAATGCATGAGTAGTCACACACGTTTTTCTACTGCCCTTCTCACCTCGTCCCTATCCTCCACTGTCTCTCTCTCCATCAGCCCATCTCTCACTTTCGTAGAGGAATAAACAGCCCTTAGCCACTTGAGCTCAGATACTCCATGGCCTGGGGTGCAAATGAGCTAGCTAGGACAACAGGTGAAAGGTTGCTCTTGGGCAGTGGAATGTGCTTTGGAATTCCAATTTCAGCAGAGCCATTAAAACTGCCTTTATTTTGAGGGAGGCAACCTTTCTAGCTCTAAATATCTATGTCAGAGGTTTCAGAATCTGGACCAAAGGAGGGTTTTGGTGTTTCTCAGTACTTAATGTATGTTATTGGCTGGGAAAAGAATCCACACACCTTGATCCCAAGACCTAAACGTGTTGCTGTTTAAAAAGAACCCACAAAACACATAGACCCTCGAGGTAGTGTTCTCTTTGCTGCGTATGATGAAAAACAAACCCATTTACTGGCTGTGGCCAAGGTATAACATTGATGAGGCAACAATGAGATCACTCCTAGCAGGGAAAATGTGGGTAAGCCAGTTAAACTCATCAATCACGGTATGCAAGTCACATCACCCTACAGCAAGCTCTCCTGCATCGCATGAATCATCAGAAGCAGTTACTGACCGCTGTTTTATCAGCAAAGCACAAACGGCAAACTGGTCAGGCTTCAAGTTAGGGCCTGACAGTGAGGAGAACAGAAACAACCCGAATATTAAGTTCAAAATGAAATGGCATGCCAACAGAGGGGGCCTTCAACTGCCAGTTGTGTTGGTCCACATGTTCCTAATCCCTGCCCCTCCCCCTGCTCCCAGTGGGCCTGTTCGGGCTGTTGGTCCTGCTCGCTCAGGTGCGGCCGCTCTATTGATCTGGAAATGGAATTGACTGCTCATGAAATGGCCAGGCTTTCATGACCCACACTGATTAGATGGTAAAATTAAATTCACTGCAGAAATATAAGGCCCAAGACACTGAGAGTGAGGCAGGGCTGCAAAAATGGATTAGTGCCTAGGCCCATGCTTCAGTGTGTGCGTCTGTGTGTGTGTGTGTGTGTGTGTGTGTGTGTGTGTGTGTGTGTGTGTGTGTGTGTGTGTGTGTGTGTGTGCGCGTATGTACGTGGGTCAGTGTATAAAAAATGGAAAAGCCCAGGACTTATTCGCTTATCTAATGTGCCAATATCCAAACACTTACATTCAAGTGCTCACACATGTACATGGACACACAGACAAAAGTGAGGACAAGTCTAGAAAATAAAACAGGAGAAAGTAGGTCAGCTTCCTTTAAAAAAACATTGATTCAGAAGAAACAGAGTGGGAGGAGGGGTAGGGAGGAAGAGAGAAAGGGGTGAGAAAGGAGGCAAAAAGAGCCTGCAAGTGAAAAAGGCTTTCTACTTCAGAGCAATGTGTCCCCAGCTGATCGTCCTCAGCACACGGACACACACACACACACACACACACACACACACACACACTCTCTCTCTCTCCCTCCCTCCCTCGCTCTCTCTCTCTCTCTCTGATGGGAAGGCCAGAGTGAATCACCTCCCAAAGCAAACACCCTTCTGGCAGCTTTGTCCTCTCCTGGATCAAGTCAGACCCCAGAGTCCCTGCCGCACCCCCAGCTGTACCACTTTCTGCCAGTATAGCATTTAACTGTTCCTTTCGGCAACAGAGACATTAACTCCATTCTAACAACACAGTTTAACTGTGCTCTCAGGGTGTAACAGTCTTACATGTCATAAGACACAGTCTACAGCGCTCTACACAGCATTACGCGTTGCTGCCCAAAGATCTGCAAAGGGGTTTTTCGAAAAACTGAAAAATATGCTCGCTTTTTAATTTCACATTTCCATATCACATACATTAAAATAAGTTTGAATGGAAATACACAAAACCTTTATGAAAAGTTATATTTATTACACATTTATGATGTCTTATACATATGTGATATTGATTGATAGTATACTGAGCAGATGTGAGCAATAGCTTGCCATTTTCCAAAGGTGGGAGGGTCCAACAGACAGAGGATAGCCATCTTAGGGGGCCTGAAATGAAAGTCTGAGTATCTTTTTCATGATAACAAAACATACTATTAAACCGTATACACTGTGAATTCAACATGTACATCCTGGGGGCAAATGCACATGTACATTTTTAATAATTTATATAACACCTTTTGAGCAGGGTGGTCTAGTATGAGCATGACAGACTTTCCACTCCAATGTGGCACAACTCCATCAAGCTTCCAGTGCATGCGCTCTGCCAATAAAGCAACATTCCATTTAAAATTCTGAAAAATATGACAACTGAGTAAAGTGGGTGTGTGAAAAAACAAAGCTGACTAAACCAACAAAATCGTCTGACATAAATCAGACTTGACAAAACCTCGGCTCAGTTAAGGGCCCATTCCAGACACAAGTGCTTCCAGATTTTACATCAAGAAATCATTGCAAAACTGAAGCAGAGTATAATGCAACAGTTTGGACCACTCGTTGAAATAGTACAGCCCCATCTTTTGTCCAACATCGTAATGAAAATGACAGCTGTGTCACCTCTGTAATATATGTAAGAATGTATGTTAAAATCAATAAAATCAATATTTATGGTCAAAATACTCATACTTTTACACACATGTCTGGATGAAAGTTCAACACCATTTTCAAACTGCATACAGTGATATATCATTAAAAAAAATGTCAGGATGAGCTACATGACACCTCAATGAATCTATCCACATGCCCTTTGCCAGACTGGGCCGCTGGAGTCAAGAGTGCTACCTGATGCCAAGCCCTGCAGTACAGCAGTAAGTGTATGCGCGCACACACACACACACACACACACACACACACACACACACACACACACACACACACACACACACACACACACACACACACACTAATGGCACAAATTAGGTGTCAATCACCATTCACCCACAATATCAGATAAGGGGAAACAGAAGACAGCTGGCCTGGCCAGACAAGCAGGTTTATCATCCATCCACATTTGATCTGTAAGGGACAGCTGTAAGTTTCCTCCCAAATGGCATAAGAATGCAGTATTATGTGGACTGTGGACTCACTCTGAATAAGGAAGTCTGCCAAGCACATAAGCAAAAATAAATAATTAACACAACTGTGAGTTCCACACTGCTGCCGACTGCCAGTATCCCGATCCAAAGTCTGCCTGTGGCGATGTGCACTGGACAGTGGAGACTGCTGTGCTGTATGTTTATGCCATTGCAGCAGAAACCGAGGGATCTCAACTTCAAAAGCTCTCATGCATTTCTTCTAGCACAGGTGATGTAACTAAATTCAAACTGAACTGGGCAGACACAGACCATGGAAACAGTTGCATGACAGCAGTCGCTAACATTTTCTCTTTTGAACCAAAAAAAGCAACACAAACATACATACATACAAAGTACATATGCAATCAGTGCTCAGAAATGTATACACATTTTTGTGAGAGAGTGTGTATGCAAAGGTGTGTGCATATGTGTGAAAGTCAATGTCTGCTTGAGTGTGAATGTCTAAGTGTTTATGACACATGTTATCATAGCAACTTCAAAGGTGAAAACTTTACACAATTGACATCATGTACTATACCTTATCTGTATCAAACACAAGATATAATAAATGTTCAGCAAAGGATGGGTATAAAATTGGAAAACTATCAAATCTCTGACACTTTTTTGGGACAATATTTAACATGCAGGAATGCATGAGTTTCTATGATGACGTCCTTAACACTCCTACCATCATCCCTGCAATGATCTAATGCGCTACGTCAATGTGAAAGGTTCACACACGAGACATTTCCACGGGTACCAAAATGATGTGCCTCTCCAGCTTCAATGCAGCTATGTCTCGATTTGACAGGGCAAGCACATGCGCAGAGAGAACCATAACTGTGAAAAGCGCAGTCCTGCCTCTCAAATCTTAAGCTTGTGGGCGTGGAATTCGACCGTATGTGTTTTGGGAGATAAATGCAAACCTTGCCAACAACAGCAAAACCGATGCTTTGTACGTATTTGCATTTAGAGAGGCAGCTGCTCAGAGGGAGGGGACTCAAAAAGTTGATGGTAATTCACAGTCGGAGGCTCCGGCCTACATCTGCTCATTGTATCAACGGACAACGTGCTGTATTCCCCGGCGAATGGTATATCCAACTCCGGAATTCCAAGTGAGGCAGACCATTCCTCTCCACTGCTAAAAGAACCTCATTCCGCAAAACTAGAAGAGCTGTTAGCAAAGTGCCTCAGAGAAAAAAGTAAAAATACAAAAGGAGACGTTTCCTTTCTTTCTTTTGACAACAAAAGAATCCAGTCCGTCAACTACCCCCTCCCATTCCGTTTCTATCCGCCATTTTCACTCGCCCCCTGAAATTCCCAGCTATGTATTCCTTGTTTACTAAGTTTGTGCAGAGTTTAGAGCGTTTCTGAACGGAGAGCAGAGAGAACTACGCGACTGTGTGCTTAGAGAACATGAGTTAACTTTACAGTGTGGCAGGACAACGGCACATCGAAAGAGAGCGTGAAAAAGGTGTCCCCTTTGCGCTTCATTGGGGAAAAACCGTCGCGAATTCTGTGGTAATGTAAAGCACGAGCTGTGTGCACTTATGACTTGTCATCATTGTTTCTTTTTTTCCTTCAAAGATAAGCGATGATGTCACAACCTCCACCCCCGCTGAGCATATGGCGAGCTTTGCTTTATTGTAGTGGCCTGACCCCACTACTCTCTTAAGACCCAAAACATCAACCAGTTTAGCTGACCTTCCGCACCCCACAGAACACCTCCACCCCTATTGGCACCAAAACAGCCCCTTTGACACTCGTCGGTCTTCCTAAAAAAACTGAGACTTCCAAAGCAAACTGCTCCACATTTCATCCCCCTTTCCTCTCCTCCCCTCCCCTTCTCCAACGCTGCCAATAGCCTTATATAGGAGGCGTCCATTTCCAAGATGGACGCGGTTAGCATGGAGAAAAAATTGGCTTCCATGACACCTCAAATCCTTTTTCTAAATCGTAGAGGGTCCACGATTATCTCCAACACTCCTACCACCCATCCCCCTTTGGACGAATGAACAATATCTCCCCAAACCCCAAAACAGGACAATACAAAGGGCACCAAAGAGGGGCCAAAAATAAGTAGGCTAGGCTAGCTAGCTAACTAGATTATACTCATAGAGGAAAAGAAAATATGAAAAAAGTAAATTTAGGTTTTATAAAAGCACAACAAACAAGCCTGTAACATGGGCAACACGAGTAAAAGATGGAAAGCTGTTCGACAACCTTACCCGAAGTCATCGTCCATGGATTTGAAGAAAAACTTGTAGTTGGGTTTATTGAGGACATTTTTGAAGTCCGCAAGAGTGACCCGGTCCGATGCAATGGGTAGTTTGACCAGGTACGGAGTCTCTTGGTCGTCGAGGTGGTAGATGATTTTTGTCTCCCCCATTGCGGGCCGCTGGGGAGAGGAGGGCCGAGTTCATCCAGCCCCCGGGTCGCTCTAGCAGCCTCCCCGGCGCCGGATCTACGCTTTACTCGTTCTCTTCACACACAGATCTCTGGACGGGAGTTAATCCTTTGCCCTGGTTGCGTTGGAGACAGTCGGCTCTCCGACCGACCAGTACGCGAGCAAGATTGTTGTGCGCAATCAAGCACGTTTTCAAATCTTAAAACACACAAATATTAACCAGAATAGTACCTGCCTTTGATGACTCTTGTTACTTAACAGGAGGAAAGTTATTCTCGGCGGAGTGCTCGCTGGTTTCTTTCTCCACCAGCTGTGCGCCGATGTGTGTCTATGTGTGTGTGTGAATAAAACCTACCCCCTCGATATTCCAGTTACTCCCTCTGCAGGAGAAAGAGAAAACGAACGAGGAAAAATGAGGAAAAGAAAAATGGAATGAAGAAAAAAATTGTAAGGGAAATATGTTCAGCCGCGTGCCCTCCCAGAGTTCCTGAGTGAAGTTGATTTGATTCACTAATAAAGATCTCTACTGGTGGCTGTGTCCAAACATTTTCACCGTTGGTTTCAGTCTGCATATCCCTTTCTCACAAAAGGAATTTGGGAGAACTACGATTTTCAATAATGAGTTTGAAGGGAAATGTTCTATATGATACCGACAATGTATAGTACAGTAAAATTATGACATGAACAAAATACTGTCGAGTTTTAGTCCAAAATTAAACATGGTAGAGGGCATGCAGTGGGGTTGGGTCACTGCTCAGGGTTACAGTACATCAGCTCTGCCTGACTATACTTTAAATGATATATTATCCCATACCTAATAAAATCAATTTCTATTCAGTCAACACAAGAAAGAATTCAGCCACTTGATTCACGGAAAATAATAAAAAGTTGTAATTCTATTACACTTATTTTATCCTATACATTGTTTTAAGTCATTGCCTAAGCTGAATTTCACTTTATCTCCTGCCATGAGATAGATTTGACCCTAACCCCGATAGCGACTGACTTCTGATTCTCAAGTTTAGATCATTTGGGACATTACCATCAGTCCGTCGTTGGAGGAAGCCTGCCCTCTGGTGGAAAAACTCTTTCACTGCACCTATGCCACAAATAATTCCTCGGAACCAGGGGCCAAATTCGTCAAACTTTGTATGTATGCTCTTAAGTACATGTTGCAGGGCACAGTTCAGAAACATAGCATAGTTAAATTCCACATAGCTATTGTGTAGCCTTGCCATTCTAAAAGAAAAGGCCTCCAGTTTTTGGAGATAGAGGTGAACATCTACTCTACAATGTACATTTTAAAATTTCCCAAAACAGTTCAGTAATGTTAATATGTGAATGGAGAAGCCATGGAGTACTTCACTTCATCTCGATGTGAATAAAAGCATAACTCCAGTTCGTGTGGGCATCATTTCCAAAAGATGTTTCCATTGTCAGTGTTCGCATCACAGTGTGCACCCAATCACTCGAAATAGTTTCGTATTCTTTGGCGTCAATTCCACATTGCAGAGCAATCATCAGACCCAGTGACTCCTCTGAGATGGACGTTCATACCGTAACAAACCCACCCATTTTAATTACAATGGAACAGGCATTATTGAAGGTACCATCTGGCATTCAAGTCCAGGTCTTGTGTTCATTATAGCAGGTTATGCATTACCATGCAATGACCTCTGTTACAAATTTTTCAAGAGGCAGCCTTCCTATAAACACCAGGTTTACAAAGGGTTACAATCATCTAAATGTTTTTAATTCACCCACACCTGTATTTGTATGCAAAAAGTTTAATCTGTCACGGCAAATGCCAACAACATATTTCAATATGAAAACTGAAAGGGACAGAAAAAAAGGCTGAAGGGAATTAAGAGACTGCTATGAAATGTTGGCACAGGACAGTACCTAAAACAGGAAGTGGTGCTGTTACATGTCCCATATAATTAAGTCATGTCACTGAAGGGCAGTAACACATCACTTGTGGTCCATTTGCTTCTCCCCCATAAGGACTCAAAGGTGCTAAACCCTGTACAGTGCCTCCATGTTAATTTACTCCCAGCATTATTCATATTTCAATAAGATAACCCACCCTTGACCACAATGGTTTACCAAAATGGACCCAAAGAGGATCATGAGCCTGAAGGGGATGCAGAAAAGCAACATGCACTGGCTGAATCTGGATTAGTGTGGCTGTTTGAAATGTGGCCATTGTGTCCAAACCTTTGCCCCTTCTCCTCTTTTACAACATACTGTAATTGGCAACCAGGGCTGCCCTTGGGAGAATCTCACACACTGCAAATGCAATACTTGCCAGTCATTGTATGAGCTTAATAACTTGCCAAAACCAGCAAAGATGATATTAAAATAGCTTTTTAAAATTCACTGGCATTGACTGTGTTAGTTGCCATGCAGTTCTCCAGAGTGAGTCTAGCTGGACCGAATGGCCTGTCATATGCTATGATGACATCACTGACACACACACTGCTCAAATGAAATATGGATATCTAGATATCCGCCCCCTTCCCCCAAAAAAGTACTCCACCCACAGTATCTAGAATATATTTACTTTTATTTATTTTACAACACATTAAATGACAGTCAGACTCGTGAAGGGTACAGCATCTGAAAGAGAAGCCAAAACATAATATGTAGGTTAACCTTTCAGTATATGTCTAAGTGAGGGGATTACAACTTTGGAAAGTTAAGCTGGGAAAAACAGGAAAATTTAAATAATTTTCACAGTAGGTTTGTGGGAAAAATGACATTTTTCCTCAATCAAGTATTAGTTATGTTTAGCTTGTAAAACCAGGAGGTGGAGAAGACCAATGTAGATTCAGGCCTTAAAAATAGCAGGACACAGGCTATTCACCATATTCCATATTGATTTGATTACTCTCAAGGGTTCGGTGTATACTGAGCATCATACTGAGACACGTCTTGAGTTAGGTCTTTTCATTATGCTGGCTTTCTGTTCTTGTCGTGGCCTTAAACAAAGGCCACTCAAACTGCCTCCGTGAGACCACCACAAGACTTGCTGTATGCCTTTGCTGACACCACATTCATCACAAGTGAAATGAACAGGCAACACATAAAGGCAAAGCTAGACAGGACCTGAAACTGATGAGCAAGTTCCCTAAATTACCTGAACTGACCGAATCCACCATCAAATCACCTGGTGCCAATCAGATTTTGGGAAGCTCAGACCAAAGCTGTTAATGAACATCTCCAGAAGCTCTATTAGGTATTGCCTGCCCTGGGGAGGGCTGAATGAGGGGGTGTGGCGGAATGGGGTGAGGCTCACCACTCGTACTCTGTGTCCAATGGCCTTGGAGGGCAGGTTGCTGCTGAACTTCGCACGCAGCATCCCGCTGCTGCCATGGGCGCGTGTGACTTTCCCCCAGATCACCCTCGTCTTGTTCGGCTTGCCGCCAGGGGTTACTGTGTTCCTGGAGAGGAAATGAGACTGCAATCTTAACCTGCACCCATCCACAAACAGCATTTCCACACAAATTACTAGGACATGCCCGCTTGTCTAGCTTATATTGAGTTTTTCTGCATGCAAGAGTGATTTGCTTTGGTTTTTCCACATTCACACCTATCCATCAGTAAAAAATGCCCAGTACATTGAATAGGCATACTTACTAATGCTACAGCCAGGCTCATACAATAGCTGGACTTGTCAGTTCATAACGCATTCTTATATTGGAAGTTTGACAGTACTCTGAAGTGGCAAGTGCTTATACTTGGAGGATAGTATGTGGAACCACCCCACTCAAAAGGGACCAGTAACAAGTGCCAAATACCTCTGCAGAGCTGCCCTAGTCCAGAACGCTTTACTCTACCTTAAAATCTGTTCATACTTATTACATGTGCTTGCTGTAGCCTAGAATGAGATGCCATGGTGAACACCTCTAAAAGACCACCACAAGATTTAATGTATGCCTTAGTTGACACCATATTCATTACACATGGAATGAACAGGCAACACATAAAGGCAAAGCACAATATGAAATTAACCTTACAACAGTAAGTTCAAAAAGCACCAAGCAGGACCCATGCTATTTAAGCCCCAACTTCACACATGTAAGGAGCTGTGTCCCTAAAGGGCCATATCTACCTCATTTTAATTCCAATACCTACTTATGATCACTTCATCAACCCAATCATGTGATTAGACATCTTAGTTACATTCTTCCGGTTCATGAATGACAACTAATGCCTGCTTGTGTCCCTGTATGAAATACCTCACTGGAGTCTAATATATGAGAGAGCCAAGTCTGAGTAAATGATAAAGCTCTCAGGAACCACACTTCCCACTACCACCACAGAGACTGCGGCAGGGGGGTTTTCACAGTGTAGCAACCCCAAAGGAGGCTCACCTTTTGGCTTTGTAGACGAAGGCGCAGCGCTTGCCCAGGTAGAAGTCTGTCTCTTCACGCGTGTACAACCCCTCCACCTTCAGCAGGGCTGTTTGCTCACGCTGGTTCCTCAGCCCGCGCTTGTACCCAGTGAAGATGGCCTTGCTCCACAGTCTGAGCAGAGAGTACAGTCAGCCCCCAGAACTACATCACCCCACAGCATTACATGGATACTGCATAATGTACAATCTTTAGTCCATCCAACCTATATGGTGCATCAATACATCTTAACTGGCAAAATGGAAGCATGTTTTAAAGTTGTTCACACTTCACACAGTCATGTCCAGGTAGATAACTAACCCCTAAAGCTGAGCACTAAATGCTAAAACCACAACCTCGTACGAGGTCCAAAAACAGTTGAGTATTAGCAACCAAATGTAAATGTAAAAACAGGTGGTATTAATTCAGTATGTCAGCCACAGGGCCAACCCCAAAACAAGTTAACTGCAAATATCATTAATTGCTCCGTGCGCTGTACTCACCTTCCTGGCATTGTGGTACAAAAGCAGCAAGCTGCAAACCCTGGGTAAAGAGCGACACGTGGGGAAATGAGCAGATGTTGAAGAACAAGACTGCACTGAACTGACCCTGCTGCAATGGTAATAAGTGCACAAAACAAACATTCTTATGTCATGTACACGCTACACGACTTTCATATTTTGTACGTCGGCCAAATTACAAAATTTCTGTGCTGTAAGTCTTTGACCCCAAGTCGCTGCATGTGCTCGGACTACCCGAGCTGTGGTTCAAGGACCCTAACGCAAGACATACAAAATTTCACAAGACCAAAGTGTATCAAGCAGTCTTTGGCAAATCGTTTGGCAACTCTTCCAATTTTAGAAACGCCGACAACAATTTGACCCAAGGATTTCAGTCCGATGGGTATAATCGTGTAGCCTCATCCCTTCACTCGACATTTATAAGGCGCTCTCCTTCCAAACATGTACTGTATGGATAGCAAGCACGCACTAGAACTAAATGGGTGAAGTCAGCTACTTCAACTGGCATTAAAATATTGAACGAGTTCTCGTAAGATATAACAGGCATACTTCGCTGGTGCATGCGATTCCTGCATGGAGGTGACGAGCCAGTCTGTTTCCACGGCCCACTTCAGACGAAATCCAGTTATCATTTCTGACATCCTAGTTGTAATCGTACACACATAAATGTGTGCGTAAAAGTGGGACTCGTCCCAGCAGAAATGGATGGGAATTTTCCACCCATTATACCTTTACAACTGTTTAACAACACACTGATTTCACTTGTTAGCATTCCTCACCTGTACGGCTATCAAATATGGAGAAAAAAGAAAGCACGAGGGAATGCTGGGAAATGAATGACACGAAGGACCCCGAGTGACTGAACTAGTGCCTGTAATAATATTGAAGGTAGCAATTTTGCCACGATTGAATATTTACCGCGACGCTTTGCTAGAATGCCTGTTGGAGTTGTGTGGCTTGTATATTGTCTGTATCAAGTTGTCAACTATTGCTGAATATTCCTGCTTAAACTCTTGAAACACCGGGAAAAATGATCAAGTCTGTTGAGTGTTAGTGAATAAACTAATCTGATAACAGGCAAAATGTGTGCAGGTTCTGTTTTTATAAGAGGTTACATCAATGGATCTAAAGAACAGAATAATTTCATTTTGAAAGTGAATCATTTGGGCTGGAGCGGAAACAATTTGTTAGTTATTAGTTCGATAATGTGGACATTAATATTGTGTGCAAAAGTGTCAGAACAAAATGTAAAGCATTATAGGTAAACTGTTTTACAAAATGTACTGCAACGGAAAGATATTTCATATTGATTTACAATTTTAAAATTTCAACTTTTAAAGTATTTAAACTTTTGAGCAGTCTCGAATAACTTTTATTATCCATCGATACTTTTTAAAAAATATATTTTTCAATGGATTTATTATGGCGCATAAAATACAAAATGCCATTAGCACCAGAGTCATAGATTATATAATTCTAATGTTCTAATAATAATCGTATAATCTGCAATGCAGCACCTTCTATCCAACCAACATTTAAACCATACCAAAACTTTGTTACTGTGACAACATATATGAACCACTATTTTATTGGTTGAATGTCAATAATTGGACATATTGCAATAAGAATTTTGGAAACGTATTTGTTGCAGGACTGTGACGTTCAGGGTACGATTGTTTACGGAGTATTCTATTTTGGTTATGATATGAATTCTGAGACTATTTTGTCATAAAACTGACTCTTACTATTTAGAATTGATTTACAAGTGCAGAGAAGCAGACACTGACAACCTGATGCGTTGGTAAGTTCAAATCAAATGAATATAACTATCCTCTGTTCTAAGATGATGTAGTGCCTTCTAAATGCACATATGGTATGTGTATTTGTTCAGATAGGAAAAGAAATGGCAAAATTCTGTCAATTAATGTAAACTAAAAAAGATATGACTTAATAATATGAGAAAATAAATAAAGAAATATATCTTTGCTCTGACCATAAATCTTTGCAAAAGGAATGTGGGTTTAGTTGGGCGGACAGGATAAGAAATAAACCTCATTCATAAAATGTATCATTTAATATAACTATATAATAAATAATGACCTTTATTGAATATATTCAATATTTATTCAAAATATAATGTGACTAAAGCTTGCCAAATGCAATCTATTGTAATACTCATAATTGTTTTCCTGACATTTTTAGTGTAGCCAATGATGTGTCGTGTGTTTTCTTTCAGAAAATTTGACATGGACATGATGACAGCAGAGAAAGTCAAACAATCCTTCAACGTATGGAGTCACCTTTTAGTGGAGGTGACTGTCTCTGTTTAGAGATGAATGATTTATTTATGATTATGTTCCCATTTACTTTCATTTATAGATAATTCAAAATTGAAATGAAAATGAAAAAGGCCCATTCCACAATTTTTTTACAGGATGTTTGAGGCACAAAGAGCAGTATGGGATGACCCAGTTCAGCATCTGGGTCATCTGTGGAGTGAGATGTACATTTTAATGTCCTCAAATACATCTGTTGGCCACAAACTCTGCTGGCCACACCGCTGCTTAGGCACAGATGCGGTTCTCTGCATTTTTACATACTCTTGTTGTCATAACAGGGATTGAATGAGCTGTCAAGTGAGGACAGCCCTGAACTTGGTCATGTGGAGCATGTGTTTGAACAGCTGCACCTGTCAAAGCAGGAGCTGGAGATGGGGATGTGTGGTTCCCTGCACGAGAAGGACACTGTCATATCTCGGCTGCAGGAAGCACTTGACAGGAGGTTTGAGGACTTGGAGGTACGTTCCTTCAGACTTTGAAATGTAGGACCTGTTTTGATGCATCTCGGCTAATTCACACAAATGCCTGTTGATGTAGAAGCTGCAAGCTCTACAGAAAAGGCGTGAACTGGCACTACACGATGTCAGAGTGGCCTTGGAAAAAGCAATTCAGGAGTTGGCAGAAAACACATCATGTGTCCTCAAAGAGCACAACGAGGCTATTTCTCAACTTCAGGAAGTACTAAAAAGGAAGACAGAGGAGTCAAAGGTACATGATATTCATATGTCCAAATATTCCCAAACTGATTTAGCCTGGAAATTATTCTTGAGACACTTTTACCACACACTCAATGATGTTGAGTTTTTTCAATGTATGATGTGGGTCCTCCTCGCTAAAAGGAGCTGCAGAAATGTCTGAAGGAGGCAAAAGAACAGACGGGCCTTATGGAGATGTTGTTCACTGACTATGAGGCTAAAATGAAGGACCAAGAGGTCAAAGTCCAGAACCTCATGAGAACCCTGGAAGAGCAGGATCAAGAGATCCAGGTGATTGACATTTGGGGAATGCTAAAGAACGAGCACCGCTTCCGAGACTCATTGGTCATGTCGAAGTGACTTCTCACTCCAATGTGTTACAACTCCATCTCCTTTCTCTGAGATGTGCTAGTAACAATATGATTGAGATATCCTGGGCCAGAACAGTTAAGAGTTCAATGTATGCACAATCAGAGATTTTCAACAGAACTGGGGACGAAACATCTAATATGGCTGGTGTTGTCTGGTTGTTTTCTTGAAATAGCCATGAACAGTATTTAAATAAATGGGGGTCAGTCTATGGATTAGGTTGCCCTAGATCAGTGGTTGCTCAGGACACTTTGCAGCTAGTAGACATGTGTCTGCTGGTATTTTCAGTGGCTGACTCAATTTAATTCCTGTTGAAATAGAATTTAAAAGACCTTCAGAAAAGTAGAGACCTTGAGCTATGCAACGTCAGGGCCACGTTTGAAAAAGAGATGCAGGAGCTGGAGGTGAACACGTCTCTTATCCTAAAAAGGACAGAACAGTCCGTATCTGAGCTTCAGGAGGCCCTAGACAGGAAATCAGAGGACTTGGAGGTACATGATCCAAACAAGGTTTTTATGTGATACATTTCCACAAGCGTAATGGGACTGTTGTGGGAAGATCAGTGTGAGCTGGAAAGAGAATTTTGATTGTTTATTTTGTCTTCCCTTCTTGATGATGTTGGTACTCCTATTGAAAGGAAGTGGAAAGACTCCTGTTTGAGGCCAAACAGGAAATAGCATGTAAGGAATTGCTCAACACTGAGTGTGTGGGTAAACTGGGTGACCAGGAGGCCAAGGTCCACAGCCTCACCAGAACCTTTGAGGAGAAGGATCGAGAGCTGCAGGTGAATGACAGGCCTTGGGAGTCACTTAAGCACAGGTCTATGGTCGCAAAACTGATGCTTACAGAAACAGTCAGCTGTTGTCTGTTTTTAAATGCTTCTGTCCCAGCTGTTTGAACTGATTCTGGGTCACTGCTTTGGTTAGTTAGTCCTGGATCAGTATGAGGACATTGTGGCTCTGGTGTGGGTGATTTAATTCCTGTGTAAGCGGAAGAAGAAAATTGAGGTAAAATTTGGGGTCATGCAAGTTAATAGAACAATCACATAATGAAGAGCAGAAGCTGACGTAAAATCCAGATACAGCATTCATTGCCCACCTCTGATATAGCTGCAAGGATTGTATTTTGCTGTATTTCTTGTGGCTGACACACTGTCATGCCTGTTCTTGTAGAACCTGCAGGCCGTGCAAAAAAGGCGAGATGAGGAGCTGCATACTGTCAGGCTCAATTTTGAAAAAGCCATACAGGACCTGGAGGTCAATGCATCCCATGTCCTCAAAGAGGACAACCAGGCCATTTCACAGCTTCATGGGGCTCTGGACAAAAAGACAGAGGACTTGGTGGTATGTGACACACTGTGGGCTGGACAGTGTTATGGGCTGGAATTGAGCATGTTTTTTGTGCTCGTAATGATGCTGGTGTTCCTTGTCAAAAGGAGGCACAAAAACTGTTGGTGGAAGCCAAAGAGGAGATGGCCTTTTTGGAGCTGGTGCTCTCTGAACGTGAGGTAAAACTCCAGGACCAGGAAGCCAAAATCCAAAACCTCACCAGAACCTTGGAGGACAAGGATCGAGAGCTCCAGGTGAAGGAAATCTTACATTTCTTCACTCCTCACCAAATGAAAGAAATGCAGATGATGTATATATGTATATACATATACATAAACAATTAGCTTACAAAATGCTTAACAGACCCAGACTAAGATTACTTTTGCAGAGAAGCATTTTTCCATTAGTTTTCCATTCAGACTATCAATACTGAAAGCTGTCTTATAACACAATTTTTTCTGTCCCCCAAAGGAGTCCAGTCAGCGGTTTCAAGACATGAGGCAACTCATATCAGGGCAGCAGAGGCAGCTGGACACACAGAGGAAGGTTTCTGAAGCTACAGAGACAGGACCTGGCAAAGCAGCTCAGCTCTGCACTTTTCCGCATGAAAAAGAAACAGTGGCACAGGTGTGACAGAAGCCTGAACCTTTGCTCCAAATAAATCCAATAAAATAAATCTAAAAGCTTTAATTTTTGGAAATTATAAATACTAATTTTGGTTATTTTTCTTCCAATCTGACAATGTCACTCAGTCTGACCTGAATAAATCTGAATCTTCATTAGTGTGGTTTGGAGGAGCTCAGGGAACTCCAGGCCCTGAGGGGGTCTGTAGAGGAGACCCTGTACCGCAGTTCTCATCTCTGCGGTGAGGGAGCAGCGACAGCAGAGTCTGTGAAAAACCAAGGTATGAGGTGGAGCAAATCTCCAGGGCTTCCATTTACTCAACTTTTACTCTGTCAGAGTTAACAGATGTGAGGCAAAACTGGAACTGAAGTCTAGTACAGACCTCGGTCCAAGGCCCAATAGGCTAATCAAATTTCTTGTTGCAGGGATTGAGAAGTTATGGCCATGGTTCTAAACCCACAGCATTCCTTGTGGATAGAGCTGTATAACTGTTGTGTGACTCCTAGGAAACAAAAGATGATTGGAAACAATTGAACACTGCTGAATCCATGTCTGAAAAATGGCCGTTGTGGAGCCAGCTGTGCCCAATGCTGAGTTTCTGCCTCAAAGGGTGCATCTGGTACTGCTGGACTGCTGGAAACATCCTGCTTGGGCACGCACATAACTGCCTTTCACTATTCCACTGTGCAGCGATGGAGACAGAAAGTGAGACACAAGCCAGTGAAACTACAGGGCCAAAGTGGCTCAGAGAAGAAGGGGAGCTTGTGGAGGAGGGCCAGAGGAGGACACCTGTCCTTCCACACATCACATCAGAACAGCATCCCACTCCCTGCCTGGTTACTGCCTCACCATCCCTGGAAGCAATCCAGGAACGAACAGGTACTAAAATTACACGACTCAGTTTGTAAGACTTATGTACATCACAGCATTTAGCAATTAATTTCCTCACTAAAGTCCTCACCATATTTTTGAAGTGTAGAGTTCACTACCTCTATTTTCAGATCAGACACCAGAGAGGGCTCTGGGCTCCTGCTTCATGGACGAGGAGGGGGGCTGTCGTGTCCCCTCTTGGTATGTTTCAGAATGCAAAGAGACTGCACACAAGATTAATTTAAGACTGCTGAAGAGTCTTTCGTCACACTGGGTACGTCTTCCCCCAATCCTCTGTGGAGAATAAAAACAGAATAAGTGTCACAGAACAGAAAAACTTCTTTTTATGTTCACTTCAAGGATATGTGGACTGATGTCTGAAATTAGAAATAATCTGTTTAATGACAATCATTCTGCCTTATTTTGGGCAAAATCAACTTACTGATTTTATTTATAAAAATTTATAAAAATCAGCTACATTTGCAAGAAATGGTTCAGTACTTTTGACATGGGTACAAATGAGGCTGCAAACCTTAAACCAAGCTCCCCCTTAAACTCCCACAGAACGTCTTCAACGCTGACCAGAGAGATGAAGAAGAACTTGCCAAGATGAGAGCAAAAATACATTTAAAGTTGAAGAATGGACAGACTGCAATGAGATATGTGAATAAAAGCCTGTGAAAAAGAGATTTTTTATAAGAACATTTGGTCCATTTTAGAAAGGTCATCACATTCCAAATCCTAATCCAAATGTATTTTTTTTTTAATTTTTCTCCCAAAAAAATTAATATAAAATACACTTTTACAATTAACCTTGAAGACAAATAATTCTACTCCAAATTTGGAAAGGTGTTTGATCTATACTTTGCAGTCCATTTTTATGTAATGATGTCATGATGAATTTATTATATTTAAGTACAGCAACAATGTCAGAATGGCCACTACATTTTAATAAAGATGGGATCCTTTTCAACACGCATGGCTGCTGCTTCCTTTCTAATTCATTAAGGTTTTAAATTCATGAAGAACTAAAGCAGCAAAATAGTTCAATACTACAGAAAGGCTGTCTGTGGTCATGAGATAATGTTTCATTAACCTATACATGCAGAAGTAATTGTATAAACAAGAGTAAGATTTGTAGTTTCAATTAACTATCTGAAAATATAAGACACAGTAAAACTCTAGGAAACTTTTAAACTCTTTATTTCAAACCAGATATAGTATGTTTTGATGGACAACTGTTCAAAATATGCTGTAAAAATTTTTTTAAAGTGTATAGGGAAAAAAGAGATTCCACACAGTAAGGGGGCATTGTGGTAAAGGAAAGGAAGTCCTCTACAGTGTACAGAAAGCAGTACATAATTGTAAACACATGGAATGTAATTAACTGTACAGAATCACGTAGTGAACAACCCTACAGTGTTGGAGGGTCCACAGTTGTGGCCATGGAAACAGCTGATACACACCATCTCAGGTAAAAACATAAAAAATATCTATACATCAATGAAAAGCTCATTTATAATAATAACAATTACAAATATTTTATCCTTAACTTCCATTTTCAAAGACCAAAGCCTGTAAAATCATGAAGTTAAGATGTTAAAACATAATTCTATTTTTTTTCTTTCTGTATTGTTGTACGGTGAATGTTTTTTTTCCCCAAACTGTGCATGTACGTCCAGCATGCAAAAAAGAAGTGAAGAAAGATCCCCCACAGTTATCCCCATAATATTTACCCATAAGCCCTTGTAACCCCAGCCCCAGTCTGCTACATATTAACACAGAGGTGAGATCACTGTCATTCTCAGTGATAACCTGTCAGACTGCCTCCCCTGTATGTCACTCCACTGAATCTCCACCCATTGTGTGTGAGTCAGATTGGTCCAGGTGCTGGTCTAGGACTGGTTTTCTTGCCTAAGTGCATGGCTAATATGCTACTAGGGCAGAATATTGGTCAGTCCAGAGGCTCTGTGGCAGTACCTGGTCTGAGGCAGTAAATCACCAGTGAGCTGGTGAGTGAATGTGACAGGTCTCGGTCTGTGTGACGGGAATGAGTCAGTCAGTCAGTTTAACAGCACTGCACAAATCAGACAGGTCTGCATGTACACTGTATGAATCTCGTGTCACAAGCCTGTCAGTGAGCTTGTGTAACAGCATTGAATCAAAGTGACCAGAATAAGTCAGTGAAACAGCATAACCCTCCATTGCATTAGAGCATACGGACCGTGGCCAGGCCTGTGTACCCAGGTTACACAGGAGATTTGGAGACAGAAAAAGTTAGTTAAAAGCTGTGAAACTCCAGCTGGGTGTGTGAGTGTGGGTGTGGGTGTAGGAGGTGACTGAACACTCATTAACCCTGAGTCACTCCTCACTGCCTCAATCGACTCCCCATAGATGGAGAACTAAGAGCAGAAAGATTTCAATTAACACAGCTCTGAGTGGTTGTGCTGTGTGTAGTTGCAGTGTCTTCAGTTACATGCTTGTCACAGCGTTGTGTTACGTCAGGCCATGTAGTGCTGAGTAGTGTAGTGCTGAATTTTGCAATGTGTGTGCAGTGCTGTGTTTTATTGTGTTTGGGTGTATAGTGTTGGGGTGTGTATAGAGTATACTTAGTTTCATTTGGGGGGGTGTAGTGTTGGGTTATGTTTTGGTGTGTAGTGTTGTGGCTCCTTAGGGTTCTGTATTGTACCATAGAACATAAAGTTTATAGTGTCTATTCAACTGCTCTGTGCATAGCGTGACATACAAAGAAACACTAGCAGGGTCATTTAACATACCAGGTTGACTGGCCAATTGAATTGCAGCTATTCGCTGTCTGTAAACCAACACAGTGGTGCCAGATATACCTCTGTAGCACTCCTAAGCTCCAAGCCTTGTCGTTTCTGATGATTTACTCTTTCTGCTTATATTCTCAGTGCCTTGCACTTGCAGACAGGAGCAAGTGCTCTCTGCTGCAGCAAAGCGCCACCTTCAGGCCACAGTCATAAAATGCAGTCATGCGACACTTTAGTGTTCCAAATGCACAACAAGGGATCTCAAACTCCAGTTATGCAGAGAGGTGTCTGCTAGTTTGCAAAATATCCTTTCAATTGGCAGCCATTTAAGGCCATGGAACATTAATATGATCAGTCAATCAATGACTTTCATGAACCACTTCTGTTCTGGTTCATACTAAAACCAGCAGACACTGCCGCCCTCCAGGATTTGAGCTTGGGATCATTGATTCAAAGAGCAGATACTTTGGGCATGTGCACAACTTAATTTAACTACACAATGATCTTTTGTTCCCCCATCAAACCGTTAGAGAGCCCAGCTCCATCAAAATTTCCTGATTAGGGATTGGACACCCCAGGTCATGTGACACCCTCACATATAGACATACAGAGGGGGGAAAAAACCCTCTGATTTAGAATGGCAACACAACTCCAACCATATATCCCCCTTTCATCTCACACGACGCTTGTACGTGTGACGATAATAATAATAATAATATTAATAATAATAATAATAATAAACAAATATGACCCAGAGACAGAAACACCCCTCAAGAGAGAACACAGGGAAGGAATAAAAATGAAGTGGAGAATTCAAAAATGAAAAAAGAAGAAACCTCTCTCCTTATTCCTTCCTCTCTCTGTCTGGAATGACTGTATCTGTGTCCGTCTGTCCAGTCCGTCTGTCCTGAGGAAGCGATCACTGACCTGAAGTCTCTGGCTCCAGAACATCCATACCCTCACAGCCGAGAATCTCTCCTCTTCCTCCTTCTCCTCTTCTTCTTCACTTTGTCTCTAAGGAGGTACACTATACTGAGGATGTGGCAGTCTCTATGGGGTGGGGGTTGGGTGTTTGAGGGGAGTCCTTCCCCCACAGGTTTTGGGGGTCAGTCAAAGTGGGAGGGAAAAGTCCAGGGTTTTGGGAGTGAGGGTGGGCGTTTGTCAGATCCACTGGAGGATCCTCATGTCTGTCTCTTTGTGTGTGTCTGTCCATCCTAAATGGCAAGGGAGGAGGTGGTGTAGGTAGAAGAGGAGGTGGAGGTGTGTTTCGGGGGGGCCAGCTCCAACAGTGCACTTACTGTCCCGGCCACCAGAGGGAGCCCCTTTTCCTCTAGGATGTGTAGGGGAAGACACAGCTGGGCCTGGGTTGAGTGGCAGGGGGTGAGGGGATAAAACAGTGCAGGAAAATAAGGATGGGTCAATGAATGGTATAAGTAAAATAATAAATATGAAATAATAATATGTGTAATCATACAAATAATGATGAACCAAATGTGCAACATAAGTTTTCAGAAGCAAAACCCAAAAAATATACAGATGGCACGATAATAATGAACTAATAAAGATGACAATGATCATGGCTGACAGGACTGGAGGGAGCAAGAGGGAGGGAGAGAGAGAGAGAGAGAGAGAGAGTGGGGAAGAGAGAGGGAGGAATGAGGGGGAGGGGAGGGAGAGATATAGAGATTGTTAGTAGCAGGAAATAGGCACTAAAGGGGGATAGTGTGTTCAAGGCACTCGTTCAAGATTGTGTTTGAGTAAAAGTGTGGCGGGAACAGGGTTCCACAGCACACACCCATACACACACGCGTGAGCACACACATCAGCTCGCTCACTCATTCCCACACACACCAGGATTACTCAGTAACCTGCATGTCATTTAAAGTAAAGCAGCACTTCACACTACAGCCAAGCCTTTCTTAAAACATAGATTATTGAGATTGCTATGTCTGGAAACATCTGTAGTCAAAGAAAAAATCATTTCAAATATAAAAATACCATTGACAATCTATACATGAACACAATGACTGTAGTATAGATCTCTGATTGATCAATCCCTCCTAACCTGATGTGAGCATACCAGCATGCATGCATGCATGCACACATGCACTTTTGCAGCAATGTCACTTGGCCTCACCTGTGGAACTCCTAGCCTGCGACATGCCTCCAGGAAGTTCTCCACATTCCGCCGACACTTGGCCATCGTCAATTTGGGCTGGACCGATGGAGAGACAGTGACAAAATCCATCACAAACAGAACGACTCTGAATGATGTTTAAAAGGTGTATCACATGAAGCAGTGACAAAGGCAGAGCCAGCATAATGCACACACACACACACACACACACACACACACTGACCACTGCAGGTGAAGGCACATGGATGCTGGGCACGGATCTTGGCCGCACGTGATTGGCCAGGTGGCAGAGCACAACCCCATCCGTCAAAGCTGCTCCCAGGTCGCTAGGCAATGACACCTTCAGCCGGGACTCGATGTTCTGAAGACAAAGCACAGATGGGACTTTGAGGACATATTCCTACACCGTCCTATCATGCTGAATTGACATATAACTTCAGAAACCTTGCATGCTCAGCTGTTACCTCTCTGCTATAACCCTGGCAAGACCTTGTGAGAAGAAAGTATTTTCTAACCAATTACATCAACTCAGCGTTAACAAGGCTGAGATGATACTTGTGATTCAAACATAAAATTGTACAGACAAGAGGTGTGTATTAAATATATCACACTTCCACACACTGTCCTCTGAGATCCCGATCAGTGCCGAAGCTGCCACTTGCCTGCTATAAATGTCATTCTCAGACAGAATGCCGAGAGTGTATTGAAATCTCTAAATAACTGCCTGTCTCTGTAGTGTTAACAACAGGAGCCTGACAGGGAGAACACCCTCAGGCAACCTCAGGTCACACACACACTTAAATAGAATTTATTACACAGGGACACATGTTCAGATCGTAGCACGGAAGATTCATGGTGGGAAAATGGAAGAAGTTTTCTGTGCAGAATGAATGGCCAGTTTGTAAAATGCTGTCTTAGTACAGTGCAGTGTTGTGCTGTAACCGGGGTGGACAGTTCCGGTCCTTGAGGGCCTGTGTGTATTCTGGATTTTAGTTCCCATGATTTAAGTAATTAGCTTAATGTGCCAGCACTGATTCACATGTTGATCAGACCACAGTTAAAACATCTCAAACCAGGACAAAGGAACAGTCTTCAATTGCCACCCATGATATGAAGATGTCAGATGAGATAAATGAGGGGTCTAATTAAATATTCAGGAGCAGACGTTGGCATGACATCCGCAGATGGACACAGCCCTCCTTTCCCAGCCTTGGTGTGGTGTGCTGAGGGTTTGTGGTATGTGAGAGATCAGTGGTCTGTGTGTTCTCCCACCTTACGCAACTGCTCCACCAGCTCTGCCTCCTCTCCCTCCAGCCCTGGGGCAGGAGGAGACGCCGCCTCTTCACACTCAGCCTTTGTGACCCCTCCATCTGCTGACAGAGAACGGGAGAAAGGGAAGAGTGGTAAGGAGAGAGGGAGGAAAGAAGGAATATGTTTTATCACATATCAGAAAGGCTAATAATTAACAGATTTTCTGTTCTTTCCAGAAGACAGTTTACTCCATTGCAAAGCACCTTGTGGTCGTGCTGAAGAGGATGTAGGCCTGCTTGGTTTACACAGTTTATCTTTTAACAACAAAGTGGTAACTGACCATATGTTTGGCATCCATTCAGCAGTTATGAGCTGCTCAATAGTTTTAACCTCCCTGCTACCTACCTCTCCTGGCATCCTCCCTCTGACCCATTCGAAACAGGAAGCTGTTAGGTCGAGGAGAGGGGCCACGACAGGAGGGCGCAGCCAACGGGCCAGAACTGGAAGGTGATTGGAGGGCTGCAAAGGGTAAACAGGAATCAGAAAAACAGGGCAGCATATGAAACACCTCAGCAGGCTATCCATAGAATGGCAAAACAAAGGATAATTATCTCAGCCATAAATATTCACAGGGATTAATGATTTAGGAATAATTTAGGAATGTCAGACGAATAAGATAAAAACAAAAAACAGCTGTCAGGAGTGTTCTCACCTGAGGGAGAGCCAGAAGAGCCTGAAGAAAGGGGAGAGCGATCCTCACTCTGCTACACACACATGCGGTTTGGGGGTATTATGGAGAGGGTCAGGTGAGTGAAGGAGGAGGATTGAGGAAATGGAGAGCACTTTTAACTCTGAGAAAACTTATTCAAAAAATACACAGCACTCAAAGAATCATTAAACACCACACGTCAACCCTACTACGGACAACTGTATTTTCACACACCAGTGACAAAGGGGGTCACGGTGAGGACACCCAAACTAAAGAGAGGGAGTCAGGGAAATAGAGAGAGAAAAGGGAGGAAGGAGAGAGATAGTGCTGCAGAGAACAGGCGGCTATAGAGGATGTGACCGAAACACAGGCATCAGAGAAGGAGCCTGAGTGGGACAGTTTGAGTGCTGCTCTTTTCAGGGTGCAGTACCTGCGTCAAACAGAGGAGGCATCTGGAGCAGAGGGACAGGGACAAGCAGTGGTCGTCACCACAGACACAGACTTGAGAGTTACCAGGGAAATGTGACGGGGCAGTGGGGAGGGGTGGGGGGTGAGCAAGACAGTAAATGGTAAAAAAATGCAGGCAGCAGAAGAGGAAAAAATAAGAACAGAGAAAGAGAGATGTGTTAGCTGTAGCTTCACAGTGTTATTTTAAAAAAATGCAATGTTACTTGCAGTGATACACGTGTGTGTGTGTGTGTGTGTGTGTGTGTTGTTATGTAGATTTACTTGAGGGAGTGTGTATGGATCATTAGTCACTCTGGAAAAGTGTCTGTGAAATACTTGCAATGTAATATACTGTAATCCAAGCAGATGTAAATAAACACAAGCTAATGTGCAGAGGTCAGTAGGTCAGTAAGTGTGAATGGGCACACAAGATACAGCTCATGAGAATGTGTCAAATGCAGCCTGTGTGAACTTGTACAGTTATACATAAGACTAGACATGCATGGGTGAGTGAGTGAAAGAGTTTGTGTCTGTGGTTGATCAGACACCTGTATTCACCTGCTCAGGCGTGTCTGGTTTCCTTTTTATAGTGTTGGTGTCAGTATCAACCTCAAACACCACAAAAGACTCCACCCCACTCTGACACAGGGAGGAGACGGCAGAGCGAAAGGGGCGGGGCAAAATGGAAAGGGGAGGGATGCATAGGAAATAGGGGACAGAGGCAAGGAGGAGGGGCATAGCAAAAGGGAGAGGGAGACAAAATGAGGGAGGACAGGCAGGGAAAGTAGGAGTTGGCAGGCCAAAGGGTAGAGAAAGGACAAGGATCAGAAAAAAGTGATGAAGAGAGATGACCAGAGGAGGAGAGAAGAAAGAAAAGAAGAGAGGTTATGAGAGTCACTGCACACACAATAAGTAGAGTAAGGTAAGGGCTGAGTTCATTGTGCTGGAGGGGTTACTACATAAAGGTTAGTGCAGGACCGAACAGGACAGACACCAGTCTAGTCACAACTAAAAATTGACTTTCGATTTTAAGATTAACATAGCTGTACACAACACACATACATATACCTGCACACACTCACACACAAAGAGGCACAGAGTGATGGAGGGGGAAGAGACATACAGCAGAATTTATGTGGCATGAATTCACTGAGAACTCTGACAGGCTCTTACCATGAAGAGGGCAGAGTCATCCGTGTGAGTGGAACGTCTGGAGGGGTATGTGTTCTGCAGGGTGGGTACAGGGTGGGGGGCACAGGGACAGTCATGGAGGGTGGAATGTGATGGGAACAGACAGATAACACAGTCACACCTCTCGAAATACAAACATATCAGGAATGGAAGACATTCAGAGGTACAAACTGAATTATGCTGGTTTGATGCTCACCTTCTCGCATCAGTGATAATTAGAAGGTTTATTTTGGTATCTCTGAGGTTCAGTACCGTATTTAAGGTTTTTTAATGGTGTAACCAGATCTCAATGATGAAATGCTGACACACAAGGCAAAGAGAGCGATACCAAGCAAGCCACACACTCACTCACACACAGCACAATTCAGCACCCACCCATCTAACCCAACCTCCAAAACTACATCCACCCATGGTAAACCTATCCAGGGCCACATATCAAAAACACACAACACTTTGAAAAGCAGAAGCTGTTATCCACCTTCAAAAACACAGGAAACCCGGACAAATTACTCCGGAAGGGAGAGAGAGGAATTTGACTCACCTCGTTCTCTGTGGGGTTCAGCTTAGAGGGGTTCTGTGCTGCTTTGAGCTGAAGGAACAAAGTTACGGCATTAACATTCAAACACACAATTCAGCATCACACCAGATCTGTTCATAAACAACCAGCATTGTGACTTCACTACATTCCCACCAGCTCATCAGAAATGACCAAAATCCAAGTACATTCATTACAAGCTAAGATTAGCATCACTGGCATTTACACTGCACTTCACAAATTTAACACACTGCAGGGGTCATATGCATGTGCATATTGTGGATTTGATTTTTTATGTTTGCATGCATTTGCATGTCAACCTGTGTTGGGTGGACTTGTTTGTGTGTGTATGTAAATAAGCATGCTTGAGTGTGAGTGAGTGTGTATGCACGGGGCAGGATTGTAATTGTTTGTGTGTGTGTGTGTGTGTGTGTGTGTGTGTGTGTGTGTGTGTGTGTGTGTAAGACCCCATGACAACTGACCTTGGCATAAGTGAGGATGGGTTCCTTTTGGAACTGGCGCCCCCTATGTCTCTCTTCCTCATACTGCATGGCAGCGAGCTGGGCCTCTCTCCGCACATGCTCCAGCCCTGCAGCCCCTGTCCCTGCCGCCAGAACCACGCTTCGCTACAGAACACAGGGAGAAAACTTACTGAACAGCACAGTTTATGCGGCCAGTGGAGGCGTTGAATGAACCTGTGCACTATGCTCCTAATTGAGTTAAACTGTCAAATTAAGTCTTTTATTTAAAAAAGAATATACTTCAATGACAACAGACACATTCTATGCTTTGTGGGTGCTGTGAAAACTGTGAAAACCATAAGATGGCTGGACGGCCTAAAGACCTGATGGCCTGACAGGAGTCTAGATTAAGAAAGATGTGGTCAGAGACAACTGTCGTACCTGCTTGTGACCAACAGAAGGTGACATATTTCCACCATTCTGGAAGCTCCTGGGAAAGGAGAGAGGGAAGTGGGGAAAAATAAGGGTGATGTGTTCGCATTACAGAGCCAATGAGCCCTATCCTTTCCAATGACGCGTTAACAATTGTTATCGGCCACCAGAGGGCGCCCAGTTACAGCTCAAAATTAAAAGCCAACAAGATCGAGGAAACTGTCAATTTGTTTCACAAGGGAAATTAAAACCTCTATATAATTTACCACAAGCAGATCCGCATGGTAATTCAAAGGCAGGGGAGCCAAAACATTTTTTTGCGACTGACTTTTTGGTATTGCCTGCACAAACACACTTATTTTTATGGTCTGTGTGTGTGTACCTGCTGAGGGCGCCAGTTACACTGGAATCGTCCATCCTTGTGTCTCTTGACTTCACCGGAGAACGCTGAGAACAAGCAAGACATCAGTCAGCAATATTCTGAGCCTATGAATTTCAAAAGCACACACACACACAGCTCACCACAGGCA
This sequence comes from Albula goreensis, assembly GCA_022829145.1. Classification (NCBI taxonomy): domain Eukaryota; kingdom Metazoa; phylum Chordata; class Actinopteri; order Albuliformes; family Albulidae; genus Albula; species Albula goreensis. The sequence continues at coordinate 16,647,666 of CM040764.1, read as the reverse complement.
TGAAAGCACATCACTGATCTGTTACACTGAGATACAGCACACACACAAACATACTCTGTCAGATGTTCACGCATGCACTCACACACACCTCTCTAGATATGCGTCGCTCAATGTAGGCCATGAACTGCGAGCTGAGGCTGGCTGACTCCGCCCTCCGGCTCCTCCCTTCATCCACATCTTCCAAACAGCTGCTGTCAATGAAGTCTATCTGTTCTGACTCCGCCTCTACTGGGAAAGATAGAGACACAGGCAGCCAATCACAAATTACCACATGAATAATTAAGGAATCCTCCTGTTAGAAATAAATATGTTCACAGAGTCATTGGGTAATTCTAGTTTTGCGTGAATATGAAATATGCATGGACCTTTATCCAATTTTAACGCACTTATCTGTGCTTAGTCTGCTGTCCATCATTGAGCCCTTAGGTTCCTATGACCTTGACACATTTGTCTGTAGCATGTCTGTGTGTGGCCCTACACCTTGAAGGGTCAGACAAACACTCTCCCACACAAACATACACACAGGCACAAATATGTCAGCACACGGTGACTGCACTCCTGCCCTGTATCACCCTCCCCCCCTCACCACTGCCGTTGGAAACGGTCACTCCGCTCCGGCCGCGATGTCTGTTATCTTTGGTGATCTCAGCCACTCGCAGCGGCAGCTCTGCCAGCTCCTCTGAGGGCTGTGAGAGAGAGAGAGAGAGAGAGAGAGAGAGAGAGAGAGAGAGAGAGAGAGAGACCTTTGTGTCCACTTTATTTACATACTGCAGTTGGTATTTCCAATACATAAGTTGAAAAAACTCCATCTTTGAGCCCACCTATATATTAAGACACTTAACAAATGACAAATGCCAATAATAAAATCAATCAAGAGGAGGAGAGGGAGAGAGAATGGGGAGAGAGAGTGGGGAAGAACTGAACGCATTACAGATTCACGTGATATAAAAATGTATTTTCTGAACACCAACGTGATAATGTGATCACATGCATGGAAGAAGTACAGTTTCTTTCCTTGTAGACAACATCTATAACGTCAATCCTAACACACCCACTGTCTCTATAATCTACAGCTTTGTTTATCACACACAACGTCCAAAGATAGTATCTTAGCAACCAGCTGTTTTTCTTAAAATGTTTTGATTTGGGCTTGAGGATGGATAGCATGATCTGTCTTTGTGTTTTATGAGCTCATTGTACTGTTTCTCCACAAGAATTTAATAACTGGAGGTGGTTGATCCTGCAGCTTTGGCCTGTGTATCCATCTCTCACCTCATTCCCAGACCACCTCTTGTCCCCACTGTCCACACTGTTGAACCCTGAGTCCAGCGCTCCATACGATCGACCCGGGTACAGCATTTCTGCACTGAAGGGAGAGAGTGAGTCAGTGAGAAAACAGACATGCATGTGTGTATGCCTGTGAGCCAGAGAGAGAATACATATACATGTAGGTGCATGCGTCTGTGTTCATATATGCATCCATGCTTACCTGGATCCAAAGGTCAGCGGTCTACTGTCAAAGTCAGGCAGATTTGGAGCAGTCTTACACGCCTCCACATTCAGGTACTTAAATATGTGAATCTTCCCCTTTATACAGATCTGAGAGGGAGATGAAGAAAGGAGAGGGGAAAAAAAGGGATACATCAGAGGAGGGGCAGAACGTGGGAGAGAGTTTACAACTGTACATAAGCATTTTGATATCAGTGAAAAAACAACAGTACATTTGTCATTGGGTACATATAGGTACTTTAGAGCTATGTTCAAGAGTTAATGTGTGTGCGTGTGTGAGAGAGAGTGTGCACGTGTTTGTGGGCTACCTGTGCAGGTGGGCTCTGCAGAGGGTTGTTGTCCAGCATGATGCTCTGCAGGTGGCGCAGGTTGCGGTAGCACACGGGGATCGACGTCACCTTATTACAAGAGAAATCCAGACGCACCAGCGGCAGCTCGGCCAGCTCTGTGTGAACGCCCAGACAGCGTGGAATCAATGTCAGAGCATGTTAGCCAACACAGCCACACTATTCATTGTGCAAAATCGACATCAGGACAACACAGGAGGAATAAAGCGTGCTAATGCACTGGTCCGCCAGACTCAGGAATCAGCTTGAAAGTAAACAGTAGGACTTCAGCCTGGCCACAGGTTGTCCTGGAAGCTGTGTTTCATGCTTGTCTTACTCCATGAGAGCACCAGAGAGAACTATTTCAGTGGGAGGACACAGGAGCAGTCTAAATAAGCACATTTTTATTATATACCTACCAAACAGCCACAAACATTTATTTAGCAAGCACCAGCATTAAATGGGCAGAACTGACATTTCTAACCAGCGTCTCTAGTAGTCCTGTACGGAAGCGTTGTGGTTAGCCTCAAATGTCAATGCAGCACATAGGAGATCCTGCAGTGCCCTCAGGCTCACTTGGGAGGGGTCAGAGGTCATACCTGGGGGTAGGCAGGCCAGGTGGTTCCTGCGGATGTTGAGATCCCGCAGCGCCTCCAGCTGGCCGATCTGAGGAGGCAGCATCTGGATCTCATTACAGCTCACATCCTAAGAAGGAGACAGAGGGAGGGCAGCAGTGTGGAATAATGGTTAGGGAACTGGGCTTGTACTGCAAGTTTCAGGTTTGATTCCCAGGACAAGCACAGCTGCTGCACCAAGATACCTAACCTGAATTGCTTCAGTAAATATCCAGCATTATAAATGCACAGTATATAAAATATAAACTATGTGTTTCACAAAGCAAAATGGTAAGATTGCACCAACTAAACAACCACTTTAAACCAAGTTTATCCTCAGTTATTCTCAGTGTCATGCTTACACTGACTGACGGATGACCAGTACCCTGCACATACTCAAATGACTGCTTTTGAAATGTTTAAAATCATGACAAGTACACAGCGAAACTGAATAACAGTGTACTGGTTTAATAGTGTGACAGTGTAAGGACATAAAAGGTACTTGGTTAAATACTGTATGAGTGTAAGGGAGCAACAGGTTATTGGATAAGTGGTGTGACAGTGTAAGAGAATAACAGGTTATTGGTTAAGCGGTGTGACAGTGTACGGGTATAACAGTGTATCGGTTAAACAGTGTGACAGTGTAAGAGAATAACAGCGTGTAACAGTAGAGCGTAACAATGAGACTCACCAGCTCAGTGAGCTGCCGAAGTTGGCCCAGCTCCTCAGGTAGAGACACCAGCTTGTTGTTGCAGGCGATCAGAACCTTGAGTGGCAGACTGCACACGTGTGCTGGCACAGAGCTCAGCTGATTACGACTGCAGAGAAAGTGGGGAAACGAGGAAAGAGGGACAGGGGACAGAAATAATTTAGAGACATAGCAAGGGAATCATAGCACTGTAAATTATCACCAACTTCTATGACAGAGGGAATTGATTAGAGTGTGTATGTGTCTGACATATGCATGTGTTTGTGCATGAGTGGGATCTTGGATTGTGGGATCATGTGTATGTCCGTGTGCACACGCTCATGTGTGCAGTACCTGATGTTGAGGTACGTTAACGCCTGCAGGTTGATCAGACTCTCAGGCAGCGAGCGCAGGCAGTTCTGGTACAGGTTCAGATTCTCCAGAGAAACAAACATGCACACCTCCACAGGGAGCTCCCCCAGCCGATTCCGAGAGAGGTCTACAGAGGGATGGAGGGAGAGCAGGGGAGAGGAGGACAGGTAGGGAGGCATGATTATCTTGACATATCTACATGTTGAACAGGACACACGCAAGATAGCAATGAGACTAAGGAGCTTTACAAGCTTTGTTCCTATTTTTCCTTGACAAGCCTTAGCCATTTGTTGCCTCACCAATGTGACCCCTGGCAATGGCTTGGAGTGGACGGAAGGACAGACAGCTTCACCACGGACATGTGCCTTCCCTCTACGTACCACCAAAAGGCCCAATCCTTATACTTTCACACATTCATTATTCTTTGGTTTATCTCGGATTTTAATGAATTTCTAATCCAGCCTTTTAAAGGTTTTGTATTTCAGTGACACTGTAAATTGTTAGTTATTGCCTTCCTAATTTATTTTTTGATATTGTACTATGCTTTCTGTCTACACTTGCCATGCATTGGCAAAAGAAATGTATTGTTCACTGGTCCCAGAAACAAAATTGATAACAGGTTCTTTACCTAACTGACCTTTAACTGGATGAAAATGACAGCTGTTTCTTTTTAAGAAGTTTTTCCCACTTCATATTAATTCCAGTTTATTGCAATAGATCCTAACAGCAACTATTCATTCTGTCATTGTTATCTAAATGGAATGGAGTGTGCTCATGTGGAAACCTTTTTTTTTTATTATTATTCAGGGGTTGGGGTGCCATTGTTTTAAACAGCTGGGGCTCTCCATAGAGGAGCCACTGGTATAGTTTTTCATGTAAATAACACAAACTGAAACTGAAACATCAGGGAAATTTAGATCGAGATTTGAAACACTGAGAAAAGACAGACAGATAAGAGATAGAACACCAACACGCTGAGACTTGGCAGAATCACGATGAGACTGAGAAGCATATTTAAAACGCATTTTACAGGGGCTGTTTGCACGCACCACACGTCTACATAGCTAAAATACACAGACTGTGACTAAGTGAAGACAGAGGAGAGACAGAAAGCACACTGTCTATAAAACCTGCTGGCTGAGAAGCCTCATACAACACAGTATCTTGACAGCTCCTCTTGAAAATGGCTGTTCCAATGAGGGCACAGTCTATTAATAACGCAGAACAGTGCGGAGCAGAGATTAGCTGCCTGTGTGACCCAGATGTGGCTGTCCTGCAGTGGGATAGTCTGTGGTGTAGAGCTGCAGCACAGAGCTATGTACACTGTGCTGCTGAAGCACATGTGGCACTCTGTGTAGTTCAGTGCTGAGTGAAATTGTAGCATTTAGCTGTGTACTGTTGTACAGTACTGTGTAAGACTGCAGGTGAGGGGTTTTCCATTCAGGGTCTATATTTATCAGTGCAGCTGTGCTGCGGGATGCAGGAAGCACTACAGGCCCTCAGCACTGTGTGCTTCCTGCAGTGACCTGCACTGCTGACACTGCCAGTGATGCACACACACACACCACAGGAATACACACCCGTGCAAACACACAAGACACATGCACCCACGTGCGCGCGCACGCACGCACGCACGCACACACACACACAAAAACATTATACGCTGGGAAATAGGTGCACACCCAACACACTGATTCACACATAAACTGACAAACACAAACATGAATCCACTTGCACTGAAACACCTGCACATACACACACCTCACTGCCATCTCATCTCCTGTCATGTTGCTCTTCAGCTGTCACCCATGTTGTTTCATTGAAACAACCAGAGAACCCTACGTTCTCGTTAGCAATGAGCTGTAGTGTGACACACTGTAAATAAGCATCAGCAGGTCAAATGAACAGAATAAATAAATCTCCTTAAGCAGACCTCTATCATCACAGAGAAAACTGTCTGTAGAAAATTAATACAAACAAAATTAAGGCTACCCTTAGCCTTAGTTTTAGTCCTATAGAGTACATGAAACGATGACAACAGTAATATGGTCTGAGTTGCCTGCGGGAGTTTGTGACAGGAAAACCATTGGAATCACACAAAGCGTGAGAGCACACAGCCCGTGAAGACAAGAGGAAGCACAAAACAAACTAAACTGGTTATTATGATATACGAATATACATAAAGACAGGAGGATGCCATCTGCTTTAGCTTGATCATGCTTCAGCGCTTATATTCACATTTTACTTTGTGTACATCTTTGACAGAATGTGACTCCATACACTTCAAAGGCCAAATTTAACAAGAAACTAAGGCTGTTCGTTCAAGCGTGCCACAAAACATAGCTGAATGTTTTGCTTAAACTGACTGAATTCTTATGCACAGGATTAAATCTCTCATACAAGCACACGCATATAGTGTCGAACAACTGGTGACGTGCATGGCGTACAGAACTTCAAAGCAACACTGTTGCCCTTTTGGCGTTCAGCCTCTGCGTTGCTGGATACAGAGTGGCTAATTTGTAGCCAGGAATGTTCTTTCCGCATCTTGATAATCAGCTATCTCTACGGTTGTATGGCTAGCTACCTACCAAGCTTCCGCTATCAAATCAAAGCCAACACTTTTCCTCAGTTCAGGTGATATGGTTGAGTCAGACCCGAATCATGCTTGTTTTATCGCCAGTAGTGGAAGTGAAACATCCTACGGTAACATCCCGAACTTGTAAACAGAAACATGTCAGCCAACTCTCACGCCCGTGTTTACTTCTGTCTGCGCTAAAAACAAGAACATCCCTCAACTGCCCTCTATCCATCTCCTTCAGCAGAGTTTTAACAAAGATTTTCGACATGATCTTTAGTGAACACAACCCCAAGCGAGGTTCCCCAGCTTTCCGCATGTCCCCGACTATCCCAGCGAGTCTACCCCGACTCTAGGTCGTTGCATACCGGCCCTTGTCGTATCTGAAAGGTCGTGGTTGGCGGCGCTCCTCGGGAACTCTTTCAGCTTCCTGCCGCTGAGATTGAGGCAGCCGGTTGCCGCCGCTTCGTCCAGAGCCCTATCCAGTGCACGGTTCCAAGAGGCTGGTCCTGCTGCCCCTAATCCATTACCAGAGACTATCACCTCTCCAGCACTGCCCACCGCATAACTGGGGCCGGGGCTTTCCGCAGCTAGCAACACTGCGGCCGCCATTACACAGCTAACTCCCACCGTCTCTGTCTACAGCCGCCCGACTAGGACTGCGCATGCGAAAGTGTTGAGGGCAGACTGAAGCGCAAAAGGGAGAGGTTAGTGTGGTCAATGAGCATGTGCAGTGAAAAGAATCCACTCTGACACTCGAGTGCCTGATGAAGAGCATTGTAATCTTGTTTTCCACTTCAGAAAGACAGACAGTTTGGGGACTGTCGTGTGCGTTGCATAGTAAAAGTAGAGTAATCAATTTATGGAAATCAATAGCATAGAAATGTAATGAAAATTCATTCACAAATTTACAATATTTTACCATAAATGTGCTACTTGTCAATGATTAGATTTGCTTCAGTGAAAATGTTCTTAAATATTTTATTTAAATCACAAATATTAGAAAGATTGTGTAAAATCAAACTGATGAAAAAATAAGAAAAAGATAAATGGGAAAAAAATTGTTTTTTTTTTTTTTTAAATCTGTTGGATTATTTTCTACCAAATGCTTTTTACTGACAACTAAATATCACAGGAGCACTTCACGAGACAGGAACTCTAAAAACAACTGCTGTTGTAACTACAATGTAGCAGCGTGCAAGTGTCAATAACAGGCCATATTGGCATTGGTACTGTACTTATGATAAACACAGCCTAAATAAAAGTCCTCATGTACATATGAAATAAAACAAAATAAAATAAACAGGATGCATAATAGGCCCAAGTGTTCAGACTATAAATGGGTGTGTTCAGCTCTCGTCATAGTGACACCCTTTCCTGTGCGATACAAATGACTGCAGACCTAAAGTTCTACCACAGCTCTGACGAAGGACATTTATACAGGTTAACAGTCAGAGGACTCTGGGGAGTCAAAGGACTCATGGCCATAATCTATTTAGGCCATGCATGTACAACAAGGCAAAATAGATCCCTAATAAATTATTACAAAAATGTCATAGGATTAAAATTGTCACAGTTTTTTTCATATGCTCAGATCCGTTTGAAAAGGTTATTCTCTCTGTGTCCCTTTTACACAATTCTGTCAGAGATAAAAATGAAAAGTAACAGCAAAGTACATTTTTCCAGACAGCACCAATGGTTTTATGTAGAACAACTAGTGACCTTGAGCTGTGGAACATCTTGAGGCCTTGTTTGAAGAATGTGGCCAATGTTACTTGAAAGAGTGACAGAAAATATGCAATTATCTGTTTTCTTTTGCTTAGGTCTAGTACATCTTGATGAAATGTTTACAGTCTCTACCATTTCTAGGCAATATTTGGTATTTCATGGACATGGGAACATATTCTATGGCAATCCACACCAATTTCCTTTTGTAAAAATGAACAAAAGCGATCAACCCCGATTTGTGTCCTTATGCCTTAGCATACCATCAGCTTGCATCAACATGAACAGAACTAGCCTGGGGACTGCTATTATTTTGTAGTGGGAAATGAAGTCAACCTATTCACACAGTGTCATGCCCTTACAAGATTTCATTACATAACAGATGGACATCTGCGTTCCAGCCAGTACTTAATCTTACTTTCCAGAGCCAAAGGGGTGTGGCAAAGAAGACATCACTTCTCTTCCATATGTTATTTAATTTTATTATTGTATCTTTTTATTTTTTTGCAAAAGTAAGGAATTCTTTCACGCATACATGCGAAAAATTATAACAACATAAAAGGCAGTTCTGCGTATACACATTTAAAAACTACAATTCCTACAATGCATTGTACTCAGTCTTACTTTCGCACTGAGATGCACATGCGCATTCCTTGGAGACGTAGCCGGTGTATCATGGCGACATATGTGGATATTTTGAGGACCGAGTTTCCAGAAATCGATACCGAAGTCTTCGATTATATCACAGGTAAGACCAGTGACGTGATAGGAGGGAAATCGTCATGTTCCGCGCTTTGAGAACAAGCAGTCAAATTGTAATGTCATTCTCGATGTGAACAAGGAATTTCATTGACAGTTTGAGGTAAACTGTCTCGGTTGAATTACTGCTGGTGTCAAAAAAGGAGGAAAGTGAAAAGGAAGGAAGGAATTGTTCTCCTGTGCACGACGTGATAAAGCCACAGTACGAAACCACTATGTGTCTGTGCTGTTGTCATGAAATTGTACAATCAAGCGCAGATCTGTACCGTTCGCTCTTGTAGAAGCTAGAATAAAGCTAAGTGAGTGACTGGACAGAAGCGGTGATTGCAGTGGTCAGCTTACGAGTCTGTCCAGCAATGATGAGTTGACTTTTCATTCATTCTGCACAGCAGAAACTTAAAAACCTGATGGCGCAACAGTAAGATATGAAACCTATAGCAGAACAACTTGTCAGACTCGGAATCATCAGGCGTAGTACAGTGTGACCCAAACAAGTTTGTCGCTTTCATCACCATATTGCCTTGTGTGTGCTTGTCAGGTGTGCTGGACAGTGGTGGGGCGGATTTTGAGAATGGTGAAGAGGTGTTTGAGGCGATTGGAGGTGTCCTGCAGGAGGTGTCAGCGGACTGTAAGAATGAGGAGGATATCAGGGATATATGCCTTCAGATGTTCAATACGCTGCAGCTGTGAGTGGAGCGTACCCTCTCAACAACACAGTGACAACAGTAGCATAACTGTTCTCCCACAGTTGCCCCTTCACAAAGTCCCTTTAATTCTTTTTTCATAACTGGACCCTCCTCTGCTCACTCAAGAATAACGGTCCCCTTCTTTCTGTCCCCTTAGGAATAACGGCCCCTTCTTTCTGTCCCCTTAGGAATAACTGTCCCCTTCTTTCTGTCCCCTTAGGAATAACTGTCCCCTTCTTTCTGTCCCCTTAGGAATAACGGTCCCCTTCTTTCTGTCCCCTTAGGAATAACGGTCATCCTTCGCAGAAGCAGGTGCTATTGGATGCCCCGGTGCAACTGTCTCAGATCTCTGCAAACAGTGGTAATACCCCACACCACAAGGGGGTGTTTCTCATCAGACCACAGCTCACTGCTCAATGTATTGCCTCATTTTTCAGCCTAGTTTGCTCCTACTGCCTCTGGTAAATTCCTCAGTAAAGCAGGTGCATGAAATTGTAAGCTGTGTAAACCAAAAGCAGAAATCTACAGGCACCAATCAGATGGCAGGAAGCTTGTCAGAAACATTACACTTATCCAGGCACTCCAGCAGAATAAACATGATGATACTCAACATTAATTTTTGAAATGTAAAACAATGGAAGACAAAGTTTCCTTAGCCCAGATTAAGACTAACCTGACTCTGATTCTTCTGTGGTTGTCTGTACTTTCCCCGGCTCTCCCTTTCTCTTTCCTTGCTTTCTCTTTCAGTCAGTGCATCTAATGATGTCCAGGGCATTTGGATGCTGAAGAGAGGCCAGAGCACAGTAAGATATGGGAGAGTTGTTTGTATTTTCTCTGATGGTTCACTGCACCTGTATTCATCCGTTAGGTGCATGAGTGTAGATGTGGGGTCAGGTTTCTCCTCTTCATCTCTTATAACCCTTTCCATTATGAAGTAAAATGCAAAACTGAGCATTTCTGTTCTGAGATGCTTTACAAAACTAGACAATTGTGCCTGGAGAACAGACTTTTGTTTCCAAGGCTTTGCTGTACATTTTTGTGATGGTGACATGAGAGAGAAACTGCACTGAATCACATATCTATATCCCTAATTATTTTATGTGTTAAAAATATATGGATTGGTATCATCAGATTATTCAAGTACTTTACACATGAATGGGCCTTTGTGTGGCTCATGGAGTAAAAGCACATCAAGGTGCATCAATTAGCTCAGCCTCGCTGAGGGGAAAAAAGAGCTCAAGTATTTTCCCTCCTGACTGGCTGCTCCCTCCCCACCCTCTTTTCCCCCCTTAGACGGTGGATGCCAAGAAACTGGAGAAGGCCGAGGCCAAGCTGAAGGCCAAATATGAAAAGAGGAGTGAACGAGACTCACAGAAAACCTCCAGCCCTCTGTGAGTCACAAACACACACAGAAACACACGCGCGCACACGTAAACTTGGGCACACGTGCATGCATGCACACTGTCACACAGACATTCAACTAAGTATGTCTTCCTCCCTCTGTATTTTACTGACAAACATGCTCTCATTCATACATTTGGTCACACACAGACCAGGAATAAGTTAAGCATCAGACAAGCTCTGTCATATTTTATATATACAGCGAAACAATTATATAAGGGTAAGGTTCAGTCAAGAGAAAAATAAAGATTTCAGACCTTTTTCAGTTCAGAGACATTTTACAATTAATGTATTCACACATATAAGTTGATAGTTCTACCCATGTCCAAAACATTCACTTACCAGTGAGAACATTAGTTTTTGATTGAGATCAGTGACCTGTGCGCCACATAGCCCTGTTCCGTACTGTGCTGTAGAGTTTTGCAAGAGCCATAATGAGCGTGACACATCACTGGCATTGCTTTTGGCTATTTCCTGTGTGAACAATGTCAGGTGTTGTCTGCTTGACATTTGCGCCAGTGTCGATCGTACGCAGAACAAAAGCATACAAACACACAGAGAGATACACACACACACTGGAACATGTGCAGAGGGTGCCCTGCTGAACAGGTGCATTCATGTCCATATGTTACTGTGAACACTTGTGTATTTATAAGTGTTAAATATTTAAACAATTTTTCTGTAGGCAAAAGTTTTGTTTATGTATTTTCCTTTACACTCACAGATGAAAATGTGAATTTTTTGTCGAGGCAGGAGATTGATAAGAAAGTATTTAATGTATTTAATTACATTTGAGTTAATTAATGAAATTAATCAATCTCTCTCTCCTTCCCTGCTAGAGTTCTGGAGGAGGCTTCAGCGAGTCAGGCCAGCAGTAAGAAGGATAACCGGGTCGACATGTCAGGGAAGAACCGCAGCTACGATGTCCGAATCGAGAATTTTGATGTGTCATTTGGGGAGCGGTGAGTGCCATGCGAGATGACAGGCCACAGGACAGTATGGGTGTTCCCTGAAAAACTGCCAGTAAATAAGACAAAAATTGGTTCCCACATATATTTACACTAGAATAGGAGTGGTCAACTCCAAGGGTGGAGGCACCTTTAACTAATTTTCTTTTAAGTGTTTAATCAGTCCTCAGCTGGTGAGATTATGAAATTATGTAGCTGAAATGACATATCACATGGATGACTGGGCTACTTAAATAATAAGGCGCAGAGGATGGCATGAAATTCAGGAATGGACAGGGCCTACCTTTGCCACACCTGTCTTAAAGGTGGAAGGAATGATGGTAATAGCATGGAACGTGTGAAACAAATCTCCCCTCCTCTGCATCAGGTCCCTGCTCCAGGGGGCAGAGCTGGTGCTGGCGAGTGGGCGTCGCTATGGACTGATTGGCAGGAATGGGCTGGGGAAGACCACCCTGCTGAAGATGCTGGCCAGCCGCAGCCTGCGTGTGCCGGCCCACATCTCCATCCTGCACGTGGAGCAGGAGGTGGAGGGGGACGACACCACTGCTCTGCAGAGCGTCCTGCAGAGCGACACAGTCCGCGAGGGCCTGCTCAGCCAAGAGCGCCAGCTCAATGCGCGCATCGCCAATGGAACGTGAGGGCACCACCCTGTGGCAGGAGCAAGGCAGCGCGCACACACACAAGTATACATATACATATACTCTCACACATATGCACAATTATCCCCATGCATTAACACATACCTGGACACACAAAATGCATACTCACTTACTGACACACTTTTCCATATGCACATAAACGCAAGTGTTTCTGCAAACACTTACATACGCATACACATGCAAACTCATACAAACTCTAAATTACTCTTCCAAAACCTTTAATGAACATTAACTTATTAATGAAAATGTCATTGTCTCATGATGAGCTGACCATATTCACCTGAACCCTTGTCCAACATGTTGAATTCAGATTTTTAAGTCACACAATCAGTATTGGCTTGTTTCCATAAATCACTCCCTCTTCTATAATAATGGCTTGGTTCTATAGTTATTGTTTGTTGTAATGAACTCCTGAGAATTTTTTGGCCAGGGGTTTGGGCTATAATGAAAATAACTTTGATGCTCTTGTCATTAGTGGTCTTGCAGTAAACTAAACTGTTAATATTTCTCCTCATGTTTTTCAGAGCGGACGGGCTAGAAAGCGTGCGTCTATCAGAAATCTATGTCAAACTGGAGGAAATTGAGGCAGACAAGGCACCTGCCAGGTGAGGTGGATGAGATTAGACACTTCTGTCCAACAGTCCCTCACCTGTTGCTCACCTCAGTGATCAGTTCACTCACATTCCTCTGTCCTCCCCCTCTTCCAGAGCCTCTGTGATCCTGGCAGGGCTGGGCTTCTCTCCCAGAATGCAACAGCAGACAACCAAGTAGGTGACCAGCATGCCGCAGTATGTGTGCGCGTACATAAAGCAGTGGTGGGTAAGAGCGCAGGTTACTGGGTATGAGCACACGATAGACTAGGGCTACCCAAGGTCACACCCAGAGATCTACTCTCCAGAATGTTCTACCTTTCACTCAGTCTTACCTATATCTGATTCTAGTCCCTTAATTTAACTAAATAAACCCTCAGCTCCTCTCTGCTCCCTAACTACAGGCGTTTGGGCTGACAACAGGAGTTTTCATTGCTATATTGCAGTGCAGAGCATCTGTTGAAACGATACTGTAATTTGTTCATGATTGTCAGTGAGATGCATTGGTCTGGAACATTTCATCTTAAGTGGTAGGAGGAACCAAAATATTAATAACAAAAAACAGTAGTTGACAAACACTATTTGTCCATAAATAGCGTAGATACCCTAGTTCTCTGCCTCTGTTTCATACATTCGCGATCTGAAAACTTTTGATTATTCAGGAAAAATCATACCTCTGTGTAATGTTATTCATGGCCTCTCTGTTTGTGTGTGTTCTGCACAGGGAATTTTCTGGGGGCTGGAGGATGAGGTTAGCTTTGGCCAGAGCTCTATTTGCCAGGTGAGTAACTACTTAGTCCTGTGATGTACAGCAATGAAACAGATATACTCCTCCATGTGAAGAATTAACATTATTTTATTTTCTCCTCTTTGTAGGCCTGACTTATTGTTACTTGATGGTGAGTCAAAATGTATTTTGTAATTTTGCAAAAAAAAAAAAAAAAATCTCTTTCAGTGTTTAAACAGTAAAACCTGAGATATGAGCACAGTAATGGAGGAGACAGTTAGTCTGGAATCTTCACTTGAAAGGCTCTCACTATTTTTTCACTTTTTTCAAGCTTTGAAGCTTAGTTTAAATAAAATCTGAGGTACAACTGTACACACCTGGCCGTAAGTTTCCAATACAATAATATGGAGATTTGCTGCCCACTGTGCTCACCACTCTTATGTATCACTTCTTCCTGTCCTCGGTCACAGAGCCCACAAATATGTTGGATGTGAGAGCCATCCTTTGGCTGGAGAATTATCTGCAGGTATGCATACATTCAGCCTTCTGAATCTGTACTGGGAACACAGTCAAACAGGAGCCATTTACCAATCTAAAATTCATTTATATTCATATATACACACACACACACACACACACACACACACACACACATACACATACACTCACACATATATCTGAATTACATATGTTATGCTTTCATATTAAATAATCCTTGTAGGGTTTGCACATCCTTTGCAATGTTGAGATCAATTCAAGTATTAAGTGTTACATAGTTTTGTGAAGATATATGATATTATGAAATCATAGTTTAGACATGCTGTATGATATGTTGACTCTAAAAATACCTTCTGACTCTCACAGACATGGCAGTCAACCATCCTCGTGGTGTCCCATGACCGGAACTTCTTGAACGCCGTGGTAACTGACATCATTCACCTTCATTCTCAGCGGCTGGAGAGTTACCGTGGCGACTACGAGAACTTTGTAAAGACCAAGGAAGACCGCCTGAAGAACCAGCAGAGAGAGTATGAGGCCCAGCTTCAGTACAGAGAACACATACAGGTACTAAGCATACCAAACATACACACAGAGACATATACTCCAATTCAATCACAGGAGCAAAAACACCGTAGTCCCTCATGCAGACATAAACACACACTTGCAGTCACACACACATATAAATACACTCATTCACACAAACACCCACACAGACACAAGCACACAATTTCTATTTCCTCACAACAGCAGTAACGGACCAGGCGACCAGGTTGCTCACTCAGTAAAGGTACCTGGTGCAGTTTTGAGTCCTGTGACTGGATGTTTCCATCCCAGCTGCGGCATTACTATAGCTGAACTGGGCCTTCATTTATTGCTGAATCTCCCTCTCTCTGTACGTCTTTCTCAGGTGTTTATTGACAGGTTCAGGTACAACGCTAACAGAGCTGCACAGGTGCAGAGCAAACTGAAGCTGCTGGAGAAACTGTGAGTCCCCTCCCCTATCAAGTTTCAATCCCAGAATGCACCTCTGCCTTTGTTTCTCAACCCCACTCTGTTCTCTCTACTCCAGGCCAGAACTCAGACCCATAGAAAAGGAATCTGAAGTTACGTTAAAGTAAGGCATCACCTGGAATAGTGCTGAATTACATCATCAATACCTTCTGCACAGTATTATTTATGATGTATTGTAATGTGTTCTGTGTATTTGTGTGTGTGTGTCTATGTATATGTCCATGCATGCATACGTGTGTGCATGCGTCTTAGGTTCCCAGATAACTTTGAGAAGTTGTCACCACCAGTGCTACAGCTGGATGAGGTGGAGTTCTACTACAGTCCAGAGCAGCGGCTCTTCACTGGTCTCTGTCTGTCTGCTGACCTCGAGTCTCGTATCTGCATTGTAGGTACCACCAGAGCTGCAAATGCTCATCCTGTTGGAAATATATTTGAATTTTATATCTTAAAGCATAATCGAGAAATAGTGCTTGAAAATTTTGTTCTATTGTGACATGGAATAACCTTGCTACAATATTGTTAGTACTGGTGCAACACTGTGCTACGAAAGAATACTATACTACCACCGCCTCGTGGTTGTAGCTATAAAGCTGTTGTAGCTATATAGTAGCACAGTAGGGCTGTCAATCTAAAGGGCTGACAGTGCAACAGTAGTGCTTCTGCACTACCAACAGTACTGCTGCTTGAGTGTGTCTCTATTGCTACAAGCATGCTGCCATGATGCTTTTGCTGCTGACATAGTGTTTCTCCTGCACTGTATCTCATGTTGATTCACCTCTCACCATTACTACCAATACATCTCATCTCTTTTCTCCCCTTCATTCCATTTCTCCAACTCCCCTGCATTGTTTTAAACTATTTTGTCACTCTGTCTTTTCTATCTCGCTCTGTCTCAGGTTGGTGAGAATGGAGCAGGGAAAACTACTATGTTAAAACTGCTGATGGGGGAGTTGACGCCTGTTAGTGGCATCCGACACGCCCACAGGTGAGTTTGACACACCTGAAGATGACAAGCATCGTCATGCATGGAGGAGAAAAGATGTAAGCATTCTCATCGGTGTGAAACGTGTGTGTTTACTCTTAGTGTGTATAGATAAAAAGACCGGTTTGTGATTTATAGGAACCTGAAAATTGGCTACTTCAGCCAGCATCACGTAGACCAGCTGGACCTCAATGTATGTTCAGTGGAGCTGCTACTCAATAAGTTCCCAGGTATTGTTTAAGTGCATTCACACACACACACACACACACACACACACACACACACACACACACACACACACACACACACACACACACACACACAAATCAGTGCATACATGTCCAGTAATACAAATTAACATAAAAATTACTGACAGAGATTAGAACATCAGACTCACTCCTGACCATACAAATACACATTTCGTAATTTCTGGGAATTCAATTTGTGCGACATGGGTGTGGACAGGTGTTGTTTTTAAAGAATAATCGTCTTTCTCTCTGTTCCCCTCTCTCCCTCAGGCCGGCCAGAGGAGGAGTACAGGCACCAGTTAGGGCGGTATGGCGTAACGGGAGAGCTGGCCATGCGGCCGGTGGCCAGTCTGTCCGGAGGGCAGAAGAGTCGGGTGGCCTTTGCCCAGATGACCATGCCTAGGTACCACAGAGTCTTAGTCCGTCTGTTTACTTTTACAGTGTCTGCGCGTCAGCTTGTCTGGATTCCAGCGCGACTGTGCGTCCTCCTGTCCACACAGGTCTTGCCTTTCTATGGGTGTGTTTCTGTGCCATCTGTCAGTGTGCTCACGTGTCCCCCTGTTCTCTGTAATGCTGGGCCCCTCTGCCACACCTCCCTGTGATCGCAGCCACAGTGTGCTGTGCTTTCAAAGTGAGGAGAGGGTTCTAGAATTTTGGGCCACTTCCAGTTTTTTGCGCCACTTCCTGTTTTTTTCTTCTCCCTGCACATGTGACTCCTCGGAATCATGTGGTGACCAGCTCTTACCGTTTTTTACACTCCAAATCCAACATGAATCACATATCGCCTATAAGATTGGCACTGGACATCTGTCCAGCTCATGAACCTGCAGTTTCCTGGCTGGCCAGGGGAGGTTGATGAGATTGATCTGTTTAACTGACTTATCTACTGTTTTACTCTGGCAAGGCTGAACCAGTTGTTGCCTCACCAATGTGGACCTCTACCTTCTATCGCCATAGCAGTTAATAGCTTAATTGGATTAAACTCTTGGATGTACAGCTGTGCCACATATTTGTGCCTTTACTCAGAGGTGTTGCCAGAAATCCTGGGCTCCATGAAAAGATATGACAGACTCAGGCCCCTTAAATCACCTACAAATTCACTGCTTCAGCATTGCCATTTTGTTTACTCCATTTCATACTCCACTTAATGCTGCCTGTGTGTTTGTAATTTGAATATTTTTTGTACTTGTACAAGTACTGTACTTGTACTCTTTTAAGTTCAGCTAGTTTTGCCACAAGACAGCCAACCATTGATATAGTCTCCACTTAACTTTTCTTATATTCCTGCAGTTTGATTGGCAGTTATCAGTAAGTGCATTTGATTGGTTGGGGGTATTTATCATTTCACACATCCTACCCACAAGACTGTGTGCTAACTTTCACAATTTTGACAGAGGTTTGTCACAGACTGGCACCAGCTTTTGAGCTCGGTACACCCCCAGAAGTTGGGTAGAGTTGTATGCCATCACAGTGTGAAAATAGTCCAGGCTCATCAGTATGACATGATACACTCATTTTTTAACCCCCTCTCTTCCTGTCTCTCCCTTTCTCCCTGTTTACCTTTCCTTCTCAGCCCAAATTTCTACATCTTGGATGAGCCTACGAATCACCTGGACATGGAGACAATCGAGGCCCTGGCAAAAGCTCTCAACATCTTCAAGGTACAGAGCTTGTGGCGCAGCTGCCCTCTCTCCTTCTCTCACTCTCTCCCTCTCACACACAATTCAAAGCAACCTTACTTGTGGTCCTTGATAGTTCAGTTTACATTTTGAAAATGTATTCATTACGTATGTATTCATTTTATTTTTCTGGAATGGCCTGTTTGTATATGTTACCCACAACAATAGATAATAATGTAATTCTTCTGTGGGATGGATAGAAACACCGTACTGTACCTGTCACTCTTAACTCAGGGCGGGGTCGTGCTGGTCTCTCATGACGAGCGGCTTATCCGGCTGGTGTGCAAGGAGCTGTGGGTGTGCGAGGGCGGGAAGGTGAGGCGTGTGGAGGGCGGGTTCGACGAGTACCGGGACGTCCTGCAGGAGCAGTTCCGCAAAGAGGGCTACCTGTGAACACCGCCACCAGCCACATGCCAACCACACATCAACTATGTGACTGTAACAAAGGTCTGAACAAACATTTCGAAAGGAAAAAAAAAAAACTGCCAACGTATGACTACAACAGTCCCAACTCAACCCCTGTGTCATCAATTCAACCCTTCAACATGTCCATCAAAAAAAAAAAAAAAGAGTTGATTTGCCAGCACAATCCAAACTGCCAGCCCCAGCTGCCCAACTTCACATGATCACAACTTGCTCTACCACCAGCTCAGGCTCACCTCAAACCTGTCACAGTCCATGAGTTTTCACACCTCCAACCACCAACTTCTCACCTCTCCATCCTTGTTTCAACGTGGTTTGGCCTTTGCTCATTTGTACGTCTTAGGGGGTGTGGACCATTTTGTGACAGGGTAGGGGGGATGGCTACAGTACAGTGCATTTGAATCTCTCTATGAAGACTGCTCACAGCAAGGATAAATTCTGGAAAGATTCACCAATGGACTGGGATTGAGAGAGACTCAAGGTCCTTTTAATGTGTGTGTACGACAAGGAGTGGGGATGGAGTTTTCTAGAATGACGTGTGGGAATGCTCAAAATGATCTCCGTGTCCCAGCCTAATGCATAAAATACTGTGACATTATAATAATGAACTCAACGTTTTTAAAATGTTGCAGAAAGTTTGTGAGAATGTTTTAAAACTTGGGGGTTTTTGTGGAGCTCAGTGGAATCCTTTTTTTTCCCCACCCCAGGAGTGACAAGTCACCTGACCTTGCTGGAGAAAGACCAGTAAACTCACATTTCAAGATATCATCAGAAAAAAGCATGGTTTCTCATGTTTTGATGCTTTACGTAACGTAAAAACAACAGATTTAAATATTCAGAATGACATTATAATAAATTAATGCACAGAGCGACCCAGGGTGGTGTGTCATTGGTACGCCATTTTTATTGCTATGTGTTAGTTACCAACACCATTATCACCTTAAAGTGAATGGATTTTTTTTTGTATTAAAAAACGGAGAATAATTAGCTATTGCTGTAGCTATCGCTGGTGGTAAAATAAAGTTACATCGTCTTTTGGGGTGGTTTATGGTCTCTTAAATGTATTAAGATATTCCCGTATTGTAGCAAGACGTAGTCTAATTTAGGGTCTACACAAATAAAACTGTAGCGTAGGATGTTCGTTCCTTTTAACTGCTTTTGTGGGGGCGTGGCATATAGCATGTAGCTTATGCTGTTCAACTTCCATATGTCAAACTGTTCGCAGCAGAGATTGATACATAGCAGAGATTTCAAATGGATGGAATCAAACGTGTAAATAATGTGGTGTATAAATTTGCAATATTCGAGATCAAGCCTTTGGAAATTTTGGCAAAGCTCGATTATTGTGTGACGTTTGCTGCCACTGGAGAAGTTGGGGGTAAATCTCCTATCTCTTGTGTTTTTTAACCTAATTGTTTTAAAAAGCAAGCTGAGTTCCTCGTCAAGCATATTTATTCTCCAACAATAATCACCTAACTGCATATCTCTCCACGAAACAAAAACAAATAGGCTTAAGAAATGCATTATAGTCAAAGAAGTGTCGGCAATAGGGGTACAACTGGAAACCTCTTTACGCGGCCAATATAACCCATTCTTGCAATCAGTATCCAACCCAAAAAGAGAATAAATATAATTATTTGATATTTGATTTAAATATTTTGGGTGCCAAACTGTCTCATCCTATGCATATCTCATACGGAGCTCAGCTAAGTGGCAGAATGTTCTGCTCGGACATGGACATTCCAAAATGAGTGCGACAGGGGGGTACAAAACATTGGAATTGAAATTGAAATTTGGAATTCTTCATCGAGATTATCAGATGGAATGTTATGTCTTATTAACAGACAGGTGTTAATTGATCCTGTGTCAAAACAACATTTCGTTGTTTTGTTTCACTCGCGTGTTTGTGAACGTGCTTTGGGTTACCCCTCTACCATTTTCGTTTGGGTTAAATGGCTCTACTCTTCCAGTAGTGATGTCACTGAAACAGCTCGTGCGATGCCTTGTGTGTCGTTTTTTATATTTGTGGTTAGGTACTTTTATATCACCCAAGTGTGTATTGAATCTTAGGATCATTTTAAAAGTGAAGACGAGAATGACAAATCTTTATATGCCTATGCACCATCCGTAATCGCGGTACTATTTTTGATTATACATTACTGTAAAGGCTAATGCTGTTTTATTGTTGTGTGAGAGCACGGGAGTTTTTATTTGATATGATTAGATAACTAGCAATGTTGCCAATGACAATAGGCTACGGGAATGTCGACACCACGGCTTTTGAATAGGTCAACTACTTTTGGTTAATTTTTATTTCGATTGTGGCGATTGCACCCCTAAAGCAAAATGAATTTAGCTACGCACGAAAGTCGTACCATGTAGAGTATGGTCATTTTAACAAGTGATTCTGATGAGCGTAACTGTAGCCGATGTGTGCATACATTTTTAGAAGTCATAAATATTTATTTCAGTTGGCTTTAAACTTAATCGTGTTTTCGATAAGCACTATATCATACTCACCAATGTGTGAGTTCAGAGAGACGGTGTGGTAGCTATTGTGTCACCACCTGAACTTGCAAAAACTCAGTCTCTCGACTGTTATTTAGTCAAGGACTTCAACTGAGGAACAAAAAACTGCTCAAGACCTTCCTTTGGAGCTATAATGATATCCCAGGTAAGAATGCGTTAAGAACTTAAATTATAATAGAAGGTTACTGTGAGACTCAAACACATTTAGGGGTTGTCTGTACTGGCTAAAACGTGACTAAGTCGACGCATTGAAAAGAAAATAACCAGGCTGTGAGTCTGAGCAGTAGACTCATTTGTTTTTGTCACTGCAAATCGCTTTGAAGATTTGAGCTGAAAATACTTCTACTTTTGCATGCTTGAACGCCAGCGGCTACTCATTATTTGTGATTGTGTTACATTGGATTAATTATCCTTTATTTCATTTTTGGATATTTAAGTTAAGCTGTAAGGTTGGACTTTTTCTCTTAGGGACTATAAAATGATCTGTTAAATGTGACAAGCATACAGGAAATTGGGATCGATATTTATAACTACAACCAATGTCAGGCAAAAGCATATGATTTACAGATAAATGCGTTGCTAGTGACCAATCGGTCATTAGCCTACACCGTGGCCGTCTCAGTAACGACAGGTTAAGTACCATCGTCGCCATCTTTAGAGAAAGGAGGGATTGCTTGAAGATGTCAGAAAATAAAGAGCATATTAAATTTTGCATAACTCCTGTGCGTAAGCGGTGCACTTCTACGGTAACCTATGAGCACTGGACTGATAGCAAATTGAAACATAAATACATAACATTGTCAGTACAATGTATTTTAAATAAAGTTGCCTTTTTATTCGAAGATCTCTACCCCGAGGCCGGAATACCTGTTTCTTTGTGTTAGTTATTTGTCACATTGATTTTTGTTTCAGAATACCGGCCCATTTTATATAGTCGCCAAAATAAGTTCAACTAGCGTATAATGCAATTCCACATAAAACAGTATCATGTCAATATAAGGTTATCATGCCCAAAGCTGAGTTACAGAAATCCTCGGACATATTAAACAAGTAGGATAGAAACGTATTTAAGTTTAATATCTGAATCGTGGTTGAGCTTTTCGCCACGCGCTCAAGACAAAGGACATATCTCTTGTTTTAGCCGACATAGCGTGAAGTTCGCAGAAACACCACAAAAGTATTCATTTGTTATGTTTACTGTAACAGAATTTAAAACGCAACATTTTTACCATTATGATCTATTATGTTACCCGTAATAAAAAGTCAACAGCTTCGAATCTAGGTATAGCTTTATGTATGTAGAGGAAACGCAAAAAAAAAAATGGTTGAAGAAAATGTGCTATGTCGTGATCGTGTGAATATGATTGGTGTACGAAAAGCTTGGACTCAAATTCCATCACACCGTCATAAGTTTCCTCAGACCCTTCGTTAAAGATCCCTGTCTGACACACCCAATACGGATGATCAATTCAAGTGGCCAGAACCAGTGCATTCTGTCGTGAGCTTAATTGACCCGAACGATTGTACAACTGGAGAAAGTACGCTGCGATACTATTATTGGACGGAGACTAATGGTTGCTAAGGTTGACCACATGTAGCGAACTGTGCAAAAACGGTATCAACGTTCCGTATCAAATGTCCAAAGTAGGAACAGGTTGTAAATGCGGATGCAAGAGTTCTGCGTGAATAATCATTTCTTCAATGTCTTTATCTAACGCATTGACACAGTTGTCTGAAAGCAACATAAGACAAAGATTTTAGGGCTTTTACTAATCAGATTTGTCGCTTATGTAACACTTACAGCTCGAGTTGTTGAATTTGAGTCGCTGCATTGTACCCCCCATAGCTCAGACACGCCCACCAAGCTCTGTTCGGGTACACCGAGAGCGCGCTTCTGAAGCATGGGACGCGCAAGCACACGCTCTGCGCGCTCCCAAAGCTCACTGTGCTTTGTTAGGAGGGAACATGCATGACTTTGACACTTGACTGTTTCATAACCGGAGTTGTTTCTGTGATCATAATGTTTCTGTCACTGGACTTTTTCAACAGCCGCTAATGAAGAGAAAACGCACAGTGGAGGACTTCAACCAGTTTTGCACTTTTGTGTTAGCCTATGCTGGTTATATCCCTTATCCTACAGAGGTATGCTTCATTCAGTTTACACACTAACAGTTTGCATACAGTCTGACCATTGCAGGATTTTCATATTAAGTAGTTAACCTCAATGTCTGTTCTTATGCATACTTCTTGCCACATACAATAGGTAATACCAAAATCATTACATGTTTTGTAAAGCTATGATATTTGGTACAAATTAGAATGGAAGGAATAATTAATCTCTCTTTGAATTTCACTGGAGCCCTGAATGTGTGTCCAAACTTATCCATTCTCCCCTTTTAGGAATGGGAGTGTAATAAGAGGCTACAAAGGGACAGCCCACCTCATAGTGATGGCTGGACCTCACCATCCTCCTCCTCCTGTTCTCCCTCTTCCTCATTCCCCAACTCATTCTGTGGCCCCACCATGGGCCAGAAGGATGCTGTAATACAAAGAGAGGCATCTGAGAAAGGGAAGAGGAGGAAACAGAAGAACACCATGTCACACATGGATAAAGAGTCACTTAAAAGGGGCATGAAGCTCCCCAAAACCAAAGGCACTTCCAAAAACCCTGCTCACCAGGCATCCAAATTTGAATGGAAAAGCATAAATCTCACCCAAGACGCTACTTGTAAAGTGGGAAGTGGGGTAACTGCAGCCTTGTCCCTCCCACTCCATGGCATAGAGCATTGTGGGCCAGTGTACAGTGGAGCACATTGCACCTTGGGGCTAAAACAGAGGCCTGACCAAGCCCCAGAGTGCAACAGCAATTCAAACACATCCACAACAAGCCACACAGACAGAACTCCGCCTCCTGATAACCTCATAAACCCCCACCCCTATCAATTCAGCCAGTGTGGGGACAGATGTAATGAAGGCATCACTGCCATGCCCAAACAGAGGGGCGACTGGGAGGGGCCAGAGGACCCCACTGTGACAAGGCAGACTGACAGCCTGCAGGAAGGGGAACGAGGGAGCAGTGCTTCACAGGGAGAGGGAGAAAGGGATAGAGGGAGCAAAGGCAGGCAGATGGTGGAGCAGGACGGAGAAGGCAGGGGCACAGATATTCTGCGCCTGGTTATCGAGAGGTGTCTAGCAAGGCATGCCCAATATGAACAGGATACCGGTTACCACAGCGATGGGGGAAGCGACATGGACCGCTCCACAACTGCCTCAGGTCAGTATGCCCCTCTCCCAGCATGGACACATCTCTCCAGGTTCCTGCCTCTCTTTACACACATCTCTGCTTGGTCATCATTAATTTTCTCCACATTTCCTGTCACATGTAAGTTTAGATCAGTGAAGATCCACTAGAATGCTTGAGATGCAAACACATTGGGAAAGCTCATTTGGACTCGTGTTCGTATCTATAAAACAGTGTAAAGAGTTGTGATTCATGACTTTTGTTTTTTCAAAAGGCTACACTAGTGTAAAGTGTAAATACGTCAGTAATCAAACTACTGCTAATCAGGGTAAAAATCAAACATTTTTGGATTATTCTTTCTGAATGATGCATCTCTTTTTCAGTAATCTGCAACAGTTGGTTTCTTTTTCAGCTGTTTCTCATAAGTTTCCCCATGTTTCTCACACTGTAAACTGAATGCAAGGAAAAAGTTCACAGTAGAACAAATGAGGTAAACATAAGGAAAAGCAGGAACAGAGCTGACAAATACACTTTCTGCAACTCACACAAACCTTAGAAAATTAACAGAAAGGTGAGAAGTCATGGCTGTTAGTGATAAATTAACATTCATTTCTCTGGGCTGTTTTCTAGCACACAGTGGAGAGGACATGTCTGCCAGCCACAATCAGATGGAAGGTAAGCTGAGATCTCTCTCACACTGCCACAGTCATTCAGTTCAGGGAAATTAGCAGATGCTTTTACAGAAGACTGACTTAATACCATACAGTGCATTTGATATGCAGATAAGATCTACAGGACCTCAGTAGTATGTCACCCAACATTGTAAATTGCTCTGGAAAAAGTGTATCTTATAAATGATTGTAATTTAATGGATTGTAATGTGTAGTCCTTTCAAGGATAATAAATACTCTTCATCATCCCTCCCTTCAGAGGAGGACTCCTGGGACCTAATCACCTGTTTCTGTATGAAGCCTTTTGCCGGACGGCCCATGATCGAGTGCGGCGAGTGCGGAACCTGGGTGCACCTGTCCTGCGCTAAAATCCGCCGTACTCACGTGCCAGATGTCTTCACCTGCCAGCGTTGCCGCGACTCCAAACAGACCATCCGCCGCTCAGGCCGAGCACGCTCTGGACCCCGCAAACGCTTCAGCGATTAGGGCTCCCTGCTTCCTGACCCGCGTCTTCACCCGACCGCACTTCCTGTCCCAACCCTTCGCACAGACTCTATGGAGCAGACATCTCATAGTCCTGTTTGGGAGGACCACAGATTATCCTGGTTATTTTAGTTTTGAGTTCTTAAATTTCAGACAAAAAGTAGCTAAAGAGTCCACACACCTTGTTTCCAAAGCCTAAATTTAAAGTGTTTATATAAAGGACACCACAAACACTTGCAAACAC
This sequence comes from Albula goreensis, assembly GCA_022829145.1. NCBI lineage: Eukaryota > Metazoa > Chordata > Actinopteri > Albuliformes > Albulidae > Albula > Albula goreensis. The sequence goes on along the minus strand of CM040764.1, from coordinate 16,622,055 downwards.
AACATAAGCTTAGAACTGGAGGCATGTTTGTACAGGTAGGGTTCCTCTAGCCTAGAGGTGCCCCAGGGATCAGTCATTCATTTAACAGTGCCTGCAAGAGGGCCACACTTCAGACACAATTCTCCACAGAACTCTGCGCCCTTATTCTGAGTCACTTATCTGCCCGATACAGTATACATATTGTAATGCTGTTATTGAGCTGTGATTTTTGGGAGAAACTGGGAAGCTCTGTGAGCGACAAAATCCTGTACAACAGCATCTGATTGGACACAGCAGGCATGCATCATAATGAGTTGTCCAATCAATCAGGTGTTGGCTTACCAAGAGATTCCACTGGTCTCCGAGTCACCGTAAACATAAGGGCTGACCTTTCTTCTGTGTGACCTCTGACCTTTCTCACCACCCGAGAGCCAGCTCATTCAGGCCTCAAGATACTTCAAGCAAACATTTCCTTTAGCTGGTTTGAAGCGAACATTCACCCACTCCAGCCATTTATACTTTTTTGCAGTTTGCGTCTATAAAACCCCATATAATAAGTGATGGACACACAAACAGTGGCACTATTGCAAGTAAATATGAATGATGGGTGTCTATGTCAGCACACAGGCTCCCTCACGTCAAAAAGTCTTGAGTGCAACCCAAGGCAGAAATGTTGCAGAGGATACCCAAAAGTGAACTGGCAAACAGTTCCGTTGAGTTTGTTTTCCTCCAGCAAGTTATCTTCATGGGAAATAGACTGGGACATTAAAGGGGAGAACCAGAGTATGATGGTATACATTTGTTTTTAATTGATTGTGTTTCTGTTTCTGTTATCGGTCTCAGTGACCAGACTCATCTCATGCTAAAGGCTGGAGGAGACATCCTGCAGAGATTAAGTTCCTGCAAACAAAATGGTGCAAAGGTGGAGAAATAGAACAGCCATGTTCATCAAGCCAAGAGCTCACTCTACTTGCTCTAAATTCAGAACAAGGTTGAACTCACCACAAACTCAGTGTCAGCATCATGGATGGTCCTTAGACAATGGGTGTGTTCATCCAATGGCTGTCTGTCGTTCCACAGCAAAGGTGGAGGGATCGAAACCTCTCGACTTTCTACAAAGAGACAAAACAGGGATTTTTGTACTATTTTTACAGCCGACTGTTACTTTCTCAGTTGTGCACCATGCCAATTTCCAGTTCATACGTACCTAAATGTGCTGTATAAGGGTGTGATAGAAGAATGCTTGACTTTGTAAAAAGCAGACATGCTTCATCTCTGCAAGAGGCATGCTCCAGCTCTAAGACAGCACTCTCCATCTGTGGGTAAACATCTATAACAAGAAACTGTAAATAGTTTTGTGTTTCCAGTTAAACAAAAAAAAAGTTATACAAATAAAATTAGATGAATTAACAGGTTGTGTGTTTCAGGGGGAGGTGACTGAGAAAAACAATTATGTGCTACAAATGTCAAAAATGTCATTATACACTAAATAGTTGTGTGATAAGGGAATTACCTCAGATTCAGGTTTTTAACATTGCTCAATACTGAATAATGATGTTGTGGCTCTGGTTTGTCATGTGAGCACTTTGCAGTGTCCCCAAAAATTTAGGAAACTCCTTAATCAGTAACGTTACAGGCTTATTTTCTAATCCGTTGAATGAAGGCAAGTCTAGAGAGTAGTAATGATTCCAACCAGATATTTAAACTTTGAAGGTTTGCTGAATAGCATGAGAAAGGATGTGCCAGAGCTCACTTCCACCCTGAGCATAAGACCAGCATCTGGCATACCATGTCAGCATGGCCATTGCCACTAATGCCAGGTACAGTTGCCAGACAGGAAGGCAAGTGTATCCTGAGGTCTGACCATCTGGATACACCCATCTACAATGATACCAGCCTCAGGAGGCACATGTGTAAGACTATGTCAACAAGCCTTTGAAAACTGAACTGACACTGCAGTGTCAAACATCTAGTGACAGGGAGCAGTTTTTATGGCTGCAGGTAGGATGATGTACCATGTGACAGCAAGTCTACCTCTCCATGCTTGTTTACATGTGAGGTCACACCATAGCACCATGGAGATAATCACCAAATGAGAGCCCATCTCAGAGATAGTTTAACCATTTATGCCAGGTGTGCATTTTATGAATTCAAGCAGTCTCCAAATTATGAAAGTCTTGCATTGTGTAGTAAAAACTTTGTACATCTGGTCTTGATGCAAAGTACACTATATGCCAAAACCAAACCCTTTTCCATTATATAATCTTTGCCCACACAAGCCATGTGTGTTAATACCATTACCTCATGCCATTCGATACCGCACATTTGTGGATATGCACATAGTGTAGTCAGGACGAGTGAGCAACATAAGTGAGCAGACTTCACTGTGAGCAGAAGGGGAGAGGTGCAACGAGAATGATACTTGCTGGCAGGTGCAGTCCGAGACCTTAAAGACCACACTGCAAGCACACAATTTCAACAATCACAATGCTACAACATCCTTAAAAATATCACTTTATTTTACATTTTTCTTTTAAAACAGGATTTTAAAAGTATACGTGTCTTGTAATGGAGTCACAGGATCTTGCTGGAGAACACAATGTAGAAAACGAATGGTGAAACTGAAAGCTCACCATGAAACAATTTGAACACCAGAATACATCCCAATATTAGTGCATTACAAAGACAAATTTAAACAAATAAGCAGACAAAATATTCACATGAATACAAATAAGATCAGTCTCCAGACTGAGATGCATCGTTTTCTCAAGTCGTAACAGATGCTACAAAATGGGAGGAGATACAGCTGGTTCCTCCCAATTTTTCTGCATCATGATTTTTGTCTTTCATCAAGTCTACAGCCAGGGTCACCACAGTGCCTTCAACAAGGGCCAGTATGGATGAAGCCTTTTGAATCAAGCGCTTTCATCCTGCGCTGGATTAAGCCTGCTTCCACACCAGCATTTCCCAGACTGGGGTCCCCTGCTCTGCAATACCAGCACTGAACAAGGTTAGGGGTCAAATGTCAGTGGTGATGACAGGGGTTACTCCGTGAATGAGCAGTGTCGGTCCCAGGTCTTTGGTCAGCAGGTCCAGCTGGCGCAGGTAGGCGGGGTACCTGCGGGTATCGGCGGGTGGACGGGGCAAGTACAGGAAGCGCACAGCAGGGGGCGGGCGAGCCTGCTCCAAAACCAGCCTGTTCACTGCGCACAGATACTCGTCCGACAGCCGGGTGGCATTGCTGGGGAAGCTGCTAGCCACATAGTTTCCAAGACCCACCTCTTCCTCCTCATCATCCTCCTCCTCCTCTTCCTCACGCCCTGGCCCATTCTCGCTCTGCCTCTGCCAGTGTAGCGCCACCACCTGGTCCCAGGGCACTGTGTGGATGTCCGCCTGGATACGGAGGTCCCTCAGCAGCTGCTGCAGCTTTCCCTCGGGGCCTGGCAGGCTCCGCCCCTCCTCCACACAGAGGAAGAGGCGGAGCCTGGCTCGCCGCCATGCCCGCACCATGTTCAGCACACATGCCAGCTGCAGCAGGAATAGGCTGCAAGTGTCCACATAGCTGCAGCTGTCTGGGCGAAGCAAATTAACTGGCCACACATCCACGAAAAGCCCTCCCCCAAGTCCCACCCCATGTGCACGGCCCAGTGCCTCTGCTCTATCAAAGTCACAGAAATACCGCGCCAGCACCACGTTCTTCAGCATCTTCACCGCATCAGCGATCACTGCCACGTACTCCTGCGGTCCCAGGGCCTTGCCCGTACCCGCCTGCCTCTCGCACACCCCATCACCTCGCAGGGCCGGGAAATGGAAGGCCAGCCTCTCGTCCGGGTCCTTCAGAGGGTATGAGGCGTCCATAGAGTTGCCTGCCAGCAGAGGGTCGTCCTGAGGAGAGCAGTCATCGTAGAAACCCAGAACCAGGGTATTGGGCTTCATTCCGCCTACAGAGAAAGCCAAAGAACAGATCAGGTGATGGCTAGTGTTTGCACAGATTTATTTCCAGTAAGCAGGGGGCAGGATTTGCCAAGATATCATGGCATGGATGAACTACTCTATGTACTCCAAGTAGAATGTTTTACTTTGGCCTCATTTGTAAATGCATGTGGAAAAATTGGCTAATCTAGTAGCTGGCCCACGGCCATCCAGGACCGTAGATGGTGCACTCCTTTGCTCAGGAGCAGGTCAGTGAATATTCGAGCATGTGATGGGGTAGAGAAGGCGAGTAACAGACTCACCCAGGCCAGAGATGAAGAGGAGGTGCTGGACTCCATGTCTGACAGAGTCAGCCAGTGTCAGGTTTACAAAGGCCTTGATGTTGAGCCTGTCGACGAGCGCAAGCCATGAGTCATGCCGCGACTGCAGGGGGTCGGAGGGCAGCACATCTACAGGAGACAGACGGACAGTCAAGATTGCCCCACCCTTGTACCCAGGCCCCAGCCCCACCCCCACACCACACACATCCTCATACCGAGGTCTCCGATCTCCACGTGCCCCAGCACGTACAGACCGCTCTTCTTCATATCATTGATGAAGGTGATAAGGCCAGTGCTGCCACGCGGATTTGCTACCATCAGGAGCACCTGGGGTCGCCAGAACTTCACGTGGTCCTTCCGCACATCCAGCATCAGCAGGTATTTGCGCACCTGCACAGCGAGGGGGCAGCAGGGTGAGGCAAATCCATTTAAGATACCGTGATGGAGATGTGCAGACAAGCAGGTACCAGTATACAGGTGTTTGCACATACAGAAATGTGTGAGGTCATAATGTGTGCATGCGTTTGCTCTGCATCTACACATCCTTTGTACACTTTGATGAGTATACTGCTTGTGTGCATGCCTGCATGTGCTCTTTGTATGACTGTAGATTGTGCATGCACAGTGTGTATGTATTGATGTCACCTGGTGGAAGATGAGTGCCTGGCTGATGTAGCCCCAGCTGCTGGTAGGGGACAGGTAGTGAATCAGGAGCAGCAGCAACAACATGAAGGCGATGCTGGCTGAGGTGTAGATGACATTAATCAGAAACATCATCACCACACATCCCAGAATCCCCAGCACGCAGGTGTGCCATGTGAAGTACCGGAATGTGGGCCTGAGGAAGAACAGGGGAGTGGGGATCACATCAAGAACAGAGTTTAAAAACTCTGTTCCTCAAGCACTGGGGTTAGACTAAATTAGAGACAAAATTATCACAAAAAAGGTCAGAGTTCAGCACCTGAAGTTTGGTGCGGACGCCCACTCGAGGGCCAGGCAGGCCAAGTCAACAGCAGCGTAGACCAGCAGGAAGAAGATGGTGACAACGCTGGCAATGGTGTTCAACTTCCCTGCAAAGAGCACCAGCTGGAGGGAGGAGACATACACTTTACATGGCAACACATACCATTCTCCACACAACCACTCATAAGCTTGTTACCCATCCATCTGAGATTAAACATCCCATCTGTAGACAAGTGTCTAACAATTTGCAGCTTATGATTCCGACTACAATAATGGTTGGCTTAAGAACCAGCATTCACAGGGGGTCCCCGGGAGTTGGGCAAACAATGCAATGGTACATAATCTCAAGTGTTGCAGAAAGTTGCCAAACACTGCAAACCTGTTTCAAGTGAATAACTGCCAGAAGAATAAATTGCTTATAACAACTCAAAGTCTCATGGCTGAAGAATAATAATTCTGCCAGATAAGGTAAAGCCCTCCTTATCAAGTACTGACTAGCTGTAAATAAACACTGATCCAGCAGTGTCCAAGAGTAAAGAGTACAAAATTTGTTCATCCATGACGGGGTATTTACACTGAACTGGCTTTTATTGTATTTTGATAATGTGCCAGAGTGCCGTGTCCATTCCATTCACTCCACATTTGTTGTATCTACCAGAGATCATGCTCAACTCTGACGCAACAGATTTAGCCTTCAAGCATTTCACCTGCATACCCCGTCTTTTGTGGGTTATGAAAACTGGACACCATTCAGTCAAATTTCAGTGGTCACCCCCCACCCCCCCAAACCCCTCACCTGTGTCAGAAACCAGGAAATGAGCACTGACACCCAGGGGTTCCCATTCAGAGACGTCTTCTTTGCCAGCGACAGAGCTCTGCCTGCAGGAGTGTACACAGGTTCATCTTCACACTCATTTACCTGAGATCACTCAAACGCTACACTGAGCCCTTCAGCCCTGATGCAGGCCAGCAGGTAGCACATCAGAAAGGGGGAAAGGTGCCCTGGATGGAGGCCTGGCAACCACACAGAGTAGCTCACAGCCATGCCCATGGAGGCAGGGCAAAAGGGCATCAAGAGCATTTCTCCAGGTTTTAAAAAAAAAAAAAAAAAAGGCAGCACAAGTCTGGCTGTAATGGGCATTTCATTGAAACACCTTCTCTGTGTTTCCAGTAAAAGGAGAGGAGAGGTAAGAGGCTCACCGAACAGATCATCCCGTGCCAGGGCGTACAGGATTCGAGACGCCCCGATCAAGTTGCTCATGGCAGCGGACAGAATGGAGGAGTACACTCCGATTGTCACCACGGGGTGCCACATGTTAATGTCCCGTAAGAAGCTGTAATCCCTCTGCAGCAGCACCCTGGGGCGGGGGGGTTGGAGGGGTAACAGAACAGAGGATTAGAGCTGCCATCACTCCTGCTTCTTAAAAACCATATCATGTAAAGAGCCTGCATGCATTTAGGTAGAACATGTAGAAACTTCCCGTTTGCGGATCCAATTCTGTCACAGCACCGCAACACTCACTACCAGGCATTATTGTTGGTGGTGTCTGTACATCTTAGCCAGAGTTGGACCAGCACACATGTTCATGTTATAAATGGGCATGTCAGACTCCAGTCCCAACTGGTCATTGTGCATGTTTAGTTCTGGAGTCCCTACAACTGGTTTCTGAGGCCTAACCTGGCATGTGATTAAGCTGAAAAAATAAAACCTGAGGACAGCACTGCCCTCCAGGACTGGAACTGTGTGCACTGCAGGTGTGAATGCAGACGGACAAGAGACAAACCGGTCACAAGAGCAGGCCACCAGCAGGCACAGCAGGTTGTAGATGATGAAGGTGAAGATGACAGCGGTGATGGTTCCTCTGGGGATGGAGTAGCTGGGGTTCTTGAGGTCTCCTATGACAGGTGACGGGAGACCCCAAAATGACAATGATTGAACCAGCCACTGCCCCATTCCCAAAAACCTGGGAACCCCTCTTTACACAAAACCTCACCCCACTCTTCTGCCCACCTAACCATCACCCACATCACTGGCCATACAACAACCCAAGTACAGATTGATTTGCAAAATGTTAGCAGCCTCACAGCATAAATTAGTTCTTTTCTAGCCTTTTGTCTCCCCCTGCTGGCACCTTCCAACCCTTACCAGACATGTTGGATCCAGCCATAATGCCAGTGCAGCCGTTAAACAGGACTGCAAACACAGTGGCAAAGGTCATCATGTTGCCTGTGGTGTAGTCTACTGTGTAACCAGCTAGAGGAGAAAGGAAGGAAAGGGTGAGGTTGCACTGTTGAAGGGCCAATCAAAGTAGAATGCATATAAAACTCATTACACATTTCTTGAAGAAGTTTAACAAATCTTGGAGTTTTGGAAAGGGTCACTTTTGTTCACAGACTTTTGCTTTGGTAGCCATTTTTGTTGCGAAAGTTAAACTGTAAATTACTAAATGTCAGATTTGACGACCAAAATGTTTGCCTTTTTGAAAACCTAAGTGCACCCACCCATTCCTACTCCCTCTGAACTCTCAAGTCACTCACCCTCTAGGTTGCCTAGCAACGTGTCCAGCTTGAACCCGGTAAAGTTTGCAGTGGTGGGGCCAGAGGTGTTGGGCGCTGGAGGGGGCAAGGACACCACCCTCAGTGAGACAGTGAAGAAGCTGATAAAGATGATGCCCAGTACCAGCATGACGATGAGGAAGATGAGGAAGGTGGCTCGGGCGTAGATGTGTGCCCCGACCAGGCACACCAGCAGGCACAGTATCAGAATGCCCGTCCCATACAGCAGGGACCACCAGTACCCCCCTGGCAGCACCCGCTGGGTCGCCCCCACCATGGCAACTGACCCATCTGGGGAGGGACAGAAATGGCTGTGACTGCATCCAACATGAAAGCAAAGTCCCACTGGCCCCCTCCACCCTTAAGCCAGTACCTTTATCCCACACATTATGTAAAACCCAGTGGCACATGCCAAGAGTAACCTCAAACTTTTAATCCATCAAACAAAACAATGCTTTCATAATCTACTTGGTCATAGTACAAATAATCATTTTTAATAAGATGCAATTGTTAAAATTAAAAACCGGCTGAGAGGTGAATCAGTTCCAACGGGTGTTCACAGGAACTAAATCAAGAAAGAAACCTCAGCAGAACTTACACTTATTCAGCAAACTTAACTGATCAAGAGTGGCCGCAACAAACACCAGCATACACAGGAGTACTAACCAGGTCAGTGTTTGAGAACCACTGCTATGTACAGAATTGACAGGCGAAAGCAGATAGCTCACCCAGCATCTCAAATCCAAACGTTAAGTTGCTGGAGAGTCTGGACAAGCCACTTTTCTGGCCTGAAGGTTCCTGCAGTCTGATCAGCTCCAGCAGGTTACGGACTTGAATCATTACATACATTTTCAGCATCACCTACATCCAGTCTGCTGAGCTCATCGTGGATTAACTGTCACAGACAACATATTCCCTGCTTTGGCATAAAGGCTGTCCATCTGTGGTATAGCCTCTGCTCCAAAGTGAGGCAGCAAACTTGGGAACAGTGCGTGGTACACAGAGCAGGGAAAGACATGTGCAATCTTCTATAGTGAGTGTTCGGTTACATTCACAAATCAAGTAACTTTTTACCATGCACAAACTGTCCTGTGTACCCACTCCCAACGATGGAGTCTAATCAGTAAATGCACACAGGTTTGTTGCTTGTGCCAAGCGACTGTGACCAGTCAGCACACCTTAAAGCAAACATTTTTCCCCCATTCCGCTCAATTGGCATTTCCTCAGTTGCGTAACGGCTGACGTGAATGTGTGAAATGCCGGCTTGGGCTCACCGTCCGGAATGCCAAAAGACGCGACGATGGCCTCCACCAGCCCCAGCACATACAGGGCGGCGCCGCACACGTTAGCGAAGAAGAACATGATCCCAATGGTGCCCCCAAACTCGGGTCCAAGGGCCCTGCTGATCATGTCTGTGCAGGGGAATGGGAGTCAAGAGGAATCCTCACAGCATTTAGAATTTCACCAAGGAGGGGGCAAGCAGCATGAGACTGCAGGGACTGTTTTCTCTCCCCTTGTGTTGATCATATCACCACATTGAGACATTCTGGAAAACATATTCTGGGTTGAGATTTCCCCACCCCCCTCTAATGTAAGAGTAGACACAGCAAAAAGACGAACAGCCAGAGATGGAGGAAAGGAGAATAAGTAGTCTTGGGGGTGATGGTAAAACAGCACTGAAAGAGCATCAACACACAAATGAAAACACCCTGATTTAACTGAGGTCCAGTGTTTGTGCCGGGCTGCAAAAAAAAAAAAAAGCCCCCATCAGCCTCTCTTTGACAAGACAGGTGATCCAAAGAGCATAAAGGCAGTTTGCAGTGGTACAACAAGGATACAGTAAGCTCCGCCTGCATCCAGTGCCCCATTGGTGGAGATGGCACAGACTGACAGCACAGTCATGCTAATGATGAAATATGCCACCAGAAACATAATGATGGCCTGATACAGCCCTGCCTGGCCTACTACAAACCCTGCAGAGGGAGAAAGATGCAGAATAACAGGCATAGGAAGGAAAAGTTAATGGTTGTCAGGTACACAGATGTCCTAATATCTCATTTAACTTGTGTTATTTATGGTATCACAGATGTTTAAGCTTGGTGGTTGCTCAATATCAGTGTGACATCTTAAAGCTCCTTTCACAAAGTTTAAATGAACCACCCTCCATACAGCAGGCTACACACCTTCACCTTCGACTCCTAAATTAGGACATACAGTTGAGCAAAATAAACTCCACTCACCAATTCTGAGAAAGAGTATGACGCTGAACATGGACAATAAAGTTGGTATCACCACGCCGAAAAAAGTGGAGAGTTTCTGTGGCTGGACGTTGGCCGTTTTCCGCCGGTTCATGGTCGAGGATTTAACTACCGTGACCCCGGTGGGCACGGTGAGGTTTTCCGACTCATGCACGCTAGCGGAAAGGCGATAGTGCAGGAGCGGAGTCCTTTCAGTCATGGCGAAGGAATGAACAAATGTGTTCAATCACCAACAAGTGAATAAAACTTCAGACAAAACAGCGTGGACGTGCAAAACGTGCCCAATTTCAGGACTGTCCCCTTTCGCTTAATTTTCCAGCAAAAAAAAAAAAACTGACAGGTGAGAATGTAGACAGGATACTTATGACGCCAGCGTGATACTGATACAATCTGCCTTACATATCCAACGGACCGTGAAATATACCCGACCCTGCGTAACCACTCAATTCCGACCTGCTCCTGATAAACGTTCCCTGCTGCTGCCCCTCCACTTGTTCAGCCGGGAAGGTGGTCCAGTCATGTGATATTTGTGAGTTTTTGCGGCGTTTTGCGTCATATGACCTAAGCTTGACTTCCAATTAAGTTGACTTATTTCCACCAGCTCCAAGCTGTGGACGATTTTCTTGATGGTTGAGGCAAATAGATTCGCAATTAAATTAATTTCCCGTCTATTTTATTCTGAGCTCTCAGCTTTATTATTTTATGGATGCAGCTAGGTATATGACTGAGGAACAGTGATTGAGGAGGTCTCTGAGTCGTTTTAAAATAAACCATTAAAAGGATTTAACTTTAAATTACATACGCAGTTCTACCCAGCCCAATTTAATGACTTGAAACAGAACTGAGTTTAATTATCCCAACCATGGCCCATTAGCGCCACCTGGTGACACTTATTCTTCCCACGTAAAACTGACTGATAGCATGAACATGTCTATATTATTTCCTCTGAGTATCTGTGGAAATAAGTTGCTTTGAGGAATCAGTTTAAGATAACTTTTTTTTTCCCAAAAGTATTTATTCTCCTCAGTTTCCTCTCCCACATGTTTCGCTCACGTCCATTCAGTGCTTTACAATCATCCCCACCTTAGATATATTTGTGGTTGTACAATTTTTTATAAAGAACATTTTTACAAAACACTGTACAATTTAGCTTGAAATTCAAATTTATGGCCTCAGAATAAGACAGATAAAAATATATATTAAAAAAGTAAAATATATGCCATCCATGCAAAGGATACATATATATCTTCACATGTTACACATATCCATTTAAACAATTTAAATAATTCAATACAGAATTCTGCAATAAATATTACAATAAAAAGTCGAAATACTATATACAATATATGACAATGTGTCTTGTCAGAAATATATATTTTATGAAGCATACTTTATATGTCAATAAAAAAGCATATGTTAGTCTGAAGATTAAATTAAATGCCCTTAATAATTAATGTTTTAAAAGTGAGAATGTAAAACAACAGAATATGTATTCAATATTACAATATAACACACAGTTTAAAAGTATAATACTGTACAAAAACACATGAAACACACATACACACCCTGGTAACCAGTGCCTATGAAGAGTTATCGCTCATCTTCTCCTGCCCTGCTTTAACCATATCATGTGTTACATTCATATTCTTTGCCCTTGATTGATCAGAAACAGTCAACCATAAAGACCCTTTGTTTTTTTTTTTGGACAGAAGTTATCACAGCATTATGTCTCTAAAAAAAGCTTTTGGTTTCATTTTTGTCCACAGTTCTGGTCATTTTGTGTCCTGAAGCATGCTTGTTATGCTTGTTAGTCCAGCAACAGTTCCATTTTTTCATACCCAAATCTGAAACACTCCTGTATGCTAGCCATTGTGTTGCCAACAGGTGCTGTGATTCGTCTTCACTTTGACTCATGGCCAGCAGAAGGCACTGTTTACTCATTTTAAAAGCTAGGACGCTGCAATGAAGGCATGCTGCTTGAGCTGATGCAAGCAGTAGGACAGCAGGAGCAGCCATCGTATATGAGTTTCTCAGCAGCCTCTTTGTGATGCCAGAGGTCACAAGTCACAGAATGGAGGTTGTCTGCTCCACATGACACTGGGAGCTCAGCTCAGACACAAGCCATTCCAGTTTGCCGGTGAGCAGGCGGCTAAAGTGCCACAGCACGTGGCCCAGGTTCTGTGTGCTCTGACTGGGGCAAGATGTGACCAGGCTCTCTGGTTCCCCCTGCAGCCCAATGGGATCAAAAAAAGAACTGTCAGCAAACCCACGGATCCACACCTCTCAGTCAGTGCCAGTGTATCACATGTATCCTGCCTCTCAGATGTATACCATATTTCTATAATGACCACTGTTTTCTTGGGTGTGTAGTCTTGTATGGAATGAAATCATATTCAGACATAATGGGAGAGGTCTAATTTGACTCATATCAAGTGTTTTTCCGATAAGAAGCTCGGTTTGTTTATGTCTTGCCAACCCATTTTTTCACAGGCTCCCCTGAAAAAGTATTCCTGGCTATGCCACTTCAGTGTGGTTCTTGTCCTGGAACCCATACAGTCTGACATCAAAAGCCAATTTGACTCATTTGGATAGTTTTCTGGTAATGTAACACATCCTGTAAGTATGAGTATTTTGACTGGCACATTCTATTTTCTTATTTCCTCCTAAAAGTATTTCTCATGTGCCATTATGTCTGTTTATGCAGCAAATGGAGCAAGGGACCAGGGCTGAGACTTTCTGTTACAGCACTTCTGGCAGGGCTGAGTTTAAAATTAGAAAAACGTTGCAAACTGTTCCATAAACTGAGACGGTGCTGTATTGAACGTCTGGCTCCAGAGTGCTGTTACTATGACAGCTAATGGTGCCATTGTAGATGTTATGTGACACCAATTCTTGAATGCAGCAGTCGCTGCTTTTTGCCCCTGTCTGTTTTCCACACAAACAAAACTTTACAGCCCTGACTAATCGTGGACTGTGTGCCTTCCTCTGACTCATGCACCAACAAGTTTGCCTTTTCATACAGCAGATACATACTGCCTTTGCTGTTGGAGGAACACAAAGTCAGAATGTGTTCAGTCCTCTTACTTGCAGGTTCCCAGCTGGTCTGGGGTGGCTGCTAGGGAGCAATGAGACCGATGAACCCTAAATGGCTAAACCCCTGTCCTGTCCTCGGTGAGGCTGAGACATTGTTGCTTTGCCAAACCGGGTCTCTTGCCATGGTTGGTAATGGTGAGACTGGGACATGAACACCCAGTCACAGAACTCACACTGGAATGCAAACAGTCCCCTTTACTGTGTGAGACACCTGAAGGCCCAAAGTTTTTATTTTAAAAATCATATAACTTTTCTTTTCTAATGTTTTCCAGGACCAAGGCAGTGAACTCAGTTAAATCACTTTCAGCATGTTTTTTTTTGAAAGAGAGTGAGAATTTGCGTCAGCAGCAGACTATGTGCCCGTATCAGCAGTCCTTCCTGGGGAAGGAAAGAGGGGGTCACAGGGTAGTCATGGAGGAATGGAGAGGCATTTTAGGGGGCTCCAAGAAGCCCGGAAATCCACTATCTGTGAGAAAATGAAAGTGTCACACATACTGCTGGAGCTCATTGCCCATCCATTGTGTATCTGTGAGCATGATTTATGATTCACCTGTGGATCTAGCGCTGCGCTTTTTTATATATAGCACCTTTCATGGGAGCAGGTCTAAGAGTCACCTCATCTGCTAACAGCTCCCCTCTGGATGATGCATCAAAGCCACAGCTTTATTTATTTATTTATTTTGCAGGGAGGGGTGACTGGTTAAATGGATGGCATAAAGGGTAAAAGAGAGTGGGGGTGTGTGCGTTTGAGTGGATATGTTGTGTGTGTGTGTGGGTGGATGGATGGGTTTGGGTAAGTTGTGTGTGGATGGGTTTTTGACATTGTGTTTGTGTGAGAGTGCGTGGATGAGTATAGTTAGGTGTGTGTGTATGTAGATAGGTTGGTGTGTATATGTGTGTGTGTGTGTGTGTGTGGATGTGTATGTTTAGCTGTGAGCAGATGTTGTTCTTACTGATAGCTCCATGTGTGTGACTATGTGCAGATAGTTGGTGACACTGCGGTCCAGTCGCTCCAGTAGAGAGAGCTGACACTCAGCCAGGACCAGCGGCCTGTTCTCCCTCACACCCTGTACCAGGGTCTGTAGAGCGGCCAGAATATCCCCTCTCTTCTCCTGCATCTGGAAACAAGCACACACAGTCACACACACAAATATAAAGGTACACAAAAAGCTAATAATCAGATTGGGACAGGGTGCTGTAAGGGAAATAACAGCTATCGGGTTTTTGAGGACTCACAGATTTATTTTCCCAAGATGCTTTGTGAATCTTCACACAGGGCAGTGGAATTGCTAAAGGGAGTTTGTCTGAGCCACGACATTCCCTCTGGGGACAGACAGACAGATTTGCAGACAGTAAAACAAAGGGATGTGTATAGATCAAAATCATTGGACAACAAAAGACTGGATTAGACTGGATTAGTCTTTACTATTCTTTAGTACATAGTTACAAATGTGTCTTTTTTGGTCTCATCAAGAGGAGACATGGCCAAACAGGAATAAAAGTCCATCATTCAAGTCCATAAATATTTTGCATCTGTAAAATATATGACAAAACATCACAACAATCCTCATTTTCTGGGAAATGAATATACCTAGACATCTGAGATCACATGCTCAGCGTGAATGCTGCACTATGGACAAAAGCATCTTAGAACAGATGGAGAGTTGACTCATTAACAGATAATGCACCGCTGCACAGTGTACCCGTGCCATAGCAGCACCATCTCAGTGGCCTCACCATGCCAGCCTCCAGCTCCTTTACCATGTTCATGTCTCTCCGGGCTTGATCGTCACACACAAAGTCGATTGGTCTGGCCTGAACGTCTCTGACCTTTGAAGCAGTGGTGCAAAGCAGTAGAAGCAGGAGTCCTAGACGATAACAGAGCAAGAGGGCTTAGTGATGCATGAAAGGGGCTTTTAGCTTCCGTTTTTTCTGCATTGTGAGCTGTGGCCCCATATACACCTGGTTTTCAGATTACTGTGATCATATCAGGGTGACCAGCCCTATGGTTTTTGGAGATTTCGGCAAAAGTGCAGAATACAAAGAAAAAAAAGCTCAATCCGGCAAGCAAAAGTGTATACACTGGGCTATTTTGACAAAAAGAGGGTATTTTGCATAAAGTGCAGGAAAAGGACACCAGGACACAGATGAAGACACAGTGGGCTGAAAATGGTCACATTTAGTACCATGGAGAGGTGCACTGTTCTGAGATCAGTTAGTGATTTGTCTTGTTATTAGACAGTAAAACTTGCATGGTAATACTGGGACTACGTGAAAACTTTGTCATGTACGTTTGACGGACTCATTAGTCCAGGAGTATAACTGCTCTGCAAGCATACATTTGCACTGCTGCTCTGACCACTGCTCCACACTGCCTGTCTGACCACTGCTCTATAACTCGGCTATGGCTGCTGCTCCACATCGCTGGTATGATCACGGCTCAACACTGCTCCTATAACCACTGCCCTACACGATTGCCCTGGCCACGATGAGACTGACAGGTATTCAGGAATCTTCTGCCAAAATCAGATGGACAGTTAAGCACAATACTGGCCAGAGCACAATACTGGCTAGAGGTAAACAGCAGTGTTCAAGACACAGCTGTGTTGACAGTGCCCTTGCTGTTACAGCAGAGAGGTCAGGTTAGAGAGTATTACAACACAGCAATGATAACTTAGGGGAGAAAATGAGAAAAATAGTTTGCTCCAGAGTATACAGTAGATGAATCTAAACATGTGATATTCCCAAAATCCACGGCACTATATTTTCTGTATTGTATTCTTCCCATGTATACTGATGGCCTTGAAGCATTGTTTTGTTGACAGTGTCTTTTACTTTTTGGGAAAGTCTTGCCTTCCACATGTTGTTATGGACACCAATACACTTAAGCAGTATTTTTTCCCTCATTTTTCTCCTCTATACAAGAATGCTTGTTCCCCAAGGACAACCTCTTAGCACATATTTTTGACTCAATCAGTGCTTTCCAAAAAAAAAGGTCCAAGAGTCTACTCCCAAAAATGGAGAAGTGACTTCCATCCAATGTGTGAGGGGATCAGAGAGGTGGCCAGAGAGGTGGCCCCCCTCCTCCCACTTTCATATCTGAACTGCGTTCTAGATCATAACCTATTTCTAGAGTCCATCTCCAGACCAGAACCCAGCTCTTTCCTCATGATGAACCAAAGCAACAGTATGCAAGCGAAAAAAAAATAAAATCTCTCTCCATATGTATTTTTGAAAAGTATCCTATTTGCCTGCCAACCAGATTTATAATATTCAAATCTAATGCCAGGCCTCTTATGGCAGTATCAGATTAATTTCTCTCCAATAATATATATCTCATTGTATAGGTTTCATACCTGGAAATGTCCAGTACCCTCAGCACCTCCCCTGTCATTCCCATATTTCATTAGACAGGTTACATGGCATCTTTGCATTTGCTTCACTTTTGTAACTTGGGTCAGCATTATAAAATATGGAGGAACTTTTAGCAATACATGTGTTTGGAGTTGCAATAAAGTTCGCTTTAGATATTATTTCAGGTGATGCTTTTATCTCCACCAGCTAAAAATTCACGTAGCATTACACAGATTTAAAGCACTTCTTATGTGGTCATAACAAAGACTCTTTATAATACATATAATGTGTCACACTATTCAGTTACACTTGGGGCAACTCATTTGTTTAGCAATTCTGATCATTAGGCATCTTGGCTGTGTATCACGCATCTACGTTGTATTTAAAATTAATATAATATCTTGCCCTTGTGAGGACAACTTTATATAGCCTACTTACTGCTCGAATCCATCCCCCGTTCGCCCCCTGCGTAAGAGGTCCGTCAAGGCGTGCTTCACGTGCTTGCTTCCCATTGAAAGACCCTGAAACTCCCCAAATCCATACAGCCGCTGAATTCAGCACACCCCGTGCGACGTGCACGTCGAAAGCGCGATACACCCCCGCATAAATTCCCTTCTGCCTAACACCCCCACCGCCTCCCTCTGTCTCTGTGATTTCTGATTCAAGACCGGGGGACATAGCGAATGGGGAGGGAGGGTACGTTTATCTTATTCTGTACGTGCGGCATGGATTTCCTGTTGTGGGTTGTTTCTTCGCGACCAGAGAGAATCCCGAAAATGACGAATGTGGGAAGAAAAACATGCACGAAGATCAGATTTCCTATTCATCTATGTACAGAAATAATCGCTGTTTACTTGAAATAGTCGAAAGTACACATTGGTAAATTTTGGGGAAAGTTGTTTTAAACTTTTGTTGGAGAAAGGAAAACTAGCAGAGTTAATATTTTATTACGAGGCTTAGTGAGACGTGCGACGTAGAGTTCATTGATCGCAACCTGGAATGTCTCCAAAAGTGACCAAACGAAAAAGGCAAATACATGTAGCGGAAGTGGTACGTTCTGTCCCCAACAACTGATCCACAATCCGAATTAATATCATATCAGTATCCAAGTCCTGTATCTATAATTATAAAACAAACAGGGACTGTATGAGGAGGAACCCGAGAAAGGGTGCTTCCATATGTTTTGTTCAGATATACCACTGTAAAAGTTCCCTTATGCAGTAAAATTACTCGAGAGGGTCTACAACACATCTGAACTTATTTTCATTTACATTCAGCGTGTGGTGAATACCTCCCCCTAGTGGGTGTACAATTTACTGAGGAGTGGACAACTGCGAGTTTATCGAAAATGCAGGACTAATTTTGCAGGCAAATTGGAAATGGGCAAGAAAAATGTTCACAAATCACTTTTCGACACGAGATAAAACTCTTCTCAAAACCGTGGACCAGAGGAAGTTTTAGGCTTGGCCCTTGTTTAAATGTCACTGGCACTGCAATTGCACATTTGGTTGCCAAAAATGCGAAGATAACAGAATAAACACGTTACAAAGTAAATATTATACACTAAACATTTGCCATGTTTATTTAAGCAAGCAGGTTTAATGCACGGATTGCAGGTCAAATGTATGTGCAAAATGCACTCCGAACGACAATTTTAAAATGACATTTTTAGTGACACCCTAATTACGAATGGACCCTCCCCTGTATGAAATTAATTCACTGTAACAAAACACACTCTTGCCAACAGGCAGCTGAGTTCCTGGGTTTCCTTTCACAGACCCATTGAGATCGCTGCTAGAAGTCCTGGTCCAATGCCCTTGACCCATAACCATGGATAGAGGACGGACTGACTTGGTTAACGGTACCTACATTTCATTTAACTAAGGCCGGTGGTTGTTTATGTAGGAGGTGACATGTGACACCCCCGGAGTTTTAAAATCTTCGAATTTTTGGCGAGAACTGCAGTATGAAATGTCACGCGCTCACCACTACCTCACCGAAGTACCCTTGTGCCACCTGCTGCTTCCTTAATCTGCGCCAATGAGCATGGCTCTCGGGTATACGCCCGGCTCCGGCCCCACAGAACTGATTTTAGAGTTAAAAGGCCATTTGCCCGCATGTCATCCGTGGGCTATAGCGCATAGAAATAATCCAGTGTCTACCCTGCCAAGTGAAGGCAAAATCCAAAAGGAAATAGCCTAGTAACGAGCTAAACTGTCGTGTCAGTCTTTAGACCATTCGCTCTGCGGTATTTCAGGCGTCACAGCGGTGCTACGCAGCAACATAACCATTGCAAGTGCAAGAAATCCCTGCTCGGGAAATTCAATCACCGCCATACCATGGACAGCTCCAAACCTTGAAAGCGGGAGATTTTCAGTTCCTCGTCTCTGACACACACTCACTCTTCCATTAAACATGAGCTACAGATGCGATTGATTTTTAAATTGCAGTTTAACACCTTATCTCCCACACAATACCCTTTAAAGGCAAATTAAACTTAAGGCGTACAGGTTGCTCTGAGACGGGAGAAAGACACACAGCAGTACGGAAATCAAAGTGAAGTGCTCATAAATTCAGATTTTCTGGGCGCTGAAAGAACGTGAAGCGAGAGAGGTAAATACAGTTGCTCAAGCTTATAATTACGTCTGGATTTTCGGTATCCACAGACACACACACACAACGGCAGTGACGGAACCCGCATTGCAACACAGAGTCGGCGCCCGGCCACCCGGCTACCGGCTCATCTCCATTCCTTGGAAACAGACAGGCGGTGAGACTGCGCCGCATCTTGTGCGTGATATTTCACGAGACACGAAACCACTGAGAAAAGAGGTTTGGAAGTTCGGAAGGCATGGGGTACACAATCTGCACCAACAAAACCAGTCATTCAGTACCAGCGGCGGAAAACATTTGATCCGAATTTCGTTTTGAAAAGGGAAAAGGGGCTCTAACACCGGCTTCGGCCACCTGTTTTGTGGGACAGAGATCGACGTGAAACTAAGGTGAACTTCGTTTTAAACCTTCCATCCGTTTCCAGAGGCAGCCCGTGGGACGCTCTTGAATTATTTATTCCCTCCACGCTCTTCTATCTGCGCGGGAGAGAGATGGAGGGGGTACAGGTGACGGCTTGGGGAGTATAATTAGGACCATTGCACAAGGAGACACCGGAGGAGGAAATGTAAGTACGAAGCACCGATCAATCTTTTCAGCACCCATCACACAATGTCGACACCTGCCGACACCGCCTGTCTCTGTCGGCCAAATGTTTAACTCCGACATGAAAATCGTAATCATTTTAGGACCTGGAAACTGTGAATTTACTGACATCCGTATCAAGACTATGCACATTATTCATTCATATCACCAGGTAGCCTACTTAAAGCGATTCCGGTGAAGCTCAAGGTTACCAGAGAATTCCGACACATAGACCATTCGAACTTGCAACAAGTCAATTTCCTCAGAGAAATAAAATAAGTGCATTCTTCCACAATACCATTCAAATGATTCAAAGGTTCAGAATTTAACGTGACACATTCTTTTAATACGTGGTGTAAATATACTCTCAATGACCTGATTATTGTTGAGCTTATAATTATACTTCATAAATTAGATCAGATATTTAAAAAAATCCTCTCCCTTTCTCTCTCACTTTGTAATGTACTCATAGGCTGTTTAACTGAACTCAAACATGTGAAAGAGAAGAGGAATTCAAAGTGAGTTTATGTGGGTGCTAGTGGAGCTGTCTTATCTCACAATAGCCCTTTTTTGTTTTTTACAAGCAGTTATATCATATTCTGTGATTTTTACATTTTCCAAAAAATAAATAAACAAATAAGTAAAATAAAATAAAATAAAATAAAATCAATAAATGCATATTTGATACTTTCTCTCCAGTGGTGAATGACTTTATTACTATTATTATGTACTAAGAAAGTCCTAAACTTCAGGGCAGGTATAAGAACAGTTTTAGAGAAAAGAACGTACCATTAGGTGTGGCACATTGATGATACAACAATCAAATGTTTTACGAAAACAAGCAGAGTCTTAAGCAGTTACTTTTCAAGTTACAAAAGACGATCTAAAACATCAGATGCTGTAAGTGTCAAATAACACAGTGGTACTTAGAGAATTAAAATCTGAGTTTGGCACGAAATCCCTAGAGGCCGACCTGGTCCTCCTTGCCCATCCCTTGCATCGGTGTAGGTTCTGGACAGTTCTGTTCCGTCAGTGCAAAATGTGTCAGTGTGTCAGTGCTGGAGGCTGTGGAGCACCTGGTTCCACAGAGTAAGTTTTGAGGAATGCAGCGTGTCACCTCCCTACACACACCTGACACACACCTGACACACTGACACAGAGAGAGTGCTGAGGTGTGAGAGACGGAGGAGCACAGCGGGGAGCGGAGCAGCCATACATCAGAGAGGGAACGCAGAGGTTGCAGGCTCAGTGACCAAGTGGGGCAAGGCCATTGCACCCTTCAGCCAGGCACTAAACAGTGCATTCAGTGAAGAATATCAAGCTTTACAGATTTATATAATGTAAGCTATACAGAGCTGATCTGGTTGACACCATCTGCTAAATAGCTAAAATGTATATTAATATAATACTTATTCACATGTGTGTCTGAGTGTTTGTTTTACAGACACACACACACACACACACACACACAGTAGGGTGGATGAGCAAACCATCAGGGGAAAATATGCCTTCTCTGTTACCCTGTTACCTCAGTTGTACAGACATACACCATGTTATCTAAGCCAGGGCATTACCATGTCTTCATTTCCATTCACATTCATTCTGAGTGCGTGGTGCTTAAACACAACAGGTTTTCTTGAAAAGAAGACTTTGCTCTGAATCAGTGGCATAGAAAATAAAGCGTTGATTCTTTAATAAAGTGCGGTGACAGAGGGCAGGACTGTGTTGGTGTGCATCTGCTCGGCTGTGCTCAGTGAAGTTCGCTGGAGTTTGGTTGACTCACCGCACTGGGGTCCTCAGTGGCTGGCATTGCAGGGTTTTAAATGTAAAAGTATGACGTGTTTCTCTGGCACACTCAGAGGAGAGCAGGCTGAGTCTGACTGAACCACTCTGTGTGGGAAAGGAAGGAGGGAGAGGGGAGTGGGGGTGGAGAGAGAGAAATGAAAGGAGCCACTCTCCGCTGCTCTCTTTTATCAGACGTATGATATGCGGAGGTCCTCCTCTGCGCAGGAACACGTCCCTGTTCTCCTCCTCTGCTTCCATTCCCTCTATTCCTCTCGTCCTCTGCCACAAGCACACAAGCACAGATATATTCAGAGACACATGCACACAGATATATTTACACTCACAAACACACACATACTCTCAGACATGGACACATACTCCTATGTACACAAACACAGACACACACACAAATGGACCTACATATAAGAAAAAACTATGTAAGAAAAATCATTTTGATTGGTACAAAATGTTTTTTGCTTGCATATTTAGTATAGACATTGGTCTAAATCACTGTGTCACAGACACAGTTTGGTAGCTTCTCTCATTTAGATATTCCTCATTCAAATATTGAGCTGGTGCTTCAGGTTTGACCATTAAAAATCACTGTGCTACTTTATACACCAAAGACACATGTTGACACAGGAAATGACTGTTTATGATATCCAAGGCACAGCATATGCTTGTAAAAGGAAACCTGGATATGATGTTTATCAGGTTATGGTGCATGGGAAAAAAAAACTTCAAATCTGTGCTTTTCAGCATATTAAAAACACATCAAGTAAATATATCCCCTTGATATTGACTGTTGTAACACAGTGCCCTGTCTCACACCTGCTGGGCCATTTGACAGGGCCATGACCGGTTTCCATGCCACCAGCCAGAGATCAGTGTTGCACCCGGGAGGAAGTGCGGCCCTCTGCTGAAGAGAGGAATCTGGGCTGCATGTAGCCAGGAGGCTGACAGCACCCTTGAGACAGCATATCTATATTTATATCTATCCATATTCATCTGATCACTTGATCTTTTATTAATAAGCAGTACTTAATTTAGAGTGGTCCTCTCTACTCTGGATAGGTTTGAATATGAGTATTATATATATAGATTTATCATATATATTGCACACATGCACACACAGACATACACAGTCTCTATTTGCTGAATGCGTCTGTGTTGTGAGGTTGTCTGCATTTTTGCAAACAGGTGGCAGCATGACTCCCTGTCCTGGTTTGCAGATACCTCACCCGAGGGTGCTCCGCTAATTGGGACACATCCTCTAAACCCCTGAGGGGAATTTGCAGGGGTGGCAGAGGGAAATAGCCCCAATTTTTTGTTCTGGCAGGGGGGGCACTGTGTTCCAGTTAAGCACTGCACTACGGATAGAAGCCCTAATGGAAAGCAGACAGACTGAGGCTCCGCCCATTCACAAATGGGCCTGCTTGGAATTCTGGTTATTGTAGTCTATAGAGGGTAATGGCACAACGTTCCCACTTTCCTCGGTAACTTCAAAGGAATAATACAAAGAATTCAGAGAGCTGGAGCACAAAGAGCTTTAAAGATATGAAACACACTTATTGAACAGAATAAGACTGGCATTTTAATGTCTATGATATCCTTGTCAAAGTCAAAGAAGATAAACAGGAAGGCACTGCAGCTGTTGAAAGCCATGTTCTGTATAATAAACAGGGTGAGCCCCTCTGGTCAGACAGGTAACAGTCTGCCTCAGAAAGCTATGAAAGCTACAGTGATGATGCAAGCTCAACGAAAAGAAACAGTGGAGTATTAAAAAAAAAAAGCAGTGTTTAATAACATGTTTTGGGAGAGAATGGGTGCTTGCCTGCACCCTCTGCAGAACTGGCAGAGAAGGTCACAATGATAACCATGAGCTCACACAAATTGAGCTTAATCATGCTGTGAGGGAGCGGTGGGGCTGTCCTCCATTCATATAAGGAATGCATCCATTACCACTCAGGTCTTTAGGAATACATAAAGACGACCAGCAGAACTCACCACTGTATTACTGGCAAACTGATTACTGTAGATTTATGTGAATATTTGCTATTTTCTGATAAGGAAATGGTGCCCAAGCGAGGGTTAATAAAGTGATATGGACCTCAAACCTGGGGCATATTATACATTTTCTGTGGCTCTAAGGGATGTGGTTTGGTGTGTCTGGCACAGCACAAGGTAGAACACCCAGCCACACCTTAACAATACTGATATTCATGATATAAGTTGGATTTGAGTTCCACATCATTTTTACAACAAATGATTTGATCCATTGATGTGCTTGTTGATATCAGAAAGTAAAACAAGACCATTTTAACCACAAAACTTTAACCAACAATAAAATGCATCCGAGGCCTTTGTTTTCAGCTTTTTTAAACTGATTTCCCCATAAATTCAGTTTAACTCAATTTTCATCTGAATTTTGTTTTTCATCCATCAAATACAGTTTAGTTATGTTATATTTTGGTAAATGATACCCTCTTGTGGTCAAACGTGCAGGCAGCATGTAACATAATGCAGACTAGGTTAAGGTTTGCTAGATTAAACTAAGTTAAAGATCATGTAGTTTTAATCTTTGAAATTAAGACAGTGTCAAAGTTAAGACAATGGCAATCTCTGAAATTAAAACAGTTCCCTTTGAAATTCCATTTTTATTCTATTTTATTTTTAAGCTTTCATATTTGTGATCAGACTTCAGCCCATTTTAAAATGAAAAACATTGTGATAAATTCTGAACTTTGCCCCTAACAAGGGAAACATTGAAAAGCATACTCTTAGGATCGGGCCACTGAGTCTGTGAGGCTGAAAAAGGTGTTAAAACTAAAATTTTATTACGGTCAACTGATTACAGGGGTTTAACATTTTGCTTATGTTAGCAGAAGGTGTTGTGGTGTAAAAATGATGTATGGACATTCAATTTAGCCATGATGTATTACATGCTTTCACTGCTAGGCAAGCTGGCAGACCAATCTGCATCCAGGACCAGAAATATCCATTTTCTAAAAGTGTTCACAATCTGTGTGCTCTGCTTCAGCAGCGACAAGGTGACAAGAGGGAGGCAGCAAGGAGCGATAGAGAGGCACCCTGTGTCACGCTGAGGACTGAGTTTATCTGCATTCAGCCGACAGCTGAGGAGAGATTACTTATAAAAGCAGGGCATGAAATCACACAAAAGCTGTCTCCCACTGAAACACACAGACACCAGTGAACAGAGGAATCAAATCAACTCACAAACTAACAGCTGCACATACACACACATACACACACACACAAACACACTCACATTGACAAAATATCAGACAGAAATAAATTGAAAAGCATCACACAGACAGAGATACAGGTTGTCACTCATTAGAACTGAGGAGGCGTGTGAGAAAACCCACTATTCTGTTCCCGAAACGACTCTGTGATATTTGTGATTTCACAGACAGGCTCAGAGCCCAGTTCTCCTCTCCATTCATGTCAATTCATTTTTGCATTTTTCTTTTTTCAAAAACAGTCATACCCGATCACCTGCGCAAAGCCTAATCAGCAGATCAGTTAATCAGATTTTCAATCATTAAACAAAATTTTTTTAATCAGTATTATGTTTGATGATTTATAATCCACACAGAAATAGGCAGGATTTGAGTTGTCACCCTGTTTGGCTGTTTCTGTTAGTCATAGTATAATCCTGTAATCAGCGGCCTTTCAGTTATTGCTGCTATAAATGTGTTTATGTATGTGTGTGTATGTGTGTGTCTTAATCTGTATATGTATTTGAGTGTTTTAGTCAGAGTATCAGAGTAAAGTAAGAGGTCCATTCACAATGCTGTGGTGCTGTGGTGTGTGTAGGTGCATGCATGAGAGCATGTGGTTGTATGTGAGTGTGTAAGTGTGTGCATATGTGTGTGGGTGTGAGCCCTGTCGGTTTTTTGTGGGCATGCTGTTGGATGATTGCCTTTGAAAGGGAGTGCGTGCCTTTGAGCATGTGAGCGTAAAGTAAAGAAATCTCAAAATGTTTTTTTGACAATGAGAAACTGACTGCATGTGTCGGTGTATGCATGCGTTTGTGTGTGGAATAATGATTGCATGTGCCTTTGTGTGTGAGTCAGTGATTGTGTTTGTCTGAGCATGCGTGTATGTGTACCCTGTATTGTCTGTGGGGTTCTGGGATGATGGATTTTGCAGGGGGTGTGTTATAAAACCATGTGAAACAGACAGTATCGCCAGCTGGGCACTGATTAGTATCTCAGGGAATCAGAGTCGAGCCTGGCTCTCCACCTCTCTTTGTTATTTATTTTTTACCAATCTGGAATGCCTGGTCATATTTTTGGCCGGTTTCATAGCTGCTGCGTCCTCTGCGGAGTTGGGAGAGCACATTGCAATGCGTGCTCTGTCAGCCGCCACTTTTTTTAACCTATCAGTCCAGCAGCAGCTGAGCTGCGCAGTTATCACTTTGGCAGACTGCTCCTAATGTGCATCTGCTTAGAGTATAACTGCTATAGAGCCTGGGCGGCATAATGAAGCAGCCCTTTTTGATGTTAGCACATAAATAGAAAGCTCTCACCATCAGCTGGGCTCTGCCAGTGTAACCTGGCTCTGTGACTAATGTTTTTAAAATCAGCATATGACTAAAACTTGTAGGTCTGAAGTAATATGCAAATAGTGCTCGTTCCCTGAAAGGTTGTATTTTTTGGCATTTTGTTTTTATACAAAGCCAAAAATTTGCTAGATTTTTCACTGCTTACTGAGTGAAAATGGTCGATATCCATGTTTTTGATATGCTAAAAAATACTGGTCATATGCGAGGCATATTTGGTTTCGTTTTTTATGTGCCATAACCAGACATTATCCTTCGCTTCCTACATGGCAATGTCAGACTGAAACCTTGCAGAGATCCCCTTCAGTCGAGGATTAAACTGCTCCAAATATGATATCACTGACAGACATGTTAATGACAGAGTCCTAAAACATTCCCATGCTGCCACTGTAAGGCCTGGGAATCTCTGTGTACTGGCCCCCAGTGCAGACTGATCGACAGCAGAGGGAAATAAAACTACTTCAGCATAGTTAATTCCCCTTGACACTGTCCTGAAGGTCAGCTGCCCCAGGCTGGGCTCTGATCTTCAGACATACTTTCGAGGCTTGGCTGAAGGAGAACACTGTTGGGGGCAGCGGAGAGGAAAGGAGACCCACCCAGCTAACACAAAATGTATCCAAAGCATTGACAGTAATTTTGGTGAGATTCCCAATTGTCTGTGGCATAAGTTTATGACAGGAACAATACTCAGTCTTGACATATCACTGTAATCAGGAATGTTCTGGAAACAAAGTGTTATGAGGTTGGAGGATGGAGAAAAAGGGAGACAGAGGAAGGGAGATAGACACCCTACTGGTGGGTTCCACCGAAATGGAGTGCTCTCTCTCCCCTCCTCTGAGTCAGTCAAGACTCAGATTTGGGTCACTGGTTTACAGACTGACACCTGAAACACCAAAAATTCCTCTCTCCCTCTCCGCATTCACACACCCCATCTCTTACTCTTTTCAGCTGAATGACTTTTATCATTTTACTCTGCTGAGTATGAGTTTGGCACAGGTGATTGTGTTGAGCACCATCTTGTCTGACAGGTGTATGACCAGTTTCAGTTAAGAACATGCTTCAGACCATTCAAGAGAAGTCAAGGACACAGAAAACAGGATTTATCCGTATATAACCAAAAAAAAAACTACTCAAGACTAAAGAATTGCCACCATACGATGTCGATAGAATTGGCTGTGGGTTGTGCAACCAAATTTAAACAGAGCTTTTTTTGGAATTCTGAAGAAAAGCTGTTCATATCTGGGAAAGTTCCAAATCCGCAGTCCCACTGCATCTATTACCAGAAGATTCCAGTCCGTCTGTCTTTCCAGCCAGAGCTGAACAATAATCTCGGACGACGTCGAAAACAACATGTTTGCACATAAGACAGCACAATTATCATCTTCTGATGACAGATAAACCTTACTGTAACATGTTTAAATGGGCAGGCAGCAAAACCCACACATCTGAAGATATCATCAGTGATAATGGTCTGTGAGTGTCAAAAGTATCATTGGCCCGGCTCGACCTGCTGTCATTACATTAGGTTCCTGCTAGCCATGCAGTCGTGCAGCTGTGTGAGTATAGAGACGATGTATCTCATCTCATATTATTCTGAATTCCTCTCACCTTGATTTTCACATCAAGGTTTAATTTTCACATGCATGCCAAAGAGTCCAAAAGGTATTAAATTCCCTAAATTTCAAGCGAGCAAAAAAGCTTATTTGCCAAGCTTGTCATCTTGCATACGCAGTGCAAACCTATTCGCCCCCCCCCAATCTTGGTCCCTCTGACAGACTTTGTTGCACCCGTTTCATCCGCAGGTAGGGCGTACATCACAGCATGAATGTGAACGTTTTCCAGCCAGCATGTTACTGCAATCTGTAACTAAATATAACCTAAATATAGTAAATGTAGAAATTTTCACTACACATTTTTTCATGTTTTTCATTCTCACACATATAAGAGCTCGACATTTTCATGTATAGGCCTGTCAGTGAGACGTGACCCTTGCAGAAAGGGGAAAAACTCAGAATACATAAATATTGCAAATCATACCATAACAACATACACTGAAGGCTTTGAATTGTCTTAATACCATCTCGAGAACACCCCCTCACCAGCACTATCATCAGTATGGAGAACAGAATCTGAAGATCACCTTGAACTTAGCAGATGGGGCACACTGCTACCAAGACCATTGGAGGGAAACTTAAATAGCTCATTTTTTCTTGTTAGTCTTGCCATCCACTTAAAGTAGGTTATGTTCCCCCCACGCAAGAACATTTTGCATTGGGTATTCCAGAGAGGGGGCTGTCTCTTTATAAACAAATGATCAAGGAGCGAAGCCGTTTTGTCAGCTGTTGCGTCGGGAATTCTGTGTGACACCGACTAACCGTGCTGCTGAAAGATTGTGGAAGATTTGATTTGGCTTATTTATGTTGACTGAGCTCTCATACCCATAAGGTATGTCTTGCTTTCATGCAATTCTTTGCAGTTGTAGATTAAAACTGTCACACCAAACTATGGAAATAAAGTCACACATTAATACAGCATTTTTATATTTTTCAAAAATGTGGGCCAAATTCATGGTCTTTGTTATGTCAAAGGGAAATGATCCTAGAACTCTAAAGTACAACCTGATTAAAAAACAGATAATGTGCAAAATTAAAGTAACTGCTCATCATATTTCAAACCAGAAAGCAATAAGAGGTACCATCATAGATGACATAATATATCATAAAACACAGAATAATCATGTACAAGTACAAAAATTAAGCATAGTTACAGGTTTATGTTTAAAAAAGGTACCAAAAAATCTTCCCTCTTTACAATTATAAATAACTCATTAAAATGTAATAACTTTACAGATTAAAATAAACCCTTAGTCAGTTTTGTTAACTAAAAATGTAAATAAGCAGCTTGACAGAACAACTATTACCTCGTGAAAGCATACAAAAATTCTCAGAAAACATTTCAAATGAAAACTCCTCAGATTAGTTTCTAACTCTTTCTTTATGGATGACTTTCAGTATCTTCTCCACTCCAAGGTGTCTGTAACCTTCAAATATAAATTTACTCTCAGAAATATTTTGTGTCACACATGCAAAGTGTGCAGGCGTATGTGTGCAGGTGTATGTGTGCAGGTGTATGTGTGCAGGTGTATGTGTGCAGGTGTATGTGTGCAGGCGTATGTGTGCAGGTGTAAGTGTGCAGGTGTATGTGTGCAGGTGTATGTGTGCAGGTGTATGTGTGCAGGTGTAAGTGTGCAGGTATAAGGGCTTGTCATGTGCCTTTTTCTTATGCTTTCCCCTGTTTTTTCTCTTTCCCCTTCAATCTGGACACCCTAATTGAGCTTTTAGAGCTAGCAGTGCACCACCTATAGTCACTCAGCTGGAGCTCTTTAGCACAGGTGTATGCAGTAGCTATGCTACATGCTACATGCAGCCCTGTACTACAAGAGAGAGCTGGTATGGATCAATGGACACATGCAGCTCTCCTTGATAACAAGTGGCAGTCTGTGGGTGGCTGGGCGTGTTGTTCAGAGGAGTTAATAAAGTGGAAACCCAAGGAGCCCTGGCTAGCTCAAACCCTTTTTCTCCGACTTGTTCTGCAGTTCGAGCCCAAAGGGTAACACAGCGGAAAGCACAGTGTCTGTTTTTCACCTTGTTAACCAATATCTGATGATAGCAGGTGCTTTCACACCACTACATCCTGCTCTGACTAAGACCACAGATTTGTCTGTTCTTGCCATGGCCGTTCACACCAAACAAAATAACAAATTAACTTTTTTAAATTGCAGTTTAAATTGGTGCATGAGTGTGCCTGTTGTACATATATTCTATTGAGGGTATATCTGAAGTGAAATTAGAATGGTGGACGGGACTGAATTTAATATATATGCTGTACAGTTAAGTTCAGTACATTAAGTCTAACACACTTGGCAAGGTCTGGATTGTTGAGGTAAAGATTATTAGCCACCAATATCGAAATCCCAGTTTCCTTTCTTTTTAAACAACATAATACAAGGTAGTCAAAAGTTTGCATAGCTAAAGGGGGAATAAAATACAGCAATGTTTACCTGATGTAAAGTAGTGTAAGAGGGCATAGAAAGTGTTACTAGAAAGTCTTACAAACCTGTGAGGATAGTGCAACATGATAATGAAAAGGCAGTCCATTTGGGCCGTGGCAGGGGCTGATACCTCTGAGTCAGGGTCTTCACTCACCAGGGCTGGGTGTTCGGAGCGTGCTGATCACGCACTCTGCCACCAACTTGGGCTGTGAAACGGAGGAGCAGGTGGCTAGAGCATTGCATGCTGGGACAGGTGGCTTGTGTTGGCTGAATCCAAGATGAGTCATATTAAGTGCATTAAAGCGGGGGTGGGGAGACGGTGGGGGAGAAGGGGAATCAGAGAGAGTCAGGGGGTCTATGGTCTATGGTGGGAGGGCGGGGCTTGAAGGGTGTGTAACAGGTGCCGAAGACCTCTGGAGAACAGAGGAGAGGAGAGGTGAAAGAGAGGAGGGAGGAGAGGATAAAGGATGTCAGAACCTGCTTGTGCATTTGTTGGTTTAAGGGGGGGAGGGTGTTTTGCCCAAACCTGACCCCTTGTTCCTCTGCAACTGAGAAAAGCTAATTTTCTATTGGCACTGGCTCTCACGTTCCACATAGAGGTGATTAGATTATACCTCTACTTTTGTTCTATTAGATTTATTGAGACCGAAGTGGCTGCGCTGCGTGATGTACAGCTCAAGCTTCCCTCCCACCCCACCCCATCATCCATGTCCTACACAGACCTTTTGCTTTCATTTATCCGCCTTATTTACTGATTTGATTTGCTGCTCCTACGCAGTGCAGTTCTCTGCTCGTTACTGACCCGGCACAGGTCAGGGCTGTCTCTCTGCTGATGTCACTAACCGTGCCCCCTTCAGCCTGGTTATTATTCTCATCTCTGTTCGGCACTTTAAAATGGGGAGCTCAAACTGGAGCTCAGTGCAGGACAGCCACGGTGTCAGCTGTGTGTCAGCTGCACATTTTTGGTGCAACTGAAGTGCTTAATTAAGGCCATTGATTTGGCTAAAGAGACCACACTGCTTGTTACCATGGCATAAATTAGCTGCGCACTGAAAAGAAAGCCACAAAGATCTGCAGACATTGTAGCCCTTCCAGGAATGGAGTTTGAGATCTCTAGTTAAAAAGCAGCAGTTATTTTTATCATTTTTTTTGTTTGCAGATGCTGTGGTGGCTTAATAAAAATGTGTGGTGGATCTGGTGAGCCCAAGTTATTGGAAAGGAGTAGAGACTCTGTCCAGCCAGGGAAAAAGACAGTGTACTGAGACAGTAAAGGGGCTCTTTGTTTTGTTCCATATGTCCTGGGGTTACTCCAGCTTCTTTCCACCCTCAGATGCTCCACTCTTTCCATACTCTCCATGTCAACAGAGGATTGCCAGGCCAACAGATTCTTGGTTCGATCTGTGGGTGACCGGCCTGACCAGGCGTGGCCACTAGAGAGCAATGAGACCAATGGAGCAAGCGACACTTGGCCAATTTTTTTTTTGGGCCAAACACCTGATCGCTGAGCTCTTGCTCGCTTTCCGAACAAGCATCTTTACAGCCTGAGCTGTCCAAAGGCCCCGAATTTCCTGGTCTTCTGAGCTGACATGTTTCAGGAGCTGCCTGGAGTGCACATTCTCAGTCTGTCAGTGATTGCATATATGGGGCTGTCCTAAGTCTGGAATGGGGACATTTCTCCATGGATCAATTCTGACCTGCAAAAAATCTCCAACTTATACGCCATAGAGACATCTGAAAATAGGAAATGACCATGTTTGGTATCCTGTGAAATCCAAGGATATCACTCATCTCATAATTAAACGGAATATTTTTAATGTTATGGTTTATATTGACAAAAGTACAAGTATCCTTTGTAAACAGGCCATATTTCTTATTTCTGATTCTGGATATTGAATTTTTTGTTTCAGAAATCCTTTTGTTTGAAACACAAAGAGGTCAAAGGGCACATGGTTAACCATCATATTACCCATGACCTCTGAAGTGAAACAGGACAGCAGCTGTAAAACTTGCATCGTGTTTGCCTCAAAAATGTAGGTATTTTAAAGCCACTGTCACCCAGCTTACTTTTTCCTTCAAGCATAATCCACTTATACAGCTGGATGTTTTACTCAAGCAATTCAGTTTCGAGCACTTTCCTCAAGGGTGCAGAGGCAGCACTCCACCTGGGGAATGTACCTGCAACCTCAGGCTTACAAAGCCAGTTCCTTCACCGCTGCACTGCAGGGATGCGCAGACTGTAGCCATGAGAATGAAAGCACAGAGGTGATTATGCCCTGTGTCCTCCGGCTGCCACATGTAATGATGGTAATAAAGAAGATATTGTTACAGCTAAAGTGCGCTTAATCTCCGTGCCAATGACTGCGTGTTACACTGCGCATAAAGCATTTGTCTGCCAGCAACAGCCCCAGGGGGCCACAGTACAGATGGCCCTTTAGTGCCATTTTAAAAGATGAGGACGACTTGGGTGGGGTGGTGGGTTTGGGGGGGTGGTGTCGATAAACGGATCCAATTTAAACACATAATTACCTCGAAGTGGCCGAGATGCCCCCGTGCAGCAGACCGCATACGTCTCCCCTCCTGTCCATGAGTGTGCGCGCTTGTACCTGCGTCTGTGTCTGTCTGCATATGTGAGTATGTTTGTTTATCTGACGCAGCATGTGTATCTGCATACACCATGTCTTTTTCTGACAGTGTGTATTTATGCATATATATGAGCGTGTGTGTGTGTGTACGCACGTATGTTTTTGTCCAGGCTGCAGGACAGACTGGGAGAGATATACAAGGGAGCCTGTGACAGAGGCTGGGCTGACTGGGAGGCTGCAGGACAGACTGGGAGAGATAATATAAGGGAGACTGTGACAGAGGCTGGGCTGACTGGGAGGCTGCAGGACAGACTGGGAGAGATAATATAAGGGAGACTGTGACAGAGGCTGGGCTGACTGGGAGGCTGCAGGACAGACTGGGAGAGATGTATAAGGGAGACTGTGACAGAGGCTGGGCTGACTGGGAGGCTGCAGGACAGACTGGGAGAGATAATATAAGGGAGACTGTGACAGAGGCTGGGCTGACTGGGAGGCTGCAGGACAGACTGGGAGAGATAATATCAGGGAGACTGTGACAGAGGCTGGGCTGACTGGGAGGCTGCAGGACAGACTGGGAGAGATAATATAAGGGAGACTGTGACAGACGCTGGGCTGACTGGGAGGCTGCAGGACAGACTGGGAGAGATGTATAAGGGAGACTGTGACAGAGGCTGGGCTGACTGGGAGGCTGCTGGACAGACTGGGAGAGATGTGTAAGGGAGACTGTGACAGACGCTGGGCTGACTGGGAGGCTGCAGGACAGACTGGGAGAGATATATAAGGGAGACTGTGACAGAGGCTGGGCTGACTGGGAGGCTGCAGGACAGACTGGGGAGATGGGTGGAGCTGGGCTGACTGGGACTGGGAGAGGGCAGGACAGACTGGGAGAGGGGTGGAGTGGACTGGGAGAGGGGCAGGACAGACTGGGAGAGGGGTAAGGGACTGGGAGAGGGCAGGACAGACTGGGGAGAAAGGGGCGGAGTGGATTAGCAGAGGGGTGGGACAGACTGGGAGAGGGGTGGAGTGGACTGGGAGAGGGGCAGGACAGACTGGGAGAGGGGGTGGAGTGGACTGGGAGAGGGGCAGGACAGACTGGGAGAGGGGTGGAGTGGACTGGGAGAGGGGCAGGACAGACTGGGAGAGGGGTGGAGTGGACTGGGAGAGGGGCAGGACAGACTGGGAGAGGGGTGGAGTGGACTGGGAGAGGGGCAGGACAGACTGGGAGAGGGGTGGAGTGGACTGGGAGAGGGGCAGGGCAGACTGGGAGAGGGTGGAGTGGACTGGGAGAGGGGCAGGACAGACTGGGAGAGGGGTGGAGTGGACTGGGAGAGGGGCAGGACAGACTGGGAGAGGGGTGGAGTGGACTGGGAGAGGGGCAGGACAGACTGGGAGAGGGGTGGAGTGGACTGGGAGAGGGGCAGGACAGACTGGGATCGGGGCGTAGAAGGTTAAGGGGAGACGCAAAGCTGATTTGCTTTCCTGTGGTGTTTCTTCTGCTCATGTGAGTGAAGAGAATCTGGCTGGAACGTGATCGTCATCTCAATGTGCTGCTGGCACGGGCCAATAGGGTGCTGCATGTTTGCACTGCAGGGATGGAGGAGAGAGAGAAAGAGAGACAGAGAGATGTGGGGGGGGGGGTAAACACTGCCACTGTCTCCTCCTCTTCTTCCCACTCTCCCTCTCTTACTATTTATCTCTGTCTCTTTCCCTTTGTCCGTCTGTCTCTGCTCTTTGCAGTCTTTCTCCTGCTCTCTCTCTCTTTTGTCTAAGATTGTGCTTGTGACCCTCATAGCCTGGCCCTCTCTTTCTTCTCTCTCTCTCTCTCTCTCTCTCTCTCTCTCTCTCTCTCTCACACACACACACACACACACACACACACACACACACACACACACACACACACACACACACACACACACACACGGTGCGTTGGGTGCCGTGGGCCTTAGCACAGAACAGGTGTCTGCAGTCTCTCTGCTCCGTTCTGGACCTCAGACATCCCTAGGGGGCAGCTGATGGATTCAAACTATGCTCTGCTCCAAATTTCAAGCTCAGTTCAGATCAGAACTGTGTGAGTGGCCAGGATAATCTGGCACGTTTTACAGAAGGAATTGTACTGAGAAAAGAATTCTGCCCTGGTGCCCAGAAAAGACAATCATGATTAAAAATTCATGAACATAAAAATATAAAATGGGTCAGTCTCATCTATAACTTTGAATTCAAGATTTGACATGAAATCACACAGACAACCCCAGCTGTCAGCTGTCTTGGTAGTTCACACTAAACTGAAAATTCTATAAATTTGTCTTGTTGACTAAATGACTTATTGATCTACAGCAGGTTCCCTCTGCCCATGCTCCCCTCCCCCTACCCTGCTCCACTGATCCTAGGACAGTATGCAGCTCCACTCCTTCCCTCACATCCACTGCCTACAGGGTGGGTAGTCTTGGAACCTGGATGGTCTCAAGTGATCTCAGGGCACTTTCATCTTCCCATCAGAATTCAGCACTTCTTGCATAGCACCAATAAGAATGCCAAGGACACGGTCAGCCACCCCCCCCCCCCCCGAACATAGTAGCCTACTGCAGGGCATACGCCTGATTCACCAACATGCATTTGTACTGTGAGAACCACCCACAGGTCAGCTGTAACACTGTCCAAATTTGCAGACAGTGTCACACAGTTGAATTGCACCTCTGTTAGGCACAATTGAATAAAAGATGAAGTGTCAGTCGTTGCATTCTCCTTAGGCTCATTTTACTAAATTGATTTGACTGAACAGAAAATTGTGGTTGTGGTATGAAAATAGGGCAGGTTTGTATTTGGCTTACAGCCTGAGAGGTATAAGCCTAGCACAGAGGGCTCGGTGCAGGGGGACTTTGAGCCGGCAGGTCTGCCTGCAGGTTGTGGTAAAGCAGGATTCAGTGATTCACTGCCTGGCTCCTGGGGTGAGGTGAGGCAGGGTGATCCGAGATCCGTGAGTGACGGAAACAGGCACCGGTCACGTGACAAGGGCCCCTTTGGAGAAAGAGCGGCGCAGTGTGGGCAGCGTCCAGCTTCGTTGCGCCTGGCGAGCATGTGACTGACACATCTGCATGTCCCCTGTAGTCTGCCGTGTGCGTGCGAGCATAGGGAGAGAGATAGAGAGAGAGAGAGAGACCAGAGAGACCAGAGAGCCAAGCGCAGCTGGGAGACGGACGGCTAGCTCATTTATTCATTGATTCATTGATTTTTTTTTTTATTTATTTACTCCTGGCACATGCCTTGTGAGCAGCTGTGTCGCTGAGAGGAGGACGGTGCCTGGGGGCGTAAGCTGTGTGCTTTATGACATGACCCCACATCACTGTTAAATTAATAAAAAAAATAATCACAATAATAATAGTAAATATGTGATCATGATAAGATGTTGAAAAAAGCTTTGGCCACAATGTGTACAGTAAAATATGTCCCGCTACTAAACCTTTTAATTGCACATTAAAGTAAATGAACTGAGAGAGAGAGAGAGAGAGAGGGGGAGAGTGGCCGACAGAGACAGTGTAAAATTTGAATGTGTAAAATTGCTTTGGCAACACAGGTTTATTGCCAAGAAATCTCAATTTGACATGTAATTTTAATTTGAAGAGTGGCAGAAAAACACCATTCCCCATCCTGGTCAGACAATTCAGCCTCAAGGGTGAGTGTTTGCCAAAATAAAGACAGGACATTAAGGAACACACCTCAGTATAATTTCTGTGCCTGTCTACTTTTCTACCTATTTTTCTTAATCTCCTAGTTCTTGCAATTTCTCTTCATCGTTTCAAGTCGATAATGGTTTTTAATATGACTGTACAATATTGTCCAAGCACTAGCCAATGTATCAAAGCTTAAGACAAAGAGAATTAGTACATTTACAACAGGTTAGCATATTAAATGATAAAGACAGATTATACAAACTACAAAAAAAAAATATGGATGATAAAACATATTAAAATACAAACTAACTTTTAAAATTGTCCCTCTCTCTCTCTGTCTCTGCAGATGAATGGTGAGTGTACCCAGGAGAGAGAGGAGGGCGGCACGCGGAGGGCAGCCAGGTCCACAGAACTGCTGGAGGGCGAGAAGAACCGCTGCACCAAATGCAGGAGTGAGTTTGACTGAAAGTGGACTGACCACTGAAACACTGCAGACTTTGTGCCTGTGTGAGTGCAGACTGACCTGGGGTCAGTGTAGGATTATGGTTAAGGAGCTGGATTTAGTAATCACAGACTGTAGCTGCTGGAGCTTTGACTCCCAGGAGGGACTGCCACTGCACACTTGAGCAAGGGCATAGCCTGAGCTTTTTAAACACAAACACAAAAAAAAAACTGACCATAACACCACATCTACCAGGTCACTGTCAAACTACTTTAAGTGTATTACATATCTTACAGTTTGTGTAAATGTGCATATTGTTTTGAAGTACCTATAAAACCGTTGAAAATAACCCAAACAGTACTCACAGCGGGGTATCCGAGTTTCAATCCAAGCCGCTGGTGCTGCGCCCTTCTGTGTGGATAGAGCACCCCCTGCTGGCAATCCTATGTCACTGCTCTGCTTCTTTGGTCATTTTTTTTATGTACCTCAATTCTTCATTCTGACCATTTCTCTGTTCCTTCAGCTGTCCTGTGTTCAACCACACCAGGGCAATGAGGACACACCAGCTGAGGAAAGACAGTGAGGAACAGTAAAATAGGTTTAATTGATTTTGCACCTGTGGCACCGACATAATGTAAGCTTCAAGAAAAGTACCAGACGTGCTTCAGGCCAGCTATAAAAAGAAAACTAAAAAGGCAGCCAACATTCAGGACATTCAGACTTGAATAAAGAAACCTTTACCCAGATAACTTTGCTGGGACTAACCTGAAAGCTGGAGCACTCAGAGCTCAGAACAGAAGACACTCTTAATGAACAGGGGAGACTGACGTTTCTATATCTACACCATCTTCCTCAGAGCCAAAAATAAATCCAGGAACTGCACCTGGAGGAATATAAATACCTGCCAATCAATTGCACAATGTAAGGGGCACATGTTTAATAACTAAGAATTCCTGGCAAAGATTACACTAATAAAATAGGTGACATGTGGATTCACATTACATTTTCATTCATATATTTATGGGGATAGAGAGGAAAACCCAACAAATGCTAATAAGAAAAATAACAAAAAAACACAAAAATGACTGATATATAGATGAAGGATGTTATTTTTGTGAATGCCCTTCAAATGCTTTGTACATATGGTGCAACAGAACAGTGTCTTTCATTAGTTTTAGTGACTCCATTTCCAAAAAACTCTTTTAAATTATTTTCACATTTCAAATACAAACATCTCAGTAAAATATGGAGACTACAGGGGGCATAAAATTTTTAATCTTAAACCTTACATAATCAAAAAGGAAAAATCAAAGGCAAAAAAATTACAAAAACAACTGGGAAATTTAACCGCGGGGGATTAGTATACACATGGGTTGTGCAGTAAAATATTACAAGGAAACAAATTAAGCTAGAACTTGATATAATCAATTCAAACACCAAAAAGTATTTCTAAAACCTTTAAAAGCAAATTGTTACTGTCAACACAGGGAAAGAGTCAAAACAGTTTTAAAAGCAGAAATCCATGCCAAGTCCTTGTAAATCGCTGGTTCAGTCATTCCCACCCTCTTTACCGCTGATGTGTCTTACTGGCACAGAAAAGATCTGTATGCACGTATGCACTGTCATTATATAAAAGACACAATGCTTGCTGCAGTGAATAGCACTGTTGCACTCAGCACTTGTTGTGATAGTTGACATGGCGACACTCCCCTTATTGCTTGGAGTTGGTTGTTGGTGGGGACACTCTGTACTCAATGCTAGGCCAGGCAGTGGTATCTTATGGATGGTGAGCTAGACTGTGGGTAGAGGTGCTTTAATCACATTCACCATGGTGATCTGAAAGACCCCCATTTGTGCAGAACCACACGACACCCAGTGACAGCCTGAGTTTGTGTTACCATGGAGAACAGACTTAACTTGCATCCCACGCCTGCTCTTTCCTATGGCAGTTACGCCCTGGCACAGGGATAGCAGATCCCAGCCCTGAAGAGCCATAGTGCTCCCTGCTTTTGATGCGTTTCGGGATTTCTACATTTAATTAAAGTAATTGATTGGTTACAGAGTACACCCACCTTGTTTTCAAGGGCTGGATTGGCTGTTGGTCAAAAAGGAACCTCAAAAACGCAGCTCTCCAGGGTAGAATTTGATTGTGTCCTAAAAACAAATGTGTATGTTTAAAATAACCCAACACCCCTAAAAAAAAGAACATAAGTCCTTGTATTTATAGTGACACAGGTGTGTCACAGAAGTAGCCATAAGTTCTGACATTAAGCAGCTCTTCTCAGCAGTGAATGGGGGAAAACACCCTGCAGATGTAATGATGGCATTTTTAGTGCAATAAGGCTAGATCATCAGCAGAGGGCAGTATAAATGGAGAGAAGAAAGGTTGGAGATGGTCAAGGATGATGCAGGTCAGTTATTAGCTGCTTAATCACAGTGCACATAGTTCTTTCATTGGACAGGTTATTCTGATGGTCAATGGGTGAATGCTGGATATGCATAATATATATAGAGTCCTGGAGGCGCTTTGAAAGGGTACCAACCAAGGCATGATGCTGCTCTGTCATGAATCATGTCACTCCAGGTGCCAAATGAGTGATGACTTAAGAAGATTCCCGAGTCAACAGTTCGAGATCTCATCCCCCCCCCAAATATCAGGTCTATAACTTGATCATCTGATTTCCTTGCTCTTAATCAGATTCCTCTCTCTCACTGTTTTAGGCTGGAAAGTCTAAACTCATAGGAACTGTACTCAGCAAATTAAAGTCTGAGCTCAACCACCTCCACTAGTTCTGAGAATAGAGAATAATTTACTCAAACTGTGTAAACCAGTGTGTGTTATAATGGATTTAATGAATGAACCGAACCACAGGACCACAGGTAAAGAGGTTGGATAGATAAACAGTGAAGCGTATCAGCTTACAGGTGTGACAGATGCAGCCTCTCTCTGTCAGAGTGGCCTCTTGATTCTGCCACTCGCTCGATCTGTGACCTCTGGGGTGTTGTTGACACACTCATCGGCGCACATCCATTTCAGAATCTCTGGCAACGTGCTTTTGCTTGTGTTTATTTAATCTCAACCCCTTGGAGGAGAAGACATCCTGACTGCCACTGATTAAGAAGTGGAAATTGGGTCATGCTCTCTCAACGCCCACTATTGTACGCGCATTTCTGTGCAGTCAAACAAGACCTTAAAGAGCCGTCAGTGCATTCTGCAGCACAGATTTGGTGACTCTCACACATACAAACATAGGTGTGTATACACGCGCGCACGTTAGCACACACGCACACGCACGCACGCACGCACACACGCACACACACACACCCTTTGAATTACACTCTTCCTTCCCTCATTCATCATTTCACTTTCACTAATCTTAAATGACAACTGGTTACCTCTGTGACATTTCTGTCATATTGCTTTTGCCTGTCTATGTTCTATAGACATACAGGTGAAAGGAGGAGGGAAGGATGTGACTTAAGAATGCTCAGAGGCAGCCAGAAGCAAACTGAGACAGCAGGGAGGGAGAGAACTCCTGGAAGGGAGGAGCAGCTTCTCCTTCAGCCAACTGCAGCAAAGGGGGTGGGGTTTTGTTGTTTCCTCTGGGTGCTCATTGGCTGCGAGTCAGAGGTAAATTCTGTTCAGGAATGTGACCTTGAGATGGATGCGCAGAGCAGAAGCTATGGTGTGCTGATGGCAGCTAAACCCGCAGCCACCTGGTGACGTCACCCTGCACATGGCAGCCTCACCTGCCACCTGGTGGCGACACCCACGCACCCAGCTGCCAGACGACAGATGCCAGCTCTCAGGAATACCTGTGCGGCCTTCTATATAAAACACACACACACACACACACACACACACACGTATGCAATCAAAACATGCATAAATACATATACATGCATGCACGCACAATACATATATACTCACACTCATGCCTAACATACACAGAAACTCAAATGCCTAGACACATGGACTCATATTTACTTGTACACAAATGCATACACACACACACACACACACACACACACACACACACACACACACACACACACACACACACACACACACACACACACACACACACACACACACACACTTTTCAATACACACACATGAATGTGCATACACAAGCACACATGGTGCAATATGATGCCATCTCCATTCTCACTGCTGACAGAGAGAGAGAGAGAGAGAGAGAGAGAGAGAGAGAGAGAAAGACAGGCAGAGAGGGACAGAGGGAGGGAGGAAGGAGTGGACAAAAGATGGGAGGGGTAGAAAGAGGAACATGGAGAGAACTCCACCATTTTCACAGAGGGATGTAGAAAGGATAGAAAGAGGAAGGGCAAAAATTAAGAAAAACAAATAGAAGGAGATAGAGTGAGAGAGAAAGAGAGAGAGAGAGAAATAGAGGGTGAGAGGGATAAAGAGAGCATGAGAGAGAGATCCACATGATGTCTTGGCAATGCCCTGTTTGTTCATATCAGTTCTGATTAAGAGGCACGTTTCTCGCCAGCTATCAGAAAGTGAAGGGAAGGCTGTGCCATTCGGCACCAAGAGGCAAACGAGTGCAAAGCCAGAGGAGGAGGAAAGAGCAGCAGTGATTAAACTTCCATCACTTCCATCACCATTTCCACAAACCGGGAAAGTGTTTGGACACCCTGAGCCATGCGGCTTTGACATCCTTATCTGTTTCCTGTGCGGAGGCCAGATGAGGCCACTCTGCTCCAGCTATGCGGTGCCGCAGTTCAGTTCAATCCCATTTCAAATTATGTAATGACATAACTGACAAGGCATATCTGAACATGATGCAAAAGTGTAATCAATTAACTGGAAGGGGACAAACAAGGTTACTTTTGAAATGGTGCACAATCAAACTCTTCCAACAACTGAAAGGCGTAAGATCTCTCTGTCGCTTGTTTGTTTTAATCAGTGATGGATCATTACTTTGAGCTCAGCTATAATATTCAAACTGGTGTGGTTTGACATGACTC
Organism: Albula goreensis; assembly: GCA_022829145.1. Taxonomy (NCBI): domain Eukaryota; kingdom Metazoa; phylum Chordata; class Actinopteri; order Albuliformes; family Albulidae; genus Albula; species Albula goreensis. Next base: position 16,580,290 of record CM040764.1, on the reverse strand, counting down.
TCAAAGTTACAAATATTTCATTTTCCAAAAAACCTCTGTTCCTAATTCATTCAAAGCTCAGGGATTCTGCAGTACACCAGAACAGTTTTATTCTGCTGAAGCAGTGCTCTCTAGTGCTCTCTGCAGCATAAAGCTGGTCAGTGCTACAAATACGTCTACTGATCTTTTCCACATATACAAGGATACTCAAAATAATAGAAACAAATTCAATGGACTCATATTTTGGAGTAACATCACAATTACAAATAAGTCTACACATGTGCTTTATATTAATGCTAGTATTCCTGTGACATTTTAGTAACACCCCTAACTTCCAAGACAGTGATGCCAAGAGAGCAGTCACACTTGTTCCATGAAACCGACCCATGTGGATTGTGGGTAGTTGAATTCCTTGTTGAATGAATCATGAGTGTGACATTGCTGTGGGTGTGTGCTCCCCTCATCTCTCTCCCTGCAGCCTGTACCTCACGCTGCCAGAAGTTCCTGATCTCCCGGGTGGGCGAGGACTGGATCTTCCTCATCCTCCTGGGCCTCCTCATGGCACTGGTCAGCTGGTTCATGGACTACGCCATTGTGTTCTTCCAGCAAGGTGAACTGGGAGAGAGGGGAATAGACAGAAAGGGGAGTCAGCAATCAGATTTTAACCGCAGAGTCGGGGGAATAGGTGTGCAGTTTAGAATTACAGTCTTAACCGGCTCCTCTGTACAGTAAGAAATGTGATCAGCCCACTGACTTACAGACCAATGTGATCAGTCAAGGGCCTCGTGATTATCACTCGCTTATTGCCCCTCACAGGATGACGTCATATCTTGCCGCAGACTTTCGCATTGTTATTCACACCTCTACACTCTGCTATGCCGGCAGTGACTCTACTCAGACAAGTACTAATAGAATTCATAGAACAATAACTGACATAAAAGAGCACGAGACACTCCTTGAAATATTGTGGCTTTTTAATTGATATACTTTCAAATGTACATGATATTGCATTTATATTTATGCATTCCGTTGTACTTACGGTAGTTTTTACATAAAAAATAAAAGGAGAGGTGAAAGGAAGAGGAGGAGGAATGGAGGAAAGGAGAGTACAGATTGTGAGTGGGAAGGTTTTATTCTGCATGACCGTGATGAAGTTTAACAACCCCGTGGAGGGAGGGATAGTTTGTGTTCTCCCATTCACTGCTGTTAAAACCTGACTGTACAAGTGGGTTACAGATGGTCAAAAGTGTTCAGTTTTTAGCTTGTTAGTTTCCCTGTGCATTGGTATCTAATAAGTAAGACATATACTTAATTTAGGAGGTAGACTGGCCCAGCTTCGACATGTGTCACTGACTCTAAAGATCCTGCAGATTGACAATGCTGCAGCGCCTGTTGATCTTGCTTCAGCAAATATTTATCTGTATGAATGGATAGTATGTCAAAGCCAGGTATGTCGCTCTGCATAAGAGAATCTCGTAAAAGCGTACGTGTATGCCCATAGTGACTGAAGAATGGGACAGAATGTGGAGAGCTTCGGCTTAGGCTTACACAGCAAGGGCTGCGAAGCAAACGGTGTCCACGGCAGAGGGATAAACTTCTGGAGATCGAGGGGTTTTATTGAGCAGCTGTGCGTCATTCCCTCCATTTATTTGTGGCATAATGTTGGTAATTTTGTGCAAATTGCTTCAAACTGTTTCACGTAGGAGAGGATAATGACAGCTCTTCCTGGTTTGACAGCCATTTGAGCAAAAGTGCTGTGAGTAACAAGGTAACTGCAGCCCTGGGGATCTGAATCTTTACCTGCAGCGAATTATGACAGATTGACACCGCGAACATAACTGAAGACTATTTATAACTCCATCCCCAGTGTACTGTGATATGTGTAGGGACATGTCTATAGGGTGACATGGTGATATATTTTCAGTGCCATGAAAATTATTTTTCCATTGTTTTCCATTTCTGAGTTTGATACACAAATAGAAAGCTTGTGTCATGAGTTGTACAATATTTCATGGCTCTGTGACTAATTCAGTGGAATCTGTCTTTTTAGAGGTCCAATTTTTTTTTAAAACAGCAATGATATGCAGTCTGTGCTGCTTGACGTGAGGGGAGAGAAAATACTCGTTAGCTTGCCCAGTTGTTTTTGCTTTTATCTGAAATTCCACAAAGAGTTCAGTAATAGAAAAATCCAGAACTCCCTGTCACATGTACCATAGAGTTCCCCTCAGAAGTTAAATCCTTCTTGCAGACCCTGCATGTCATTATGGGGAGGGATGTTGGCAGTATTACCCCTGTGTATTGTGTCTCTACAGCACAGAAGTGGATGTACAGGGGACTGGGCAGCAATGTTCTCCTGCAGTACCTGGCCTGGGTGGCCTACCCTGTGGTCCTCATCACCTTTTCTGCAGGATTCACCCAGATACTGGCTCCACAGGCTGTGGGTGAGACACGCACGCACATGCACACACAAGCATGCAGGATACGGAGCACACATACACATATATACACATAAGAGCACATAAACATGCATGCACACATTCTCCCACACAAACACTCACACAAGGTCCTCACACACATACTCTCTGATACCTATGCCCACACCCCATCCTTTCACACTCTCATACTTCTGTTTTTCCCACAATCCTCCTGCCCTTCTGCAGGCTCTGGGATCCCCGAGATGAAGACTATTCTGCGGGGTGTGGTGCTGAAGGAGTACCTCACCTTCAAAACCTTTGTGGCCAAAGTCATCGGTCTAACCTGCGCCCTGGGCAGTGGAATGCCCCTGGGAAAGGAGGTGTGACACCTTGATTACAACTCTGAATTCACACCATCTTAGCCTTAATCTGGAGTCAAACTGATTCAATGCTGATCTGGCACTTGAAAACAATGGTGAATTTTCCTATTTTCATGCTCTCACTCTAACCTTCTGACTTTCTGTTCCTCTCTGCCAACTCCCTCCCTCCATGTCTCTCTCTTTCTCTTTCTCTTTCTCTTCCTCTTCACTCTTTGTGTAGGGTCCCTTTGTTCATGTGGCGAGCTTGTGCGCAGCACTGTTAAGCAAGTTCATGGCTCTGTTTGGTGGGGTCTATATGGTAAGACACCATGGAGACACTAGTTTCATTGACTCTAGTTCAGTGCCAACATCTAGTTTAACAGCTGTTAATACCAATTAAGCACCTGTTTAATACCAGTTTAGCTCTTTTCAAAACTAGATTGACACCTGTTTAACACAAGAAAATATATATAAAATATACCCTTTAAAATATACATCATTAAGCATCGTAAAAGTGCCTATTCTTTTAAGAGAAAAGCTTACTCTATTTCCTGTCTGAATTGTCTGCTGCTAAAGGAGGAACCCTTTGAAGGAAATAAGGTAATAGACCAAGGGGCATGTGTATGTGCATGTACATATGTGTGTGTATGTGTGTGTGTGTGTGGGGGGATCAAGAGATGGATTCAGCCAAATATTCAACCCTTTCCAGAATTTTTGTTTCTACCAGAATTTCCTCCAGAAATCCTTCCCATGTCAGAGTCTTTTCGAGCCATCCACCTCCTCACATTATTCCACCAACATCCCACTCACGCCAAATGTCCTCCATTAGGTAGGATGGAGACCATAAGCTTTGCCTCCTTTCCATTCTCTGTATCTACTGCAGAAGAACCAAAGAGTAATGGTTTGATGGACTAACTGGGCATGATTCTAACCCACAAGCAGCACAAACAATTGTGTCTTCCTACAATTTTTTTATGAAACAATAACAGTTAGACTTGAGATAAAATGACCAATACCTTAAACTCATATACTAAACCCCTATACCAATTCAGCAAAATCACATTAAGGAGCCAGATCCTCTAGAATGGTGTAGCTTAATGTCATTTCAAATTTACAAATATTTTGAAGTTCTGAACCAGCATTCCTGTTTAGTGTGTCACCTCTGTATGTTATTCATTCTGTGTTAAGGATGCATGTAACATCCATTCTCATTTATTTCACCAGCGTTCCATTTGTTCCAAGAATTCCGCTTCAACATTCCATCCCATGTCAGAGCCCCACCGTTCCATCCCCCAGTGCGTCTCCCCATAGGCTTGTGCAAGGATCAGCTCTTCTTGGTGTTCCAGAACGAACTGCGCAACATTGAGATGCTGTCAGCCGCCTGCGCAGTGGGGGTGGGCTGCTGCTTCGCTGCCCCCATTGGAGGTGAGTCCAGAGGAAATGGTAATATGAAAGGCTCTGTGTGTGTGTGTGTGTGTGTGTGTGTGTGTGTGTGTGTGTGTGTGTGTGTGTGTGTGTGTAAATGTATATGTGTCCATGTACTGCTAATGCATATAGTTTTTTGTGTTAGTGTACTCAGGTACATTATCCTGCATGTATGTATATTACCATGTTTGTATGCGTGTGTGTCTGTGAACAGGTGTGCTCTTCAGTATTGAGGTAACTTCCACCTTCTTTGCTGTGAGGAACTACTGGAGAGGGTTCTTCGCAGCCACATTCAGTGCCTTCATCTTCAGAGTGCTGGCAGTGTGGAACCAGGAGGAGGGTGAGTGAGTGAGTGAGTGAGTGAGTGAGTGAGTGAGTGAGTGAGTGAGTGAGTGAGTGAGTGAGTGAGTGAGTGAGTGAGTGAGTGCGCTGACCCAGTCCCAGTCTGCGCTCCTTTTTTATTTACTCCTAATCTGTTGATCAGTTAAGATGGCTGGAACACCGTGCTTAACTTCTGTTATTTTCATCCTTATTTCAACAAAAGTCATGTGACTTGCTTTGTTTTTGTGCACAGGTGTCAACAGTATTAGCTGATGTGGCCGATTATGAGATGTGAATACGGCTTATTTATACAGCTTTTAGGGGGTGTTTCATCCTTGAATAGACATCAAAAATGTCTAATTAAGAACCGCAACAAATCCCAATACAATTCAGGGGATGCAATTATGGGTTAAACAAAACCCATCTTACACAGGGGGACCCAGGATTAAATTAAGTTATTAACAGTGTAAACTGGGAGATTGTGTTGTGCACTCTCTGTGTTGAATGAGATGTTATAAACCGAAAATTTAGGATTGTGTGTTTGAGAGATGTTAACTATGAAAAAAATGTCTTGTTGAATGAGATGTCAAACTGTGCAAGCTGATGTTTTTCACTCCAATAGCTTTTGCTCTGTTTTTTCAGAGACCATCACGGCACTTTTTAAAACACGCTTTCGTTTGGACTTCCCTTTCGACCTACAGGAGCTCCCAGCTTTTGCAGTTCTGGGGTGGGTCTAACACTCCACAATCCGGCAGCGAAAGTTACGCTTTCCAATACAAACCACTATTCATTACAAACAGGGCAGCTGAAAACTCAGTTTTCACTAAGCTCAGTGGTGTAGTGGTAAACCAGGAGGTTTAATAAACACCAATTATCGATCACATACAAAGCCTCTCCTTCCTGTCTGTCTGTCTGTCTGTCTGTCTGTCTGTCTCTCTCTCTCTCTCCTCTGTAGGATTATCAGTGGATTTGGGGGAGCTCTGTTTGTCTACTTGAACAGGCTGATCGACCAGTTCATGCAGCAGCCAAAAAGCATAAATAAAGTTCTGATGAAAAAGTGAGTTCTCACAGACACATGAATTAACAAACACATACTCACTGAAACACACGTGATTTCAGAGTGCTTAAGACAGACTCTCTCCGTTTCTCACCCTTCCGCCCCCCTGCAGTCGGCTGGTGTACCCTGCCCTGGTCACTCTGCTGGTGTCCACTCTGACCTTTCCCCCTGGCTTTGGACAGTTCATGGCTGGACAGGTGAGAGCTGACCGCACAAAGCAGACCCGTGCATGCTCGTTTTCCTCTGTGGGGGGAGTGTGGGGGATGGCAAGAGGTTTGGTCAGGTACAGGTGTAGCAGAGAGGGGCGTTTTAGTGGGGAAACTACAATAGCTTGGCTATTATATCATTCAGACAGCCCAAACCAACGCTGTAATGCTTAAGGGCAAGTGGGTACCATAGCATAGACTTAATTTACCCTCACAGCTTCATTTACTGATTGAGTTATGACCATTGTCATACATCTGTGAACATCAAAAGGTCAATTGCCTCTATATGAACACACTTACACACTCAGTGATTTATGAAAATGATAACATAGTAACCAAGCTAGTGAAAGGAAAACACAGAAAAAATAAATTTTACACTCAACATCCCTGACTGCTCTGAAATTGATTCTGGGATGGTATGCATCGTGGCATATTCATTTGATGTGGAATGATTCAAATATCATATTAAATATAAATATAAAAATGTAAAAACTTTTTTAAAAATCAGCAACTCAGGAGCTGTAAGAGTCAATATTTCTGGAATCCTAAAATAGTTTGTTTTAACACCCTGAGTGATGTGGTTGAAAAGCTGTTAACATTACTCTGAAAATCATCAACACACTAAACAGTACTGAAGGTTTCTGTTTAAAAACAGTGCAATTATATAATAGATATTTCCAGTATTTTGGCTTTTTTGTTTATGAGCTACTGAAGTCTGAACAGCAAATATAAAACTAATTTTACCACAGTTGTCACTCACCTTCAGAGCCAGAACGCCACATTCAAGTTGAAATGCCAGTTGACAAGTTTCAGGTCATTAGGTTAATTAGACATTCAGTTTTTATAATTTCTGATTTAGTGCCATTGCCGGAGGGACTGTTTATGGATGATACAAAAAGAAACATCAACTCACAACTGTAATAATCTAAAATGTTGCCTAAACTTGGCACTGTTAGAAAACAGCTTGGCAAACAGAGTAAACCTGAAGTAAAACGCAAGTCATCACAGCTGGCAGGTGTGCGGCCTAATTACCGGCCATATGAGGTGCATCTGTCCAATCAGGAATAGCCTCTGCAGCACACGACCACTTCATCTCCTCCCTCCCCCCTCCCTCCGCTGTCCCAGCATTGGGAGAAGGTGGAGGAGTGGAGATGAGAAGTATGAACCTCTTGGATGCATCCCAAATGAACTGAATGCACTCTTGCTTCAGCCGTGATCACTTAGACATTTTACCTGCTTAAGAAATAACTTAAAACTACACTATACAAAATGTAGTCATAAAGTATGTTCTCTTTTCGCATCGTTTATTTTATATACAAAACACCAACAAAAGCTATCAGCTAAAGAGTCCTAAAATTGTTGCTAATATCGCTTGTAAACACATCTTGTTCATTACTTCATGATGGCTGCAGGTTTATGACTCCACGGATTACTTATTTTATGCAGCCTTTTAATCAGAGGTATAAACCCACTGAATGGCAGTAGGCTGTTCAGGATATAAAAAACATTTTATATATATTTTAAACCTCAGTTTATACATACAAAAGGGATATGTGATATTTTAGTTTATTAATTTTTGTGCTCTTAAAAGAGAAGCAAAAGTTGCAACATCTACACATTCTATGGTTTTTTAGGACAATCCAAAGTTCATCTTTCTCTTTCATGGCCATCCATAGTTTTTGCCACCTTGTGTATGTGTGTGTGTGTGTGTGTGTGTGTGTGTGTGTGTGTGTGTACCCCTGTCTGTCAGCTGGAGCGAGGCGGGGTGCTGTGCTGGTCAGCGAGGCAGGTCTCAGGACCGGCTCCTGTAATGAGCGGAGCGCCCAGCGGCGGTGTGCTGCGGGAGAGAGGGGCTGACTCAGGGCCTCACACTGCTCTCTCTGGCTCTCATGCACTTTATACTCTAAATAGCACTCTTTGTTCTCACATGAAGTGCATTCACATGTTTTCACTTCAGTCCACAGGCCCATAATTTCTGTTATGGAAATGAAACCATGTTGATATACAAAGGAAAAAATACTGTCAAGATCAGAATAGATATTGCAAATCAAAGCTTTGCTAAGGGCAAATATACAAATAGCTGTCACTTTCAGATATTACAGTATAAAATAAAAACAAAGCATCTTCTCAAGTCATCTGATTTCATAAAACATCCAAATATTTACAATATACTTCATTACATTCCTTTTCATCACTCTTTTTTTCCCAAAATTCAAAATCAAAGAAATACTTTGATTTTAAATCAAAATACAACTCCCCCAGAAACATGAAAAACATGTGCAACTATTTCAAAAAAATAATATGAACAAGCAGATTATAAACCTTTCTGTAATTCCATTGTTTCATTTCTCCGTCCCTCCCCGTCTTTCTCTCCCCTGATGAGGGATGACTCAGTTCTCTGTGTTACTCACTCTGATATAATAATGATAATAATCATTTTCACAGGCTCATTTGGCAGCTGCGCACAGGAGTATGAAAAGCATCTCTCGCCAGTGTGTTCTGCTTCTTGTGCATTTCACCCTTTTTTATCCTGCCCGACATTTTGAGCTCAGAATGCTCCATGTGAAAAAATAGCTTAATGTCTCTTCAAAAAGAAGGCAGTGTATGTGTTGTTTGTCATATTGCATGTGGCACTGCAGCCATGATGGATACATTACATAAGTGTTGTTATGGACTTCCCCTAACTCCCTACTATTTAAAATATGGATAGTTTTATGTTTAGTGAAAAAAAAATGTGTTTCCATATTCTGTAAAGTAATGGGAAATGTTTTGTTCAATTTTTTTGTGGTGTATGTGATTAATTTTGGAAGCAGCTTCTAAGTTATCTATACAGCATTCGTATGTCATGCTTGCAGCATCACATCATGGTCAATGAAGTCTGCAATCTCACTTCTTGTTTTATTTGCTACTTCCTGCCCCCTCAGCTTACCCAGCATGAATCCCTGGTAGCTCTACTGGACAACCGCACCTGGACCAAGCATGGTGTGGCAGATGAGTTTTACTACATTGGCCCTGTTAAGGTGTGGAAACACCCACATGTCAATGTCTTCATCACCCTCATCCTCTTCATCATCATGAAGGTGAGATTCGTCACATGCGTCCTCCGTAATAAACCCTCCCTGTCTAATCAGTGTGGCCCAGTTTTATAATGCTCTCTCTCTCTCCCTCCCTCTCTCCCTCCCTCTCTCTCTCCCTCCTTAGTTCTGGATGTCTGCTCTGGCCACTACAATGCCTGTGCCATGTGGGGCCTTCATGCCAGTTTTCCTCATTGGTGAGTACATCCGTGTGTGTGAGAGCTTCATATGTGTTATGTAAATGTGTCATATGTCTATGTGGAAAGCATGAGTGATGCATGTGTGGCATACTGTCATGTGATTGACATTGCCTGTTTGTGCGTGTTGCCAGGTGCTGCATTCGGCCGGCTGGTAGGGGAGACCATGGCCGCCTGGTTCCCTGACAGTATCCACCCAGACGGCAGCATCTATCCCATAGTGCCTGGGGTGTATGCAGTAGTGGGTGAGTCTGTGGCTCATCTCATCCTTGCTGTCGGATGCCCTAAGGGGAAACTGGGCCAGCCAGGTCAATTCTGCCCAGCTGAGTTCAAAACTGGGTGATATCCATGTATCAAGCACTATGCTCGTCATTCAGTATGCCACATGACAGTAAAACCAAGAGGCGATTGTACATGGTTCATATATGATTACCTCAGGTTCTCCTTCTGAACTGGTTGCTGAACTATTGTCAGTGTGAAATGCTGCAGCTATTTTGCATGCTATGGACTAGACCCTTAACTTTCTCCACCTTTAATCGATGTATTCTACCTGCGCCAGGTGCAGCCGCTCTCTCGGGTGCAGTCACTCACACGGTCTCGACCGCAGTCATCGTGTTCGAGCTGACTGGCCAGATCTCCCACATCCTGCCGGTGATGATTCGCAGTGATCCTGGCCAACGCCGTGGCGCAGAGCCTCCAGCCCTCGCTGTACGACTCCATCATCCGCATCAAGAAGCTGCCCTACCTCCCCGAGCTGGGCTGGGGACACCACGAGTGAGTCCATCTGTCACTCTCTCTCTCTCTCTCTCTCTCTTCCTTCCTCTGTCTCTCTCCTTTTTTTATTTAAGGACCATATTATTGGCAAGACACAACACTGCATTGGCCAAAAAAATGTCCTATATGTGGAAACTTAAAAACAGAAAGAGATTAACTTTTCTTCATCTGAGAGATCAGAAACCAGGCTAGATTTCCTTTGTTTTTGGAATGTTCAGGGCTCTTACATGAGTTTGGGAAATGAAATTTGAGAAGAACATAATGGCATATAAAGCGTCATGATCTGTGTGTCATCACCCTGATGGCCTGGTCATATTTATTTTCATGTGTTTGTAGTTTGCCTGATGTTCGGCCATGATGTACTTTCTCTCTCTATGCCAGCTGGCAGGGGGGAATCTTGAACATATGGGGTATTTTTGCTCCATTTCTGCATGCAGGGTGTCTACTGGTTTTCATCCCCTTTTAAAAAACCAGCATCTGTCAGTGAGTCCCACACTTCATTGCCTTTGGCTGAACATTTCTAACCATATTTTTAAAATATTTTGAATTTAGGCTTTTGTCTCTGAGGCACAAAGTGCTAAAATGATCTTGGTCTCTGTCTTCCTCCTCCCGTGTATGAGTGACAGGATATTGTGTGTGGGTGTGTAAATGTGTAATTACCTGGCTTTCAAGGTCAATCAGCAGATGATTTAGGGTCAATTAAACAAACAAATTGTTTTCCCCTCCAGTGTTGGCTGGCAGAGTCTGTAACCCGCCCCCCAGACTCGTGTCTTCCACATCCTGTTCGTGTTGTATTAAAAGCACATTAAACTGCACCTCTGCTAGGGCGTCAGGATGCAGCTGGGGCTCGTTTCTGCTACGCTGTGAGAGTCTACAGAGCAAAAGATGTGCTTGTTCAGACACATGTTTGGAGATGGGGGGGGGGCGTCAGATACATATCACTGTAGGGCAGTTTCTTGTCACTCTCTCCTCTCTCTCTTTGTCTCTCTTTTTCCCATTTTACTCTCTTCTCATTCTGTTTCCCTCCCTCTATTTGCCACCCCTCATTCCCTCCTCTTTCTCACACTTTTTTATCAGTTCGGTTTAATTCTCTATGCTTCATTGCCATGAAATATGGAAAGACAATCTTCCTAAAGGATAACATAAAATAACATAAAAAGGCTAACCTAAGGACAGCAAGATGTAAAAAATGTAATTATAACAATAGTAATTTCAGCGCTAAAATAAGAATCATACAATCACAATTAAAATATTTAGACTTGATTTTAAGAATACAAAATTGAGATGATTACTGTACTGTAAATGATTCCTAACACATTACATATGTAAATGTGAGTGCTGAATGCGTAACTTCCTGTCTCTGGTGTCAGGAGGTACAGTATCCGTGTTGAGGACATCATGGTGCAGGATGTGCGCTTCATCACCCTCAACTGCTGCTACAGGGAGCTGCAGGAAGCCCTGCAGAACGGGCAGCTCAAAACCCTGGCACTGGTGGAGTCTGCAGGTGAGACCTGCACAGGGACAGTCCCACACACACACACACACACACACACACACACACACACACACACACACACACACACACACACACACACACACTCACTCACTCACTCCACTCACTCACTCAGTCACTCACTCACTCACTCACTCTCACACACACACACACACACACACACACACACACACTCACTCACTCACTCACTCACTCACTCACTCACTCACACACACACACACACACACACACACACACACACACACACACACACACACAGGCTGAAAGCTCGGGCTCCTCCGCACCCCTCTCCCTGTGGCAGACATGGTCTCCCTCTCCCCTGCAGAGTCCATGATCCTCCTGGGCTCCATCGAGCGTTCTCAGCTGCAGTCCCTGCTCTCCCAGCAGCTGAGCCGCCCTCGGAGGCTGGAGTACCTGCGAGAGCGCGCCCAGGACGCCAAAGCACACGCCCACAGCCCCCTGTCCCCCCAGGAGCAAAACCGCAGCCAGGAGACCCTGCTGGAGGAGGACCAGGAAATACGCTACCTGGTGAGTGTCAGTTTCAGTGTGGCTGATGGTCCTTGGGGACTGCATGAGCTGGGATGTATGAGGGTAGATGAGTGAGCATGTGTGTGTGTGTGTGTGTGTGTGCGTGCGTGCGTGCATGGGGCAATCATGAGTGCATTAACAGAGATGTCCCTGCAGATCTCTACAGAGAGGTCTTCTCTGAGTTCCCAGAAGCCCCTGAAGTCTGTTCTGAAGAGGGAGACTAGCCTCAAGAACATGGAGACACAGTCCAGTATGTACTGTACTCCACAGGCACTGTCTGCGTACGCCTGCGCACACTCAAATACATAAACACACACATAAACATACACTTAACATGTACATACTCATACAAAAAAAAAAACCAATACCAGTGCATACCCAGCGAACATGTACATAATCAGAGTAACAAGCCCACTGCTGCCCCCCCCAGGGCACAAGCACTCATACTCAGACCCAGTTACTGTCTGTCTTTACAGCTGTTTCAAATAACCCTCACCCGGGCCTGCAGAATGAATCTGTGGAGGTAAGGCGGTTTCTCCAGCCCTTTACATTTATCTTGATAATAAATTTGAAATTGATATATTCTGGCATGCTAAATCTCCATGAGGGTGTGTAGTGGCAATATTCAGATGACATGTCGTCTCTCTCCCCTGACTGTGTGATCATTGGAAGAATAATGGTGGATCAGTGGGTCCTGAGAACAGGAAACAGAAGCGGGTTCGGATAACCACCGCGGTGAGAACCTCCAGCATTCATCCAATCAGTGATCAGCTCAGTGGGGGTGTAGTCTGCCTATGACTGATCTTATGTGCGCATGCCTCCCTCTTCAATGAGCATGTTTGTTTTTGCACGTAGCTTTTAATTAGCGAGGCCTGACAGTTCATTCGCCTGCAGCTTTGCTGGTTCAAGAAAATATATAAAACATATTTGTCATCACAACATCTCCAAAGCCAAAACACAATAAAAGGAGCATTCTCTCTTTTCTACACCTCTTCAGCTATGCTCTCTGTCTATCTCTTTCCCTCTCTATCTGTCTTTCTCGTTGTGTGACTGACCTCTCCGACATAAATTATTTATGAGCTGTAAATGAACTCCATTCTCTCTCACTGGGAGATATCCGGCTCGGTGTCTTTTCTTTTTCTTTCAGGCTTTTATTCTGTCTTTTTGATAAACCAGGCAGTGTATTTTTTTTTAAGGAGTTGCTTTAATCGGGTTTGTGTTTGAATGGGAGTGTATGTGTATGTGTGTGTATGTGTGTGTGTATGTATGTACGTATGTCCTGGCGTGTGGCATAGGTTTTTGTCAGTGATCTTCCCTCTGTCTTGTTTGCAGGATGTGTCCGATGCAGAGGATGACATGACCATTGCAGAGGTGAGGCTGAATCTCATCCACCCCCTCACCTGGAGGGGCTGCTCACATGGGGCTTTAACCCTTCCCTGTGTGTGGCGTAGCCCTTGTACCATCATTGGGCACTCCTGTTTAATATTTCCAATCATGACGACTCTCATGCCGCAGCTACTGGCTCAGATGAGCATTAAATGTGCAGTTACAGTTAGCTGCTGTGAGGAATCACTTCAGCAGACTTTTCTACAACCCAAGTGAAAGCCCATATTCATTAGATCCACCAGATATTAATATTGACAGTTCAATCTTTTCTCTGTTGATGCTAAAATATCCATGTTTGCATTTCATGAAAATCATTAAGGGCTGAGAGCACCTATAGTTGCACTGGACGTTTGGAATCCCCAGAGAATAGAAGAAGTGACAGAAAGGAGCGTTGGAGCTGACCATGTGGTTGGTACATAATATCTGTGGTTTGACTTTTTGCTCTCTGCCTGTAGATTGCTGAGTGGGAGGAGCAACAGTTGTCGGAACCTGTAAACTTCAACAACTGCAAGATTGACCCCGCCCCTTTCCAGCTGGTAGAAAGAACTTCACTGCACAAGGTGTGCCTTGTGCCCCACCTCTCTGTCTTTATAAAGACACAAGAATAAACATATCCCTAACAAATTAATATTTTATGAAATGGATGCCGGTGCAACTGAATGTTTTTGTTTTATCTTGCAAAAAGAGGGATACCAATCCATGGAGAACAATTTAGTTGAATAAGGATTTTGACGGCAACTGCATGCCTATCATATTATTCTGAATTACAGAAAATACATGTCATATTCAGAAATACGTTTACCAAATGGAGTAGCTGTAAGGTTCCTTTTTTTCCCAGGAAAAATTTATCTGTAATCCACCATTCCATGTACATTTTTCCACTGCAACATAAATAGAGTGATACAGCCACAGTACGGGAGCCCCGTCATTCTAACTCATCTGAGGCCACAAACGGCCCCTAACAGGACTGTTCACTCCAACAGCTCTGCCTCTCCTCTGTCCCTCCATGCAGACGCACACTATCTTCTCCTTGCTGGGCCTGGACCACGCCTACGTCACCAGCATCGGGCGGCTCGTCGGCGTCGTGTCCCTGAAGGAGGTGGGGCAAGCCCGTTCCGGCAAAGCGTGGTTACAGTTACGGCTCTCATTCAGAGCAGCCTGCACAGCCTCTCCACATGCTATCCGTTTGTACAGCTGGATATTTAGGCTGAATCCAAAATGGAACATATCACCCACTTGGCCCCTTCAGTTTGCATGCGCTCACTGCCGGAAGAGAAATGTGAGGTGCATTCAGTGGCCTGCTGAGTGCTTCGACAAAACAGTGATTTCTTTACACCCTTTACACTAAATTCTTGTTCATGAGCACCTGATTTTGGGGGGCTAAATTCAGGTTTGTATGATATATTAACCAGATAAAAGTGTTCCCATGATGATTCAGCTAAATTTAGTAACATTACGTAGCAACATCATCAACTTTTGAGGACATCTAATAATAATTGCAGGACCAGTGATTTCAGATATAGGCTACACAAGAGAGTGAGAGAGCGTTAGTGCTACAGATGTAACTCAGTCTTCTGGTATTTATACATCAAGTGAGTATCAAAAGCAAAGGCATCACAAACATTTAACTTATATTATTTTTATTAAATGTTTTAGAGGAGAATGCTGTTGTTTTGTAGAAGGGGCATGAAGTTTTGCAACGTTGATAAGTGACAGTCTGCGGAGTTCTCAATATCCCTATTCTTATTTAGCCAAATTAGTAACATTGAAGTGGCCACTTTCAAACTTATAAGAGTGTGCATTTGCTAAAGGGGCCAGTGGCTCCTTCAGGATTCAGCCCAACTGTAGCAATTCAAAGATTACAATGGCAGAGCCATACCTGAGAATCAGATCTGCAGCCTTTCAGTCTCAAGTCAAGTTCCCAGATCATTTCACTACACTGCTGCCCCCAACTGGATGACTCTCCTTGTCATCAAACCTCATTCTGTCATGTATATCCACCCTTGCACACAGCTCCGGAAGGCAATCGAGGGATCTGTGACGGTGAAGGGTGTGAAAGTGCGCCCCCCTTTGGCCAGTTTCCGTGACAGCGGCTCCAGCAGCAGGGAGGCAGAGGCCACAGAGCTGCACAAGCTGTGGGATCGTCACAGGAGACTGACGTTGCCACGGGAACCACACCCCTCCGACCCAGAGGACCAATCACAGCTTCAGCAGGAAGCGAGTCCCTGCCATGGCCAGGATGATTCGCAGCTGGCCTACAAGCAAAGCCCATCCCATAATAAGCACAATTCACAAATCCCACCTGACTACAGCCCCTCCTACCATGGAGAGGATACACAACTCCAATATGAACAAAGCCCCTCCCACAATGATGACAAATCACAGCTTCCATACGATCATAGTCCCTCCCATGATGACAGTCAATCACAGCTGCTGTATGAACACAGCTCCTCTGACCCTGACACCAAATCACAGATTCTTTATGAACGTAGCCCCTCCCCTGATGACAGCGAATCACAGCTGTCATTTGAGTACAGCCCCTCCTACAAAGACAACAAATCATATGAGCAAAGCCCCACCCACAATGAGAAAAGCCAGCAGCCAGTAGAAAACAGTCCTTCTCACAGCACTCCATCGCATTTAACATACAAGTTTAGCCCCACCCACAGTGAGTACAAACCTGATCTCTCATATGACAACAGCCCATCCCACAAATCACAGTCACAATGCAAATACAGCCCCCCTCACTGCGAAGACCAATCACAGATATGAGCACAGCCCCTCCCACTTCACAGAATGGTCAAAGTGAGGGTAAATGAGAGGAGAATGATGACGACAACTCAGGGGTAGTTGTGAGAGCTCATGAATGCTTGTGTGTGTGTGTATGTGTGTGTGTGTGTGTGTGTGTGTGTGTGACTGACCATGTGTGTAGGTTTATATATGCCATGGAGTGATTCAGTGTTTTTGTGTGTACATGAATGTGCCAGTGTGAGTAGGACTGTCAGAGTTTGTTTGTGTTTTTTGTGTGTGCGTGTTTATGGGTTAGCATGTGTGTTGGTACATATAGGTCAGACAGTGGATGTGTGTTTTTGTGTGTGTGAGAATGTATGCCTGAATTGCACCTTATCCATGGGCCCTTGAGCTGCAAACACTGTTCATTTCAATAAGACATTTTAGTGTAAATAGAGCTTAGGCTGACAGAGTGTGTGTGTGTGTGTGTGTGTGTGTGTGTGTGTGTGTGTGTGTGTGTGTGTGTGTGTGTGTGTGTGTGTGTGTGTGTGTGTGTGTGCATGTGTGCGTGTACATGTATGCCCACATGCGTGTCTGTGTGGATGACAGGAGGGGGAGAGAATAGCAGAGAGAAATTGCCATGTGGGAATGTTTCATCATATGGATAGCCACTTTGTTAAGCATTATTTGCACTGATTACTTTGTTGCTAGTTAGGTGGTATTGCTACTCATTGAAACAAATCCATAGGAAATATCTAGGAAGATCAAGACCCACTGATTCAGCCGCTTACAGTCTGCTACACTGAAAACCATTGTAATGGTAGGACACGGCAATCCTATTTAATAACTCTGTTGCCATGTCAACATACTAACCCATCCCTGCCCACTTTCACCAGCACGGAAATCACCTCTATAGGGCATTGAGTGCGGGTCTCTCTCTCTCTCTGTATATATATATATACATATGTATATTAACATGCACAGAGTACCTAAAACAGATTTATGTATATAAGTTATATACTTTATGTATTAAATGTAAAGAACTTTGAAATGACAACTGTATGTTTATGCGATTTACTTATTCAGATGATTGTAAACTGTCTGACAATTAAGTTTTAACTTGAGATAGAAACATATAAGAAAATTATTCTGACATACCTATACAGTGTTTAAAATTTTTAGCCTTATCACTGGTGAGTTTGTCATGACAGATATATTAAATGTTTATGGAATACAGAGAGTGGAGGGGGAGGTTTGTGTTTCTAGATTGTGAATAAAAAAACTCACTGTGTACCCCCCAGCTAATGCAAATGTTTCCGGAGAACTCTGAAGATATTCCCTTTCGTCATGAAATAATTTACGGGCAGAAGGTTTCTGAAGCAGTTTTTTAAAACATGTTATTGTCCCAAACTAGTCATAGAAACATCTACCAAGTGAGTAACATTCAAGAGTAATTTAGGAAACTAGGGCAAATGTTGGGAACCTTTCCCTAACGTTCTGGTAATGTTCGGGGAACCAAAAAGGCTGGGCCTCTGCATGTGCTCTTTTGGTCCTGTATTATTTTATACTCTCATTTCTCTGCAGCTGTGCATTTTGTTTTTTCATTGTGCATTTAAATCACCAGCAAGTCATTGCACAACAGTCATTTGTTTGTTGTGTAACAATAGCTAGCAAAATGTGGAGATAAATCACAAAATTATGCAAAACAGATTGCTCATGAGTACCTGCTACTTGGGAATAATAAAAACCACCTTCAAAAGAAGGAGGCTGATGCCAAATGAAGCTGTCCTGTATTTGAAATGGACATATGCCCTGATTTGGCCTGACAATTGACATCATTTTTGAAGGGTGGCATCCAACCATAACAAGAGAACTCCTCTTGCTAAAGGCCAAAACGTGGTTAGTGCTCTGAGGCTGCGAACATGTGGGAATATCACCGTATGAGCTGGGGAGGTAATGCAGGCTCTGTGCCCAAAGGGAAATGCACAAAGCAGATAGAGTAACTTCTGTACAGTGAGTACATGCATCATGGTGGGTAGCGATTGTTGTAAGCTGTTAAACTGAAGTAAACTAATTACGGTCCCCAAATAGCAACAAACATTGGGGTATCAGGTGTATACTTTTTGAAAACAAAGATTATTTAAGCTGTAATGTCATGCATTCTGGGCAGTAGCTCCTCATCTCACTGTTGTAATCAGACTTACCTGTCACTTATCTATGACTGCAAAATAAACGCTTGTAAATACATAGAGGGCCTGTTTCTCAGTCATGTATTAAGCCGAGTCCAAGACTAAAAGAAAACTCCTGAAAAATCTTTCAGTCTAAGACTAGACTTAATCCATGTCCAGGAAAGCAGCCCAGAATGTTAAAGATGTACTGACTATATTAAGTGTTGTATTTCTCATCACACTACTTTAGAAGTTGCTGTTATAACTTGTCATCTTATAAAGGATAGCTGATGCCCTAACAGCACCATCTGTTTATCAGTATCTGTACATACTGTACATATGAGCAGACATGACAAAAACAGTGTTTTGTACATCAAAGGTGAATAAAATGAAAAGTGCTGACATGCGTTCCTTTTCTGTGTGTTGTTTTCTTGTGCCAGGTGTACTTGAAAAGAATATTTACCTATTATTTGCCTATAAACACCATTCAATACATATTAAACACATGTATGTCATTGTTCAATCTTCCATATCATTAAACTATATTATGGTAAAACATATTCATGTTATTAGGAATAACAGAAATGTCAATGTATGTTAATTTTAAACAGCAACGAAATAATTAATCTATCGCAGCAGTTAAGGTGCTATCACCAAACTTACTGCTTTCCTGCAAGAGAGACACCGTAATACACTTGCCCAGGAAGCAGGCATAAGTTTGTGCTTGAGGTTCAGCCACACCATCACCAGCTACAGCTGGAGATTCACATTGACACTGCAAACTCTCTGTCTGGCTGTGGCAGTTAGTCTAAGCTAATGTACGCAAGAGCATACATATCAGTATGTATGAGAATAATGTTGACAATGCAGCCTGGGGGAAGGCGAGCTTACCTCCATTGTGTGATGACATCAGTGTTGGTCAACCCTTGCTGTTTACTTGTTGATGTTAAACCTTTTATACAGTTGAGCTAATTTAGATGTTGTTTAAATGTGAAAAGTCAAACACAGACCAAAGGGGAAAGACACAGAAGATCTCCATGATTGCATCTCTACCTGCTCTCTCAGTGGCTCCACCTCCTTGCCCTTTGACCCCTCTGCCCCTTTTCCTGTTACCTGATGAGCAAGCTCCATCCTTCCCCCAGCGCATGAGGTGTACCAACGGTCAAGTGAGTGTCTAAACTAAGGTGAAATTCTAAATATTACAGTAATATAGTACTGTCCAATTCAACAGACCCTTTCATTCACTTAAAAAAGAGGAGGCATTATATCCTAATGACATAATCACCTCAAACAGTCTTTTGTAGATGCATACAAAATATGTACGTACCCAGTTGTGATTTTTGTAGTTTTCCCTTGAACAACATAATGGCACTTACCAAATTACACAGGTTAGCTAGCAATAAGGTGCTGAGGGCAGGTCTCACAATTTTTCCTGGTAAATCTGATGTCACACTTACATATCCCAAACATTTCACCATTAATTATAGTCTGAAATACTGTCATTTTATGGCTATTATCATGTCTAATATTAAAATATGTTCATGTTCTTGTGTTGGTGAAAGAAAAATTACAGGGGTCTTAGAAGACAGTAATTTGTAAAAGGTTCAACAGTTAAAATGTTTTTTCAGAGTGACAAGGCAGAGACCATAACAAAATACAAAACCACACTCACTTCTTTATAAAAGTCTTTTTTTCTCTTTTTCCAATAGAGGATATCACACAGTGATTAAAAAAGGAGCGGAGATACCGAGGGGTATATGAGCATCGTGCAGACTACAGACACAGCACAGTCAAAGAGATCAAAGCCAGACAAAAGCGTAGAAAAATAGAGAAAATCTGAGATCCACTGTTTTTTTCACTGCGTCACTGAAAACTACTGCCCCTATTGGTTCCTATTTTCATTGTTTATAAACCAAACATAGTATTTCTAGCACTGAAGTGTCCGTGTTGAGAACATTCTGGTTATTTCATTTTTTTAAGACAACAAGTGTAATTTTATATCTACAACTCTCCGCAGCAATACGTCATTATGACCAAAATATCATACTAATATCTATAACAACAACAGTTGGAATGATATAAAACTAGTACAATAAAAGCATATCATTTTGTTTTCTTTTTTGTTTCATCTGTATGAGAAATATTTTTAAAAAGACATGGCCTCGTCAGTTGTAAGGTCACTCCTGCAGCTCCTTTGCCATCTCTAGCGACGGTTAAATAGCTGGCATGCCATAAGAAAGCCATGCCATGAGTGCGTTTCAGTCCTTCAGGAAGGAGAGTGACACAGAGGGGCGCACTTTCACTTGGATACTAATGACTCCAGCTGGGGGGCCATGAGGAGGGATATGGGATCAGAGCAGCTCATCAGATATAGAGGAGGGTGAGTGGGAAGCATCCTCATCGCATTCATCTCATTGAAATTAGGGTGTCTGACAGTGTTGAGATGACATGTAGGCATGTTAGTTTGCTGTAGATGTTTCTTTTCAATCTTGCAGGATTGACACAGTTGTCTAATGGTTGACATAATTTGCCACAACTGATGATAGAATGCAATCTGTCAAAAGGTCAGCTCTGGCGTACTTTTTCAGCCAGCAGGAGAGCATTGTTTTTATAGACGACCACGTACTGATGTCCATCAACCATTTCTCTTCATGAAGACAATGGCAAACGGTTCTTAGATGCGTTCCAGCCCTCTGCTCCTCTCCCATTCACATCACTCAAACAGAGAAATGGGATGAGAACGTCTGTGTATCACAGCAGAGGAACGTGGACAAGAGGATGGTAGAGTGCCTCCATGTTGAGGAGGAGCGGACAGAGCACAGGACCAAAACAACTGAAAAAAATCTGAAAAGGGGTTTGGTGGTTAGGGGGTGAATTGGAGTCACTGCAGTCCCTCCTTCCTCCCCCTCTCCTCCTCTTCCTCATCCTCCTCTTCAAGGGACATGGCACCCGAAGACGGCTCATCAGAGACCTTCCTGCGGGCAGCGTGGCCCCGTCTGATGTCTCGAGCAGAGCTCTGGCATTCCTCCTCCTCCTCCAGGTAGGACTGGCAGCTGGATGGAGTGTAGGCTGAGTCCTGGCTCACTCCCCTGCTTGGGCACCAGGGGGTGCAGTCTTCCCTCTCTGTCTCTGTCAGCAGCAGCTCCTCACTCCCTTGCAGACAACCCCCATTCTGGTGAGAGAGGTATATGAATCGGGCAGATGGAGTGGGTCTTCCAGGAGCAGGTGACCCTCCAGGTGGCAGGTCCGGGAGCAGAGGGTTTCAGGGGAGTCGGCAGGAGGCGCCAGAGGGGCGGGGCTGCCCTCGGCCAGACGGGGCACCTCAGGCTGGCACACCTGTCCCTGCCACAGGTCCTGTGGGCACTGAGGGTACAGGGCAGAGTCTGTGGGGTGAGCGAAGAAGGGGGAGAAGTGACAGAAGGATAAAGACAGCGAGAGAGAAAGCCTATACAAAGGCATTATCCTAGAAAATACTGTTCTCTCACACAGATTGTTCTCCTGACAAGCAGCCATTGAACAGCTGAACAGTACCACAGCAAATTAGAGTCAATCTAACCATTAAACAATGCAAATAAAGGAACATGACACTATCTGGCCCCAATGATAGACTACACCATGGCAGAATACCTGATCATGGTGACATTTTTTAAACAAAGGGAAACATCGACAGGGTACAGACTAAAAAGAAAGGGGAGAGAGGGGTGAGAAAGAGATTCTGCGGGGGAGAGTGGGAGAGGAGAAGGTGAGGAGGATGTTCTCATCAAACCTGCAGGTCTGATGGAAGCCAGGAGAGGGAGCTGCATCTTGGGAGCAAAACAATGTTTTCAGCAGAAAGTGGAGCAGAGGCGCAATTGAAAGTACAAGCAGGAGCCTGTACAAAAATATCCTTCAAAAAGCCCTTCAGGACTCCCACACTACCCTCATTCTCCCCTAACAGGAGGGTGGTGGAGCCTCTGCCCTGTCACTGAGGGGAAAGTGCGCTCTGTCCACACAGATATTGTTCAGACAGTACACTGAGGAATAATGAGTGTCTCTCGGTGCTGTCTTCAGCTAATTATTTTGTCATTGACACTGGCAATTTAAGTTAATCTTAGTGATCTGGCAACAGGTGTTTGTTAGTGTATCAGTAAAAGTGTGTGAAGGCGTAAAGTACATCGAGTCAGTGTGCAGAGGTCTACTGTGGGTAGGTGTATATAGGTACATTGTGTATGTATGCAGGTGTACAGTGTATGTATGCACTGGTGCAGTGTGTGTGTGTAGGTGTAGTGTATGTGTGCTTATGTAAGTCTGTGTATACAAGAGTAGCATGTATAGTGTGTTTCTGTATAGATGTGTAGTATGTGTATGTATGCAGAGGTGCTGGGGTGAGTGTGTACTGGTGGAGGGTCTGTATGAGTATGAAAACAGGAAGCGTATGTCTGCATGCTTTTACAGGTGTAGTGTGTGAGCAAAGGTGGAGTGTGTAGGATGTACAGGTGTGGTATGTGTACTGGAAAAGTGTGTTATGTGTGTTCCGGTGTTGGGGTGTGTACTGGGGCAGTGTGTTATGTGTGTTCCGGTGCTGGGGTGTGTACTGGGGCAGTGTGTTATGTGTGTTCCGGTGTTGGGGTGTGTACTGGGGCAGTGTGTTATGTGTGTTCCGGTGTTGGGGTGTGTACTGGGGCAGTGTGTTATGTGTGTTCCGGTGTTGGGGTGTGTACTGGGGCAGTGTGTTATGTGTGTTCCGGTGTTGGGGCGTGTACTGGGGCAGTGTGTTATGTGTTATATACAGGTGCACACCTCCGCTCTGGGTGGTCACGTTGGGGTCGCTGTAAGGCAGATTGTCCTCATCATAGGAGTCTTCGTTTGACTCCTCCCCATCCACTGATGACCAGGC
Source organism: Albula goreensis (assembly GCA_022829145.1). Classification (NCBI taxonomy): domain Eukaryota; kingdom Metazoa; phylum Chordata; class Actinopteri; order Albuliformes; family Albulidae; genus Albula; species Albula goreensis. The sequence goes on along the minus strand of CM040764.1, from coordinate 16,557,283 downwards.
TCGGAGCTTGGCTTCAGCGATGGCAAACTGCTCCGCCACACCTGGGGAAACACACACAGCATGCAGACTTTACACAGCAAGAACACACCCCCATGCCTTCACCTGCATCATGATTATGAGTGTTCTCATTTCAGTGTCAGAGAACTCTTACCCTTCTGACAGTCGGTCCAGACTCAAAGCTTTTCATTGGTTTACACAGTGACAAAAAATGTCCTCTTGACATACTTTCAAAGACAGAAAAAACCCTTTCTATCCACCATCACCAGGACAGTAGACATAGACTGGTATGCTATAATTTGTTAATTTTTTATCCATTTTATTTGTGGAGAGATCAATTTACCATCAAACATTGTGGGGTGATGTTCCCTTTTGACGTTACATTTCAACCACCTGCACTAAACCCTCTGATTCCACTGTCCCTGGCGGACGTATTCACGGAATGAATGTGTGTTAGACACAAATCAGTGGTTCTGTGTCTGACTGCCATTATGCTCTACTTCAAAAGCAGCCAAAGAAAAAAGGGGCTGCACATTGGTGCGGGAGATTTTTTTGGTGGGGTTTGTATCGGTAATGAAAGAGTACGAATACAGTGCCAATTATCTGTGTGTATTTAAGGGCCCCCCTGAGCGAGTGTCACCTCCAGAGTCACGTAGGGGAAGGGAGCAGAGAGAACGGAGGTTACAGGGCGCACTCCCCCTTCAAATGAGTTAATAGCATGCAATCTGCTCTGCTCAGCTTGGCTTTCCTTGACATTTGGCCAGCTGGCTAACAGGTGGGAGCCAGCATGGAGCCAAGAGCTGGGTGACGCACAGAGAGGCGGGGGGAGTAGTCTGTGCGTGACAGGTGAAGGGGTGGGGCTAATGTCTGTGGGACAGGCACAGGGGAGGGATGTCTGGTTATGGGTGTGGTTGGGCTGGATTTGGGCTGTAGTAAAAATTTACTGTGTGATTACGATCATATCAGTGAAATTCTGTGGGTGTGGCTGGGGGCAGGGGTAGTGACAGAGTGAGTGAGGTTAGGGTAAGGCCAATGATATTGTGAGTGTGTTTTGAGGGGTGGAGGCATGACCCACAGCTACACCCGCAGGTGATGGGGCCAGTGACACAGTGTTTTGGGATAATAGGGACAGTGACAGACTGGGTGAGGTTTATGTGAGGGGTGGGTCAAAGTGACATGGTATGAGCATGATAGTGCGAGAAATGAGAGTGTGAGTGCTTCTCTGAGTGAGTCAGTAACAGATGGGGGTGTGGCTGGGGGCGGGATTAATGGTCGTCAACATGGATTTGAGGCCGCGAGCACCACAGAATCTTGGATGGCACTGGAGTGATCTGGGTGGGGTTTGAGGGGAGAAGACTACTCACCTGCAGCGAATCTGGCCTCCTGCTCACCCTCAGTCAGGTGTGAGTAGGATCTGAAGTGGGACTCGAGGGCGGCGGGGGAGTCACAGGGCCTGCACCACCCTTTCCACTCAATCAGGTGTGCCACCCGCCCCTGCGCCATGGCCGTTGGCTTCGTCACATGGTCTTTCACGACCTGGGATATACCTGAAAATGAGACACAATAAGCCTCTGTCCACAGGTGTGAAAACTGCAGAACAAACACTGAGGTCTCTCTCTGGTCTCTTTTAGCATAAATGCAGGGATATGTATTGTGTTTGTGTTTGCTGCTCATAATCAATAAGGGGACATATATACTGAGGCAACTTGGTCCTGCACCAGCACTTCTACAGCTGAGACGCTTGATGAATATGGACCAAATGCATGTGGATCTGCTGGTTCACTCCTCTGTTAGTGAAGCACCTGGAAGAACAAGGGCTGACACCCCTATCAAAATATGAAGCAGAACAGAAACAAATCTTCCAGTGCTTGCTAACATTGTGAATGTGCATGCTGTCAGATGTCTTCAGTGGCATTGAGATCTGGGGGATGACAGTAGGCTGAGGTGATGTTTTTTATCCTCTTACCGTACAGTGATGACCTGGCTAATGCTGCAATCTCTTGAATGGTGAGCGCTTTTCTCGATTTCGGCAGCATTTCAACAGTTTCCTCAACATTTACCTAGAAACCAAACCACAGGCATTTAACGACAGTTTTCAATCGCTGTGCCTGAAACAGCACAAACCCCCAAACATGAACGCACAGCAATTAAAGACAGCAATTTAAAGAAAGTCAAAGCACTGCAGAAACAACAGTACCCATTCAGCATGAAACACAGAGATCAGTTGTGTCCAAACAAGATGGTTAGAGGTTTGAAAAGAACAAATAGAAGATATATCTGTGCTACAGGAACAGGGAATAAGTACTTCCCCAAATACATCACTGACAGCCTTACATATTATAACACCTGAAAAAACTGGTGCTTTGTATACCCAGCTAATCAATGGCAATAATAAGAGCTGGAAAACAGCCAGAAATTGAGGATCTCAACAAAGACCCACCAGGGAATCATTACATAATGTCAGTGATTTGTGGCTATTCCAAAGAACAAGGAAATGCCGAGGCATTCTGAGAGACAAAATCATTTGCTGTTATATTCAGTCATTGGTTGGCTTTCTGCTGTTCAAAATAATTTGAATGGTTTCACATTAACAATGATAATGTGCGAGTAATGATACCACTGGTGTTGTAGCAATTAAATTCACACTAAACTGCTGCACAGCTGAATCTGTGAGAATTTTACTGGTAATCAAACAAGAAACCACAGAAATGAAGGTGAATCACTTGGTTTGGATTTGCTGGCTGTGAATCACAGAGGCTGTGAAACATTGCGTGAGTCCATGGCTGCCCACCAGCAGAACACTTAGCACACTGAAACATTAAAATTGTGTCTTTTCTGGTACACACTGCAAAAAGAAAATGTTTCAAAACATGTGTCTTTAAAAAACAAATACTTCGAGACTGGCCATTGAGGAATGGTGCTAGGGGCATGTTTCCCATGAAACCCAAGCTTAGTGTTTGGATTTACTCAAAAATGGCCTTAAAACACGAAAGCATGTTTACCACTACAGCTATGGAAACTCACATGACTATAAAATGTGCATGTGTCCCAACATGCCATATTCCATTGAACAATAAGCATATTTTAAATTTGAAGTGTTCATTGTGTTTTAATTTGTATTATTTTAACAGAGTGAGGTATGTCTTTCTGCACACATGCATTTTTCTTAGGCAAAACCAACTCTTAAACTGATGTTTCAAAATGCAGCTTTCAGGTACCTAAACTTTGTATGTCTCATATAGTATCAGTTACTCTGATTAAATATTTTCCAGTGTACTCTATCTGGGGAAAAGACAGGGTGACTTTACAATAAAAATATAAATTAAGAAGCAATGATGACACCACAAAATGCTGTTTATGGTTTCACATAGATGACTTTGCTGAATGTATGCATCAATACACTTGTGTAAATGCAACCCTATCATGCTGTTTCTTGGAAAGACTTGTTAAATTAATATTCATGCCCCAATTTACTTATGAATGATTGCTCCCTGCTTCTGCCATGGGATGAACAACATTTTTACATGGTAAAAATGTAAAAGCAACGAACATGTCATATTTACAAAAGGCCAGTTGTTCTACAGTGCAATTTGTATTACAGCACCCTCCAAACACCATTTGTCAATTGCCAGTCTCCAAATCCATTCTCATTTCATGAGCTGGTGAAAGGTTGTGACGCCATTTATGAAGCACGCTAGAGTGTTACAGGATAAATTCGAATCTCGTATCCATGGTTGATACTTCTCCATGATTTATCAGCCGTCTTCCCTACTGCCCCACTGAACCGCACTTTACAGCAGCTGTAGAATCAGACACGCAGAACAGGATGACGTTGTCGTCTCGGAATGCTCTCCCAGGACATAAAGTCTATGCCCTTCCCGTGAGATTAAACCACACTGTCTACCGCTCAGGGCTGCACAATTGGGACAATAATCACTCAGTTACTGACATCTATGCAGCAGACTCACTGGTAGAATTGTCTGTCATTTTTATGTTCTTTTTTTGGTCAAGTGTCTACCATCCTCTGTCTGCACAATCTCTACATTTACCCCAGCCACTCTCTCCTTGCAAAGATCAAGACATCATGGTCATCACACATACCCCTCAAGAAAGCAAACCATGGAGTTACTGTAATCAAAATAACATTACATTTCACAGACATGTAACTGTATCAGTTCGAAATAACAATGAATTGTTTCTACAAAACATAATCAGAGACACAGTGGCAGGGTTAATCATGGGCTACAGGTTTCAGCACTGGACAGCTCCTGCAATTCGAGACAGTACAACTTCAAATCGGCGCTGTAAATGACCACAAGACGTAGCACACTGAATGCGACAGGTGCAAAATCACAAGATAATGACACAATGGAAGATAAATAATGGACTTCTATAAATACCACTGTGCCTCTTCCTGTGACGACGCCCATCATTCTATCGGAGAACAAATGCCTTTCAACAGAAGAAACGGTGCAGAACGAGTTCTTCTTCTCAAACGCGCCACGCCGCCTCCTACATTCGCTTCCCTCTCTGGTTACTGTGGTACAATGGATCTCCATCTTTCAACTCTCAGCTAGGGTATGTGCATTCCTATAGCAACCGGTCACCATGGAACAATTTCTTCCAGGATACGCGGTGAGATTTGCAGATGACGTCACGTGCACCTCTCGAAGTCTCCAGTTGCCGACTGACGGTCTTCACTATGTCCCTTTTCCTTTCCTTCTATAAGCAGTCACTGGTGAGGGACTTGTGAGGCACGCACGCCAAGCAGAGTAATTGTACCTAAGTGCAAACGGAACACTTGTTGGCTGGTGAGATTATACAGCAGATGTTAAATCCTTAAACGAGCCAGCCAGTCATTAGGTTACAGTACTTTAAGAGGATAGCAAGTGGCAAAGAAGCATATGGTTCGAAGTTTCCCATCCCATTTTGCTAATCATCTTTAGCAGAGTAATGCGCCCGCCGTCTGGGAGATGCTAAGAAACCAACAGGAAAACAATTGAGGCGGCTTCGTTTCTAAAAGAAACTTCAAAAGAAAGTCAGACTTCACATACTACCGACGCTCACTCAGCCACAAAATAATATCTCAATGTTATAGGGTTTGTAGTGGCCATCTGTCAAAGATTTAACAGCAGTTGTAAATATGACGGCACTTTCATATCTTCATGAAACCATCATCTATAGTTTGCTGTAAACTGGAGTCAACAGATTAGCCCAACAGTAGCTAGCGGTGTGATATTACAATCCGATAAAGAGCATTTAAGGAACCAGACTGCTCTGTCATCTCGTTTCACAAGCCCATGTTACGTATTCTCACTATATAGAAAAAGACAAACATATACATAAATAGCTCAAGGCCGTTTATAGGTATGTTTATTTATTGAGGTGATTTTATATGCTTATACTCACCACTTAACTTTTTCTGACTGGATCCACATGCTGAAGATCAATAAATACCAAAACAATTCTGAACACAAGAAAAATGCACCTCTTGATTTCAGGTAAGCTAGAATTCCAGATGTCAGTTGTAAAGCTGTATAATTGCATTTATTTGAAGGTATGAAGTATTACAAATACTGACACTAAGATTCCGTTTGAAAACTCTATTAAAGTAATTGCTAATTACTTTTTGAATGACTCGCGAATAATTAGAAAAGTAACTAGTGAACATTTAATGAAAACATAAATGGAATACCCGAAGCAAAATGACTCCTTAACGACTGTAATAGCTTTCGTTAATTAGGTCATTATTAAACCAAGGAAGGTTGGGAAAATGATCTTCTGCCTCAGATCATGAATTACAGACATCACCGCGAGATAGTCTCGGAGCTACAGTCAGCTTTGATTATTTTGTTTCTCTTTCATATACATAAAATCTCATTTCATACCAACTATGAACGCGCACTGACACCGTGTGCACGTGCTGGCAAAATGTTAAAGCTCTGCATAGGCCTTGGGCACGTGCACTGCTTCAAAAAGGGGAGAATTTACCAGTTGCCATTAAGGAGATTTCTGTTTAAGACGCTAGCGGATACTTAACCCTATAGTGGCGTGACTAGTAGGTCACGGTCACAGATCAGAAAAGTGATGCTGCCTCATGCCGTGTTGATGGCGGTGGTGCGAGCGTCCCACAGCATATTAAAAACAGAGAACGGCAAAGGCCTAACATGCTTGTCTCGGGCGATCATGTAATACAGTGGCATCAGGTTATTCATATATTCATATATGCTTTTCTGTTATGCATAGAAATAATGTCTTCCTGTTTCTCATTAAACTGCACATTTTCAACAATCTAAACACTATTTGCTGCCCAAGGCCACAATAACAGAAAAAAATGATCATTGGTTAAGCCAAATTAATTTGATTGTGAAACATGAGAAAGCATATTTAGCAACTAGAATTGTTATTTTGTAAATTCAAGCTTGGACAAAACCAGATGACCTTGGCTTTGACAAGCCCAATCAGATGATTTTAGACAGACTGGTGCTTGTGACCAATGTTTACGCTATCCAGCTAATTAGCCAGCTGTCTCTTGCCAGTGCATGATTACACAAATGGTTGCCGTGCTACCCAGTTAACATGCAAACCTGAGAAATCGTGTTTGCTACAGGTAACAGTGAATAATATCCATATAATTTAAAATTCAGACGGCCTTTGCCTTTCGGGCAACCACAAAACTTGGGATCAGGTTGTAGCTGATGTCTGACAGGGTTGATTAACAACATGGATTGTCATGTCAGGCTCATGTCTGTGTTGTAACATTACAATTTTAAAGACGTGCCCCCCCCCTTTTTCCTCCAGTTTGGAATGCTTAGTCATTTTACAAGCCAAACTCCAAGACACTGGAGAGCAACGAGACACAAACATACTTCATCTGTCAACCAGATCCCTCCATCCCTGAGTAAAGTGCAGCTGTGTGATAAAGCACTCTGTCGCTGGTGTTGATGGACTGTAAGTAGGTGTGCCCTCCCCCTACTGATCCTTCTCCTGGAGCTGATACTTTATCAGAGTTGATTTAACACTGAACATTGACCACAATGATGTGTTCAGCTTGGTCAACATTAGAGACAAGCACTGCAGTGGATTTCAATTGAGTTACAGGCAACAAGATCCAGGCATCCTAAAATGTAAGGCCCTACTTAAACATAAAAATAGCTCCTTGTTCTGCCTGGCACTCATCTGCATAAAGACAGGACTGGAGACAAAGTTTCCACATAAGGTGATCAATATAATGCAGGCAAAGACTGCAATGAAATATGTAGTCAGCAGCCAAACTGAGAGAGAAAATTTGGGAGATTGGCAAATATTAATTGGAAAATGAGGTTTCATGAAATAAAAACGGACAGAGTGGCAAACGTCATTCTCTCAGCCTTTCTATGATTTCAGTCAGTCATTGCAATCTGCTGTGGAAGCCAAAATCTTTTTATTCCGTTAAATCAATAACTGACAGCCCATTGTAGCTCCACCCACCCAATTCTATCCAATAATTACCTTTTGCAAGAACTCTGATGTAACCAACCCTAAGCTTTTAATCAAGATCATGGAGTCTTTAATGATCACAGTGAGTAAGAAACTGAATCCATTTGAAAAATATTATCCATTCCACAGCCCAGTTTCCTCCATCATGGTCATGGTTGTTGGCTGTGCAGTTGGGTCCATAGCAAATACTGCCCTCTGCTGGCACAATAACCCAAACACTATCCAAAACCAAACACATTTTCCTTCATCTGCCACCAGAATATCACCAACCAATAATCAATTTACAAGCTCCAGTTGAGCCCCTGGATAACTGATTTTCTGTCTTACAGTTCCTCCAATTTATAATTTCACACACCAGCCTTCATGACCTGTCACACCATATGTACCACCTAACCATTGTTTTGTTAGCAAAGCATATCCACCAGAAGTTGAGCTGATTTATACCATATTGAAGTGAGAACATTGTTAGACTTACACCAGCCAAGCCCAGACCCCCTTAGTTTCATCCATCAGGCAAGAGAAAAGGCTACAGTGTGGAGTACAAGATGGGGAGGGGGGGGCATACCTTGACCAAGGTGAAACAAGGTTGTGTACAAATAATTCATCAGCTGGAACAGCAAAATTTCACTGGGCTAAAATCTCACAATGGAGAAATCATCTACGACATGAACAATGTTTTTCAACAAAATAAGGTGGGGAAAACAGCTGGCTCCCACAACTTACCCGCTGTGATTCCACAAGCACCTCATTTCACGTTGTCATGACAACCCATTGATCGGTTACTGATACCTCTGGACTGAAGTGAGCAGATGAGAAACAGTGCAAATGGATGCTGGCTTGGCTAAACCACCGCAGAGCTTGGTCAGTGTGAGCATTATTATGTACCTATCAATCTAGCCATTCAAACTGTTCTCAGCCTTCGGCTACTCCAACTGAGAACAAAAAGAGCCCCATTAAACGCGTCAACAATAATCTTTGCCACAAATAACTCCTGTTGCAAAACAAGTGACAAAACACCACTTTAAGAGACTAAGTTTATCAATGTTTTAACAGGAGAATTGCAAGAAAATATTAAAGGACCGATCACGTTTAAAAAGAGAATATTCCAACCTGTAGTCTTACACAGTAGCAACAGGTATATGTAAGTCACTGAATGTTGTTGATGCACACTTACCAATTTCACCAGTCACCACTGAGGGCAACTAACATAACGATATCAAGTCTTGCAAAACATTAATTAACCGTTCGAAATGCTGACAAACATGCCTAAAATGTAAAGAGAAGCAGAACAATGAAAAAATGGTTACGGAGACGGCCCAATAGAGGGAAATAAGATGCACAACAGATCAACGGTGTGGATTAGCTGTGTTGTATGACAGCCGACTGCTGCTCTACGTTTATGTAAAACTCAGCGGCTAGCTTGGTCTAGTGGCGCATGCATGATGAAAACCGTAAAACTGTTGCTACAAGTGCAGAGCTGTGCGCTGGATATTAAATCTCCGTCTTGCAAATCCAATAAAAAGTGCGTGTTGCTGATGCGTGATATGTATGCCAATGACCGTATTTTCTAGTATATAAATCTACCCACATGTGTTTGTGTTTCAATGGTAGATTCACTTGTTCGCACTCTAAAGCCTTGATTTTAAAGGCTTGGTTTGACATGTTTTATGATAACGACACGAAACCATTACCGACAATCTCACCCTTATACTCTGATTCGCAGCAAAAGACACACGAAGTCACAGTAACTGGGTCAAAAAGACAGAGCAATGAAATATCGGAAAGGGGGGGTGTTCGAGGAGCTAGCCTATACGGATTTTTTCACAATTGAACATTTTCACAGGGACTTTACAAATTGCATTTATATTTCCTATTTCACATTGTTCTGATAAAAACAAAATTTTCTGGCACCAACTTGTGAAAACATACAGAACCCCTGGACGGAAGTTGTTTGGATGTCACTTCAAAATTTGAACCAAAAAATGAACAATTAATTACAATGAACAATGCCATTACGCAGAACCTCACATTCAAAAAGGGGGAGGTTACTGGGAATTGTTCTGAAGACTGAAGAAAATGTGACTAGTCATTTGAAACTTAAAAGCATCTACTCACCATGTCGATGTCTACGCATATATGCATACAATATAACTATTTGTCTATATAGATACATTGTCTGAAAATGTATCTTCTATATTCAGCAAACTCGTATGAGGTTTTTGTTAAGTTAAAACGTCTGAAATGCATCAGTGTCTGCTATGTCTCGGGTTCCGCGCATGTTTAAAAGGGCAACAAGGTGAAATGAGGCACTCAACCTGTTAGACTCTGCGTTTTATAGCGCCTGATAATCGAATAAATTGTATGTATTGGGGAATCAGGAAAGGTTAACACTTGAAGAACAGGACATTCAGCCGACAAGATCGTTGCCCTCATTTCGGTAGTTGGAATGATAGGCGCGCATATGTGACCGTGTGAGCGCGTGGATGAAATAAAGGTTGCAAGTAATTCATCGTCTCAACGAGGCCCTGTCGAATGAATCACAGCACACAAGGGGAAAGACAAGGCACAAGACGGTGCGGAGATAAAGGGGACATCACCCCAGATTAATGGTACGATAACTGTCAGGAAAACAACGGAGACGACAGTCATAAAATCACAGCAGATCGAGAAGTCAACCAAAGAAGCTTGTCTCCTAGCAACAGCAAACCAGAGCTGAATATCAATGAACTGTGATGCATTCGAACAAAATGGTGCAATTTTCGCATTGTCCCTGTTATTCGTCAGATACTTAGTCTACATCACAGCTGATGGAAAAGGATAATTGGGTCACTCCATTAAAATATATGTGATGTAAAAATATTCGCGCACGGTAGTAGACTGTTGAAAGACAAGAGAGCACAGGAGCTTATCAAGATGAGGCGATATCCCGACTTACCTTGAAATCAAATTGGGTTAATGCAGTCAAAAGCATCGCACATGCAAAGTGTTTCGGTTACAGAAAAAAAAGCGATTTCAGCTGGACTCGAAAGCACAGCACCTCTCAGTTAACATCTGAATTTGTCTCGCGCGCTCTCTGGATTTTAGTGAGAGCCTTCAGATCCGCTGGCGATGCTGACACCCCACAATCTGCAGGCACACTCCGGCGACAGTGTCCCTCTGACGGCGTCATCAACATAGAGCGTCTGTTAAAACATCTACATTTAAATGCCAACTCTCCTTAAAGACACAGGAACCGATCGGCACGAACCCTGGCGTGTTTTCTGACAGGATCTCCCAAGTCGGATGATCTTTAACATCAGTCACTCCAGACAAAAGATTATCCAACTCAAACAAATAAAGTAATTCTCCAATGGCTTATTTTAGAGCCATTTCTTGTTCGCATGGCGTCGAATGTGTAATGCAGGTGGAGTTGCAGTGCTCTACCACTAATATGCATTTTCCACAAAGGTAAGAAAAATATCACATTGACCCACAAACCCACCTGCTACAGTGTTAATAAGGTTTGAAATGACAGGTCTACACATAATGTATGAAGCTCTACATTGTATTTGGCTACATATAGCTTGCCTATCCTCAGGAACATGATGTTGTCCTTGGTATCTCTGAGTGGTAGAGTACTCCACGTGTCTATGTACCTGTGACTGGATCTGTAAATCCAACATGTATTATATGTGTGGAAAATATGTTTGAAATTTTTACCAAAATTTTGCCAACAGCAAAATACAAAACTGCACTTAAATATTTTGTGTAATTTTGAGATGGTTTTAATCCAAATGGGGAGTCTGTTTCAAGAAAATAGGAGTGATTTGAAATCATAACAATATTGATTCGAATATAAGTTAGTTCATACATGTTTCTATCAATTATTGCACATCCAAAATTAGATCAATAATAACGTGAGGAAAGTTAAGAATCATGTGGATAATGTCGTGTTGCATGCTGGGATACTGCATAAATCAGTACAGTGCACACATCATCCACAAGGAGAGCACAGTGACAGAAAACTGCAAGTCCACAAACATGCCAGGATACAGTAACGCTACAAAGATATCAGTACCAATACAACATGGATGGTTTGACACAAAGTCACAACAAATGACACACACAAATCAACCACCAAAATTGTTGTTGCAGGAGACAATCTTTTTTCACCATGTGGTCAGTCTCTCAAGAGACTTGCAAAAATTGCCATGACCGACTGTATTTCAAGTCGTCCAGGCGGGGTATTGGGTAAAGTTTTCAACTAGCAATAATCGCACCTCGGATAAACCTCATAGGCTACGATACTGCCACTGCGCAAAGCTGAAGGTCACCGGCCTACAGTTAGACAGTGGGTCCAGGCTGCTGGGGTCTAATCCATGGCGCGACTTTTCGTAGCAGACATTCCTTTGCTCCTTTTTGTAACATGAATCATTTTAATCACACTTAAGATGTATGCTTTGGTAACATTCAATTATGTATTCACTAGCCTAAAGCATGGGATTGTCAATGTATTTCAAAGAACAAGTAGAAAAGAGCACATTCTACAAGGCATGATGGGACACAGAGTGGCAGGCATGAATGGCACATGTTGCGTTGCATGCTGGGATACAGCAACATATCATGACAACAGTTCCTTTCAAAACATGTTACACACACAGATCACACAACCAGTACAGTGCACACATCATCCACAAGGAGAGCCCAGTGACAGAAACTGCAAGTCCACAAACATGCCAGGATACATTAACGCTACAAAGATATCAGTACCTACAAAGCATGGATGCTTTGACACAAACTCACAAATGACAGACAAATCAACCACCAAAATTGCTGTTTCAGGAGATAATCTTTTTCTGATTGCAAGCCACTGATACTACAGTACTCCTATCAGGTTATCAGAACAGAGGGAGGGAGGAAAAAGGAGAAAAAAGGGAGAAAGCATGAGCTCGGATTAAATCTGCCTGCCCAGGGCCTTCATCCCATTCTGGATGGCAGTGAGGTGGTGGGATACAGCCCAGAGAGGGAACCCTTTTGGATCGATTCTCCAGGCAACTCAGCACTCCCCTCTGGTGTCCGTTGTCCACAGCAGCAGTCCCAGTCTTGGGTGGCTTCGAAGTCCTCTTGGCAGGGGTCTTGCCGGGTGATGTCCTGTCTTCAGCGAAAGGGTGAGGCAGGCCACAGTCAAGCCACTGTTACCTGCTTCGCCCCAATCTCGGCGGTCTCACTACCAGATCCTCCAACAGAGAGATGGAGAGAAGAGAGAGGCAAGGGAGAGAGTATGAGCTCTGGCTATATGCACTCCACACAGGTCCTCCATCCTGCACCAGGTGGCAGTGTGGGGAAATGATCTGTGTGTTATCAAGAGAAACCCGAGCACATAACAAAGGTTGAGCCACATATGGCTGTGGACCATGAAATGAAGTTAAGCTAGGAAAAAAAAGGAAAAAACAATCCTCTGGCGCAAGGAAAATCTGTTTGTGGTCACAAAGTCACTGAAAATACACTGGATCATCTATTCTATGGAATGTTAAGTTGTCTTGAAAAAAGAGTTTATAGTTTTTTTTAATTGGGTCTATCTTGCACTAAACAGTTACTGTAGCATTGCATTAACATTAAATTTGTATCTATGGTAAAATATGAAAACAACTCCTAGAGAAGACATTGTTGAAAAATAACGGAAGTGTGTCTATTCTGGTTGAACATTGTGTAATCAGAAGTATATCTGATTTAACGTTACATGCTCCAACCCCCCAACCGCCCCCACGTCACCCCTTTAGCTTTTTGCGCCTTTAACCTTTCTGAAGGGAAAAAAAAATATATATATAATCACAGCATCACATCAGAATTTTATTTTTGAAAAATAAAAACATTTACAGAATTTTCCTGATGTTCAATTTTCCCCGATAATTCGCACAAGCAGAAAAAGACAAAACGGAAGATGCCAAGCCCCACCCCGATTGCAAAGGGTCCATATCCACTCAACCCCGCCCACACCTCCAAAGATCCTGAGGTCAACAGGAAGCTTTAAAATAAATAGCATGAAACGGTTCTTTGCCATCCTGCCTCTGCCCCACTGCTCTGTGGGTTGAAGTCCCGGTCACTCACCACATAAAGCAAGCATTTCACAAGCAAGGAGCACATCCATCCCCCATCAGGTCTCCTGAAGACCAGCATTTCAATGATGGGCATCCTTACCGTGTCTCCACTGAACAGCATTTGTCAGGAGTTGTGTAGTGTTACAATGCTAAAAAATGGGAAGCCAAATCCATGAAACACTGGAGTTAAAATGCACTCCCCACAGTTCATCTGGTTGTCTTTCATTTAGTTTTGTTCTCTTTTTAATTTGTTTCAGCAGACATTTGCAAGGGGAACGGCAAATAAAGAAAAAAAATGATTGCGTGTTCGGTTGGAGGACTGTCCTCTCTTGACAGGACTCTGTCCAGCTCCTCTTCTCTGCCCCCTCGCAATTCCCTTCCACCACTCCGGGGGCACCAGAGGGCCTAGCTGTTGTCAGACTCTTCCTCAGCCTCCCGCAGCCAAGTGAAGAAGGCAGTGACGGACTTGAGGGCCACACCCTTGCCCTGCTGCTCTGCAGGGTCTTTGCTGGACTCCCACTTGTAGAAGGCCTCTTCCTTAATGACGTCCTCATCGTACAGCGTGTCGAAGAACATCCGCAGGAGATCTGGGGAGAGGGCACAGAGCGTTCACACACACAGTGAGGCACTCAGCCAGGAGGAGAAAACGCACGCACGCACACACACACACACAGCACTCACTGGCCGGCTGCTCCATCTTGACCATGAGAGCCTGCAGAGCATACAGTGCCTGCAGCTCCTTCTGCTCGTCTGTCAGGTACTTCTGCAGCACTCTGGCTCTCCGTGCCAACTGCTCAGTGTCCACCTTGTATGGGTTCTCACCTGCAGGGAGAGAGACCATTCCCAGCGATTACCCAAAGGGATACTGACCATTTCAGTATGACAAGTGGTATCAAATGACTAAGGCAGCATATAAACACATTCTACAAGGTGTGCCCACTTGTCTTCATACTTGATTTGGCTTGATTTGCTTGAAGAGCATTGTGAACAATAGAGCAAGATTGAAAACCCAGATAAAACTAATGTAACCATGACCATTCATCCATTTGCCAAGGGAATTTCTCAGGCTGCCTGGACATGAGGAGCTGAGCTGGGTTAAAAATGAGATCTAAAAGTACAAAGGGGGTGGGGTTTACTCACCAATGATGGCTGATTGACAGACTGATGTCATTAGCGCACGCACCAGCAGGTTAGAGGAGGCCTGTTGCTCATCTAAGTTTGCCTGGGGGTGGGGGGGGGTCACAAGATCACCACAGAAGTCAAAGAGCACCATCAGAGATTAAGAAAAATCAAAGCGAGCTTTATTTATCAACTGAACTAATCACTTTCAGTTCTTTTCAGGTTCATGACACATCCTGTTTCAGATTTTCGTGTGTGCCCTGACATCTTTGAGCTCGGCCACACACTGATCCACACTCGTACGAACCTCCACCCAGTCGTAGATCCTCTGGTTGTCGGACTTCTGCTCGATCAGCTTGTCCAGGTGTTGACGCAGCTCCTCAGAAGACATCTCTTTCTTGCTGGCCTTCTCTGAATCGTCTCCAAGGGTGAACTCCACTTTCTGGAGAGACTCAGTGCTTAGATAGGAAACTGTCTCATCCTTTTCAATACAACAAACCTCTTAGCCCGTCCCACACAGCCCCCCCCACCTCAATTAGCCCCCCCCACCTCAGGTGCTTCTGGCTCTTATGCCCTTCTCATATCAGCTATGCCTGTCTCACTACCAAGGAGCCAACCCGACCTGTCAACTGCTCCAAGCAGTTATCTATTCCCACTGTGCCAATCATATCTCAGTAAGCACCTTCTTACCGACTCAACTCTGCCCATCCAGTTCCTCCAAACATAAACAGTTTTACCACAGTACTTCTCAATACTCTTCCAGTGTCTGTTTACCTTCTCGGTGACAAATTTGTTGACATCCTCATCCTCTGACAGGAAGTCCCTCCAGCTGAGGCCTGCTTCTCTCCAGAGAGTCCCTGCCTTCTTATGGCTCTGAAGGACACAGAGCTTCAAAATCACTTGCACAACACACAGCCTGACTCTTTGTAATGCTGCAAAAGAGTCTAATTACACAATGTGAAACATACACATTTATAC
This sequence comes from Albula goreensis, assembly GCA_022829145.1. Classification (NCBI taxonomy): domain Eukaryota; kingdom Metazoa; phylum Chordata; class Actinopteri; order Albuliformes; family Albulidae; genus Albula; species Albula goreensis. Next base: position 16,541,633 of record CM040764.1, on the reverse strand, counting down.
TATAAAAGTAATCGTGAATGAATGCTCAGCTGTTTTTTGCTAGTATAGCAGTGTGTGTGTGGAGCAGTTTAACTGTTTGTCTGTGCGACATGCCATTGTAGAGTAACAGATCGGCACATGAGGTTTGGCTGAGCGGTACTCACCATTCCTTTACACAACAGGAAGAGAATCTCCACCAGGAGCACCGCAGCCTTGCCCAGCGGTAGGAGGGGTTTGGATACCTCCCTATAAGGCAGTAAGAGCAGGGTTAAAGGTCAGACTGAATGCTCACCAGTTTAAACCACATCATGAGAGTGTCTACTGTCTGTTCTTTGTGTATTCTTATTCTACACAGGCCACGTAACACTGAGTAAGTGTGTGTGGAATGCCTACTTCTAAATGCACTTCAAAGTTATCTTCATATGAAGGGACACATCCTCCCTTTCTTCCCATCTTAACCCCTATACTTTCCCTGTGAGGGTTAGCCAATTGTTGCCTCACCAGTGCAGGCCTCCGGCCATAACCAGTTTGAGCAGAGCTGGAACTGAAACAGCTCGCAGAAACAGTCGTCATGGCTACGCCATGAGCATGCGTCTCTGCTCCATAAGCAGAGGATGGGCACCTGTCACTGTTCTAATGTTTAAAGGAATGCTTTTTTTTCTACTATACAGGGAATCCTCCAGTTAAAGGGGCCTGTGACATGGCCTCTGAGGCAGGGGACTTGCCTGAAAAGTTGGCCCATGGGAATAACTCCCTCGTGGAGCATGGGGGTGATGATCTCGGCCAGGTAGACCCAAATGTGGGGGATGTCTATGGCCATGTCCTCAGCCACCTCAAGGATCTCCTGAAGCCTGCAGAAACAGCACAGTTCTTTTCCATTAACAGAACCAATTGGATCAACAACCATGTAAAAATGTTTAAAATGGTTTAAAAAAAAAAGGTTCCTGATTAGTCATGTCAACACTTTGACTACATATTCACAAATCAACAAATCTATGAATAACAAATCACAGTAATCATCTATATTTCTACAGCAGTTATACAGTTATAGTTATTATCTATATTTCTACAGTTAAGAATTAAACACGGGTACGCCAGCGTGATCCCCATTCCTCACCCCTTGTAGTATTGCTGGGGCGGCAGAGTGCCGGCTTTCACCAGCTGGCGCAGGAGGAGCCCCATGTGCTCCCGGGTGATCGTGCTGCGCTCCAGCGTCGACTCGATGCCATTCCGCACAAACACAAACAGCAGCTGCTCCGCATTCATCTCCTGCACGCACTGGAGCGCCTCCTGGTGGGCCGGAGGGGAACAGCGGGCACAGTCAAACAGCATTCATTTTGGTTGGGAGAGATGAGGTGGAATGTCTGTGGGGCATGCGCAAGTGTGTGTGCATGGCTCTTTGTGTACTAGTCTCCTACAGTTGGAGTGTGGGCAGGGTAGTCGAGCACATACTGTGTGAATCCAACAAAATTACAATGTTGCAGACTCATGGTGGTCGTGATAAATATACAGTGGTAGGGATAAATACAAGTGTGCAATGTTAAGCTCATGCTGACCTTCATGTCGTTGATATGCAGGTACTCTTCAATAATGGCCTTGGATTTCTTCTCTAGCTCGTCCTCACTCATGGCAGGTTTACCCAGGGTGGGCGGAGTCAAGGTCACGAGGGCCGGCTGACACTGAACTGCAAACAGAAAGGGGGGTGTCATTTACTCTGTCAAGCAAATCTACTGCTATTTGTCAAGCAGCACTTACAGCAGGGATAGACGGATCCATTTATGGAGGGCAAGTGTCTAGACAGGTTTTTCTTTACATCAATTATCTGGCTTGAATGAACTACTTACAACAGTGTTTACTCCAATACAGATTATGCCACAGTTCAGTGATCCATACACAGACACAAAAATGATATTCAGCTATCATTCACGAGCTGAATTATGTAAAATAAATTTACATAAAATATAAGACTGGTCACATAATTGGACATGAAATAATTCCTCAGCCCTCACTCACCCATCTCCCTAGCAACCCCTCCTCTCTCATCCGCTTCCCTAGCAACCCTCCATCTCTTGCCGGGCTCCCTTGTAATCCCTCCTTCCTCATGCGTCTCCCTAGCAACCTCTCTCTCTCTCTCATCCCCCTAGTAAGCTCTCCCCCTTCTCACACCCATTTCCGTTACAACCCCTTCTGATTCTTGCCCATCTCTGTAGAAATTTCTCTCCATGTCTCGCCATCTTTTGCGATCGCCCAGCTCCCTAGCAACCCCTCCCCGCTCACCCATCTCCATAGCAACCCCTCCTTCCCCACGCACCCATCTCCCTGGAAACCCCTCATACCTTTCTCAGCAGTCTCTCGCCTGTTTCCCCGGTCTCTGCTGCCCCGGTCGCGGCTGCCTCGGTCTCTGCTGCCCCGGTCGCGGCTGCCCCGGTCATGGCTCATGCTAGAGACCCTCCGGTGGGTGTCGGCGGGGCCGCGGGGCTCAGCCTCCCGGCTGTAGCTCCTCTTAGAGGCTGACAGATGCTCCCGGTCCACTCCCTTGTCTTCCCGCCGCTCCATCCGGCTGCCACGGTCACTGCGTTCCCCGCGCTCCAAACGATCTCTGCTCGAGCTGCCCCTGCAAGCGATTTCTCAGCAGTCAGGACAGCTGTTCCATTGCAGTCAGCCTTACCACTCTAACCAATTTAAGCAACATCACAAAAATGCATAGCTCTTTCTTTGTGGACCTTCTCTAAAGATGGACTTAAGAGGAGGTAGAAGCGTGGTAGACAGAAAAACAGACAGTCAATTCGACGGTGTTTGGGCCTAACCTGTGGGGCGCCCTGCGGTCGGCTTCGGTAGATCGGCTCAGAGAGGAGGAGGAGGAGGTGTGCTGTAGGGCAGAGAATCGGTTCAGGGTGCTGGTGGCGGGTCGTCCCGTTTCTGAAGCTGTGGAAAAGACCAGGGTTGAGCTTTTACATCTGAATCAAGACACTGACTGCCTGCTATAACTTCCAGATGTGTGTGTGTGTGTGTGCGCGTGTGCATGTGCATGCATTAGCCTGGGTGTCTTAATGTTGTGTATGTGTGTGTGTGTGTGTGTGTGTGTGTGCATGCATTAGCCTGAGTGTCTTAATGTTGTGTATGTGTGTGTGTGTGTGTGTGTGTGTGTGTGTGTGTGTGTGTGTGTGTGCGTTAGCCTGGGTGTCTTAATGCTGTGTAAGTGTGTGTGTGTGTGTGTGTGTGTGTGTGTGTGTGTGTGTGTGTGTGTGTGTATGCATTAGCCTGGGTGTATGGACTTACCAGCCTCCCCACTGGATTTGGATCCAGACCCTCCGCTGCTGCCCTTGCCCCAGCTGCCCCACATGCCTTTACCCCCAGGGGCAAGAAGCTGATTGTTGAAGTCCAGAGCTCCTGGCTAGGGTTCAGCATCATCACCCACCCCAAAAGAACAGATATCAATATCAGTGCCTGATGCATAGCCTAACCCACTATGAGCCAAAGGCAAGACTGAGTCTTAATCCTGTTTCCACAGGGTCTGCACCACAGGAGGCTAACACTATTCCTAGAGGGCTAGTGGACAGAGGTTTTTGTTCCCACCAATTACCCAGGCTCAGTTTCCTAATTATCTGTGCACACCAACACCAGCTTACTCAAACAACAAACCACAGACCAGTCTTTAGCTCTCATTCATGTGCTTATCAGGAAATGTAGCTAAACTGCCAGGTGATAAAAGTGACTGAGCTAATTGATGAAAGAGCAGAAAATAGCATAAAATCCAGAGGGGGTTCACCTTGGTGATCTTGCTGAGTCTGCTGGTGTCAATGGGCCGATTTTTGGTGGAGATGGGGACAGTGTTCCAGCCCTCGTCCTGCGATGGGCCTCCTCGCCCCCCTCTGATCCCGCCTCCAGCCCCACCCCGGGGCGTGTCCTTCTTGGACAGGAGCTGCTGCTGAACTTTCACCTGTTCCCTGTGCTGTTCAAGCTCGGCCTCTTTGTGGATCTGGTCGATGGTTTTGGGGCCCTGGTCACCCCTCCTAGGAACCCAGTTATTCTGAAAGGTCAGAGGGAGAAGGTGAGAGAAAGGCCTGTTTTAAATCACAAATCAACAGGTGCAACAGGGTGGGCCGAGTGCAAGTGCCAAACCCTTGGAGCTCACCAGCTGCTCTATGCTATGAGAGATCTGACTATCCCACTGGGTTTAAGGCCAAGGTCTCCAGTTAAAAGAACTCATCATACTCTTATTGTTTCTTCAGTGGCGGCGTCACTCTCTGTAGTTCCTCGGGTGGTCTGACAAATTATCCAACACAGACTGCAGGCCCCTTACCTTTCGTAGGTCCAGTACGTCCTGCAGCATGAAGCGGATTCGAGACGAGGTCTTGCGCTCCTTAATGATCTTCTCAATCTGTGTGAAGTACTGGTCCATACGGGGCTGCAAAAGAGACAAACAGGTACTCAGAGTGTGCTTGTGTCCATACATTTGACCTCAAAGAAGAACAGGACTTTGACAATGGGAGCGAGTCAATGTGACATATTCACATGTGTGCCAAAATATGGCCCTTTGAACAATTTTTATTCCAGTCTACATTTTTTCACATTATTTTTCTCACCCTTTTGGATTCGTGCTTGAAATTGCCAAGGCATAATCAGGAAGCTACTTCTGGGTTTATACCTGTACAGATACCCAGTGAATCTAAGTTTCAGATCACCAAGGCTCTACCATGTACACACATACATAAGGGTGCATGAATTCTAGAAGTCCAGGTCTTTGCCAATGGTGGTAAGCAAGTGAATATGTGTGTGTATGTTTGTGTCTTTGTGCATGAGGACATAGTGAAGTACTTTGGCCTTCTGGAAGTCCAGGTCCTTGCCGATGGTGGTGAGCAGGCGGCAGAGGCACTCCAGAGACTCCTCGTCGTGGTTCTTCAGCAGCTTCACCACACAGTCATGCATGATGGCCTCTGTCAGCATCTTCAGTTTGAACAGCTCGCCGATGAACTTGATGTTGCCCAGCGACCGTCGCCGGGCCTTGTCCCTGGCCTCCTCCAGCGCCTCCCTCAGCGGCTGACGCTCCTCCTCCTGGAAGCCATGGGGCAGGGGAGACCACGCAACAGCTCAAATTACTTTGTCACATAATATTAATATATTAAAGAGTTGGCATCATTTTAAATCAGTTGCAGTGTTCCCAATATCCATGGTCCCTGCATTTATTTCTATACCCTGCTGTGCTCATGACCTCAGATGACCTCTGACTTCTAGAGTGATTGCATATTTTCTTTCCCCCTTATACTTTATTGAGCCTGACCCACTTACACCTGCCCTATCTGTCTGCAGAACCTCCAACCAATCACAGTCCCCCACCCCGAGTCATGACCCCAATCAAAGGTTACCGTGGCAGCAGCCTCCATTTCCTTTTGCTTCTTCTCGAAGATTTCGTCATCGTCCTTGTCTTTCTCAAATTCCCTCTGGCAGCGATTCAGCAGCAGTTTGCGGAAATTCACGGTGATTGTTGGCTTGTCCGTGGTGGGGACCTTGAGCTAGTGGGGAGGAAGAGAAATAAAGCTTCGAGAGGATAGACTACATTCCTCAGAAATCCTAAAGTTGTCTTTGCTTTCCATGGCAACAGTAGTGACAATTGCTTATGTACAAGAGGGTAATGGACAGAGAGCATGTGGTACAACAGTTCTGACTTTAACCAACTCGGGAGACTCAGAAAGACATCACTGCACATAAAGTGGCTAAGGCACACAGGTCTGTTTGTTAACAGACAGATATGCAAGCTTACACACAAACACACAGACACTCATTAACACACATGCACACAGAGGTGTTGCAATAATACGTATAACATTCCGTTTTAAGAAATGTCCACTTTTACCATGTTATAGCTTTAAAAGAAACTCAAAAAGAACAATAGAGGGACATATTGACAGGGCGACATGTACGTGGACAGACAGGCAGGCAGACTCACCCCCATGAGACAGCGACACATGTTGGCATAGGCGACGGAGAAGTTGGGCTCGGAGATGGCCTTCTCGAACACCAGGTCGATGACGCCTTTGAGCCGCTCCTCCGTGTCGATGGTGAGCTCAGTCACCTGCTTCATCAGTGACTGGAACATCTGGGGCGTCAGCTTGTTGAGGATGCTTCGCACACGGCGGAAGAGCTCCTGAGTGCGGGCCGATTCGGCATCCTCCTCCCCTTCTTCATCCCCCCGTCCAGAGGACTGCTGCTTAACAGAAGGCTTCCACGCCTTCTCGGCCTTGTTGAGCTGCACGTCTTCGTTTAGCGACACGCGCGCGATGATCTTACGCGGCTCCTTGCGCTGCTGGCCCTGCTGTGAGCGGCGGGGGCCGCCCATGCCGGAGGGCTGTGGGGGACAGGATGCGGTCAGTATGAGGCCTTGTGATTTGACAATGCTATCTCCAGGTGCGATATGCCCTTAATTACTGATCCTGGATCAGCTAAAACGGGATGAAAAGTGTGGGGTGATGCTGACGACTCACCGGCCCTCTGCCCCCTGTGCTCGGCCTCCCCAGATTGGCAAAGGAGGGCGTGAAGTCGGGGCCGCTGTTCATGGCTGTCAGGCGACTTGGATCTAGGGGGCGTAGTGGTGTTTTGTTTGCCTAGATAGAAAGATGGATAAAAGAAACATTTTTTGGAAACATTTAATGAATTTGCCCCCACTCACACCTTTACAAAGGCCTTCAATGCCAAGAGGTGAGCATAAAATTGGAGTCCACTCAGTCTCTAGAAAAAAACTCCTCCCAGCCAGTAAGGGGCAGTCTGCCTGGCTCACCTTGTCCAGGACAACATCACTGATGGGCGGCAGGCCCTCGGGCTTGTGCATGCTGACTCCGACAAACTGGAATCCGAGCAGGAACTCGCGGTCATACCTCTTCTTCTCCTCTGGGTCAATGGGCTTCCACTGCTCTGAGGGAGGGAGGAGTGCCAAAAGGCAGGTGTTTAAAACGTGGATAGGAAAAGATCTCAATAAAGGGTCGCAAAGTAATCATGAAGTAATTATCATGATATTAAGTGTTATGTGACCTCCTCATGGATGGGTATCAGTTTAAAAATTTCATGAAAACCTCTTCCTACAGGTGTTCAATCTGTGCAGCCATTTCTTTTTTTTGCTAAATTTCTTTATGAAATTTTGGGTTCTATTTCTGAGCTAAAGAAGCAAATGAATGACAGCTGAGCACTGCTCTTGTATCCACAACTCAGCTGGTGCTTGTGTCTAACCAGCTGACAGACCCAGGTTAAGTGGTGAAAACAAAGACATGCTTTGAGGATAAGGTGTGGGATAGAAGGTCTCACATTAACAGGGGAAAAAAAAAACAGGTGAAATGGGTGTGCAGATATGGGACAGGTCACTACCTCCTTTGTACTGGTACTTCAGGTCCCCGGCCTTGACGGCCTCAGGTTTGAGGCTTTGGGTGTGCTGCTGTTTCTTATCCTCCACTGGCACTTCCATGGGCGGGGCTGGACGGGCTTCCAGCTTGTCCGATTGGACCTGCTCTGACTCAGGGGCGCTCTCCACCACCTGCATCTGGGGAGGCTGTGGGAGGTACAGGCATCCTCAAACCAGCTGCCATCAGCATGTCAATACTTTCAATTGTTAATAATTTCAATACTAAAGGTGAAAAAACTTTTGTGTTGCCATTTCCTTCAGGAAAGTGTATTTAGCTTGTGTTTGGCAGCACAAAGTAATGAATAAGTTCAAATCCAACCACTGACCCAGCACTCAGCACCCAGCTCCTGCAACACACACACCTCTTTAGAGGAGTCCTGGACGTCTCCCTTCTCTTCCTCCCCATTCAAGTTCAAATCCATCTTCCTCATCTCCTCTTTTGGCTTGGACACAGCAGCTGTGACAGACACACAGCCAACAGACATATAATGAGAATAAACAGTAGACTGATAGTGGAGACCAGGGAACATAAACCATATTAAACCAATTCAGTGCTGAGTGTGGTGCTACACAGTTGTCTATCGTGTTACCCAATTACCTTGGACACCAAAGAGTTATTCAAAAAGTGAATATTTAATCAGTAGACAAACTGACTCTAGCCAGCTGTAACACTACATGGCAACTGTTATGGAAGGCCAGTCACATTATGCCACCATATATGGAACAAGTGGCTTGTGCTGAAAAACTAGATCACTGGTGTCAGACTCCAGCACTGGAAAGCTCCTGTGTCACTGCTCCCTGCACGAGTATTTCAACCTGAATAATATTACGAAGATATGGAGGAAGTAGCAGATATGGACTGTCGCAGTAATTGGTGTAATTATCTAAGGATGTGGTACTAAATTGTTTGTTACTGCAATAGGAATGACCTCACCACATAAGTAATACTGTTTGGTATTTGAAAAGGTAAAACACTCGAGTAGTTCTGTCAGTGCTAACCTTGTTCACGACCCTCCCTTCCAGAGGGGGTGCTATTCTCATCTGGTGGTGTGTCCTCCTGTTCATCTGTGGGTAGGGGCAGGGCCGTCACCACAGTGGAATTGGGTGCTTCCATGATGACGGGGGGGTCCAGGCCATTGGGGAGCTGGGGCTCTTGGGACAGGACAGGGGATGGGGACTCGGGGAAAGTCTCTGGTTCACAGACTGGGGGAAGTTCCACACTGGGCTCATTTGTGGCCTTGGAAGGTGGTTCAGTTGGAGCAGAGGCTGGGGTGGGATCCATGGGTGGGCTTGTTGCTTCTTCCTCTGCTTTTTCAGGCACCTGCTTGCTTTCTTTTGACAGCCCTTCCTCCATCTCTTGGGCAGGTGGCTGCTCTGTAGTCGTTTCTGTGTCCGCAGGCTGTTGGTCCGTGTCTGTGGAGGTGACAGGTGCTGGATCAGGGTTCAGGTTAGTGGAGGGAGAGGGCGGGCGGGCGTCCGCACTGTCGCCGGGTGAGTTCGTAGTGGGGGACGAAGTGGAGGTGTCGTTTATGGTCTCCTCTGGAGGGACAGCCTCCTCCACCTGAGTGGACACTACAACACCCTCGTCAGGGTCCTCCTTGTCTGCTGGGGGTGCTGTGGGGGCCGGCTCAGGGCTCCTGGACAAGGGTGGGGTCTGGGTTTCAGCAGCAGGGGCCACGGCAGGGAGGGCTGTGGAGTCCTCCCCAGCATCTGAGAAAAAAACAAACCAGCAGTGGGTCAGAGGCAGACGGGGTTCCGCAATCAACTTCCCAAGACTCCCACAGACTTACAGACAGTAGAGGTGGGACAAATATCTGTTTGAGGAAGCATCACCCGGTTAGCGTGACCACGCCAGGGCAAAGAACTCCATCGCCACCTCCCACATGGATGTACCTTGCACACACTCGCCCACACACACCTTCTGGGTGCACTCACCTGGAGTTTCTGTGGTGACAGTCAGAGGCTCGCTCTCCCCATTCGTCTGGACTGAGCTGCTCTCCTCTGGCCCGGAGACACCCGACTGCAGGGGGGAGAGGATTCTTACTTCGTTTCATGTAGCCAAAACAACTTACACATGTATGTGCAAACAGACTTATAAAGACAAGAGATGATACCAAAGTGTGACAAAAGACAAAGTCATTACATAAACCTACAACACACATTTCATAGCGGCTAAATTAAGTACATTACATACTGTATATGCAACAAGTTTTCAGTCTGCACCAGAAGATTGTCAATTACAGTAACAAAACAGCTGAAGTAATAGGTGTACAGTTGAACAGCAGGAGGGATTTTTTATTTATTTTTTTTTTTTTTTTTTTTTTTTACCTGTGGCGGGGTGGGCGTTGAAGTACTCCTGCAGCCAAACATGATCTCCTCCGTGATGTCTCGGCCGCCCTGATTGGGGTCTCGTATTCTAATCTGTGGGATAAAGATTAGAATACGAATCTGTAGAGAAACAGTAGTGAGGTTATGACCCTCATACTCCAGACATACAGAAAGAAAGAAATGAGGGCTCATGAGTGTTAAGAAAGACAAGTAATAGGAAGGGATGAGTGAAAGAGAGAGCGAGAGCGAGATGGAGGAACTGATATTAGTTCCAGTTTTCATATTGGTGAGCCCCCAGAGAAACTGCAGACTGGAGGAATAGTGCTTGCAGTCAGTGCAGGAATCATCTGCAACAGTGCAGACTGTGTGAGCTGTGATCAGGCGTGGAAACTGACAGCCAGCCGATAAACTACACACCATTCCACAGACCTCTCTCATACACACACACACACACACAGGCACACACGCAGGCACGCAGGCAGACATTCGTACACACGTGCATGCTCTCACACACACATTTGCACTTTGCACGCACATACACTCATAGACTCTCATAGACACATGTGCTCACACAGGTATCCTCTGTCTCTCACATGCAATCATACATACACAGTGCTATTCAAGCCATGGACACATACAGAAACAGACCTTGCTAGAAAATCTCTGAGCAAAATTCAACTGCCTATAACATGTAGCAATCCGTGTCTCATGACATATCCTGAACAGCAGGCACACGCATACACGCATACTTGAGCACACACGCAAATGACACACACTCTCTCTCTCTCACTCACACACACACATGCAGACACACACTTGTCCTACCTGTTGAAGCCCTGAGAACAGAGAGCAGAGTACACATGCGAGTAGACAGACCAAAACAGGCCTCTCTCATCCTGGGGCTGGAGTAGCGCTCCAGCCCAACTCAGTGAGCTGTAGGCCAGGCAACGTTTGAGGCAAGCTGAGCTACGTGCCTGCACTTCACCCACCGACAGGGCCTTTCTGCCTCCCCCTCTCTCCCCGGCTGAGCAGGAGTGCTGGAATGTGCTCCCGCCCACCCAGCTACGCACCACAGAATGAGGGCAGAGAGGGAGGTCCCTGCTAACCAGCTAACTCAAAAAAAAAAAAAAAAAAAAAAAACTTAATTTTTGTTTTTTTCCTAATTCCTCTCTTCCTCTGCCCCTTTTTACACTTCACTCACTCAGCCCCAGGTTCCTGTACTTCTCTCTGCTCTTTCTTTCTAGACTTTCTCTAGCTCTCACACTGCTTTTCTTTCCCCCAGTAAAAGGGAGGGGGATCTTGCCACAGCAGCAGCTGGAAATCTGAACTCGTCTGCTTCGGGATCAGCTGGGGGTCAGAGCCACGTGGAGCTGTGCTGTGTGCTGACATGTCCTTCATTCACTGCCCCCCCCCCCCATAAGCCCACCGCCAACACAGCACGAAGGGGGGCAGGAGAGTGGGATGACTGGAGTTCAGACTTTACTCTAAAGACTGAACATTTAACCAACACACATGAGTAAGAACCCTTCAAAATATTTAACAGATCAACAGAGCACAACCCTCTCCCCCCTGCACACAAACACAGATTTGATCTAACTCATTAAAATCTCTCTCTCTCTCAGGATGAAAACTGGAGCTAATATCACTTCTCCCATCTCTCTCTGTCTCTCAGTAAAGAGAAGCAGGTGCTCTTTGTCTCAGAGATATGACTGGTTTTTTATCTCCCGTCCTTTGCCCCACCACCCCCAGGACAGTGTGATGCAGCAAGTCACAGCCTCATAAAGTTAACCCCTTCACACACACAACTCAACTCAACAGAGCCAGCCCACAGCAAAAACAGCGGAGGAAGAGGAAGACTGTCCAATCAAATCTGAGGAGGAGGCAGACCCTCAATCACACCAACAGGCAGAGCCTGGGTCTTATGTTTATGATGTCACAAACAGAATGTTCTCCAAGCATGCCACTAGCACCACCTCCTGGGAATCTAAGGGAATATGCACAGAGCAAAACATGACGAAGCTGAAGGCTGCATCGTTAAAAATAAGCCCACAGACTTATCAGCAGCTTATCGCATAGCCTCATGTAAGGAACCCAGTTTCGAATCAGACTGGAGCAAATATGTACAGTACATTTCTGCTTTACTGTGTGCCTGTCACATAGTGGATAAGCCCATGAAAAACTGGTAGGGAGAATCTCAGAACCGCTAGGACCAGCAGAGGGAGATTTCTCCTTTCATCCACGAAGGTGACCATACTGACTGAGTTAAACTCAGATATGACAGGTAAGCAGAAAGACAAGTAGACTCAGGAAGGACAGGTAAGCAGACCATGAGACGGACAGCAGACAGGTAGAGTTAGACTCAGGTATGACAGGTAAGTAGACACATAGGTTGAACAGACACACAGTGGAGACCTGCGGGGCAGTACCTGCTTTCGTTCCCTCTTACTCTGGGCTTGAGCTTGGGGCTGGGGCAGGGGCACAGACGTGGGCTGTGGCTGGGGGGGGCTCACAATGAGAGGCGCAGCTGGCACAGAGGGGGCGTACTGTGGCTGGGCAGGGTAGTAGGTTCCTGCTGGGGGGAAGGGTTAGAAACAAGGGTTAGCCTGAAGATAGTGTTACATCCCAACACAACAGACAAGACCAGTAAGAATACCCAGAAACACTGGAGTCTACGTACCTACAGGTATCATGCTCAGAATTGCATAAAAACGGAACAAAATTTAACAGAATTGAATAAAAACACAACATGACATTAGTCATTCAGCAGACTCTCTTATCCAGAACGACCTGTAGTAGAACATGAGTGCATTTCTGTTAATAGAATACAACATGTTCAACTTTCAAATGAGCCACATGGCTCATTGACTTGGTAAAGAGATTAGTGGAAGGCAGTTCTGGCATACATTTTTGAGCATGCAACTTTTTTGGACGAACATGCCAGCTTCTGCCCCTCATTATATGTGTAGCCCATCTTTGTGGTCTGTCGCTTCAGTTACATTAGCTGATAAACTGACAAACAACAGCTGAAGACTTGTGTTCCCATGTAACACATTTTACTGGGGTCAAGCATGAGAGAAAATTGGCATTGGGTTTACAATTCAGGTAGCTGAGCCAAGCCAACCAGTGGAAACCAAAATGTGAATGAACACCAGCCCTCTGGAAACAGAGCTGCCAATCCCTGAAACAAATGCTGAGCCGCGGCCTTCTCAACGGGCCACTTCCGCTCAGGAGCCCAGCAAGTTACACGGCCCACGGGCCAGGCAGACACACTCAATCACAGGCCCACTAAGCAACGTCTCACAGGCAGCGGGCTCAAGTTTGGAGGGGGACAAGCAGGACCCCACTACTCCCGCCTCTGCCATTTCATCTGCCTTTACCTGAAAAACCCACCCAGGCCCCAAACACTCCCCCATCTTACCTCTGCTCTGTTCGTTCTCACTCTCTCTCTCAAAATGCATGAGTGCTGACTCACGTTACAGCCTGCACATCGTTAACCAAGAGAAGCTGACTAAATATAGTCACACTCCACATTCAGAGACAGAGGGAGTGAGGGAGGGAAAGAGAGAGAGAGCGAGCAAGAAAGACAGAAAGGCCCAAGAAAATAGGAGTGATGGGAGGGAGACAGCAAACTGAACAGGAAGAGAGAGACAGAAGGCAGAAAAAGGGAAAGAGAGTTAGAGAGAAAGGGAGAGAAAAAGAAAGAGTTTTGTCCCTCCTGTGCTGTGATCCATTCCATCCACATGTCGAGAGCAGAAAGCTGCAATTCATGATTAACCATCTCCACTAGGATATATCACAAAAACTATAAACTACTCTCTCATGTCTACGCCCACAACAGTTAATCATCAATGCCTGTCAATCAACGCAGAGAAACCCCTGCAGGTACACAGAGCACCGTAGCAATTAGTCGGACATATTTTATTGATGAAATTCTTGGATCGCCAAGAGTCATCCAAACCATTGCTATATTTGTTGCTCATTGCAATAGTAATAATTCATATACTGCACAATACTTTGTTCATTTTAATTGGTCAGATTTCTTTAATACTGTCATTGCCCCCAGTAGAAATGGGCACCTGATGCTATATTACTGGACACTGCAATGTAATATCATGGATAGGTACTCTGTGTTAACCAGGCAGCAATGAATTTACATTGAAATTATGGCTACTAGAGAACTGTCCACACAGTGTTGAAATGCAGGTGTGTAGACAGTGGTGTGGAGTTCTGACACTGGCTCAGGATAAGACAGGCTTTCTGTGGCTCAATGTGTGAGCACGCTTTGGTAAAGAGCACACGTTTTACTTAACAGCAGGAGAATGGGTAGAGTCCGAATGTCACAGCGAGAACAGATAAGTGTTGAGGAAGGCAACAGATGAAGATGAAAGAGGGAGGAGGAGAGAGAAAACAAGGGTTGCAAGGGAACTGGGAGAGAGAAAGATTAAGTGAGGTCAGATTAGAGTGGAGTGAAAGCAGGCAGGAGACCAGACCTTAGAGAGAGTGGGTGACAATGTGTGAAAGAATGCATGTCAAAAAGCCAAAGACATCAGCAAACTCTCATATGTACATCCTCTCACACACTCACACACACTCACACACAGCAAAGACATGCATACTCCCCCTACTCACCAGGGAAGCGCTTTGCGTTTAGAGGAGCACCATGGAGACCGTGGCGGTTGTTCTCTTGTCCACGCCCCCTCCCCCTGCTCCCTCGCCCCCTCACAGTGAGAGGGGGCTCTGAACATGGGTGGACAGTAAGAAAGTGAGAGAAAGACAGGTAGAGTAAGGAAGAGGTGCAGCAGTAGCCACAGAAAAAGCAAAGTGAAGCTGCAGGTTAAAACCACAACCACACCTCCAGACACACGGGTGGACTGACCTCAAAGGCACACCTACAATAACGGGGCTCATACAATAAGCTTAAGGTTCCCACAATTCCCCGTTTTCATATCCCCTTTCTCCAGTGCTTTCGTACACAATTTACTCTAAATCATAAAACACAAAAAATGCCGCAAGTACCTGCCAACAAACCCCACTGTTACTCCCATTTCAATGATGATGTCACAAAGCCATGAAACTGATAATGTAAGTCTTGTGTATCAAGTGTGCAAAAATGGCAAACGTTTAAGATGCCATCAATGCATGACCAAGGCTGACCAAACAGGGAGCCTTGTGGTTTTGGAAGCAATTGGAAACATACATACCATATTCTGCCGGACTGGTTCCAGGATAGAATCCAGGAGTCCCCCCAGAAACGGGGTACTGCTGAGCAGGAGCTATGTATGTAGGCCGATACTGCAATGGAGAGAGGGGTGAATTTCTATTATAGTCTCTGGATAACATGGAATTATTATTCTGATTCCAATTTATTTGCCCAGACATTTATGCTCAAAAATATAGTAGGAGTTGTGGGGTATTGCTACCTGTCCAGGTGGGATGAAGTAGGCAGTGCTCTGTGAATTAGCAAATGGCAGCTGCTGCTGGGAGATCATCATCATCTGCGTGCCAGGCTGGTACACATGCGTCTGCGCCACAGGCCGTGGTGCACTGCCAGGCTGTGGCGGGGCGGGGCCAGGGCCATGGGCGGAGCCAGGGCGACCTGGGTAGTACTGCTACAAGAGGCAGCCGTGACATCAGGGAACACATTAAATGAGTGTACATGCTCATCCAGTCACTTAACGCACACACACAGATACTCATAACACAAAGACAAACACATACAGAAACAGATGCTCCCATGTAGGTAAGAAGACAGGCGCACACACACACACACACAAACTGACACACTCACAGAGACACACATGTGAAGACATACAGTGGGGCAAAAAAAGTATTTAGTCAGCCACCAATTGTGCAAGTTCTCCCACTTAAAAAAATGAGGCCTGTAATTTTCATCATAGGTACTTCAACTATGAGAGACAGAAAGAGGTAAAAAAAAAAAAAACCAGAAAACACCATCTGATTGTTAAAGAATTTATTTGTAAATTATGATGGAAAATAAGTATTTGGTCAATAACAAAAGTTCATCTCAATATGACATTCTCCCAATCCTCTTCTGGATCATCCAAATGCTCTCTAGCAAACTTCAGACAGGCCTGGACATGTACTGGCTTAAGCAGGGGGACACGTCTGGCACTGCAGGATTTGAGTCCCTGGCGGCATAGTGTGTTACTGATGGTAGCCTTTGTTACTTTGGTCCCAGCTCTCTGCAGGTCATTCACTAGGTCCCCCTGTGTGGTTCTGGGATTTTTGCTCACCGTTCTTGTGATCATTTTGACCCCACGGGGTGAGATCTTGCGTGGAGCCCCAGATCGAGGGAGATTATCAGTGGTCTTGTATGTCTTCCATTTTCTAACAATTGCTCCCACAGTTGATTTCTTCACACCAAGCTGCTTACCTATTGCAGATTCAGTCTTCCCAGCCTGGTGCAGGTCTACAATTTTGTTTCTGGTGTCCTTTGACAGCTCTTTGGTCTTGGCCACAGTGGAGTTTGGAGTGTGACTGTTTGAGGTTGTGGACAGGTGTATTTTATACTGACAACGAGTTCAAACAGGTGCCATTAATCCAGGTAACGAGTGGAGGACAGAGGAGCCTCTTAAAGAAGTTACAGGTCTCTGAAAGCCAGAAATCTTGCTTGTTTGTAGGTGAACAAATACTTATTTTACCAAGGAATTTACCAATTAATTCATTAAAAATCCTACAATGTGATTTCCTGGATTCCTTCCCCCCATTCTGTCTCTCATAGTTGAAGTGTACCTATGATGAAAATTACAGGCCTCTCTCATCTTTTTAAAGTGGGAGAACTTTTTTGCCCCACTGTATCTATGGACAGACAGACACATTAACAGATGTGGACAGACACGCAGCAAAATGTCCAGTGTTAATTTCACAGTAATAGTGTAAATATGAGTCCAGGTGTTCTCATATGTACACTGGTCATGTTAACACCAGACATTTTACTGTGCACCCATACATGCATGAGCACACACACACACACACACACACACACACACACACACACACACACACACACACACACACACACACACACACACACACACACACACACACACACACACACATTCCTGTGCTGACAATGCTAAGGGCTAACATGGTAGAGGCCCGCAGCAGAGTAGTTGAAAAGGCAGCAGATAGAGGTTGAGGAGAGGCAACAAAGAGCACTCGTTACCTGCAGAGACCTGAATCCTCCCTTCAGCAGCAGAGGAAAAGCAACAGTATGAGAGAAAGTAAAAGGGGTGGGGCATAAGAGCAAAGAGATGAATTAGCCACAAGCAGTCAGCACAGCGCAAACAAAGCCATGTCCACAGGTACCCACAGTTACAAAGTACGGCAAAAGCATTGTCCCTCCATTGCACCCCTGACTTCCAGTATTAATATGTAATATTTGCCCCTAGTTATTGGTTTAAAGTATGAGGCCTATAGAACACTAGAGACAGACATACAGAGTCAGATCTATGGTCACAAACAGATGCTACAGGGATATACTATACCTCTCATCAGCACTCACTGTCTGACCACACACACAGCTGTTAGTGTCTATGCTACTGTGAATGCAAGAAACAGAGCATACTGCACAACAAAAGGGAAAAGAGAAAGACAAAAAAGCACAGATATAGGGAAGGAATGAGAGAGAGAGAGAGAGAGAGAGAGAGAGAGAGAGAGAGAGAGAAACAATGCTTTTTCAGAAGAAAAAGGGTTGAACAAGAATGGTTAATGACCCTGCTAGCTCAGGTGAGAAGTGTGGAACTAAAGTATACCAACTGCTGTTGCAGTACAAGTTGTTGACCCTGCCATTATAGAGGAAGGAAGCTTTACCTGCTGGCTTTGAGGTGCTGTGTTCATTTGTGCTGGAGGAGCTGAGAAGACACTGGGGGGCTGACCAGGAGGAAAAGCGGCCTGAGAGGGTGGGACATAAGCAGGATTATTATAACCATCCTATGGGACTTCCAACACAAACTTAAAAAGTAGCTCCAGATAAGAGCATCTGCAAAACTACTACATGCAAATATTATGCAAAAGAATGGAAATTAAACAATCTTTGCTGCAGGGCAGTTCACACGTTTGTCACATTAAGTCCTTTGTAGAGTTAGCTGCTCAGATCACTCATGTACTACATGTACATATATGATTAATTCAACATGCAAGTACATGTGTTTAATGTTCACATGTATTTTTGTTTACTATGTTCTGTATTCTGTCTGTGTATCTATCTCACTTCTACATATCAATGACGGTGGAGATCTTACCTGTGGGAGCCCAGGGCAGGGGGCTGGACGGGGAGCAGAAGGGGGTGCTGTTATTGACTGAGGGGCTTTACTCATTTCATCTGACTCTGCATGGGGGCCCACAGACCAGAATAGAAATCTGGGGAGGATGAGAAAGAGAGTAGTCATCAATGCTGGTTTAAAACAGGTGGCCGAAGGAGGGCATTTGTGTTTTGGGATTCCACACAAACTTCTGCTCTACAGTTTTTATCTAGTCTAAACATTTAAATTATATGGAATTCCTGCTCAATTTCTTGATAAGGTTGTGGATGACAACTGAGGTTCACATCTATAAGTATGATTTTGTAATGCACTTTCAAGTTTTCATTGTACTGATGTTTCATTGTACCAGGTGGTATCTACCAAAGCTAGGATAAAAATACTCATAATGTTCATATTAAAATACATTAAATATAATCTGGCCATTTTCAAATTTGGTCTTGCCACTTCAGGTCGAATTTGAACAAATGGAATAGCTCTGAAATTAAGCTGGCAGGGCGCAGCCCAGTTCAACCGGCTCAATGTAGGACAGCAAGAAGAACGGATCAGAACGACTTACAATACGAGAGAAAGGAGTCTCCCTCAAACTGGGGAGACGATCTGAGGAGGGCCAACGTGGTGGAGTCTTCCAAGGTCACACTGCGAAACAGAGAGGAGAATCAACTGAAGACTGTGTTTTCCTGTGATGATCTAGAGACAATATGGGAAGTGAGTATCAGGAATTGCATAGCCAATCAGATGAACAGTGTTTTTGTGTGAATGTGACCAGGTCACCGGAATTAACTTCCTGGATGTAGCGCAGCCAAACTCTTTTTGAAAAGGGCTATGGGATGTCTGACTTACTGTGGGTAGACAGAATCTCAACTGAACAAGTTTAACAGCATTTAATGTCAGCCTGCATATAATATCATCTCGAATCACACTATGACATCAGAACAAACACTGTTAAGAGCCTGCATGTCCAAAGATGAGGCACACAACCACGTGTTGACAAACACTCCCTACCGAGTGACACCTACCTAGTCAGAATCTTAACTCTCAAAGGGAGATGCCATCGTATTATACGCACCAAAATACCAGGCTTGTCTTGTTCCGCACAATAAACGTTCTCAACAGTTTTAAAACCTGTGTGCTACAGCTCTCCCCGATGTTGTTCTGGTTAGTGCTTTAGCCAGGTACAAAGTGCTTCTGTACATGACAGTCCTGACAGTCAAGCGTAACAACTGTTCCCTTTTCATATGGGCTTCAGCTCATGTGAAGTCACCTTTTTGTGAGGTCACATGATGACACCAAGAAGGAAGTGGCAATGTTTGGGAATCAATAATCAACAGGGTGGGGGTGTCTCATCTTACACAAGGGTAGTGATGACAGCAGGGACAGTACACAATGGAAGGGTCAGGGGACAAAGGGCAAGCCCACTTCTTAATAGCCTGACAGATGGCTGGCCTGCAGATGACATTGGGGGGGCACCTGAAAGATGCAAAACTGCGGTAGTCATGCTGCCAAACAGCAACAGAAAAGAAGGACACAGCAGGGATCTGAGATAACAATACATCCCCATGGATGTCATATTGAACTATTAAATGTTCGAATCGAAAATGCAAGATATCAAAATAATCTAATATGCGTTTAAAATATGAAAATCTAAAGCTGATTTACAATCAGAAAACTTAATACAATCAAATGAATCGATTAGTTTCAGAAACACCTCAAAAGACATCAAGTCTATCATCCGCCAATAATTAAACAGCACTTCATACCAAAAACATATCTCGCAGATTGCAGGCCAGAAGCTTTAACACCAATACTCCAGATTTTTCAGTACAGATGAAGATGTTGTTCGGAATGTCGAATGGGACAGCTACATACCCTTCAATAGCATGGTGTACATACTGCAAGGGATATATGCAGGCCCACACCCGGCCCGCATACTTAACGTGTCTTAACCATTATGCATTGGATAGTCAAGTAACACGTGTGTTACACTAAATATATTCTTATGAATACATGGGAGCAGATTTATAAATTTAGAATACTGACGTGAATAAACGGCACTCAATAGAAGTGTTGAAGCTTCAATGTCATATCAGACCAAGGTGACAATGTAATTTATTTGACATATTTTCTCATGATAGCTTCAAAGCAACATCGCGGTCAGTGCAAATGACAATGCATGAACAACGCTTGTTCTACCAACACATATTCCAAACGTTTGCTTGACGCTTAAACTTGTCTTTAGCTTACCGGCCACAGTTACGATACGCTGTAGTTAGCTAACGTTATATAGCCAACAAGTATTTATTTGCTAATCCTGACGAAAGCAAACTTGAACTGAACATCCCCCAATCTTGAAAATATAACTTTACTTACACGCTCTGCTTTAAGTTTGCTAACAATCCAACACGTCTGCTATCCAAAGTTTGCTGAATGATAAGTGAGCAGTCGTTGACAACAATACTAGCTATAGATAGTAGATGAAAGGACATTCTCGCAAGTAATTTCACACCAGTGGGCCTAAACAATCGAGTCCTGTCAGGACTGACAGCAAACAGTGACTTTAACATCTAGCAAGCTACAACGGACAGTATGGTAAGCTTCACAGCAACAATATTGTCTGAATATTGTCTGTTTTCTGTACACATTGCATGTTGTACTACGGTATTGTCGAGGAAATCTGGTCTATTCAAAAGTGAAACGTTCAAGTTTACTGTTATTCAGACAGTTAAATATTTCCGATCAAGGGCCTTGGACTTAATTAGCGAAAGTTAGCCATATGACTTGCCAGCTTGCATTGTGATCTGGTGACCCGACTCTCCCGGCATCTTGACAGTTTACTCGTTCGCAAAAGCAAGCTGTAGCTATTATACATGACAGAAGTCAGTCATATATGTACAGTGAAATGCCAATGATCATTATCAGAAAGATATTTATTTAACTAGCATTCATTCATAGTTAGCTTTCCAACGAAAACCATTACTGCGACTTGGGAAGTTAGCCTCATCTAATTAGCTAGCTTGGTAACCTTCACTTGCGGTCAAAATAACTGGCCCCAAATTTCATATTTAACCAAGCTAAACAAAACAGTGTCCAACAGTTTTACCACCATGTTCATTGAAAAATCTGCCGATTTAAAGGTAGCTAGAATCGCTACTGCTTATAAACTGTTAATCAGCACCCAAATTAAACTAGTATGTTGCTTACCAGAATTTAATTGAAGTAACGCGAAGAATGCAGAGAAAATACGGGTTTAACTCTGCAGCTGTATCGCTAGGAAGCTAACTACCCATCTCCTGTTCGCGTTTTAGTTCAATGCACTTAGAAAGCAGTATATCCTCACATTTCCAATGGGAAAGGGATGTCCCGACACACATATGCACTGTCTGAGCAGGGTGAAAACTGTCAAGATCAACCCTCAAATCCTTTGAACGATTAAAAAAAAGATGAAACCAGCTTGACCAATACAGCTTTGGGAGAGGATTGTTGACAGAACACGTGCCCCCAGATTTAACCGCGGGACTGGGGGTACATGTGTAAAAGAGGGATGGACGCGGATTGATGTCAAACACTCTCCGCACTCTTACATACAGTCCAGACACGTTAGCCGAGGAAGAAGCCAAGATGTTAACTCGTGCTCTACCAGCTTCTGCAAACCACCTGTGTTCTGCTCACAGCATTCGGTAAAGTACTTCCGGGCGAAAGTTCGTCATAATAAAGGTCCTGTACAAAAACGCTAAACTTGTTTAAATATGGCAGTCTGAATGAAATGTTTCTTTTTCCAGCCATGGTTGTTTCGCAAACCATTCAATTTTGTTCTGGCTTTTCTTCCTATAAAACAGTGTTTATTTTTCCACATTGCATTCTTATTCGACCATGCTCAGGCATCCCCTTTGCAAAATTTTGAGAGTATTCACAGAAATGCAACAGGCCTATTTCATAATAATACTTGATTTTTGTTCAGTGATAGTAAAAGGCTTAATATTGATAAAGCATAATTATTTATGGTTCTCCAAGGTTCATACTGTGTAGGCTATGTCTGTACCTCTTGGGTTCAGACAAGTAATCAACATTAAAACTGGCCCATAAAATAGTCGATGATTTGCATTGTGTGTACCATGTATGTGTAAAAATCCAAGCCCTCCTTCGCTTGTGTTAGAAATCTGAAATATAAAAGAAACAAAATGTCATCTTGTCTTCACATGTCAGCATGGAGACCATTACCAAAGCAAAAAGAACGACAGCAAAGTATGTTTAAAGTATTTATTTTATCGGTTGAAACATTTGATTCTTATTTAACACCCCTTGGTTGAATGGATGACAGTCAGGAAAAAAAAATTCTGTCAACTTTCCAAATGGTTTTTTTCCTCTCAATTTTTAAAATTAGATACAAAATAATGATATCTTAACATTTGGTGAAACCAGACAGTTTATTTAAGTACTATATATTAGTAAAGAAGGCAAGACACAGAAAAAAATACCCAGTACAAGATAAACTCACATTACAAAAAGAGTAGATTCATGTCAACAGTCACTTCTGTGGTTAAAAAAAGATTTTCCATTCATCAAGATAAATTTAAGGAAAGCATACAGAAGCTTTGAGTAAGGGGGCTCATGTTTCACTGTGCCATTAAAGTACGACTTGATTAAAAAAAAGAAATAGAGAAAACATGATAGCCTTCCCTTAGGTATCTTTCACATTCACTGTCTTTTTTTGGCTGCAGCCATATAACCATTTCCCTCCAAAGGTGCGGATGAAAAATGGTATTGATTTGAGCGTATGTTTTATGTAGGCTTCTCGTGTAATGAAATTTTCACACGTCTCATGAATGAAGCAGGGTAGTTTCTTACACGTTTAAAAGAAAAGCAGGAAGTCAGAAATCTGTGTCATTTAAAAAAAAAAGCATGAAGAGAAAGACACGCACACACTGTAACTATCTCCCAGTGGCAAAAATGAAGAATTTAACATCAATTTCTTATTATGTTATCAATGGATTTCCAGTTATGTTCTCTGTTATGTATCTCAGCTCACAACCCAACCATTTTCAATATAATATTTTTAAGTTTTAACTGAGTCATGTTTTTCTCAGTGTGGATTCATTAAGACCAGTATTCACTGAAAAGATGTATTTTTAGCCACAATTAGGAACCCATGTCAAAGTGTGTCACGGCCCTTTCTCTTCATGCAGTTTCTCCTTCTTCAGGCACCTGTGGAACATTTTTATTGTGCTTTTCACACACATTAAAAATTGTCCCAGGCAGATATGCCAGGGAGGAGCACTTGTGCTGCAGCATGCTGGGACCCCTGACACCTGTAATACTGGATAGAGGGATGAGTGTTCAATGAAAAAGACTCACTCTCCATTCCCAATACATACTGCCAACTCCTCATTTACCATTCCAGACACATTTTTTGGATTCACTGTATGCAGTTATAAGCAATAATTTGAAGGACGTTGCAATTTGGAACAAATGAACCTTGCAAAGCCAATCAGTGACATAAAAATGGCCAGTCACATATTGTCTTGCAGCAGTGATGGGTGAGGGAGGTTTCATGAAACCCAAAATGGGAGGAGAAATCAAATGGCAACCGGTGTGGACCAATGATTGTGTTCAGTTGCTAAATCCGTATCGTTTTGACTGGTTCAAACAAATCAATGATGACGTCAATGGTAGCTCGTCCGGTACAAGGTTCATAAAATTTCATTCTACCATCAAAAGTATGTGATGATTGTGAGCCTGGAAAGATGGCTGCCTGTGGTGCGGTCACTAAACACCACCCCATATCCAGTAAATAAAATACAGGCCAGTGTGTGACATGCTGTCAAAGCACATCCAGCTCATCCCCCTCTTTCACAGCAGCTTCCTGTTAGCCCACATGCCATGTTACCAAAAAACATCCTCATATTTCACAAGCACAGAGCAGGAAAAACACAGGTAGAATACATTTCTGTTTAAAGGCCAGTTTTAAGTGTGCTGTAGGTTGTGCATTGTCCTTGCAACAAAACTGTGAGTATGAAAAGTGCTACAGAACATATTTAAATGAGACAACAGTAAACACCCCCTCGTCGCACACACACATGCACACACGCACAAACTATTCAATCCCAACCCCCCTTCACCCAGGACAAAAACACAAACAGTAACCTGTGCTCTATGTTGAATGTATCAGTAAAACTGGAGGTAGAAATAGATTTCCTGAGAAGTGAAACACAAAAGCCTCACCTGTGTGCTGAATTTTTTTCACATAAAAAAGTTGCATATAATAGGAGCTGAGAGATTAAACCCAAACCTCAAGCTCACACAATTTGAGCGAAAAGGAGAAAAGATAAAGAAACAAATAACTTGTAAAAAGAAGCCATGATAACTGGGTGAATGCAGTGTGTTACAAATAAAAGGAATACATAAAAAAACTCTGCAAACAGTTTTAAAAAAGCACACATAATATTACAGTTTGAATATGGGTGATATGTACACAGAGCTTGTGAAAGTGAGGGCAGGCTTAGACTCAACCCACAGAGTAACTTCCAGCAGCACACGTCTACATGCCATGCACTGTCTGTGGCTGCACTGCCAGGTCACCCAAGGCCTTTACTTTCACCATGGTGATTGTGATGTCACCAGGCGGCCATTCCAGAGACTGGGACACTGAGGCTGCATTCAGACAGATGCTCACCAGGAAGTGAGGAAACTTAGAGCCACCCGTTCACCATCCCTCACTGGTTCACTTGGAAGCCCGGGGTCTTGGTGCTTTGACTGGCAGCAAGACCCACACAGTTCACCACACCATGATTTAGGATGAAAGTGAATGCATGTCTTCACACTGGAGTTTGAGCATTCCAGTACTTTAGAGTCTGGCGGATGCAAGAGGGTTTGCATCAGTGGAAAGAGAACATCCCTGAATTAAACACACACATAAATATTAATACAAATAAAAATATATCTGCTGAGTAGAATAAGCACTCTCTACACCTATTTGTGTGGGTGCTTATCTATTTTCAGAAAAGTACAGTTTGTCTTTAGGATTGTCAATTACATGTAATAACAATCATGAAACAAATGAAAAAAATAAAAACAAAAACACTTTCTTTTTGTCTTTCTCAACTTCCAATGGCTACTTCTCTCACCACTACAGTGACCAACATTATAACTGTCTTTTTGTCCATAACAATTTTTTTTTTTTACAATATTTAACAAGATTCAATACAGCAGATGAAAAAACAACATCCAAGGCAGTCAATTTCTGAGAACTTTTGCTGAGGGTGTGATTGGAGACTGAATCAAAAATGAAGTGTTTTCCCTGAGCCTTCAACTGCAGAAATATGAGAAAACTCTTCATTCAAGGTCGCGGCCTTGTGAGTGACCTGACATTGCCTGTCTGCCCCCACCCACAGCCCATACCCTTTCCAATGCTTTGGGCTTTTTTTACGATATTGATTGTCAGGACACTTATGTGCTCTTAACTAAGGTAACATACCAAAAAAAAAAAAAAAAAAAAAGTGTGTCAAAAACTGTGTCAAAAAAAAGCCAGGAGGTGAACTACCATACAGCCCATGTGACTCAGGTGAACAGTGAACCACTGAAACCTCTACACACTGACACCAGTTGTGATGGCTCACAGTAACAGGAGGTTGTTGTTGCTATGGCACACATTGAGTAGTCATATCCTCCAAAGGATGAGCATGAACAAAAGAAGGTTCTGGTTCGTTTGATTATCACCAGCTCACCATTTAAAAATGCACAGAGGCTTCAAAGAGGCTTCAAGTGTAGTACTGTTCACCAAGGGGTGAACAACGGAGCCATCTACAGGCACAAACACATGAACCACACTGAGCAGAGACTCCAAAACTGCCCAAGGTCACTCAATGACAAAACGACTGAAAGGCAACCTCCAGACAACGAGCTTGCTTCTAAACTGTTAGGTTGTGTCCCCAAAAATGAAATGAAGTAGTGAGGTTAAGCTTGGTTATTGCCAAGTTTACTGGAACGGCTTACATCACTGCTAAAATTAGGCTGTCTGTTTATTATGTTAAGTGAGGTAGAAAATGGTCTCCCTTCAGAGTGAAAAAGGTAATAAGGCTTTACTTTGTGAGGTATACTGTGCTGTAAAATCTTCAAATCATCCCTGAGAATGCTTAACTAACAGTCCATAGTATTGGTTTATGCACCTGAGAAGAGAGCGTTGGTCCACCTTTTCCAGTGAAAAAATACAACCTGTGGGAAGTTCTGCATGTAAATTCATCACACAAGTCCATGAGAAGAAAAAAAACTGACCTGAGAATAAAAGCAATTCTTCTCTCTTCATCACAACTTTAACACATAACACATGAATCGATTACTTCAGTGTGATACAGCACTGCAGACTGTATTTACCTACTGAAACCTCCTAGATTCATGAAGCAGAGAGGAGGGAAGCAATGTAGAAGCTGGCCATATGACAAAAGCTGAGGAGAAAGAATAGCCATTGTGTGAATCAGTCTGGAACTATCCCAACACAATCCTGAAACCATGTTTGTCTGTAAATTGATCAGTGCACTGTCAACACCAATTACTTCATAAACTTCCATCTGCCTGTTATCCTCTTATGTCACTGGGGCAGCCACACCCATCTCAAGTGCCATTACTTTCCACAAATACTTCAATGCATATTTTTATTCATAACGTCCATAGTTTCTGACACAGAACAAGTGGCAGAACACAAATGTAGCATTTGTTTTCTCTTATTTTATTCTGTCGGTCTTTGATAGGAGGCATATGCTTTCGTTTAAACATAAATGATTTATCACCTAGGTGAAATTTGTACATTTTAAGCAGCTAAACTTAGTAGAAGTACACTTGATAATGTTTATATATTACAGTAAATACATTTGCATAGTCTGTTGTTGCTGTATCCATCACATTGGTGGACATTCCTGGATGAGTGAAGGGCAAGTATACTTGCATACTATTGTGAAGACAATCTGTGTCTTCTGTGTTTCCATGGGAACCCACCATGACCCCTGACCCATTAAGATTCAAACACTATGTTTCATGCCAGTATACATCTGGGGTTTAGTCACAGAATGCTCATAAAATGTGAGCATAGACTGGGGAGAGAATAGAGGTCACAGAACTACTTGGGGAAACTAATAGCCTCACATTTGCCCAAAGGCATGGGAAATAGTTTCCCGAGTCAGAAAACTCACAGCCAAAATATCCACTGACTTTCAATGTCATATCAAATTTTTTAACTTTGATAATTCTGCAAGACAATTTGAAAGGATGTGATATTAAGGAAGTCAAAAACAAGTCAAATTGGCGAAGTGAGGAGTAGTCAAACTAGCATAAACATACATTAACTCTGTATAAACTGAACTGTGAAAGACAGACACTGGCAAAGTGGTAAGTTCAGGCCTGTGATCTCTATGGTAATACCCTACCAGTTCTGAAAAGCAGAATGAAATCCAGCCAGTTGTGCTGATGAATTGACGGCTGCGTGTTTTTTCACACCAGGGATACGTCAGGGCCTGGTCATAAAAGTATGGGACAAGAAGCCTCTCTGGTAGGTGAGAACAGAAAAGAACGGTCCAATCACATTTCCACTGCCAGCCAACAGTCTTACACATCCTGGAATCTGCTAGGTTTCTTTTTTTTACTGTTCAAAAAAGGCACACCAATTTACCAGGAAAAGGCAACTATTCCTGTACTTCTCACGTACACAGAAACACACAGAATCTCTCCTCCTCTTAAAATGCAATAAACCTCTCCTCTCTCTGTTCTAGGACTAAGTCCATGCAGTCCTCTGTGCAGGACACAGAACAGCCACCAGGGGGAGGCTCTGCAAAGTGCAAACACAGTCCATGGCTTGCAGCTGCCTCAGCAGGGGAGGCCACGAACCAAAGACCAGTGAAGGCCTCGGTTAGACCACTAAGATTCCTGAAAAGCCATACATGTGAGTGCAATCTGTAAGAAGAAAGAGACTCTGAACAGCAGCGGTCCAAACTCTCAAAACATAAACTCACGATTGGCTCTGAAATCAAAACAAAATGCTGATACCTGAGAATGAGCCAAAACCATCCTTCCAAAGACAACTTGAGCTCCAAACTGGAGTGGGGGTTAGACTGAACAAACATGCCCTGATGGAGGTCACACGGCAAGGGGAGGGGTGGGAGGCTGGAGGAGGCATCCTGTCTGTGTGCATTAAACTTTTATACCACTATACTACACTGTACCGACACATGCTTAAAAAGAGGTTATTTTTCATAAACATGAGGTCACAACGGTGTTATTTTTATGGAGAAAAAAACAAACATACACAATGTTTTCTGAAATAAAAGAGGATATACGTATTTACAAATGTCTTTAACCCTTAATATATTTTTCCAATGAGTACAGCTCACAAAAGTGATATATTAAAAATTAAACTTTTTATCATGAGAGATGCTTCATTCTGAGAGGAAGTGTAGAACTGTGTAAACAGTGCATTTAAATGAAACTATCATTTTGCTTTTATTTTTGTTCTCTGATAAATCTGTCCTTTTATGGAGGAAATAAATTCCTCATCAGCTTTGCATAAACTGGCTCTGATATTTAAATGTATTTTGCTCCTACAAAAAAAGGCAAAAAAAAGAAAAACACAAGAGGAACAATAATGCCAATGGCAGAAGTTAAAACCTGAGACAGTGTACTGAAGAGGCCTGCTTGTGATCTGTACTGCTTCCAGGCCTAAGATGAGGTATGGAGGATGAGCTTGGTTTGATGACCTGTGGTTGGCTGTGAGATTGCTACGGAGATGGGTTGTTGGAGCAGGATGAGGTAGGTGTGAGGGTGATGGGTGGGGTGGAGCTGTGTCCACCAGGTGCTTTGCTGTTCCCGGAGATGGAGGACCCCACAGTAAGGCATGGGGCGGACCCAGCAGCCTGGGCAAAAAGCACACCTGGACAAAAACAAACAAAAATACTGAGTATAAACATCAAACATTAGAATTCCTCCTCCTCTGTGTTGCATTTCTGGATACAGTTTTGTATTATTTTGTACCTGTGTGTATGTCATATATCCATTATATTTAACATCTATGAACGAATAATATTCCTTGTCACACTGCATCAATTAAACCTTTGACCTCCTGTTTATACTTCTAATGTGTTTGTGCTCACTTTTTACATTATGCACATGTATATAAAATATTCATTGTGTTCAACATATTTCATGTACACAAAAATGTGCTGCCTGCTACATTTCACAATACACATTAAAGCTATTAAACCTTTGACCTCCTGGAATTAGTTTCTTGTGTGATGTGTTTTACACTTCTTTAATGTTAAATGTAGAAATGCAAAAAGACAAACGATATGGAGATTAAGGTTGTAATCCACCTAAAAATAAAGAATACAAACACTGTTCAATGTTATATGCCATTTCTAGATTGTAAAACAGCAGCACAACCCCTCCCATTAAACACATAGAGCTGAATGCGCCATTTGTATTTGCATTCTATACAGTTACATTCTGTGTCTGTGTCAAAAGTATTTAACAGGTTGTGTGGGGTTTGCTTTGGCAGAATTGGAGCTTGATGTTCACTAGGATCAAGCTGCACTCTCTGGCTCAGACCAGACTGGTTCAAAACCATGTGCATCTTATGTCAACATTACCTGAACCCTTTCTGAACCTCAAGTCAACCCAGTGTGAAACCTCACAAGAACCTTGCATGAACCCAGCGCGAGCCCCTAAATGAAAGCCGGTGTGTGCATGTCTTACCGGTGTAGACCACACCATTGAGCTCCACTGACATGCTGATGCTGCTGGTGCCGTTGGTGGTGAGGTTCAGCGCGGAGTCCTGTCTGCAATCTGCTGGGCAGACAGAGAACACACCCCGTTACCCAGGCAACAGCCAGATCAGGAAGCCCAACACGCACACTAACATTTCTGTGTCCTTCTCAATGGCATTCTTACAGTCTGAAACCCAATTTCAGCATGATGTAGTGGCTTTAATGCCTGGTTTATTTCTTTTTCATATTATTTCTTTCTCTACCTATTTGGAATGCTTCATTTTAATTTGTACCCCCACAATCAGAAATGCTCAAACACTCACTCATAAACGCTCGCTCGCACTCTCACACACACTTACCCTGTGTGTTGATGCGGACATTCATGGGCACCTGAGCAGCCGTCATGGTGAGCAGGTTCTGCTGCAGCGCCCTCTGAAGGAGGTGCTGGTGCTCCTCGGCCGGCAGGGCGATCTTCTTCTCTGGTGGCTCACCTGACTCCAGCTTGTCCCTGAGCTGCTCCAGCGCAGCCACCTGCGCCACCATGGCGGCCTGCACCGCTGCAGCCTGGGCAACTGCCGCAGCCGAGTGCATGCGGCTCCCCCCGGGCATCGCCACACCTCCCACTTCCTCTGCAGGTTCACATCAAGACCGCCTTTCAGACCGTCACATTCGGACATTTTGTTCAATCATTCAAGCAAGAATTGTTTACCTCCTAGTTACGGTTCATTTCTCAAGAGTGAATGCACAAACTCCTTTGATTCTGAAACCAGACACTGGGACCAAATTCACTTCGTCCCGGTGGTTTTGGCCCAACTGCAGCAAAGATGTCACTCAAATCCAACCAGTGTACTTTGTTCATTCATGTGGACCCAAAGAGATTTTAACATCAGAATTCAAAGTAAACTGAGGACCAGTTGGTAAGAAACACACAAAACAGATCACAACCGAGTCTTTGTGAGAGTAGGATTCTGCATTTTCATTGCTACAGTATCACTCTGCCTCCCTCCATCTCATGCCACCTCCCTGCAAGGCCCACCCCCCTCCCAGGCCCCAAACCTGAGTAACACCCCCACCTCACCTTTTTTTCATCCGCTGTATCGGTGTGAGGGGCCCCCCATTGGTGCCCATGGCTATGCCCAGACTGGAGGAGAGCTTGGGGGTAGACAGCATGGTGGGCGTGCCATTGGGTGAGTAGGTGAAGAGGGCGGAGCCGAAGCCCTGGCGGCGCCCCTCTCTTCGATTACTGTCAATGGCAGCTTGAAGCTCATTGGGGTTGCTGAGCCCCCTCTTGTCACATTCATAAGGGTAGAGGTACTTCATATATCTGTCACAGGGGTCAGAGGTCACTGGGTCAGGGTTCAAAAAGACTGAGATTCAAAAATGATCAACACAGCCAAAGGAGATTTTCCATTCAGAAAGTCAGTATGGCAAAATAATGAATGTTCTAATGAGATTCCATTTCCCCTGGTATGATCCTTGTCTCATAATTTCAACTAAGGTCTACTGTTAAAGTAGCACATTTTACAAATTAGATTAAAATAAAGATTTTTCCAGACTGGTGCATTTGGAAGTCACCTTTAAACTTGTGAACTTTTCAGACATTCAAACAACCTCCTTTCCTGACATGATCACATCTAAGAGGTTCTACTGTCCATGGCAAATTTCTATTTATTAAATTTTAAAAGGTATACTTTGGCTTTGTGCGGGAGGACACAGAGCCCTGGGGTGTGGAGTGCTGACTCACTGTGTCCGGAGGGTGAAGGCTGCACTGGTGATGGAGGTGGGCAGATTCAGGCCCTTGGTAATCTCCCTCCACAGCTTCTTGTTGATGACCTCCACCAGCCCGCCCTTCTCTGTCACCAGCTGGTACAGCATGTATAAATCCAGCACCTGCTTGGCCATGATGGGGATCCTGTTCACCGGGGTCCCTGTGGTATGACACAACAGGTCACATGATACTTATTTCATCCAATCACCAAAAACAAAAACATCACTACAAACATCCTTATGACCCAAGTGTTCTCATAGAGGACAAGACAACATATGGTGATTTTCAACAACTTACATACTGGAAACCCTCGATTGTTTGCACTCTTGCAAGTGCCTTTGTGGCACTGAAAAAAATTATTTTAAACTTTTTTAAGTCACCATATTTGCCTAAAGAAAAAAAACAACAAAACAGGCTAGCTGATTTTCTGTTCTGCAGAGCATGTACGGGCAAAATAGCTGCCTGCATTTATCTTTTGCTGCCATCTGACGCCCCTAGGGGGCAGTCCTGGGCAACAGACAGCTCAGAAGGCAAATACTGAGTGCAAGTATTCATATTCTGCCTAAGAGTATGAGTGCTGGTCTCAGATCATTTTGCTTTCCACTTACAATCAGGAAGGTTTATAACTGGGGAGGAAAACCTATTCCCGGATCAGCTTTCCTGTTCTGACATTTTGTGAGTCACTTATCACTGAATACCACAGTGATAAACTGCACTGATCAGCTGATCTCTTCCTTGACCTCTCACTCATTGTTCACTTCATCATATTAGGAAATGAGTGACCTTAGTGACTAAAGTGAGTGAATCTGCCATGGAGAAACATGTTTTTTTGAACAAGTTCAAAATGAAACAGGCAAAGAGCAGCAGAATAAAGCTGATGTAATGTGTTAAATCTGCTGTGCTAACAAACCACGGGCCAGCCACAGCTGCTTGCCCGAGTAATACATTAACAATTTATGTGCCATGAGACAAATAACTGGAAGGCAGGCCCCAAGCACATGAAGACATACCATCGCACAGCAGCTGTGTACATTTATACTGCATATGTATTTGTGCGCCTCTGAATGTGTGTGTGCTGGTGAAAATACTGTTTTATGTTTTATTTTATCTTTATTTAAACAGGTAGCTTGGCTGAGAATTCAGACTGCTTTTCAGCGGTAACCCAGGGGATGGATGGAGGAAGTGAACTAAGTCTAAGTGAACAGTGTAGCCAGGAAGATGAGAGGGGTGAATGGGAGGGCAGGCGTAAGGAGTCAAATTTTGTGGAAAACTGTCCCGCCCACCAGCTGGCCTGCAGTCACACACACACACACACACACACACACACACACACACACACACACACACACACACACACACACACACACACACACACTTGCTTCCCTACCTCTTCTCTGCATGAAGTTGAAGAGGTCATCCAGAAACTCTTTCCTCTGTGGATCACTGTCCAGTTCATAGAGCTGCAGGGGACAGAAACAGAGGTGCTTTCAGAATATAATACTGTGCCTGATCTGTTACTGTGAGCTGACCTACCATTTGTTTTGGGAGTATAAAGGAAACAGTGAAAAATGTGACTATGTTTCAATCAGCAAATTGTCTTTAACTGTTCAGTGTAGTGAGAAACTTTGGTGTAATCTACAACAACCATACCTGAGAGAAAGGACCAGAATCAACCCACCCACTCTTTTCTTTGGTTTCTCACATGAGAGTTTTTTTAGTCACATTCAGTGACAAATAAGTAGCAAGAAACAAAGGGAGAAAAGCATAACACAAGCTTCAAACGTTTTGAATAACCATGTCACATGTGAGTTCACTACTTCATGGCCTCATTTTGTGAAGAGGCTCTGAGAGCAGCACAGTTACACATGAATCTTAATTACAGGATGAATACATGAGCAGGAGCATTGCACGATAAATCATTAAACAGATTCTATCACTCTGGGTGCCTCCTTCACTCTGCCTGTTACTCTCTCACTCTCTTCTACTCCTCTTATGCAGCCTCTCTCTCATTTACTCTCTCTTGCACATAATGTAAATGAATGTGCACAAATATGTGCAGATATGCAGTGTATATTTAACATATGTGTATAAAATTCAAGCAAATTTATATGCAAATATACTTACAGACATACACATTTACTTAAACATATTTGCATAGTACATACACTACGCACAAGTAAACGCACACACACACACACACACACAGGCTAGAGGCACTGTAATGCTTAGAAACACTACAGAGCAGATGTTTCCTGCTTGCTAAGCTCACCCCATACCCTCCCTGAGTGTCTGTACATGGGGCCGGGTCAGAGGTCAAAGTAACGGCATAGCAACGCGTTTCTGCTCCCATTGGGCTATCGAGCGCAGCTTCTGAATGCCTCAGACACAGCCTGTGCAAAGTTAAGCGCGAGGACTTTCACATACAGCTCAAAGCAATCTCATTCATGGTAATGACTCAAAGGACACTCTTGGCTTGTGGCAGCTTGAGAGGTGGATGAAAACTCATTAATATCGATAAACAAATGAACAGAGCAGCAAGTGTGGATGGTTACCTGAAACCATCCCTTGGAAGGGAAACCAGAGTGGCTTTTCCAGAGTTCCAGCTGGCCCTGCAGTGTGAACACTTCACACAATAATGAAGAGTCACTGTGCACTACGCTTGCTGACAGCCTGATCAGCTTCATCAGACTGGACTAGTGCAACTGTAGCGGTCTGTCCACTGAGTGTCCCCACACCACATAATTGTGCCCCTTGCTAAACCCTTAAATCCTATCTACATAGCAGAGGATGGGGGTCAAGCCTCCTGGCAGCTTGTCATTATTCCATGTGAAATCAGTCACCCCGAATTTGAGCAAAAAAGAATCTTCAACGCAGAAATAACTTTGCATTCCAAAGAGATGTTATGATATGAAACCTAACAGATAATTGCTGCTGCTTTCTGACTGCAAGATACATTCCTTAACTGCCTTTGCCACAGGGTACTCTTAAATGAGTCTAACCATCAATTACGAGCAAACCAAAAATCTCCCCTCCCTGAAATCCTGAAAAGCCACTCCGCTCCACTCCTACAGAGAAACAACATGACAAACTGCTTTCTGTCCATTTTGCAGAATCTTTCAGGCAAACATATTCACCATGTGTCCAGTATTGCATGAAGCACTAAGACTAGAACACTGGCTGTCTTGCCTTCATGGGTGTAGGTGGACGCTGGGGTGGGAGCTCCATAGACATTGTCACACAGAGCGAGAAAAGGCGGCCCATTCTCCCTCCAGTCTGCATCACACCCTCATATTTTCATTCGAAGCCTCACAAGCCGAAGGGGAATTGTTATCTATGTAGGACACATACAGAACGATGCAGGAAATGCTTTCCATACGTTTATTTGCAGGAAAGTGATCTATTTTCTAGCCTGACTAGCTTATGTTTATTTGGCATGTAGACACACCCATAGCATTGGCATTTGTCATACAGTATTTCAGAGAATTCAGCAGTGTCGCGCTGACAGAATAACATCGATGGATGGTTCACAATCTCTGGCCATGACTCTTCAGTGTAAGTTGTCATTTCTTATAAAATGGCCAATAAAGAGGAATAAATGTATGATGGCAATAACATTATTTGATAAGAGCAAAGGACACGTTCAACAGGCAAACAAAAAAGTGTCTAAACTAAACCGTCTACCAGAGGAAAACCTTAAGACTGAATTATCAAACTTTCAGCATGTGATGAGAGAGGAATACAACAAAAACGTCTGCCTCACACAGACAGGATGAGGCAAAGGGGGTGTTATATCACACCTTTCTTTTCAGTGGTCGTGTGGTGTACCATCCATTGGTGTTTGTGTGTTTGGTGGAATGCTTGTGCCCCCATTCCTACCCCCACATCATCCATTGTGGATCAGAGAACACAGACGAGAGCAGGTCAATAAACTTTCCTTTTTTATTTGTATGGGCAAGTTATTTTTGATGTTTTCTGTGTCTGTGCTCTTTTTTCTGCATGTACAAAATTCAGTCTGTGGCCCCATCTCTGTCATGTGAGAGGAGAGTCCAGACTCTGCTCTGTTATGTCTCAGCCACATATCTAAAGGACAGAGCCAGTGTTCAGACACAGTTATATCTTTCTGTAGAGGTTCAATACTATGACAGAGAAAGGCCTTGAAACACAGAGGAACCATGTGCATTTAAAACTCACTGCTAACCAACAAGGCCATAAGGAAAAGGTCAAATGTTTTTAACTCATGGTAATACAACAGGTGTGTCTTTCTTTGAAAGTGATTTTAACACATGAAATCCCACCAGCCAGCTATGGACAGAATAAGGAGAGGAAAAAAGAAAGAAAAAAACCACGCCCAGGACCTGTTACATAATCTTTGTTTACATTCCTGGAGGAGAAGGGCCCTCCCCCTCGTGGCGCCTGCCAATTTCCACAGCACCCTCTGATATGCCGGCGTGACATCAAGCAGACCACACGAGAGCATGTGCGTGCTGGCTGCCCTCCAAACCCTACCCATGCCACACTATCCAGCTCTAACTCTGCCTGCCGCCCCTGGCAGCTGACCAGCTCTGCCCACTGCCCCCTGCCCACACCCCTTTCTGCCACCAAAACAGAGCGTGGGTTTGTAAGAAGGTTTCTTTGCGGTTTTGAGTTTTTTTATCTGTTTTTTTTATCTGAATGGTATTTCATCATTAACCTTTCACTTCTCTGCTCTGCTTTTATCTCACACACAGGCACAAAAACATTTGTATGTTCACATGTCCCACATTCATATAACCTCTGTGTGCCCCCAAACATTTTACATAAGGCAGCACAGCCACTTTTATAACTTGCAGTGACCGTCTCTCCACCTCTCTCTTCTGCATTGACAAAGAGAGATCTGATGTTTGCAATGGGAGACAGGCAAGCTCAATTACACAGCCAGTCATGGGAATAAAAGAAAGATTCTCCTGTGTTCAGTTAACAAGGTGTATTTACTTTCTTAGACACTGTGGGGGGTGGAGTAAGTCGTAGGCTTGCTCTCGTTTCTGACTGAGACGGTATCTCTGGATCACATGAGATAACTGGATATAGTAGCTTGTAGCAAACAAGTGTGCAACAAGAGCGCACTCTTTCGTTGTTACACCCTCCCCCCACAAATTAAAGCACCCTCTCACTCCTTACAGCACAGCTCCGTGAGTGTCTGCGTCTACGTTTATGGGGTGGAGCCAAAGGGGTACATATCGTCTTCTTGTGACCAGAACAGTGGGTGTATATTATGGTGCTGGTATTTGATATGCCAAAAATGTATAAATTCATTTTAAAAAAATAAGCCTTCACACGGTCATACCTCTTAAATCTCATTCTGTTCCATATCAGCCACAGAGCAGCTGATTTAGAAAAGAGGGCCAGCTTGAAAGCTGGAAAACAGGTTTGTGACAAGTGCTAATCAAATAAAGTAAAGCAAAAACATTTGGCAGTAAGTAAAGGATGGGCTGTGAGATCTCTTGGCAGCTGGTGTAATTCTTACTTTTGGTTTGAATGGTGACTGCCTTTGACCAACGTACAGAACAGAGCTACACACTCTATGGGGTTATGACCAACACACACTACAGATTCATACACTCTGTTGGCGATGTCTGGGCTCAACGATCAAAATGGACAGATTGCAACTCCATATTCCCTTGTTCGCCCAAAGATCATCTCCTCCCCTCTGGCCCTAAAAATAGCTCATTCCAACTTAACCCCTTCCTCTCCAGATCACTCAAAACACAACAACAGCCTGATCCCAGAACTGTTCCTAACTACCATTAAAAGCTACAATACAAAGAGGAAACAAAGAAAACAATTTTTAGAGGTTTCTATATGTCCTACAAACAGCAAATGGAAATAGGTGTCAAGGAGCAGATGAAATGCTTGGCCTTGTAGAGCATTCCCTCTTTTTAGCCAGCCAGGGTTGACATTTTTAACACATTTCACACTTTTTACACTGACATCTTCAGCACCACACACTCTATGTCCACCTTGCACTTACTGTATAACTCCATATTATTTAGGGGATGAATGAAATAACCAGTGAGATATAACGAACATGCTCTAGCATCTATGCACTGTCCTGCTGTACACTATTTTGAGAGCGTCTCTGGATAAACAGTAGATGTAAATGTACAGTGCATGTAAATGACGGCCAGTTCCCTTGGCGGCGCGGCTGCTGAGCGGTTCTCTGCAGGGCCCTGCCCGTGGGCCTCAGGCCCTTCCTGTGACCCGCTGCACATGTGAAGCTGTTTGCAGGCAGCCGGAACGGCCCGCATGTCAGCCAGCCCGTAACTCTATCCCTGCAGACATGTTACAGCCCCAGCACCAGCGCACAGCTTCATTTCACAGTAACGAGGAGAGCTTCTTACCCAACGCAAATCCACTGCTTTTACACCAAACATAATCATTTTAGCATCTCAAGTTCACCACATCTTTAGAGACAACCAGTGAGTGAACAAACTGAAAGCCTCCCTGAATGCCAAAAGAATTACATCATAGTGTAATGTGTTAATGTGCATGCTTGTGCAAGTGTGTCCATGTCTGTGTCTTTACGTGTGAACGTGTGCTTGTGTGCGGATCACTATGTGTGTTCTCGTGTGCAACTCCAGTAAAGTCATTATTGCCATTTCTGTATACAGCAGTAACATTGTGCCGACCATTATTATCTCAGTGTTGTTTGCTAGACCAGCAGCCATTACAAGAGTGGGGGCTGCTGGTGCTTAGCCACAGGCTAACACCAGATCCTGTTAGCCCAGTAATGCATTGTTCCATTACCCTGCCCATGCACACCATGTAGACTTGAGCTGCTTGAAAATAAGGGATAAAAAGTGTGACTGAGTGAGTGTGTCATTAAAGCACTGTCAGGGTACAATTTGAAAATGTTACATTCATTCAGAATAAAAAGTGTTTGACAGAATTTCAGTTGGGGGAGTGGGTGGTAGAAGCCACTTCAATACCAAGGGAAAACCCCAACTTAAGAGACAATTCAGTGACAATGGAGAGAGAGCACTAGTACTGTCATGGTATTCTGTCTGCACATTGTTGTGTGTACCTGAAAGGAAATGCAGTTGCACTCAGAATGTGACTCCACCCCCACTAGAGTTAGAGGCATTATTGTTAACAACGCAAATTATCGCTTTAATCTAAACACATTTCTCAGAACACAATGGTTACCAAGCAACAACCTCAATGACCAGATCCGTCAGTCAAGAACATTGTTCTGATTTCTGTGTATCAACTGCCACTCTCATGTTTACCACAACCACAGTTTTATTTTCACTTTTTATTTTTTTTCCCTTACAGCTTG
This sequence comes from Albula goreensis, assembly GCA_022829145.1. Lineage (NCBI taxonomy): Eukaryota > Metazoa > Chordata > Actinopteri > Albuliformes > Albulidae > Albula > Albula goreensis. Next base: position 16,502,830 of record CM040764.1, on the reverse strand, counting down.
AACTTCACACCAAAAGAGAAACGTAGCAATTGTTCCATTGTTGAAATCCACTCCCCCTCCCTTGAAAGACAAGAAAAAAAACCTTTTCAAAGAAATGCAACCATTCTCTAAACATATACCTTTTATGTTTAGGGTAACTGCAACAGAGAACTTCAGGGTATTTTCACAAAAGGGGGGGGTGTATGGTGGTAGAACAGTAGGTAGATAAAGGTTCATAAATTGCCACCACAGAACAATTTCTTCCTCTTGTGTCATGGTTATTTAATGCCAGAGCAGTCCAAAGTTCCATTCCCTGCTGTAATCAAATATAAAGCATCCATTTTGTGAAAAATGCAGTTCTCCTTTCTGTCCCTATACTCTTATCTCTCATTGATCAGACACAGGAGCTCAGATTCAGGTCCTCACACTGTGTACTCATACATACAGTAAACACAGAGGATAGATGGTGGCAGATGAAAAGCACACAAGTGTCAAAATTGTGAAGAGAAAGCATGCTACCTTGGCTGGGTTATTGGGGAGGACCCCCTTGTTTAAGCATGCTGAAGTTGGTTTGAGGTTTAGGTTAGCCATGCCAGAGAGCTCGCTACCTCTCACTTTACTTTTAGTGGACTCTCACTGAGGCCCACTTGGCACATCCTGATTTTTCTTAGCTGGTGTTATATCCTGTCGTTTAAAAACAGTGTTGCGAAATGATCCAGTAACAAAAACTGACGTGTCAGTAAACTGATCGTAGAGGTAATTTTTCTGGCTTCCTCAAACAATTTTCTACATGCCAGGACATATGTGACATGCCATGACGTGGGCGTTTCAACAGAGCAGCTTACAAAACCAAATGCATAAGTGCATTCAAACATGTCAAATCAAAAGACAAAAAAAAAAGACAATGCACTGCTTGAATTACAACATACAATGTACAGCTAGCAGTTAAATACACTGCAGTGCACAGAATGAAGGGAAATATGGTGTGGAACGCAGAGGAGCAGTCAACCAATGCAAAGTGAGGCCAACAGAGATAGTATACTGCAGGCAAACACAGTTTGCAGGAGGAAAAAGAACACAGGCGAACAGTTCAACTGTTCACTTTGGGCTGTTCACTGCATCATTTTCCCCTGTGTCTGTGCGCAAACCTTTTGTGGTTCAAGCAAAGGCAACATGGCAGGCTCAATGGCCACTGCCTTCCATTGTTGCTCCACTGTGAAAATGGGCTCTCCAACTTGTTCATTCATTTACACTGGAAAATCAACAGTTTTAATGAGGAGTTGGCTGAAGCCATACAGAGCTTTTGGCTAGCTAGCTAGCTGGCTACATTTACCTGCACCAGGGCCCTATGTTCATGGGCATTCCTTGTGCTGTACTGGGATATAAATGAGACAAGCTCAAGTGAACAGAATAAAGGGCTGAAAAATGACATATCGGCTTGAGGTATAAAATGTGGCCTTACTTGTCTGAACTGTTCTTCATAGGTCCAGTCTCCGTGGTCCTGGGTACCCAGCTGGCTGTGGGAGCCGTGGGGAGGGGCCGCGGCCGAGGCGTGCATCAGGGTCTGGGAGTGGGGGTGCAGGTGGCGGTGGGGGAGCAGGACAATGCCCCGTCCCAGGGTCACTGGTTCGCCCAATGGCTCGCCCTCCTCCCCCAAGTCATCCTCATAGTCCTCCTCCATTCCCCCCTCCAAGGCCTCCTCATCCCATTTCTGCTTCCTATACCAGAGGGGGCAGGAAAAAACAGAGAGCTCCAGAAAAAGCCAGGGCCTCAACTAACCAGAGGGAGGGCCCTACTGTGACAACCACCAAACACAGTAGATCTTTACTGTTCTAATGGTCAAATTGCTTTCCAGTGTGACACATAAAATTCACAAAGACACCACATCGGCATGGGCCCACACAGTACTGACAAGCAGTCGTGACATCATTGGTGTGTAATAACTACACTCACGTGTTCTCCTCTCCATCTGAGCCAGTCATGTCCTTGTACTGCTCCTCCTCTTCCCCATTCTCCTCTTCTTCCTCCTCCTCCTCCTCCCCATCGCTGCTCTTATTGGACGATTGTCGATTGCGGCTCCTCTGGAGCCCTGCTGCCACCGCTCGTATGGCCACCAAGGCTGCTATCTCTGCATGCTCAGACTCAGGGGCGGGACTTCCCCTTGGCTCCTCCTCCTCATTGGCTGGAGGTGGGGAGCTGCACACCTGTGAATGGCTGGCTTGCTGCTGCTGCTGCTCCATCTCCATCTGCAGCTTGGCTCTCTGCTGCCTGTGTAGGTTCTCCATAACAGCTTGTAACTTCATCTCTGCACACAGGAACTCCCACGAACTACAACTTCCTCTAAGCAATGATGTTCATCCACACACCAAGCCCCAAAACAAAGATGTCTCTACACACTACTGCCACAGAAAGGATGCCACTCGTTGCAGAATTTTTGTTTTTTTTGGAGATTGAGTTGTTTTGTTGTGGTTTTTTTTTTCTAGTTGCTCACAGCCTGTGTTCCTGTTTTTTCTTGCTGTTATCCAAAAACACTGTGAGTCTGCAGTCCAAACCCAGCACTTATCAACTCACCAGGAGTCAGCTTTTAGATTAAAAAAGGGTCTTTGTCTTCGCTCTCTCTGGGTTTTATATTCTTTCTATGCCATAGATCAGCAGCTTGGTCACCGCAGCCTGCTCTGGAGGAGGTGAGCGAAGCCAAGAGGCGAGTATGAGACTGCTGTAGGGCCATACAGCACACATCCGGGGCCGTGCTGGTGGAGGGGCAGAGTGCACTCTGGGTAACTGAGCTCAGGGAGCCTCCGTCAGACGCTGCTGGGGAAGAGGGCAGAAGGTAGGGGTTGGGGGTTAGAAAGAAACTTTCACTTCTTCAAACCTGAATATTTAAAAGACAAACTGAAGAACCAGCAGTCAAAACTGCCATTTTAACATTTCTCAAGGGAGAGCTTGAAGAAAATGCAAGGCATGTAAATGTGAACACAAGGGACCATAAAAGTCAAACCATGAAAAACTAATATATCAGATTACAGATTCCATGAGTATCAGTTTCTGAAAACAGGACCCAGTCACCAGACCACCTTAAAGGAAACCAAAACTTTATGATGAATCAAAGACCATGGAATTTTCATGTTTAATTTTACTGGGCTTTCTCCCTGTTGGAAAAAGTGTGCGCAAGACCATGGTACATTTTCATGATAGTCCATGGAATTTTTAGCTGGTAAATTTCCATCGTGGTGCAGCTGTCTCTCAGCCTCTCATCTGTTCAGACACAATTAGATTTTAGAACATTATTAAATCAATAACAAAAAATGCATAAAAGGTTGTACTTAAAGCAACAACTTAAGGCATGCAAGTATTAGCTTTCATATTTTAGTCTGTGATTATGGTGGCATAAACTGCAAAGACAAGTGAAAGGGAACTGTGAAAATAATTCTGTATTATATAGGTCAGCATCTTAGGAATGTAACTATAGGGAAAGATTAACAATGTTCATAACAGTGAGGCCCAAGTTTCCATGGCCACTGTAAAGAGCACACATGCTCCACATAGATCCTTCCAGAAGCACACCCTATAGAGTGATAAACTCAGAGCTCCATGCTTGGCTTTTACAGTCAGACAAAAGGAACAGTCATCACCAAAATTCTCCCCAGTATAGTACCAATATATTAAAATATACTGCAACACACACTGAAAACTCAAATGCCCACTCAAGCTCACAAACACACACACACACACACACACACACACACACACACACACACACACACACACACACACACACACACACACACACACACACACACACACACACACACACACACACAGGCAAATACAGAATCAAGAGTTACAAAACTTGTGGAGTAGAAGTTTCCTACACCAGGAAACTGTAACAAATGTCAGTTGTCAGTCCCTCTACAGACAATAATCTTACATAAGAATCAGCAGATAAAACTTCATCTGCAACTTAAAATAAAAAGAAGAAATTGCTGCATAACAGAAGAACCATCGTGGCTTGAAGAAAAACAAAGAAATGAACAGAACAATGTCATTTCAAACCATAAACCTGACTTGTCTTTTCATGACACTAATTCCCCACAGCATATACTGGGCTGTTCCAACAGAGCGTGCCCTGCTTACAGCACAGCAGCACCTACCCTAGTGAGGACACTAAGACATCAGCACCTCCACATGCAGCATTAAGGAGGAATGGCATGAGCGTGGCCACTCCTACCAACACTTTGTGTTTTTACTGTCACCCTGCCAGCCATCTTCATTCCTTTATCTTCTGAAGCTAATCTCCAGTTGTAAAGAAAGGCGCAGATACTGGGCTGCAGCACTCTGTGGCAGAGAACAACTGCACCAAGAGTCTGGGGACTTTAAACTCCAGGACTGTCTGATCCTCTATCTGCCAATGTGTGACTGCCAATGACATGGCCATTAATATTCCAAATGCATGTGTGTGAATACATGTATATCAAACCCTGCACTTCTCACTGTGACATATATTTACACATCTGCTGCCTGGGTTTCAGTCTCATTGGCCATTTATAGTAGCCAGCCATTGACTGGTGAAATGTTGAGGCTTTCCACTTTCCAATTTTCTGGATGTTCCATTCTCATTTTGTATATTATGTGGAAACAAACATCATTAAATAGATGATAAGACATTCATACATCCATTACCTAGGTTCAACAAAGATTATCAAAGAAAATGTGCAGTTTAGGTATTTCATAGGAGTTTTTAAAATCAGAAAGGTCAGACTGAGTGCTATCAAAAGTGTAATATACATTTTTCTTTCTTGCCCATACCCAGAGTGAAAGGTGTTACCCACCCCACCCCAAAACCTCCCCCAAGGCATCAGGAGGAAGCAGCCTCCTCTGGATCTCATGGTGACTGGCTTGTTGTTGTTCACACTGCAGATGCAGTACCAATCACAAGAGAACATCTATTCAGCTTATGAATCTGCAGTTGTCTGGCTGTCCAGGAAAGGTCACTACAGACTAATGGGACTGAGGAGTTTAACCAGCTTTGCCTTTATTTTTTCGCCAGCCAGACAGAGCCAGTTGGCTGGTCAACTGCATGGCAGGGACTCAAACTCCCAGCTGCTGTCATTAAGCCATATGAGAATGCTTCTCTGTAAACAGCAGAATCATAAACAGTCTTATCTAGGCCAATTTGTGAGATCAGTGGAGGTGATAATTTTGAACAGTGGTTTGAGAACAATTTTATTGACCACAGCCCCTGGTCACATATTTACCAAGATAAAAATGGCAAATATTACACTGGGTCATAATCATTATGAGATAAAAACCTGGGAATTTTGCGGGACAGAATGAAGAAAAGAAATATCTGTGTACAGTTGACAACAGTGGCTGGTATTGTAAGATATTTCCAGTGTTATTCTTTATTATTCTTCTGTGAATCATAGATTCATGGAGAAACAGACTGTCATGCAGTCCTTCCCGATGGACATTTGCCAGAGGGAATCAAAAAAAGAGAAGTCTCAGGCAGTCTGATAAAACAAGGGGAAATTACTCCCCGACCCCTGAAAGAGTAATCAAGCTTTTAACTCCTGGAAAATGGTGGATCAAAAATAAAAACCAATTGAGGGGAAACTAGGGGAAAGAGACACAAAAGCCTAAACATTATCCCAATGATTTGTGTGTGTGTGTGTGTGTGTGTGTGTGTGTGTGTGTGTGTGTGTGTGTGTGTGTGTGTGTGTGTGTGTGTGTGTGTGTGTGTGTGTGTGTATAACAAGGGCACCAGAGCTAGTGCAGACTTCATTTCCTCCTTTTGTCAGCAGGTTGATTTTTCTGAGTTGGTTGAGTGTGTGTAAGACTGTTTTGTATGTGTTTTGTAAATGGGAAGCAGAGCAGGAAATGGAAGCCTGTGTGAGGGAGGGGCTCCACATTCAGAGAACAAAGCAATTCCACATACGCACACAGACATGCATCTGCATACATGCATGCAGAAAAGACCTCACCTGATTTTACACACACACAAACTCAGAGGACAAGCCCCACAATTCATCTCACCTCACCACAATCCTCTATTCCCTCCCTAACCCAAATTAGTACATCTGCACCAGCTGTTACAACATGATGTTAAGCCACCTGGAAGTGAGAGGGATTTTGAGCAGCCAATGACAGCTTTGACCAGCCAATGGCAGTTTGGGCCAAGAGTAAATAATGTGCTGGTCCAACAGCTGAAGATCAGGGCACCATGCAAGACACTGCTTGTCTGCACTCCAGAAAGAGGTGAAGGCATTCAATAAAAACAGACAATCACAAAACACTGTACAGTCAGGTGGGCTGTGGAGACATTGGGTGGCGATTTATTTATTAACTGGCCATCCTAGTCAGCCTTCGCTCATAAACAAAATGCTCGTGGAGGTCCTCACCATGCTAGCCAGTATGAGAGGAACTGCTGGCAATGCATTGAGGTGATTGGCCAATTTCAGGACATAAAGATTATGCAATACTTCCTCCCTGACCCCTGACCCTCGGGCTCTAGGGCCGAAGTTTGCGGCAGTGTATCCAAAGATTGCTATGCAAACTTGAAAACCTATGTAATTTAAGCGCAACATGATTTGAAGTTTTTTTGGGGAAATAAGAAGCAATCACCTGTGTGTGACATTTAAAAATTTGACCCAGAAGACACCTCACATACACACATGCAAATAGAAAGACACCACACACACATACAAAAAAAAAACCACTGACCCCCTTTCTCTCTACTTCTTTCCACAACTGTTGAAGAAAAAAAAAAAAAAAAAAGAAGTATTGTGCTAAAGCATTCTTGACAGCATTACTCTTGCTCAGCGGGCCCTGTGCCATCCACTAACACAGGAGCAAAATCTGATTAGCCTGGCCTACATAAAAACACAATCTCCAAGAGCTCGCATAATCTTCACCAAGTGATCCCCTTATAGGAGTGGTGTTTTTATTAATGGAGTGTTGCTGCAGTCTTTTATCCCAACCAGACTCACACCATTTCACATGGTTTCCTTCTGCCCTGACAGAAAACATCACAGAGTGGCAGAAGGCGGGGGGAGGGTTTGGGGGTGGATGTTGAATTGGCATTGGGTTACAGGAGAATCAGGATCTCTGGAGATTCTGGAGCCAAACATGCAAATTTACCATGAACCTACTGAGCCACACACACACACACACACACGCACACAGATATACTATTTCCAGATGTACACAGCGGTTTTCAAAAATCATAGTTCCACTGTTCTACTGTCCATCAGTCTGGTTTCCTTCAAGTCTCTTGACTATGACCTTGAAGTCTAACATTGCAGGAATGGACCTGGAACATAATTCAGTTGAAACACAGCTAAACTGTGGGTGGTCATTCACACATGTGGGAAATGTTATCATCATAATGTTATCTCACAGCCAAATGGAGATATAACCGGAAAATCTCTGCAGAAGAGTCATTTGAAAAGAAAACAAACACACGACACAAAGAAAGGAGAAAGACAGTGTAGAGAAGAGGATCTCAGGGGAGAGCAGCAGAGCGTAAGTGTGGTTATATGCTCTCGGATCTGTGCTCTGCTTCCATGTGTCTCTGAAGACCAAAGTATGCAGAGCATTCAAGCCCCCACCCCCAACCCCGCCCTGCATTTTTAAAGCCAATAACCCCACCCCCCACTCCCACGGCTTCAAAGCCCACCCGCTTGCTAGTATACAAGTCTCTTAGAGAAGAGTCCGGGGAAAACAGGTCTTGGGAGGAGCTGTGTGTGTGTGTGTGCACGTGCATGTTTGCGTGTATGTGCACATGCTTAGTGTGCATGAGCTTGTCTAAATGTATCAGTGCATGCATGTTCAAGTGCATGTATGCAAATGTGTTATGCTTGTCCTCAGAGTTTGAAGAATATGGATAGGCTGTTATCTGATGCTATGACTGAAATCACAAGTATAAGACTGTGCAAAAATAAAACCCAAGACACAGCAAATCATTCTACACACAAATTAATACGTATTGAAAATACAAAAAATAGCATGAAGTCTGAAACAGAGAACAGTGAAATTCTTGAAATGCAAAGCAATTGGTCATTATTCAACATCACACACACACACACACACACACACACACACACACACACACATGCACACAATCAAAATAGCTCTCTCATTTCCATACCAAATATTTGCTTTGTTAGCCACTGCCATTTAACCACCTCCCAAACCAATGTAAATTAATACATATAAAAACTAGTGCTGACATTATGCCGTTCGGTTTTCTTTCTGGTTTGTTAAATTAAATCAGTCTAATCCAAGATTAGACTCAAGTACAGGTCCAGTGAAGGCAACATGATCATGCTCAGTGAAAGGTGACTGCCATGCAGGTGGTTGTGTGTGCCTGTGTGTGCATGCGTTTCCTGTGCCATTTTTACAGCATGCTAGATTCTGCGTGAAGAGGGATCAGCAAAAAAGGCTTTGTCTGAATGTTGATGGGAATTTGCATGGCCTCAGTCAAAAAACAGTTGGACACCTTGGTCATTTTGATTCCTGTTGGGGAAAAACCGTCTAGCACTGAGGACAGGGAAATATAAACAAGTTGAGGGCGGAGTCTGTCCAGGTCGGTGTTTACAGAGATCTTCATCCCCAGACAGAGGCTCTGCCAGCCCCAGATTCTGACAGCCAGCTGCCAGCTCTCACACCCTCCCCCCACCACAGTTCAACAGACAACATGTACATAAGTGTGTGTGCGAACACATGTTCAGTGGGCTCAGAAATTATTGTCCCCAAAAATTAAGACGAACAAGAAAGGTACAAAATACAAAACAGATTATGAGCTGATATTCAAATGTATGAAAAATCAATATTCTTAAATAAAATTCAAATACACATCTTATAAAACATTTTATCATGTTTTCTGAAGTCTTCAATACTTCAACACAATACCTCCCATTTTCCCATACGTGTCAATATAAAACTAAGCTCATTATCTTATGAGCTGATTTTGTGCAGTTTTTATTGTTTATCATCCGCAAAAGGTGCTAATAAATTTCGGCTCCACTCTATATAAGTATGTTACATATATGAAAAACCAGTTTGACACGTGTGTCTATATGTGCGTGTATGTGTTTACGCAGTGTGACCAACAGAAACGGCAGTCTCAGTAGGAGGGTGGGGCAGTGACGCGAGACTGCTGCCACACATGGCACTGACCCAAAGCCTGACATCACCGTCAGTGTGTGATTCCCCTCCCTCTTTATTTTGGCAGGAAAAGCACAGCACAACACGTGCCAGAAAGGATGCTTTTTATGAGGGGTTGGGTTTGACAAGAGGTCAACTGACACCAAGCCAAGCTGCTAAACTCTCTCACACACACACACACACACACACACACACACACACAAACTGCTCCCCGGGCCAACGTCAGGGGAAGACTCCGCTAACGTCAGAGGAACTCTCAAAGACGTGCAAAGGACTGCCCACCGGCCTTTTAACTTCTGCCCTGCTTTTCCTCGCAGTAAAACGAAAAGGCTGGACGCCCAGCGGTGCTGAGGAACAGCAGAGTTTCTCTGACTGAGAGCGAGTAATCAGTCTCTCCTCTAGGTTCTCAATCTACTACCTAATCATCATCTCCCATGCCTACAAGAAACCATTAAACACCCTTCCTGATGAAAGCGGTCCATGGAAAGAACATGGTGATTTATGAGGGTCTGTCTGGGGGTGCAAATAAAGTCTGTTAGCTATCTATTCAAGATAAACAATAAGTTGATTCTGCATACAATGTGACATGGGTGAGAGAATGAAAAGGAAGCATACTTTAAAGAAAAATGAAGTTCCACTTTGGGATCATTCTGTCCCCACCTGTCAAACTCACCTATGTGCAATTTGCATTTTACGCCATCTCCAATGATTACAACAAAACAAAATACCAAGGTACTCACTGACAGAGTTTCACAACACACAAAGAGATCCATTCAAAATAAAGGAGAGTTCCTTCACTAAAAATATCCACAGAACAAAGGAGGCTGTTGAATGCGCACTGTTCTCCTCTATTACTACCAAGAGGGGGGTCCACCTATGATACATGGCAAATACAGGCAAGATCTCTAATCTTCACTTTTAAAAACATATGGTTTCCATGGAAACAACCACTTTAATCAGGCACAGTCAGGCTCTGTCAAAGGTTCACATCTTTCATCTTCGTTTGATGCGACTGACAGAAGCCTTTAACTGCATGTGAACCTACTTTCTCAACATGTTGACATTAATACTATCTCAAAGCAAATACAACAGCAAAGCACATTTTGAAGGACTTTCTACTAAGTATTAACTAATCATATCTCGATATCTTTTTCAAAGCCTTTTAAAGTACACCTTGCCTTTTTTGTACTCTCACAGAAACATGTTGTACTGCCCACCTGGGCAGAACAGATAGTATCACCTTCACTGCATAAAAAAAAAATTGAACTGCCAGCTTCAGGCAAGGTGCACACCTTTCTTCTGATCTGGCCAGACGAGTCTGTAGGATTTTCCCAACATGAATTGACCTAGGTTTGGTGTGAACATGGAATTGCTTTTTCAAATTTTCATAAAAGTTGTCCCCTGTGATTTCCTAGACGGATTACAGGACACTGACCTTCTCAAGAGATGGGCAACACAGCTTGTCATGTGACAAAACTCTCCCAAACAAATTAACCAAACACAACATCCACACCTTGCTAGAGTAACAGCGTCTGAAACAAACGGTTCAGTTGGGTGAACCATCATACAGTCAAATCCACCATTTTGTACACGTTATTTGCGTTAATTTGCATGATTAGAGAACACAGCAACAGGAAATGGCTGACAGTATATTTCAGCATTACTTCTACCAGGTAAAGCAGGTGCACCCTATGAATAAAACTGTCAAATTACTGGATATGATCAGATTCTGCTTCACCCAGTTCTTTCAGAGAGTTCTGTTCTCCACAAAAAAAGTGTTTCATTTTTTAGCTTAGTGTGAATGATTGGTTCAACTCAAGTATTGTTGAACCCTTGTTGCTAAACATGTTTGTGTTTTGCTGTTGTAGGGTTTACTTTCTTAACATGATTTAATCATACGTATTTGTCCTACCCTTTACTACGTGTTTACGTTTTTATAGTTGTCACTTTGAAAGTATATCCTGAGAGAAAGAGTGAGAGTTTATGATGATGTATGACAGTTTGGTATTTCACATAATGGGTGACTCACACCAACACTTTTTATCTTACATGTGGGTGAGAGTTTCAGTCTGGGTGAATCATGACCCATTATTTTCCCATTTTGACTGCACCTCTTCACCCAGGCTTATTTCACCATTTCTAGCAGAGAGTAATTAGAGATTATTGGATGTGCAACATGTAAACTGCATAAACCAGTCAATGTAAAACAGCCGAATCCCATATTCTTTCATTTGCTATACCTTCATTTGATATAGATAAAGAACATTTTTGCCAGTTGGCTATAACCAGCCTGCTTGTGTCCCTGCCAAAACATTTCTCCTTGTTAGACATGGGGTCAGACAAAAGGTCAGGCCCTCCCCTCCGCCATATTCAAAGGTTTTTTTTTTCTCACCAAAATCAACCAGCGACCGGGGGAAATGACAACCTATCCTCAAGTGGATGGCAGAATGAAAAAGTTTGCTCTTGCGAAGTTTTCAATACAACATTGCCCTTCTCATTAATTAGTGTCGACTGGGCGAAATTCATAAAAATCTGTTTATCGGTGACGCGGACAGGCACGTGCCAGACTTCAGCATGGAACACAAGCTGCAATTTACGTGTTTTTCCATATCTGAGTTGCGTCATTCCGCCATATTCAAAAGGTTTATTGCTACTACAACGACAAGGAAACGGTAGAATGGTATTCCACTGCTTAGGTTTGAGCCATGAAAACATTTTACTCTTCTGAATTATACCCACTGTATCATATAAAGTTCACTCCGTAAACCTCGAAGTGAACCTTCGCATGATAGATGTAGGTGGTTAATGAAAAGTAGGCCCATTTGCGCTAATGAATTACAAAATTTGACTGAAGTCCAACCTCATCTCTTATGCATCTTCCTATGTACCTACCTATCTATGTAAACCACACTAACATATAAACCTGTAAACCATACATAGAACTAGCAAATAAGGATTTCATGTTCGGATCATATTTCCACGTCCTCAACTATTTACCATAATAATATAATATTCGGATAAAAACTTCGCCTGTTAAATTTCTCCATCTAATGAATCCAATATTAATCTCATCTCACAATACATGTTTACACGTCACTGAAACGATCGAAATAAACTACACGTGCTTTTAATAATTAATACATGTCAAATCATATTCAAAAATTAAAATGTAGAGCCACAGAAATAATCAAATAGATCATTGTCTGTAAAGGAAATAGCTAAAAGTAACAGGTAGCTCCCATCAACGATCACACTGATATCCTTGATGTTTATGTCCATCAAAAAAAAGCACGTGGAATGAAGTAAACGAGTACAGTTTATCATACCTTTTTACCATTCTGTGATCCAACAAGGGGAACGAAACGCCGCTGATAAGCAATAAGATTAGCCTTATTGGGAAATATACTGAACGAATAGCATCGACAGGACTGAACTGTGTCCAATACAGAGATGCATAGAATGTGTGCGACAATTCAACTAGGAATAATGATGTGTAAAACGAAACTGTCACTGTTTTTCAGTCTTATTCAAATACACACACACACTGAAATGCTGGGGAAACACCGAAACACCAGCTCGTAAATGTAGTATCACAGTCTCACGGTTTCCTATGCAAATGAGTTTACAACAATGAAGAAGACACAAATCTTACCAAATTCGCTTCCGCTTTGTTTTTGTTTTTTGGCAACCGGAAAAAAACATTCCTGACGCCCCTGTCAATTTAGCCCGTCCCTGCGTTAATGGGCCTTATATATTTCATAGAAACTGCGATTGATTTGCAACACTGTCCTTCATTCTCTTGCAAAGCAACATCTAATTCGATTACTAAGTATGGCTTGATCTAGTGGTAACGATGTATCTTTGCCTAAAACAAGGCGTGCTCGCAATTCTGGAGAAACATCATTGGTTTACAAACAGCAATTAGATGCAAATTCCTAACCTCTGAGTCAGAGGCGGGGTCTGCCTTTCCTCGTAAAAAGGGGTTGTCAGCAAACGTCTTAAAAACTTTTCGAAAAAAGTGCACAATCAGAGAAATGAAAACGCGGCAATTGTCTTCAACTGGTTATTCTTTCTGAAAGAACTTTTATGGCGTTTTATTGTCATTTATTATGGATAGTACTTGACCATTTCCGTTTCCCATTTTCAAGGGTCTTTCGGTGATAGCTCTTATCCTGTTGCACAATTTCATAATACTAGTTTGGCAGGTCGCCTGAAGGTTCTGTGTGTTTACACTGTAGTGCTGTGGTTTTGGCGACGTTCCCTTAAGTAGTCGGGGCTCGTAAACTGTCAATGGGTGTGGCGTTACTTGACGTTCACACACCAAGGTTGAGTGCAGAGCCTGTAACTGTTTACAGACAGCGGAACCCGTGCTAGTGCACGCTGTGGTTTTCCGCTGTTACTCTATTAAATTCCGTATTCTATCTGGAGGTGGGTTTTTAAAAATGATTTATTTATTTATTTATTTTTAAAATCAAACTGAGCTCTTTTGGCAGACAATACAGCTGATCTTTGGCCATCAGATCTACGATACGCAAAGCTATGTAAAATAGATCTCAGCTCTTGATTCAATAAATCCATGTCTGGCTGCAGAGATGTTGACTGAAAGCACTTTTAACAGCAGCCACAAGAGCTTGAAATTACTTTCAGTCTGAAATCTTTAGGCCTGAAAGAAGTGTAGTACACAAAGAAAACCCAGAAAATGGCCAATTAGCCTTTATATATTATACACTCTATATAATGTAATTTATGAGATCTACAGATGATATTTTAAGAGATGTTGTTGTATTAGATATTGTAATAGATACATTAGGCTCCCCTCCAATTGTTTTTGACGAACAAGATGTCGGAAAAAATACGTCATTACAGAAGAAATCAAGTGACCTCATGTCAATGATTAAAACCCAAACCCTATGCGGGAAAAATACAACACATTTATATGCAAAATACGTAGTCTTAAGGTTTATTCGATTTATTTTTATTGGATAAGAGAATGAATGGACGAAATATGAAACGTAGTTTAACAACTCATTCCAAAAGGGTGACAATCTTTAATCAATTCTCAAAACTACAGATTTCTTCACAAGAAAAAATCACCTTCAGTGTGAGCAGAAGCTGGAGCCACAGACCGAGATGAATTTTCCTTAGTGTAGCGGCCTCTCGTGGACAACATTTGCTAAGCAACGTCAACCCTTCAGAAATAAATTTTGTTAGTTTTTGGCTTATTCGATAGCAATAACATTTGTCTGGTTAGCATATTGCCAGAAGAAAACAAACTATACTTAACTCCTGTTGAAAAATATATATGAGGAAATAAGTGATATAAATTGCAACTAAAATAGGGGTGTCCATTCCTATGTGAAAAAGCCCAGTGTGGCTTTGGGGTTCTTTGGGGTTCTATCACAGCATTACAACACTTGATTCATATGATTAAATAATTATGATTTTAAGTCAAGACCATAATTATCTGGATCATATATGATAGTGATGATCAAGAACAAAAAGACCAACCAGGTGCACAAAAGAAATTTCCATAAATGTGAGGACACAGCGCAATAGTGAAGCCCAAAAACTGCTCTGTCGCAAAAAATATGTAAAAATATACATGAAGCTATGAAATGGTAATATAACTAACTTTATTCCACAAGTGCTGAGCATCAGGTAAAATTTAAAGTACAGCAGTTCGTATGCTATATTTTATGGACATTTGCCACTGATTGCCTTGTTGATCATAAACTCTCCAATATTTCGTGTTTGTTTTAACTTGCCACTGAATAATCTCCCTATTTAACTGACTTAATTATTTTCTCCCTCTACATCTCAGCTGGTAAGTGGTGAGTATTCTGGTGCAAATGACAGTGAGTTTCTCCCCTTCACTGGAAAGCTCTTATATAGATATATATCTTATATAGGATTGTATAGATTAACTATGCATCATCTGTATTTAACAATGAACACACACTTCTGTTTTACTTGAATAGTAATTTAAGTGAGTGACAGAGGAATACAGGACTGTTATGATTTGCAGACTGGGCTGCAGAGATGTATGTGTAACTTTGCAGAATGCTGTTGGTGGCTGTTGGTATGTTGAGATGAAGAGACACGCTTGGGCCCCGGCCATAGGGATGGGGATGGCTCCATAGACTCATAACCCACACCAGGTTTGTGCATACCGTACATGCCTTTTATTGCAGCTCCTTCCAAACTCTCCATATCCATCCACATTTATCAAACATCAGCAATGCATGCTTTAATCTTCAGAAAAATAAAATACAATAAAAATAAGATCTAAAATACATTTACAGGAAGTGTGACGAAGCGACAGAAAGGATGCCGAAGAACATTTCAGTAAGTTTTGGTTGCCTGTTGGGAGAGTCTGGCTTGCTGACAAACGTGTGACAAAACAGAAGACCAAAAGTGCACAAGTAGGCATGAAAATGATCAATATTTCACATTCTTAGGTCTGCCATGTCCAGTCGTGCATCTGTATTGAGTTTGATCCCTTTAAAATCGATGTGCAGCACGGGTGACTTTCGATGAAGCAAAACCAGCCGATTCCAGTTTTGAGTTAGGAATGTGGTGAAACTCAGATCAGTGGAATGTTCTTTTATTCCAAGGAAAACAACTGCAATATCCGCCAAGGCAAGAGTTACCGTGGCAGCAGTTACTGGATATAGAAACAGCACAAATGTTCCCTCCTTCATAATTATTCATATAAGAGATGTGGAGGGATCTGTAAAAATATTTAGCAAACATGAAATATACCTGCCCACTAAGTACACCTGCCCACTGAAAGTATGGGTTGTCTTGCCCTTAAGTTCTTTGGATTGGCTCAAACAATAAAGGCATCATTCAAAACCATTCATTTCAGTGGACTGACAATGCTTAGTATGTGAATGGCAGATCGTACATGTAACAGATTGGAGAGGTAAAAATGGTAACGTTTCTTAATTGTTTAAAATTCACTTGTAATAATCCATAATGGTTCATTTAGACATTGTCAATGAACATTTACAGATCACTCTAAATAAGGGAAATGCTTTTAAGCAACAAATTGTAAAAAGAACTCATAACATAATAATGCAATGTGAATGATTCTGGCTATTTAGAAGATACTTTAAAATATAATATAGCTGCAAGCTGGAAGGGGGCCAAGCACTAATAACCACAATTAAGTCAATTCAATTAAGCCGGATGTCTATCAACCTAAATGAAAAAACCATGGAAGGTTTAAATATTTGCTATATGTGGAGCTCTATAGCACCATCTTGTGTTTTGATTTTGTCTTAACATTCTTGACAACACGCATGTCAAGTTTCATTACTTTTTTTGGGCAATGCCAAAAAAGAGGTTCAATGGTTTACTTTTTTGCTTGCAACAATAGAAGATATTTGACAGCACATGCTTGTGGTGAGTGTTGATGCAGACTGGTTTCTACATTGTCTACAGGGAGATGAATTGCGAAGGTTTTCCAAACGATTGGGTCCAACCAGACAAGAGTTAAACAATTTAATTGACTGCTATAGCAGAACTATAAAACAAATCATTGTAAAATGTGGCCAAACCTGCATAAGACTCTACCACTGTGCAAACACCAGCCAGAAAAATAAACCAGGCAGTTTTGCCACAATTTCCAAAAATGTTGCAAAAAGATAATCATACCATGATATGGTGTTGGGCTCCGAATAATTCATTTAATAGAACATAAATACTATTGCATGTTACCGCAGATGCTCTCTTGTAGCAAATGTGTTTATAAATGCGCTTCAGAGAGCATAACAAAGAAGAAACAGTGAATGGCCTTTAGAGAAAGCCATAAGCTGGTCATGCTCTTTGAAAAAAATAATCACACCCCCTCGGCCCATACAAACTATGAATAAATGGATATCAGCGCTGTGGAAGCAAATCCTATCATAAGGCTACACAGAGAGACCGTGCCCGGGGCATGCGACAGAATGACATGGTCGTGCCATTGTAAATTTTCTGATCCTTTTCAGCCATTTGGAAATGCACATAATGCTTGTGCCCTAATGGAGACTTCGTGAAATGGTAGACATCGTAATTCCAGATGCAGTTACAGCAGAGGGGTTTAAGTTGGTCGAAGGGGCCTCACACGGTATTATGGGAAATCCTATGATGCAACTGCATACCTGCACAGGATGTGTGGTCAAGACTACATATGCATAAGCTTATAGTACGTGATGCATAAATACGTTTGTCACATAACTGATGACCAATATGTGTGCGGCTGGTCATATCTGTCACCTTTCACCCTAAAAAATGTTCTTTTTAAAAAAGCAGCGTGTGATCCAGCATTGAAAGGAGGTATTTTTCTGTCAGTCTGGTGCTGTCTGAACTCTCTGAGAGGACTAACACTGCTTTGATTGGCTCATTTTTCTTCTTTAATCTTCTGTCCAAAGTGACCATTCCACCAATGGTCTGGAAGAGAACAAAACTTTCCGCACTCTGTTCCCTGCGTACAAATAAAATGAAATAAAATAAGGTACAGGGGTGGGAGAAAGAGCTCTGTTTTGTCATTGTTGTTGTCGGGGCACTCTGCCAAATACATGAATTAAAATGAGAAGAAAAACATTAAGAGAAGCGGGGAGGGGAGGTGTTGGACTGCTCTAGTTATTTTGCTCCTCTTCATCGTTAGCCTGGGGCTCTTGAGCCTGCTCCCCCTCTTCCGCCTGCTCTTCCTCTGGGCTCTCCTGCTGCTCTGCCTCCTGGAATTCCTGGCTCTCATCATCATGGCATTCCTGGCTTTTGTCACCATTGTATTCCTGGTTGTCATCACAGTAGTATTCCTGGTTGTCTTCGCCATGGTTTTCCTCGTGCCCGTTGTCTTGGTACACCTTTTGCTCCTCCTCCTCTTCGTAAGCCTGTGGCTCATTTTCCTGGTACACCTGTTCCGCCTCATCCTGGTAACCCTGGTAACCATCGTCCTGGTACTCCTGGGCGTAGCCCCCTGACCCATTCTGCTCCTTCCCCTCCTCATTCTTGGGGCAGTACTTGGCGTTGTAGATCTGGCGGCCCAGGCCGAAGTTCTGCCCGCTCTGGTTGGCACCCTGGGTGTAGCCCATCTGCAGGGACATGGTGCTGTTGTCACACTTATCTGTGCCCAGCTTCTGGTCGTAGATGGCGCGGCGGGTCCCTGGGGCAGTCATGCCAGCCTACGAGAGGGTAAAGGGCATCGTTACAGGGCTTTAAAGGGCTATGTAGGATGTGGGTGACTGTCTTTAATGAGACTCATTTTGGGTGCAGATGGCGATTTTGTGTTGGTTGGTGCAGGTAAGTGTGCTGTTTTGAGTATGTGATGGTTCAGGTACCTGTGTTGTGTTAGACACAGGTGCTGATGTGTCATGCACACGTTAGTGTGCTGAGTGGAAAGGCATGGCTCACCTGGCTCGCCCCTTTGTTAGTTCCCATTTGCAAGCTGATGGTGGAGTTATCCATGGGGGCCAGGATGTGAGCTTTGGGGTCATACAGGTGCCTTCTGGTGCCATAGGCATTCATCCCTGCTTGGCTGGCACATTTATTTGTGCCCATCTGGACAGAGAGAAAGAGAGAGGGAATTAGAAAAGAAGGAGGGTCAGAGAGGAATAAAGGAAGAGAGAGGAATAAAGGAAGAGAGAGGAAGACAGACAATGGAGACTAAGAGGAGGAAGGAACAGGAGGGGGAAAGAGAGGAAGTAGGTAGACGAGAGTATAAGAAAGGAGGAGAAAGGGAAAGAGAGAGACAGAAAGAAAGGGAAAGAAGGTGAGAGAAAAGAGAACAGCGTGACTGAGTGAACAGCCCCTTGGTGTGAGCCGGCCCCCTGTCAAACCTGCAGTCCGATGACACACTGCCCCGCCTTCAGCTTCTCCTCATCGAACGCACGCTCCTGCCTGTCAGCGTACTTCACCCCGATGTCCACGCACGACTGGATGCCTTTGGTCTTGGCCTGTGGGTGAAAAACAGCCATTACATTGCTGGCCATTCTGTAGAAATACAGAAGCCACAAAACCTCACTGTGAAACCTAAGAGTACCATTGGCCAAAGAGTTTTCTGATACTGAATACAACTGGTGGCCAGTGTAAAGAGGCTAAAAGTGTGATCTTTAAGAGTATACCCTCAGGGCCTTACCATGCCGGCGAGTGCCAGGAGGGTGGTCTGGACCTGAGTCATGTTCCCACACTCAAACAGGTCATTTGCTTCAAAGATGTCATGGGGTTTCAGGCCGTATTTGGTGATGGCTTTGATGAAGTTGGAGAGGTTCTCCAGCTGAGATGAGGGGGGAGAATATGAGATACATTTACATCACACCTTGCTGGTACCCAAGGTGCTTTACAGGAAACCGGAGAAATGTACTCTCCATTATGTGAGTCTTTTTAAATGAACACAGGTACATGAGCAAAGAAATACCAGCTAGAGACTAATTACACAAGCTGTGAAATTGCATAATTGTGGTTATGATTAATGAGGTGACATCACACCTGTCTTATCTCTGTTTTATGATCTCTGGTGTCAGTGAGCACAGCTGCTCACATGCTAGAAGCTTTCCGGTGCTGTTCAGCTCACCGGAGACAAAGAGAGGCTCACCTGATGCCAGTTCTGAGAGGACTGGCTGATCTTTTTGACCGACCCTGGCTGGAGCTTGTTGATCAGTCTGCAGGGGACAATCAGAGAAATGCGGTCAGTCATTGCTGATCCACATGCTGAGCGCACACATCTGTTTGGGTGGTGGTGTGGAGTAGCAGGTTTAACATTTGCAAACCAGCTCTTGTGGATTCAAATCATGATTGGTGGGGCACTGCTGCTGCAGCCCTTGAGCAAGACAATGTAAAACATGACACCAGAGATACCAGCTTAATCTGTCCCCCTGGTTATATGCAATAAATAATGATATTACAAGTTCATAATAGGAGACCAACCCCACCAACAAGGTTATTTTCTGCTTTTCAAAGATAAGTGTAACATGATAGCCTGTTTATAAACACCCCTGATATTTAGGATTAAATAAATAGTCCTTCTCACTCGCAGAGAATGGTGCCATTTTTCAGACCCTTCTGGAAGTCGGTGCCAATAGAGAGGCCTGTAACATCCTCGATCCAGACCCGAAGCTCCTCCTCTTTCTGTGAGTCATATTTCTGAGCGATCTGTGGGACATGATGGAAAACTTTGTCAGGGTGATGTTGCAGGCACAAACTGTAGGAAATATGCAATTAGAATCATGTCCAGTGAGTTGGGCAGCATGTCAGGCTAAAGCACGCGCCCTTGCTGCAGTGAACCAGCTGAGCTACACAATTACTGGATCACACATTTAGACATCAATGACGGTTGGCCGGTCCTGACCCGAGTGCCAGCCTCTTTCCCAGTCCTGAACTTGAGGGAATGAATAACAGACCAGGCTGGTTCCTGTTATGTTTGCATGGTACTGTCACAGCAGGGTGTGGGTCGCTGGCAAGGATAAAATGCAAAGAACCAACGGCTGCCTTTGGCTTGTGATCATGAAGCCAGTTCTTGTGTGTGCGTGAGTGTGCTCCTCTCCTCTCACACTCAGACCCTGACCTTGACCAAGGAAGATCAGGAATGTGTTCATGCACACTGAATATGAGTATATCACTGTTACAGGCGCGCATTAATAGCATGTTTAAACACATTCCAGACGTCACATTTATTGATGCTGCAGATGTTGTTTCTTGACACTGACAGTGCACATGGCTGTGACAGGCAGGTGGAAGAGCGTCTTTCATAACCTGCAACACAGGGATGTTCTACAAGTGTTAAAACAGACATGGTAGAGTATGTCAGAGCCTATGGCAGACTAAGTCTATGTACTTACAGGCGGAAAATTCCGTGGGATGTGAATGACCGAACTAGGGCATTGTAATTTATGCACAGGTGTACTAAAGGGAGATTTTGTCTTTCAGGGAAAGACGTCCCTTAGTCAGCACATAAGTCTGGAACGTTTTATTCTGCACCATTGTTCTTGTTCTGAAATCAAACGGATGATCAAACTCCAACCTGCAGCCGGACAAATTTGAAGCTGCAAAAAAGTAATCCCGGCTGGTCGACTGAACCGCTGACAACACAACAATCCATCCCCCGGGTATTTAGAAAGTCAGAAAAACAAAACATGCCTATAAATTCCTGTCTGTTACTGTAGGACGGGGCAGACTTGTGTGAGAAGAACAGGATTTCATGAAAAGGATTAGATAAACACCTGTGGTCAATTCTAAAGTTCTCTCAACACCTAAAACTCAGAAGTGATGACTCGATGTGAGATACAATGACATCATCATCTTTCTGCACTTTGCGCAGGTCTCCTGTTTTCATGGATGAAGGTTGGTTTATATTTGCCCAACTGACATGTTTGCAGACAATAGACTGTTGATGTTGTTGTTGTTGGTGTTGGGTGACAAGCACACAGACAAGTATAAATCAACTCTAACCAACTCTACTAATTTGGAACTTTGGTTCATTATTTTTATTGTCTTTATTGTGATGTTGCCAAATAAATATGCAGTAAATGTCTGGTCAGTATGTCAACCAGATGCTCATAAATACATCAACAATGAATAACTGTGGGCATAATTCAGTGCTTTTGTTCATTGTTCATGGGATAAAAATGGTGTGTCAAAATGGGATTTTTAATGGACTCGGAAGGAAGTTGTGGGATATTGTCCTTCAGATTCTTTCAACACCCTCAGTTCGCCTTGGTTTTTCAGTGAGCAGCCCTGTCACGTTGAGTGTGTGTCAGTTATGACTATGTGACTTGCAGACACACAAACAAGAGGATTTACAGGCTTCATGACAGAAATGCAGCCCTACAGCCATGAGCAACAACATTCTTATAAGATCAGATCAAATCAAGGCATGAATGCCTGCAAAAGCTTTCCTTTGTGCCTTTTGCCTCCCTCTATCAGGTAACAACGTCAAGAGAAGTGTTGCAAGCAGAGCAGGCAGAGATGCCACCTCCAACCTCCTCACTCCCTGGCAAAAGATCTCACTGTACTGGGGCCAGGCCTTCCTAGTCCCATAAACCACTTCCTGTTCAGGAAATGAGAATATCCTGTACACATCTTTGGCACAGGAAGGAGAGGGTGGAAGGCTTGACAGGAGGGGATCTGACACAGCAGAGTGGCCCACCAGGGGGGTGTCTGGTCTGATCCAGACCCAACTGGAGAGCCTTTACAGGCAACACAGCACACCTGCACCGTCTGAAGCAGGTCGAGCTTTCTCTATTCAGAAATGTAAACATTAGGACTGCACAAACACAATCAAATTTAAACTCCCTTTTGGATGACAGATTTTTCACTTGCTTTAAATTCTTCCTCTTAATTTGAATTGTGCCATCACTACTGTTTTACCTGATCTAACATCTATTTACATCTATTTTATTATTTTCTGTAGTCTCTTACATTTATAGAACTCTGCTCTTAAATTTGAAAAGTGCTTTAAAATATGGTTGAAAACACGTGTAAAATATCATTTTGATGATAGTGTTAACTGTGAATCTTTCAGTAACTCATCCTCTCGCTTTGTTTTGCTTCTGAAATGGTACTTACTGTCTTAAATCAAATATTTGTAATTCATTTACAACAGTGCTCTGCATCATCAGTTTTCCAGTATTCCAGTCAAGGAATAACGCACACAGTCTTCAAAGTGATTTACCAATGAAACAAAATGGCTGCGTTTACAGATGAATGTGCAGATCCATTTCAGGGCAAACCAAGTGCATTTCTGTCACCTGATCATCTGAATTCAAACAATCTGATGAACTCAGGATACAAAGGCAAATTCCCATCACATGCTAAACCTGAGATATCCAAACTAGCTCAACATGTTGACATAAAGAGTTCTGTGATATGAAAATAGATATTCAGCATGTTAACAAACATGCAAATTGTGGAAACGTTCAGATGAAGAAATAAAGTTCCTCTGCCAGTTTACCACAAATGTTTTGGCACCATTGAGCAAAGCATAGGGAACATCTGTAAGATTTTAACTTTTTTCATAATAAATCAGGCAAAAGGGCCCACAGAGTTACAGAGAGACACTGAAAACTTCAGCAATTTTTAGTGGGATCACAAGAGCGAGAAACTGATTATGAGTTCTGGAATTTTTTTGAAAAGAAAAAAAAACAGTCCTGCTTTGTGTCTCTCTTGGCAAACCTCCTCTCTCACATTTAATCTTATTTTCCCTATGATATTTCGGGAAAACATCCCTCAGAATCAGAGAATAGATTCAAAAAGGCATCCTACAATATTTTATCATTTTTGATAGCAGCTTTTCTTTGGCTCACTAATCCCCCCTTTCCACACACTCATACACAACTTCGCCACCTCTTTACCCCCACAGCTCACTATACACAGTGCCTCAGCGTCACAGCTTGAGAGGAAAAAAAAAATGCCTAATGTGAAGAACATTTTGTTCTGGGAACCCAGGTCCCGGGTTTGCAGTGGAATGAGGGGCTGCTACTCCCTGACCACGGCTCCCGAAGAGCCATAAATCAGGTGAGGGAGGGAGAAGGCCTGGAATGTGGCCGAGCAGAGACAGATATGGCCTGGAAGGGGGCTTAAACAAACCCGCACTGTCCCGCCTCAATCAGGCCAGCCAGCTGGGGGACCGGTGGGGGGGGGGCTCTCAGCCTTTTGTCTCACAGCAACCAAGAATTTCATAGCAACACTGTACAAGATGGGTGTCCCAAAAGTGGTGTGGGGTCAAAATCTGTGTGTGGTTTCCTTTCAATCAGCAGTCACTTTTGGACCCCGATTCAAGTGTGTGACTCTTTGGCTAATCAGCTTACATGCATCACTGCAGTGCTGAAACACACCGAGAATGAGCAGGCACCGTGGCCCTCCTAAACTGAAGCCTGACACCACCGCAATACAGTGCCAATGGGGCAGAACGTATGAAGGAGACAGCTTTCTGTGTGCAGCAAGAGGCAATATGTAACTGAATCCTGAGAAATACCCTGCTGTAGCCTGCTTCATATTTGTTAAAAAAAAGAGTATTTTTGGGTAATGTGACACCCCACACACCTAAAGTGTCTGATGTCTTGGCAACCAAATGCCTGATGAGGGGAGTTAAAAAGGTGACTAATCCCACAATGACAGGCTGTTCCTGTAACCATTAGGCTATATTCATAAGGTACACTGATAACTGTCTGACAACTGTCTCTCAGTCCCACAGTGACTCATTATGCAGCCGTTGCTGCTTTGGAGGAAGTTCCAGAAAATTTTCTCAAAAGGACAGGAGAATACACGTCCTCTCCCCACCTTCCTCACCCCAGGCCAACAGAGAAGGTTTCATTTCCAAACTGTAAACAAATCAAGGAAATACTCCAGCCCCCATGTTACTTGGCAAACTGTAGCTGTCCAAGGACAGCATTCAAGTTTAATACTCCCAAAACACTGACCTACAGTCTGAAAACAATTTAAAATATGATTTTATCCATTTATAAACCTTTATTCATTCCTAATTTACTCAGCCTTTCTAAAAAGTCGCTCTCTGCTTCGATTTACAAATGAACATCTCAAACATAATATAATTTTTATTGCTATTTTTAATTTACAGCTTGGTGAAACAAGAAGAGGTTGTATAAACAAAGGATTGTGTCACTTGTCAACTGTAAAAAAAAAAAAGATAAGATAAAAAAATTGAGACAACCCCTTCTGGAATTTGAGTGGATGACCAGAGTTCTGCCTGGAAACAATTTAGAGAGATATTTATGTCCATCATTAAATTTGGGTTTGAAATGAGAGTATGCAAGTCCAACCTCCAAAAATCACTGATGAAGTTTATATGTCATTGAAGCAACAAGACATCGGAAATGACCTTGTATGATATATAGGTGAATCCAAGGTTATTGGATTGAAACTTAAATTTAGATTTATTTTGTTGGGTTGTGATACATAATAACAACAAAATGAATATGCCTCAGAAATGGTACACATTTTTAGCTTTAAAAATATTTCAACTCAAGATACCACAGGTTTTTGTGTTGACACTTTCAGTGAGGTCTGTGTGCCTCTCGATGACCTGTGACTGTGAAGTTCTGTTAAATGTCTTGTTTAAGATAGGCATGGCTGTTATTGCCATGATTGGTGATATATGAGAATGTGTTTTCACACAGTGAAGAGGAGCAAGAGTATTCCACAGCTTGTTGCTAAGTGTCCCTCTGTTCCAAGGCAGTGGCCGAGCTGATGTCCTGCTGACAAAGCCATCTGAATAAATATCATTCAGAATCATTCCTCTATCTCTCAGAGTGTGTGAGGGAGCAGACACACCCCAACCCCATCCCAAAACTGGTCTGCTGAGGAACTATGATCTGTATCATCACTGAAACATAGGAAATCATTTTTATATGTCTTTACTGAAATATGTCATAAAAGTAATGTCACTGATCTTTCACATGTGTGAACATGTGTGTGTGTGTGCACATGCAGCTTCATCAGATTTGGAGGGGGTGGGGTGTGTCTGCCCAAACCTTAATATGCACATACCTGTTTCAGTTTGTATTGGTGTGAGTATGATTGCCATTCACTCTGTGATTGAACATTGGGAGGTACGATGAAAACACAATTTCAGCTGACTAGGCTGCACTTCAACTGACATAACACTTAGCAAGGAGTAGAATCTATCTACTGATATGAGATGCCAAGCTGACTGGAGGAAGGCTCTATCTCCACTGAAGCACTACCTGTCAACACTGAAGCTCAGTTGATCATATCATCACAGACATCATTTCAGAAACTTCAAAATCGACATTAATGACGTAAGTTTCAAAAAAAACTTTCAGTCTTACTCCTTCAGAGTAACCCTCCTCCCCCCATCATACCAGACCCCCCACCCCGTTTCCCCCCAGATGCTAGTAAAAATGCAGGAGCGGAATTAATGGATCAACCCAACTATCTTTTATGTAAGATAAAAGAATCAATGACGACTACACATAAAAACTTACAATTACGAAGTCGCAATAAGTTTTTAAATGACAGGCCAGGACGGGGACCCCAGAACCCCCATTTGACTACCCCAGAAATAAATGGGCGACGCCCCTATTCCCCATGTAACAAAACTTGTGAAACTTGTTTAAAAAGTATGCTGCGTTGCATGAACGCTCCTGGAAAGTGAATTGCACGTGCGCATGCATACATACGAAAGTAAAACATACATACATGCATACATACATCCATACACAGCAACAGAGAAACAAAAATTGATTTTAACTAAGACTGAAGAGATGCTGTGCTGAGCACGAAGAAGGCTAATCCCAACAACTCGCTCGAAAACTGTATCAATAATTCAGGCAAAGCTATCACATCACTTTTTGTATTTTATTGTTGTCTATATTTTCTTTTAAACGCACATAACTTTTCCGATACTTACTTTGCTTTTGACTTCAGCAGATAAGCCGTATGCCGGACCTCTGTTGAATTGTGAGCTGGACATTGTCATTTGGTGTCCTGGTTTCTTTGTCGCGTGCGCTTCTCCGGAGTAAAACGACTGCAGCGCGCTCTTATTTTCTTAATGATAGAGCTGACACCCAACTGTTCGGCTCCTGTGGTAAGCTACTTCCTCTCTGTTTTTTCATACCACCAAAAAAAAAAGGCTCACGTAGAGGACTATTCACTTCGTTCATTGGACGTAAGCTCCTCCTTTCCTTTTTTCCCGTTAGGTTGATTGATATCGAAAAGTCCATATATGGACAGAAAGTCCCAAATTCCTCCATTAAGGGGAGTTTCCTGTCGTCCCACCCCGGGTGCTAGACGTGTAGTAGCCGAAGAATCTTGAGTCACAGTTAGCCTACTGAATAACGTCACTCGTACAGCATTTTTCACCAATAACGTCATGTATATTTTCATGTTCCAAGTCTATGAGAATCCTTTCTGCGGTTTATCATTCTGCCTTGCAGACAGTGACAGGATACGATAGCTCATCTCACCTCCTCCCCCAAAAGTAGAGATGAAAGTCATTACCTTTCTTATCATAAAAACCTCTGTATGGTCTTCTATACTGTGTTCCACAGTAACCAGCAGAACTATTGTCTACAGATGAACATTTGTACACATTACCCAAGTGTACAGTTTGAAGTAGATGAATGTCTTAAAAAGTAGCATGCATACTTTAACTGATTGCATAACAAGTTACTGTTATGCATCTGTACTAAAATTGCATAGCTCACCTGTGCTTTATATGTAAATGGTCACAAACACTGAGACCATTTCTTGCTTCAGAAGTGTGATGCACAACACGCAAGTTTGAAATGTCACACACTTATATTTCAGGTCAGTTGTGGATCTCAAAAGTGAATTGATCAGAGCCATTGAGAGTGTTTCTCAGAAACAGGTTTAAAATAGCACCAATGTAAGAAGTAATAATGTTATAAAAATGTAGGCTTTCTTTTTTAAACTATCAGGCTGAAAGATTGCCCCCTCCATTGAGGAAATACACCACTCACCTTTGGGGACTTTGCCAAAAAGACAATAGGAAGGTACAGGCTACTTCTGACCAATCACAATCTTTTTTAGAGGTGCTCCAGTTGAACTGTAGTAGCCTTGACGCAGGGGTGCAATACTCATTTGGAGACAAATATGAAACCTCCATATCAGTGAACCACAATGGTTAGTTACCATCAACCAAGCAGGAAAACCAGTAAGGATGAACAAATATAAGTATGTCAGATGGAGGAGGGAGTAGGATCATTAACATTTAACTGAACCATCCAATCAAATCCACCCCCAGAATCCTACATTCTTGAATGAAATTCCAATCAAACTATTCTGAAAAGATACATGTTTTCCAAAAGCTCTGTCACAGACAGAGCATGGGGTGTTGAGAGTACCCACGAAATAACTGCAGCCTAAATTGAAGTGAACTTCACAAAGAGATGCCATTCAGACTGAAAATGTATGAAAACCAGAGCATAACCTTTTTAATAGTTATGTACGACATGTGGACAACGTC
Source organism: Albula goreensis (assembly GCA_022829145.1). Taxonomy (NCBI): domain Eukaryota; kingdom Metazoa; phylum Chordata; class Actinopteri; order Albuliformes; family Albulidae; genus Albula; species Albula goreensis. The sequence continues at coordinate 16,474,737 of CM040764.1, read as the reverse complement.
ATAGTGCAAAAGACACCTACATGAAGAATCATATTTCGTAGTTAATATTAATTGCATCCTCAAGGACAAACTGAAGCAAAAACATGTCTTTTTGTGTACAACTGGCATCTACAACATTTGTAATTTAGGCTTACAGCAATACAACAATACCCTGTTCTCTTCATTGGACAGCCTTCATAACTTCTGTTAAGTGTGAAATAATTTGCAGCCAAGCTCAATCTGGTGGCTGCAGTAAAATCAAAGATGCGATTTGAGCTTCAGCGGGTTTGTGCCGATGACGGAGCAGCGTGTGACGACGAAACCACAGAAATGTGGGAACGCTGGCTTCACCACAGCACAAAAACTGAGAACAGCTGGAACTGTTTAAGCCAACACTATCCAGTCCATATTAGGCCAACTGCCAGAGCAGACGAATGTCTAGGCAGTGTGCGTTCACCATATAGAGAGTACCTGCCAGTGCAGAGGAGGTATTTTGTATAGAAAGTGCATAGTTCTACAACTTATGCAATACATGTCTCTTTGTAAGTGAGTGCTTAACAAGTGTGGAAAATAAACCTTCCACTGTTGTGAGTTTGGGTTTGGTATACAAGTCATTAACTCATCATGAACGTCCAATTAATAAGTTCAATTTCCATCAACAGTAAAATGAATTGCCCAAAAATTACATTCCAGACAAAATCATGTCTCTTGAGTGTTAAATCACTGTCTCTCTGATTGATTTGCTGACGTTGGTGATGGGACACATTCCTAGCGGTTTTCACCCTTCACGTTTTCAGCTGGCCATGCAGAACTCTGCAGAGGGGGACTCACATTCCTGCTCTTCTGTGAGAGGGAACACTCTGGGGGAGGGGGCCGGGGGAAAGAGAACAAGCCTCTCCTAATCCACGCCTTTTTAGGCTGTTGTCACGCCTTATTGCAACCTTAGAACAGACCCAGTTTAACTGTTGAGAAACATGGCTTTTTTTTTTTTTTTTTGCAATGTTTGTATAACACCTATGAATGGCTCTACATAGGTACTCCTTTTGTGAGATCTATGCAAAGCCTCCTTAAGCAATTTAGTCATACTGATGAACACTTTTTCCATTTGACAGACAGTTGAAATATATTGACTGTATGATCAAGTCAGTTTTGGGTTCTATTCTTTATACAAATTATGCAATTGATATTCAGCCTCCAGTGAGAATTTGCTAATTGCATCTTGATGCCAATGACCGTGTGGTTTATTCTTGTGCCTCATCTCTGAGGTAGGATCTCTGAGGTAACTTGTAAAGTGCTTTTAATGCAATTCAAAAGTGTTAAAATTGGTCTTAAATGCAGAGGAAACAAAGTGAATGCTTTCCCCCAAGACAAGTTAAAATATTAACACTGTACATCTACCTGTACCTGAACCCAAATTAATGAAGTGGTTTGTGGGGCATCTGGATTGATGGTAATCTTTCCTTTATTTGTGATCCCTGTTTAAAACCAAACTATATTTTTTCAACGTCCTCTGTAGGAGTATGAGAGCAGGAAATGGACAGGCTGCACCAGCTCTTGTCTGCGGAGATATTATATGCACACATGCATCGTCTACTGCACTACAGTCTCTGGCTGCACTTTCACGGAGCACTTTCATTCATTTCCAGTGACAACCCACAATCCAAAGCTTGTAACCTGTTGCTCGTTACCAGACATGCTCTCAGGAATACTTTGTTTGGCGCTCCTCATGTCTCCGCAGACCTGGGGAGGCCAGCCTTTTGTTTTATTGCCTAGTGGTCTTGGACTAACCTCTAGAGCAAAATTAAACTGGAATCCCTAGTTTCTGTAGGTAGCTTCAAGATTTTCCAAAACCTGATCATAGAGGTGAGTGAATGCTTTTAGTTGTGCTTATTTTTAATGAATGTGTTATGTGAGGTTTTGGGAAGACATTGTGTAAGTTTTCTTAAGGACCTTGAATTGAAAGTAGAACACACAATCCCATTCTTTTCAGAATACTTTGGTCTATTACAAAGAATCCACAAAGATTTTACAGACATTCCCTGTTCCCTTCACTGATAGTTGAGACATATGGTTCAGAAATTTGAGGAAGGGAGTTAAAAAAAGAATCAGGAACAGAGTAGATCCTCTTGATTTCACTGACACTTTTGGACAGGGATAACAGGTTCTAGTTGAATTGCTTTTTTTCCAGGGGCTTGGTTTCAGGCAATGTTTGACTTGACTTGTTGATCACAGACATCTGTGTGTTGGTTTGACTGAGTTTTTGGTCCTACATTGTCTGTCTATCAGGCACTTATGTCTGAAGAAAACAGCACAAGTAAATAAATCCCTTTGTTCATCAGAACTCTGTTGTATTCACTGAGGAATGTGACGTAATATCATCATGGTTGGAGTGCTGACCTGGTTGTTTACCCATTCTGTGGATACCAAGCAGGGGCTACAGATAAGGCAAGATAAACCTTCATTTGTCTTTATTGCCAGCTTAACACCATGACAGATAAATTTGTGAAAGAAATGGAGACGACCGGTCATGGGAAAAACCTGAGAGAAAAAACATTTAATACTACCTAGATAGACTGAACAAGTGGTTTTACTTCATCTTTTCATTGATTCTTTTTGTAATGTATGCAATAAAATCTGTTAGTACTGGCAACACATGTCCACTCATACGCAACAATGCATGATGCAAATGAATGTGTGAAAACATACACACACTCTCTGTCTCTCACACACACACGTGGGTATGTGCATGCAACCACACTGCTGCAGCTGTTCCTAGTTTATTGATTGTTCCTTTATTTATATCTTAACAGTTATCAGCACTCCTTTTCTCAGAGTCTCTGCTGGCCCAGGTGTTAAGCCTCCTGTGATATTCACCCACTCCGTCTAGACGAGTGAGCTAATGCGATAACTGCTGACTACTGCCTTATAAATGTTAGCGTTATGTAATCTAACTCTGTGACATCATAATGCTACTGACAGTTCCTCCCCAAGGACCTGAAAAAAATGGGCATACAGAAGATGATGGGTGCAAACCTGTCTTTTCATGCCTATCCACTTCTCTTTTAATCTGACATGTTTATGAAGATAAACCCAGGATAACACAGTTCCAGACACCTTTGACAATTTGTAGAGATCACACCAACGCCTGTATATTTTGACAGGAATTAAATCTTATGGTTTTCAATTTGTAAACACTATGAATTGACATACATAGTACACTCTTAGTGTGCAAGTAAAGACCACCTGCAAAGGGTCAATTCAAGTTTAAATCAGTCAATTCAGAATATGAATTTAAATTCAGTACATGAATTGAAAGGTGGTGTAATTACAAATCAAATGAAATTTATCTCAATAAGGATAAGTACAACAGCACTACACCCTCTGACACCACTAAATAAAACCAGAAAACACCAAGTAGTAAAAATCTTTTATTTTTTTCCTCAGATGAAACATACAAGAGTCTCCCCTCACAACAAAATAATGCACATTACAGAAAATAAAAACAATCCTTATTTAAGGCAAAAAAAAACTGCCTGCAGAGATATTTCCCCTGCTAGCATATGTAGCGCAGGGATTCTGGTCCTTAATGAGCACGACTCATTAGTGAGTTCATTTTCCTTGTAAAAGAATGACTGTTCGACTCATTGCATTGCACAAAAGATACAAATGTCTCTGTATCCCCAACATCTGATATCATTTTAAGAGTAATTTTAATAAATTACTGTCTTAATAAATGTCATTTTACTTTTAACAAAAATACAATTGAAACGTCACTTGCACTCAGGTCCATAAGTATTGGGACAACGAGACAGTTGTCATCATTTTTGCTCTATACGCCACCACAATGGATTTGAAATGAAACAATGAAGGTGTGCTTAAAGTGTAGACTGTCAGAATTAATTTAAGGATTTTGTTGTTGTTGTTAACCCTGAATATGAAGTCCAAAGAGCTGTCACTGCCAGTGAAGCAAGTCATCATTCGGATGAAAAAAACAAACAAAACCATCAGAGAGACGACAAAAACATTTGGTGTGGCCAGCTCAACTATTTGGTACATTCTTAAAAAGAAAAAAGCAGTGGTAGGCTCAAAGACACCAAAAGGCCTGGAAGACCACAGAAAACAACTGTGGTGGATTAACGAAGAATTCTTTCCCTGGTGAAGAAAAACCCTTCACAGCAGCTGGCGAGATCAAGAACACCCTCCAGGAGGTAGGCGTATCTGTGTCAGTCAACAATCAAGAGAAGAATTCACCAGAGTGAATACAGAGGGTTTACCACAAGATGTAAACCATTGGTAAGCTTTAAAACAGGACAGCCAAATTAGAGTTTGCCAAAAAACATCTTTAAAAGCCTATATATTTCTGGATCAGAATACTATGGACAGATGAGACAAAGATCAGCTTGTACCAGAATGATGGGAAGAGAAGAGTATGGAGTCGGGAAGGAACTGCTCATGATCTGAGGTACACCACCTTATCTGTGAAGCATGGTGGAGGTAGTGTTATGGCCTGGGCATGTATGGCTGGTTCTCTTGTATTTTATTGATGATGTGACTGTGAACAAAAGCTGCAGGATAAATGCTGAAGTGTTTTAGGCTGTACTATCTGCTAAGATTCAGGAAATGCTTCAAAACTCATAGGACAACGCTTCACATTGCAAAAACAACACAAGACTTTAAGGCAAAGAAGTGGAGTGGTGTGCAATGCCCAAGTCAACCACCTGACCTGAATCCAACTGAGCATGAATTTCACTTGCTGAAGGCAAAACACCCCAAGAACAAGCAGGAACTGAAGACGGCTGCAGTAAAAGCCTGGCAGAACCCCAGCATCTGGTGATGTCTATGGGTTCCAGACTTCAGGAAGTCACTGACTGCAAAGGATGTGCAACCAAGTATTAAAACTGACGGTTTAATTGATGATTATGTGAGTTTTTCCAATTACTTTTGAGTTCTTAAAACTGGGGGACTATGTATAGAAATGGTTGTAATACTGTATTTTTTTGAAAACCCTTAAATTAAAGCTGACAGTCTACACTTAAAGCACATCTTCATTGTTTCATTTGAAATCCATTGTGGTGGTGTACAGAGCCAAAATGAAGACAATTGTATCACTGTCCAAGTACTTACGGACCTGACTGTAAGTCTCTAACTAAAAACACTGAAACACAAAACGATAAAAGAGCTTGGCCCAGCATGTAATCTGACCTATTCTGTTACAAATGGAATAAAAAGAAAAAGATGATGACAGATGATAGTCCCATTAACACAGTTGTTTTTCTCTTTTTTTCTGGCAGCTGGCAGTAGAACGTGTCTGAGCAAGAACTAAAAACCAAATGGCCCGAAAGGAGACCTCAGGACCCCAACTCAAGAGGCCTTCAGCTGGCTTACAGGATACAAGGTCCTGTTTGTGGTGCAGATGCAGGTCCTATGGCTGAGTGTTGAAGTCCAAGCCACCCCATTACCCACGATGCAATGTCCACAGTCTTGCTGGGGAGAAATAAAGTACTGATGATCCCTCCCGCTGGCAAACGGAATATTTAGCACAGCCAAACGAATAAGAACTGTGTCACAAAAATTCATCTTAATGTTTTTTGAGGAACTAATTATTTGTTGCTTAAAAAACTGGTAATTATTTCAATCTCTGGAGTGTAAGGGGTGATCAACAGGATCTACATTTCCCCTTGATCTGACCGTGAGGTTTTTCATGATATAAATTAATTTAATAATGCATGTGAAGCAATGGGCTCCACATATATAAAATTTGTTTTAATATTAGTCCAATGAGTGCTTGTAATGAACAAGGCCATGTTTCTACATGTTTTTTCACAGCACTGAAGTTGACTGTGACCAGAAATCCTGCAGAGAATGAAAAATTGGCCAAAGCATCACACAGGGTGTGAAGGTTTGCAGGGTGTTCCCCAACTTCCTCTTTTTGAAAGAACCAGCTTCTCAGGATTTGCAGTTGACATTAGGAGTGAAAAGAAGTGACGGCAAACTGCAGGAGTTTCAGAGGACATGCTCCCTCATCAGAACTCTGCCAGATTCACAGAGGATGCTGGACTGCTGGGAGAGGCCTACATTAGTAATTGGGTATTCCAAACTGCAAAACATAGGCTACATAGAGGCTTCGTTATTAGCTGCATGGGTACCCCTCAAAAAGCAACCGTTTATGGATTCCTCAGGCTAAAAACTGTGGTGCCAGGTGAGGTGGAGGGAGGAGCACACTACTCTGCTCATCCCACTGTACTGCTGTCAGCTCCTGTTCCCTCCCTCAGCCTGGAGAGACACTCAGAAACAGGTAGGCTCACCAGTGGAGGATAATCAGCACAGGTGTTGCTCATTGCCTTCATTAAGAACTACTGAAGCACATCCCCCAGGCTCTGGGGTTTTTTGTTCTTAGCTCTCTTGATGGCCATGCTTTTGTTTGTAATTTTGAATTGTTTATTGCTCCTATTTTTTTAGTGTTTTCCTTTGTCCAGCAAAAGGGGCTCACAAAAAGGTCTTTGACCATTTTTTTCTGAGCTTTCCTTCCAGTCACCTCCTGGCTCAGTGGCCACGTCTGCCACTGCACCACACAACATACCAACAAAACAACAACAAAAAGTGTGCTGTTGTACAGGACAGTGAAATACTAAGTTTGCTCACAGAACTGGAGTTGAAAAAATCCACATCTCAAACAGCAGTAAGACATAAACAATCCACATGTGAAAGTACAGTTACAGAGGATAATACCATCTTCCTGGCATTTGGGTGCACCTTCAAATCAAACAACATATGCAATGCACCAGATTTCTCCTCTCCTGCTTCATTTTCACAGGAACATTTTGCTTTGCTATGATCATTACACTTCAGCCCCTTCTTAGAGGCTCTTAGGGGTCAAGGGTCTCAGTAACCCTGTTGCTACATCTCAAGTCCTCATAACTCCAGCTTGGCCTGAGTTCAGCACCATACAGCCAGGCTTATCCACTCAATGTTCCTCAACACCCCTCAGTCTCACTGACTGCTACTCTGCTGCTTGTCTTCTGTATGAAAAGCCCTCCAAACTGGGGGGTTGTTGAAGACATTGTCACAAAACAATTTAATAACTTACTTCCCATGTTATTCACCCTTCTTTCTAAGTATGAGAGGTGAAGTGCAACAGTTCTCTGTCAAAGGTCATTCTCAAACGTCAGGCACAGAACAGGGAGGGTTAGCACACTGTAGCAATGTGCATTTCCTCCTATCCCAATGCAAATTCACAAAAGCAAACACAAAAAGGTTTGAAGTACACTCTGAGATGCAGGAATTTCACCTACCCCCTACCCCCTCAAACTAACCTCCCCTTCAGAAGGCATTGTACTACAGTTGTGAGATTCTGTACAGTAGACATACTGGGTTAACATTATACATATATACACTGTATGCACACAGGACACCGACACAGCAGTTGAATTAGAATGAGCCAGGCATGCAGCACTCCCATTAGACCTGAATCATTCCCCATGTTCCGTGATGATGTCACACTGAAACCTTTTCCCCACGTTACTTTCACAGAGCCTCTCTACATCAAATGATGATGTCGTCTCCGACAGCGGATCATTATAACAGCTTTCCCTGACACTGCGTTGTGGATCATTGCACATGCTCTACAGCAGGTCATCATTGCTACTTGGCTTATGACAGTAAAAATGTAGTGAAACCTCCACAGATGCTGCACTGCTCCAGTACCTACTGCTGAAAGTCCTCAACGGGTGGGTCCTTTCACCCCGGCATTTTCCAGGTGTACAATGCATATAAACAATATGACAGTGTTAATAATATTAAACTTATTACTTACTTTATTTAACTGGCAGACTCAATGTGGAGATTCTACTAGCTTATTCTTCAAAAATATGATAAATTAATTTTAATTAACTATACAGCCGATTTTTACATTTGAACAAAGTGCTATACTGTGCTCAAGGACGAGACGGTTCTGTTCTGCCTGGGGATGGAGCCAGCGACCTGGCGGCAGGATGACCAGCCTCTGAGCCGCTGTGATGCCACACCGCACAGTGGGAAAAGAGTGTCACCACGGCGAGCGCCGAGTACAGCTCTGGAGAGCGATGGAGCCCCCGCTGCAGACATTAACGTGGCGGACTCTCGCTTACGACACCCACACCAGATCTGCCCTACCTTGGCCCCACCCCAGTGCTTGGTCACAATGTCCTGTAGGTGTACATAGGACAACCATGCTTGATATGCCCGCTGCACCAGCCCAAATGAACAGGCTCCGGGTGACTGAGAAACAGTCTGACTTGCTTACAGTGTATAAAAAAGCCGGGAGAATTTTGAACATTGAAACAGCCTCCACACCCACTGCTCAGACGCTCAAACATCTTGCTTCAGAAAACTGTCAGATAAAATGACACCATCAGTATTACACATGCCAAACACTGATCGCCATGACTGAAATGTGAAGTAAAATTCCTAAAGAAAACATTATATTAATTAAACATGTCACATAAATAATACCTCAAAACTTCTCATCTGAATCATTCAGTCCAGTTCTGTCAGAGGAGAATACTGTACAAAATGGCCATACAGAAAAATGTAACAGACGTACCACTTAAAGTCCATTATGTGATTGATCAAATACAGTAAAAAAAAAAAATGATAAACCCATGCCAAGACAATGTAATCACCTTTCAGAAAATAAACAATGAGGTAAACAACAGTAGATCTGTGCTGATTATATACACAGCACATGAAACAACTTTTAAATAACTCTTTCCTGAACACTGATGAGACAGTAAATTATCACTTCGGCTCAGATTGTAACATCCTCAATCTCAACGTTTCAACGGTCCATAACCACAAAATTCTGTTTGCTTTAAATACTGTGTAATCCCTTGAAATGTACTTATTAAAATACAATAATAATTATAATAATAATAATAATAATAATAATAATAATAATAAAACCTCTTCATGTCTCTTCACAGAAAACAATTAGAAATAATATTTTGCCCCTGCTGTACAGAAATGTAAGTGAGTCCAAGATTTAACGCAAGAAATGGCTTTCTGCAGGCAGGCATGGAGCTGTTTTCACATGCACATAAAACAATGACTGCTTCGTGTATAAAAAATAAGTAAAGAAAGAAAAAGCACTGGAATGTTCAAAGACACACACCCCTTTCCTTGCGGGTGGCTTTATGAAAACAAAGGGCTCGAGGACACAAGTTTCAATCTCAAAATCAGTTCCTTAAACAGCACAGAGTTTGAAAGAGACAGAACTGAAATAATACAGTCTGCTTCTGCTCTTTGTGCCTTTTTCCTGTCCCTGTCTCTCTAGGGACACCAGTGGATATTCACACTAGCTCATACACGCACATGCACACACACGCAAGCACACACACACACACGCACACTCGCACACACACGCACACACACACACACACACACACACACACACAAACAAACAAACACACAAACACAAGCACACACACCGTTCACGTAAATGGTCGACTCTGGCACACTTCCCTCCTACACCACATACTGAGCAGGTCCATGTGTGTTCAGGTAGGCCGGCCGGCTGTACTGGAAGTGGTCCGTCAGCACGCTGGTGCGCTCCAGGCCCCCCGCTGAGCCATTGAGGGGCGGAGCCTTCTCCAGGGCCAGGGCTCCAGGGTCAAAGCTCTCTGCATCTTGCTTGGAGAACGGCAGCAGCCTCTTCTTGGCCTCTTGATTGGCATCGTATTTTGCCTAATGGAAGAGGAAGAGAAATGTTCATAAACCATAAATACATACCTAACACTGATCATTCAATTCACCACACAGCAACTATGTGCAAGCCACTGGGCTATACATGCTGTCTTACAGCTCAATAAGCTTTTAATTTTAAGTCCTGAATGATGTCCTGTACAGTCATCTCTGCCCAATACAACCACTGACAATCATGTTGATGCAGAATTGTTGACCTCTCCACAGCTTTCCTCCTCTAATTCCCCCACATCAAAGCTGTATTGTCACTGGAGGTCACCTTGTTGTAGAGGAACACGCCCACAATGGCGGTCAGCATGCCCAGAAGGTTGCTGGAGGTGACAGGGTTGCGCAGCATCAGGAGCGAGATGCTGATGACCATGATCCTCTTGGTGGCGTTGGCCACGGCGTAGCTGAGTGGGCTGACTAGGTTCAGCACACTGAACGCGATCACATTCTGCGCAAAGTTGCAGAACCCACTGATCACCAGCAGAACAATGGTTCCCCACCAGTTCGACACATCACTCTGGATACATTAACAAAGAGAGAGAGCTTGTGAGTGGGGAGGGGAAAGTGTGACAGAGCACAAGTCTTTAATAAAGCACAAACTGCAATTAAATCTTTTCTCAAGACATCAAAAAGACAGGTAGACATTGACAGAAAATCCTGTTTTTACGATGTAGTCTAAATAGATTAAATAGATTAAAATATGCAGTTTAAGATTTTAAATTAAAAATACTATACATCTATGGTTAATTTCTGAAAATGCTCTGATTGTGCATGACAATGTACTTCTCCTTTGTAAAGCAAGGCAGGAGTGTTGGCAATGGGTGCACGTGCAATTAAGAGTTTGGTGTGCACCTAGGTCAGTGTGAGGATTGGTGATGTCCGCCCTCTAGTGGATATATTTTGTAATTGAACTGCATTTTTCAAGTTTTCTAAGAATCATTGAAAGGGAGACTTGTCTAATAGCATGCAAAAGAATGGCCTCCATCCTGTTGACTCACCAGGTCCTCCTGTACCAGGAAGGCAGACAGGTCCACCAGAACCCAGGTGGGGAGCATGAAGAGGACAGCGTTAACACCGAGCACGCTCAGTAAACGCAGGTGGTGGATCCGTGTATCCCGCAGCACCTGAGGTGACCCAGAAACACCACGGCAAAAAGTTAGTCTGGTGTGCAATCACACCATATACAGTGTGGATGAATTGTGAATTTTGAATTCTTCAAAAGTCATAACATTAGAATGTTACTTTATTAAAATGGCTAAATGTGTTCCCGTTTAATATTACCTAAGTATTAGGTAATACTAAGCACCTAATTATATTAAAATAATAATAAAAATAAAATGACTATTTCCTCACTATTTTATGTTTAACTGGCTTAACCCATGTATTTCCTCGGTGAGGCTGATCTCCAGCCATAGCAAATAGCTGGGCTCATGCTTGCTTCCTGAATAAGTGTCTTACAGCGTGATCCACATGGAGGCCAAAATATGTCCATTCTTCACGCGCAGACAGCACGCAAACGGGGCATGCAAATGCTACAGAAACAGGACACGCATACGCGGAACTCAAACACACACCACTCAAACACAGGCACTATAACGACTATGTACTTCAAACATCAAAGGGTGACATCATAACGTGTATACATGATTCACAAACACACTGCCTAAGTCTGCACCAACCCTTCAGCACTCTGTACCACTTTACAGCTTTATATCTTGAACCACTGTAGTATTCTACAATCCCTACACACTTAAAGGGATTTCAACAGACACAGAAATCAGGTGAAGTAGCTGAAGGAATGGTATCTGAATTAAGATACAGCCTCGATAGCACACAGAACATTTGGTGTTTATTCTGCATTTAAAGACTGAAAAACTGGCAGAAAAGTGACCCTTGACAAATCGTCAGTAACACACCACCCTTAATAATTTGCTAACCAGCATGAAAGGGAAAAACGGCTGCTAAGGTACTGGAATTTGGGTGTGTTTGTGTGTGCGTGTATGTGCCAGGTCTCACCTTCTTGGAGAAAATATTCTGCAGGGAGAAGCAGAGCGTGGCGGCCAGGGCGCTGATCAGCCCAGAGCTGTCAAAGGACAGCTCTGTTACCGTGGCGAGGAGAACTCCACCAATGATGGGGATCAGAGACACATACACCTGAGGAGAGGAAAAGCAGCGCCCTTATTTCCTCCCAAACTGGCATGCCGAGTTTGTGTCATCAATTTTATTATCCCTCCTCTATTCATTCAGAAATATCAGCATAACTCTTTGCTTGTTAGGCTTAGACGACGTAACCCTCAACACACCTAAAACATGCCCTGACTCTGCACATTCCTCCAGGGCAGTGAGAAGGCCATTTCTTCTGAGATGTAAGATCAACTTACATTTTAGTTGAGATCCACTTTCACAGGCAACAACAAAGCCAGAATCTCAGCCGTCAAGTTACGATCTTACCATCAAGCTACACTGCCACCCAAGCAGAGAGGCACACGCTCTGTTGCTCGCTCCAGCTCACCTTTGTTGTCTGCTTCTCTTTCATAATGAGTCGTGACAGCAGCACCACCCATATCGGCATCGTGGCCTTCACTGCAGAAAGAGTTCAGGATCAGGGTTCAGGAACACAGGCAAATTCAGATTTGATGCACACAGACAGACAGAGAGTGATATGTCCTGTCAGACAGTGGGTGGGATCCTTCACCCCAAAGGTTCCAAGGGAAAAATGTATTATATATGCTCTGTGATATTTATAGTGAATCCAGCTATAACAAGGGTTTACAAATCTATCATACAAATGCACCCTGCTATCGTAGCTCATGAGTATCAAATAAGTCCAATCAAATAAATGATTCAGCCGCTCAGTTCATAAAGCAAGATGTCTGGCAGGAAATCTGAAAACAGATCTACTCTTCAGCATCAATCACAATAAGGACCTTGGGAACACAAAGATTCCTCATTGATTGCAAACCCACTGTTCACATCTCCTCATAACTTCTGTCTGACTAAAATCTAATAAAGATTCTGTGGATGAACTATCATTTGAAAGTAGCTTCAGTCATAATGTAATGAATTTGACATAATTACAGCACATAGTCCATCAGCCAGATTAACATCTAAGGTCAAGAGTGCAAGATCCCTAACCTTAAACTCCTTGTTAATCGTCTTGGCTCAAAAATATTAATTTATGTCATCGCCAAGTTACGCGGCTCATAAAGACTGAAAAAAGCAGTAGCATGAGGCAAAACAGAAAAGCTAAAACCTCGATTAGAAAAAAAAAAAAGGCCGAAGGGGGAATTAATTCATGTTGAGACAGAGTAGATGAAGGCGGTACAAATATGAAAGTGTGTTCCAGAGTTATCACGCACATAATTGTATAGTGTGGTCAAATTAAGTCGCGACCCTTTATTATAGGGTGGTAGGGAAATATGCACACGTGTAAAATAAACAATTCAGATTCATGAGAAGGTGTCGGAAAAGCGAGAGCACGACCAGGTAGGTTTGCAATGTTCCAGAATGACGAGGAGAGGCCATGGAAAGGGTCATTCATGCAATACTCAGAACACAGAGGTGAACTACATTAAGTGAAAATGCCAGTAAGAAAGCTATACAAGAAAATGCAACGTTCAGGATTTTAGTATGGAAGCTGTGTTGCCAGCTACGAACTTTTGCATTCGATTCAGAGGGCAAAAAAAAAAAAAAAATAGAATTTGGAGACTGGAAAGCATGCACGTCATTGGAGGGTTTAGAACTGACAGATTACGACTGTCGCCCGTCTGACCAAAACATTACTTTATCCCATTTCGCTGTTCACATGACTCTCGTAATTTTACACTTAACCGCATAACCTACCGTGCAGACGTTGATTTATCTCATGACTTGGCTAATAAAGGTACCATGGCAGCTAATTTCAAGTCGTTCTTGAGCATGCTAGCATTCTCGTATTCACGTTTGCTGCAATTGAGTGTGCAGACACAAAAAAGAAACGCTTGCTGACGATGCACTTACCTGTGTGAGCATATGAAACCGGGACCTTCCATATACTGAAATGAGCCGACACAGATGCGAAGTATTTTCCAAAAGCTAAGGGTAGAATATACCATCGGAAGTATCTCCCAGGCAGTTCAGTTTTCGGGACTCCCCAAGCACGTAGCAACGGCGGAAGGAATAAAACAATGGAAAATATGTGAAAGAGCGATACCGTGACCGGATAGGGAAATCCATTCAGTATGATTTTGTTGACGACGTTGCCCCCGGAGCTGACAGTATACCAGCAGACACACAGCAGCGCGATCCGAACTCCCTCTGTGGCTGGTGGACGCTCCACCGCAGCCATCTTCCAAAGCAAAGCAGAGTCACCGGTAGCTCAGGGAACCTGTGTTCCGCCAGCAGCAATAAGAAAAGTACTTCTGGGTCGTAGTTGTCATAATAAAAGTCCTTTACGAAAATTGAAACATATATATTTACTCAATACTTTTTAAATAATAATATTATTTGATTGGTATATCTATACACTGAATTATGTCATTGTATTGAATGTGTTAAATACAGGTGTTTCTTGTCTACTTTAAACTGCAGATGCTCTAAACTGGTTCAAACAGGCGCATTAACTGGAATGTGATCATCAACACTTGACTGAATTGAAATGCTAATTATTTTAAGCAGCCTTTATTATCGTTCCAGATTTGGCATCATACCTGTCAAGTCTTATGGATTGCCCCCATTTTGTTTGTTCCTACACATAGAAGTAAAAAGTGCCTCCATTGCCTAACCATCTTATACCAGCTGTTGTAAATAATGTTTATTTTTAAAGGATAAAAGTCACTCATTCATTGCAGTTCAATGAATTAACTGTAAACATGTATGATCCATTATTAGTAGCATGTAAATAATGTTAAATATATGTTACATTGTGTCAGTGTCTTTAACCCCTCACTGATTTTATTTGAATTAGAATATGAAATGTTGAATGTAACTCCGATTTCTGTATTTATCTCATTTTAAACATTTATTGTTCTCCACAAAATACTAGTAATAACACGCAATATTCTGGAACATTTAACAAAAACTGTCGAGTTTAAGGGGTAACTACATAAAATAATGATTATGTTCATTGTGTGCTTTTACTTTGACGGATTTCATGGGCTTCGTGTAGCTAGCTGCTGCTGAGAACTGCCTGCGGAGACGTGAAGCGGACGACGTATGACAACCAACATAGACTACACTGTACTGTACTTTATTTCAGCGAAAGGTAATTAAAGCGCTTGCGGTTGCAACAGTTCTTGTGCACGCATGAAAGCATGATCCATCGTATGAAAATGAATTTATCCTCGCGAAATCCTTTTTCTGAAATCGAGAGAAAAGTCGATGGGGATAGTTACCAAAATCACGTAAAATTGTGCAAAACATTGCTTAAGTAAATGAACTACATTTCTGGGTCAAAGCAGTTTTGTTGTATTGCTTTAATTTAATATTCACTTCTTTGGAGTATAATCTCTCTTAGATTTGTGCAAATTACATGAATCTTACTGAATTACACTGATGAATAAGATCAAAGTCTATGTCTGCAATAAGGACACAAAACAGCAATCATTTGTTCAGGGTTAGAATTTCAACGGTGTTGTATCGTTTTTGTATACATTTATGGCTTCTTTTTTGTACAATTGGACAAAGTGATTGGCTTTGCATAACAGTGATAGCAAAATACGTTTTTATGAATGAGTGAATCTCAAAATGGGTGGAGCTACAGTGAGCTGTCTGTCTTGAACTTGTTTAAACCAATGTAAAGTGTTCTCTCTGCAGGAAAACAGTGAGTGATTCAAATCTCTGAGTGACAGAATATTTTAATCTGCCCATTTTTTGGTTTCATCTTCCATCTCCCCTCATTCAATGCATTGCAGGACAACCTTAGTATTGGAACCTTTTTCCACAAATGTCAAATTGTTGTTGAACAACCCATAGCACTATTAACAGAGCCATAAAGAATACTTGTGTAAGATAAAGTCACTTGTTAGTTCAGTTGGGTTTTTGAAAAATGGGGTCTCCATGTGTCAAAGGTATAAGTAATGATTTTTGTGAAGGCAATACTGAATCTAGAGGATTTATCTGGCAAGCAGCCTGAAGTTCTTGTGAAAAAGCCTGGGCCTTCATAACCTCACAGTATATAAAATATGAAGTACTGTACATAATTAAAAATCAAATACAAACCACTCAATTTTTAAGTCACAGTATTGGATCGCCATGTCTTACTCCCATACAATTGTGCAGCTATGCAGTTTTGCACAGGAATTTTCCCTTTTGGTTTATGTTGTCACCAAATATTCTACGAGGGGACATACACAAAGAGTGTTCTTTCAGTCAGTGTACTGTTGTCAGGGCCAGGGTTATATTTTGCCTCCTCTAATGACTCAGGGCGGGTTAATGCAGATGCTGAGTTTGTGGTCATCAAGGACAACATGGTAATATCCCAAAATCAAAGAATTTGCAGTCTCTGGAAAGCAATGTCTGGAAAGTAACAAGGGTGCAACAATGTACCCAGGTCAGTGTATTATTGGCACGTATGTATGCATGCATGTACTGAAATACATAAGACATGCAGGATTTTGTGCATTTTTTTATTTACACATTTATATCACAATGTGTCCATGTAAAAGGACCAAATAGCAAAGTTGTTCCCTCCTGCATCCAACTGGAAACAGAAGTCTAATTCCTGTACATTCACTAAGGCTCTTTTAGATTTTTGCAAGAAACTGTGTCGTGATGGATTCCCATAAGGCAAACAATATCTAAAGGAATGGTAACAAGTATAGTTCCAGCATACAAACTTATCTTTTTAATTTTCTTGTTCTCACAGTACATCAGTTGTCATGTAGTAGCACCCTCTGCTCAGCCATTCTAAACCCGGTCATTAGCATTTTTCTGTATTTTTGGGGGGTATTGGTAAATGAAATAAACATTTCTCATACAGCATCTACCAATCAAGATGAAAAAAGAGAAAAGGCAGATTTTAAAAAATACATCTTTCATTTTTGTTTTGAGAACACATTTTAAAAATAGATCATTTTTTTTTTGCAATTCTTTTCCAGTAAAAAGGATTTGGTGTGGAGATGCATGATGATGACATCACATGAGGAAACTGAAAAGCCAGGGTTCATGGGATGGGGTATGGAATGTTGGTAGCTACCACATTAGCCAACCCGTTTATTGTGAGAAAGAACATGTGCAAAACAGGGGTATGCCTTTTTTGCTTTTTTTTTTTTTTTTTCTTCTTTTTGAATTGCAGAACAGGTCAAACAGAAAGTGTGATGCAAACACAACAGCTCTACAGTTTTTTGCACATTTTTTTTTGTTGAAAATTTCCAAAACAAAAGGAAAAATTAAGGTCAAATAAATAAGATGCATACATGAGAAGGAACCTTTTTATTTATTCTTTTTTGTGCCATATAAAGCTGCTTGTAACTGCCACGCAAGATCCAGGCTTTGCAGTCACTGGATATGCTCTGACCCTGACCCCTACCATGGCGGGCCGTGCATTAACCTTTGACTGCTTGTGCAGACAAACTTTACCATGATCACGGTCTCCGTTCCCCCACCCCTCCCCACTCCCCGGTCGTAAGCCCTTGATGGCACTTCCTGGTTGGTAGCAGCACTTGTCAAACAGGGCCCCTTGCCTCCCTCCTTTTCCTGCAGTAACTCGGGTGAAGGAGTTGGGAAGATTGGCCACTCTGGGCCGTCGGAGCATCTGAACCTCTCCCCTTTGCTGGAGTGAGCTGGGCAGGGTGAGTAGAAGGCCCTCTATCTCCTCCTCTCTGCTCCATCCTCTGCCTGACCCCTATGGGTGAAAGCTCCTCCCCCTTTTTTTCCAGAAAGAAGGGAAATGGCTGGTCAGTCTAGGCATACATACGGCAAAATGTTCAGTTTGCTCTCGTCCCCGTGGGGGTCTAAGGATATGCACTCCGTCCAGTCGTACCAGTTACCCTTGGTGTCATAGCAACCATTGACTCCCGGCCAGTGCTCCTCACCCACCCTGCGGAGGTCGTTGGGGGTGACCTCTCGACTGACCCCCGGCATGCCCGTGTCAGGGCTGTCGGGCACCAGCACGTGTGTCTTCCGCGCCTCCTTGATGTGATGCTCCTCACGTTTCAGGTACTCAGTCATGAAGTAGTGGGCCCCGGGGGTCTGGGCCCCTGAGGAGGTGAGCACATTGCTCTGCAGGTTCAGGTAGAACTGGATAATCTCGTTCCGGGAGAGCTCCTTCCAATTGGTCTGCTGGAAGGGGCTGGGGAGGGGGGGAGCAGCAGTGGTGCTGCCGCGGGTGGGCAGGGTTTGGGGTGGAGGTTCTGTCCGCGGGGTTTCAGGTGGGGCTAACACCAGAGGCTCCTCCCCCTGGCAGGGGTAGGAGGATGAGGAGGAGGAGGACTCCTTGTGTGTGAGAGGCTTGATCTGCCCCGTCACGGGGTCAAAGGTCAGCCGTCGCTCTTTTAAGCGAACAGGTTTGGTCCTCTCCTCTGCCTGGCCACCCAGGTTGACTGTGTAGTCCCGTGGCCTGTACTTTTTCTTGCGCCTCTTGCCCCCCTCGGGGCATGAGGCTGTCCCACTGTCACTCTCAGGCCGCCCCGTGTCACAGGAAGGGCCTTGCCCAAACCCCTCCGTCCCATCCACGCACTCTGGGGAGGGCCTGGGCGGGGAGCCCTCCTGTAGTGGGGGTGGAGTCTGTGGGAGGTGGGGGCTGGTGTGGGGAGTGCCGTGAGGCCGGAGCAATAGGGAGTCTGAGTTTGGGGATGTTGTTAGAGGCGGAGACGAAGGGGAGGGAGAAGGCGCCTGGGCAGGGGCGGGGCTTGGGAGGGTCCCCTTGGGGGCATAGGTGGCAGAGGGCCGGGCCATTGTCTCTGGTTGCCTGGCACTGCGGGGGCTAAAGGAGGCACAGCGAGGGCTACGGGGCTGGTACTGCCCCGCCCCTCCTGCCGCAGCTGCAGCTGCTGCCTCCTCCATCTTGGCGTGCTGCTGCATGACTGCAGCCTTCAGCAGGGAGGAAGCGCTGGGCGGCCTGGCCTGGAGCTGGAGGCTCGGGGAGGTGGGGTGCGGCCTCACCGCGTTGATAGGGATCCTGCTGTGCTTGTCATTTTCCAGAGGCTCAGCCCAACCCCGCGTATCCTGGTGGGGCGGATGAGTATCTGCCTCAGGGGGGAGTGGCTCAGGGCTGCCCCCACCCCCGACACCATTGGTGTTCGGCAGCGGAGGCGTGGAGTTGCGTATCCGATCGTACCCCGCCGCCTTGGCGACCTTGGCAGGCGGACTCGGGCTGGGGCCATCCCGGGGCTCGGCCTTGCGTTTGCGGCCGGACGATTTCTCAGCCTTGGGCGAGTACGTGTTGTGGAAGTCGTTCCGGCTCTTTAGCTCTGGAGCTGGACGTCCAGCTGGCGAGAGGTTGGGGGGAGTGGCATCCGCCCGGCACGGATGAGCGCCACCATTGGCTGAGCCCGGCGTTCCAGGACCCGTCCCCCCTCTGGGCAGAGCCTCAGTCTGACCTGGCTCAATGAGCTTCTGCCAGTTCCGCAGGAGCTTCTTGGCACGTTTGGCAAGGTCCTTATCCGTCGTCTTCTTCCTCACATCATTTATCAGCTTCCCCAGTCGAGTTTCCTGAAAGAATAAACTCTTTAGTAAAATGACATACAACTGATCAATCACCACCACGTTAATTACTCCCTTTTTCAGCAACTTTCATTGTGTTTGGATCAAATCTTACCTCAAGTTCTTCTTTGGTGATCGGGCATTTCTCCAAATGGGAAATCACTTCTAGTACAGCCACCATGTTGCGGATCTGCTGGAGGGATAACAAACGAAAAAAGCAAACAGTATAAGAACAAAGCTCTAGCAACAGAGGTGAAAATGGAGGGAGAGACAAAGATGGAAACAGATGGAGAGAAAGAGGGAGGAAGGAGACAAAGGCAAAACGAGATGAACAGAGAGGGAAAGTAGGTGCACGAATGAAACCACCTTGAACACCACAGCCACTGAACATATGAGCTTGCATATGAGCGCAAGAGTGAATACCACCCTCAGTGACAGTACAACTGTCTGCTCCACCTGTGTCTGACTGCTTCAGAAGGGCTTAGTTGGCAAAAGCCAGAGCAGAAATGCTGATAGTTACCCTCCCCCTTTCACACGGCACCTCAATGAACACACACGTTCATATGGTCTTTACATGAGCTCACATTTTTTGGTTCTCAGACATGGTATAAGATGGTATTTTTCCTGAAGACTGGAGGTATTTTCCTGGAGTAAAAACCCAGTCAATTACCTAATAAGTCATGAACAGATAATGAAAGAAATTATCTTGTCTCACACTGCATTCATTCTTCTCAACAAGTTACAAACAAAACAGTTTAATTACATAACACAATGTAATCAATATGCAGAAAAAGTGAATGGATTTTTTCTAAGTATGAATGCCATTCCAGACATACACTTCAGTATATTAGGGCTGACAGCTCAAACCTGAAATATTGGCTTGTAGTCTCGGTATATGTGTGGTTGAAGTAAACGAATGAGCCAAACTATGACCACTGGAAACCTTTCCACTTTCGCATTACCTGTGTCTACTCATCCATCCCCAAACTCAGTGTGAAAATGCAGATCCTGTGAGAGGTAAGTCACTTTACTCTTAAGTCTTTCAGGTCATGTTTATTCCACCAATTCTAGATTCTGTAGGAGATGTGTTCCCCACAGTGAGAAAATGCCCTCACACATTTCATCACCCACTGCATAATGACAGTAATTCATGACTGAGGAAAAACCCTTCACTACAGAATTTTCAAATCAGGCCCATTTGGGTTACGCTATGAGAGGAAACTTTTCACTGGAAAATGACTGGCAAAGTAAAGCTTTCACTGAACAATCAAAAGATCGGAGTCTGACTGTCAGTGTGTTAGTGTTAATCACCCATTTTCAACTGTCGCAACAAGTACAAGCAAAGACACAAGCAGAATATTCTACTGCTTCAAGGAAAACAGGTGTGATCATAATTTAAACACAAACTAAAATAATACAGAAGCTGGGTGACATACATTAGGTATTAACTCAGAGCAGAGGAGGAACAGCTCTGTATGGCTTGTCATTTATGGACTGTTGTCATACTTGTCTGTTTAACTGAGCTACAGCACTCAACTGATCGAAGCATGCGTGACAGCTCTCACTTTTCAATCTCAGACAAACAAAAAATTACTGTTTTAAGATACTGCATTGTGGATATACTGTAACTGGGAGTCTGAGCAGAGTCAGGGAGTTGGGTTCAATCAACTCTGTCAATTAAAAAAAAAAAGAGACACACACACACACACACACACACACACATATATATATAGGTGCATTCAAGGAGGAAAAGGAAACTTTCCTGTAATTCCCTCATTTAAAAAAACCTTCATGACTCACAAAGGTTTCAAGTCCAAATGATTCATTACGCAACACAAACAGAGACTGGGGAAGACAAAAGATTTAACAGTCTTTGAACACGGCATGGTACTGGGCATCAGTCACGCCGGTATGAGTACATCAAAACCAGCAACCCTGCTGGGGTGTCCATGCACGATCTATCACCCAGGAAACACCCAACCGCTGCTGGTCCTGAAGCTGGAAACAGACCACTGACAAGAGAGGCCAATGGAATCATAGACATGACCAGTGGAGAAACAGAAGGGCTGAAAGAGGCACACAAGAACTTACAACAAACTAATTTTTGTAGGTTTACAGAATAAAGTGGCCAAACAGGGTATACTGGCCATTTGTAAATGGTGTTCCCCGTCCCTGCGATGGGCAATCATGCAAAATTGGGTGGGTAAGCACACATACATTCAGTAAAACCTAAAGTGGTGTGTGACTAAATGAAGAGTCAACCCTGACAGCCAACAGTCACATTAAAACAAGGAGTTTAGACATTATCATGTGAAGTTGTGGGCCCTGTAGGAGGCAGTGTGCGATTGTCACATGACACACCCTCTCTGGTATTTATGGTATGACGTTTGCAAAGGAGGTGAGCAATTGACCAAGAGATTCATGACTCAGTGCTAACTGGGTTCGCATACAGGTCTGAGAGGGGAATACTTCTTTGAGTATGCTTAGAATGAAACGTAGTCTGATAGATTTTGTCAATTCATCCTTCTACCGAATAAATGCTTCTGTAAAAATGACTTTGTGTTTCTTCCCTCTTAGATGCCTTGTAGGAAGGGATGTCTTTTGATGTTTTTTGGAGATACGATGTGCTGCTGATGATATCTGGTGCTTTTAGACTGCATTCAAAGGCATGAAATGAACAAAAACTACATTATACATTATTTATACCACTACTAAACATACACAACTCTGCTTATAATAGTTTTAGTTACTCTTGAAAGCACAAGGCTATAAGAATGAATTTAGAAATAGCAGCAGGGAAATGAACATGACTAAAACCTACCTCAACACAATGATACAGTTGCTTCAAATACAGACATTAAGTTAGATGGACAGCCTAAATCTACCCAACAATGAGAATAATACCTATTATAATACAGCCTTGTGCTGCCATTAACCACTCATTTCAAAAGTAATTTCTTCTCTGTCTCTCTGACAATTTTCATCCAAATACATTTGCAACTTTTCATTAGTTTGTTCAAAGATCAAGAAATGCACACTGAGCACTGGACTCCACACTGAGATGTTGCTGTTGCACATGGAAAACGTGGTCTGCTGCTGCTGTAACCCTGAGCAAGGAATACAGTTCCATTTCTGCCAATTACTGAGGACAGCGAGACGTTGTGGAGAGTCACCGTTTGATTACAGGAAAACTCAGCAGACTGACTTCATTCCCAGAACAAGCAAGATGGCTCTCAAAGATTATCAAAAAATGTAGCGTCACAATTCTAAAAATATGTAGGGCTGAGCTATTCATTAAACTGGAACTCGAGGGAATATGTCTATGGGAGGATATGTCTACAGTAGGGACCCCAATAGATTAGAAGTCACCATCCTACATGTGACTTTTGCCTTCACACTTGAGAAACATATGCACCACTTGTAGGTAACTTTAGATTAATTTAGCATCTACAAAATGACAAAAATGTAAATGGAACGCATAACACATGTACTGGCATTGGTTGTTGTCATCCCCTTTTTCCCCCGAAGATCTCTGGGAATATTTCTCTGCAGTTCCTCGTGTGATGTCACAGGCGAGCCTGTCCTTAAAGGCCAAGGTTAAGCAGTCTGTGGATGCTTCAGTACAGCACCTTCAGGCTTTTCATCACACACAGGGAAAATATAACAGCACAATCAAGCTGGGCCTCTTCCTGGCATGCAGTCAGGGGAGTGTGATGAGGTGGAGTAAGCCTCTTTAAAATAAGATAGACATTTTAAATGCTCAATATATTTAATTTCATGCATTTTCCTTATGAAAGGCTCTGATGGGTTAATGCTGAGCACAAAGCTTGTTCAGTTAAAGAACTCTGCAAAGGGAAACGACATGCCAATCAAGCAGGAAAGAAGTCAAATGAAAACAAAGAGTGACACAGTCCTAACTGAAGTTCCTAAGGACACCAGTTCACTGAAAGACTTAGCAGTTTAAACCATCTCTCCATTTAAAATGACTGAACCATTTGCTAAACTGGAAGTCAAGGGAAAGCAGGATGTGTCTACAGTAGGGAGGCACTTCATTTAACAGATTACAAAAGCTGTCCTTCAAATAATTTATCAGTGGTCCCAATGTTTAAGTATTTATATGAATATATTCAGATGCTTAAGTTGTTAACTGTGTTAAGTATGTGCTTTCTTGCCTGTCATAAAGTTTCAAACATGCCCAGATAAACCTCATATTGCATCAAATGCTTTGCAACGATTATCCCTAATATGAGGCAGGTCGTTGCCTCTATTACCACTGACATGCAGCAGTAGTCAGGTTATTTCTTCCAGTGAGCAGCTGTACCCCAAGAATGGCTTTGAGGTCAGCCACCCTTACACTCCACAGCTGATCCCCACTGCCAACCCTTTCAAAGCTAGTTTTATATCTGGAGCATACCTGTGACAAAAGCACAACTGACAGACTAGGCTGGTTGTGTGAAATGTACTGTTCAGCAAGAGCACTTTGGCAGGAATCCCCCAGAAATCTGAGCCATTACCAGTGCAATGTGCTCTAAAATCCCCTACACGGATTTGGTTTGGATGTACAGAGGAGAAATGTTGCCTCCTCTTCCAGTTAAACACTTGAGAGGCAATGGAAACATCTCGAACCCACGAGAAAATTCCTGTTTTAAGCATTCCAGTTTTTGATTGAAGTTTTCCAGGAAAACTATTAAACAGTGATTCATTTCTAATTTTGAACAATACACACCATTTATTGGTTCGGAAAACGGCCACCTGGCAGTCAATGCTATCTTCTTTCTTAAAATGGCAATTCACACAACTATCTTATTACTTATTGTTAGTGACAACAAATTTATTAGAAATACTGTACATGCCAGTGCTAGCCGGCTCGGGATGGAATGGTGGAATCACACAATACAACATGGAGCCTCATTGGCTATAAAAGTTTTTACACTTATTATCCACATACAAATTGTGGCTCGCTGGATGATAAAATATAGCCACCACACAACATATGATCTAGATAATTTGAAAAGCAAGTTACAAAATATCAAATACGCTTAAACCTCACCAATAGCTAACGTTAGCATTAACCGATAATTGGCAAGATGTCAAGCTAGCCAAGGACTGCTAATTTAGCATGCTAGCTGATGGTCGCTAGGAGCTTGCCGTTTTAGCTCGTTTTCACACTTTCCTTCATTGAAACGGTGCAAAGTAATTATTCAGATGGCAAAAGGCTCAAGTGGTGTCACTTTCCCTGTCACTAAAACCCGTATAGCGAAGATAGAAAAGTTTATGTTGTGCTAGGCCGTAAACAAGACCTAGAAGTTTGGTAATGTTAGCGATCACAGCTAGTACTCCATGTCCAAGGCAGGCCACAGCATAGCATAATGCCCTCATCTTAGCACCCCGGGCTCAAGTATTAAGTCTTGGGAATTAAAAAATACCAACTCTGTAAGAACACCCCTTCTCAAGTATTGGCAGTCAACAGATGACTGTTAGCTAGCTTGATTGCAAAGCAATTCAGAAAAGGTAAACGTCATGTCTCTGCTAACGTTAGTCTTCTCGCCCGGGAGTTACCAAACCACTGTCAGTAAGCTAATAACTGAAAGTGGGTGTCTTATGATAACATTAACTATCCTCGCTGTACAAAATTGTTAAAATAAGTACCGGAATGAAACGTGTGAACACACTCAGACAGTCAATCTCAATTCAGATTGCTAGCAGCCTATAACAAATACACAGATTCTCATAGCTCGCTAACGTCAACATCTAACTATGGCCCTAAGAGGCTATTGCAGTTCCGGAAAGATGGATAGCTAGTTACCGATACATAGCTAGCTATGCCACGAATGCCCTGCTGAACTCCGCTATGTACATATTTACCAGTAATTTTGATGTTATATCTACGATTAAACGTGGAACAGCAAAGACGTTTTTGGTGTGAAAGTATTGCTAGTTTATTGGCTATCTAATTGGCAATTAACCGTTAGTTAACCAAGCTGTACACAGTTGACTTTCCTAATCATTAAAGTTCAGTTCATACATTCAGCTGGCGATAGGTAACGAGCTTTCTAGTACTTGCAATGTCAAAACACAACAGCTGTTAACATAAATGTATATGAAGCTAGCCTGCTTGAACCTATGTTTGCTATCTACTTAAGTAAACTTGCAAACTTACATGTGACCAGTATAACGACCTCGAAGTTGGCGAACATTAGCTAGCTCCTTACATTGTGTCACAACCAGCTATCACTGACTGCCAAGCTGAGTTAAATTACCGATCAATTAGCCGCACTTCCTAAAATACAGTGGTAATTACTTATCGACCAAAGTTGTATCTCTCCAGTCAAAGTGTTTGCTACTTATGCCAGGTAACAGTATCCATTATTTCAGACGACATGTAAACAAGACCAAATGTACTTCGTTGCTACCCAGTAATATGTAGTTTACCAACACCCAGGATCAAGAGAACGCTGAGGAGACTGAACTGATCTGACTAGGGAGTAAGCCAAATAACATTAACTAGCAAATAAATACACAACTTGTAAGTTACAGACCACAAACTGCCATTTTCACCTGACCAACTGCGTTTTAAGATTCATAGTCCTGCTTTGTGGGAAGATGAGGAATGTAAAGCAAGTTTTCAGGCTTAATACCAAAGAACCTTAAACAGGTAGCGTTTATCATATAGTTCTTGTTTTGTACCACAAAATCAAGAGTCAGTATTGGTCGTGTGAGCATGAAAGTTAGCTTTACATATGACCAGAGAGCTACCAAACATATTTAGATGCTAACACTTATAGCTTGTAGTATCAATTTAATGTTAGTTACCTAGGGTTAGCAAGCAGTCACACCAGCCATTGATAGATGCTAGCTCCTCAGATAGCTTTAACCATTAGTAGGTAGCAAGCTAACGTTAGCTGGTTTGTTTATGGAGTTACGGCTAGCTATCGACATAGCCTAGCTACTTTTAAGTTAGCTACGGTTAGCTCCAGGAAGTGAAGAAGGTGACAGCTCCTGTTAGCAGAGAGAGGGCCATTAGCTACTCACATTGCTCTGGCTATCGATGGCCTGCAGCAGCCGGTCTCTCATCTGCTGCGGGGTTGCCGAGGCCGCTGTCATTGCCTGGTCTGTGCAGATCGGCGGGCGGGGGAGGGGGGAAATCCTCCGAAGAGACGGGTGGGTGACTTGTAGACACTCACAGGCCTTTCGGGAGATATGCTAGAAACTGAAGCCGCATGTTTTCTATCGTGCTTTTGTTGTTTGTCTGTTTGTTTGCAAGTGTGTATCCCCCGGAAGATGGAACTCGAATTGCAGTTGCTCGGTGCCTCTCCGGCGCTCACCAAACTCAACAGCTCCCTGAAATAAACTGGAGCAAAATGCTAACGCGGTGCATGGTGGGAATTACAGGACGCAAGGAAGTGAGGACGTAAGTCTTGACGTATTCACGCAGACACCTGTCAGTTTAGCGCGTGCTCACATCACTATATCCCAATATAAATATCAAATGTGGGAAGTCCAGACCATGATGATAATGAAGCAATGGTCCAGCCGCCTTAAAAAAATCAATAAAACAATATAGTTTTTGCTTTAGTTTGGTAAAAGACAGGATTATTTTATGTTTTGCTAAGAAATGCCTGCAGTGACATTTATCAGTAAAGAAAATATGTTTAAAATGACTCCTTCAGCACTTAGAGGCTGACAGGGTTCTGCATAAGGACCTTCACTTCAGTATTAGCTCTTGTCTAAATAAAAGTAAGTAATCGATAAAAGAATTAGTGTTTGTCGGTCTCAACGCCATCAAATGCCTTGGCTAAATAAATTTAGCTAAACCCTTTTTTCTATGGGTGACACCTGTAATTGACAATAACATACATGTCCCTTAAATCGACAACCTTACAGAAGCGTTTACATTGTTATGTTTTTCCATGTTACTCATTCACGGCGCACTTTTCCGTAAGTGCTTTGTTCCCCACAAAGCACTGTACAATATGCTGCCCTCTGCTGGACAGTCAACGCTGCAAAAAACAGAGAAATATTGGACATTCCAATACACAAATTGCATCATACTCCATTTACATCAACATACCATACACTACATTAGGCGCATACCAGATGCCCTTCCCATTCAGTAAGACTCAATAAACTAAAAACGCATCCTCAAGATTCACTGCAGCTGTAAGGTTTTGTTGTTTTTTTAAAGTAATATGTAATACAATTATTTCACCTACAATTATATAACCACTGTATTTCAAGGACATTATACTAGTTATATGGCCCTTAACACTCCAACTGATCCCTGGCAGGACCACCGACCGACCCCTTGGAATGAAATACCAACAATTGTGTTGTCGAGTTACTGCAGTATTAATATTCATGCTGTATTTTCTGTTTCACTGTAACTGTTTCTCAGTGCTTTCCTTGTCATCTATGAAACTGGTGACTTACAAGGGTTTACTTATACATACAAAGCTTCAAAAATGATTGTCATGGAGACTACCACACAAAAAACAAACCTGTTGAGCTTGTTGATTGTTTATTTTATTATGTTTTTAAATAACATTTCATGTACAAATAGTAATGCAAAGATACAAAGACAGAAGCCTTCACACAGGAAAATACATTGGGTACTATTTTCAGCTGATTTTTTTCATAGCAGCTCTCACTTATTAGCACACACATTTAGCCCATCTTCCTTTTTTAGTTTTTTTTTTTCCATTTTTAATATAAAAAGCACATTAAACAAGACCAGATTTGATCCATTCTTTTTTTAAGGGCCCGTCAAACAAAAATACTCAGAATTGCAGAGCCGAGCTGCTGAATGTTAACGTTTGCATATCAAAGAATAAATATTGTGTCCTGCTGTCGGGAGGAGAAGTGTTCAGACAATGAGTTATGTATGTGCAACAATTCACTGTTTCCTCAGGAAAATAAAGCTGTCTTTCAATTTAGCTGCCACTGGGTGTTCAGGTCAGTCACATGTGACGTTCATAGTAAATGATTTAACGTCGTTCTTTTTCAACTGTGAAGGAATCATTCTCTTTGTCTTCCCCCGACTGTTTCAGTTCAAATGACAGTTCCCTACAATGACAAATTTAACACATGTCAACAACTTAAGTATCGCCTATTTTTAGTGGGAAATGCTTATTGGGTAATAGGGTAGTACTGCAAAAAGTACACCCTGAAATCTAGTTCGAAAAGTTACCTAATCTGAATGTAGATTTGCTTCAGGCAGAAAAAAAGAGACCACGTTCTTGAGATGTTAACCACGTTCCACAAATATCTTATTGTACCACATGTTCACAATTTATGGCCAGTTTGGTAGCTTTGCTTTAATTCCAGTAAATGAAACTGAACACAAAAAATACAGTTCAAATTTCTGCCACAGGGTGGTGGTCAATGCAAGATTAAAATAAACTTTCAACTGTCCCATCTTCAAGATATTTGAAACCTAAAAAAACATGACTTCATAATTTAGATGAACATAACATTAATTATCAGATACAAACATCTAACACTCTTGTGTTAAATTCAGATTAAAGGGTCAAGTCTGACTTTGGCTTCGCTGGAGGGCAAACCACATAACTGTAGCATTTTCCAGATGGATAAAAGCACATTAACACCTACAGCAACATTCATCTGAAGTGGTTGATGGAGTTTTCATTTTTCAGGTGCCCCGTGCATGGCACAAATTCAAGTTCCTCACACATGCATGCTGTCAACATAATCTGAAATTATAATCTTATCGTATCTGCCACAAATTACAGAGGTAGTCCAATAAAGACCACAGTTTCACCCATGACAGACTGCATAATTATACACTTAAAGTAATAGAGCAGATATACTTTACATATGCATCAGTCACACATTTTCAGCTCTTTCTCATAATGCTTAATGCATTGTCTTTATCAATGATGAAATAAACATTCATTATCAGGCAAACACAGTCAAGACATTAAAACCAACAGCAGTCCACATGGTTTGGCTAAAAAACACAGGTATGTGTATGTGTGGTGGGGAGGTTCTGCTTTGAAGAGAGAAACACAAAAGATACAGCAACCACAGGCGCACTCTCTGCAATTAGAACCAAATATTAGCTGTTGGTTTGTGGGGCGCTTTTGGGACCAAACTGCTACATTTTTTAGAAGTTTGGTTTTTGGTCCGGGCTGACTTTACATGAGGAGGATATGAAACTAATCCCCCCACCCCCACTCCCACTCCCACTCCCCAACACACACATCCACATGCACAGAAAAGGACACACTTACATTGCTCTTACATTTGGTCATTTTCTTTTTTGCTTTGGAAAAAAGAGGGAAAATAGTTTCATGGAAGTCTCACAATTACAGACAGGCATTTTACAGCATAAAATAAAACGTTTATGTGGCTTATCTCTATACATACCCATTTCTTTTTAAGATTCTTTCATAAAACACAAACAATATAATAAATAAGAACAATCAAGCATACATTCTCCTTTTACATCCATGTTGAGTTGTATTTCTCAAATTGTTGCATAATGGATGGTCACATTTTAACCCTCAAATCCAGAAAAAATGTCTGTCTTTGTAAACTG
Source organism: Albula goreensis (assembly GCA_022829145.1). Classification (NCBI taxonomy): domain Eukaryota; kingdom Metazoa; phylum Chordata; class Actinopteri; order Albuliformes; family Albulidae; genus Albula; species Albula goreensis. The sequence continues at coordinate 16,444,853 of CM040764.1, read as the reverse complement.
CTGTTGATTTAATTAACCTTGAGGTTTTCCTCTCTGCAAACAGAAGGATAGTTTTCGCTAAATAAACAAAGGATATGCGAACATACATGACAAGTTACCTGTCACTCAATACTACAGCATCCTGCCACCTTCTGAAGCCAAGGCTGAAATGAACTGCTGAATTCAGATTCAGTCAAGCAAATCATAGAAAGCATCCCTTCATATTTTTCAGTTGTTTTTTGAAAGTTGATTTTTATAATCCATCTTGAAGACAAGAGAGAGTGCTTTAACAATGTTCTTATGAAGATATTCTCGTGTCACACAGCATACACCTGTTACAAACAAGAAATAACCCTTTACACAAAATAAAATAAAAAAAAAAACAAAACATCAAATTCCACTGAGTCACTTCGGTAATCTTGGCAAATTTATGTTGGGTTACAAAGTGCATCCAATTATTTAACACTTTTCTGAGGGCTATTTGAATTAAGGACAGAGACACTTTAAAATAGCTTCAAATAATCATAAATATATTTGTATGCAGCCTTTTCTTCTTTGTCTTTTTATAGCAACTTCTGTCTGCCTGTTTATATGAGCAATTGATACGACAGCTAAAACCAGCAAGAGTAACAAAACTAGAGACAAGACAGAAACAATTAAGCATGTAGCATGCTACCCTCTAGAAACAAAATGCATTTGCTTTTCTCTTTTGTTAAAAATTAAAATATGTTTTTTAAACATGTTTTGCTGTTTAGGTACATGCAGAATTAGTCTACGAGGCTCAAATGACATTCAACAAAAACCCATACAATGCAAAAATGGCAGACTCAAGAAAATTGCTCCACAGAAGAGATCCAGGAAGTAATTTATCACAACTTTAAATATGAAGCAGCCGTCCTCAAGCTACAGCAAGCTACTGTGTGACTGTGACAGAGCTGTTGACATACATGTACTGAGTACCCTGGTTACAAACACAGAATCTCCTCCCACCAAGTTTAAAGAACACCAGCAGTATATACACACAATTACATATGTGTGTTCATATAGGCATAAATGTATGAATGTAGAGGTGTATGTGTAACACACACATACGTGCCATGAAAAAACACTTGCCACCTGACATCAACCGAAACCTAATATTAAGCAGAACCTGTTTGAACCAATTAATTTGTTTCTTTAATAACGTTAAGCAACACGCAATGCCATTGCATGGGACAAGTAATCACCCTCTCAGGAATTGATTAGTCAATCTTTAGCAGCAATGACTGCATCCAATACTTCCTGTTTTTATTGATCTGTCTCTCATAGCACTTTGGGGGAATTTGGTGCCATCCTCCACTAATTCACCTCAGTGACATTTGTTGGCCTCTGAGTATGAACTGCTCATTTCAGGACTCACGACAACATTTCAAAGGGGTTTTCGGATTTTGGATGTACTTCAGCATCAGCTCAACATCCTTCTGTACAGCTCTCTGATACAGAGCTCAATTTATATTTCCTTTCACTGAGGGCAAAGTCCATCCCAGTCATGCTGCATCTCAAAACAATGAAACCACCACTTCCGTTTGAGTATTGTTATGAGAGTCTTATAAAATGCAGTGTTTCATTTCCACCAGTGTCTTTTGAATGGGGTGTATAGCTATGTCACTGTCATTTAGTTGCATGTCTTCACTTGATGCTCAGTAAACCTCACTCGCCTGACTGGCTAGTAAACCTTATTTACAGCTTGCCCAAGATATAAAAAAAACTACTCACGATTAGTCACACATTAGGACAAGCAAGAAATGTAAAATGTCCTTATCTGACTACAGTCCACTGTGCAGCTCCACAGCCCATCTGATGAAATTCAATGTGAAAATGTGCAATAATGCAGAAAATGGGGCTGACCATCTGAACTGTGAAATATTGCTGATAATCATCCACATGCATTCCTGTTTCCTAAAAGAATAGTGAAACCTGGGAGAGTCTGACAGTTGGCTAACTCTTCATGCTAACTCTTCACAATCAAGCTCAGACTGAGCTTGCATGGAAGTCACCACTGTGTGCATGGATAACCCACCCCCCCCAAGTGCCCAGATCTCAAAAGCAAGACCATATTCAGATCAGAGGACAATTAATGCACATCATAGCAAAGGTAATGAAAAAGATGCACCTTAGGGAGTCATTCCTCTGAACACCAGTCTGTTTTAAAACAGTGTGCTCTGACAATTGCAATTGATTAAAGCACAACAGTTCAGGAGCTGATCTCAACACATGCGATCCAGGTAACATTCAGAAAAACATGTTTGAAAAAGCCAAACCTACTCTCCAGTGCATTCCACATACATCTTTATTCGAGAGATGGTGCAGCTTCATAACATCTTGCAAAACAGTGCTATTTATCGAGTTGAAACGTATACAGCATGCAGATCAAAGATGCTGCTTGACAAAGAGCGTTATCAGTGGTTTCCCCTTTGCATTTAAGCTGCCTCTGAGCATGTGTCATGCTTTTCCATACCTTGAGTTTAGCCAAAAGGAGGAGGAGTACTGTGCTGCAGATGAGTGATGAATTAGACTTAATGAACCCCAGAACCCCAGAACCATGTATGACCATCACCTGGTATGACCATTCATTTTGGGATTTCATCAAGCCTTACTCCACCCCCAGACTCCCATACTTTTACAACCAAAGACCACAGCTTGCATGTATTTGACACATGACACATCAATGAGCAAGAGTGAAGAGTGAGTCTGAGCAAATGTCCATTTTGTGTTTTTGTGCTGAGAACTGACTTGATGAAATAAAAGCACAGAGCTGCTTCGAAATTTAGAGCTGACAAACTGTCAAGTTTAACAATACACTGGACACGCAAAGGAAAAAAATAAGCTCATTGCATAAAAACTGTCTTATACATAACTCTGATCTCTGTTATATACAATACACATAGATATATATATATTTTTAAAAAATATACATTTAATTTTTTAAAGAGTAGAAGGCAGATATGACCAAACGCTGGGAAAAGTAGGCCCAGTACACATAACAGTCGCTCACTAGGGGTTAAACAGTCCTGCAATTCAATGCCAGAAAGTCCACAAGACGCAAGTAAAGTGCAAAGCAAATGAAAGGACTAGAACTGGCACAATGACAACAAAGGGATTCAGGCAGTGACACTAAAACACGAGAGAAAAAGACACTGAGAGTACAAAACTGAAAATAACTGCTCAAATAAGGGCCTTTACACAGAGTTCAGCTGCCAGGACTTCTGAAGAACTACCGTGTCAAAATGATAAGGAAAGGAAATCTCACATTACACAAAAACAAGATGAAAGGAACCACAGAGCCAAAGAACCATGCGTTACAGTATAAAAGTCGCCATCATGACCCAACTCCCTTCCCCTTTTCCAAATGAATACCATATGGAAAAAATAACTTTAAAAAGAAGGTTTTGGTCCAACATGATTCCTGTTGATGAATTCATGTGGTTTACACACAAAGTCCTGGGATGCTGTGATATGGTACATTCTGAATGACCAGCACAACAATAATAAAGCTGCAACAATGAAACAGCGACACAGGCACAGAAAGTTGCAAACACATGCCCCTCTTGGGGACCAGGTCACTGTACCAAAGAGAGGCAAACTTCACAACTTCCAAGTCATATAATTCACATGCATTTTGTTAAAATGTTCAACCAGTGCGTATGTGCTGGATATATAGTATGTATTCAAATATTTATTATGTATAGTGGAAAAATATTGTATGCACCAAAAAATAAAACTAAAGCTAAAATGCCTTTTTAGAAAAACACCAAAAGAGTGCTGAAGATCTGAATGGCACACAAAAAGAAATATTGCTGTTTTCATAAAAAAAAGCTTATATCATCATTTAAAACATCCTTTTGGTTTTTGTTTGTTCAACTGTTTAAGGGTTTTGCATAGACATCAGACATTCATCCTTGGTAAGCAAAACCCAACAATAACATGACAAACTAAAGTGTGACAACATTATGGTCAAAAAGCCCTGCTGTCTTCTGTAATTCCATTTTTCCATGAATATGAATTCACTTTGAATTGGGCACTCTCGTAATTACAATTACAAATTACAAAAATCCATCCTGCTTCAAAGCCCCCTCAAACTATCCATACACACATTCTTATTCACCATGACACCCATATGCCCGATTTGAAAGCCCGTCAACAGGAAACACAAAGCCCATAATCTACCAGTGCAGTTGGCTGCCAAAACATCATCGTACAAAACATCAGCTGCACATCAAAACCGTTCAATCGCAGAGAGAAAAGGGACTACAGCTTAATGAAAAAATTAACAGAGTAGGGCAACTCTGAGAAACAGCGTCTCATTAACACGAAGGCAAAACTGGGTGATCACAGTGATTTTTTTTTTTTTTTTTCAAATTGGTGTCTGTAGTGTTTGCCTCACATCAACAGCTATCATTTACCAGCTATCAGATACAAATATGAAGATCAGCTGCAGGAAAAGGAACGGATATGGTCAGCATTCAGTCCAACCACGATGGCGCATTGTCTACATCTAAGTAACTGTAGGATGTGTTGCACAAAGTGTATCAAACGTGTACTGTTAGCAATGTAGCATCCGTGGTGCCCAAGGTGCCCTTGTAAAATGCAACCAATGCATATTAATTAAAAAACAAAATCACATAACATGGAAGGACTGTACATGAACAAGAGTCCTGTTGCCTGAGATACTCAGGAATTACTCATGATTGGAGAATGAGGTTTCATGAAGCCCACTGTGAGAGAAGCTATCACGCACAGCCAATGAAATGCTTCATTCAAACACTCAGAATCGCTCTACGGCCACCAACACACCCTCATTGGCTGAAATGAGCGATTCTTTGATGACTCACGATAGCCCTGCCCACAAAAGCCTCCCGTCAAAGTGAATTGATGCTGGAGATGACTGCAGCATGTATGAAATGCTATGCCATTTGCAGCTCCTGCAGTCAATTTGCAGACCTAGGGATAGGCATACATGCGTGCCTGTGCAATGCAGACACGGACTGGCAATTCATGCATATGCAATACACATTAGTGGCGATGTAAATGACAGTTAAAGAAGAAAGAAAAGGCGAGCTGAAGGGTTCACAGGGTGCCACCCTGCTGAGTAATAATATCCAGAACCTGGAAGGGAACACAAATATAGAACACCAGACCAGAACTGCCATATTTTAAATTATAACAAAAATGGAACATAAATATAGCTTAATATTAATAATATATACACAACTTTGGGTGGGATGGGGAGCGTTACAAATACATTTCTCTTTTCACATATGGTCACCGTAAGTCACTCAGACACCAAATAATGTTGATTTGGTGGTACATCAACAAAAAAAAAGAATTAAAATCTGAAATGGAAAGCCAGAAAAGATGTCAACAGAAACACAGAAAGAAGAAAGACGGTAACAACAATCCAATGGCTGTCCGTGAAGCCGTGGTGGTGTCGCTCCTCTTTTCATTGCCTACCCAAGACAATAAAAAGAAGGAACTGCCCAACGCAAAGGTTTTCAGTGGGAAAAACACCTGAACAATATCCAAACAACATCTGAAAAACACATAAACGGCTCTGCAATAGCCATGGCCAGGGCTGTGGGGGGGGGGGGTGATGGGGGCCAGCCAGATTCCACCAGAAATCACTGTGTGCCTATTTCCCCCCATCACCTCCCTTCCATAAAACACTCTTCCTCTCCCTCCACTCACTCTCTTTTTTCTTTTCGTAAACGGTAACACAGCTCTGGCCCATTGACAGCTCATCATTGGGTTTCACTGGACATTGGGAGGGGTGCTGACCACTGTGAGTAAGCAGCAGCTGGGTTCTTTAGGGCTCAGCAGTCCTCTCTCCCCTCGACCCTCGCCTGGATCCCCCTTCCCGCAGTCTGGGTCACAGCCTGTCCATCCGAAAAGTGTCCTCTGTGGCCGCATCGGCGAGGACCATGTCAGGGTCGTTGAGCATGTGCAGTCCATCCAGGGTCAGGGGGTCGATCTTCAGCTCGTCCAGCGGGAACTGGGAGTCAGCGTCGAAGCTGACGTCCGTTGACAGAGAGCTGCTCAGCTCCTTGGACAGGCTGGGCGGAGACTCTCCCGTCACTGAAACACGCAGCATTGCATGATAGGTAAACAGACATATGTGACAACTGGAGTACGGTTGTGGGGTTGGGGGAAGGGCGGTCAAGGAGTTTTCTGAGGAAGGGTGGCCAGGGTGCTGCTATGGGGCGCACTAGGCCCTTGACAATCATCAACTGTAAAACTGTAAAAAAACATCAACTGACCATCTTTGATGAAACCTCTAAGTTGCCAGCTTGGTTTCCTAGACGCTACATGATAGTGCAGCCCAAATAACTTTGAACTGATCCAAGGGACATAAAGCCAGGAGGAGTGAGCGGGACAAGTGGCTGGTGGACACTGAGCAGCAGGGCCACCTGTCCCCAAACCCAGTTGGTTTCCTACCTGTAAGAATGATGTTGGGGATGTTGCTGTGGTTACTGTATCCCAGTTGCTGGGAGTCCTGCAGGTTGCCGTGGCTCCCGGTAAGGCCCATCATGGCTGCTTGTGTGTAGTTGAGGGTGGAGGCCTGAGTGAAGAGGCTGCTGGAGCTGATGGGATTCTCCATCATGTTGAACTGCTCGAGCTGGACAGTAAGGAGACAGGGTAGCACATCAAACCTGCGACACCTTACATAAAACAGATGTGTAATTTCAGGTTTCATGAAAATGGGCAGCCCTACCACATGCTATCAGTGACAGGGTGTTTTCTGGGTTCTGGCCCTGAGACCTGTGAAGCCTCACCTGATGGGACAGAGCACTGGTCTGCCGGGACGCCAGCTGCTGATCGTAGAAGCTGTCCCCATAGACACTGCTCAATATGGATGTGTGCTAAAACACAAACACAGAAAGCTTTACTGCAAAGTTTTGCTGTCTCTGGATGTGTGTGACTGTGTGTGCCTGTGGGTTTGTGTTTTAAGGACAATCAATTGTGTTATTTTGGGTAAAGTATTGCCATTTATAAATGACAAGCTACAAAATTCATATATTTTTGTCAAGTCCCACCTAGTTAAATGAAGGCGCAACAAGCCTTACAAAGATCTACTTTAAGTGGAAAAGAGAAATGATTTTTACACACCACTTAAAATGGAGGCACATTGTCCATGTACATTATACTTGTTTTGACAAGACCACTTTTCCTCGTGTGGGTACTGAAGCCCACATCCTGTTCAATTCTAAATAAACGCCCAGATAAGGACCACAAAAAGAGAGAAGAGCAGGCATTTACTGAAATCCAGCATCCTAATCGGATGTTTACTTCATCTTTCGTCATGGCACGAGCATGAAACGCACACACGCACATATGGATACGGCAAGCCAAAAGGTCCATAGTGGATACAAGCTAGTACCTATCATTGTGCTTTGATGCATCAAGCTGCACCAATTGGACATGCCTGTAGCATAACAAGTACACAGTTAAGCTTGTGCTTTGCAGAGTGAAAATACACACTGGCTGGCCTTTAGCCACTACAACTTCACTATATATATGCCTGGAGTAAGCAGTTAAGTGCAAGAAACCCTTATACACTTTTGATGTCTAATCAATAATTTTCTAACCAATCACATAAACTCTTGAGACGCTGGGTGTAAGGGGAGGGAGGCTTTTCAAACTGGCAGTTAAAACATACTGCTCAATTGAGACTATACCGACAGGAGTAATGCATCAGACATAGTGGTACTGCAAACTGCCCCGTGTCCTTTCTCCCATGTGCCTGTCATGACAGTCAATAATGAACAGTGTGTTATGAAGTGCTGCTGCCGGTCCTTATTCAATCCAACAAATTTGGTCCATTATTTCCTTTTTGGCTTTAATACACACTAACACACAACAGTACACACGCACACCCACACACTTGGCCGAAAACGGAACAATTCACAAGCCAGTCTGTTAAATTACTGCAGCTTGATAGGCAGAAAAATCAAGCATTTCAAATGTTCCCTTCTCTTTTTGAGAGGTAAACCAGTTGATACTCAATCCTTCAGTGTCAGGACTCTGGCATGTAAAATGTCCATCTACTCCAAAGATTACAGCAGGCACTGTCAATCACGCAAAAACCCAACTCAAACAACAACATAAAATTCAACACCACAGAATAGATGGGAAAACATCTGCAAGCAAAAGTTTCACAATTTGTCCCCCACAATTTCCTTTCAATGTCAGATTTTTCAGCTGTATTTCAGTCTTTTGAATTTTTAGAATTTCTTTCAGTTTCAAAAAATCTACTGTAATTGTGTCTTGGGATGTCGGGTGGCCCCACAGACAGCAGACTGAACAGTGGACTGTTGCCACACGAACAGACAGGATCCATGACAAACTAAAAGCAGACTAACAGACAGGATCCCCTGCAGACTAAAAGCAGACTAACAGACAGGATCCACTGCAGAATAAAGCACACTAGCAGACAGGATCCACTGTAGACTAAAAGCACACTAACAGACAGGATCCCCTGCAGACTAAAAGCAGACTAACAGACAGGATCCACTGCAGAATAAAGCACACTAGCAGACAGGATCCACTGTAGACTAAAAGCACACTAACAGACAGGATCCACCACAGCCCTACAGAAACAGCCATGGGCCGGCAAAGCCAAGCTCTGATATCAGTGCTGCACACGCACACATGGGCAGAAATCCGCCATGTTGAGCACGGACAGCGGGCAGGGCGGGGCAGGGAGCAGGGTGGTGGGCGGCAGAGCGGAGCAGTAGGTGGGGATAGGGGCAGGTGGGAGGTTCACGCCCTTACTTGAGGAGAGTCACCGGGCGAGAATCCTTGATTGGAGACGGGAGAGGTCGGCGATTGATTGGCTGAAGAGCCCAGCCTACTGCGGTACTGCCAGGAGGGAAAAGGCCAGCGCAGGATATTACTACATTTAAGGCCCAAACGGTGGGCCAGGGAGACATCAGAGAGACCGCGTGTGCCTTACTGCAGTGCAGTTACACACACAGTGCCTGCTGCTTTAAACTGCTTTAACAGTACCTGAGAAGGTCCAGTCACCTCTGGCTTCAAAGAGAGCAACCCACTTTCAGTTTCATCCATCACATCAGGGCAGCACAGAGCCCAAATCATTCATTCTATTATTATCAGTATCAGTGTTCGTATTAGTACTCCTACTACTAAACACGATACTGTGATTCCCAAAGCTGGCTTAACAAAGACAGAAAGAAGAGAAAGATGTGAGGGAAAGTTGGGTACAGAGGGGAATGGCATACCATCAGTGAGTGAGAGTAAGAAAGAGACTGGTGGCCAAACCAACACTGACTGAGAAAAAGAGGTGAAGTCAGTGACACAGATGAGAGAGAAGTAGAGAGAAAGAGGAAAAAAGAGTAAAGTATAGGTAGACAGAGAGAAAAATGTTAAAGTGAGTAGAAAAAGGGAGAGACAGAGAGATACAGAGAAAGACAAAGACAGAGGACAAATAAACAGATTTAGAGTGAGTGGGAGAAAGATGGAATGAGAAAGACTCTCTGAGAGAAGGAATTGTCATAAGCAGAGATATACTGCTATATAACTGACCCTAAAACTTCCCTTCCTGCTCTATGTACATTAATTCCTTCAAGAACATGGTATGTGTGAGACAGGGCAGTTCTGTCCTGCAGCAGCCCCTGCTGGTGGAAATTTTAAGTGCTTTGTGTGATACCAGACATACTCAAGCAGCCAAACTGGATCTTACAGGGTTAAGTTGAAGCAAATAAAAAGTAAAACAGAACAAGCTCTGCTGTGGAGTCTAGATTCCAGAAAGTTGCAAGCAGTCTACATTGTGTCCTTTGGACAACATATTAAACTAACATCCTGACTGGTTCATGGCTCTTTCCACTAACAGTTGGAGTATATACTTGCATCCTGGGCTTGTATTGGTACAATGTCAAACAGAGCACACACCATTAATTCGGCCCTCAACAAACTTCTATTGGGTCCTTAAGGTTCTTCTCAAGATGTTACAGGATCTCTAACGAGCTTGTGTAGGATTCTGAACAACCTTCTTGAGAACCAAACACCATATGATCATATGGGGTATTTTCAGGATCGTTTTAAGGTCTTATATGATCCTTAAGGATCATTACAAGGACATTATCAAGATCTTGAATGAAGGTACTATGGGATCCAACCACAAGATTTTTAACAGGGCTGTTTGTGGACCTGCACAATCTATACATGTGCACAACCGGTGACAGTGAGCTCGACGTCTGCAAAGTGTTTATGCTGCGTGTCATAATTGGTGCCCAGCGGGTCAAAATTCAGATGTGCACTTCTCATGAGTTTTGAGATTTGACATGATAAGACATCCATTTCCCTTACATTGTAAGATCGACACATACTTATGAGTTTTAAATGATAAATTAGCAAGCACCAAATACTCAACAATGCCGTTTTAATTATATGGTGTATCATTTCATAAAAATGCCCTGTACTTATTATACATTGGATCAATAGTGAGTCAGGGGTAAAGGGTTTCCAGGTAAATTTCTAAGTCACTTGGAAAAAAAAAAAAACAAATCTCAGCATAACACTGAAAAACAACGAAAAGCAAAAACGAAAGTGACTCACCGCGTTGATGTCCATGCCTACAGCTGTAGTCTGCGTCTGCGCAGCTGAAGGGGATTGTGGCAATGTGGTGGAGGTGGTGGTGACAGAGAGGGGCGGAACCTGGATGAGCCTGGCCAGCCGAGCACTCAGACTAGCTGCCTGACTGGCCTGCTGATCCTGGGCCTGTGACGTAGGAGGGCAGAAGAAAGGGTACTGAGACAGCTGCTGCTCCAGGGTCAGAGCGTCCATCGTCACTGCCTGGAGAAACAGGAAACAGGAAGTCAGAAAGATGGCTGGTCTAAGATTCCCACCTAAACAATTCATTTATGAAGGACAGTTTAAAAATTACAGACTAACCTTTCAAAAAACAAAAAAACAACTGTTCACTTGTATAAAGACAAACTATGACAGTATGGAAATAGTGTCTATAATAATCACAGAGCTATTCTAAATAGATAAATACATAAAACACATTTTAAACCAATTTAAAATAACAAAACAGCACAAAATTAAATCATCAGGCCAGATCCTGAATTCTCACATTTGTGAAGGTATTCTGAACATAATTCAAATCTCACAATGTGAATTCACAGATTACCAAAATCTACGACACAACTGCACTCTGCCAGAGTCTCTAAATTCCCTCTCCTCTCTATTTGCATTTATAATACTATAACTCATTTATAAACTGCTGTCACATCATTGACAACATTCAACTACACCATAACCTGATATAAAAACAAGTTAATGACATTTTGAACAGGGACTGCTGCATGGCACTCTTTCAGTGCATCAGTGGGCCTCACGGTCGCTCTGTTCCAGTATACAGCTGGCTTATATCCTGCTCAGGCATCGCTCCGATACGTGGATGTGCCACACGCTCTGGTAAGGAGTCGGGACCATGTCATAGCTTCACCTGGGCAATCGTGAGTGGGGGGGAGATGGTGGGAGAGAGCTGCTGGAGGGGCGGGTGGCGCCGGGCATCGCCTTCCTGTGGTCTGTGCTGCGTCGTCACTGTCAGGACCGGCTGGGCAGGGCCTACAGCTGCAGGGTCAGACACCAAACCCCCAATGAGCATCAAAATACACTCTAACAGCCAGGTGAATCGTTGGCTTGCAGTGCTAACAACCAGGTGTACTCATAACCAGATTTGTGACGTATAACTTGGCTAGAGGTGTTGACAATTGTATGTGTGGGGTCTGCCATGGCTAGCACTGCTAATACCCTGGTATGTGGTATGAACCTTGGCTAACAGTAATGACAACCAGGTATGTGAGTTTTCCTTTAGCAAGCAGTACTTATGACTAAGTGTGTGGGGTTTACCTTGGCTGGAGGTGATGCCGAGGTGGGGGAGGGTGGTGGTCAAGTTGGTGGTGTTGGTTGCGGCATCCTCAGGGTCCAGAGGGGTGGGGAGCGGGGGGGGAATCTGGATGTTCGTGAGGTCAGGCAGAGACCCCCCTGTGTTGTGAGTGGCTGGGACCAAAGAGGCAGTCATCTCTTGGTCAGGCGATGGGAATATGCTGAGGAAGGCAACACAATGTGCAAAAACACAAAACATAAAATACACAAATACATATGCATACGCACTCACACACATATGCAAATTTGCACATGGATGGAAAAAGAGAAAAAGTGGAATGCACTGCCACACTTAATCCTGAGATTCACTTTAAACACTGCAGCCCATGGAACACGAATAATCAATTGACTTTTTCCAAGTACGGTTATGTTGTTTTGGTTTTTGGCTTTCTGAAAAACACAAACGGTCTCCATATAAAACCTCATAACAGTTATTACTGCCCATTAAATAAATCCTCTTCAGAAAAACAAAAACCACTGCCTCACTTCAGTTCCTTATTTCCATAATGCAGTGCAGGTGGGAGGAGCAAACCAAGGACATTATTTCATAATCATCCACATGCATTACCTCCATCAGGGCCCAATTAGCCCTGATGAAGCCAGCTGCCTCACTCACTAACTGAAAATACCTACACTCCCACTCTTTCGCTCCATGCAGGAAATCCGAGCAGAAAAATTGACTGAGCAGACCACAGCTGGCCATAAACTGGCATTCAATTGCAAATAAGCATCTGTTTTTATTTTTTTTTAATAGCGACAGAGGAGAAACATTTATTCCCCACAAGAGCCAAATGATCAGTTTAAATACTTAAACCCCTTCGGCACTTGTAAAATTCCTGGAGATTACCATGACTAAATTCTTCTTTCACATTGTATTTTCATAAGTACAATGCTATCATTTAAAATTTTCAAAACACTGGATAGTTACTGATCTTTGATATCTAATTCTCTTTTTAACCCAAAGGGCTGAAGTGACAGTGCAGTCAATTTAAAAAGATCAAGCATACCTTATGTGGCTGTTGAAATTTTTAACTCAAAAGTTGAATAGACCAATCAGAACAAGCACTCTTACAAAGTGTTAAGTAATTGTGCTGGACTGGATTTAAATCCTCCGTGAGCAGGAAATCGTAGGTTATCCACAAATGCTTTCCATCACATCTGTCTCTGAATCTGTGCTCCAGCAGATTTTAGCGCTTCAAAAAGGCAGCATGGGAATGATCACTGACAAATATCAGATCTGCCGTAATCATGAGGTCTCACCCACAGAGGGGACAAAGCTGGTAAGTAAGTCAATGTTTAGGATATCTCCATCAATGGTGTTTGCACTGAAACTTCACCCCCATTGATGTTTGATATGTAACATTAAAGCAGTCCCTAACACATCTCCCAGGTTAGGGGCATAGCAGTCAAGGTTTTACAGAAACTCACTTGATTCCTGGCACTTTGCAGGGCTTGGGTCTGGATTGCATGTTCTTAAAAAAAGGAACATATTTATCCTGTTAGCAAAACTGCAGCCACTGTTTTCCAGTAATCTAAAAAACAATACTCAAGACCTAGACCCTTTAAAAGAGGCTGGGGGTCATGTACCTTTTTGTCCCAAATCTGCTTCTGACCATCTTTATCTGGGTCTGATCCAGTTTCTTCAGTTCCAGGTACAGTGAGAAGGAGCACTGTAGGGAAAGGCAGAGGACAATTAGCTGGAATAGTGAGAGGAATATATCCCACCAAAAGGTCCAATTTAGTTTAGAAATGGTATTACCGTTTCTAACTGAATGTAAAAGACACCTCAATCATTTCTCACACTGGACACAGGGAAAGAGAGGAGGTGGCCATCTTGCCAGTGGTGGTTAGCGGTTCCATATCCAAATGCATCTCCCCAGAGCGATCGCACATTAAATCTATTATTGATGAGGAATGTCTTCAGTGGGGCGCACAATGCTGTCGCCCACAGAGTGGCTCAGCACAGTCCCCCTTCACACAATGTTTTACATTTTTATTTAAACGTCATTTGAAACAGGTAATGAAAAAAGGTGTGTCTACAGTGTGAACGAACTGGCTCATGACAACAAATAAATAGGCTCTGCTTTCCCACCGGGTTTGTCTGTTATGCCCAGGCACAAGACACTGATCCCGTGTCCAGTTTTGTGGAAACAAACGGAGGCTTCATTCATAAAACTTTTAAAGAACACGCTTATTCTAACATGAACAGTGCTCTGCAGCTGATGCACTGATAACCTGGTTTTCTTTCCCTACTGAATAAGCACTTAGCTTTAATCTGAGTCAGCCTTCCACCACCTCCTGATATATCAACATACATTCTCACAGACAAATCTGCCATTTGAACTCAGTTATTGCCTTCTAATGTAACCCCTGGGTGCCAACAGCGTGGGAAGAATTTGTTAGGCTACACGTTTCCTTACCTCGTTTGGGCTGCAGTTCCTGTGAGCCTCCCGTGAAGCCATCCTGAGGAGCAGGGTTCAGTGCACTTTGGTGCAGAGCAGAGTCTGAATTGGTCCTGTGGGGCCAGACACCTTAGTTAGTCTCTATGGCCCGCTTTAAATGAAACAGCACTGTCATCAAATGCTGGCAGTTAAGCAATTCAGCATCACATTCCACTGAGGGGACTGACGGATAACGTTGACGCTCGCTCACCTCCTCCAGCTGGTGTCAGGTGGAGGAGAGAGATACACTGCACCATAGGGACAGCTGTCGATGTGAACGCACAAAGTTAAGGAAACAAAACAGCCACAACCTCTTCATGACTCTTAAGAAACAGACAGAGCTATGTGACACTTCCATGTAATCTGTGCTTCATATAACCCTCTTTTACACCTCCAGTATTGAAAAACTATAAAATTTAAGGTGTCATTTTTTACTAACTTGTTGTAGTACAGTCAGCTTCACAGCCAAAGAAGCTCCTCAGGGGCTACTGGCAAACTGCGTCATTCACAGCTGCTAAGGGTTCTTCAGGCTTAAAATTAAGTAGCACATTTAAGCAAGCAACACGCTTTTGGCAGCCTTCCTTATTCTGTAGCTGACTAACAGACTGACTGACTAGCTGACTAGCACGCTGGCTGGCGGTCTGCCACAGTCAGACACCTGCAGTGCAATACTGGTTTTGCCCTGGATTTGGCACCTGCCAGCTTGGAGAAAGGATATCTGGCGGCCATGTTTGTCTAAAGCCAGAGGCCTGTGATGGGGCGATGTGATGCGGTTCCGGTCGCGGTAAACTCTGTCCACTAGGCCATGATGCCTGGTTGTTCGGCTCGTATCCAGGCCTGCCGTCTGGAAGGGTGTCTGGGAAGGGAGTCAAAACAAACAAGCAACCACGTGACTGGAGTTACCCAGGAAACCCTGCAGTGAGGTATGCTATGGTTCAGTATCCAGTCCTGACCGTTTCCATGCTAACTGTGATTGGTAGTCCCTTGGGGTGCTACATAATTGGCCACGGTGTTGCCTGAGGGAGGGATATTGACCTTTCCTGACTGTCTGGAGACCTGCAGTCTGTGTGCCCCGGCACATGAAGTGTACTCCTCCAACGCAGTGACTGCGCATCTGTTGAGTTAGTACTCCAGATTGGGACTTCAGTTAAATTGGGTGGATATAAAATAATGAAAAGCAAAACTTGCTGACATTTGAAAAAATCACAGATCAGGTTCACTGAATCTGGCACCGAGGAAAGTCTGCAGCCTTTATTTTAATTGCACAGCATACACCGAAGCGTCAGCATATAAATAATACATGATAAATAATAAATGAAACTGAACCAATACCAACCCACAGAGCGCTCACCTGAAAAGGCAGGTCAGTGGTGCTGTTTCCAATCTGGTTGACATTGGGCAGCGAGCCTCCATAGTACTGACCTCGATTCTGTCCCAGCTGCAAATACTGGGTCTTCTGCAGCTGCAACTGAGAAAAGCGAGCACAGGCACAAGTCAAACAAGGCAAAGAGTGTTGATTCCACCGAACAAGAAACTAAATGTAACTTCACACAAATAAATGATCCTTTCCACAGATCAGCAGTTTTGATTCCACTTACTAAATACGACTGTCAGAGATTTATGAGACGTGTTCCATTTCAGCGCATTTTTATTCTTAGTTTGGCAGAGGGAGAAAAATAAAATGTGTCTGAGTTTAAAATAAGTACAAGCTTTCCCTGGTCTTAAATGCAATGGAAAGGGACCTTTATTCGGAGTAAAATGCCTGTTTTACCACAGTGATACTGGAGCACTATGATTTAAATAGGTTGTTCCAGGTTACAACAGGGTAATTTTTATCACTTGAAAGAAAATGGGGAACTAGTGGCAGATTTGCCCGAGTGTTTTCTGTCCTTCCCTGCCGACGGTGATTGGGCTGTGTTACTGCAGTACGAGCGCTAAAATGCCTATCTTTCACCCCACTGGTGTAAAGGCCGAGCCACGGGCCGTCTCTGACAGCCTCCCCGTGGCCAAGGGATACCGCGCGACGTCACTACACCAAACTCGGATTCATTCATTCCTTTGCTATTGCACTGCGTCGAATGAATGAACCATCGCGCAGGCGCAGACAGAGGACAGACGAAAGCGAAGAGGGCTGTTTTTGGTTTCTCATCGTTTGAGCTTTCCTGGCTGGTATTTGCGTAGAATCTCACTTTTTATTTTAGAATGTATGTGAACGCACCAAATAATTTTTACTACAAAATTTTGATTACATGATCATCGTGAAAATATTCAAAGTTCAAAGCAAGTGCGGCATTTAAGTAGCCTACGAGGTCCCAACGTAGGTACCATAAATATGTATAAAAATACTGACCTGATTTTTCCATATCATTTACTAATATACATCCGCAGCAATTAGCGATTGGCTCTGTTATGTTAATACGTGCGAGGATACCCCACAAGCAATGGCTAAAAAAACGTCTTTGCGCTCCTGCATTCACAATACCAGAATTATTTAGTTATAAAACGCCATTCGTTGTCAGACCTCGGCTTTAACTGAGTATAACGGATTAAATAAAACACTGCATTTTTGGGGATTAACTAGGCCGTATCGTTAATTTTGAATTCATAATCTTCTTCATGGCGCAACCAAAGCAGCAGACTTGCTGGGTATATTTCAGTCAGAAATTGTGAAAATGGAAAGGCTATAATGTTACAAAACAACAATTTTGCTACGAAAAGGCAACAACAGTTTAAAGCTTAAGTACACATTTCAACTTTAAAATAAGAAAAATCTGTGAAAATCTATGCGAGTCATACTGTAACAAAAACTGAACCCTCGTATTAATAAACAAGTAAGGACATCGCAATTAAAGATTATAGCTAGGTGAAACAGTCAGACAATAAGACATTTTATTTGATCAACCATCGGAAATTACTCATAAAACAACATTAGATGAGAATATGTATGATGGAGCACCCTTGTCCCATGCATTTCACAGTAATTCCCCCCCCATGTATCCTAACTGAAAGTTGTATTCAGCATCTATGTCAAGACGTGGCGCTCTTCAGATACATTTTAGCACGTTATCTTAAACTCTGAACCACATTGCTTCATAAAACAATCATCGATTTATTTAATTTCCTCTGTAGGACTCAGCGGGGGTCCTTTGCGTGCAGAGTTCCATTCGCCTTGACAGAACCCGCCCCTTTTGAACAGAGCATTCATGCAGCAAAAACAAAACACAACATACTTGGAACCGACATTGACCCTATCGCAAAGGATTTAGCATTTAAAGTGAGCAAGCTACCTTAGCTTTATTCCCGAATTAAGTTTCACTGAAGCAATTGCGTTATCTACCAGACGCAATACAATCCTGAGATCAGCTTCTCATATAAGAATTTCTTTAACAGTGCCAAGCGATTCACGACGACCTGGCTTGCCAGCTGGATACTAGCGCTACACACCTGACACATTCATATTTTCCTCTCCATTGGCTAGCTTTAAAATAACTTGCGAAAGATATGGCTTTCACATGTCCAGCGTTACACTAAACAAACAGATGATGATATATACAAAACCCCTGCGACATGTTTCTCAACTAGGAGACAAGTGCAAATGTGTTATTATTTTTCGTGCGAACTGTCAAACACGCATACGCACACTCCTGCCATTGCCAGCAAGTGCACCCCTCTGCACTGGAACTCAATATCACTGTACAAGCCAGTCTTAAGTTAGAACATTGCCCTCACAGAAAATTATATTTAAATTACACCGTTGGCTGGTAACAATGTCTATTAATAATGATCTGCACTTACGGATGGATATTACTGTTAAGCTGGGTAGTTGGTGATGGCTAGTTTCCTAGCTGGCTAGCTGCCTCTCTGGTCATGGCACGGGTGCGGGATACGCGTTCTGCACATTTGAAGCGTGTCTAAGGAACAGAGACGCTTACCCTGGCTGCCCTGGTAATGCTCAGGTCTTTCATCACTTCTTCAAACGCTGCCGTCTCTTCTGCCTGTTTCTGGTTATGTAAAGCGATTTTCTCGCTGAATTTCCGCGGATTGTTTGAGGTCGCCATATTTTGCTGCTCTCCTCCTCTTTCCCAATCAGACGTAGCGTGCCCACGTTCTTGCGCGTGGGCGTAGTCAATACGCGCATCTGGAACGCCCGCATTCCCAATCTCTTTCTCGTTTTATCTGAGGGTTTACATGTGGGCGAAAAACAAAACAAGTAAAAAATCGGATTTTGCGCTGTGGCGAACTAAAATGTGTAGCTGTTTTGGTTCGTCCATCACACTGTCACAGTTGTTTTCCACCAGCAAAATTCTGCAGCATTCTCAATAAGCTTTGTGGTATATTTATTTCCTATTTCACTGTAATTATCTTGTGCCTGTAGGTGTTGGACATAGTTGTGGTGACAACCTAATACAGTGTTTATATTACCTGAAAAACACGTTTAATTGGGATGCTATGAAGACAATTGTACAGACAAATGTTTGCTCAAGTTCTGAGATGTGCTTGTTTTCACAGGAAATTAAATATTATGAATGACTTTTTTCTTTGGAACTCACAAGGGTTAATCATTTTAACCTTGGAAATATTGAATGCGCTCTGAAAACAGTGAACAGTGTGCAGTTCCACTTGCCTTTGGAGCAGGTTGGAGATAAAAAGGATAGCAAAGTAACCAAGGAAACCATAGAAAAGGGGATTGAGAAGGAGTAGAGGCGGGTGGGGTGGCTGTTCTACAGGATTCCAGTGTTGAACAAAGTCTCTTGGCACCAGGGGAAACAATCTCAGAGGTCGTCCCTGTGTGAATATATTGTATGTGAAGACAAACCAAGCCCTAGGATGTCTGTCCGTGTCCAACCATCTGGCCAGGCACCGTGGCAATCGCCTTAGATGGAAGCAGAGAAAAAATAATATTTAAGTAACTGAAGTCAGCCATCATCAGCATTTCTCAAGAGGACCTCAGTTATCAGGTACACTTAACAGAAAGGCTCGGACAAGAAAATATGTCCTCGAGCATAGTCTTACGGTCAGATTCTTTTCAACAAATTGACATAACTTACCTTGAGAATATGAAAGGATATTGGGAGGCAATTGGTGTTTTCTGTAAATAAATGTATTATTGAATAACTGCCCAAACCCGGTTCTTGGGGCCCCTTGCTTTAAACGTTATTTCAAAGTTAAACTTGATTGATGAGCTGTGAATTAGATTTGCATTTGGGTATTTTCCAAATTCTCTTATTCAGAATGGCTTACCAAACTGCATACAATAAGTCAGCTCATCAAGCAGAGAAGAAACCAAGTTGTCTGTGCGACAGCTAGCCATAATAAAAATGATTACATACACCAACAGTACATCATTAAGTGCTTTAATAGGTGCCAGACTGAGTATAGATACATATATGTTTGTGCATTTAGTGACAGGTAGATAAAATAAACCAGTTGCAGGTCTGATGGGTCAACATGGAGTTTATACAGAAGTGTTTTCAGTTTTGGGGGGAAGGCTGGTCTATACTCCGCTATCCTGACTGCAGCAGGAAGATCATTCCACCATTGGCAGAATGGAGTAGAAAAGAGACATGACTGGAACGAGGGTCGCTTTTCATGAAGGGGGTCCAGGCGACAAAAGAGGGAGGAGCAATGAAAAATATGAAAACGAGTTGTCTGAGGCTTGAAAACAGACTGCAGGTAGGAGAGTGCAGTTGTTTGTGCTGCTCCAAAGGTGAGGAACAGATATTCATATTTTATGATGATGACTACTGAAGGCCAGAGGAATTAGAAAATTATTCGCTTCAATACCTCTTTACTTGAACTTAGTCACAGCAACATGCCAGTGTTTTTAGCCATCTCCAGTAAAAATAATAATGAATAAGACTGAATAAGAAAGTTATAATGTTCGGTTAATCTAGTTGTTCCCCTCTGTGGCGGTAGCATAGAGGTAAATCCAGGTAAACTAGTTTTAAGGTCCTACAGTGCATGTGAGGGAGGATTTTAGAGTATGGTGCGTGGGTTCAATTAGCAAGCAAGCCGCAGACAGCATGTAAATGAATGGGGAAAAAAAGCTGTAAGGCCACAAGAGGGCGCCCCATTCCCTCTGATGCCAAGCATTTTCATCAAGATTGTATTGCCAAGAGCTTTTGTTGAGATAGGATAGATTTTCAGGCATTATTTTCTGTTTTGTTTAAATTTTTGCTGCTAGAAACCGAAGGCACCATTTGACTTTCATCATGTGCAAATGTGACACTTTATTTCCAGATCATTCAATTTAATGCAGGTGAGTTCAAATGCCACCTCAATAGCAACAGCCAATAAGAGCATATTGTAAATGCGGTACGTTAATGTGCAGAGAGTTTTGCTATCACCTCACCTGGAGCATACTAACTAACACAGCAGACATTTTATCCAGGTGATTTGTAGACAAATGTGTCCTTTGCTGAATGGTGAATGTAATTGTGTTGTGAGGTCATGTGGGCATGAATGTTTGTAAAACAGTACCTGTCGCATTCACACAGAATACATAAACAGAACTGTATGCTGATGGGCATTCAAATGAACCAACCATGCAATGCCTCTATCTGCCCTTGAGTACCATTACTGGCTGCATTTAAAGACACAGCCTATCGCAAGAATGCTCTTTCAATACCATTGCAGTTGGGCTGACAAGAGGTCATGAGTCACACTTGTTAATGAAATGTTAATAAAAGGGGGAAATGTATCATACTGCAGCCTAACACACTGACTGCTCAGTAGCCAGAGCCGCCCTTTACTGCCTGCGATGAGGCCCACGGGCCAGTAACGGCCCGCTTTACAAATGAGTGTGACCCGCCTGAGATATTTTTAGAGATCAATTTAAATACATGGCATGTTCATCCTTGCCAACATTTTAATGATTTATTTGTTAATATGATTGGTTGAATGTAAAAGTACAACCTGTATTTAAATATGATAACATCTACATTGCTTTATTTATCCTTTAATGTTTAAGCATTTTATTTAAAGCATCAAGTTCACAGCAACAGATTTCCTCTCCACCATCACATTGCAGCTCCCTACCCTTGCCCTTTTCTTTTTTCATTTTAACCCTCTCTCTTCCATTTACATAATCACTCTGGAATAAAAAAAAATCACAACTTTTCCTGTTCAAGAGAGTGTTTTCACACCTGATCCCAAATGCAAGTGGCCACCATCACTCTGCTCCACAGTCCACTCTGCCATCGAGTTGACTTCCCACATAGAACAATTAGCTTTTGGAAGATTAGAGTCAATGACTCAAGTACTATTTATCATTAACCTTGACATACAAGTAAAAGCAAGTGTATTCCCTTTGCAAATTCAGCAGTCATGAATGCACCAATCTGTGTTTGTAAAGGAAAAGCAACACCTTTCAGATATTAATCCCTCCAACCACGATAAGGTTAAATATTCGAATCCAAAATAATGACTTCCAAACAATTTAAGGGTAGAATGTGTGACAGCGGTGTAGCCAGAAAAGTTAGTATTCTTTATGTACAAAGTTTGGTTAGTTCTTGTCATGGCCCTATAATTGTGTGTATTTTCATGTTTATGAAACACAATCATCAAAGTCACACAATCAGACTGATAAGAATGTATTTCCTTAATATTTAATCTCTCTGTAAATTGGCTGCGAACTATTTATGTAAATATTGGACTTCCTTCTGATAAAATAATTTCTTAAATATCCAGAGAAACTGAAAGGTGATTGAAACTGGTGGCATTTACCCAGTGTTAGCTGAGCTTACACACACACTGTTTTGACACACATTTTACACATTATTCCACACATAACAAACCGTTATGGCTGTTGTTATCGAAAGTGCAGATACAATTGAGCATGGTATGATTATTACAATGAAACTGCATATAAGATACAGATATTTTCTCATATTCACCCATTTCTTTATGATTACAAAGCATGTAAAAATACAAAATAATATAGTATATACCAACCCAGTACATATAATTTGACCTACTTGATCTTATGCTTCACTATCAGACAATTTATGGTTGAGTCCAGACCTGGCACGTGTCACTTGAGTGTATTTCCACATAATTCAGGCCTGGATTGGGTCCTAAATCAATATTTGGAATTGACCAATCTTAAAATTTCTAAGAGTGTAACTATAACATGATGACTGATGCCTGCTGAATGACTTAAGTCCCAACATGATTTACTGTAATGATTCTTTAAAACTGATTCACAGCATTGATTCTGAGATTAGCCACAGAATTCTGCATGTCACTCTTTTCACTAAAAGATAGTGTGTGCCAAACATTCAATACATTTGGATGCCAGTTGGCACACTATCGATGTATTTCTTATAAAGCACAAGTCCATATCTGTATTTCTCAGGCGGAAATGAAAACATTTTAGAGGGGAAGTAACGTGCATGTTTACCCAAAAGGACAACAAGGTCTCCTGGCATGTGTCACCCAGTGGGAGAAAGAAAACTGTCAGGGGTGTGACGTCCGACAGGGACAAACACATTTATGAAACATTAAATATAGTGTCCTGGTTACAAAATGTGAAAAAATCCCCACCTCAGCCTAAACTGAACAATGAGGTTGAGATCAGATCACATTTGATCGTTTGCTTTGGGTGGCAACGAGACCTTTCAGAATGTAAGATTGAAGACTTTACTATCAGATGTTGGCTGAGGAGACGTGCAGCAAGGGGGTTTGGGAATGAATAAAGACTTTACCATCCGGCCTTTGGCTGGGCAGACAAAGAGGATGTATTTTCCGCACACAAATGTACACGGAACCCCAGGGAGGTTACCGGATGTTGAATTGTATTTCTTTAGGTTACTGAAGACTGCAATGACCTCTCACTTTTCTGTTTGCCAATGCCGCAAAAAGCAGTGTCATTTCTATTTGTCATATTCATTTCCACAGAGACACCTTGACGGCTCTCCGCCCTTTACCACATCTGCCAGGCTAACAGAGAAAACACTGGAGTAAATTAACCTCAGCTCCTACTAGGGGAAGATTCCCTTACCTCCATGTAATGAGCTGTTACACCTTTGGCAATGATGTGAAAAAATATTCTCAGAGGAACACGCTGTATGGTGAGGGGATATGTCCTTCCGTAAGTAATGCTGTCTGAAAGGATACGTCTGTTAGTAACCGTACCATAAAAAATCATGTGTTTGCAATACTTAACAAAATTAAGACAACAGTTGGAGCTTGTTGAGCGTCATTAACTTGCTTTAATTGTAAATAAATGTACTTTTTTAAGTACAAATGTAATTTAATTTGCCAAGTTATGATAACTAACATAGACGTAAAATGTCAAGCTGTTGTTGTAATCAGATGATAACATAATACCAAACTGTACTTGACATAGTTTTACTGATGCTCTCTTTAGTTGTGCTTACTCAAAAACTAAATTGTGGCACCAGACACTTTCAGCTGGTGTATTAATTTGTTTGTTTACCGTATAAATGGATAAAGTACATTTAACTTGATATGTCCTTACCCTTAGGAAGTTCATGTTAATATTGAAACAGGAAAAAAAGGTATTTTTTGCTTATATGAGAGTGTAAAATGTTCAACAGGTGTGTTACCCTGACTAAAAACTGACAAAAAAAGGTGTTTGGCAAAAGTTTGTAGACCTTGGATAGAGCATGGTGAGAAAGTGGAACTACGTTTTTATTTGGAGATAGGCTCGTCCTTCACCTTCTCCACTCCCTGGTCAAGGCCATTACACAAGTACTTCCAAGGTTACAGCGAAGGATTTTTACACCTCATGGGTAACGATACTGGCCTGTTGTGCAACCTGACCCAGGACACGTTATCTGAGCAGTTTTACTGTAAAAAGGGTCATGGTGGAATTTTTTCACAACTTTTTACCTTTAGATGTCTGAAGTACAAAACACAATCAGAGCCTGTTTGCACATATTTTTAAATGTCACTTCATGAATCAGCCTAAGGATAATGTGACTGTCTCCAAAGGCAAGTCCATACATGAACTTAAGTGCATGTGATCCCTATTCCACAACATAAACTCAGTGTGAGTGTAAAATCAACATACAGTTCACATAGAGGGACATTAACAACACAATTACAGAACATTTTACTTACTCACAAATTGTTGCCATGAAATTTCCAGTAGACTTGTAAGCTATTTAAGTATTTATAGAAGGTGTCTTTACTGAATTTACTGTTTTTATACTTTTATGTAATTCTTATTTATATCATAGCATTGACTCGCATGAGAAATCTGGGACTTATTGTGTCTGTTGCGAAGTGTAATTTGTGTATTATAAGTGTATCAGGGCAAAGGAGTTTTATAAACTTATAAAAACAATTACCCACACTTAAATATACCAGTGATATAACTGGGTTTTATTCTCCAAATTATCCCAAAATATTATACATCTCCAAAACAAGAAAAAAAGCTGTCTCGGAAGTCCATCTGTTGCTGAAAATTAGAATATATTTTTCCTTTCTTACACAAGTAACAAACAGGTTCAGTACAAAAATGAACATTAATTACATTTACACCATAATACAATAATATAATAGTATAAAAATAATTAACAATAAATAATTTCACAATGTAAGGAACATTGGGGTAAGAAAAATATTTTAAATATATCACTTCTTAAACAGCAGTGAAATTTTGACCACGGCCTGCTAAAATGTCAGAATCAATGTATCTTAAAACACAAATAAACATGCTGTGCATTGTGGAATTCTTGACTGGCAGAGCCAAAAACACATTTAAACCAGAGAATGAAGACTGATGCGTTAGACTCAGGCACAGTGGCACTTGCTGACAATCATGCCGTTGTAGGAGGTGAGGGTCAGCTTGCCCTGGCTGTTGTGATGCAGGAGCACCATGGGCTCATAGGCAGCCGGCACGCAGCACGGCCGGGGTATGGCCCCATTGGTCATGTGATGGAGGCGGGCCTTGATCTGCGTGTGCATGCTGGCAGGCCGGTAGTTGTGAGGGCAGGCTCCGTCACAGTAGTAAATGGTGTAGGCTTCGGGGGCCACCACCCAATCCGCCCAGCCAATGTCCTTAAAGGAGACACGCCTTGATCTCCGGCAGCATCTGTCGTCCCCCTTGCAGTCCCCTGGGTCCTCCTCACCCCCCACTGAACGGTGGTGTCGCCGTCGCTGTCTATGCCAGCGTCCCCTCACTCTGTCCTTCCCCTCAAACTGCCCGTCCTCCATTTCCACGGCAATCCGTGAGGGAGCCCAAGATATCTGCACTCCTTCTTCTTTTCCTCCCGGTCCTCCTGCTGTTTCTGGCTCCAGTAGGTTACTGGACCCTGTGATCCATTGCTTAGCCCTATTCCTGACACCCCTGTCATCTGGTGCCACGCTCATGGAGTCCAAGACACTGTGGGCCTTTTGCTGAAGCTCTGGGCGCCCAGACCTCGACGGGGAAAGCCCTTCAACCTTCAGTTCCCCTTGGTACAGAGGATGCCTCTTCTTCAGCTCCCATTCCAGAACCTCCTTCCTGTGCCCCTCCGGCCACACCCCTCTCCCCAGGATGTTCTGAGCGTGACCCCAGGGCGGGTGCGACCGCAGCTCCGCCAGCCCACCATCACGGAGCAGCACCGCGCAGGTGAGGAGGAAGTGTAGGCCTGAGATTCCCTGCATGACAGTGGTGTCTAAGGGGCATGCGGCCACTTTTATACACCTGTGTGTGTGTCTGTGTGTGCGCGCATGCGCAGCGCGGTTGGTTGTTGTGAATGAAATGCCTGGAATGTTTTAGTTTATTTGGCAGCTGGCCTTGCCACACCCTTTCTCTGTGAACTCTGTGACATACCTTATCACGGCCAGGCCTGGGAATCGCCAGTCACACTTCTGCTGCAGGAATACTGTGGAGGTTGACAGCTAAACAGCCGTAGGGAGTCAGAATAATCAGGACGAACACAGGGTATGGACGGTAGACTCCCATGTTAATTTTGTTATGTATCTCATTGATGTATGACCAATGCAGGAGTGGAGACCAATTCAGAATACAATACACATGGAGTACAGCATTTATACTGGGTCAATTTTTAATGAAGTACTCTCCACAAATCCATTTGCTGCTTAAAGTGAATTTCATCCAATTCTACAGTGCCAAGACTGTACACTGACTCAGTTTACATTTTTCTCTCCATTTTTCCATCCCATACTTTTTATGGAAGTCAGGGAAACATATTAGATTACATGTTTCCCTGACTCCCATAAATGTTGGTTTTCTTTTTCCTTATTTTTTCCAGATCCTTTCTCTATACTGTACATAAGCCCATCTCTCCCTTTGTCTGAGCAGGAAGCTGAATATCTGTAGACTCTTTCTCCAGAGATGTACATTTATTTTTGCAACCTAGTAAAATTCAAGATTGAAAGTCTGTCGAAAATTTGTGTAAAAACTTGGCAGCCCTTTTAATGTTATTTAAATAAACTAAACACATTCGCTGTCTACATTAGCCTGCATACAGGTCTTGCTTTTCACCCCTGTATCATTTCCTCTCACACAGGGGTCTTCAGTACTGAGGTATGGTAAATTTCAGGTAATTTGTTACCAAATGTATATATGGAGACCTTATGCAATAGAGGCACTGCTGTAGAAGTATTGCCAAAGAACATATCCTGTACAGACCTCTGCACACATTACTCTCTTCCCACAACCCCAGTTATGCCACAGTGGAATTTTTCAGGGGCCAAGCAGCTGCCCTGTCCGAAGGTGGTATCATGGTAGAATCTGTACAACAAGGATTTATGACGGAGGTTACAGCCAGGTTTACGTGCTCATGGCATGGTTCACAATATGGCTGAACTTCTTCCTATCAGTAGCACAAGGTTTCCTAATCCTTCAGCCCTGACCTGTCCATCGCCTGAGCTGTCTCTATTTTCATTGTATTCATTTTAAAAACACCGTTTAGATTAATTTTGACACCCCTCCTTCTCCTCCTAGAACATATCCCATTTTGATCATGAATGTCAGGGTACGGCAAGGACTCAATCACAGACAGACATGAAAATAAACCGAAGTTTATTGCAGCCAAATCAAGTCCACTATCCAAAAAGAAGGGTCAAAACAAGCAGAGTTCAAAAACAGAAAGACACAGCAGAAGTACCAAAACACAATCCAAAAGACAAAAATGGAAAAACAGGCAGAGGTCAAAACCAGGAAAACTCAGCAATCAAACACAAATCAGAATCCAAAATATGAGAAAAGGAGAAACAGGCAAAAGTCAAACCAGAGATCAGGCATGAACAGAAAGGCTTGTAGCACAACAGAGAGGGAAAACAAGGCAGGGAATAAAAGCACAGAGGACTAACGAGGAAACGAGACACAGGTGAACAACAGGGCAGGTGAAACAAATTGCCAATCAGGTAATGAGGAGGAAGGTGGGGCAGACACAAGGGCAAACAAACACAAAAGCACATGGACCAGGGGAAACAAAGAAAAAGAAAACACACAAACACAGTGGAACAAAACCGAAAAAAAAAAAACCACATGACAAACACAGCAAACACTGACAGTGAAGATGACAACAAAACAAAATGAGCACATTAAGTTTCCCTGGTCTTCATGTAGAAAACATACAGAGGATTAATATTTTTGCGCTAGGTTTTAGTCTGTTCTAATTTAAACTGTAAATCATGGGTCTTTTCCCATTCTGACACTTTCAAGCAGACAATTCATTTTGAAATGGAATATCAAGAATGTAAGGAATCAGAAATGGAGTTCTTTTCTGTCTGAGTGTGTGTAAAGGTCTTTAGGTAAAAGATCAGAGTGATGTTAAGATTGAGTCACATGATTCTGGTCATGGAGTGCAAAACAACAGCATGCAATTTATCATCTAAAGCTAACACTGTCAGTTTCATAAAAGGAGGGTTTTTATTTCCAAGATTTGTGAGCAATAGTTCCCATCACCTGCATGATGCCCATGACGCCCCGCCCTCAGAGAACTCACCTGGGGTGTGACAGCCACCGCACTCCTGTCAGTTACCATGTCCTGTCAGAGCAAGATTTGGAGTTCCTGTGTCACATCGCCCATTTCATTTTCACTGAAACAAACTGGGAGCCAACACTGTGGAGACATGAATGTGTGTGGTCTGCTGGAGAATTCCTCAGTATCAAATGCTTAAAAGCTGCTTTAATGGCCTCTGAGTGGCTCACAAAGAATATGTCTGTTCGAGGGGTGTGCTTAAAACACAGAGCGGAGTTCAAAGCAGCTTCTCCTGTCCCCTCCAGAACTGGAGCACCAGGTTCTGTGAGGACACAGGAATCAGTTTGGGACGATGGGAACAGAAGAAAGAAGGGCATGTTTTCCAAGACTGGACACACACTGAGCCTATTTGGGGATGTGGGTGTGTCTGTTTTCTCATTTGAAGTTAGGATCTGCAATAGAGCAGGCTGATGGCAGCGCGTTGCTCTGGGCAGGTCCAGACATGTCCCACTCCTGATTCTGTTCACACACACCCTCTTCAGTGTCACCAATGCCTCCTCTGAGCAATAATGGACTTCCCCAAATGGGATTGTCATTTTCCCTCAACAATCTTATCTGAGAGGAGCTGGTGTGGTCACCAACTAATTCAAATAACCAAAGCCTTATTTGAGGACAATCACTGGTTGATGAATTTATTAGTTGTGTAATCAGGTGTTTTAGTGCTAGGTTAGAAGACAGTCCTGCTCCAGCCCTGGCCCATCTTGGATGACTGGGAGACCCCATCTTTGTTACTCAGACTGGAAATGTTGTAGCTTTACAAGCAGGTGTGTGTTTATCAGTTTATCAGTAGGATGATGGCAGCATCCTTAAATTAGTCAGTATATACTAGCCATTGAGATAATTGGGAAGATTTTGATGGAAAAATATTGCTCTCCAAAGTATTCAGTATTTATGGAGCATGTTTCATGACCTCAAAGTGCTCTGCAGTGAAGGAGAGAAGCTCACTGAAACCAGCATTTATGTGTAGCAGTGGTTTATGTTTTTGTTTGTTAATTTTTTTTTGTTTTTTTTTTTTTTGCTGGAGACTACTGCTGCTGCCAGTAACACATGATTTGTTACCTGAAAACACGAACTGAACACAAATAACTCTTTAGGTCCCTCTAGTGGCTGTAAGACTGACTGTTTCTCCATTCATTTCAGAATATTCAGTCACTGAATGCAGTCACTGATTCCCTAAAAGAGAACTCTGAAATATAGAAAGGCCCCCGTTATCAGTGATTTCTCATTAATGCTAAAACAGTCAGAGGTTTGCAACACAATTATAAGAAGAGCCCATTCCTAATAAATTAACTTATATATTACTTGAAATTAAATGTGTTATATTTAATTTCTTAAAACGTATAATAAATGTATAATATATGTGATGTACACAGGAACCATCAACTAATAAATGAATAGTGCATTTGACACCATTCAAAAAACAATGTACATATCTAAGAGTTCCAATACTTTTACCACATATTTTCAGACTCTCTATTCCTAAAAACATTGTTTATGATACATTTATTTCTTTCATCTCACATGCATTCGTAGCTTCTCTGACACTTCAGTAATATTTCAAAAGGTGGTTAGACAGGAAGCTCAAGATGAAAGAGAAATGCTAAGACTATGACGTTACTGAAATGTGGACAGAAGAGAACTGTTAATAGGTTGGGTGTGACCTTTAACCTTTCACCCTTTTAGGGGTAAACAGAATGTTGGTCTGTGTATTGGGGATGTGGGGTGGAAGGGTTGAGTCTGTGTCCAGACTCAGGACTGGAGACGGTTTTTCAGACAAAGGAGCTCTCTTGCTCCGGCCAGTGTCAATGCCAGTGTTGTGCTTCAATGAGAGGTTCCCATTGTGGGCGGAAACTCTGCAGTGCCACTGCGAGTCTGGTAAAAACAAATTCTGTTTTCCACATGACTACAGCTGCAGGAGACTTATGTAGGATATGAGTGTGTGTGTGACAGTGGAATACATGCAAGGGAGTGACTGTATATTTGTGGGTTTGAGCAAGTGTTCGTATTATTTTTATTTTTGCCGAGTGTGTATGATAGTCTGTTTTTGCATGCAAGTATATGTGTTTGTTTGTGTATGGGAACTGACGCAACCTAAATAAGTTTTCTGAGAGGAAAATTAAAGTAAATTATGTCTTAATTGTCTTGATTGAGGGTGGAATAAATAGGCTGAAAGAGTTGGAAGAATGCCATGTGAACAAAAACAACAAATAACCATATTAACTGAACAAAACTTTGGAATTGGCTGAAATTCAATCCCACAGAACACAACCCAAATCACCTGGGTATGTCAATGTAGCTAACTGCTCGTTGAACTCAACAGACATGTTATCGCTTGCTGTTGTATTGGCTTTAATTAAATAAAAGACATACCCTCTCCCTTTTTAAAAGAGAACAACCCTACTACCACCCTCATGTGTTTGTTCTCCTAATATAGACAGTGGGAATGCAACACAAAGAGAGATCACAGTATACAGAAAAGCTGAGAATAGAGCACCAATCACACATCAGAATCATCATTACATTCCAGTAACTCAACAGAGGCTCTTATCTAGAGTGACTTACAATGCAATAAGGTTCATTAAAATACCATTTCAAGTTAACTATGCAAATCAAACTTAAGATACAATAATATATAGATACAATAAGATATATTAATGTCTATCATATTGGCATTGAGAGACAGCTGCCCTACAGACTGTATCTTTCCCACCCCATCACCTTTTAAAACCACAGCAAAACTACTCATAAACCCAGCAGGTCAGCACTGTTCTTATTAATACCTACATTACTGGTCAATGCCTTCCATACACACTTAACATACATACTTAGGCCAATGTTGGAATAAAGGCGTTTTATTTATTAATGGACAAACTCCATGAAATTTTCAAAATGGTAGTGAAAAGTAGTCGGCAGCTGTAAAGCTGTCTTGACTGACTGGACCCAGTTCATTCAGATACTTTGTTTGGTCAGATGATCATGCAGCATCCAAATGGGGAGTGAGAAGGTCTGATCTCCTTCCGCGTGAGTGCGGCGACAGAAGAACGCCTGGTACCAAAGCCATTGATAACTGGACTGGATAAGAAGCGGTGTGCAGTCATTTTATCGAGGAGACGCTGTTATTGTCAGTGGGCTGTTCGCCATGGATGAGCCAAACATTTTGAGACGCCGTGGGCTGCAGGTAAGGTACACTTCCCAGAAACTATTTGGGGGAACATTCCATTTATAAATTGAATTGCTTGCTTAGCGGATTCCGTCTAGCAGATGCAACAATCAGAACTCTGTTCTACGTTCAATTAAAAAATGAATGTGCGCTGAGCAACATTGTATCATGGCTGTTTTAAATGATGTGGAATTAAGTCAAGTGCGGTACCTGTTCATTGGAGCTGCTAGTCTGAATTAAAAATTGGATAAAAAAGCAGGAGAATCTCCCAGAACTCACTCAAAAAAGCCAAATTTCACTGACAACAGATACAACTTCAAGTAAACTATGGGCACACTGTATATTGGACTACATTCTTATGACATTGGAACAAGCACTTTTGTTATTGGTGGTGCAGAAACAATTTATTTGGTCTTCTTGCATTCAAGGCCTCTGGTGGGAAAACTTCATCGGTTGGGGAGGCACTCATTTAATGAGTGTATCAGTAAGGTGCTTTTAAACAAAATTACTCTTCAGTCTTTCCCAAAAGGTATGAGGAATTGTTTATCATAAGCAGCGCACATGTGTATCAAATAGTCTGTTGTTTTGGAAGCATAGAATTTTGTGCCGCACAGTTTTAGACAGAGCAACATGAAAGGCACCTAAAAGCACAAAGACAACCCATATAAAATATGTGGATAGAAGAGAGGGAATTTTGACTGTGACTAAGCAGCCCCCTGCAGAAAGGTTCTCAAATTGTACAGAGTGGATCCCACAACATACAGAAAGTACTTTAATTTTACCACCAGATGGCAAGAAATGCACTTTGGAAAGTAAAATGATTATAGAGTATAATCTTACTGTATTGACTTTACCAATAATAGCTGAGCTGTAACTGGGTTCACTTTAGTTGGCTGTTGATTTGAGTCACCTGCAAACTACATAAGCCTTCCTTAACCCTACCTTATAGCAGATTGGTTGAGGTTGATGAATCATCGGCACACAGAAAGTGCCTGGTGGTGGCGCATACCGCGTCACTCGTTGCCATGGTGATACGCAGGGAGCTTGGCTGCGGTTCTGTGTTGAGGCATGCCTGCCCAGCAGAATGCAAGGGCATTCCCTCAAAGTGGTCCATCTGTGGCTGTCCCTGAAAACCAGTCCATAGGCCAGGGTTGGCATTTAGGCCTACAGAAAAACAGGTGAAATAATTACATGTTCGTGGTAATGCAGCGTGCTTTTGTTGCATCGTTAGGATAGCATAGTTCTTAAAGGGCACCTTGGGATTTTTTTTTTTTTTTTTTTCAAAAAGGGTATACAAAATCTGCAAAAGGATGTCTCATGGGAAGCACCAAGCGTTTAAAAACCTGCCTTTTAAAAGCATCTATTTGGTTCCTGCTTGTTTCATCCAACAAAACACTTTCTCTTTTTGGTTATCCAATCATGTCAAAGACAAGAACGCCTGACATCAAGCTTTTCTATAAATACAAATCATTGAGTGTGGGAGAAACAACTTCTTATTTTTAGCAGTGTACCACAATAAGGGCTTGGCATATCCAAGCAGACTTGAGGAGCAGTTTCCGTAATAGCTGTGTAGCTGTTTCTGTCACAAATGGCTGTCTGCGCAGAAGGAATGACACAGTTTTTGTCACAGTCACACACACTGCCAGCATTCAAATTTACCAATATCTACGAACAGAAGTCATGTCTAATCATCACTTAGTCACTCACAGACACTGTCATGAGTTCATTTGTGCTTAAGATTCTGACACGTTTTGATCATTTTTTAGTGATCCATGCAAACGAATGTCTTTCTTTTCTATACGTATCTATATGTTTTCATGTTTGTTATGGTTAACCTCTCCCCTTTTTTAAGGGGGTGGAAGTCAAATATTAACACTTAACAGTGAGGACTTCTATTCTGTGTTGATAAAGAGGGAAATATATGTCTATACAGTATGTCACATGTCAACAGGCTTGTAATGATGTTTTATGCTTAGATTCTTATCAATGCATTTCAGTCTGAAGGACATGTACATTTTATTTCAAGTATGGTTTTTAACAGAATAATTGTCAGTGCAAAGTAAGATCATTCCATCATCTCTAAATGATTTTTACATTGGTGTACTTCACTGATGGACAGGGCAAGGGGACATGACTGAAATTGATGTTAAGGCCATGTTTTGCTCTCTTTTTTATGACAGAAGGAATTAAGCCTTCCCCGGAGAGGCAGCACGTGAGTATTCATGTCCAGGGCTTTATTTTGCTGAGAGAGAAGTTATGCATCTGGAATCAGGTTTCATTTGGGGTTGTGTCACTGTCAGTAACTGCAAGTAATAGGCTATGTAGTACTTATATACCCATATATACTGTCATTTGTCCACATATTATATAAACAGTATTTAATACGCATCGGAGCCGCCCAGCACTACTACATCTGTAATGTAAAGAACACCGTATATATTATAAGATTCGCGTGGATTGATGTCTCTACAAGCATCCCCAGTCAAACCTAATATCAAAATTCGAGACGTTTCCTGATATTTTGCCCCAACTTCACATTAACTTCAAGTTAACATGAAATCCTGCAGCTGTGCCCTCAAAAGATCTGAATTCCCATAACTATCCAGTAGGGGGAGACGTTGTATCATACACTGATCTCGTCTCCTTGAACCTGTCGCAGTCAACCCGTGAGCATAGACTATTTGGCTCATGTTGATAGCGCGTGGTTGCTGCAGTATCTTTCCTGTCTGTGAGTGTGATGGTAAAAGTTGGACACTTTTCATGAAACAAAAGCAGCATGACCGATCTTACTGAGGAATGAAGGTTGTTTGTTTTGTTTATTTTAGGGAATGTCAATGTTTCATATGGTGCATTGGTTGTTTCCACCTTTCAGAATAATCATTATTTTGGCTTGTTTTTATAACTACACTGCCATCAGTTTTTTTTTTTTTTTTTTTGGGGGATGTTCATCCTGGGTATAGGTGAAATGTATATCTGTTAAACATTACTGTTGATAATCCAGTTATGCTAAGAGTATGTCATATCTTTTGCTCACGTAAATTCAAGTAGCCTATTGTTTTATTAAAAGTTACAACTCACCATAACGTCAGCTCAATGACATTTGGTTGAATGATGCCGCATGCCCAAATGGTGACGGCTTGTTTTACCCCCTCCTTGTAGACAATGGTACTTTCCAAATTTGATGCAATTACGACTTGTTCGTCAGTCAAGTTTTCGGGTGTAGGTAGGTCGTCTTATATAGGCAGGAGTGAGTCTGTGTAATTCATTGCGTTGTGATGCTGTGTTAGCATTATGGACTGCAGAACTTTAAACGTCCTATTTCTCATGATCCAAGAAGGCTGTATGCGCCACGGATAAAATTAAAGCTATGACGGCGCTGGTGTAGCTAACTTGCTACAGTTTCACCACGGCGATGGAGTCAGTTACCACCCGAGCCAGCGCTTCTGGTTTCGGCTTCCTTGTGTGCTACCGTGATACGTACCTCTGTAGAATCAGCTGTATGCTATATGCCAGCTAGCTGCTTGGAAGATTAAGAGATAATTCTTCTGAACCATCTGATGCCGCATCGCTCTCAAATACATCAACCATGTCTGAGCCCAATTACTGGACCGTATTACCAAGTTACAAATCTCAGTTTGTGACAGGAGCTATGCTAAAAAGATCCAAAAGGTAAGCATTCACTTTACCCACTGGGTATCGTTAGCGCAGACTAACTTGAACTAGCTAACTTAATTTAAGTAAGCCTTAGAAATGTATTTGTATTTGTGTTTTTTGTGCTGGTGTGAGGAGGCTTCAATCGAATAGGCAAATATAGGCAAAGTAAATGGTGTAGCTATCGTACACTGGATTGTTTTTATTTATTGATGGAAATTTTGTTAATTGTCTGAGGTGGCCATACAAAATGTAGCTACCTAACTGCTACGTTGTGTCAAAATATGTTAAACAAGCAACATCTGAGGGACAGTCATTGAGTGTGTTGCGCGATAAAGTTGAAAATCTAGATTTATTTTTATGTGATTAATTGTTCATATAGGTACGATAAAAAAAACTAATTTCGACCAATTGTCAATGCATGTGAATTCTGTAAACGTCATTGCTTGCTCAATATCTATAGTGTTCGTCTGTATCAGGGTTTGTGATCCGCCCTGTTTTGAGTAAACGTGGCCATTGTTGCTGTTAGCTCGAGTGGTGTCACGTTTGCTAACTTTTATATTTCCCCTTGGTCGTGGTTTCTTGCTGTCCGTCAGAAAACCATTCTACGTAATAGTCTTAGTTTATGTCTTGCAAATGCCAGCGTGCCAGTTTATACCCTATCAGTGTTGTGGCGTGACAATGAAAAGGTTATTTGAATGACGAAGTGGCCTTAATCCATAACGATTAGGCTAATTATTGCCCGTTAATTCCCTTTTTTGTCATATCTTATCACTGGATATGAACCATACCATGCCACTGCGACTTTATTATTCACTAATTTCGGTATGATGAGACCGTGCTGTGACATCATTTGTCTAACAGACCACCTCCCCGCAAGCAAGTGAACTTCCAAAGACTTTCTAAAGCAGAGCTTCTGGCTATTCTGTTAGATACCTAAACGGGCACAGCAGAGTCAGATAAATTAATAGACATCATTTAGTTCTGTCATTTCAAGCTCTAACCTCAGTGTGCTTAAAACCGGGTTTGTGTTAAACGCAGACCTACTGGGTCAGGATTGAAAAACATGGCTTAGCTCCAAGCTGACGTCGGAAGCACACACGTATTTGTTTATGTGGTACATTTGGAAACATGGACTCATAACTTCACAGCGTGCAATCACGTGTAGGACACGGTCCCAGTGGAGACTTGAGGCAGCTGATCCGTCGCTGGGGGGATATCCGTGCTAATGAGTCAGAAACTCCCCCATGTCAGTTGGAAGCATGGAAGTGAATCACTTCGTTGGGAATTTTCTACTCGGATGTACCGGTACTGCGTTACACAGTCTCAAGCTGACACATTAATTGTTACTTGGCTAATATGTCAGTGGTTGTAATGAAAGCATAATTGTGACTTCCGTGTTGTGACTTTCTGAGGTGTGTACATTGTTTTTAAATATGACCGGTTTTCCCTCAGTGGGGAGGTAATTAAAGTTTCCAACTCGACCCAGAGAGGAATGAGGCACAGTCCTTCTTCTTTATGTCTGAGGTTTAATTAGGTCGCTCTGGCCTCTGAGATTGTTTATGCTTTGTTGTGGGAGTGGAAGATAGTTTTAAAATTTTAGTAGCCAATTTGCAAATAATATTCAAAGGAAGAGGAAATTCAGTCCTCCAAACTCGGACCAATTGTATACCAGAGATGGTGAAGAGGAAGCCAAAACACAGCAACTCAATGCAAGCATTTATTTAGATTGCAGATGTGATTACACTTGGTCCTATTGTTTCGTGTGGTGCATGTTAAACCAATTAAATGTCTTCCTCACCCTTTTAAGTCTTGCTTGTAAGTCTTGCTATCAGTCAGATTTTATTTTGCACACTGTCCAACACAGTGAATTGTCTGGGTAAAATACTCTGAAGAGCGAAGCAATCTATAACATTGACCCACATTTTTTCCAGCTGAAGTAAATTTTAACAATGTAATTGCAAAGATGAGATTTGTCCAAGCAAATGTCTTTTTTTTTTCTGAGATAGGTTCAGATCCCATAAAGGGGTTAAGGCAGGTGTGGTTTGCAGTTATAAATGTGATTTGCCCTCAGTAAGCTGGATGCATGTCTCAGTACTTTTTGTTGACTTATGGAACTTTCTGAAAATAAAAGGCTGCAGGCTAAATGTATTAATATTCATGGTCAACAAAGCCTGGACACTAATCTGTTGTTGATCTCATCATGTATTCTCCTGACTGCAGCTGCCGTAGCAACAAGAGGAGGAGTCTGGTTGTAGGGAGCCCGTCGCCCACCCTGTCAAGGCCTCTCTCTCCCCTCCTGCTCGCCCCAGGTATGTCTGTCTGTGATTTCATTTAATTCAAACATGAAAGTAAATGCCTTTTTTTTGCTGTAGATGAGTATGTTTTTCCAGATGGATCAAAACATGTAGATGTGTGCCAGTAGACTGAGGGCAAGCCTGCGCAGAAGAAATTCCACAAAACCTTTTTGCTGTAAATTTAGCTCTGGGTGGAGTTGTCGAGTGGGATTCTATTATTCATTGACTTTAAGCATATCCAATCAGGTCTTTAGCTGGCAGGAGGGCCATTGTTGGATTATCTGAATTTTGCTTCCTGGAGTGGGCATTGACTCTGGTGGAAGGCCCAAGTCTGTGGTGGTTACATGTTGTGTGTTCCGTGCTCTGCCATGCTGACATGGCTCTCTGATTCATGAGTTACCTGGCTGCATGGATTTGTGTGCTGTCGGACCCCTGCCTGAGTCCCTGTTAATATCTGCTCTAATTGGCTAATTTGTGTTACTTCATGGGATTCCTCCAATTTTGGTGTTCCTGGTGGACCCCATTGGTGCTTTGTTCATTCATCACTGTTTCAGTGCTGCGGAAGTGTAAGGTGCCTTTGCTTTTGCACAACAGCTTGCTTCTAGAATTTGTAAAACCGATAAATTACGAGTTTTAATGAGAAGTTTACAGAAGCCATTCAAGTTCTACCAAGCCTGCCAGAAGATTCTTTAGCAATTTCTCCAAGACACGTTGGTAGCAATTAGTAACAAGCCACTCATCTTGGAAAGACTGCTATAAATATCTGCCGAATCTTGATTCAACCACTCGTCCAATCTCAGTTTGTTTTATAATTAAGTGCTATAAAGCTAGACACATTTACTTGCAACATTGCGAGTAAATATGCATACATCTGCCCTATATCTATACATTTCCCCGATACTGCATTGGATTGTTGTGGAAGGAAACTCAAGAAAAATGAATGTGGCAACAATAAGGCAAAAAGGCTGGAGTGAATGAATGTTTGCTGGGTACCAATGAAAAGACATTTCATGAGAAATGCGCTGAAACCGTTAGAGGATCAGCCCTGACTGAGCTGGCATGGAGTGACCCATATATAAAATGTTATATTATGGTAGGCTGTGCAGCAGCCAGTTTTGATTAAATGTGAATCTTTGGGTTATTTGTATTTTTCCTTTAGGATCCAGCAGTCTCCTTGACAGCCAGAGGAATGTGTCTGTCAGTGCCTCGGTCAGTCTCCCCTTCACCCGCAGGTGAGAGATTACACAAATTCAAATTGTGAAAAATGTATAAAATATATTTTCATACATGTTATTTAACATCTGGTTTTATCTCAGTTAAACCAAACATCTGGAGAGATCAACTAGGCAGAAAACTTAGTAGCTAAATGACAGCACAGTTTGTCCATCATTGCTATGTACAGGACCAGGTCTTAGTCTTTCTTGTTTAGTGTCCTTTTGGGATGGTCCTTCTAGTACTATATAAATAAGCACTTACTATGCATACAATATAGCAATACGTGTGTCCCATAGCATGACACAAAGTTTAAGCATGCAGTATGTAAATTGAATATAAACTGCCACCACAGTAAAAAACAAAACCACACCATACTAGACATAAAGTGATTCACGACATGGTTGGGTAATTCATAATACCCTCATGGCTTGTTCGCTACTTTTGCACACACTGATTGCACACACACTGACATGAAGCAGTGGTGTGATAGTGCAGTCACGATGATGTGAGCAGCAGAGCTGCAGCAAGGGTGTTTACCATGTTTGTCTGAATCAGTGGTTGACAAACACCACTGTGGTTAGTGTCTGCAGAAGAAAAGTATCTTGTAAGGGCTATATGGACAGTGGACAAAGCCAAAGCTACAGTGAGCGAACCTCCAGATGAAGAGACCGCCTTTGAGCAACACATTTCAGACAAAAAACAGCAAAGATAGCTGGCCTGTACTTCAGACATGGGGCACAGTAATCATTTCTGCCTCAGAATCAGAGAAAACGTTTATGCCGCTACCTAGTTACAGCCTCTATGGTTTTGCCTCTTTAGATTTTGCTGTTTGTAAGTCTGCATGTTCACTTTGAGCTTGTGTCAGCCATAGCTGAGATGTGAAAGTAGTCTGAATGTACATGCTTGTGCATGACCTAAAGCAGGTGGAGTTGACCTAATTTTGGAAGCAGGCAGGGCCATGTCTCTGTGGGAGTTCACCTCAGGAGCATTTATTTATTATTTTATTGTGTGGACCAAGCCTACAGGCTTTTGAAGCTCAGTCTACAATAAAAGGCTTCTCTTTAGTCAGTTATTTCATTGATCCTTTTCAATTGATCATAGTAGTTAGCGATATTTGAAAGCTCACAATTATACATCCTGCACCTGTTGTAACAAAAGTTCTCATCTTATTTATTTTAGTCCTGCTGTACCATAGGGCTGAATGTCTGAATATTCCCCATCGTATGATCCATATGCATTTGTTCGGCTCAGATTACCCCTTCCTTCCTATTCCAAAGAGATGTTTCGTAATACTTGTCTTGATTCTTCTACACTGTCAAAATCAAATTTCGGAGTCAAAATGAGAGTAGTCAGATAACTGAGATTAAGCATTTCTACTTTCCATTTGGTTAAAATGGACTGATTCTGGCTTTACGAAGTTACATTTGATATCGTTGTCAACACCATTGCTATGGATCACTGCAATGGATCAAAAACAAAGTAATGCCCATATGACCCATTCATTATATTTGTTTTGAAATTTAGCAGGGCTCAAAAGTGCATTGGTCTGACCAGGGAGAAAGTAAAAACCCAATGAGGGCTTTTGTTTGGACCCTCACAGTTCCTACATATACACCATTTCATGCTGTACCTTTGTGGTACTCTGTTACCACATTTTTAACCTTGCCATGCAGGGCTTTGGCATGGTGTAAGCAGAGGTCATGTGGTATTAGGGGCCTGGCAGACTGCAGCTGTACTGAGATTTAAAGATTATCCAATCTTTCTCTGCTCTCTTACTCCCCCGCCTCTCTATCCTGTCTTCTGAATGCTGTGATGTCACAGCCATGTGGGCCGAACTGACAGGTACTTTTATCTTTATTTTTTCCTGCCTTCCCTCTCATTTCCTGTTGTTGTGGAGGAAAGTGTCTTATTCTCCTAGGGTCTGCCTGTGCCATTTTCTCCATACATTTTCTTGCCCAAGAACAGTTTTGGTGAATTCCATATTGAGTAGTCTTTCCCATAAGATGTCGGTTGGCAGATTTTGCTGAGATGGTAAAACGTTGGATTTTTAAGTGTAAAACACAAAGAATCTAGCTGTACTTCCTGGCTCCTCCTTGGCATGAACCAGGAGGAAATTCCACAGTCACTGTCACAGAATGTCTCTTGGGTTTCTACCAGATCCGTGACATCACAACATTTTCCCTGATAGTTTTCCCTATTTTGAAATCCTGTTTACTCGGAAATCTCTCATAAACGCGAGTCAAAGACATAATCAATAGCTTTGGATCAGAGGTCGAAACAGAAGTGCACATATGAATACATGCAGTATGGTATGCAGAAAATTTCCTTGGTCTGTTTTTCTAGAGCGGAAGGTCGAAGATGGTCTCTCCCCTCGTCCGGCTACGGAACCAACCCTCCCAGCTCCACCGTCTCTGTAAGTCTGATTCCTCCTCCTTTTCCCCTGTCACAGCAGACTGATGTCTTCATGTAGAGCAACCAGTGGAAAAAAGACATGTAATTTGTTTGAGTGTGGGTACAGTCATGGCCCCTCACATGTTAATGATGGAGCTGTGAGCCCTGCGGCTGGGTGTGTGACTCCCCGACTGCGTAGGTTCACGTTGGTGAGGCAACAGCTGCCTCAGCCTGGCTATGGCCAGATAGGGGGCTTATCTGGTCATCATCTCTTGCAGCCTGTCTCGGCCGGCCAGGCGCCTGCAAAAGCGTAAACCAAGCATATTCTCACTTCATGTTCACCTTATGACATCGGCTGTATGTGATTGGTGATTATTTACTTTATCAGCCC
Organism: Albula goreensis; assembly: GCA_022829145.1. Lineage (NCBI taxonomy): Eukaryota > Metazoa > Chordata > Actinopteri > Albuliformes > Albulidae > Albula > Albula goreensis. The sequence continues at coordinate 16,403,415 of CM040764.1, read as the reverse complement.
AAATAAGCTCTGCCGCCTCGGCCTGTCTGTGGAGGGGCCGGAGGTTAAAGAGGTCAAAGGGAGGCAGGCTGTGTATCCAGGCCGCTGTATGATACGTGGGTGTGGAGGTGATGGAAGGACAGTCCCGTCGCGGTTCTGTTTGGTGAAGCAGGGCAGAGGACAGCCAGGACAAAGCCCTATTGAGCTCTTCTTAGAGGCCTCTTTATACACAGGGAGGCAGGGAAGAGTCTTGTGTTCACCCTTCCACACCTCCTACCCCTTCCCCCCACCTCCTGAAGCTGCTGATTCCTTACCCACCGCACAATACAGTCTTCCGTCAGCCCCCCCCCGTCTCTCTTGCGGTTCTTCCCTCTCTCTCCCCGTGTGTGCCCACAGCAGAGAGCCATTACCTCAGGCATTGTGACTGTGTGCGTCACTCAGATTCAAACCCAAGGCAAATATGCTTCTTAAAAACAACAACAAGAAGCTGATTTCTGTCCTCCTCCAGTTTGAGGGTGAACTTTATGAAGGAAGTACATTGTGGTTCATGCAAATAAATCCTCACAGCCGCGAAAGCCCTCTGCAGATAAGATTGTCTGTCCCTGCTCTGCAAAGTCACCTGGTTTCCAAGGCCTAAACTGGCTGCTGATTGCAAGGAAAGCACAGAAACCTGCAGGCTGCAGGCAGTGCGTCTGCCCAGCACCAGATCCCTGCTGCAGTGGAGAACATCAGTGCCTGTCTGGCAGTCATGCTCCGGTTCTGAGCCCATTCTGTCAACTGCTACACCAGTGGTTTAGGAATTGAGCTGAGGGCGTGAGAGAGTATGACATGAGTCACCAATGGAGACGGAGAGAAACTTCCTGCACGTCATGTGCTTTTTACAAACCATATTGTGAGAGCTGTAAACTTAATGTACCTCCATTTTTTTTAACATATCTTCATCTACATTTCAATTAAGAATGGGATGGTCTTAGAAGATGGATTTGCGAATGAAGTGAGTTCAGGAAAGTCAGGAAAACCCCTGTAAATATTCCTACACTGTCTGTGTTGCATTGCCCTGTCTCCCTCAGGACCTGAAGAGCAGGTGCTGTTGCCCCACCCTGATTGTTTGGGTTTTGTCTTTCTAGTCTTCGTCCTCCTCCCAGGAGCTCCTCCCCCAGCTGGCCTCCCAGCATGCCCCAGAGGATCTGCACTTCCTGTTCAAACACTTCCGCAGCAGTGAGAGTGTGGCAGATGAAGATGGACGGCCGCCGGCTTCCATGCGCCCCCGGTCCCGCAGCCTCAGGTATCCCTACGCCGCCAAATCCCTCTGCCTCAAATGAAAATAGTCCCACGTTTCAGCTCACTGTGCTGAGGCCTGCTACACCCCCTGCAGTCTCTTTTATTTATTGATACTTCATCCGCAGCAGCGAACCTTGTGTGTTGTGGCAAACTCAAGGCCATAAAGACTGGAAAACTCAAATGCTAGTGCCCCAGTGTTATTCTGATCAGAGTTCATGCACAGTGTGATCTGCATTATCTCATCGTTCAATTTCAGGTACAAATCAAGACACTTGGCCTGTAGTTCTTGAAGAATTTGAGCTGTACCACTGATGGCCACCTCTGTTTGAACTTTGATAAAGTTGTATTTGTACTGTCAGTGGTGGAAATGTTGGAAACTTGATCCATTGTTTGAATATAAGGGCCATGCTTTAGGAAACAGCTGATGGCGATAGTGATTCTGTCCTTGGCCAGTTTTATTTTGTAGTTTATGGTCATTATCACCCTCTTCATGAATGTTTATAAACTGTTACATAGCACTGTAAATGGAGCAGAAAGAATAGAGGAGATGAACATCTGGTTTGTGTAGAGCACCTGTGGCTGAGTCTCCTGAAAGAAGCGCTCACGAGGATTTAGAGCTGACAGAGAGGCAGACAGATGGCGCTTATTCACATCATGTGGGAATGACCACCTTAACAAAATGTGACAGAAAAAGGCACTTAGGTTTTGCAATTTGTTTACTGCACCGCAGAGGAAAAAGGCCTTTTGTCCTGTTTTTGCGAATGCGTTATGTGTGATCGCATCATGAGAATACTCTCTGCCACTCGCCTCCACCCACCCATGTACCCCCCCCCTCAGTTTTATTCACTTCGCATTTCATTGGCCAATGTTGAGTAGTTTCCATGACTAGAGCAGAAAGACAGAAACTCTGAGAACAGAGAAGTTGTGTGAGCCTCTGCAGGGCTGTCTGGCCCACTCTCTCCTCAGGGGCGGAGGTGTGAACCTGGGGGGGGGGGTGTCAGGGCATCGCTGCAGAGCTTTATCTGTGTGGCAGACTGTGGTGGAGGGCCGGGCAGCTGGGGAAGGTGAAGGCTTGCAAAATGAGTGGCAGCAAATTAACCTGTGGAACCTGTGAGGTCGACTGGATGTGGAAAACTGCTCGCTGTCAACACAAAAAGCAGTGTTTTTGAGGCTCGACACGCTTAACCAAGAACGTTCCCCATGACTGAAATCTCTTGCTTTTTGCTCTGGAGAGAGACAGTCATTTGTCTACAAAAGTAAAGACATGATTGACTTTATAACTTATTTAGGATATTCTGATTGATTTGATTTTTCCCTAAAGTGGGATTCAGAATATTTTTGTTGGTATTTCCATAATTAGCATATGTGTGTGAAAAGGATATGAGGCTTCATAAACGCTAAAATGGGCAGTTTTACAATGCTGCACTGCCTCACACTCGAATACCAGGAAATAGCTGCTTATGAGGAAACGGTTCAACGGCTGCTGTGGCTTGCAGTGCGGGTCCAATTAAATCACACATCAAAAAATTACACCACACTCACAGCAAATGATATCCCATGTCTATTCTCAACCCTCTAGTTCAGCTAATGAAGCTTCTCTGTAACCTGATCGAGCCAGTGGATTGCAGATTTCCAAAACAAAAAAAAGCTTCACTTTATCTCCCCACAGCAGATGATGCAGTGATAAATTCACACTCTTCTGTGGCTCACCTTAGAGAACCTTGCTCAGAACATGAGCAGGACTGAAGGCAAGGGCTGCCTGGTGTTTGTCATCAGTAAAACCAAAAATAGGGTGTGTGAACATTGGGTTTCCAAGTGAAGACAATGAGCCCTCCAGCTCTCATTAAAATTGTGTGGGGGTTTTATGGTTTATGTACTCTATTTTTTTCCCATAGTTTTGTTGTAGCAGGCCAGGGCATGATAAACAGTTTGGACCACAATCAGAACAAGACTTCCCAGTTTGTTTAGTGATCAGCCAGAGTTCAGTAATTATTTATATTTGTTTTTATCCTTCCTCTCATGGAATGGAGCTCCTGGGTGCAGTTCCTTTGCTTTTGGTTGTGCATGAATGGCAGTTCTGACAGTCCTCCTTCCCTCTCTGTTAATGATAGATTGCTCTGGAAGGCTATACTGTAAATGTGTGACCTGTGCTCAAGAATGAAATGAAAGGTGAAAGCTGTGTTTTTTTTTTTTTTTTTGTTTGGATGTGAGGTTTTGAGAAGCCCATTAATCACGCGTTTTCCCATTTCAGCCCTGGTCGGACAAGCGGCTCCTTCGATAATGAGATTGTGATGATGAATCATGTTTACAAAGAGAGGTTTCCTAAGGTAGGTTCACCTCTGGCTTCACTCCATGCAGATAGGCGTCCCTTTCGCTGCAGAAATACTGCCACATTAATTACTTTTCCCCCAGATCTGGGCTCCATCTTATATTTCCATCCTACTCTCATATAGGGCTGGCTGAATAAACTCAAACTACTCAACCTTTTGTACTCAAAGTTTTTTTTTTTGTCCATTTTAAATCTATTATACTGTAAAAAAAATTGTATTGCAAATATTTGAGTTGGCTTGAGCATCACCCAGTATGAAGGGTTTCAGATACCATGTCCATTGCTCAGTAATGAGTCTTCTGGTCAGCAGCCTGCAGTCTGCCTGTCTGTATGAAGCTGATGTGTGGTGTGTGCCCCGCTCAGGCCCGGGCTCAGATGGAGGAGCGGCTACAGGACATCATCACGCAGTGTTCCCCGGACAGCACGCTCCCGCTGGCGATGGCGTGCTGGGCTTCATCCAGCACCAGCTGGTGGAGCTGGCCCGTGACTGCCTGGACAAGTCCCGCAAAAGCCTGGTCACCTCACACTACTTCCTGGAGCTGCAGGACAAACTGGACAAGCTGCTTCATGAGGTCAGATAGTGTGTGCGTGTGTTTGCTCTTTTATGTGCGCGCACATGTTCTTGTGCTTCTTTGGAGTCCAATTTGCAGGGACTTATCAAGTGTGTAATCACGCCTGAATGTGTGCATTGGCGTACATGTGGGATAAATCATTTCCAAGCCCCATGTCAGTTTTGGTCAGCCGTGAGTTTATGTTCCAGATGCCCGGATCCTTCTGTGTGTCAGGTTGCTGCAATTATCAGTGACTTTGTCGTGGAGATGCATTTTTTTAAAATGTTTACATCATTTTTCCATTGCAGTTTTCAAAAATGATACCTGTAATATTTACCATGATTTATGTTAAATAGAAAGAGGAACAGCTTTAATGCTGTCTGCTTCTGTCTGCATTTTCTACTGAAATGCACTCTTTCCACATACGCCTCTCGCTCTGTTACAGCCTACCCATTGAACTTGGCTGTGGGGGAGTGGGTTTTACAGTGGTGCTGGGAGACTGGGGAAAGATTGACAACAAGTTCTCAACATGAGTAATAATTACTTGGTAATTATTTTGCCCCTCCTGTAGATGATAATACTGTTTCCCAGTGATACTTGCATTTTTGTTGTTTTAGCTTACAACTATAAGATAACCCAAGTTTCATTATCAAGACAGCCCTATTTGTGCATCGGAATGTTCTGGTTTCTTCAAAGAGCTGAGAGAAAAAAAGACTCTCTTTCATCAGTGCGTGAAGCTTTGTAGTCAATTTTTTTTTTGTTTCCGTTTTAAACCCACCCATGCCCACGCTCTTTTTACTGTATGCCGTTTCCAGACGATGCTCATTTTTTTCCTGTGTGTGTGACTCACTTACTCAGACCAGTGTTTCAAAGCCAGGAGGACGTGGGTCGCCTAGCACTGCTATGGTCATAACTCATTAAGACACCTTCAGCTGCTGTAGATAAAATTCTCACTGTTTCCTTATTTTAGACCTTTGAGATGAGGAACAACATTTTCCTGTTTAGAGATTGCAAGGAAATGAGTCCCCTAGTACTGTCTGTCTGCCTGTCTTTCTGTCTGTCCAGCACATGCTGTTGTTTTATGTTTGCAAAGAATGTGACCAGCCTCAGAGGTTTGTACCATCATGTACATACTGTTATGTCGCTATGGAGGTGCAGTGTGATTCAAACAGATTTTGCCTTCTTTCTTCTCTGTGTGTTTAAAATGCTGTGCATTTTGTATTTTTGTTGCTCATTGAAGTGAATCAGGGTAAGTGCCTTTGCTCTGAGGTGTAACAGCAAAGTCTTACCTGGGACCGTGCAGCCTTGGGACTCCTGTGCTGCCCTGACCTGTGAGATGTCAGGCAGGGCCCAAGGCAGTATTGGGCTTGTTGGGAAATAGGACTGCAAGAGGGTGAATGTTGAAATGGAGAAATTGTGTCACTCTGTTCCTGCATGGTACAGTTGCAAATGATTACAACAGGAACACGTAAAACTTTTTCCAACTGGAGGTGAGAAATCACAGGAGAGGGGATTGGGTGTGTAGTGGCATTCTGCCAAGAACCTGCCAAATCAAACAAAGTTGCTCAAAAACAAATGTTAAGTACAACCCTGCAGTCCTTATCCTGTGGCAGTATTTTGGTCCACATATCAGATAAATACCTTCAGTCATCTTATGTGGAATTATTTATTTTTCATCTTCTCAATTTCAGCTGTGCTGTAACTGAAATCCACAAATTTACCACTGTAATTTTTATATCATTGCAATATAAATGCAAAAAGCTATAACCTAAATCGAACCCCCCCCAGGGACATATTCAAGGCACACTTTAATTTTTGGCGATATTTGTTTATGTGATAGACTAGATCTAGTGCTAATGTGTTTCTTCATTGTCCTGGCCTTGCTTGCTCGGGTGAGCAGGCGTACGAGCGGTCGGAGAGCGAGGAGGTGAGCGTGATCACGCAGCTGGTGAAGAAGATCCTCATCATCATCTCCCGGCCAGCGAGGCTCCTCGAGTGTCTGGTGAGACATGCGCACACCCGCCAGACACCGAAAGTGCCCTCACAACCCCCGTCATGGGTGGAGCTGATGTGAGCCATCAGTCACTGGCAGCCTAAAATGAATCCGTTCAAAAACTCCCTGTCCATGGCAAAACACAGTGATTTCTGCATACTCATGAGGATTTTATTATTTTCATTTTTGTTTCCCTGTTATCCAAGTAAGTAAACAAAGAGCTGCGTTATCTTTTGCACTGGTCACCCAGGCAATCAGTGGGTGGGGACTGGGCAGCCAGTGGGACATAACAGCTCCACCCATGACCCCATGCTGGGTTTAACAAAACCTCACTCATCTGTCACTGTTGCCAACGTGGTGTTTGCTGCAGCAAATGCTGCACTGTCAAGGAAATGGCGTGTTACAGGAAGTCATATTTTACAGATATTGCTGCTAAATCACTCATGGTTTATTACAGACAGATGCATTGATACAAATACATTCTTATGTATTCCATCTATTAAATAAAAAGCTGTATAATGAAATGTTCCCCATATGTGTACATTGCCATGTTGGCTTAGAGTTTCTGTTGGTCAGGCAGCTCAGTTGAATTGATTGGGATAGTCTTAACTGATGTGTGACTGGCATATGAAATCGCACAGGAATTTGACCCGGAAGAGTTCTATTACCTCTTGGAGGCGGCTGAGGGTCGTGCCAAAGTCGGTGAGGGCATCAAGACTGACATCCCTCGCTATATCATCCACCAGCTGGGCTTGGCCCGAGACCCTCTGCAAGGTACCCATATAGACCCCACACAACAGGGATGTCAGACTCCAGTAATGGAGTGCTGCAGTGTCTACAGGTTTAAGTCCAGTCCTGGAGGGACATAATTTCTACAGGCTTTTGTGTTTTCCTTTTAATTAGCAGCCAGTTTAGGCCTTGGAAATCAGACATCTGGACTTAAAGCAATGAGTTAAATTAAGCCCACCAAAAGCAGCAGCCAGCATGGTCCTCCAGGACTGGAGTTTGAGATCCCTGCTTTACAGTGACAGAAACGTCAAGTCTTAGAAATACCACAGAATTTTTACTGGTGTCTTATGTGTCAAAGAATGTGTGTTTAAGTGCCCGAAGTGGAGCTGTATTTGGGGTCTGACCCGTTTTGCAACCTGCTCCTAACAGAGATGGCTCAGCTGCAGCATCCTGACTCAGAACTGGCCATGGCTGTGGAGACAGAGGACTTTGAGGTGAGTGAAAAAGATGCTGCCTTGTTTTATTCAATAGGGTTTTAACCATTATTTGATTGATTGGTTTAGTTAATCAGTTATCAGTTTTGTCTCCAGTTAATTTTTGAGAAGCATCAATTGCATTTCAGAATACATAATGGATTCATTCCCTCTCTGTAACCGCTTTGGTGCTTTGTCACTCACAATAAGAAGCTGCTTGCACTGTACATGATTAATACAACTTCAGCTTTTTTAAAAAGAATATTGAGGTGCTTCGATATGGATACAATCATAGAATTAGTTCAAAAGATCAAAAGACATTTAAAACGTGAAGAAAAGTAGCAGAAATGGTATTTCAACTTGTAGAAACTGATTCAACTCATTTGGCAGCCTTGCTTTTCATTGTCTGTGTGAAAAGTTACCCTTGTTTCAGGTTGTGCTCCCAAACCTGTTGCACCGTTAATCTTTGGGAACCAAGTGGGGACATCTGTGTTTGGGTTGAAAAGCTGTCCTCACTTATATTTCACCGCACAATATTTATGAAATGTTACATAAACGTTCCCTTTACCGTTCCCAGTTCATCCTACAGTTAAAAGGTCACATGATAAAAATATCCCAGCCTGTCCATCACTTATTCTTTCTGCAGCTTCACTCAATAGAGCAAACAAGATGTTCCCCTCTTCTTTAGGTCAGCAGCTGACCTAAAGGAATCCTATGTACAGCTAATGTTTCACACTGCATACATTACATGCATGTTTACATTCATTTGTTTGTAGTGGTAACCTCGTTAGGGCTGACTCATATAGAACATATTGCTGGCATCTTAACAAAAGCTTTCAGCTCTTTTCAAATTCAAGCGTTTTCATTAGTACTGTTGTTACCTTTTAACACCGAGAAGTTTTTGTAATACAGTGTTTTGAAATGTATATATTTGCTAGACAGTCATAAAATGTCAACAGCTTCAGTACACAGCTGACACCCTGCATGTCACTGGTGTTATGTATGTGTGATTCTTCCTGTTTTTCATCTGGCTTTCAGTTTAAACACATTATCATGGTTTGATCTCAGTGAGAGTAGATGTGGTTGTTTGTTGGGAGGTGACCTCAGGGGGTCTTTGCTGTTATTTTGCGCAACAGAGCAAGGCACCAGGTGCAACCAGCACCCCAACCCGGAGGAAGGCCCTGGAGAGCGACTTTGAGACCATCAAACTCATCAGCAACGGGGCGTATGGGTGAGTGAGAGGCAGGTCTCGGAGTTGTTATTGTGCTATAGCTGGGTAAGAGATGGATAAAGTTTCAGGGGATGTTATTTGGCTGTTGGTGCATGACAGATGTGGGTAGGGTCTGGGGACGTTAGGTCTCTGTTCCAAGTACTAACCATGCCACGCTGTTTAGCTTCTCTGTAGTGGTTACAGAATGCGTTGCATAATCTGAAGGGAACTGGGTGTGAAAAGCACAGGCTGACTCCCACGTGGGACACTGCTGCCGTACTGTTCAGTGAAGCACTTCACCTGTATTGCTTCAGTAAACATGTAGCTGAATAAATGTATTGTTTGTGAAGCGAGTATCACAAAATCTTTGGATAAGAGTGTAAGAGTGCAGCTTATCTGGTCTTATCTGGGATTTTTTTCCAAACACTCTTGAGCTGTGCGTATTGCATTGTGAGAGAAAGTGTTGGCTGTGATCCTGGTTGGCAGGGCGGTGTACCTGGTGCGGCACCAAGAGACGCGGCAGCGCTTCGCCATGAAGAAGATCAACCGGCAGAACCTGATCCTGCGGAACCAGATCCAGCAGGCTTTGTGGAGCGTGACATTCTCACCTTTGCAGAGAACCCCTTCGTGGTCAGCATGTTCTGCTCTTTTGAGACGCGCCGCCACCTCTGCATGGTCATGGAGTATGTGGAAGGTGAGGGGTCAAAGGTCACACAGAGAAAGCAAAGTTCAGTAACTAGCCTCACAACTGTGAAATAATGTGCATATTTAACCGGAGCTTTAAGCCCAGTAGTTGAGGTTATTCAAAAAGTAAGTACATTTTTGCAAGTGAGGTCCAAGGAAAGTTTTCAGCTTGACAGTCCTAGAAGTTGATTGGCATCTCCAAGGAAACTCAGCCAACCACTGCCTGGGTGTATTCTCTCTGAATAATCCCTGGTACCTTTTTAACACCTATGTTTTTTGTGCATGTTTTACCATTTTTGAATGTACTATTGTGGGTGCTTCAAAATGGGGGGCGTCTTTTCTACGATGATGTACATATCCCTGAATGTTTAATTGAAATTCATTCCAAATTCAAAACTGCCAACTGCCATCTCCGCCCCCCAGACAGTACTCTGCATCACAGATAGCCGTCTGCATGACACTGTGTATGACCTCTGTTTGCAGGGGGTGACTGCGCGACCCTTCTGAAGAACATGGGCCCTCTGTCAGTGGACATGGCCCGGATGTACTTTGCCGAGACGGTGCTGGCACTGGAGTACCTGCACAGCTATGGCATCGTGCACAGGGACCTCAAACCTGACAAGTGAGTGAAGAATGCAATATCCCACACACCCCTCCTCAGAATGGGGAAGGAAATCCGTGTGTCCCATGGTAGTGTTATCACAAGTGACCTAGCCTATTAAATTTCTCTTTCCCAGCCTGCTCATCACCTCCATGGGACACATCAAGCTGACGGACTTTGGCCTCTCCAAGATCGGCCTGATGAACATGACCACCAGCCTGTATGAGGGCCATGCAGAGAAGGACACCCGGGAGTTTGTGGACAAACAGGTGGGGTACCACCTGGCTTCCTCATTGCCAAGTCCCCAACCCATCACAAAAAAAGTTGGACTTGTCTCTCTCCCTGTCTCTCGGTCTCCCTCCTTCCACTCCCATTGTTTTATACCTCTTTCATACGATCATGCGCTCACCTGATCCATGCTGGTTTTGGGTTCCTTCCAGGTGTACGGCACACCAGAGTACATTGCCCCGGAGGTAATCCTGCGGCAGGGCTACGGCAAGCCAGTGGACTGGTGGGCCATGGGCGTGATCCTGTACGAGTTCCTGGTAGGATGCGTTCCCTTTTTCGGGGACACCCCAGAGGAGCTGTTTGGACAGGTGGTCAGCGGTAAGTCCTAAAGCCCCGTTGTGTGGAGAGAGTTAGTTTTATTAAGTATGTTGTGTATTGTGAAGGGAATTTTTTACCCTGACTCATGGGGTCATTTGTGTTTGTTCAATTAGTTAAATACGAATTCCACCCAATTGTAATGTTTACCATCCACATGTCTGACAATACATGTATGGTATGAGGATGTTGTTATGATGATTGTGTTTTAAGTGATGCTTATCATATTCCTAATGAGTGAATTCCTGTGTCTGTATTTGTCTTATGCATGCTTATGTATGTGTGGTTGTGCCTATGTGTGCGTGTCTGCGTGCGTGTCTGTGTGCGTGTGCGTGTATGTCTGTCTGCGTGTCTGTGTGTCCATGTACGTGTGTCTGCCTGTGTCTGTGTGCGTACATGCGTGCGTGTGTGTCTGTGTGTGTGTGTGGCAGATGAAATCGTCTGGCCTGAAGGAGACTATGCCCTGCCTGCTGATGCACAGGACCTCATCACTCGTCTGCTCAGGCAGAGCTCACAGGAACGCCTCGGCTCAGGTCTGTCCCCCCCACCCCACCCAGAAAATCTGCCTGAAGTCTGTCCCTCCCCATGAGAATGAGATGGTACCTTCCTCTGACTCTTCCCATTCTGTCCTGTAGGGGGAGCTGCTGAGGTGAAGCTGCATGTGTTTTTCCTGGGCCTGGACTGGAATGGACTCCTGCGCCAGAAAGCAGAATTCGTCCCCCAGCTGGAGGCTGAAGATGACACCAGCTACTTTGACAGTAAGGAGTATTGAACACTGTTGACACTGTTTGTTTGTGTATGTCTGTGTTTGTGTGTGTGTGTGTGTGTGTAGTTGTCTGTTAGTGAGTTTATATGCCAGTCGTGTCTGACGCTGCTTGTGTTGCTCCTCAGCTCGCTCAGAACGGTACCACCATCTGGAATCTGATGAAGATGATGAAACCAACGATGAAGGCTCCTCCCTGGAGCTCAGCCAGTTCTCATCTTGGTCCAACCGCTTCAGCAAGGTCTGTCAAGATCACTAACACTCTTAACAAAAGTAGTCTGGCAAAGTGCTACTTAATGTCGTTATTACCTGATAACTATCTGGCTGCCACCCACAATAGCTGTTTGATAATCTATTGACACTCCTGGCACCACACAGGCCACAAACCTATAACAATAGCAGAGTCCTGTGCTTTCAGATGAATATATTGAGTAAAACAGTAACTGCCTGTGTAAAGCTGAAATCTTCATCACAAAAACCAGGTGGGGTTGGCTGGATGCTTATTGATTGTTAAACGCAGTGTTTGGCTTGGTTGGGGCCCTGGGAGGTGAGAGCGGTTTGGAGTTGCGGGTTTGACTCACGCGCCCTCGTCTCTCTGCACCAGGTATACAGCAGCACCGAGCACCTGGCCACAACCTCTAATCGAAGCCTGTCATCGGACCGCAGCCGCAGTGAGGAGAAAGACGAGCCCCACCTCAGCGAGGGCCACTCAGAGGGGGGCGGCGAGGAGGGGGCGCGATCTGGGTATAAGGACAGGTGAGGATGGAGTGAATTCCAGCCTGGGTGCTCAACACTTCCCCTTCTTCTTGAGTCAACAGGGAGTGACGCTTGCTGTAAAGAATGAAATCGAGGGCTACCCTGAACGAAGCGGTTAGCAACCAGGGATTGCCAAACCCTACCCAGGACACCTGAATGACCTCTGAGTCGAATGAACAATGAATGAAAAACTTTTTGTAAGCATTGCAAAGATCGTATGCATGTAAAAAAGGCTCTTGGGGAAAGACTTGGCTTGAAGCCTGCAATTGTTGTTGCAAGTGGTTGTTGAAGTGCCTAACTAGCCCCTAGCTGCTCGATCCTGAATGACGACTTTCTGAACACCCTCAGATATAGTGGCGGTCACTTCAGTGTGAATGTGCCGGGGCCTAGCGGAGCGTCCAGGACCCACATTGAGTTTCACTCGGGAACGTGAGCGTCATGTGCATTTACCCTCTCTGTCCCTCCCCAGCCTTTCCCCCAGCCTGCGGCCCAGAGCCATGTCCAGCTGCTCACGGCGTGACAGGCAGCGCAGCCCTCTGGCGATGAGCGCCACCCACAGTCTGGAGGCCATGTCGCGCGTCACACGCTCCACGGAGGATGACGGTGAGGAAGACCTGGGGATACATTCATCAATCAAGCAAATCAGATAAACACTATAAAACCAAATTGCGCTTTTTGGGCAGTTGATCTTGATTCCATATGGAATATAACACAGAAAGCAGCTAAAAAGACATGCCAGATTAAGAGTAAAGCATTATTAGCACAAACTCCATAAATGTGAACAGTAAAGAAAAATGTAAACAAGTAAGGGGAACCAAAAGATCAAAGTAACCAGCAGTTGGGTCTTCAAGTAAAATAGTTGAAGGTTATGAAGTAACAAAGAGGTTTGGCCGGGGAACGTTCACATTTTGGAGCACTCTGAAAGCAGTCGCTGGTAACCCATCGCTAGTGACTCCAATGCGCTGAAGATGGGCGTTGTTAAGTGTTACTACCTCATCTATGTTTCATCATTAGAAGAAAACACTGCTCATCAGAGTCTGGGTCTAAACAGAATTTCTTCTATTGAAATGGGATTGTCCCCAACCCTGTTTCTTATTTTGAAGCAAAGGCCGCACTGATTTTGTTGTTTCTCCTCAGTGATAAAGGCTATGGGCCAGAGAATTCAGGTTGATAACTTTAAGCGGCTCAGAAGGAAAAAAAAGTGAGCAGTTTTTATTAGCACCCGTGTGATGGTTGCATGACGCTGGGTGAGACAGACAGAGAGAGGGTGGAAGTGTGAAATGAAACCCTTTAATGAGTCACCACTGCAGAAGCACTGTGGTCTTATTCTCTGAATCATCCCCCTATTGCGCATTAACGCTGGCTGACAGGTGGCACTCTGCCTTTTTTTCCTGTTTTGCAGCTGAAGCAATTACCCCCAGCTTTCACCGGATCCGTCTCCGTAGTAACAGTATGGGTGCCAAGCGAACGCGGGGTAAGGACCACGGGGTTCCACGCCACCTCACCCCCCAGCTGGACACCCCTGATAAAGCAGCAGATGGTCCGTCCCAGGGCAAGGTCCCCAAATCGGCCTCAGCGTCTGCCTTGTCCCTCATCATCACTGCAGGTAACCCATGTTCTTTCAAGGGGACAGACAACGCATTCACATGCAGAAAATGTAGTGACATTTCACTTAATATTGAAAAATCAAACTCCAGTCTTGATGGTGTTTGATGTGTTTCATTTGTGGACATGGACCAGTGTGCCACACTATTGTCAACCCGCAGTGATGTGATATACCAGTCGCAAAATGTCGAAATGAGTCAAATGGACCTTCCAGGCTGACGGTCATCACTGTGGCTTGGATGGAAGCACTTTCCACAGTGACCCCTCTCTTCATTTCCACAGATGACATGGCGGGTGGTCTCCAGGCAGGCCCTGCCTCTCCGCTCTCCCTCTCCTCCAACCCCTCCTCCCGGGACTCCTCCCCTAGCCGAGACCCCACATTCAGCATCAGCAGGCTCCGCCCCCCCATCGTCATCCATAGCTCGGGCAGGAAGTACGGTTTTGCACTGCGCGCCATCCGCGTCTACATGGGGGACAGTGACGTCTACACTGTGCATCACATGGTCTGGGTGAGTGAAAGGGCCCCTGCAATCAAAAAGCAGACAAAGCATTCAGACAGTAAGAATACACAGGGTTGGGGGAGTTACCATCTGTTTGATCAGATCTGTTACATGAACAACCTCACAGTAAAGTATGCTGACATGCATTCACTTAGGATGTCACAAAAAAGAATCCACAGCACTTGGATTTCAAAGTCTGACCATGCAGTCCAGAGAAGCCAGTCCTCCTGTAAGATCTAATTGGTCCCTGACTGTTGCTTTGCAGATTGTGGAGGAGGGCAGCCCCGCCCATGAGGCAGGACTGAGGGCAGGTGACCTCATCACACATGTGAATGGGGAGTCCGTCCGAGGACTTCTGCACACCGAGGTGGTGGAGCTTCTGCTTAAGGTGAGGCTGAGGCACACAAATGCATATGATTGGCCCATAGCTTTGAGGCTGTTAGTCACAGCTCAGTGTCTGATTGGTCCATAGCAGTGAGTTGGTTTTTTCCAATCTGTTCTTTAGAGTGGAAACAGAGTGACACTGCAGACAACAGCTCTTGAGAACACATCCATCAAGGTGGGCCCAGCACGCAAGACCAGCTGTGGGGGCAAAATGGCCCGACGCAGCAAGAAGAACAAGAAGAGGGACAACCAGGACAGGTGCAGAGCCATGCTCATCTCAAAATGTTAAATTTATCCATGCCAGGACAAAAATTATGTTCCAAATTTTATATCTGTAGGCATGGTTTGTGATCTGCTAAATGCTCTGTCCACTGTATGTGTGTGTGCTTGTGTTTTATATGTTTCCATATACAAATATGAGCATTTGTTTGTGTGCGTTTGTTTGGTCACGTGTGTCTGTGTATGTAAATTTCTGCATGGCAGTGTAAATGTATGTGTCTATTTGAATGTTTGCGTTTGTGTTTCTCCAGCAAGAGGCGCAGTGTGCTGAAGAGGCTGTCCAGGCAGGCCAGTAATGTGCTCCAGGCTGGCCGCGGTGTCTCCTCCTCCCTGCGCCACTCCTTGTCCTCTAGTGAGAGTGGGGCGGGTTCACCCACCCCTAGCCCCTCCCCTGGACCAACCACACCCAGCAGGAGCTCCGCCCCCTCCCCTGACCAGCCCTGGGGTCAGTATTTCACACACACTGCACAATGAGAGCCAATTTGGTTTGGGTTTCCTTGCCAACCTCTCATGTTCTTTTGCATTTAATTAGCCCAGCCATTCACCAGATTCAGAATGTTAAAGTCACAAGCCACAGCTGCAGACCTCACATGTATCCTGTTTGAAGAAAATTACTTACTGTGGTCTGATACAACAGTGACACGTCTTTGGTGTACCCAGCCTGTGAGAAGTCTGAGCCGCATTTAATCAGCTGGAACAAAAAAGTGTGCCATACCCCTTGGCCCTCCACTCACGCAGTTGTACACTGCTGGCTTTCCATCTGCCAGCCAGTCCCATAGTGTGATGCCCAGCATGCTTGAAAAATGTATTGTTCAAAGATTTGTGATAGGAGATGCTGGAAGCAAAAGCTGTCTCACCCTTTTAGTGGTAAGAAGACCTAGTGGCAGGAGAGCAACAAGCTGACCAGCACTTGTGTTTTGCGTGCGTGTGTGTGTGTTGTTTTTGTGTGTGTAACAGTAGTTTTCTTGTTCTCAGACACCAGCTCTCCTCTGAGCTCATCCCCAGGTTCAAGTTCTCCCAGCTCCCCGGCAACGCGGGCACGTCCCAGCTCCCTGCATGGCCTGGGCCCCAAGCTGAGTGGCCAGCGCTTCCACCGTGCCGCACGCTGCAAGAGCGCCGCCAACATCCCCCCATCCCCACTGGCCTGCAACCCCTACCCCTGCCCCTCCCCCCAGCCCACCCCTGCACCCGAGCCCTCAGTGCCCCGCCGTGCTGAGAAGAGGGCCCCGTCCGCCCAGCTATCGGGGGGAGAGGCACTGGCAGATTCTGAGGGCGAGGGGGCCTCGGGGTGGGTCGAGACAGGGCCGTCCGTACTCTTTGGAAACAGAAGTGGCGGCCAGTCGAGACAGGAAGGTGCAACAGCGGCAGTGAGGAGGCTCAACCTGTCTGAGCGTCGTGACTCCTTCAAGAAGCAGGAAGCTGTGCGGGAGCCCAGCTTTGATGATGGAGCCTGGGGACCCACCCCCAGCCACGCCCACACCCCCAGCCACACCCAAGGCCATGGCTATACACCCAGCAGGCGCTCTCAGTTCAGGGCCGCGTGGATTACAGAGTCTGAGGGGCGGGGCTCCAGATCAGTCCCCCGCATCACCCTGCAGGGGTCTGGAAGTGAGGAGCGGCAGGGAGAGGAACAGCGATGAGGGACCTTCCAAGTGGGGGGCAGAGTCAGCTGCCAAAGATTGGGACCACTTCCTGGGACTACAGAAATGGGCGTGGCTCCATTGCAGAAAGGTTGAGGAGCAAGATGACAGGCGGGTCCTCAGTGAACAAAGAGCAATGCCATTCCTTACAGAATGCAGCCACCACTGTATCATTACACTGCACAAGATTTGATTTTTTTTAACTGTTTTTTATTATTATTATTATTATTATTATTTCAAGGGAAACCAAAGTTGTTACCCTGTTTTAGCTGTTTTTTAATAGTGAGTGCGTGTAGAATATGAGTTGACTGGATTATGAAGGGCTTGTGGGATTTCTTCAGTTACTCTCATGGTTGACGCTTTAAATTCAGTGGTAAAATTCAGCGTTTGGGAAGTGCCTTTATGATAGAAATCTCTATTAAAGATTTCATTCAAGGCAAGATGGGTGTACTGAGTAAAGCTCAGATTGGTCACGTATCAATCTACCATTAATCCTGAATAGACACCGTTAAAAAAAAAAAAAAAAAAAAAAAAAAAAAACTGGTCTTTGATGTTCTGGGTCTTCGATGTACGTGCGTGCAGAATTTTCACCAAGCAAATATAAATTGTAAGTCTTAGCAGCCATTAATTTAAATTTTAAGAGCTGCGGGCATTAAGTAGTGTTGCATGCTCTCATGATGACAGTACATTTAGTTACATTTAAAAATATGAAGGAGTGATTTACAATCCGGTATTATGAGTGTAACTCGCTGTGTACATGGTTTTCTTGGATAATTATTTTAAGCTGCCTCCAAACGTTTATTGCCAAAACTGTATCTAAGAGTGTGGAACCATGTACTAGCTAACCCTTTACCCCTAACATCGTTCACTCAGCCCCATCTCTTGCCTTGAACATTTTACTGACTCCCATCTCAAGCCTTAAATATGGTTTACTAGTCACTGTTTGCACATTTTCCATTTCTGTACTACTTGAATTAATCAGTGTTTACAACAGGTGCACAAAAAATATAAAGCAATATTTGTACTGTACATATGGTCTTGTGTATATTTTGATTTGTATGTGGTTTTATGGCAGTGTGATGGATTTGACTAAACTTGATTTAATCTTGTTAGTGCTCACCTACTGATCCTGTGAGCTGGGTGTGGTCCACCTATCTGAGTGTTGACAAATGTACTGCACAGGACAAGTGATCTGAGTTTTGAAACGGAGGAGACTGGAGTAGCTGTGCATTTAAAAAGAAGCCATTATTAAAAAGAGATTATCAACACGATGATGTTTTACCTGGCCTGCTCTTTTAGGGGGTGCAGATTTGGACTCGACTGGGAGTGAGAACACCAGTGATGTGTGGACTCTTCAGCTAATTATTGACTTGTGTGCTGAAACACTGAGAACCAGCAGACACTTCAGCCATCCAGGACTGGATTCTGATACGAGAGGTGTGGATGAAACTTGGAGGAAAATGCTATTTCACATGTGTTTTATGAATTAGTCTGTGCAATTTCAAAAAAGTACATTGAATAATGTAACAAACCGGAAGTAAAAATATTGGAATGTGATTTATGTAGTGAGGGGTGCGGTAAAGCTTACCACAGGTCCAGTAAATTTGCTGGAGCAGTTGATTGGAGTAATGTGGGAGAGGAAGCTGGCCTTTAGTAAGCAGCTCTTACAAACAGCTCTTTTGTTTTGCTGTGCCCCTGCCTGATGTAACTGCTATGTGTACTTCTGTGTGCTTTTGTAGGGCCATGCAACTCAGTAGAGCCATACACAATGTATTTATGACAGGTAAACTTGAATGTCATTCATCATTGGTCATGAAGGATTTTGTATTTACCAGCTTTTTTTGGAAGGGCCGGATCTGATGCACAGCTCCAGTAAACTCCTGCTGACCGATGCATGTAAGTGACCCGTCCTGCAGCACTCAGAGAGCACTGTGTGTGCCCGTTTGTGGCACAGATCTGTGTATCACCTTTGTTTAATTAAGCTTGATTGAGCAGTTATGACAACGAAAGCCCCTTGAACACAGACATACTGTGGACTGCATCACAAGCAAGCCTTTACTGTTGAGTACTGTTGTTACATCTGACAATGTCATAATTTAGTCTGAATTACCTTTTCATAGTCACCAGCTGGTCAACATTATGTCCACTGTGTTATATCTTAATTAAAGTCGGAGTATGTTTTTGGTGCAGAGCTGAGTATATGCCTGCAAAGAAAAATGAATATGATGCAGTTTGGGCTTCAGAGATGCGGTGTTCCTCTTCATGTCAAACTGCTCAGTATAGATCATATTGTACACTGGACCTCCCCTAGTAAAATCTGTCATGTCGTATGCAGGTATTGCCTTTGGTGGCGTTTTAAATGACTCAGTCTTTCCATACATGCTTTTATAAAGGACGGCTTTCTCCAGTTTGAAGTGCTCACATGCTCACCCTCAAGCAGATGTGCCAAGCTCTGCATAGAAACACAAGAATTCTTCTGGGGACTGGCTTAAAATGCCTTTAGAATTCAGTGAATTCTGTCCTAGCTGCTGAACGAGCTCCAATGTAGGTTGCTAATTTAGTGCTTTTATGTTCACTGCTCAAGATTGCTGGTTCTTCAAAACGTTTAAAAACAGACAAATGACACAGTCCCCTCAAAATCTTGGAAAGGGCTTTATTTCCATGTTATGTTTAACAGTTTTGGTGACGCTGCCTGTCATGAAATTGTCTTAAGAGGGGCTTTTAGAGAGGAAAAACAGGTCTGTGAAAAATCTCTGCACATTTGCAGTGGAGCCTTATGGACTGTGCAGAGCTCAAATGCAGCCTTTGTTCGCACAGGAACAAAGCATGAGCTAAAACAAGAAGAAGGTGAAGTAAAAACAAACACTCTTAAGTACCGCCAAGGACAAACATTTAATTAAACACTTAATCTCACTCCCTTTGCTAAGGAGTGCATGAGCTTTGGCTTCTTCGACTTCTTCCTGTTGCAAAGGCTTCCTACACTGCCCCCTGCTGGTCAAATCACTTCACGTCATAATTTAATGCAGTTAGGTTACTGACCAAAACTAATGCTGATTTTCAAGGTGGGCAGCAATTTTTCCTGTCGAGATGGCCAAAGCTAGTGCTTGTGGAAGGTACCCACCCTCAGTTATCATGTTCTAAAAACAACCCCAATTTTTTGTGTTTGTGGATCTATAATGCTGTTTTGTTGCCACAGCTGGTTATTTACTGTAATGACAATTACTTACCTAACAGATATTCAGCATGACCTCATCCAGATGACCTCATCCTGAGTGATTTATAACATAAAGAGCATAAAACAGGGATCTCGTGCACAAATTCCTAAAGGGACAGGGGCCAGAAGTGGAAACAAAGGATAAAACTGGGACCCAGTAGAAAAACCTGTTGAAGTCCTACGACACATAATTCAGCTAGCAGTAACCGAATGAGTAAGGAGTAGCAGCTAAGTGCAGTGTGAAGAAAAATTAAATGACTAAGAGCAGTGAATGATCCAGCAGAACTGAGATAACTACTAACTACAGGGTAAAAGCCAAGGAGGGCAGGGAGAGCTGCAGTCTAAAAAAGGTGAGTATTTGCATAAAGGTGGTCAGTGTTTCTGCTGTCCTGATCTCAGTGGGAAGATCATTTCACCACCAGGGGGCCAGTACAGACTGCACATATGACTGGGAGGTGCGAACACATAGAAGGGGAGACAACAGGTGTCCTGTAGCAGCAGAACAGACCTCTGACAGCTGGGTAGGGTCTGATGATCTTTTGTAAGGTGATGGGACTGTTCCTTTAGCAGCCCAATAGGCTAACACCAGTGTTTTAAACTTAATGTGAACCATATAAGGTAGCCAAAGTCAGCAGTGAGCAGGGGGGTGACATGGGTGTGCGGCTTGGGAGGATGTAGATCAGATTTACCGTGACATTCTTGATAACTTGAAGAGGTCTGATAGTAGATGCTGGAAAGCCAGCAAGGCTAGAGCTGAAGCAGTCCAGGTGGGGGAGCACTTATCACTTAGACTAGAAGCTGAGTTAGGGTAGATGATGAAAAAAGGTTGAATTCCCCTGATGCTGAACAGGTAGAATCTGGGAAGAATACAAACCAAGCCAGAATGTGTACATATTCCTATATAACATGTACCTTTTCCCTTCCCCTTCAACACTATGGAAACACTGAACAATTTTGGATAACTAACTCAAGACTCAGTTTCTAGTGGAATATTGGATCATTCTTCAAGGAGTGCCTCCAGTGCTTTGAGAGATAAGGAAATCTACGCCACACTTCTTATCCCAGAACTTTCAATAAGGGTTTAAAAATGTTTAGACCTGATAACTGGGAAGTGTTTGGAGGGTGTCTGAGGGATGGAGGGTTCATAAAATCACTCTGAATATTACTATGTAACACAAATATAGGAGTGTTCAAGTAAATGCATGAGAGTTCAAAGTTCAGACTGGTCACTGTCATGCAAAGAATACAGATATACACATCTGCAATGAAATGTTTACTCAGAGTTTCCAACAATACAACTCGCATAAAAGATTCAGCATCAATAAAAGCATAAGATGAAAGGTATGGTGTGGGACTGTGTGAGCTTGTCTTTTACTCAGGGTATGAGAGCTGACAAGCCTCTCCTCACCTAAAATGGTTTTGCATGCTTTGGCTGTAATTGTGATGCAGAGCAACAGTAGGGTCCAATGATTCCTTTGGGATGACTTGCCATACCATAACGGGTCCATCATCTTGTTGAGAACAGGTAATATGGGTTTGTTGGTAATATGGCTTCATTACCTTTCTCCAAACATGACATGGTCCTGATGTAAAAGTCATCCTATCAGATGTTCTGTGTTCAGCATTCAAACATCCTAACGGTTTCAGGACAAACTTTCTAAACGTGACCGGTCTGAAAACGCCCTCAGAAAAAATAACCTTGCACCTGCATCATCCTGATGCTGTGCGAGGCTACAGCAACGACACATTTAACTTTCCGTTGTGGATTCCGTCTTTTACCGACTTTGTTCGTTTGTTTCCGTTCTAGTACTGTTCCCGCATTCACATTTTTCAGTCCTCGCCTCTGTGCGGTGCTGGAACATGGCTGTGCTAGGAGGTAAAAGTTCTTGCGGTAAGAAAGAGGAGAACGAGAGAAGAAGAGGGAAAATTGTTTGTCGTGGTTTTAAACAGGCTGCTTTAAAAGATAATATCTTTCAAGTTTTAGTAAAGAAACAGTCCAGGGAAACTTCGTGAGTTCTGGAAGTGTGAAGAAAGTTTTGTGGGTGAGCTTTTTAAGTTCTTTGCGCATTTCTAATGTAATGTTACTGAACTGTAAAATGGTGGAAGAGCTACAAGTGTGCAGAGCTGTGCATATTGCATAGCAACCTAGATTAGGTAGCTCGTAACAAATTAGTTAGGTGTCATATGCTTCCAATACCTAACCTGGCTTAGCCATGCACACAACTTTGCAACTTTTAGCTAGCAAGCTAATAACCTGAACAGCTAACTGTATTTGCGCGTCTGTGGATACGGCTAGCGGGCGAAGTAGCAATTTAGCGAGCAGTGGTTAGGTAGCCACTGTCCTCCGAGTGGCGTTGTAAGCATCGCTATAGCTAGCATACATAGCTATAGCTACTGTTGCTATCGGGAGCCTTGTCCGCCCAGCACTGTTAGATAAGTGAAGATAGTCCGACGTGTGGCAGCTAACGTTACTGTACATTGTAATAATGCACTGTTAGCAACATGGATTTTGAGTTTTGCACAGGTGAAAAATCTAACGTTTGTAAAGTACATTACTCTAGGGCATTCTCCGTGGAACTGAATACACATTTAGCTCGTAAGTGAGCTATAGCTAGTTCACCTTTTTCGAGTGTTTATAAGCAAGGATCGCTATTATCATGTATGAAGCTATCCTAGCTGGTCGAGTCAGTCGACTAGCTAGTTGATGTAATGGGGTTATCTTCAATCAGCCGTTCATTAAGTCATTAAGATATTTTATAACGTTATTTTTAGTTTGTGTTAGCTGTTTAGAATTCCTAGATTCTTTCCGATTTTGTACTTAAGATATAAGTTCGCAAGCTAGCAAGGTGATGATAGGCAGTTGACTAAGTCTCGCCAATATTCTCGCTATTCTCGATTAACATCAGCAAAATGTATGATCTTACATTACCTGCTATAATTTATACACTCCCTCCACGTTATGTCCCCATTTCTTACTTGAAATATCTTGCGTTATTACTGGGTACCTACAGATATATACCGTTAATATAGCGAACCAGCGTCAGTATATCCATCGTTTTTATTCAATTAAAACATACGTAATCCCTCCAAGGAGAGTGAATTAGTGTGAAACTTTGCTCTCTAGTGTTCTGAATGTCAATACAATACGCTCATTTTTTATCCGCAATTTCCATGTTGGTAGAGAGTGATACCACGATTTTGTACCATGGTATAAGGTGCATGCCGACTGCCATTTGTCTAGTGACAACTACTTCGAGCAGACAAGGCTGTGCGTACTCGCGCTCACCCAGCAGGCTGGCCGGGTTTGGAGACAGAGGATACTTTATTATTTAACATGAAAGCACCGAGTGATTAGAGCAATCTGCTGGTGATCCCAGGAGAGCGTGCAGCTGACCGTCCCCATATGTCTTTATGGATTTGCGACTCCGCCGGAATTTTTAACGAATCGATTGCATCTCCACATATTTGCATCATTACTCATGTAATTAAAGCGACAAATTATATTGCGACAGATTTTCTTTATGACTAAGTATTAATCAGTTCAAGGCTTTTAGAAGCAAATATTGAACTCAAGCCTCTCTTTGCATGCACTTTTGCTTGTATTTAGTTTCATCCTTGGACTGCTTTCATCTTAATACAGTAAAGTTTGTGTGTCCCATGTCTGTAGGAGGTGCAAAACATTGGTAATATTAAAAAAGACTTAAGTTATAAGTTATTGAAGATAGGCCAACAACACTTTTTATCTATCCTGCAGAGGTTTTGATTTCCTTGGTCTGGCACACAGTGTAATGGTTTAATAAAGGAAATCACTAGACTTTCTCTTTTAAATGAATGAATCAATGTTTTCAAGTACTTTCCCCAGAGAATATCTGAAATGTTGCAGAATGAATTCAGATGAACTGTCATTTGGTGTTTCACAGATGTGAGGAGGAAAAAATAAAACCCACACATATTTTCTGTTTACATTTATTGCCATTGTCATGCAAATGTAAAAATTCACATGCTCCCTGAGATGCTGGTAATCGAAGTGTAAAGAAGGTGGAGTTAGGAGGTCAGATGCTTGATCACTGCCTAGATACATTTTCTAATATTAGAACATTTCCTTGATTTGTTGGAGCTACTCTGGTGATTCCTCATCACATGGTAACACACTGGCCAATCAGAAGCCATGAGACCGCTTAGCTTCCCCTCTCTCTAGCAACAGTGACTTTCCTTCTTTTATTTATTTATATAATTGTAAAATTCCCCTTTTTTTAGTGCGCACGGGTACTTCAGTGGACAAAGTGCTCCATCCAAACTGGGAAAGTAGCGGGGGGAAAAATAGAGAGATGCAGAGAATGAAAACGTAGGCTGCTGTCCTGAAGTGCTACCTTTGCCTCTGTACCGGACTGTAGTTATGATGATGCTCATCTGTTCAAGTTATGGTGACAGTTTTATTGATGACGTTTTTTCTAAAAAAAAATCTCATACTTTTTCTTTTTTGAAATGTCTTTTAACCAAGAAGACCACAACAGCAGCAAACAGCAAACAAGTACTGAGTGTGCGGGAGTAGCAAGATTGAGTTTGAATAAAAATGGGGGGTAAAAAAAAAAAAAAAAGAAGAGGGAAAGAGATGAATTTTTTTGGAGGGGGGTGCGCGATGGCGTGAGGATTGTAGGCTGTGGTTGGGCATGCCAGTGCCACGTGTCCACTGGCACTTTTTCCCCCCCCTCTTCCGGACGGAGGTTGTTGGAACTGTAATCCTGCTGTGCCGTGCCGGTCCAGTTGTCTGTGTGCCCAAAGGTGGGGGTGAGTGTTGCCCTGCGGAATGCCTTCTGTGTGGATAGTCATTATGGAGAGTGTTATTACTGCAAACTCCCGTCTGCTCTTTCAAACAGGGCGTTCTGCGTGACTGTGTCCGTAGATCCTTGTGTGCTGTGTCTTGTTTTTACGAAGGCGAAGTTGAGAGTTGGGTGCTGGTGGGGGAGGGGCAGGGGTTTCATTTATTTAAGAATTTGAGGGGGAAAACGGTATAGTCATTTTCTGTGTCCCATCGAGGGCTTGCTCTGAGTGGATGTTTTTGGGCTTAAAGAATCGACACTTTTAAAAGGGTTTATGGGGGGGTGGGGGTGGATTGCCGTGGCCGTGGTGTAGAAGACCAACCTCCATTTTAAAGGTCGAAGTGATGTACTGTTGTGATTTTACTTTTGTTTCATTACATGAGAGAGTGTGCACCCCAAAACAAAGCCAATTCACTGACCCCTCTGCCGAAATTCCGGTGGCTCTCCTCCTCGATTCAGTGACTCATCGCTTTGCAAGTAAAGCCAATCTCACGTAACACATGGAAAGAGGTCTGAAGACATGGCGGTTGCAGCTTGTGTCGCAGCCCCCCGTCCTGCTCTGAGGGAGCGTAATCCTTCTGGTTCCAGGATCCCTTGTATGCGTCGCCATTTTGGTGCTCAGTTTTCAGCTGCCAACATCCCCCTTTGCCACCACTCCCCCATTAGAGGTACAATAAGACCCAAAAAACCTCCGACCAACTCCCATCTCAGAATGGAGAAGGCTACTGCATTTTTTGGGTAGCCTTTCCTCGTCCCTTGGTTGTCCAGCAGATTGACGGAACAGGCGAGACGGCAATGGGTCATTCCCGCTGAACCCTAGTCTGTTTACTGCGTCATTTTGGTGGAATGGAGTCTGGGCCGGAATTTACACCTCGTCCCATGCCTTGTCCTGAACATTTGGTTTGAAGGTGCAGATGTAGGAGTTTAAAAAGGTGGCAGGGTTTTTTTTTTTTTTTCTTCTGCCGTTCGATTGGGCCTTAGAAGCTTTGACCTGCTCTCAATTGAATTGTTCATTGTGGTCGGCTGAATTTATTTGCTGGTGCTTCCAGTGAAGCTACGTCTTCCTGAAACTCAGATCGACAAAGAGAAGATGCAAGAAGGCAGCTGCAGCAGGTATTAGAAGTTTTCAGTGTTGAAGCACTGGCCAAAATATCATAATTACGATATTCAGATATTCATCGTTTTACAATTTACTTGTCAGTATGCATGCATGCAGATGACAGCATTTACCAACATTAATGTACACCAGAAACCCAGTTTGTATAACTGAACGAGTGTAGGTTTATGGTTACTATGCAGGTAAAAGTTGCTGTGTAATCCAGCTTTGTCTGATGTCATTGACTTAATGGTTAATTCATAATGCTCATATGTGGTTTTTCAAAAAGGACAATCATGTGTACTGAGGAATTCATTTGAGGGAAAGCAGTGGGTAGTCCCTGCGCATCTTTTCATTACGTCTCAGGAGAAAAAGGAGGCCTTATTTTGTGGGATTTCCTCTTCGGTCTTTTGAAATATGACAGTCGCAAACCCTCGAAGGTCTTTATTTTAACCCGCTGTCTGCTGAATGAAGCAGAGAATGCCCGTGCCGCCATCTGCAATGGATTTCTTGGGTCTGCAATTAGAAATGAGGGGAAGAGCTGCTCGACAAATGTCCGAATACTCAAAAAAGGAATGCATGAGGAAAAACTGGCCGTTCAGAGTGTTCTGCACGCAGGCTCAGCTAACTAGATCCTCACTACAGCTGGCTGATGGTTCAGAATTTCAAAATTAAGGTCAGCAGAATTTACGATATGTGTGTGTCCAGCATTCTTTGTTACACAACACCAGAATAGGAGAAATTCCATCTCATAATAAGATTTTGCTCAGTGCTTTTATGAGTGTGCTTATCTTACTTGTGTTAGTGACAAGTGTGAAGTCATACTGCAGTCATTGTTCTCACTAGATTATTTAATTACTTGAACAGACTGTTGTGTCTCTTGCAGCTTGCAACCTTTTTTTTTTTTTTTTTTTTTTTTTTTGGTTTCTCACTTCTATCTGCCAGTAGAGCAAAGTGTGTAGTGTTGGATAGTTTGGCTTTGCTTCTGTGAGTTCTGCTAATCTGACATCATCTTAAGTGAGACCTTTTGATGTTGGAATCCAAAGGGTTTAAACACTGCACTGAATCCTTCTTTGTTACTCGTTCTAATTGGCCTGAAATGCCTTGTAGTTGGCACACACTAATTTAAAGCTTTCTTTATGTGTCTCTTAGAAACAAGGGGCTGCTTGCAGGCTATATATCGTGGAAGGGGATGTGTATTTGTGTGTGCATGTGCATTCATTCCTGTGTGTGCACTTGTGAGCGCATTCTTGAATTCCAGGAGATAGAAGACTGTCCTCACTTGAATCAATAGTGTGTTGTCCTCTGGAGACATTTCACCCAAGGCTAGTCTCCCCATGAACTTCATCCTCACTGGCAGTCATCTGGGGTCCTCGTTTGGAGGGGCGATGTCTCTGAGCATGAGTAAAGTGCTTTGGCTTTTGCCCAGTACTGGGTAATGTGTCTGAACTGCCCAAAACAACTCAGAACTGCCCAGCACTAAGTAGTCATCGTCCAAAAATACATCATGTCTTGGCATTGTTGCTAGAGAATATTTGATGGAAAAATGAACAAGTTGGACAGTGAAATCTATTTCCGGTTGTGATTGGTTGTATACATCTTCTTCATATGACACAATGGGTACAAAAACACAAGACACACAAAAGGAAAAGTGAAGCTAGCTGTATGAAAAAGCATAACACATGAGTATTATTTTTTGCAGTTACCAACTACTGGTACACATGTATGTAAGACATGTATGTCTAAAAGATGACAGGAACTCTAATGGTTTGTTTGTTGGTTGCTACAAAAATAAGAGTAGCCTATTTAAAAATAAGGGGGCAAGTTATGTAACAATTTCAATCGATAGGATT
Organism: Albula goreensis; assembly: GCA_022829145.1. Taxonomy (NCBI): domain Eukaryota; kingdom Metazoa; phylum Chordata; class Actinopteri; order Albuliformes; family Albulidae; genus Albula; species Albula goreensis. Next base: position 16,376,072 of record CM040764.1, on the reverse strand, counting down.
AAATTCTTTAAGTTTAAGTGATGGAAGTTTTATCATGTGGATTTTCATTATTAAATTGTGTGGCACTTATACAGTTCATTATGACAGCCTCAAATAGTTACAGCCTTGAATTGTTATTGAATTTATGAACAAATATTCACAGAGCTATTCCCCTAGCTCTGTAATTTTTGTTTCTTTAAGACAGTTTGTTTTTTGTAAAAACTCCAGTGTGGCCATTGTAGACAAAGTGCCACATTTGTAAAATAATGAACTGCAGGCATTTGCAAGACAATTACAAGCACTGCTTCCCTGTGCTAATAATCAATAACAAACCCACTCATATTTGCATAGCATCTTTTGACTGCCATCATCACATTTAATTAGCTGAATTGTCTACCATGGAAATATTGGGAAACTAAATAATGATCACGTGAAGACTGGAAATTAAAAGTGATAGCTGAGGGCTTGTGGTTTCGCTAATGGAAATAATGTTGGTTTGAAACAGTTTCTTTATGTAGCGACTTTGTTCTTTCAGTTAGTTAAGCCCACCTACTATTCACTTATTTTAAGCTATCTTACGGAAGGTTCAGTGGATGTGATGGTAGTTAGGGCCAAGGGCGGTGTCAGAGCTTTTAATAACTACTAGATAACAGTATGCCCTGTTTAATTATCACCTTCTTAGTGCTCTCAAATAGTACACACCTGCATGAGTATTTTAATGTGCTCATATTTTGACACATCCTAAGTGTGTCAAGGTATAGTTGTCAGTCAGGTTGTTGCCTGAAATTAAAATGTTCATATTTTCCTCTGCAGTTGAACCACAGGAGAGCTGTAAAGGTTTGAGACAAGTGTGCCCCCTTCAGGAGAAGAAAATCAGCGCTTCCGCCTCCATTCCTCAGACAGAAGCAGAGCCCTCCTTGTCTCAGGCCACTGGAAAGAGCCCCCTCCAACCCCTGCCCCCCGCTGGAACGAGCATGTTGCCAACGTGGTCCCTCTGTTCCATCGTTTGGTTAAACAGGGGGTTCAAGCTGAGGAAAGCACCTCACTGCACCAACACAGGTCAGGTCTGAGCGCACAGCATCCCCTCTCCACCCCAAACACGCCACGCCACGCCCGCACCCTCCCCCTGCCTCCTAGACAGCAATGCTCCGGAGCTTCGGTTAGCAGGGGTGTGTCCAGCAAGAGTCGCCCCCACTCCACCCCACCCTGCCCTGGTTCCATCTGCCTCTACCTCTCACCCTGCTCTGGGCAGCTGGAACCACCCGGAGTCTTTTTCTTTTCTTTTCTTTGTTTTGTCAAATTGCGTATTCTGACAGAAAATGGCTGCCGAAGGCTTCCAATACCAGGCGCTGTATGCCTACAGCAGAGACCGGGAGGAGGATGTGGGAATGCAGCCGGGTGACATCCTAACAGTGAGCAAGGAATCGCTGGAGGCTCTGGGCGCCCAGGACGGGGACGAGCAGAACCCTGAGAAGGTGGGCTGGCTCACCGGAACCAACGAGCGCACCAGAGAGAAGGGGGACTTCCCTGGAACCTATGTCCAGTACCTGGGGCATGCGATGATGTCACCACCATCCAGTCAGCCCCGGGTCCACAGGCCTCTCCCAGCAACCCCCAGGCCGGACCCTCCATCTGTGCAGAAAGGTAGTGTTCAATTGTGTATAAATTTACAGTTGCTGTTTGCTTTCTGATACGAAAAAAAAAAAATGAATAGAAAGGTGAGGACCTGTCTTTGTAAGCTTAGCTGTCCAAAATGGGTGCTGAGACCAGCGTGTGTAGATGTAAAATCATTTATAGGTTACAAGTTACGTTAAACTGCAGTTTGAGTGTTGAAAGAATGAGTGCTATTTTCCCAGGGTCAAAGAGTTGTTTTCCAAGACACTTGGCCATTGCCTCACAGTGTCTTTTAAGAAACAAAATATCTTTAGCTATGCCATTTTCCTGTTTGAGCAGTACAAGTTTGAGATGGAGCAGTATGAAAATGCTTTGCAACATCACCCAACTGTACCACCTAGATTGGCAATGTAACTCAGAATGTGAGTGTCACACAGACATTTGGATGCGGACTGGGGAGGAAAAGTCATTAAAAACTTGAAGAGAACATTGTATGTATTATATATAATATAATTATCCCCCCAATTAGTGGAGATCTCCAAAACTTTTTGGATCAGTATATTTTTTGAGGAAATGTCAAGTGACGTGTAGCACTCATTGGATCTCTTTTGAGGTTTTATAATCCCCATATGTCATTCTGTTCCAGTTTGGGGTGGTTGGGGAGATAAAGCAAAACATTTGGGTTTTTCTCTCCTTTATTCTTCAGTACTCATGAGCTGCATCAGATAAACTTTCAGACTTTTTGCCATTAACCTGATTTGTCCCTTCTTAATATCCCTGGAGATCCTGCAGCGTCTGGGGCCCGCTAAATTGACCTGCCTTCCGCTGTGTGAAATGGCTGTGGAGACTCTGACCTTTGACCTTAGCGTCTGCAGCCTATGCACTGCAACAGCTGTGCCAGGCTAGCACTGGCATTTTTTCCTCTCACTTGACATGGATCCAGGTTACTGAAGGACGGTGGCTGGTAATTTGATATAAAGAACAATCAAAACTGATCCCGGTCTTAAAATAACTCAATGCTGTTGGGAGATTTTGCAGGTTGCTTAGCTTGCTGCTCAGAGTTGCAGTTGTGATGGTCCTAGTGAAGTGTGGGAACACCAGTCTCAGCAGTGGGGCTCTGGGGAGCGCTGGTTGCCGTAGAGGAGCTGTAGATTCCGTGACGGAATCCAGGATATCCCTCTGCTCATTATGGCTGTCCCGTGGGAATATTTTTGGACCGGGGTCTGACAGCCGCACCATCTGTGGAAGGGTCCTGTGTTTGGGTCTGCCGTGACGTTTGCTGCCTGTTGCGAGAGCAGTGTCTTCTTTGTCTTCATTTCTCTGCCATTTCTTCCTTTCATATCCTTAATTTTCTTTTTCCTGTGTCTCCCCTGAAAGCTGATTTCTGGATTCCCACCATGACTTTGCGCAGATAGAGGAGTCTGTCCTAATGTGGCGATGTCCCACGTTTCACACCTCTGGCTGAAATGTAAATGATCTCTCTCAGAAGAGTGCCTTTTCCCCCTTCTTTTGTCTTTCTGGTCTGTGCAGCCCTGCACATCGTCCAGCGCAAGCTCCTCACATTCAGACATTTTGAACCAAGCCTCACCGCTTCATATCTCCTCGGCAGTGCGGTGTCGTGAAACTGTCTCTTTTACTGCTCTGTTTAAAACAAGCCTTTCTGAGGTAATTCAGTTGGTGTGGAGATCTGCTTCTGGCTGGCTTTAGAATGGACTGATTAAAGGTAAGAGAGCGCCAATCAGATGAGACGTGTGTCAGTCGATAGGAGCTGTCAAACTGTCAGGAGACAGTTTATGTGTCCTGGCAGTCTTCCTCTCCCTCCTCTCTCCTGCTCCTCCTCTGTCTCCTGTTCTCTTCTCTCTCCCTGCTCCTGTGTCTTTCCTGCCTGTGGTTCCCCACCCCTGCCTCCTTTTGTCAGTGTTACTCCCCCCTTTCGCTGTGTTGTGTCGGAGGCGGTGGGTAAGTGGGGGCTTTTCCCTGGCAGTGGCGCAGGCAGTTGGACATGGAGCGAGAGACAGGCGGTGGGGGTGTATGTGTGTCAGGTACGGGGGTCTCTTGCTGACTCCACACATTCCTCCAAGGCCACGTGACTCCACTGCTCCAATATTTGCGATCTATTCATTCACTCTGATGTGGGGGGGTGGTCAGCCCCTTTGCAGGACCCCTGTCTATGCAGTGCAGTAGAAGTCCTCTCAAATCACTGTGGGCCATTAGTGCATTGTGAAATAATCCTGAGACTGCAATCATAGTTCAGGACAGGGAGGATGGGAGTGGTGGTTTTGTTTGTCCCTCAAACAGTACACTCGGTTTTACAAAATAGAGAGAGAAAGTGAAATAAGAAGACCTGCACATGGCACTGAGCAGACACAAGCTGCTGTGGCCCAGCCAGATGCCGTGCCGGGCCTTTTTTTTTTTTTCTCTTTTTTTTTCTCCTTTGGATGGGGGTGAGGTTGTCGTTCCTTTTGCTGGCCTCATGGCTCTGTGCCTGTTGGAAGTGAACCGTGGCTTTGCAGCTCTGTGAAACTCCAACCTCCCCCCCACCCTGCCGTCTCCAGGCAGCCGTAATCCGTCTGCGTGGAGAGTTTCTCAGAAAGAGGAGGCCTCCCGAGCCAGATCCCAGTCCCAGGGAACTCGCTTTCGAAGAATTCTGAGCTGGGTGGGGGAGGCGGGGGAGGCCTTGCCCGTTATAGTGCTCCCTCAGATATATGGCTTCCATGTGTAGCTCTGGCCCTCTGCTCTCTGCAGGCTGCCAGCAGGGACAGAGAGGAGAGGGAACACAGAGAATAGGGAGGAGAGAGATGGCTTCTTTTTTTTCGCTCTCTCTCTCTCTCTACATTTCTTGGCCCCTTGGGCCTGCAGAGTCTGAAAGACAGTTGGACTCTTTTTGACATTTATTGTGTGAGCATGTCTCTGGGAGCGTGTGTGTGTGTGTGTAACTGTGTCCATGTGTGCCTGTGCATGTGTGCGAGCATGTGTGTGTGCGTGCGTGCGTGCGTTTGCATATGTGACTGCCTGCGTGCATGCATGTGAGTGTGCAGTCCGCAGTCACACCCTGCGGTTGTTGTATAGTACAGCCCAGACTGTGGTTGGGTAAACCAGTGACCGTGCTGTAAGTATAAACAGTGAAAGCAGACTCCCACTGGTCTGAGGGTACATCAGGGTGGGGCTTGGCTGGGGGGGTGAGAGGCAGTACAGCTTAATTTGCCCCACAGACCAGTCTGTGGGTTGGTAGCATGGGTGGGTTTGGGGTTCAGAGGGAGTATGTAGTGTGTGAGTCTAAATGCTGCAGCAAGTTCTTTTTATTCCATTAAAGAGTAAATGATGAAAACACCAAAATCATGTACAAGTAAGTAACTGACAACTCCATGCATTTACAAGTTATTTACAAGCCCTGTTCATTTGTCACCACACATTGCCTTCTGCTCTGGAGTTAAACCTGTGTGCTATTAAACCGATCAGGATAAAGCTAAATAATACTCTGTAGCTCACTGAGTTATCCCATGTTCATTTTTGTCCATAAGGAAGAAGTGAAAGGCACCCTACAGGAAGAGGGCAGTTTGTTTGTTCTCCTTTGTCTTGTTTTCACTTTTGGCTTCGACCTGCCATTCAGAGTGTTTGTCTGGATTTGATAAGTGACAAGTGTCATTTAAGTAAGGAGGGTTATGCACAGTCAGTTACGGGAGAGCTAGTTTACCAGGCGGAGCCTGTTTATTTCGTCTGTGTTCTCAGGCATCTTTCTGTAAACACAACTGCGAGCTCAAGATATAAGCTTGGTAACCTTTGAGGGAGGGCCAGTCAGACCTGGCCCAGTGCAGCGTGGGTAAAGTGCATTGCTGTGGTCACATGCTCACACCTCAGATGTTCAGCTACAGGGGGCCTTGGCTGCCATCATTGGGATGTGATTGGTGAGTTCCCTTTCTAAAAAGCCAGGATGACTTCAGGCCTGCCGTTGTGTTCCCAGATATTATTTTTCCTTCTCATTAGCAGGGAATTTTGTGATATTGTATTGAGTGTTTGCATGGATCTCTATCTGTATTTGTCTGTGTGTGTTTTGTGTAGGAGCAGCACGATGCTTTTGTGTGTGTGTGTGTGTGTGTGTGTGTGTGTGTGTGTGTGTGTGTGTGTGTGTGTGTGTGTGTGTGTGTATGTGTATGCATTTGTGAGCAACATCCTCTATGAGTTATTACCTGCACACTCAGTCTCCATTGCTCTTCACTCTGCAGTCTATCTGCTGAGCTGTGTGGCCACAAAGCCCCACCTGCGTAGGCAGGCAGATGTTCACTTGCATTTCCAACACGGGTCGGCCACAGAGTGCATGGAGCATGTTGGCAAGGAGAACATGGCAACCAGGTGAAAAGTTTTCAGCCTGTCTAATTAATGCCAGTGTAGGTGAACTTTGCTTGAACTTGACTCATCAGGACAGGGCAGATAGGTTCATGTCATCCATGTTATCAACAAGGATGAATGTATTAGATACACACAAACTTTGTCTAGTTTAAATCAACCCCTGATCAAATTACGGGTAACCGTAAACTGTTAGCTGAGGCTTCTCCAGTCAGTGGACATCTACCATAAGCCTTGTAACTAATGACATGTGTTTGACCTTATTCCTCACACGTGTGAGGCCAGTTGGTCTGAGGGTTTTGACTGCCTTAACCTCTGGTTTTCTCAGACAAGGCCGAGCCAATTCTTGCCTCATCACTGTGGACCCTCAGCCATGGCTGGTAGTCGCACAGCTGGGGCTCCCAGCACCCAGTCATACTACAGTCTGGTGCCCCATAAACTGGAGCACTCACCCTGCAAGCCACCTGGCTGTCCATGTTCTGGATTAATGGAACAAACATGTCATTTACATTTATGTAGAAAACAGGTATGTTTGTATTTCTTCAGTATAGCTAGTAATCAGTGTCAGGTATGCACTAATGTAACAAACGGAATCATTGAATTAATATACAAGACTAACATGTAATGTTAATGTAAATGTTTATGTTGCAAACAAACCAACGGCTGCTTTCACTCCAGCAGAAGGGAACAGCAGCATGGCTGCCGTGCTGGGAGTCTGGCGGGCGGGAAATTCCCTGGCGGTTGAGGCTTGGATCTGTTCATCCTGAAATCCGGGTGAATAGTTGAAGGGAGTGAATCAGTGGCTGTTTCTTTGCGTTGAGGCTTAAAATGTGACGTTGCTCGCAGCGGGCAACCGCACTGCTCTGAGACCTAAATCAGCAGTGTCCCGTTCTGCGGTCGCCTGCGCCACGGCCACTGCAGCTGTTGATGCAGAGCTTTAACTGCCCAGAGACGACCGCAACTTGTGTTTCTAAGGGCGCTTATTGTTTGCTTGTGTTTTGCTATGTCCGGCTCTGGTTTTCCCTCCAACTTAATATATGGTGATCAAAAACAGACATCAAAAATGTGAAATATGCCTGTCAAACATATGCTCACTCATCAGAAATCTGAAGAGATGCCATGTTCAGGGGGTCTCTTTTTACGTGTGGGACAGGTGGCTGGTCAACATGACACAAAAGAGCTGTTCTTTTCCTGTCGTGCAATACCAAAGTTGAAATGTAATAACGATTTCATCTTCAGTAATAAGGAAAGGAAATATATCAATACTGTTGAGAAATAACATAAATGAATTTGCATGCTGTGTGGTTGTTCATATTTGCAAATTGGATGAATGGTTTGCTGACATGAAATGTCTTAAATTGAACCCCCGCCCCAATGTTTTGCAGGCACAGGCCTCGCCTGCACTGCTCTTGGTGCTGATCTTACAGATTTTTTAATCGTGTTGCAATTTTACTAAATATCTCCTTAACCCTTATCTCTGTCTATGCATGCAGTCCAGTTCTTGGATTATTACATAGTTTGCAACATAGCAGAATAGCGGCATAAAATGTTGATGTGGCATGAATGACGCACGTGTGTGTGTGTGTGTGTGTGCGTGCGTGTGTGTGCGTGCGTGTGTTTGTGTGTGTGTGCGTGCCTAGTTTTTGGTGAATGTGTGTGCTCTCATATATTTGGCTGTACCTGGATCATTGATACTGAAGGAGAGGGGGGTTGGCTGCTGGAGCTGTGGTCTGGCAGAGGAAGGGAACGGAGAGAGGAGAGGAAAGAGGGAATATTTTCTTCCCTTTCGGCTCCCACCTCTTGTTACTTCTTTCATTTTCTTGGAAAGCCATGGCTTGCCCAGAAAATCCCTCTTTGAAAAGTTTGCACTTGAACCCTTTGGCTTGCCTCCTTTGCACAGCACTACACCAGAGATTTTGGGATGCCGAGGTCGGGGGACTGCGTTGTACTGGGAAACCGGAGTGCAGAAGAGGTGGAGTTGCTGTACCAAAGAAAAAAAGAACAGATGGAAAATTGGGGGGTGGGGGCGGAGTCTCTGTGGAGGAGGGGTGAAGTTGGGATTAGCAGAGAGTGAAAGGGAATGAGAGGGAGAGTATGACAGAAACAGAGAGGGGGAGAGTGAGAGAGAGGGAGATAAAGAGCGAGGGAGAGAAGCAGTGGAGAGGGGGAATGTGCTTACAGGGCAGTCTGGCTGTGTCGCAGCGTTAGTGCCGGGAGGTTTGGCCTGGCTGCTGATCTCGCTGCTGGGTGGAGAGGAGCTGGAGAGGGAGCCAGTACAGCTCCTACACACGCACAAACAAACACACACGCACTCAGCATAGCTCCAACAAACACAGCACAGCTCATACACGCACGCACACACACACACACACACACACAAACATACACGCACTCAGCATAGCTCCAACAAACACAGCACAGCACAGCTCATACACGCACACACACAAACACACACGCACAAACAAACACACACGCACTCAGCATAGCTCCAACAAACACAGCACAGCACAGCTCATACACGCACACACACAAACAAACACACGCACAGAACATAGCTCCAACAAACACAGCACAGCTCATACACGGGCACACACACACACACACAAACAAACACACACGCACAGAACATAGCTCCAACAAACACAGCACAGCTCATACACACACTCACACATAAACACACACACACATAGCATAGGTCCAACAAGCACAGCACAGCTCATACACGCACACACACACACACACACTCACAGATCACAGCACAGCTCCCACAAACATACATGAACACAGCATAGCCTAGCTAACACACACACACACGTCAATGAAACTGGATATTTTTTGTCCCACATTCATTTCATCCACCAAATCCACATTATAGTTTCCAAGCAACCAGAGAAAGACATATGTAAGGAAGATCAAATGACTCTTCCACTAATTTTTAAGAAGAGTTTGAATTGATGAATCCATCAGGACAATTATTTATATTTAGATAAGATTAGATTATACTAAATATAATGTAAGATTTCTTTGAAATGTGTCTTGTATCTCAAGCCATACTCTGTAACATGCAGGAGGACAGATGCACATTGCAACAGTAAAATAGGAGTCTGTACAAAAGTTGCAGTACACTTCATTAACATTTATATTTATGTACTTTTCATAACTATTCATTGGTCCATTGCTGTGACCCCAAGTAACTTCCTAGGCCAGTACAGCAAAGTGTGAGATGAGAGAGTTTAAGTCCTGGATCAGCACTCAGTATTTTGTATAGGGTTTCTATGTTTTGAAAACTTTTGTTGTTTAGGGCTTTTTACAGTGTCTAAACATTGCCTCAGTTAATTTTCCTCTGAATATGTTGTCAGAAACCATATCTTAGATGAATGTTTTAATTTTTACACACTGAAAAACAGTCCCTCCATATGTTTTTCAGCCATTTCTACTCTGGAGCTGACGGGTCAGTTCACACCCCCAGAATGTGCCCCCCCTTTTCTGGTAAAGTTGGTAGAGGCCATCGAGAAGCAAGGTATGTTGGGAAAATTCCTTGGGGCTATTTGTGGTCAGCAGCGGCAATTTTGTGAGATTTTTGTGGAAGTGAAAGTCTGCACTTGCCAGATGGGAAGTGAAGTTTGTGTCAGCTTGTGCTCCTCTATAGATGCATGGTTGTTCAGAAACAAAAAAACTACAGTCTGTCCTGGCTCATGATTGGATACCTGGCATTTGATATACAGTTACCAGAGGAAACAGCAACCAAATTTAGGGAGTTCAGTGGGAGTTTGTTTTTATATATGCCAGTCTGGTCATTGGGGAATTGTCAAAGGAGGTTTTAGGGAATACGCCTAGTCTGGAAAAAGTTTGTATGAAAGTCAATAGAAGGTGGGGAAATTTGTGGAATATTTTGTCGAAGTAAAACCTTAGGCATTGGGGTGGCATGTGTTCGTGGTGTGTTTGTGCTTCCTGTGGGTGAAAGTTAGAGTTATTACCGGCTGTGGCCAGAAGTTCAAGTGGTGAGGCAATGATTAGCTCACTGAGGAAAAATATGGAGTAACATTAAATAGCCTTAACCCAACAGACTCACTGTGCACTCATTCATCCTGATCAGTCAGGTCTTTGCAGGTTCATGAGCTGAACACATGTTGACTTTGTGCTCTTCTGATACCAATAGGCAGTATGTGATATCACTTTTGCAGTGTGGAAAAATGGCAATGAAAAATCTAGTCACCTCACAGAATGCTATCCATAATGTATCCATGATTCTCATACACAGCAACGGTGCACACTCTGATGAAAACTGTGGCCAGGAAGATAACTAACACACTGTCTCCTTGCTCTGCTGTAGGGCTGGATTCTGTGGACCTGTACAGGACATCTGACTGCAGCACCACGAGCTATCAGAAGCAGACCCCAGACCATGGTAAGAGCCTGTGAGGGGGTGCACCTGGCAGTGTGGTATCACACTGGCTGTGTTAGTGTTAGCTGTGGCTGTGCTTCACTCACCAGATTCCCACAGCCAAGCACAAAGCGTACCCTGCTGAGACAATAAATGCACAAGCTTAACTGGTGCACAGTGGAGTGAAAAGAAAAAGAATAGCGACTGTTACTGGTGGTGATGAGAGGGCAGACCATAGGCGAGGCGACTGTTAGGAGAAGCCGATTCCTTGGGGTAAAGTGACCATGAATCAGTGCAGCACTATGTGACGAACCACTGGCTGCTGATCCAAACACACGTCTCTGTATCTGCAGAGCTGCTGGGAGCAGAGTCTGGGCCATGCGAAGTCAAGCTCCTCTCTGAAGCGCTGATTGGCTACCTGCAGGACCTACCCTCCCGTCATCCCCACCTCCATCCACCCAGACCTGCAGGCTGCCGTGCAGCAAGGAGCAGGTAGGGAGTAGCCCTCAGCTAAACATGCACTCACCTGGATCACTGAATGGTCTCGTTTAAGCTTTATTATGAAACCAAGTAGGTCTTAGAATTGACATCCAGGCAATAATAATTTGACAATAAGTGGAGCAGCTGAGTCCTACAATCTTACTGTGGGATGCAAGTGCTGTTATTCACCCAGGATAATCTTATGTTTCTATGTCCTGCCTGCCTGACAATTTCTGCAATTTGCCTATTCCTTTGTGGTGTTCTAAATGCAAAAATGCATGTGTGTCTGTTTTGCTGTAAATGCACAAATGCATGCTCATGTGTGAGTTTGTGGTGGCACAGCAGTGACTGGGGTGTTTCTCCACAGACGAGAATGAGGAGGCAATCGCTGCGCATCTGCGTCAGGCCCTCGAGCTGCCTGCTGTTCCCCTGCAGAACCTGCTCACCCTGCAGTACCTGCTCAGACACCTGAGCCAGGTGTGCAGCTGCTCAGAGAGGAATGGCCTGGACGCCAGCACCCTCGGCCACATCTTTGGGCCCCTGCTTTTCCACACGGCGAGGTGAGTCCCTCTCCCTCCCACTCACCTGTGCTTACCTTTCACCTGCCGGCCATTGAGACCGCAAATGACAAGTGACAGAGGCAGTGTGTGTCAGTGTAAAGCAGCGGATAGGCTATGTAATGCAAACGGAAAAGCAATCAAAGGTGCTTCATATTTGGCTAATATGACAGCAGTGTACAATGTATCCTTCCCCTTGTATGCTGTAGATCTGGAGAGATGCTTCCTCCATGACAGCCCTGTCTTTCCTCACACAAGCCTTTTTCTGCATAACGATGATACTGCTGACAGAGAGAGTGAAGTCTGCTGCTGACCACTCAGTGCCAAACTACACCAGCATATGGCAACAAAGGAATGGTTGTTTTGTCTGGGAGAGAGGAGGCCTGTGTGAAGCACAGGCTCCTGCAGGGGACAGTCAGACTGATGAGTGCATTTACAGCCTGCCTGGGATCGTGATTCAAGGCCCAGCGGGGTGGGGGGGGGGGTGGACCAGTTCTGGGAACTCCCCACCAGAGAGGCATGTATTTTGGCAGGTTTGGGCTGACCACAGGGCTTTTAACAGGCTGGTTACTGGAACAGGTGCCCATCCAAGTGCTCCGGTTTCTCTCAAGGTGGAGTTTCAGGGAACAGGGATTAAGAGTCACAGCTAAGCAGAGCTCGTCCAGGAAAACTGGTGTGAAATTGGGGGCGATGTCATCACTGAGCCCTCGAACCCTGGCCCGCAGTGCATGTGCCATATGGTGTAATAATTCAGCGGCCACAGAGGACAGGCAGTCAACCATGGGGAGGCACACTAAATTCTCGTCTCAGTATGGACCAGTCTCAGCTTGGTGTTTCAAAAGAACTGGCAGTTCGGGGTTTCTGTAATCTCCCTGGAAGATGCTGTTCTGCTAAAAGGTCATTCAAATGAACCATGATGGGAAAAGCTTGTGTTTGTGTGTATTGACCTGTTGACAACCTTTTTAATTGTTTCAAGAATGTCACAAACACAAATATTTCAAATGTTCCTTTAATTTGCAGGATCTCAGCTGGGTTTTTAAAACATTAAAAGTATTGTTGATGTTAAATATGGCCTCTTTCCAAGCTAAGGTATTGCCAGTTCTTCAAACTGATGTCTCTTTCAAAAAGCGCCAAGTCTTCTGACGTGTCCTCATCTTTTCCCCGAGGCGAGGGAGAATGAAACGCTTTGGTGGCTAGCTGATTGGATTAGGATTGACCTAGTTTTTGAGGGTTGAATTGCATAACCAAGTGTTGGCTCTCATTTTATGAGTTACTGTGCATGAGTTGCCCTCAACCCAGCAGTGTGATTTGTGTGTTACTGGCTGTGATTGACAGGTCGGAGGCGGAGCCAGAGTTCCCTGCACTGGTCCTGGAGAGGCTTCTGGTGGAGAAAGTGTGGGAGCTGGAGCAGACACCCCCAGGTGAATGTCTCAAACTAACTGCACACACTCCAAAATAAAGCCTGGAGCACCCACAAACACAAACTACACCTCCAAACACACAATCCCCAAAATCAGTGTGCATACCCCAACATGTACCTCCACATATCGCCTAAAAGGTATGTGTGTGCACCTTTCAAAATGGCCATGGATCCCTCCAGAGCTCCTCTGCTCCATGCATTTAAGAGCGGTTTCCACAGTGAATGGCTGGTCTCAGACCCGCTTCTTTTAAATACACCATCAAGAATAATGATTTCTCTGTTTGTTTTTCTGCGCCAGCTCTTCCTCCAAAACCCCCCAAGAGCAAAGCTGTGACCCCCGCTGTCAGCAATGGCAGTGGTGGTGGACTGAGTGAGGCAGAGTGGTACTGGGGTGACATCTCCAGGTAAAACAACAGACCCCGTTCACCTCAGCCGAGACCGCACCTGTGAGCGCTCTGCGACTCCTCCTGACTCTTGCTCTGCGTTCCAGGGAGGAGGTAAACGAGAAAATGAGAGACACACCCGACGGCACTTTCCTGGTTCGAGATGCTTCCAGCAAAGTACAGGGGGAGTACACGCTGACACTCAGGTGAGGCTGATCCCAGTACAGTACAAGTAGAATGAATACCTGCAGACAGTTCATGTGAAACTTGTCCCAGTACAGTTCAGGAAGAGTGCATGCATGCTGGCGCTCCAGTGAGACTGGGGCCGAGGTTGATCTGACTGACACAGACTCTGGTCACTCTGGGTGTCACAGGAAAGGAGGAAATAATAAACTGATCAAGATTTTCCACCATGGGGGCCACTACGGCTTCTCTGAGCCGCTCACATTCCTCTCCGTGGTGGAGCTCATCAGCCATTACCGCCATGAGTCCCTGGCGCAGTACAACGCCAAACTGGACACCCGACTGCTCTACGCCATCTCCAGACACCAGCAGGTACAGACCCCTATGTATTTAGGGCCGATTAACCCGGGCCATTTTTAATGTTTAGCACAGCCATATTCTCACCTGTATGACCTGAATGTGGGTCACAGGGGAGCAGCACGTGTTTATGTATTAGAGCACATCCTCGCTTTGCTGCATCAACAACCAGAATGAAGGTGGAAGTAGCCTAACTCATCAACGTCCAGCTCTGCGTTTCCAGTCATAACATTCTGTGCATTTTTGATATTGCAGGATTTGTATTTATTTTCAAATTCCTCAGGACCAGCTGGTGAAGGAGGACAGTGTGGAGGCGGTGGGGGAGCAGCTGAAGGTTTACCATGAGCAGTACCAGGAGAAGAGCCGCGAGTACGATGTGCTGTATGAAGAGTACACCCGCACCTCACAGGTACGCCCTGCAACACCAGCCCTGTGACCTCCGAAATAACGCTCTTCAGTCTCACAGACACTCACTCTCACACTGATATACACTATATACAAACGCACATGTATATGCATACATGCATGCGCACACAAAAACGCCCTGTTCCCACCCCTGTGACGCCCCTTTCTCTCTCTCTTTATCAGGAGCTGCAGATGAAGCGCACGGCCATTGAAGCTTTCAACGAGACCATCAAAATCTTCCAGGAGCAGTGTGACACACAGGAGCGCTACAGCAGAGAGTACATCGACAAGTTCAGCAGAGAGGGCAACGACAAGGAGATCCAGAGGTACGGAAGCACTACCACTGTGTGTGTGAGTTCGTGCGTGTGGGTTTGTGTGTCTTTGACATAAGACGAGAATTGAAAAGGGCTTTGACGATTTTACTCCCAGCAGTTTTAATGAGATCATAATCTGTGTATGAATAACGTCCTGCTGTGGATGTGTTTGCATTGTGAGTGAAAACACCATATGGGGGGTTTTTCCTCTCAGAATCCAGAGTAACTCTGAGAAGCTGAAGTCCCGGGTGACCGAGATCCATGACAGCAAGCTGAAGCTGGAGCAGGATTTGAAGCAGCAGGCTGAGGAGAACAGGGAGATCGATAAGAGGATGAACAGCCTGAAGCCCGATCTCATGCAGCTTAGAAAGATCCGCGAGCAGTATCTGGTGTACGGCATACTAACCTCCACACTCCTATGCATTCTACATTCCCATCCACAGGCTCACACACACTCAACTGTGTGCACTGCTGTACACTTATCTCCATGCACGGCCACACTCACTCACACACACTGGTGTTCCACCTACATGGTTGTGTGCACACTTACACTCCAGCAACAGCTGTGCAGATCATGTAAATTGCATGAGATGAAGTATCTCGGTTCTGTTGCATGATGGTAGTTGTGGTTTTCTATTGTCTTGTATAGGTGGCTCACGCAGAAGGGTACTAGACAGAAGAAGATCAATGAGTGGCTTGGCATCAAGAATGAGGCTGAAGAGTGAGTATGGTTGGGTGGGGGGATTTTTCTGTGGAAGTGTTGGGCACTGCCGCCATTGCTCTGCTTGCACTGTGTGTGCAATATCTGTATCCTTATCATCTCTCTTTCGCTTTCCTCTTCCATCCCTCCCCCCCAGCCTCTACTCTCTGATGGATGAGGATGAGGAGCAGACTCTTCCTCACCACGATGAGCTCACCTGGTACGTCGGCAACATCAAACGTGCACAGGCCGAGGAGCTGCTGAGGGGCAAGAGCGATGGAACCTTCCTCATCCGCGACAGCCAATCACAGAAGGGCTCCTTCGCCTGCTCCGTGGTGTGAGTATCACCTGACCGGCACCTGGAAGCCGTAAACCACAGATCAGAGATACGCCGTTTTACTGAGCTGATATGCAGAGCCGCAGCAAAGATTCTGTAGACTCGGCCATATACTCCACTGCTCCTGCAGTCTTTATGCTGTCTGTGCTGTTTAAGCACTGGAGGGTTCCAGCCAGTTACATTTCAGCACAGTATGTCCATTGCACAGTGCTTTGGCACACCCTGCACTGAATGCTCAGTAGATGCATTGTACAGTTTGACAGAGGTCTTGCACAACAATCCAGATCTGAAGTTTGATACTCCAGTGAAAGTATGAGAAATTCAGTTCTCTTACATTCGATTAATGTGACCTCTTATGTGTCGTGATATACATCAAGTGGCGACCCTGTTCATAAAGTTACTGAGCAAACAGGGGAGTTACTTTCCCAGCCAGATCCGTGAATGTCTAAACTGCTGCCTGCAGTGATAAGCTGGCTATGGATGTTCAGCATTTAATCTCCCCCTTCATGAATGTTTGGAAAGACAGCAAATCAGAATGCCTTTAGCTTCATAAACGTCAAAGGCTGAATTTTCAGTGTGTTAAACACACAAAGCTGAGTATCGGTACAGTTTGCAGAATGTCTGTGTCATAAATTTTCCCTGCTCCGGGTTCAGAAGTTCAAGTGTAGATTGCTTTTCCAAATCCTTTATGTTTGAAGGCTTGTGTACAACTCAGCCGGGGATAAAACTTAACCCTTTAATTAAAGCATAGCTAAAGTTATAGCCCAGTTCCGCTGGTGGCAGAATTAAGAATTTGTTGCGGCATCTGTTTGTGATGCAGTTGTGAATTCTGAAACTGGTTGGTTGAGTCTCTAGTCCATAGCAGTGTTATTACTGGCTGTGGCCACAGGTCCACACTGGCAAGGCAAAAATTGGCTCAGCCTCTGTGGGGACAGATAGGAGTTAACTCAGCCGAAGTCATAAGTCTCATTCCTCTCTAGCAGCCAGTCCTGGCCAGCTAGGCGCCTGTAAGTACATGAACCAAGTATATGCTGACTTAACAGCTGTGGACTGATAAGCTCAGTTAAGGGTATCCAAAAAGGGACAAGAAAATTCAGCAGGAAAGAACCAGTGCTGAGGGTTTATCGCTCCTTTCTTTACTCCTTTAATTTTTTTAAAATTAATTTATTGTCACTTGGTCAATGTATTGTTGTTTCATGTTATTATTTTTGTTTGACAGTGATTTTATTGATTCACAATAATCTTTGAACTCCATCATCTTCCCGTACTTACCGGTGTGGTTTTGTCTCTGTCTCTCCCCCTCTCTCCTCCTCTCTCTCTGCGCCTGCAGTGCGGACGGGGAGGTGAAGCACTGCGTGATCTATAAAACAGTGACGGGGTATGGTTTCGCTGAGCCCTACAACCTGTACGGCTCTCTGAAGGACCTGGTACTTCACTACCGCCACACATCCCTGGTGCAGCACAACGACACCCTGAATGTAACCCTGGCCTCCCCAGTGCTCAGCCAGCACAACAGATGAGCATCTAGATCTGGGGCAACAGACAGAACACCAACAGCGAACTACAACCCCCCTCCCCAAAAAAAAAAAAAAAAAAAAAAAAACTTTCCTATCCTCAGTTGGCACAATATATGAAAACTACAAAGAGGAGGAAAAAACAACAGTACCCATGATCCTTTGCATTCAAAACATGTAAAACAAATAAGCACCTGCATTTCAGGGATGCAGGTCAGAATTGAAGAAGGTTAGAGAAATGGGGCTTTTGGTGCATTATTTTTGTGTTTCCCGCCAATCAGGACCTCTTCTAAAATTTAGAAGTGTTAAAGTATCCCCCTCCAGTTCTTAACACTTGAAGAAACAAACAGAAGAGGACTTGCCTTGAGCCCCAGGGTGGGGTGCAGTTGGGCAGGGGCCACTGATGAAATTGGCTGATTTAGAGGTTTGGGGAAACCCAGGTGATTAGAAGGGGTCTGTTTTCTTGGACCTTGGATCCTTTTAAAGCCTCCTGCTTATAGCTTTATCGCAGCCAGTGTCCACTGTGTAGGAAAAGCCCTCAGAGACAGGGATGGACTGGAAACAACAGACATAGAAAGATCTTTCCAGAGATTTTTCATGCCATGAAGCTGCTGTGGATATTTTTTTTGTTTTGCGTATCATTAAGGAGTATCTTTTTGAGATACTTCCTATAACAGGATGTGAAGAGTGTGGCTGTGCCAGTTTAAAAGGAAGAGCAGTATCTTGTTTTATGGCATCTTTTTGTGGGGTGGAAGTGGCGGGCAGTTGTGTGCGTGTAGCTTTGGGGGAATGTATGAGTGTACTGTATGTGATGGCAGATGATTTCGTCTGAAAGGTTTGGTGTGTCTCACCTCTGCAGGGCATCTGACTAGGAACCCCCTCCTCTTTTTAAGTTTTCTTTTATTGCAACTAAACCTGTGTCCGTACAGACGAAGACATGATGGTCAAGATTTCCCTCTTCTTCTTTTAATGCCAATAGACCAGTACCCACACCAAGCTGTATCTTAGCAACAGGGTGGTACAGATATGCTTTCTTTTTGA
Source organism: Albula goreensis (assembly GCA_022829145.1). Taxonomy (NCBI): domain Eukaryota; kingdom Metazoa; phylum Chordata; class Actinopteri; order Albuliformes; family Albulidae; genus Albula; species Albula goreensis. The sequence goes on along the minus strand of CM040764.1, from coordinate 16,358,060 downwards.
CATTTGACTCTCTGACCCTGAAAGCTGTCAGCCAGATACGTTTAGCAGACTGTCTTTTAGATTGCTCTTTTGCAATACTGTCTCTTCCTCATGTAGACTTATTTTCTACACAAGCTGATTTACTGAACTGGAGAGCTTAGTTACAAAAATTCCAGAATAATAATTACTTTATGCATCACTAAAGTTGTTTGACCGGCAGGTAGAGTTTTTGATTGCTGGAAGGGAATTTACCTGTGAGCTAAAGGTTTTGTTTCCTCTTTCTGCTCCCTGTTAAAACCTGCTGCATGGTGTCATGCGGATGCTGCCCAATCGAAGGACTTTCTTTTCCCTCTAGCACATCAAGCCTGTTGTTCTCCTGTATTTGGATGCAGTGGTGTATGAAATTTAAAAAAAAATCAAAACAAAAACAAGAGAAAGCATGGAAATTGTCCTTTAGATTTGTTATCTAAGCACTTATTATCAGTACTGTTAACGTGTATGTATTGTATATGCACACATATAGTTACGGATATATATATATATATTTATATATACATATGGTATATATTTACAAAGAAATTAACAAACCTCTTAGTATCTGTGTTTGAGGTAGTGTGTCTGTCTTTGTTTTTATTTGCATAGCAGAATTAACTGTCGTTAAAAATCTTCAGCTGCTTGAAGGAAGCTTTCAAGAACTCTTAACACAAGAGACCTATTATAGGTTCATATGGTTTTCAGAATGACAGCCAATAAAAACCCCATGTCGGGTTGATGTGACGAGTTTTTTTCGAGTGAAAGTGCTGGGCTGTATGGGTTTGAGTCAGGAGTTTCACGTTTATGCGTACAATTACGGCAGCTATGACGGCTGCCCGTACCGTTTGCACTTTTAGGGGGGTAAAAGCCAATGGTAGAGTTGTCAGAAGTGCCTTCTGCCCTTGGCTGTTCGACTCTTCCATTGTTAATAGTCAGTAAAGTCTTTCTACGGTTTTATCGCTTGACAGGAGCGGCACCACGGTAACCCTGTTCTAATCATGCGCGACGTGTCATTAGCTACATTATATCAACCAATCAGCAGAAAAAGCAAGACTTCAGTTCCAAATCTTATATAGTTAATGGTTGAAGCTGGCCAAGCGAGAGATGCGAGGGGTGTGCTTCTTATGATGTGCTCTCTTCAAATCGTGTTTTCTATGAGATTAGAAGCTTTACAAATTCCGTAAGGGTGTTCTGAGGTTGTTCTGCCAGGTTTTTTGTTTTGTGCACCCGGGGATTTTTTTTTAGCTTTCTCTTGAATGCATCTACATTATTTTTCGTTAACAGGTTAGAAAAATCACACAACACTAGTAATTGTTTGAATAAGTCAATGTGACTCTTCCGCACAAGTTCAATGCACTTTTTCCTGTACACTTTGACAGATGTCCGAAAATAATTAATTCTTTTGAAATAAAAAAAACAACAACAACAATTGCAGTTCAATTTAATGTCATGGTTAATATTTTTGTTCGAGCATAATTGTGTACAAGGGTCTCTAAAATATTGAGACGGTATATCTGACATGAAGCTGGGGCGCAGTGCTGAACAGATTACAGACACTTGATTTATTTTTGGAATCGGGGGTTTCAGATGAGGAAAACGCTATATGGAAAATCTATATTGAAGCTGTATGGAAAATCATTCCATTTGAAAGAAATTTGATTTTCACTTGATGTAGTTAGGCTGTAGAATTCTGAGAATCCTTAAATAGCCTTCTAGTGTTGGAAGTGTGAGAAACTGAGCGATAATTGATATCGAAGGAATGCGATTATTGTTTTAAACCAGGATACTACATATCAAGTTTGCATTGAAGAATTTTGTTTTATTACATGTAAACCAACCGTATTGTTTGATTAATGTTTGGTAAGCTTTTTAAAGAAAAAAGGTTTTTTCTCATTTGTTTATTACCATCTTACAATTTCTGGTCGGCTTCCCTCTCTGCTCTCTGGAACGAATCTGCTTCCGAAATTGCAGAAGTTTCTCTAGCATTGTAGGTTCTCGCTGCGTGGAGACTGAGCTGAAGCAGTGGAATCGGATGCGGCCAGAAATTGTTCGGGTTTTCGGGTGAATTTGTTCTTTCATTTTCGCAATTCTGTCTAAAGGTTTGTCCATCCATTCGCTTGAGCTCGGACGTTAAGGGAACATAATTTTCATTGATGTTCTCTTCGTTCACTTATTTACGCATGGTGAATGGAGGTATAGAAATAACAAAAATCAAACGAGTGACATTAAATATTTACAGTCCGACTGCAGTATGAGCAGTCCTTGTTTTAAGATGGACAGAGTGGGAAGATTTGGCAAATGGAAAAATGACTGAAAAAAAATTACCGAATGCACTAAAGACACACATTAAGTGTTTTGGGGGATTTCGAGTTTTTAACGATAGGCTTGATTTCATAATCTGATATATCGATGAATAGTTTAGCTAAAGCACATACTTCAAGTGAAACGGTGAACGGAGTGACCTTGTGTGGATGTGAAACAGTTGGGAAAAGGATGTTCGCTTCTATCGTAAACCTCTGTAATTGGCATTTGAAAAAGCTTTGTCTCTTGTTTTTTCGTTTATGTTCTACTTGTTCATCATGGCCCCACAGTACTTATAAGCTAACGTTTTTTTCTACCACACACTATTAAGAATATATATGTTTACTTAACAAAATAGGAAAATGGTTGATAAAATCTGTCAGTCCTTTCCATTTGGTGATTTAGAGGGAGGAGCCCCTAGAAGTAAATTTTAAGGTTCTGGTTTTCTTTGATTTTCTTTTATTTTGTTTGAATCTTTTTGATTGTGTTTCATTTTGTTTTTGTACTTGAACAATTTTGATCATTTTGGGTTTTAGTATTTTGTACATGTGAAAAGGTGCTTGAGATTGCAGAACCACAAGACCCCGTTTCATCTGTTGCTTTAAAAATGAAAATAACCATTTTCCACAAAGGGTTTACCTTGAGGGGCGCGGTATTCACTACTTTTGTCTCCTTGGCGCCCACGTTACCAGTACACGTGTCTAGTCCTCAAAAGAAATGATTTGGAGTTTGCTGTTTGATGTGTAATGAAAATGTGAGATGTTGGAAGCACATGTCAAATCAAATATTTGACAACTGTGTATTTTCGCACCTACTCCACATGTTCATTTTACAGACGTGCTGCCAGCTCCAGCACTGAACTGCCGAGTAACTGTCTTCCATAGCGCAGCCCTGTCTAGACAAGCAGATTGTCTAGCAACGGAACGAATGAGTTTTGAAGTGGCAGTTTGAGCTAGGAGCCAAACTCATACCCCGCCTTTAGATGTACATTTGCCCCTGGAAGGAAATCTTTTACCTTCCATTTGTCCCATGCAGCAGTTGACTTGTAAGCAACGATTTTGTGGTCTTGTGCGTAGAAATGAAAATATGTGCTTTTCGAATTGTCTCCCAAAACATGTTGGGTGGTCTGTCGGTCTAATTTTCCCCTTCCATTCAGGCAACACTTGGCTTCAGTTTGTGCTGCTGTCACATCTCGTCTCTTGAAGCATCGTGTTTATTGTGTTGACAAGTTAACTGCAAACAAAATATTTTTGCAGTTGTGATGCATACAGCCGAATATGTATGTAGTATAACCGATACTCCCGTTTAAGTATCCCCAAATAGGCCGACAGGATGCGAAGGGTGCTTCATCATAGAGAGGGTGCTCCGCTGACCGCCCCACCTGATGTGTACACCATCACTCTGTACTTACGATGATGTTGATTTTTATTTTTTGTATCCAGTCTGTCATCAGATACAGCGGTTTTTTTCTGAATACAGCTCGTTCCAAGTGTTTGTCTCAAACTGGTATTCTGTTTTGTAAGGTACTTAAAAGAAATAAAGCAGTGACTAAAAATAAAAAATTGCCTTGCCCAACGTTTACTTGATTGAAAGAAATCCATATGACTTATTTTAGGTGTGAAGAAAAAGTTATATGTTTAACTGAAATCAAAATCCTCAGGGTTTTTGATGATTTGTCTGGTTATTCTCGCATGTGGTCATTTATATTATGCGCAAAGATATTGCGCCATCTTGTGGCTCAAGTCACCCTTTTACAGTACAGGCGTCTCTGAAATCGTTTCATATGAATGTTCCACGTTTCCATAATGAAATGGTGAATGAGCTACCGGTGTGCTACCGGTACCAGTAGCTCTTCTAAAGTGAAGTGTCGAATTTTTGAATATGAAACGTATTTCGCACTGTTTGTTAATTGTATCAACACATGATTCTTAAAGGAAACATGATACACAAACAAAACAATTCCACAATTCACAGGATGTAACTGAAGGCTCTGTGTCCATTGATAGCGTCGCATGTCAAAATAACAGGTCAGCTGTCCCTAACAGTGGTGTTTACACTGGTATTAACACTGGGAAAATATTTGTTTTGATGTTGTTCCAAGCATTGTTTCTTGTTTTTGTTTCAAAAATACATCAAAATATATAATGCTTGAAAGAAAAGATAAGCTGGGTGTTGTCCCATAGGTTCTCCACATATGAAGCTAAAAAGACTAACTTGAATGGAGTGGAGAGCTAAGGCTCACAGAGTTTTAAAGTATTTAAACACATTCATTGAATAAGGAACAACACAAGGCTCTGAAGCCTTCCTCATAGTCAACATGGCTTGAGTAGCCTATGTCTACTTTTAGTGGCCTAAAGCAGGAGGAGAAGATGGAGATGAAGCCAAAACAGAAACACTGTAATGGATCTTTACAGATAATTGTGCTGCCATTGTACACACACTGAAGCAGTCCATACTCTGTCCTTGAAGAGGTATGTGAATGTCTGCATTATCACAGTGTGAAAGGAAGTTTTCTAGCCAGTTCATGGTGACATGAGAACCAAATATTTCTGACAGACTGAAACAACTAGAGGTAGAAATTCACCTCACCAGCAGAGTTGCTCCTTTGCTGTATGTAGTAGGTTTCATATGATAAAACCACCATATGTTTGTGGTGGTTTTATCATATGACACTTCCAACACTTAAACTCACTGGTTGTCATTTGCCACTGTGACAAACATAAATGAGAAGTACAGTAGTTTTGTAACCATGGTAGTATGACCTCAATATAGATCACAAGGGAGCATTGCCACAGCAGCTGCTGTGGAATTTTGAGTGCGGGAGTTCTGAAACCCCATCTGAACAACCTTTTCAATGATTCACATTCAAAGATGACATCACTGACAGATTACTGAAATGGAAAAATAATGTTACATTATAATGAGGATAATTATTGCTCAGACAGCTATTCACTGAAAGAATAGATGCCCAAAACACCTAAAATTCCCATTGGTAAGAATAAAAAAGTGTCACTGGTTGCTAGGTAAACGTAATTGAGTGTCTTGAACACCAAAATGTTCCCCTATACATAAAACATAACCTTACTTGCATGCTTATCAGAAAATGAACCAATTCCAGTCCAGTACATGCTTATCATTTGAAAGAAGTGAATTTTTATTTGAATTGTTTCACTTTTCCCTTTTACTTTTATACATGGAATTGCATGACAATAACAGAGATATCATATGAAGTAAATGGTCGAATGAAAATTGCTGCCATATATATACAAGACCTGATATTTCTACAGTGTGTTTTTCATTACCAGACTCATCTCTCGTCTCACCGACGATGAGGGCATAAGGTTTGGCTCAAATGGGAGTTGAGCACCGATAGCAGTGGGGCCCTAAATTTGCCCAGTCATTTTCCCTGCTTTGTATATATTTTCATATTTCATTTAATGTTAAACTAGTTCCTCCCTTGACAGTAAACATGACAGCTTGTGACTAGTTTTATATGACAAGGACACATGCCAAACTCGTGATTATGTTTGGCCATTGAGAGAACAACAGAAATTGCTTCACGAGCAGGTTTTAATGAGGCTATCGAAGTGATGCCGGTGTCAGCTTCCATGGTCACGTGGTAACAAACATAAGTAAAATAGTGGCATTGACCGGAAAAGTGCATTTAGAAGTAATCTCTCATGTCTCAGCGCTGTGGAAAGATTAGTCAGTGAACGAGCAGGTAACTTTCTTGGTAAAAATGAAGGTGGTCGTATTTATGTTTCTTGTTCTCTGCTTGAATGTAGAGAATTGTTTCTCCAAACCGTATTGTGGATATCCGTTGTCTGAGTGGTGTAGGACTCCAGAGATCGCCAAAGAATGTGGGGTAAGTTTTACATGCATCAGTTTAAATGTTCACAACACTAGCCAAGTAAAGTCTGATGAATTTGAGAAAACAAAGCTGTTGTTGTTTGCTAAAAATCCAAGAGTAAATATCGTTTAATGTCATTATTTAGACAAATGGAGCGGTTTGGATGTTTTGAAGATTATGTAGGCGCAGACCACGAACGGTCTTTCGAACTGTTTTACACAAACTTGCTCAATCAGTGTTTTTGACCGATTGAGGTAGGTTATGAGAACAATGCAACAGTTTTAGGTGTATTGTCCAACATGACTTTCTCTATTTCGTCTGTTTGAGTACCGCGCTTTAATCCGCTGGACAACTTTCTTTCACTTTCAAGATTTCTGTCTCTCATGAGCTAAGCGCAGCGTCCGCGGTTGTCTCGATAAGGAACTGATAATAAATCGGGGCATGCTGTAGCCAGATGGGGACATGGATTTCTTTCTCTCTCTCTTTTCAATTGGCATATTTTTTCCTAGTTGGACAATAACCATGGCAGATGTCCTCCTTGCTCTGCGACGTAGGTTGAGAAGCACTGCCTGGAGCTGAACGCTACCAGACCGAACCGGGCCGAGTCGTCGGTGCAGGTGGGGCTGTACTATGAGAGTCTGTGTCCCGGATGCCGCGGCTTCCTGTCTGAACAGCTTTTCCCCACCTGGGTCATGCTTCAGGATATCATGAATGTCCAGCTCATCCCTTACGGAAACGCTCAAGTAGGTTGGATTGTGTGTGTGTGTGCATGCGTGCTTGCCTGTGTAAAGAACACATGTTTTCTCAGTGAGAGGTTAACTTAGTCGTTCCTTGTCTTTTTTAGGAGTCATTTGATGGAAAGAGGTACAAGTTCACCTGCCAGCATGGAGAAGATGAATGTTTGGGGAATATGATTGAGGTAAAAATTGTGTGTGTGCATGCACATGCATCCCCTTTCATGATTTTTTTGCTCTTCATTTTGAAGTTCAGAGGGCTGTATGTGTAAACAATTTCAGAGCTGGATATGCAGATCTTGGGTCAGTTTGTCTTTTAGAGCATAATGCCCTTTGTATGATTAACCTTCCAACTGTGATATGCTTTATGGATATAGACCTAGACCTGGTTCAAAATATAAAATGCTTAACAAATGTGATTGTTTTAGTTTGAAACCCAAAATAGGAGCTCATCCATATTTTTTAATCTACTCTGTCAAATGTCTGTGACAACCAGTTTGTAAATGGTGAAACATGAATGTTGATTGACAACATTCTTTGTAGCTCCATCTATTATGTGGTTCATGACACTTCATTCTCCCATCTCTGATCTGACTCTCTCACTCGCCCTTTGTCTTCCACAGACTTGTGTTTTGAACTTAACGGGGAGTGTGGCGTTCCAGATCATCTTCTGCATGGAATCGGCCTCTGATGTTCTGAAAGCAGCCCAGCCTGTAAGCATTTTGCGCCTCTGTCAAACACCAAACTCACAGCCGCTCCAGCACAGTCCTCTGGTGTCATGCTGGATCAGCTGTCATACCAATAGTGTTGAGTGGAGCAGCCCATAGGACCCAAGCCTCAATGGGTGATTGAAAATTTAAAGCAGACGGTTGGGGTACTTTGCTCCTGGTTATGTTTTGGGTTTCTTTAAACAAAACGTTTGTGTGTGATTCTAATCTGTTACAAATATGGTTCCTGCCCATGTGACTCGTGCTTAAGTGATCAAATCAGATGTTTTGTTTTTTTTTTTTTGTGGTGAGTGTAAATTTCGACATTCTCCATGCAATGCAGGGTTGACTCACATCATCGCTACACGCTAAAAATAATGACAACCCTCACAGCTATTTCATCACACGATCACAAGCCACAAGTTTGTGTGAACACGCAAATCAGACCCTGGTCTCTTGTTGTAAAGTATAATGTGAATAACCTCCCAAAGGAACGGATTTGAAAAACTTATGGACCTGGAGCATTGAATGCTGCTACCTAAACACAGTCTAATAGCCATGGGAGGAAGCTGACCTGGCTCCTCAGCTGAGACGGAAGGTTGTGAAATCTATTATATGTGAATACTTAGCTGGAGCAGCAGCCTGTAAATACTGTAAATACTATGGTCCCGTTAAGGTACAGTCACAAAGACTTGGAGGAATGGAAGAAATGCGTGCCATTTTAACAGACTTCACTGCTACAGTCAATTTATGGGATTATGGCCTTAAATAAAGGGATTGGAATGTGCTCCACATAAAAAGTAATCAAGGCCAGCAATGCAAAGTGATATGCAAAAGGGACAGTGTGTGTTGAGAGGTTCCATTTGAATAACTGAAGAGCAGAAATGAGATCATTCTCAGTCTACTCATGGAAATCATTCAGGTTTTGAATAGCAGTTGAAGACGGGCAAAGTGTCACAGTCAAGTTCGCATTAATTGTTCATGGTTCAAAATTTGTTGCATCCCAAACCCAACAGTCTGACTCCTTACCCCTGACCTGTCCCCCCCAGTGCGTGGAGCTGTATGCCCCATCCATCAAGTGGGAGTCCATCATGGACTGTGTGAAAGGGGACCTGGGGAACAAGCTGATGCACGACAACGCGCTGAAGACCAAGGCGCTGAAGCCGCCCCACAAATATGTACCATGGGTGACAATCAACGGGGTAAGAGACTCCTGAAAGCTGCATCTTGTTGCCTGTCATCCTTGAAGCATTCTTCATACCAGCAGACTTAAACATCCGTCTGCCATTTGCATGGACGTGTATCCAAACACACATGCCTAAACTGTGGCTAGCAACCTGTGCTCTACCAGCAGTATGATTGTCACTCGTGCTTCCATCTTTGAGAGCTTTTTTTCTGTTATAGTAATAAAAAAATAAACTTTCATCTTTGCAGGAGCACACAGATGACCTGCAGGAAAAAGCCATGTCTGCTCTGTTCAACCTAGTTTGCAGCTTGTTTAAGGTGAGTTTTTTTTTTTCTTGAGCATGTGAGGTTAGATGAATCAGAGGCACTCCAGCACTGTGATGAAGATCTTGGTGCTGTAAAACAGGCCAAGGCACCTGAACATTATATCTATGGCCAACTATGCTGTAAACTAAGACCACATAATATAAGCAAATGATCAAACGCAGCAGATGAGTGACTCGCCTGCTCATCAGTGCAGAGTCGGCATTTTTCTATTATCTAGGAGTCGTGTCAGGATTTGAAGAGGATTCTCCTGTATATGGTATCCTGTTAAAACTTTTTAAAGACTTGAATTATTTTACAAGTTTCATGATAATTTTGCAACACAAAACATTTAAAAACTATAATGTAAAAAAAAAAGGGGGGGATGGTCAGCCATTTCTCTAAAAGTGTCAAAGTGCGTAACAATAAGGAAGTGTGTAGAGTTTAGTTGGGTTGTGGTTTTTTCTTTTTTTTTTTTACTTTGGCCCTTTAGTCCAGTAGAGGGTGCTGTTTACTTATACTTTTTCCACCCTCAGGGAACCAAGCCAGCTGCCTGCACTGGAGTTCAGCGGAAACTGGAGAGAAACTACTGTTGATACAAGCCGTGGGAGTCTCCTTCCTACAATGCTGGCTGCTATTATCAATGACAAGCCAAAACTTACAGACTGCGATGCATTTGGGTGAATTCCTCAGGCACAGCAGAATTTTGCACTAATATACTTTTTTACCATTACGTATCATTGTTAAACAAAAAAATCATTTCTGTGTAAATGTAAGATTCAGACACTATCAGAACTGAGCAATGTAATAAAATACAGCGGCATTTTAAAAATGTTAAGCCATATTTCTCACAAATGAGGATACTTGGGTATGTATATCATTCACACTTACTGTTAATGGTTTCATCTAAAGTCCAAAACCAGTTTTAGAAGTACCTCAGAGCCTGAGTTTTTTTCCTGTGGAATTATGTTTCATTTTGGTAGTCCTATTTCACCTTTTGATGGATTGAGAGGAAGGTCTTTAAAACTCCCCATTTTAAAATGCATGGTTTATTCCCACTCTTGCAAATATATTTGCAGTCAACTGCTCAGCACTCCTGTTTTATGCTCAAAGTGCATTTATTCCATTTTTTCAAATATTCTGAATAGTTTGAGTCCACTTCTGAACAGCCCAAGTAATCCATAAAAATCCACAGCCTGACCTTTGATTATCAGTGAAAATGGCAAGTCTGCAGCAGACCTTTACTCATGTGTATTGACACTGGAAACATACAGAGCCTAAGTTTATATTATAATTTTCTTCCCTGCTGTCCATAACTTTGAAAGCGGAGCAGAGAACGTCATGCTCTAAGAAAGGAAGCTAATCAGCAACAACTGCTTTAAGGCAAGGAGGGCTTTAATTTGGTTCAATGCATGCAGGAAGAGGAAAAAATAGAGAATTGCAATGCATTGCTTAGCAAATCACCAGCAGACAACAAGGCATAGCACCAGCTGTCATTTATGTTGACAAGAGTGTTGAAATAGCTTAACTAGATCACTCAGAGAATCAACTCTGGTCTCTTAGCAATGTGATACTGATTTACCCTGGTAGGGCCTAATAACATCAAATAAATTCTGTTAAAGTGCACTCCAACATGACTGGACATTGTGTTTGAAAGAGGTTTGGTTTTATGGCCAAAGGCTTCTGTTACGTCAATACACAACCAGTTTCCTTCAGTGTGACACGGTACGGTGTGTAATCACGAGGAATTGCTGGATCAGACTGACCTCTTGCGTGTGTTCCTTGGAAAAAAACAACCTTTGCTCGATCATTATATTCAGAGTTTGTCTATGTAAGGTGGAGGCAAGGTGATAACACCATATAAACACAATAAGGTCAAAGAGATACTTGTTTTGAAAATTGTATTTTAAAACAGACAATGCAACCCCTAAGATGTGTCAGGGCCTCTTAACTGTGTCCTCGTGCCTTCTACCAGGTGTGATTTTTATCCAAACAAAAATTTAAGGTCATGAATTTTAATGAGCTGTTATTAGACATAGCTGACACTTTTAAGGTCTATTTAGCAATGATAAATGTATCCCCTTAAAGTTCAAGTTATATCAGAAATAGCCTTGCTAAGAACGCTGGGATTAAGAGTGAATATGAATGTCTCCCTGAGCTACTAAAGGGACAGCAAAGGCTCCTGAAACATATATAGCATATACTATCTGTGACTCATTGGTTGGAGCCAGTTGTTTTTCCATTGAGGAAAGCAAAATCTTTTGAACAAGTCAGACTGACAAGCAACCGGAGCTGCAGCAGTTATGGGGTTCTTTGATCTGACCCTTCCATTGCTAGATCTGTAGTGCATTGTCATAAAAAAATATATATGAAATTTTAAATTACATAAAAGTACATTTATAGATAACATATACGACATTTGTAGGTCTTAAATTATGCTACTTTTCTTAAAAACACTCCCGTACTATTTGTGTTAACCAAACCAGGACGACACCGTGTAACTTACAAAAACGCATCCGTAAAATACAGTATAATGTTCTAGCATATTTCTGGATGATTCTGAAAACGATGTTATTTTGAAAACTGTTACAAATTAGAGACGAGCGAATTCAGGGCCTGTTAGCAGTTCTTCTATGAACTACAGATCCCAGGGATGACTCGGAGGTTGTCCCGCCCTGAGTTTACTTCCTCCATTTTTACAAAACCTTGACTCTACGACCTACGAGGGTTCCAGTGTCGGCTGATTCGCCGGTTACAGTAACTTGTAACTGTATTTACGATTTTATGTATGCCAGCGACATGCATTCAAACAATACCCATTGTATTTTACCGCCCTTCAGCACTTCATTTTATGCAGTCTCTTTTTCTGTCTAGTGCATTGTGCATCGTGTTAGCTAAGTGAATAGCGACTGGAGTGTGCCTTCCGTTAAGGTGTAAGATACATCAGAAGGTTAAAGCAGTTTGATATTGAGTTATGACATGCTTACAGCCTTCCCTTTACTTTCGAATTCGCTTCCGTTTCGATTAAGGTAGTCAGGCCTCCTCCTCCTTAAAGTTTTTGTTTGCATTCTGCTGGATGTCAATGTTCTTCTCCGTGCTTGCTATACATTAAGATCTGGCTGTGAAACTGTTGATGTTGCATTCAGTTTGAACTGATTCACGTGACGGACAGACGCGGCGTGCAGTTAAAACTTGCTTTGCGGGACAGTAACTGTAGATGATCAGATTGAATGAGCAAGTCATAGTAGGCAGTTATTGATGGTTAGCTAATGTATAGTTGTCATTCAGACCTGTGTCTATTCGCTAGACACTGGGATATTTTCTTATTGTTCATAGTTAGCTATACGGCTAGTTAGCTAACTCGGCTAGTTGAGCTGTCGTTCTGACCAGCAGGTCCATAGCATTTTCTTTTCAGATATTTGTACTGATGCAATAACTTGGTAGTTACTGATGCAATAAGTAGTAACTACCAAGTTGCTGTGCGAGGCACCCAAAACTAGCAATATTTTAACTGAGTGCTACCCTTGGTTAACCACGGATGTTTCTTTCTTTTGCGCCGGTGGATACTTAGCTGAGCTGTGAACATGATTTCGAAGTCGAGTAAGGATTTTCTTATTCGGATTTCTGGTTACTGGAAACCATTGTTCAAGGGCAGGTTTCTTATTGTAACAAATACGGTTAGCTGCGGGGGTATGTTGGCAGCCGGCGACTTGATCCAACAAGCCCGTGAGAAACGAAGGACTCCGGAGAAAACACATGACTGGCTCCGCACAGGTTAGTAGCTAAACACGCTTGTATCCGGGGTCATCTTATGTAATCTGGAAGAACTTGATTTCACGTGTAGGAGTTCTGTACAGTATTGACTAACCGTAGTTGCCTCTTATAAAAAGATGCTCCTCATATAAATGTGAGCACCTTTTGTTGAAATGATTTTTCCTTCATGTTTTCATTGAGGTATCCAAGGATCTTAATATTTGTAATGGAAGTTTGTGTACACGTGGCTTGTTAAATAAACAAGGCAAAACAGTTTTTCATCCGAATACTGCACTCCTTAGGTCGGATGTTCGCTGTCGGTTGTACCATGGGCCCCATCTTGCACTACTGGTATCTCTGGCTGGATGGCCGTTACGCCGGCAACACTTTGAGGACTGTGAGCAAAAAGGTCCTGATTGACCAGCTGGTTGCGTCACCCACCTTTGGGGCCTGGTACTTTTTAGGTAAGAGTTCATTGCTTGATTTTCAAACACTTTCATTGAGTTGAATTTACCAGTAGAGACACTATTCATTCAGCACTTCTAGGCTTGTCATTTTGTCTGCAGTCCAAGCTCTGTATATGCTGGTTTTTGTGACATTTTATCTTTATTTTCATTGTTTTCATGAGCTAATTTAAATAAAATTCAGGTCTGCCGTATTGCCATTTGTTTTGTCACTGAAAGCTTCATGTTCATGTGTTGTTTCAGTGACTTAAGTGTCAACACTGATTTACACTCTGGACCTATAATAAACTGAATTTAAAAATATGAGGTTGTCAGATCACTTAAACGTCTCTAACAAGATGAGGCTCTTAAGCTGGAAAATAATTAATCAGTGTACATTAAACATCTTATTATGAACACTTAACTGCTTCCATGACAATTTAGGGAATACAGTTATGTTTGGACTGAACACCAGCAAATATTGTTAGTGCCTTGGGCTGAGTGTGACAGCCAGGCGAGTCGTATATCCAGCACTGTATCAGGCCTGAACTTGAACAACGATTTTCACTGGTCATAACGGTAAGGACTGTCAATGTGTTGATATGTGTTTGCCTGCTGCAAAGTATTGTTTTATAGTTGGCTGAATATGCTGTTTGTTTTCCTCAGGAATGGGGGTGATGGAGGGGCACAGCCTGTTTGATGGAATGAAGGAGTTCAAAGAGAAGTTCTGGGAATTCTACAGGGTAAACTGCCTCGGCCCAAGAGACAGAAATGTTTTTGTGAAAGATATCCAGCGGTCTCTGTTAGGTCTTTAATCATCTAGAATAAAAATGTAAATATCTTCCACATTGACTGGATAAACTCTTCCAAATGCTTCATCTTTCAAAATTTAGTATAAACATTTATTTGAATTAAAAGCACTTGGAAGAAATGTGTTGAGTGAATGTGAAAGCTATTTATATTATATTCCAGACTTTTCTTTTGGATTGTTTCTCCCTGGTTTTTCTTCATACTTTTAATCATCTGACATCTGGTTGACTGTTAGATTCTTATGCTAAAGGGGATCTCTTTTTGGTGTTTTGGGCTTTCTGTTTGGAGCTACCTTGTGTGAACCGTATGAATTAAGCAAGTGAGTTCTAAACAACTTGCTCTGCTGGAAATGAGCTTGGCAAGACTATATGAGAATCTGCAACTTAAGAACTATATTAGAACCTGTCATCCTTTGGTTATATGTCCTTTTGTTTAACTGGTGTGCTAGTGTGCTGTTGTATCAAAACTGTGACCTGCATAAGTGTGGGTATTGATTGTAGATTTGGATTTGCAATTTGAGTATGTAGGTCCAGGTCCTAGGTAGGGTACTGCTGTTATAAACCTTGTGCAAAATATGCAGCATACAGTGTCACAGTAAGTATCCAGCTGTATAAATTGATTTTATGTCAAAAAAGAAAAATGTATCCATTGCTTTGGAAAGAGCATCTGATAAAAATCTGTGCAGGGTTGGTTCATGGTCTGTTTTCTGGTGTGTGTTTGTCTCCAGGCCGACTGGTGTGTGTGGCCTGCGGCTCAGATGATCAACTTCTACTTCCTGCCATCCAAGTTCCGAGTTCTGTATGTAAATATCATCACCTTGGGCTGGGATACCTACCTCTCCTACCTCAAACACCGTGTGAGTACACTCTTACTTGCACAAACATATCCTAGAGAGCATAAAGTGGCTTTTATAAATAACAGAAATGGAAAACAGCTTCATCTTCACATGAATTAAAGCACTAAAAAACAGTTAACCCAGCAGCTGGATTTGGTGGACTGTTTAATTAATCCACCCTAATTTTTCCCATCCTGAAAGTTACTTTGCCTTTTAGTCAGAGTTTACAGTTCATTACAAATATAACAATGAAACTTTTGAGAATACAGTGATTGCAATGTCAAGAAGACAAGTTCTTTTGGTCACTTTGAAGTCCCTTGTCCCTTGACATATCATGGTTCAGGTTAGCCAGATGCCAGCACGACATCCACATGATCAATGAACTAGAATTGATTTGTGTGCTTGCAGGAGACTGTGCCAAAGGAAGTCATGGAGATTGGAGGAACTGAAGGAAATGTGCCTACAACCAGGAAGACAAGCTCTGAGGAAGAAAAGCTCTGATTCTCTCTGGACATGGATCAGTATCATTGCTGATGTTGATTTTTGTTTAGTTTTATTTTGTCTGTGTTTTTAATTTATTTTTTAATTTATGTGTGACTCATCATTGATATAATGCCTAATTTCTAATGTACAACCAATATTGTGGCAGCCCTTTTTCCCCACTCCTTTAAATCTTTCAATTTTGTCTGTAGGTGTTGGGTTAACATTTTAGTTTCAATAATCATGACAAGCTGCAGACACTGCCATTCACTCCAGTGTTGTGATTTTGATAGCTGAAAAACAACCCCTACAGTTTATACCAACATTTTTGTCAGTTTGTGAAAAAATCTTCCATTGGATGTAAGAATGATTTGCCAGCTATCAAGTAAATTAATTTTAATTTGAGTTTTTGAGTGTTTCTTCAGTTTTCTGATGTAGGTTAAATGAGAGCAATGGCTGCTCTCATTATTACATTACATTACATTAAGGGCATTTGTTAGACGCAGTGCATATTATTGGGGATCAGTACTGTTTACCTTAAACTCCATTTCAGTTTTATTTCTGCACTCTCCCATGTGTCCCATTTTTAAGCAAACTGCTTTTCAGTTGGCCTTGGGTACATGAATGAAAATACTATTGCAATTGTGGGACCACTGTATACATTTTTTTAAAAATTGTAATAAAATGTTAATATTTCCCCTTAAAAACCAGAGTGCACAATGTATGTATTTTAATTAAATATTTTCTTATGTTTTCAATTAAACGGCTATGTTATAATTTCAAAAATGTCCATCTGTGACCACATCCAAGATACTGCCATTCGTGATGTAATATTATTTAAATATGTAATTGGTGTTTTATCTAGTGGAATCCCGAAGGGTCACATGTCTAAGCCGCATTGTACAGTTTCGAGCAGTCAGCAACATTTACGGCTTGCAGGAACAATGAGAGATTCATTCTTAATTGGACTAATTTAGGGTTGCGCTCTTCTGTTGTCTGAAGCATTGAAAAATAGTTACGGTAACGGACTTGCGCAATGGATCGCAATGAAGAGAGAAGTGTGGCCTCAAACTCTCAATCCCTCTCTTCATTGCATTCCATTGCGAAATGACATTAACTGCATGCCCTACCGATTAAGACAAGTAGTGTAATGCGTTATTCAGGGCATGACCGCTGTCGGTAACATATTGACCGACTTCTTCTGTAACGTATCAAAAGTGTTGAGTACTCTGTATTGCCTTCAAGCAAAATGAAACATTAGGCATAATTTTCCTCTGAAGCAAACGTCTTTCAATTGGAAAACGGACCAAAAGCTGAGAGAGCGAGAGACCGGAAAGACCAGTAGTCTGTCTGGCTGGACGGCGTGTTCTACATGGAAACTCAAAAGTGAGCTATATTGTTTACATGTGTCGTTTGTAGTGTGAGCCCGTGTAGCGTCATTCAGTGTGTAATCTAAATTCAGAGTACAATGTCTGCATCTATATGCTGCTATATAGAGCGAGTACCGTGACAAATGATATTAAGTGAAGTTCGACTTTCGCCAGTCGCACTGTACCAGCGTAAAAGTGTCTCACCCTTGCACGTCGAACCAAGCAGCAACTTCAAGCCTGAAACTTTACTGAAAGAAGACGCAACATGTAAGAAACCGGTTTTACTGCTATATTTGTGTATGTCGGAAAAACGTTACTACATGTAAACAAAAATATTTTACTTTGATTCCTTGGTTTAAGCAGCCTGTCGAGTACAGTAGGCTATGTTGTAAACTAGCCAGTGATATTAGCTCTGCATGTGTTTTAGGCACCTTGGATTGTTCACCAGGACTGTAAAATACATGATTGTAAATATGCTGTAGGTTACCTTGTCATGGTGTCATTGTTTGACTTCGTTGAAACATCTGAGTCACCAAAGTTGACAGACGCATGTTCAACAATAGTTAGCTTTCTTTGGACAAGCAAGCTACAATTTTCCCCACAACGCACCCGAAGAGCCAGTGGGTGGAAGTGGCCCAGCTGCAGTTTGTGACCCAGATCTCCAAGATGTTAAATCTAGGCCATTCTTTTGTTTCCTGTGATTCTTTAGTTTTAAATCGTTTTTCTCTTACTTTTCTTACGCGTTTGAGACTTTCTTTTTTGTCAGTGGGATTTGTGTTGAAGCGCATACAGACGTGTTAACATCCTCAAGCCTACAGGTAGGAATCTGACAATTAGTTTCCTTTTGAACTTAGAAGGTATAGATCCCAATAATAAAATAAAATTCTGTACGGGATATTTTAATTCATATATAACTATTCGATACCCATCTATATGATACCCATTTTTTTGTTTTGTTTTTTTGTTTTGTTTTGTTTTGTTTTGACCATATTTTAAATCTTTATGGAGAGACCCGCCGTGTATTTTAAAAACAAAACATGACTTGGTTTTGATGGCCAGAAATCCGTTCCGGTTTTATTGTTTCCAAAGAATGGCTGTACTTTCACGTGTAAAAGCTAGCCATAATACCCAGCCCCTTGCGTTTTGCAAACTCTGATATCTGGGAGCCATCATGGACAATCAAGTGACATTTCAAGACCATTGCACTGCAATACTGAAAGGGTTGTGTCGACGAATGTACGCCACCCTCGAACTCTGCTGCCTCTCATTTGACCCAAAATTCCTTTTTTACCACAACAAGGAAGCTTTTTTAATTGAACATCCTGGCATCTGTGCAGTATCCGGTCTCCACGCAAATGGTTCTTGTGTTACATTAAAGGTTATTGGTATCCAGACGCCAGATGTAACAGATGTGAGTGAGGAGGTTGATGCAGCACAAGAGAAAAAAATACCATGACGTGAATGGTAACTTCAGTGTACATATTAAGTGAATGTGGACACATGTATGATGTGAATGTGTTTGTAATGTACAATTGTTTGCCTTCTTTGCACGTTATGTGTGATCTGGAGGGCCGTGAATTAAAATTACATCCCCTGAGTACAATAAATTAAGTCTGTACCTGAATCTGATGTTTGTATTGTTTGGTTTTTCAAAGCAACGCATTTGCCGAAAGCAAAAATAAAGAGCATGCCACAGAGGACTGTCACAGTGACCCTATTTGTATTATGAGTTCATAGGTTAATTTGTGGATTAACGTGGTTAAATGTAGTTAATTGATTTGTGGATTCAAGTCACATATAGGTATTCCATTGATGACGTTACCTGACCATTCAGAGTAGCTCTTTGGTAGCAAACTGTTTTGGAGTGGGTAACTTTCTTAAAGGTAGGTTAACAGTATCATGTTTTGTTTTTTGCTGTTGAATGTTTGTGTCTAATCAATGTCAGGCAAGTTGTGTCTGCTCCTTTGCCCATGTACAATAATATCAGTTATAGATAAGAGTTTCAAAGATTTTTCTTATACATTTGCTGTTCATCATAGTTGATCATGCATAGAAAAACCTTGAAAAGTATCAAAAGATAATAGCCTCAGTTTCCTCTAGATGGCGAACTAACCCAGTTCTTTGCCCCTTAGATCAGTGTTTTGAGTAAGGACTAAATAATTGGTTAAATTCCTGAATAACTTATATTTTTGTCTCTACTTGTCAGACTAAGCTCCAAGTTCTGTGCAGCACATATGTCTGTTCACCTACATATGCTGTTTGTGACAGTAAGATGAAATTTGAACTATCTCCAAGTTACACAAACAAAATACACTGTCGGTTGAGTGTGTACTTGTTAAATATTGACTATAGAAATGCTAAAGCCTATACTCGCCACAGTTTGCGAGAGCTTTTCTTTGAATTAATATTTGAATTGCAGACACACAGTCATGTACAACTGTGAGCTCCCATATCTCCTCAAGGTCAGTAGCAAAATTCACTTTGAAAAGTTCTCCAGTACATTTCTTTCCATAAGCAAAAACATCTTCAGCAGTCTTCTGAAAGACCTCTTGACATGTTTGTGGTGTCACAGCTGCTTTTACTTTGAATCAAACCTGAGATATGTTATTATTATTTTCCACATTTTTTCTTACCTTCTGAGTGTACAAAAACAGGAGGTGTCTTGCTGAAGCAGTGTTAGCATGAGATCAGGCATGGAAATGTTATGCTGGTGGCATGATAGTATCTTTTATATTACGTGGTAGTTTCTATGGGTGATCTGAGACTTGCTGACAAGTGGGGGTGGTGTCTGGAGGGACGTTTCCAGTATAATTGCCATGCCCTGCCGTTTTGTTGGATTGTAAACTCTGTGCAGAAGTTCTGGTTAAGTCCCAGCCTTTTAGCCCTTTTTTTTTTGCTTTGATATTCCAGTTGGAATCCTCCGCAGCCTGGTGAAGATGCACAGAAACAGGACTCAGTCTTCCACCTCTTTCCTGTCATCTGAGGTAACGGCAGCCGTCTTGGGCCCTTTCCCTTCCCATTTCTTAGCACTTCTTATCAACTGCTTCATGGTTATGGTCTTTGCGATTACCATCAGTGCTATTGAATTGTTTATGTAAGACTTACGTTTTTCTCTCTGACAAATTAGTTCATATCAGTCGCACTTTTAGAAGTTGTCTATCTATGTCCTTGGACCCTGGGCAATGTCGACCTCTACATCACCTGCACATCGCTGGGCTGGGAGTCACATGTATCATAGAGTTAACTAATAACATGTATATTACTTATTGTCTATTTTGTGAAAGAAAATAGGGTGCATACATTTATGTCATTTATTTGGTCAAAATCAAATTTAATCTCATAAAGGCATTTGCTGGTGTGGTTCAGGATGAAAAGAACACATTCCAATGGGCTTTTTGCTTGCAGGCATTGCAGCAGATGCTCCTATCCAGAGCGACTGACAATTATGCTATTCTGCTGCTGCATTTTTGCTTGTCTCCGATAAATATAACACATTAGAAGAAAAAGATGTTTTAATTTGGAGTCTGTTTCATTTCGTTACATTTGCTCTTAAAGAGATTTAGTGCATTTGATTAAACATACTGATGGGTTGCAGTCTCACAAGTATCAGTGAGTTTATGGACATGGTCTCCCCATTATCCACCCAGCTCGAGTCACTGTCGTAGTTGTTACTGCAGTTGCGATTGCAGTTAAAATCATAAGTATGTGTTTGGGTGGGAATGGCTGTGTATCAGTGAGGTGTGAGTATGCGTTTGTTTGGTCTCCGGGAACAAACAAGCTCTAGCAAGAGGACGGATGAATGATGGCGCAATCACTTGATTGCTACTGAACACTTGAGACAAGAGAGCTGAAGTGGGGAGAGGTGACTGCAAGACTGGAACAACTGATGTGGGGGAGACAGGCAGTGAAAAACTCATTCCCTTCAGAGAACAACAATCAATGGATTCAAAGGGTGACAGAATGAAACAAGAAATGTCTCCGTATCATTACTGGCATCTCTGTGTGTAGGAAATCATTCAGTCTCAGCCTTACTTAAAACAAAAGAGAGAAAAAGAGAGTGAGGGAGGTTAGGCACAAACTAAAGCCTCTTTAAAATAAATGTTGTCAAATTAAAGGTTTGTTATTTTTGAGGCAAGAAAAAATGATGAGCTCATTTTTTTGAAGAGGACCAAGAGCAGGGCCCCCAGCATTTCCCCATAGAGGTCACTGAATTTGGGTTGCAACCAGTAGGTTTGGGGTTCGAGTCCCAGTTCACTGCTGCTGGCTTTTCCTTTCGGTGAGATACTTTATATGGATGAGTATGATACCCATCTGTACATTTGGGCCATGTGAGATCTGCGCTGTGTAAAGCGGAATGCTTTCTTTTGCTGACAGTGTCATACTCTTGTGTGCAGGGTCAGAGCACCATCATGGAAACTCCAGGCTGCAGGAGCTAGTTTAGTCTTTATTTAGAGCCCAGTGACACCACAGTGTAATCACCTTAATCAATTCAAATATTTGTTTGGTGTTTATGTAGCTTTTCCAGTTGTAAATACAATTTTGAATATACTCTTATGTGATAAAAACATACATGCTGTGCAGTCAGTTCAGGAAAGGAAGGTGACTACCTTTAAGGAATTGGTAAAAGTAGCTTTGAAAAAGTAAAAAAATGACTCAGAACAGGAAAATTGTTTTTTTTTTTTTACTTTTTTAAACTCTTTGTTTACTAAATGAGACGCTGTTCCCATGGTATGTCAGGAAGTGGTGGTGGAGAGCAGGAGGGGGTAGTGGTTTGAATTGTGATAAATTCTGAAAAAGGCTTTGTGATTGCAATCAGCATGTCACTATGACTGTGCAGTGACTGTGTTACGCTCCGGGTCTTCATGGACCTGTTCCAGCCAGGCCTGTGCTGGTGCTTTTCTGGGATCACCCTGAGCCTTTTAGCCCGTAATGGATAAGGACAGGGTACAGGCAGGGGAGAAATCCAGATCCTGCAAAACCCGTCCTTCCCTGCCCTGATGGGGCCGTGGGAAGCGAGCGAGTGCTGTGGAAACGGACAGAGTGTGTGGTTGTGGTTTGGAGTGAGAGGGGGTTTTGACAGCACACACTCTTGCAGTTCATGCTGTCAAAACCAATGAATCCCCCCTGAGCTCAATGACCGAGGCCCTGTTAATTAATCTGCACAATTAGACAGGAAGTAGGGAAACTGGAGGACTCTCGACTCTTGAAGTATGTATGGGGTGTTGAAATGAGGGACTGCCTGTTGTTTTTTTCCTCTAAAAAATGAATAAATTGAAATGGGCTTGTGTGTTTTCATCGGCTTGTGTGTTTTCAAAGTGGATGTTCAAATGTAACTTTTGTTCACATTTAAAAGGCACTTAATTGTGTTTTTTGCCATACAGGAAATTAGACACTTGAAAATGGGTTTTAATGACATCATGTTAAAGTTAACGTACTTGTAACACAAAACAATGCTATGATATGGACAGACGCAACTCTTAAATGTGATATCTCAAAACTACAATATCTGCAAAAATCTAGGACTGTAATCTGTTTGTTGCACTTTTTCACTGCAGGTACATGTTGGCAGCTTTATTGAACTTTTCAATAAAAGTTTTGTGGAGCTGCATGATCGGAAGGCAGAAAAGAGGCATGGCATGAGGAAGTCAGCTGTGCAGACAGGATATGAGCAAGATCCTGTCAGTCAAAGAACTGTTGTTGTGCATGTATGGCAAGAACTCTCAACTACTGATCGAGTGGCTGAATCATTTTTGTTTTCTCATGTTTGCGCAGCATGAAGTTCATTTGACTCACTGAGCTCCTCTCCCCTCCCCCTGGCAGCTGTGTATACCTCTCCCTGTGATTTTTACCTGACAGCAGGCCACCTCTGGGGCCAGGCCAGCGTAAGACAACCATTCTGTTACATTTAGTTTAGTTTTACATTTAGAAAGTTTGAGTCTAAAGCTGGTTCATCCACCCACAGCTGGCCCACCTAGAAAAGAAGCTCAGCTACAGCTCAGCCTTATAGCTGGAGATCCACATGTCTGCCATGACCGGGAGACTGGAGCCGGGACACATAACTGGCCTTGTCCTGCCAGCCCTCCTCAGGTCACCTTACAGTTATTAGATTTTATAGTGTAGCGGTCTCTGTGCTGGATTTTGTGTTTATTTACTTGTATCTGCTTGTCACAAACTCATTTGCCACATATATTTATTGTATTGTCATTTTAAGCTCCCAGTTTTCATTTTTTCCTCACTTTCCTGGTCTCTGTGAGTATATTTCCCTCCTCTGGGGTATTGTTGAGTGTCACCCCTGGTCTTTGTACTCGCCATTGCGTTGTAAGTGGCTCTGGGTGAGAGTCTCTGTCCTGACCTTGGAATGCAGTGTAAGCTGCAGTGGCGACTCGGGAGACAATTTATGACATTCTAAATTGGATGGACAAAGACAGATTTGGGAGTGAATTGTTAAAAAAGAGATAACAACTGCCCATAATGTAGGTTAAAAACAGCATTATTTCACCTCATTTTTTAAACATTATTATCATATTTATTTAATGTATTCAGCCTTCAACAAACAGGAAGGTCAACTAAGAAAACACCCATCTTTTTTACAGTGCCTGCCTATCTAGCTGTGTGTGTGTGTGTGTGTGTGTGTGTGTGTGTGTGTGTGTGTGTGTGTGTGTGTGTGTGTGTGTGTGTGTGTGTGTGTGTGTGTGTGTGTGTGTGTGTGTGTGTGACATGGTTAAACAAACACACAATGGAGAAGGCGTGCTGATTCTAACAGTCATAAGATTATTATACTCCCATTGAACTCTGACCATGGGACTAGATTGTGCTTGCTGCCTTTCTCACTGCCGTCATGTCAATGCCACACCAGTTTTTCATTTACCCACTTCCTCTGCATTCTTCTCTCATGGGGCATATTGCATCTTATCTTAATCTTATTTTAACTGCATGCAAAAAGCATTTTTTTATACAGCACTTCACCGGTACACTTATCTTGTTTGCATCATTTACATTGAAAGTTTGTCTTAAATCCCACCCTCGTCACAGGTCTTACCACCCATTGTCATGGCTGTCACTGCCACCACAGGCTGGCCCTTTGGGTGGTTTGGCACCTTGTT
Organism: Albula goreensis; assembly: GCA_022829145.1. NCBI lineage: Eukaryota > Metazoa > Chordata > Actinopteri > Albuliformes > Albulidae > Albula > Albula goreensis. The sequence goes on along the minus strand of CM040764.1, from coordinate 16,334,174 downwards.
TTAGGACTGGGACTTCAGCTTGAATAACTCTCTGTGTGTGTTTTTTTATTTCCTGCAGTGGTGAGTTCATTTTTCTGACCTGTCCTAGCTTGTCCTTAACTTCTGGGTTTGACATGGAGCAGGTGTTCATTTTCAACGAGTCAGAGAACAGTTCATATTCAAATACTCACAAACGCTGTGGGGTTAAGTTACTTGTACATGGAGGAGTGGGTAAAAATTCCTCCACAGAGCTGTGAGAGACTGATCAATAAATACAGGAAGCATTTTGTCGCCGTCATTGCTGCTAAAGATGGCACAGTCAGTTATTGAGTTAAAGAGGGTAATTACCCACATAAGGGTACTTTCCAATCTGGTTCCTGATTATGTCACACAAGCTTTTGATTGAAGATCTTATAATAGTCAGTCAAAAAAATGCAGGAAATCAGACAGATGGCAAATTCTTTTATGTACACTGAAAGTAATATATTTAATATGGTATGTTTTATGTTTTTTGAACAAGATATATATTTCATATATTTTTCATTAGACTTTCTTGTTTCAAGTAGCATTTTTGTATTAAATCCGTAATTCAAATTTTGGTTATTAAGGTTTGTTTTCTAATTTTTAAAAGAATACTTATTAGTTTAATACATCAAGGTTGAAATTGTGGAGAGAACATGTTTAAATAGTGAATAAGCTGTTAGAAAGATAATGACAGTATGTGCATGAGAAAATAATCTTTTAAATAATGCTTTAATAACTTTCATTGCAACCTTCGGTTTGTCTCCCTCAGTTGTGTGTGTGTGTGTGTGTGTGTGTGTGTGTGTGTGTGTGTGTGTGTGTCTGTGTGTGTGTCTGTATTTCATTTCTTGTCCATTCCCATTGCCCTTATGCATACGTCTGAAAATGAATGGCTGGGTAAGAGGGGGAAGAATATTCACTTGCATTCTTCTGGTTCTCGCTTTACTGGATCTCTCGTATTTCCTGTTGGGCTTTTATATTTCTCACTATGTGGAACAGTGTGACTGATTCCTTATGTCTGCTTTTGGACTTATGTTCATCACCCAAGAACTATACCCCTCTGGCTATCAGTTATCATCTTCTTCTTTCTGAGAGTTTCAGCCGTCTTATGTTCTGGTTTTAAATATTTAATCATGAGCCTTCCCTCTCTCTGTCTGCTGCTGTGTTGTTCAAGTTGCCTCTGGCTGTGAAGGAGGCAGAGGAGAAGAGCTGGTTTTTCAGACCTCACTCGTCTGACAGACCTGAGCGATTCCTTTTGCTCCGTGAATGTGACAGTGTCTCCACTCGAAATCCCAGATCTCTGTGCCCTCCACAGCCTCCAGCGGTCTATTCTGGAAATGTCACCTGCCATGTCACCCGAGCCTTGAGCGCTAATTAAAATTCCTCTCCTAATTGGCCTTTTCAGGGATGTTGTTTTCCCATCCTGGTAATGCATGAATGTATGCAAACGATGTCCTGTGTGTCAGGAATCTAAATCGGACTATCTGAATTCCACCTCAGGCTTCAGCTGTTTTTTGTGTGATTCTCTTCTGAGGCCAAGATGAATACACTGTTCATTCTTTAATCTTGGCTGCGGCATCCATTAACTTGAAAGGTCATGGTTAGCCAATTATAAACCATACATAGTCTGAATAGCAGGACCAAAAAAAAGCTTGTTTATTCTGGGGAGTGATTACATTTCATCCAAACAGGAATGTCAGTCACTACAGGAAAAAAAATAGCAAGAAGCGGGTGAATTGATGCACCTCATAAAATTTATTACATGAAATTTCCTTTTGACATAATTATTCACGGTCCCTATCTTCTGTTGACAATCTCAGATGTCAGCCCATCCTACCCTCTGCAGTTCACTGTGCTTATGCTGTCTGGGGTTTGGTTCTGCTCACTTGTTGAGGGTAGATTGTTTGCACGCTAGTCTGAACATTAAGTGGCATGGAAAAGCGTCTGCATGCCCTTTCAGAAGTCAGACATTTCTCTGAATATCCCCATAAATAGGTATTTATCTCTGGAGCGTAAAAGGGAAACGGTCTTGCCCACTAAGGCAAGTCTATAGAAAACTTGGCTTAAGTCCCACTGTTTTAGCTCACCTTGGACGTGTGGGTACTCTGAAACATACACACCCCTGGTGGTCATACTGCGTATGCTGTGAACAGATGTGCACAACATGGTAACTGCAATTATGTTGCAAAGTTCCCAGTAACACCATCCTTCCTGTTCCAAGCACTTTTCCCATTGTTGATGTTTATTTTTTTGAATCATGATTTTTGTACAGTTTCCTCTGAATCCTTTGTTTGTTGCAGTTTGTTCCCCTGCCTTGGTGAATAAGAGCCATCCTTTGATACACCACAGCTATTTTACTAGGCAAATGAATGGCTAGCCTCATCATCAAGTCTCACATCTGTCTTTTTATACAAGCTTTTTATGGCTTTCACATGACAGAGGGAAGAGCCCTACATGTATGTTTATCCAAACAGATAAGAACAGAGGAAGCATTTTCCTGTGTGCATTCGCCTATCCTGGCTAATGTGCTCAGACCAGGCCATCATGGAGTGATGCAATCACCTGTTTGACTTTGTTCAAAAGCATCTGTTTGATGGCCATTTACTCTTGCTCTGGTTTTGGGCACACCAAGGCAGATAGATCTACATATATAGGAATCAGTGTGTGCTGTTGATGGTAACAGCATTGGAAAACCCTCAGCACATAATAATACTAGCCTCTCAACACAGCAGAAAGACTTCCATTTTAGGAATGAACAGTCCAGTCCTCTCTCTCTATCCATGTTATTGCTTGGTATGTGAAGCTCATTAAGAGGTGATGATGGAAAGTATACACTGTGTTTCCACTTGTGTGAATTAAAAATATAAAAAATCAACACTGCAGTACCATGAAATGAATTTGCCTGTTTGAGAAATCCAAGCTGTACTCTTCTGCCACTGAAAGATTAAACAAATTGGATTTGAACTAACTGGTGGAACAGATACTTCTTAGTCCACTCAATTGCTAAATTTTCAGTCCTCATTGATTTGTTTTTTATACTTTTTGCCTTTTCAGAGAGAAGAGGGGCATTATGCCAACATGAAGTGGATGGATTTATTCTACAAGGCTGCCCATTAGCTGGGCAGCAAGCTGGTCAATTCAGGACCAAATGTAGGTTACATAACAGGGAGAGCAGGTGAAAGGCAAGCAATTGATGCTTGCGCTTGTCTCAGATTAACATTTAGTGCAAGCAAGAGTTAGCATTGACCGACCACATTCACAGGGGAGTGACAAGGAGGAGAAGCCAATTCTTCTGTTGAGGAAGTTCAGCTGATCTGCACTCGGGGAGAAAACAGCATATTCGTCAGAGGAAGTTAACACATATTTTTATTTTTAAGAATCAATCAAAGGGCTGGTTGAAAATCATTCACACCGACCGATTCGCATGTACAAAAACTAGACCTTGGTTGATGGCTTAATTTTGTACTGTCATTGCAAAAAGCGCTTAGCTAAAATTTTCTTGAAAATGATGGCCATGAGAGTAGCCATGAAATGAAAATAGCCCTCAGATTAACCTAAAATATTAAGTAGTGCTATTCAAAACCATATAATTGGTTAATTGACAGTGAACGAGGGGGATACAGTATTGAAGGTGCTGGCTGTAAACAGCCCCCACCACCCCCAAGGACTGAATGGCAGCAGTGCAGAACAGCACAGCGTGTGAACAGCAGGCCGCAGGTGTTCCTCAGAAACAGGAAATGCGATCGATAACTCATCTTCCCCAGGCTGCTGCTCCTGTCTGGCACATCGGCATCGGACACGCACACATGCAGTTGTCGTCTGTAGACACACGCTCTTGAGTGCACGCAGAGACTTGTGTCTGCATGCACATGCCCATGCATGTATTCACATGCGCACACACACACATGTGCGTGTACAAGCACGCAGGGACACACAGATGCATGCCTGCTTACACATGCTCACAGTGGCACAGATACACACAAAGACAGCTTTCATTGGGAGAATGAATCAAAGCAAGCTTCACCACCAAAACAAGTGTAAGAATCCAGAATAAAGAAGTGCCACAGCTATTGGCTGGAGCCTGCAGCTGGATCAGCTGCTTGAGGCAGAGCTTCCCCCTGTCTAGCAGAGAGTCCTCACAGTGCCCATGCCCAGTGTGGCCAGAGCGCTCCCCTGGGAGAAGGGTGTAAAGAAGAGACAGCTGACTGCACATGTTCTGGGGAAAGCAACTGCTTGGCTACCCTCCTAAACTGACAGGTTGCCACAGTGATTGGACACACTTACATTTGACTTACAGTTGTCATTTATTTTTGAATATAAATACAGTGCTATGTATATGTAGTCAATTGACCATGCTTTTCAGTTGGTATGTTTTGTCATATCTCTTCATGAATTATCTGAGGATGCAGCAGATTAGAGCACCTCAGTTTGAGAAGCTTTGTATGTAATGAGTGAGTAGAATGTGTGGTTGCAGTGTCCTAGTTTAACCGATAACAGCCCTTTAATGGTGTTCCTTGCACAAGGCTGGTTAAATTACGCGGAGGTTTGGCTGCTCAGCCCTCACAGGAGATTAGGAGCCGCACACAGGCAGGATGCGCTTTGCGTAGCAGCTGCTCTCTATCTCTGCTCTGTGGGTTTTATGTCTGATTGGGAGTTTAGTGGTGGAGGCACTGAGGTGCAAAGCAGTTTAATCTTTAACCGCAGTCCAGTTTCTCATCTTCACCAAACTGGTGTGAGAATGTGCTGGCGCTGGGCCGCTGAGTCCCCATCTCACAGTGCTTTTCACTCCCAGAGGGTGAGCTGATCTCTGTGGCGCCCTCAGGCTCTTATGGAGCACAGGCTGCTGTATTTTCTTAAGCACCAGCAGCCTGCTGATTGTGTCCACCAGCTGAGCTTCCATAGTGACTGGGGGCTGCGCAGCCGACGCAGCCGGTGCACCTTGTGCAGGCAGATCAGAGGTCTCACTGACCAGGCAGTCCAGATAAAATGTGCTTATTGGGCAAGTTATGCAGGAGCCCTGGCCACCATTGGCCCTGAAATGGCTGCGTCATGATCTGAACTGGCACATCAGTTCACTGAGTGGAAGTGCTAGAGCTGGCCACACCTTTGGAGTGCTGTATGAGACCCCCAATGACACATGACTGTATTTTTCCTGTTATGATACAATGTATGTTTTGAATATTTTAAATATGGAAATATTGCATAAGACATGATTTTAAGCTATGGAAAACAATGAATAAACATTATTTTGACTATGTCATTGGTCCAGAGACGGAGGGACTCCATGGAGCCGCCAGAGGCAGAGGCTGTTGCTATGGTGAACCCCAGCTTTGCAGTGCGGCGGAGGTTTTCGGGACCCCTGCTGCTCCCGCCCATCTCTCGCCGCCACTCCACCCAGGACTCCCGCCGCCCTCTGGACTTTGAGGCCCTGCGCAGCCCCATTCCGCTCATCAAGGGCGGGGCCCGGAGCCTGGAAACTGTCGGGGACACTCACAGCAGGGGCCAGTAAGTCTCATTCTGGTTGGCTACTTTTACTCTGTTTTTCTGTGGAAGCTTTCACCATACACATGATTAGCTTTACAGTATGTCTGATTGGATGCTTTCATTTCACTTGATTGACTGCCTACTGTAGTCCTGTACCATGGCCCTTTTTCCCTTAAAAGACAGAGACATAGTCGATGCCTATGTTCCACACTTGGTGAGCGTCATTGTGTTGATCTACAGGAGGAGTTACTCACCTGTATAGTTCACTACCTAGATAAAAAAAATGGTTATCCTCTAAAGAAATGGTTAGCCTCTACAATTACTTAATTTGTCTTTATAAAATCAAACGTTAATTGTGTAGCATTTTTATTTTTGTGGTTGTTTATTTCAAGTGTTTCCTTTCATTTTTAAGTTGCCAAATTCTTTGAGCATTTGACAAATGCAGCAGATTTTTAATACTATTTTCAATAACATGGCATAACCACTCAAAATATGGTTAAATTACTTTGCTTCAAGAGCTATGTCTCCTATCCTTGCTGTTGTTGCTTATTAGATTGAACTAATGCATGGTAAGGCACCTTGTGTTTGCCTTTAGTGGAAAATGTGGGCCCTGTTTATTTATGCATGTGCGAGTTATACATCGCACGTGGTGTGGTGGTGTCAGCAAGTGTTTGCAATTGCAAATGCATTGACTGTATGTTTGTTTTATGTGATTATTTTTAGTGATTGCTGAACGAGCCAAACTGAAGAAAATGTAGCTTTTATTTGTTCATCAATGGAATCTAGAATTTGTAGTTTGAAGCTTTATGTTTCTTGAATCTAGACCTAAGACCTGCCTTTATTTCTGATATACCTGTTTTTGGTTCTTCTACTTAATGTCCACTTTAAGAATGGCAAGTTGCTTTAAAAACAGCTCGCTCAAGGTCACAACAAAAGTGCTTTTTGCACTAACTGTGCAGCCAAAGCCTGTTTTTGTTTATGGATGTGCTTTGTCTTCCTAAACATACACTGGTATGTTTACCTGTAAACCTACAAGGCAGCGGGTCAGCGGCTCGCTAATGCCAGGGCAGGTTGTGGCCACTGTGGACAGCCTCTGCATCATGGGCCTGTGTGTGTGTGTGTGTGTGTGTGTGTGTGTGTGTGTGTGTGTGTGTGTGTGTGTGTGTGTGTGTGTGTGTGTGTGTGTGTGTGTGTGTGTGTGTGTGTGTGAGTGAGAGAGAGAGAGAGAGAGAGAGAGAGAGAGAGAGAACACATCCAGTCAAAATGCCCAACCTGCATTTCCTCAGGCTGGTAACATCAGCAGCTGTTCTCAGAATTGTTTAATCCTTCAAATGTAGTGAATGTCCATGTTGAATGTTTCTTAACGACGTGTGTTATGTAATATTGCTCTTGCATTCGTGAGTCGTTTGTATTATTTTTGAATAATTTTGTTCTTTATTTTTGAGTTTGGTTTGTGCAAGGAAATACCATGTTTTAGAGAATATAAAAAGAGTGTGCATACACTTTCGGTTTTATTTCAATACACTTGCTACCATGCGTATGAGTTGCAGAAACTAAAACATTTCAGAGGGATTTCATGGTCGGTTCACAAACCAACCCTAGTTAATCCCACCGTTTTAGACGCGAATTGATCTTCAGTTTATTGCCCTTGCAATGACGCAGTCAATATGCTGTTGTCGTTCTCTGAGACAAGATCGAATTTTCGTTTGACACGCGCTCAGTTCGTGTCTTGCAAACCAGCGGAAGATCGGATGCTTTCTCACAGTTTCCGCGACCATATGTGTCTTTCAATGTCAGGTCTGTGCTGAAATTCAAATCTATGTAGCGGGTGTAGTTTCATCATATAGTGGAGGCTTATGCTTTTCTTCATTTTTGCTCCCACACGGGACGACTTTCTTGTGCAAGCGATTGATTGTTACAGACTGCGTACTTTGACGACTCACGCCATTGTCTTTTTTTTTTACCAAACAAAACTCTGACCACTCTGTCGGATGCTTCTTTTAAGTGACTGTGTCGTATTTAATTTGGTCAGAGCATGAACAACGAACAGAAAAACGGGTAGGCGAGCAGCGTGTTTGCCCTCCCCATCGCTGTGCAACTTTTTCCTGAAGATCGGGCATACGATACAAGCCAACTTCAGTACCACTCTGCGTGGACAGCTCTCAGTTCCCTATTTTATTTATCCTGTAACTTGTCACTGAGACCACAGTTAACAGTCTAAAGCCTCTTATGTGTTTTATATTTTGCATTTAAGTGAACTGCACAGCTCCGAAGTTCGTAGCCCTTCTATGGAAGCTGAGGAGAACCGGACGAATAGTACAGTGACCGCAATGGAGTGCACACTTTTGAGCCGTGAAGGCGCTGGGCTCGCGAAGCCACCCAAACATTTGTGGCGCCAGCCCCGCACTCATATCCGGATTCAGCAGCGCTATCACTCGGACACTGACAGGTACCTTTATGGCAACGCGTTTGAAAAGCGGCGCCCAGGACTCAAAAAGCCGCGCATGTCCTGGCCATCCCCATGTCAGAAACGGTAATTTAGAGTCTTCGTTGTCTTGTGTTCAAATGTCTTTCCTGATGTAATCTCTTTCTTTTCCCTCCGACTCAGCATGTAGTTTTCTTATCTCTTAACATCAGCTAAGCTTGCGGTATAAAGGAAGTATCTGATCTTTCCCCGCATGTTTGGTCAGATTACAGTCTTAGGAGTGATCAGGCTTTTCACTCTTTCGCTATGTGCGAAAGAGTTTCATAAATCCCGACAAAGTGAGGAGATGCATCTCTTCTCACTTTGTTTGACCCTGGTTTGAGTGGCGAGAATCAATGTGCTGTATCTTTTGAACTGAGCAAGATTTTAACAACTGAAACGCAAGGCTAAGTGTGGAATGTCTGAAGTGCATGTGATGATGGTGATGATGACTACAATTAAGAGCTGTTCTTCTTCTTTTTAATAATAATAATAATAATCAACATCATCATGCTCATCACCACAGTAATCACAGTCTTAATAATACTAATATGTACAAAAATGATGTTGAAGTATGATTATTCATAGCAGTATTTTGAGCACGGTCTGCTGGAGTGAAAGGAGAGGAGCCGCGGATGGCTCCTGCAGCGCGCAGATGAGAGAGGGGGAGGAAGGCACCGCTGATTGCCTGGCCTTGAGGTCTGAATGGCACAGCCAGTGAGGAGAAGCAGTGCGGTCTATTTATACACACACATGCCCATGACACTCAGATCCCACACTGTGTGACTCAGCTGGTCCTTGCAAGGTGCACCGATGGATTTAATGGCAGGGAGGGGTGGGTGGGTGGGTGGCTGGGACAGGGGTAAGGGCTGGATTCAAACATTTGGGCTGGGTCATTCTAGCTCTGTGGGCATCTCCTGCACCAGTGTAGTGTTGGAAGTAGTCTGTAGTCAGTAAGTATTTTGGGGACAAACAAGCAGGGAGGAAGGATCAGTTGCTTGTTGGTTGAATCATGGAAGGGTTTGGCCGTAGGTAGTAAGGGGAGGGAATTACTGTGGACTTGCAGCAGTTGGAGACCAGGCTTAGAAATAAGGTTTTTTTTGAGCGGTTATTTGGGGTGCGGGGCATTATACCCTCATATAGTTGTTTTTGAGTCTGCTTCATGGAGGTGTCGGTTCAGTGCTATGGTAATTTTGAGATTGTTTTTTGTTTTCACCTACCATCCTGCGAAGTGTCAAAATGTGTTTACATCAGAAATGTATTGCCTAATTTGATTGCGCTGGAGTCGCTTCAAAATGTGTGTCCTTTTTCGTTTGGTGTTTCCATTATTAACTTCACTCTGGAGGTAACGGTCAGAGAAGCAGTGTGTATGGCACAGCGGTCAAAGTAGCAGTGCAGTATTGTTGTTTAATAGTAGTCTGGTTTTTTAACCCAGAGGACCTACAAAGCCCAGTGGGCATGTTGTTGTCACCTGGACAGCCTCACCTTGGGCAGCTTCAGCAAGGTGGGCTCCAGTAAAGTGCCCAGCAAATTACCTGCAGATCACCCAAAAAGCTCTGAGATTCTGCCTTGAAGGTGCTTTCTGATTGCATGAATAACGTAACAGTGCTATATCGCCAATGAGGTCACTGCCTGCAGCCAGCAGTGCTGTGAGGTCATTAAGAGACTGAGCTTGTGACCCAGAAACCCTGCAGAGGAGAATGCTCCTGAAGGGGCTCGCTGCTGTGCTGTGAAACGCACTTAACCTGACCTGCCTTCCACGCACATCCAACTGCATAAATGGATGCTGTGTGGAAGCATAAGCTGCGTCAGTCTCCTGGATACGGGGCATCAGGGATTCCAGGAAGGCGGGCCCAGCAGGACCCGTCGCCGTGGCAGTGGAGGGCTCCAGCTTGACCTGACTGCATGGGGGGGTGGATGCTATGAGGATTATCTGCGGATGGTGTTGCCATGGTACTCATCTGGGGGGTCGGGGGGTGAAGGGGCGGGTAGAAAAAAATCCAGTGACCGCAGGCTTAGTGCCCAGCTGCTGACACGTAATTCAGCTTTTCTCTTACAGAGCTAAGCGCTGGGAAAGATAATTTAAAAACGGTATTTATATTTCACAGGGTACATTGGAAGTGAAATCTTCTTTTAGGGTAAAAATCTGATTTTTCCTAGAGCTGCTGGACATCGCTGTTGTAATCCTGTAATTGTATTTGTCTGTTTTGTCGAGAAGATGACCTGCTGGAAGTGGACAGAGTCACATATGTGATCTGTCTGGTGCGTCTCCAGGTCACGATGTGTCTGTGGAATCTGGTGTGTGTGAGAGTAATTGCTGCTTCAGCAACAGTGACACTGCACTGGGTGCATCGGGAGGACATGAGACTTGGAAGATCATCCATCTCGCCATTATCTCCTTCTGCTCCCCAATATGTTTAACTCAGCCTGGAGACGCACACAATGAAATATGTATCTGTGGGTGGTTGCCTGATCAACCCTTGCCCAGTGGAAAAATAACGTGATTCATAGTGCAGTCTACCCAAGCTCCTAGTACTGAATGGTTCAGACTGAATAATTTTCAGCTGTTAAATTCTCACAAATGTCACAGAACTAATTTTTGACTTTTGACATTTTTCTCATTAACTTGAATTTTGGCTTTGGACTTTTATCATAATAGCACAATATGAAAATGTAATCACAATATGAACAACATGAAACTGATAATCAATAATATTGTTTTATTTCCCAGCTCAGCTGCAGGAAATCAAAGTTACCTTTACTCTGGTCAGTCACTGTAAAGGTCAGAATCGCAAATATGTTTCTTCACATGAAGGTGGCAGTGTGGCTGTGAGTTTGAGTGTTTGTGTCTTGTGATGAGTTCGCAGAAGAAAAGAGGAAGTGAGGAATCAGAGAATGATCGTAATATGTTTTCTTCCAGCCCAGCAGTGGAAATTTTTGACCTCCTTCAGCATTTGAGAACTGGGTCCCAAACTCCTCCAAGCTCCACCCCCCCCAGCCCAGCAAAGGGCACCCTCCACAGGCCTGCCGTGAAAGGGCCGACGGGTGCTCGTGGTCAGCCCCCGCACACCTCTGATTGTTAAAGCGAACGAGCATGCTCATTCACACCACTGATGTCATCAGACCTCTCGGTCAGGCAGCCATTGCTGACAAAGGAAGCTTGATTTAAGCCCCAGTCTTCCCCCCCATACCCCTCCTATGTCCTCCCTCAGAGGTCTCTCTTAGGAATTGTTGACAGACTGCCCTCTATCAAAAAGTGGAGTGGAACATTTTTATTTGAATCGATTGTTCCACTTGACGTAGAAAGCAGCTGTAAAATTCTACCTCAGGTTGATGACCAAGTTTTGGGTGCAGGTCTCTCCTTTCTTGGGGTGGGACACCGAATGTGCAAGGGGTGTAGTTTGTGTCCTCTTCCTAGTGTCAACACAGCACCATGGTTTAATTTAAGGTTATAATTCCCATTCATCAAATGGAAGGGTTATGGAGACAGGCGATGTTTGCCTGAAGCTGAATGGAAATTTTCAATGCAGAATCAACAGCAGTGATTAATTTAGGTCTGTGAAAAAGGCTGTGGGGCTTCTTTGCCTCAGTGTTGTGTTACTCTGTCTTGTTCTGAAGGTTTTGTTGTGGTCTGAATGTTAATGTTGTGTCAATGCACCTTTACACCAGTCCCCTATTCCCCACCATCAACCACATAACCACGGCTGAGAATTACCCCCACAGAAACCCCAGGTGAATGGTAAACAGGTAACAGATTGGACAGATGAAATGTTAGACAGGTGTAGTTTTGTCTGTGTGAGGGGTTGACAGGTGACGTTGGACAGGTGAGGAGGGATGCCTTTCCACATTTTCCGCATTTTCCGCATCACCAAACTTGTACTTGTGTCCTACCCCACTGAGCGACTGTCTCACTGACTGGTGAAGGGAGCTGTGCTCACTGCAAACGTGGCTCACGTATTACCTCTGCTATTAGACAAACACAAAGGAAACATCTGATCGACTTATGAATCTTGCAGGCCTCCAACCAGGATAAGACATAGAGGAACAGGGAATATTACAAAATTTTTCAGTGAAACCACATTGACTGGAGTAGCTTATCTGCTGACAGTCCATCTGTACATGTTGATGATATTAAAAGGTGTTATTAAAAGGAAGTATATTGACTGGATTTATACTTAGCCTAGGATCTTTAAAAAAGGAAAGTCTGATCAGTGAAACATTGTGTCATACTCAGTGATGTCATTCAGCGTTTGGAGGAAATAAGAGTACTGATTGTAAGTGTACACAGTGTTATATTGCCCAACCCTATTGAGAAATGTCTCATGCCTAGACTATGACTTTTCTCCTCAGTATCTGCGTCCAGGTTAAAACAGCCTGTTATTCAGGGCTTATTTATAAATGAGTGCTTGTAAAAGCTTCATGTTAAAACTTGCTCAATATACCAAGAAATGTCAAAATGAACTATAACAATTTAATGCATGTCCAGAGCTTGCTGAGTGATCAGTCACTGTATGAAATATGGTTGACCATGATTTTCTCATGATTAAGGACACAGTCTGCTGCTGCACTGTGTTTACAAAAGGCTTATTTCCCCTGCTTCTGATGGTACAATGAAAGGCATTTTCAGGCAATCAGTAATAAAAATAACATCATCTACGATGCTTGGGGTAAATAATGGTTGCAATTGCACAGCCTCTGGATGCGTCATCATTGCAGATAATGCCATTTGTTTTTTTATGTATTATTAAGGGAAAACTCTGAAATCAGAAACCACACTGAAAGAGATGTTTGGAGAATGAGAGCTGCTGGTTTATAAAACAGTGAGATGTTAATATGATCTGTTCATATGTTAGTGTGATCTGTGGTGTGGGTCTGTAAGTGTGTGCCTCTCTCTGCATCTTAACAGCTTTCTCTGATACGCATCTACTCTGTAGCTTCCTGCCACTGCTGCTCTCACACCCAGGGCAGCGTTGAGCTCCACCCACAGCTCTGTTACCGCCAGCTCTCTTTGGGTCCGCATTCCTCAGCTCCTTCTCCAGCTGGCATGTCACCTGGTGGTGTTTTTTGACAGACAGGCACAAGCGTTGGCTGCATGTAGTAGGTCATCCTCGTCACCCATTGATGCTAAAGATGTAATTTACAGAAATGACAAAGTAGCTGAAATTGTTTATTTCCTTGACAGCTGGCTGATATATTTTCATTTTGGTTGTTGTTGTTGTTTTTGTTCTGAAAACCTCTTTTCTGGAGGACACTTTAGGTTTAGAGTTGCAGCTCTCTCTCTTGCTGGACTTTCTGGTCTTCTCATGGAGCCAAATTTCCATCCTCTCATACAGAGGAATTTGTGAACGCTCAGAGCAAAATAACATTCAGAACAGTGTTCACCAAGCCTGTTTGGAGTTAAAAACCCCCAGTGTCACTACTCTGTGTCTGTTTTTTTTTTGAGTGTTCGTTTATGAAAGCCAGAAAGTAAAATTGCCCTGAGGGTATGGTATCAGACTCTGCACTGGGACACTTGGACTGTCAGGACTACATATGTAAAGATAAGCTAATGTTGGTGTTATCCTGTAGTGCGGATAGTACTTTCATAAGAGCAGCGGTTAGTGTGTCATTGCAGATGTGAGTGGTGACTGCCTGTAAACTCGTCTTGTGAGAAGCAGTAAGTTATGTTAGCACCATCTGCTGGTTGGATTATGCAATTGCTCCTCTCAAGGCTGCATTACATGGATGGGCATGCTCTGTTCCTATTCCCTGGTTTAACATCATATCTGCTCTGCATTGTCTGTAGTTCCTTTCAGTAGATCTTTTTTCTTTCATCCGTCTATGTATATAGTTGTTTTCCAGCCAGATAGCACAAGGTGATTTAGCAAGCAATCAATAAACCATCAAAACAGAACAAACTAAATTGTTACCATACACAGACAATAAAATCAGTTTCAATATACAAATAACAGTGAACAAATTAATGGACATTCAAGGCTACTGAATAAACATGTGTGTTGAGTTTAGCATTAAGGGTTGACACTGACGCAGCCTGATTTTATTCAGCATGATCAAATGATAAACAAGCAGAAAAGATTTGCTTGGAGACTCCTTTTTTTCCAAAATTTTGGCGATAAAAGGCAGCTATGGAGTGGGTCTGTAATTAGTATGAAATGCCAAGATTCGGTTTCCTAAGAAGTGTCTGGACTACTGCTGGAACATAACCCCGTAAGTGAACTGTTCACAGCAAAGACTGAATAAGAACCAGCTGTCTAACGCATCATTTAAAAGGCTACCAGAGATAACATCCGAGTTGAAGGTGATACTTAGGTGATCTTGGACTGCAAGGTCTTCTCAATTCCAGGCAATTGGTGAATGTGTGTGAGACACAGTTCCAGTCTGTGATTGGGCCGCGCAGTGTGGCATTGACTGCATCCAGTAGCCATAATGGGTGAAGCATAATTGGGAATTATGAGTCACAGAGGCCTGCAGACCCTGGAGAAATTTCATTTACCCCCAGCGTGTGTTTATACCTACTTATGGTCATACAGCCTTTCTGAGCTTCCAACATGTCAAAAACACAGTTCCTTCAAGAAAATGTTGGTTTGTTAGAAGTGAGTGTGTGAGTGCGTTTTATGCGGTGGGGTAGAGTTTGGAGAGGAAGTTAGCACAGGGCAGTTGTACGGTGTCTGTGTGCTGTTTGTGTATGTCTCTGGCGGCGCTCACTCATTATAAATCAGAGGTCCATATTTAGCCAGGGGGAGGGCCAGGCCATGCCTGTGTAAACACAGAGGGTTTAGGAGGAGAAGGATCGCAGTCTCTGTGCTGAGACCTGTTACTCGGAGGAGGGAGAGAGGTGAAGAGTGCGCGTATGCTGTGTTCCCCTCGTCTTCCACACTGCAGGCACATTGACCAGGCTTCACGCCACAGATACACAGTTGGTTTGTATTGTGGGAAGGGCAGGGGGTCACAGAGACAGGCGTGTGTCAGAGACCCCCCCACTCACTTAGCACGATGAGTGAGACAGCGTCGGGAGGCATGGAGGGCGATCGATCTCCGAACAGGACCCAGCTTGCCAAGCCCTGGCCCCCATCTTTGGGGGAGTTGTCACCTGGGGAGTCCCCAAAATTGTCGCCTCGGAACACACCGTGCCACTCGCCCCACCCTTCACCGTGGAACTCACCGATGCTGCTCCGGAAGCTGATGGTGACGCGGAACATCGGCCAGCAGAGACGCTTCACCCTGGCACACACGCCCAGGTATGCCCCCACTCCGCCTTCACGCCCCAGTGTGAGGCCCTCCTGCGGGTCTCCCTCTGCTCCCCTCTAAAAGAGGCTGTGTGATTCCCAGCCCTTGGCACAGTGCTTTAGATAAACCAAGTTTATGGAGGCTGTCGATTTGCCTGTGCTTGGTTGTGTACTTTAGAGCAGGTTTAGAGAGCCTTTTTATATGCTAGTGTTTGGTTTTGACGTGTAGTTTGTGTGTTCTGTTTGCTGCTCTTCAGATCCGGTGTTGTAGTGCAGTGTGCAAAGTTTGTTATTTTATGTTTTTGGACATGGAGTCAGACTTGTGAGTCCCCCCACCCCACCCTACACTCACACACACACACACACACACACAAGCACACACACACACACACACACACACAAGCACACATCCTCTAGCTCTGTATCACAACGGAAGCTACAAAGTCTGTGGGGGAAAAAAGCAGAGGGAAGATGTCTTTTCTCTTTTCCCTCATTGAAGGGAAAAGGGAAAAGAGAAGTTTTCACATTGAAGTTGTGGGTAAGGGCTAGCCATGTACCTGTGTGTGAGGCTCTGAGTATGTAGTGTCTTTGTGGGGAGGGAAAGAGGAAGCGTGGCTGACTCAAGGACACCACACTCTGAACTCTGAACTCAGCTCTGGCCCCTGAACCTCCGTGAGCTCCCTCACGTACCAAACCAGTATATATATAAACATACATGCATCCGCATTTCAGCTCGGGGTCTGTGTCTCTGAAGAATGCTTTATTGGCAGCTGGCTGTCCTGCTGTCACTCCCCCTGGCTGCTGGGGTGAACATCTGGCCGAGGTGTGTCCATGCGATGAGCCTTACAGCCACGCTCCCAGGGGACCCGCCAGTGTATATCATTCCCTGTGTATGTGCATGTCCGAGGATAAAACAGACAGGGGAATCACACAGCTGTTTTTTTTTTAGTTCTACATCGTTTAAAGCTCTTGCTTCATCTGTCATTGAGTACATGGCTATATTCTCTTCGGAGCAATTACACTTAAAGATGGATGAGATAAGAGCGACATTTAAAAATAAGATTTGCTGTGAATAAAGGAATATTTATTAATAAATCCAAGTGTTACCTTTTTTCAGTGTACTCATAATGTTTGTAATTACAAATATTTTATTTTATTCTAATTGTCATTATTTTGCTGATCATTGAACTCTGAAAACTATATCTTGCATTTTATTGAGCCGAAGTTAAGGGCAGTAGATGATTGTGATTATTTTGGAAGTCTGGCTCTTGTGAGCCAAAAGAAGGTCAACAGAAATAAAGTCCCATTTGCCTTAATAGGCTGCAATATTTGCTTAATCTCTCAGGGGGTCAGAGTGATTGCAGCTAACTAAATAAATCACCTACATGGAAACAAAAACATACACAAATAAAGAAATATAGGTATAAATAAATTAGTAGAGAAATTCACAGGAACGACAGCCCGATAAGAGCAGATTTACAGGAAAGTGTACAGCATGGTGTTTGTTTCCTTGGAAGTGAGAGGGTGCGGGGGAGGGAGGCTTTGGGGAACAGAGTGATGGAGGAGAGGATCCTGGCGCGGTTCATCCAGAGGAATATGCCAGTGTGTCTCAGGTCACCTGTCAGAGCCTGAGGAAGACGGCTGATATAAACTCTGTAGGCTGACAAAGTTCACTGTGCTCAATAAACCACATCTAAGATCAGTGCAACACTGCGTGAAAACCACTTAGACCGGGTGTGTGTGTGTGTGTGTGTGTGTATGCGCGCATGTGTGTGTGTGTGTGTGTGTGTGTATGTATGCGTGCATGTGTGTGTGTGTGTGTGTGTGTGTGTATGCGCATGTGTGTGTGTGTGTGTGTGTGTATGTATGCGTGCATGTGTGTGTGTGTGTGTGTATGCGCGCATGTGTGTGTGTGTGAGAGAGAGACAGAAAGTCTATGTGTGAGTGAATGTGTGTGTATGCAGTCATATGCTCGTGACTCTCAGTAAGACATGATGGAAAGCAGTTTCTCTGGAGTCTCCACTTTGACAACTTTTGCAGCTAAAGCTTTTAAAAGGATGCCACCATAGATCTCAGAACCTGAAACAAACTAACACAGTATTTTCTTTTACAAGCGCACAGGCAGTCTGAAGTCAGAAGTTATTTATACCCTCATAAAGCTGTCAGAGTGTCACTCTTGCCTCTGTCAGTTCATACACAGAGGAAAGGGAGGAGTGTTTTTCTCAGGTTTGCACTTTTCACCACTATCGTCCTGCATATTTGTCCTTCCGATTAAAGTAAGCTAAAAGGCACAACTTATCTTGGAGGTTTATTCTACACTTTATGAGAGCTGTGATATGGGCCGGTGTTATTGCTCTCTGCAAGTGTGTGTGTACATTAGGGGGCTCTGTGGGCTGTGATGAGGAAGGGTGTCATCCTTACAAAGAACCAGGTCTGTCTCTGTGATTCATTCTGCTGCGCCGAGCGTTCGTGGACTTTCATCCTTTTTCTGTAAAAATGTGAGAAATCGCAGGATGTTAGAGGAACCAGTTGATCCAAACAAGCTGTAAGTCTGTCAGGGAAGAAAAAATAAAAGCAGTGAGAGATGCAGGCTGGGCAGCCTTGGGGCTGTAAGTCATTGGGGGTTCAGAGCGTGTGGGAGTGGAAGGTAGGGAGGTGGAACAGAGGAGGAAGGCTGCTGTGGACCTCAGCGCCCAATTCAGCCCCAGAGACTGGACAATCTGCACAGTCCATGTTTCCAAAACAACCAGTTATGAGCTTATGGCATTGGTCCCTTTCTCTTCCTGACTCTGGACTCAGGATTTGACATGTCAAAACCAAAAGCAAGCAATAAAAGATATTGAGTGATTATGTTCTTATCTAAACTGGCGGTTTAGTCGCATTTGTGACCAGAGTACATGCCGGCAAACATTTTTTTGTTTACCTTGCTTGGAGTAACAAGCGTAACAATTACTATCAAGTGTGGCCAGCAGAGGGTGCTATGCTGTGCAGACTGGGGCAGGATGGCAGCGCTGGTGAGGTGGGTGCTGTCTAGCTCAGTGCTGTGGACAATGATGTTTGCCTGGCTGTGATTTTAACTGTTTCTCTGTGAGCTCCGATCAGCAGAGCCAGGCAGCCAAGCCTCTCCTGTGTCCTTCAGTCCGTCACTGCGGGCAGTAGGGCGAGGCTGTGCTTCTGAGGGCTCTCTGTGCTCCAACCAGGGTGTACTGCAGACTGCTGGCTTGCTGCAGGGCTGTCGTGGCGGTGCCTACTGTCCCCATTCCATTTGAACGATTCATGGGGGGCATCTGCATTTGGAATCAGGTTGGTGTTTGTGTAAGTGAGTTGTGTACAAAGGCATAGTTAGATCTCGTTGGCTGTGAAAGACTAAACTGCTGAATTAGGAGGATGCTGCTCCAGTATCAGAATGTGTTAACTGTTCTGTGATGCATGACTGTGTGCCCTCACCCCACCCCCATCCAGACACACACGCAGGGATATACACACACGCACAGCCGCATTCCCACCCCTGTGCTCTGTCTGAGCCCACAGCACAGAGTCATTATGTAGCTGTGCGGTGCTTGGTTACTCCCGGTTTGGCTCTTTCAGTTGGCTGTGCCTGACTTACGGAGAGTGCAGCGGTCCTGAACCCTCAAACTCTCAGACAAACTCAGCAACAGGTGCCATGGAAATGACAGACTCGCAAGGACTCGGCCATTCTTGGATTTGAACCTGGGATGCTCTCGAAGAGGGGATGAAATATGGACACTCCAGCAGGATTAGAACACTCTGCACCTTGACTCTGGAAGAGGGTCTTTGCCCCGTGTCCCAGCAACAGACAACGGCGCCAGGCGACCGGGTTCCACCAAGTCCTCCCTCATCAAGATCCAGGAGCCTCTGTCTGGGTCTGTCCGCACCTGTCTCACCGTCTCTCTCCCGCTCTCTCTACATCTCGCTCCGGCTTTCCTTTTCTCTGCCTTGTTTCTGTGCATTAGAGTTGACCAGCAATGGTGTTACTCTTTTTAACAATGTCCAAGAAACCAGAGGAGCCCAGGAAGTTTGCATGAAAGCAAATCCACCGTATGCTGTTTTCACTGTACCTTGGCTGACCTGGCAGCGTTTCAACAGGGCTCACTGACCACAGAGATTAAAGCCGACAAGACCAACAGGCTCCCCTCGTGAAGGGTACGTGTGCCGGCTGGGGGTTTATGGGAGTGGCCACGCCCTCCTTCCCCTCCTGTGTGTGTCTAGCTCTCTGAGGGAGCGCTCTACATCCTCAACTTTCTAAAGTCTTCTGGGATGCAGTCTGGGCACCGTGCGCACCACTCTCCACCATGAGTAAAGACTCCCGCTACCCAAGGAAGAGCTCACCGTTCGGCTACGCCTCCTCCCGACGGCACTCCTGCATTGGGTACGGCCCTCTCTCAGCACACAGGGGCACAGGGTCTCTGCCTCCTGCTGCTAATCTACAGGCTCATTTCCCTCTTAGAGCAACATAACTGCAGTTTCATTTTGTACTTACTTGAGTGTTTGATGCTTTATGAAATTCAGCTAAGCTTGTTCCAGTATCTCATATACAAACACCTTGGTTTAAATAATGTTTGTGAAATTTTGAAATCGATAGTTTGTTTTAAAAGTGTCAGGCTGCACATGAATATAGAAGCATGCATGTTTTCTTCTCATGGTTTCATTTTGATACCTGAGGTATTGTTTTCAAGTGGAGTCCAGCTTGTACAGCAGTTTGAAGACAATACGCCTGTTGCGCTCACACTCCTGACTCAGGTGATTAAGGGATTGCAGTTTGCATTTGTCTTGTGGTGTTATAACGTTAAAGTCGCTGTTGAATTTTGTCAGTGTATATGTGTGAGAACCTGAGTTTTGTCAAGGTTCCAGGGGGCCCATGGGAGAGACTGGTCACATTTGCAGAGGTTTAAAAAAAACAGGATAGTTTACCTCCCTGTCCATGGTCCCTTTTGAGAAATGTGAAATTACAGATGCCCTTGTCTGGTTGGTTGACATGGTCTCAGATCAATTACATCTGCAACCAGTGTAATTAGTTTGTGTGGGGAGGGCCTCAGTCTGGGCCCACTCTGTGAGCATTAGGTATTGTTTTGTTAGTCAAATGGAATAACTGATAAAAATATCCCTTCCTACAGACAGACTCTGTTGTTCCTGTTTTTGCATGCACAGAATTGGTTATGGAGCTTTTTGTTGTTGGTTCCTTTTTACATCAGTCTATCACCAAAACCAAAATCTACCTTGCTTTGCATCTTCAAGTCGGCACTGTTTTTAATGTTATTGTAAGTGCTGAGCTGCAGGCTGTCATTATGGTATAGGTGGCAAACATTTCTTAGAAAACTGGTGCCAGACATTGGAATTATTTGCAGTTCCTATACAAAGGAGAGATGTTGTGTGGTTTTTTTTTACATGTAGATCTTTACATTTTTCACCCAATGAAAGCATGCTTTCCCTGATTGAGACACAAGGTCAGAGGTGTGTGCATGTGCATTTCTTGTGATGCAGTGACAGTGCGGTGTGCCTTTGTGTGTGGAGTGCTATTTCTTCTGTATGCACAGTGTTTTGTGTGTTTGTGTGTGGGGTGTTACAGCTTCTGTATGCACAGTGTTTTGTATTTTTGTTGCTGAAACCTAGCACACCCAGGGGACAGGGGGACAGGGGGCAGGGGGCGGGGTTGGGGGGCAGGGGTTGGGGGCGGGGTTGGTTGGGATCGATGGCAGAGCCAGGGCCTGCTGACATCCCACCTGGGGGGGTTGGGAAGGGGCCAGGCAGAGTCACGATGATCAGACACAACACTGCCTTAGGACAATAAAGCACTGGTGTGTGTGTGTGTGTGTGTGTGTGTGTGTGTGTGTGTGTGTGTGTGTGTGTGTGTGTGTGTGTGTGTGTGTGTGTGTGTGTGTGTGTGTGTGTTTTCAAACCAAACTCTTTGGTCCTGTACAGACTCAGCAGGAGGAAGCCATGTAAATGCAGCTCCTCTGATTAATATGATGACCGACCCTCTCTAATTCCACACTGCACTGAGTTACATGCTGCCCGTCCCACTGGAGGAGCAGGGAGTCAGCATACACTTGGGTCACACAGTTGCAGGCATGCAGCCAGCCAGAGGTGGTGCTAGAGAGCAATGAGACTGATGAATGAATTTACCTGGCAGGACCCTGGGCTTTGTTGTATTGTCACCAATGTGGACCTGTGGCCATAATGGTGTAGCTGGGACTGGGAATCCCAGACTCATACCTATGTGTGGGCTACTGAGTGGACCGTGCATGAGCGTGCATGAGTGTGTGTGTGTGTGTGTGTGTGTGTGTGTGGGTGTGGTTGTTGGCAGTAAGATGACATGCAGGGAAATGGAGTTGTGGGACTGTGCTGAGATTTGGAGTTGTGGGACTGTGCTGAGATTTGCACAGCGGGAGGCCAGTGACCCAGGCTGAAAGACCCAAACATTAAAAATAAAACCTGCAGAGCACTGTTGCACAACAAGAGCACTGTGAGAACTAATGGCTAGTTTAACGGGGGGGCGCTTCAGTGCATCCGGTCATTTGTCCAGCCCCGCCTCCGACCTCACCCTCTCACCACTTTACTGTTTCCAGATGTGCTGACGTCATCCTGAAGCAAGGACTTCAGTGGAAGGCATCCGCACGTTTAAGAACGCTGTTATCCTCACAGGCAAAACCCACACACACACACAAACACGCACACACACACATATTTGAGCCCTGGGAAAGTGGGCGGAAGGCCTGTGACAGTAAGCCTTTCATCCTGACATGAGGCCCAGCAGCTGAAGCTGGGAGGAGCTGAGTGTAAGAGGAGGGAAAGTCAGCTTGAGCTGGATGATCATACAAAGCTGTGTACACTTTTCATGTCTTAAACTGGGGCCCCAGAATCCCTGAGTTCTCCTATTTTACTTTTTCAAAAAGGCAGAAAAATAACATGATTTCATGCCCCAGTAATTCTCATCTGCCACCAGCTTTACTGCACTTAGAGTGTGAGCCACAATGGCCGCCCCGGTGCCCTGTCCTGTCAGGACTGTGGCTCTAAAGTGCATCAGTGTAGCGGCAGCGCTCTGACCCTTCCCATCCTCCCAGCATCCAGCACACAGGTGTATATGGTGTATATTTCATTACAAGCAGTGACCTGAGAAAGATTTATAAGACACACTCCTCCATACACTGTCATGTACACTCGCAAGAGTGTGCGCACACACACACACACACACACACACACACAGAATGGATCCCCCGAGCCCTAGAGCATAGCAGAGGTCCTGTCAGTGTGGCCGCAGAGGCTGTGTGTATCAGAGCCAGGGCTGCACATTTTCAGCATGACTGAGCCCCACAGAAACCCCCCTCTCCCAAGCGCCACTCGCCCCCAGAGCCCATTGATCTCCATGACTCCCCCTCCACAGAAACAAAGCCAGCTGTCACAATGTCACACAGCCACAGACCGTCAAACCACCGCCGATTTAAAGTTCATCACAGTTTAATTACTCTTGTTCTGACGCAAGTCCGTCTGTGCAACGTCATTCAGATAACAGCCAGGTAGAGGAAACTTCAGATGAAATTAGTATGAGTGGGCTACCACTGTGGGAAAAGTTATTTTTTCAGGGATTTCTCAACATTTCTGTAGCACCATTCACCTATTTTGAGAACCCCAGATGCTGGTGTTTATCCTGCCCTTTTCTGGTGTCTGTCAATCGTGCGTCTCCACATGGGTCTGCCCACTATGGTATTTAATTTTATGCTGTTTCTTACATGTTCAGAGATGGGGAATACTTGAGGACATATGGAGAATGTTTTTAAATGATACTGAAATTTCTCATGCAGTGCTGTGGCAATGTGGTTTTTATTCCACTAGGGGGCATAAGAGTCTCAGCCATGCACAACCCTGTGCAAGAGAGCTGAAGTCTTACACATTTGAAAGTTGAAAGTTATTTTTTTGGAGGTGTTAATATATGCCAGTCATAGTCTTACCCCTACAGATGTGTTAAAGGTTGAACACACATACAAACACACACACAAACATACACACAAACATTTTCATCCTATCTCTGTTAGTTCATGTTTTTCTGTTATGGCTGAAGGGGTTGCATTATTCAAAATAATCATTTGATCTAGGTTTTATTGATCCAGATGAATAGACTTGGTCCCTGAGCCGGTAGAGGCTGCTCAGGTGTTGTTTGGTCCTGTTCTGTGGTCATGCCCATCCTCACTGCATGATATTTCTGCTTTCAGAATGAACATTGAAGAGCTTTTGGATAGCTTCATTTAACTTTTCTGACTTATGCTTCCTGCAGTCTGTTTTGGGCTTGTGGATTTCTGACAGTGGGTTGAGCTGGCTTTGGTACGCCTAACAGTCGAGTTTTACATTGGTTTTTCTTTAGGACATCCCTGGCAACGTCATACCACATCAGAGTGACTAATGAGTAAGTCTTGTCCAGTATGACAAGTGGGGCTACTGAATACCATCTGCTGCTTTTGCTCTTTTTAAAGTAAAACTTGCAACAGTAATAGAGAAAACTTTTTTGACTTTAAATACTTTTAAAGTCCTTTTCATAAACACAAACACACTGTACAGCATATCCAGGTACAGTACAAACATTTTAGACTAATAGGCCAATAAGACGCATATAAAGAGTCTCTGTGACATTGAAATCAACAGTTTTCTTTTGTTTAATGAACCTGTGTTTAACCTGTAGATGTGTTGAGGTTGAAAGCCTCTTTTGGGGAGGGAATCAGACAGAGAGTCAGTGGGGAACAGGGTTGTATAACTAAAGGATTGAGTTGAAAGTTTGAGTTGAGGGCGTGGAGCGGACAGAAGTAGAGGGTAATTCCTCAGGCGTGGGGCAGGCTTGGGAAAAGCACTGTCACACAGGGTGTAGGGATGTGAAGCTGGGCTCTGGAGCAGGCGGGAGGCTGAGGGTGTCTCTGCATCTGGCAGGGGAGCTGGAGGTCAGGGCGCTAGGTGGGGACAAGACTCCACATCCTGGCACTTTTCTGAGAAACACTGGTGGCTGAGTTCTTGGAGACATTCTCATGGCCCGCCTCTCTCAAGTCACACTGATGCTGCCTTTATTTGTACAGAGGGCCTTGAGAAATTGGTGTTGAAAGGGCGTGATTCAGCTCAAGCTCCAGAGCAGGAAGTGCGCTTTCCAGCTGCTGTGCCCTGCGCCCTCTCGGTCTGTCTGCTTCATGAGGATTTTTCAGCCTCACAAAGGGTGCTGAAACACACTTCTCACGCTCCCTGTGATTTCCGGATGCATGTGAGCTGTCATTTGTGACTCATGTAGAGTAATTGCTACTTCTGTGTTTCCCTCCGAGTCTTTTTATGTTCTTCTTACTAAAACCTGCTGCTACTTCAGTATGAATCAGTGTCTCGCTGTAGGGATTTGTGGAGGTGGATCAGCAGAACTGCGAGTCATGATCTGTGTAAAATCATGTTTATAGAAGCACCCTGCAACCACCCACACACACATACTCTTTCACAGGCCCCATACTTACTCATCATTATAATGAAATTACCAAAAATTATTGTTTTCATATATATTTATCAACAAGCACATGTTCCTGTGCCAGTGCTGTAGTTGCACCAGTTTTCGGTCCCCTTTGTGTCTTGTAGATGAAGAGGTAGACTAAGGGTTAACACCTGGGGCATTCTAGGAAGACTGGGTACTGCTGTGCCACAGAACCCGCCTCCTCCCAGAGCTCTGACCTCACAGTGAAATCAGAGAGAGACTCCGCCCACCACCAGCTACATCTGTCAGAGGCAGACTCCTGCATGAGTAAGGGGGGGAGACAGTCGAGAGAGTACAAGACAGAAAATGAAAGAGAGGTGAGTGAGAGAGACGGAGCCGCATGCATGGCTGAGGACTGTGAGGAGTGACACAGAAACATGGGAAAGTGCAGGACAGATGAAACAGAAGTGGAAAGACGAGAAGAAGGCGACCACATGTGTGTGCATACGTACATGTGTGCGCTCAGTCATGTCTCTCTGAAGAACTTATGCAGCTGCTTTCTGAGCTGTTGAGCTTCAGCTGGGCCATTCAGAGAGAGGAACAGAGCCCGGAATCTGAACCTCAGACTTTTTAGCAGCGATAGTACTTTTACTGTACATCTCTTTACTCTTCCATAGGAGGCCAGGGTAGGGTGGAGAAACCTGCATTAATCAGCAGGAGAAGCCATGTCCAACTCAAGGAGGACACCAGTATCACAGAAAAGGAAGAGAAGAAACTCAAACTGAACCCTCACTCAGCCTTCCCAAGAGGAAGGGAGGGAGGTAGAGAGAGAAAGAAAGACACGGAGAGGAGTGAAAGAGAGGGGGAGAGGAAGGATGAGTTTACCGCGGAGCTGTGGATTTCCCCCGGTGGCTGAGCAGCAGTTTAACGTCGGGTCCCCCCGCGCGGTGAACCGGCCAATCAACATCATGCAGAAATGCAGGCGGTAATTCACACTGTTTGCATTTGCTTTTGATGGCTCTCTGCGGGTTTTAGGTGTGGTGGTGATCTCCACGGGGATGCCGTCCTCTGCACAGGTTTACTTTGTTTTCCGTGGGTGGCACTGTGTGTGTGTGTGTGTGTGTGTGTGTGTGCTGGTATGTCTGTTCGGGGGTGTGGCGCAGTGTATCGGTGGAGGCTTCTCTCCATGCCCCGGGCTGCTCCTGATGTATTTGCTGTTGGAGGCGGTCTGCCTGCTCAGGCTGCGCATGGAGCGCATTCCTGCAGTGCAGCGACTGCGCAGCTCGTACTAAAATGTGCTTCTCCTGACACGATGAAGGTTTCAGCGATGCGGCTGGCTTTTTATCGCAGCTGAAGATTCCTTAATAGAAAAAAGGAATGTAAAAACGTGAGATTGTCCAGATCAGACGGCTTAGGGAGGGTGACAGTGAGGCGTGTGGAGTGTGGACCCATTGACCTGTGATCTGCAGTCCACATTCGTTCCACAAGCCCTTTGTTCGCATTGTTGCGGCTACAAAAGTGTGGGAACTATGCTGGGAACTTAACTCTGAGGGGAATAAAAAACACATGTAAGGGATGTTGTTTAAAGTCCTTGATCGTGTGCTTCCCACCCAAACTTCATGCCCTGCTTCGTAGGTGAGAACAGACTGCAGGAATAAAATTGCTGGTAACTGCGGTCACATCATGGAAAGCAGAGATGTAGGTAGCAAGCAGGGCACCCCCTAGTGATCGGGGCAAACTTTACATATTTTTCCCAGTTAAACGCACAGTTGTCATTATTTTTTCCCACAGATTGCAGCTGAAAAAAATTGTGTTGCCAAGCATTTTTTGGTTACTTTGGCTGCTTCCTCACATTTTTTCCCTTCAGCGTTATGAAGAGAAATCTTGCCAAATCTTGCATAATGTAACAAACCACTGAAGAGCACAGAATCTCTGGTTGAGTCTCTTAGGCTGTGTGATGTGGAGGTTTGGCAGCCAGGCGACATGACCCGATGGTTTCAGGTTCAAGTCCCCGGTGCAGCTCTGCTGTGTAGCCCTTGTGCATGGACTGTGACCAGAATTGCTTTAGCAAATGCTCCTGTAAATGGGTAATATTTAACATTTTGACATGCTTCTGTTCGCTGATCTAAGTTTTAAAAATGCGACCAACTGTACAGGCAGTGGTACACAAACTATAGGCTGCAATGAAGTAACTGGCCATGGCAGGGGTTCAGATGGGTCATTAGAAATATTTCAACAGAGTAGTTTCCTGCACATCATACATTTTCAACTCTTTATTCTCTTTCTGCAAAACAATGTTCTGTACTTGACTTGTATTGAACTTGTGTTGAAAACATTTTCATTCTTTATCTGGACACAAAACATTAGTATTTCCAAAAAGACAGCCTGTGAGGAAATGAGCAGAACCGTTTCAGTATTACCTTGTATTTTTACCTGGCAAAGTTTGAATAATGTCTTGATTTAATTACATTTGAACAGTCAACAAGCCATGAAACAAAGACAGTACGCAGCTGAGGATCAAACATTTCTGTTCATCTATCACACGTGACAAAAACGGAGATTTAAGATAGTATTTTAAGTAACAGGTGG
The DNA here is from genome assembly GCA_022829145.1 of Albula goreensis. NCBI lineage: Eukaryota > Metazoa > Chordata > Actinopteri > Albuliformes > Albulidae > Albula > Albula goreensis. Next base: position 16,306,963 of record CM040764.1, on the reverse strand, counting down.
GTCATAGGAACTGCATGCATGTGATGCCTGTGCAGTGGCTGATGAGTCCGTTCTGTGCAGGGACCCGCTTTCCCGCTCGTCTGAGACGCTTCAGCGGAGAACGCTTTTCCCTGCTGGTGTCAAACAGGCAGGAGATGTGAGGCTGCGAGCTGGGAGGAGCCTGAAAGTGCGTCAGTGAACCAGCAGGCCAGAACACCCAGAGTCCCACATCCTTTACTTCATCTGACCTGCTTCCTGTGTCTCAGGCGCCCATGCTGCTTTAGTTTATCACAGCCATGATCAGCGTGGTGTGATGTGTGGGTGGAGAGAAATCAGCCCTAAAGGGTGTGAGTGTGGAGGGAAATCAGCCCTAAAGGGTGTGAGTGTAGAGAGAAATCAGCCCTAAAGGGTGTGAGTGTGGAGAGAGATCAGCCCTAAAGGGTGTGAGTGTGGAGGGAAATCAGCCCTAAAGGGTGTGAGTGTGGAGAGAGATCAGCCCTAAAGGGTGTGAGTGTGGAGGGAAATCAGCCCTAAAGGGTGTGAGTGTGGAGAGAGATCAGCCCTAAAGGGTGTGAGTGTGGAGGGAAATCAGCCCTAAAGGGTGTGAGTGTAGAGAGAAATCAGCCCTAAAGGGTGTGAGTGTGGAGAGAAATCAGCCCTAAAGGGTGTGAGTGTGGAGGGAAATCAGCCCTAAAGGGTGTGAGTGAGGAGAGAAATCAGCCCTAAAGGGTGTGAGTGAGGAGAGAAATCAGCCCTAAAGGGTGTGAGTGTGGAGGGAAATCAGCCCTAAAGGGTGTGAGGGTGGAGGGAAATCAGCCCTAAAGGGTGTGAGGGTGGAGGGAAATCAGCCCTAAAGGGTGTGAGGGTGGAGGGAAATCAGCCCTAAAGGGTATAAGGGTGGAGGGAAATCAGCCCTAAAGGGTGTGAGTGTGGAGGGAAATCAGCCCTAAAGGGTGTGAGTGAGGAGAGAAATCAGCCCTAAAGGGTGTGAGTGAGGAGAGAAATCAGCCCTAAAGGGTGTGAGGGTGGAGGGAAATCAGCCCTAAAGGGTGTGAGAGTGGAGGGAAATTTTGAATACTGAACAAGGGGCACAGCCTCAGTGAATACCTGTGTAATTGTAATCATATGTATATGTAATTTAAACAACTTGTAAATATTATTTCAGAGAGGAAGGAGCCAACTAAAATTTGATTAGAGTTGATTGATGTGTTTTTGTACAACAGAGAAAACCAAAAGACCAGTTGGAAAGAGAACAGCTTAATTCAAAAGAACATTTTAAATTTTGTTGTCTGTCAGTTATCTTTGTATACACATGCGCATACACAAAAGATGTTGTGGAAAGCTTCTAAAAGCATGGGGCAGATGTGGTGGGTTTGTGGTCAGAGCGATACTGGTCTCTGTGATGCCACCGGAAATGCGTTTCTGTGAAAGAGAGCATGTGGTCTTCTCAGAAACTCTGCAGCAGGTCCTGAGCAGTGACTGCGTCTGCAGCGGCTGGCTAAGTTTGGGCCCTGAAGCACACACCTCTGGGGTATCAGCAAGGGGCTGCGCAGATCTGCTCTCACTTCCTCTTTCTGATCCTCAACCGACACATTCAGAGAGGATGTGAGATGGGCAGGTGTGTGAGACCCACCGCAGTTAACCCCCCGCCCCACGCTGTAGGGAGCGAGAGAGAGAGATATATGTATATACAGAGAGAGATGAGCTCCATGTGCTTTTCATATAACATCTGAGACTGACTGCTGACTCCTCCATTAGCTCCTGTTTTTACTGCCTGATCAAACAAGATCAAACTCAGACAGAGAACTCGGCCGCAGCTCTCATGACCTGGGAGCAGCGGGGGACGGTTTGGGGGAGAAGGGGGGCATTTTGGGCGCGGGCGAGGAGATGGGGTTTGGTGGTGGCCGTGGGGGTTGCTCAGTTGAGCGGATTCAGTTTTAGTTGTAGACCGTGTCCACCTACAGCGCTGTACATGCTTGTGATTTCATTCCTAAGTCTGCTTTACACCTGTTTTCAGGTGGCTTAGTGCTACTTATTTGGCTTATGACTGCTTATAACTGATGTGTCGCTGAACTACCATGGCACGGCTCGCTACAATTAGCACTGTGTACATTCAAATACGCTTTCTGATTTTCTGTGAGGTGATGACAGGGGTTGAGTGTCTTTCTTCTGGTTCACCTTGGCCTACCTACATTAGGATGCAGTCGCTGTATATATGCATTTTAAATGATTGCTGCAGGAGGCCATACAGTGCAACTATAGAGTTTTGTAATGGTTAGAGAACTGCGCTTGCAACTCAGATGCTGCAGGGTAAAGTTGGAGTGTGATACTCCTGCAGGAAAGGGCCCTCCTCCATAGTCTGAATTGCCACCTGTCCCTCCTCCCTCAGGCCTCTCGCACAGCTCTCCGTATCTGGTTGCGTGGTTTGGGTTCTGTCCCATTGCTCAGCTCAGGGGCAGAAACCTGCCCTACCTGACCTCCACTTGCTTCTTACTCTGTCACAGACAGGTGGTGTGGTAATCTCTGGAAGAGTGAAACATGGGAAATATACAATGCTGCAGAATTGATCTGTGTGTGTATATATAATATATATAACTGTGAAAGGAGAGGAAACACAGGAAACACTCAACCAATACTGACAATATGAGGTCCTCATCAGGATGCTTAATGACAGAGAACTTTGTCTTTCAGGGTGAGGGGGGTGAAGTGTGACTAGTGTATACACCCTTTAGTCTCTCCAGGGCTGCTGAGCTCTCTCACTCTTTTGTTTCCTGTGTCAAATGTTGCTCGAGCAGAATAAGTAGGCGCTGAGATCACAGGAGTGATGAAGAAAAGAGGGATGGAGGGAGGGACTCCAGCTAATGATGGAAAAGTACCGGGGGGGGCAGCAGGAAAGGGCAGCATGACTCTGTGACGGAGGGGTAATGTGAACACCATGGGGCCCTGCTGGACAGATTTACGAGCGGCCCTGCCGCAGGCGAGAAAGCAGGGGTCGTTTGAGGAGCACTGGCCAAGGTTGAACCACATCAGGGTGAGAGGTCACTCTCTATACCGGGTCCACAGCTCCTCTTTTCTCTCTCTTCACGAGTTTTTCCCACATTTGCTCTTCTCATTCGATTGTGTAGACTCGGCTCCTCCCAACGGCCATGTCAAAAGATGTTATATTGTGGCAAGATCTTGCAATTCTGTACAAGTATGAACCCTGAAATGTCATCCCCTCCACTGACCCTCCCATCTCTGGATTGCTGAAGGGCTTAAGCTCTCTACCCTCTTCTTTAACAGCAGGGGTAGTAACACAGCTCAGAGTCCTTCCTGTCATTTATGCTGTGCAGTGAGTTCTGGGCCATTTTTTATCAAGCATCTCAGATTGGAAGTACTGATCCATTCTCAGTTTTAATATTTAACTTATGAAGCATAAGATCAGCATATGGACAGAATATAGAATCCTGATCCCAGATCAGTGCTTTTATTGAATGCTCACCGTAATTTGAGCTGTATGCGCTCTGAGTGTGGGGTCATGAGTTGAATCAAGTGACTTTCATGGTTGCGCTGGACAGTGTCCTCCTTTGGAACATTCCATGGTGTTCTGTATGTTTGTCGTGGAGCTCGTTGATTCTTGGTTCCATGTCGAAAGTGTTGAGCTGTTTGGCTCATGGTTTGATGTGGAAGGTGCTCCACTCATTTGCCGTTCAGTATTATCTGCTGAGCTGCACATAGTTTGTACCATTTTTGAGCCAATGACTCCAGCCCACATCAGAAGAACATCCCTGGCTGTGGGTGCGAGGTGGGCTGTCTTCATTCTCAGATGGTGTTCAGGTACACACGTTCTGAGAAACCACAGTCATATCTCCAGAGATCTCAAGCTGCTCTCACACTGTGCTTCAGGGAACGACATTCACTGTACCAGTAATCCACACTCGGGACATGGCATCTTAAACATTGGTCAGATTTGAAGAGATTGTTGCTCATTGCTCAGCTACTTCCCTGTGTCTCTTAGATTATAGATTACAGTTTGAATTGCCATCTACTTCTGAAAACTGGCTTAACAACAAAGGAATGTTCTGAAATCCACCAGCAGTGGCATTTTAGAAGTGTGAAGTGCAGAAAAAAATATTGTAACAATGCAAGTGAGTGAAATAACCAAGAACCCCAACGGGCCTTTTCATTAAACAAATACATATACAGCCAGCTATACTTGTATATAATGGAACAGTGGGAAAAGGGTTTAAACTGTGTTTGTGAGTATTGCAAATAAAAGAGCAGTTCATATATGATTTATTCATTGAAGTTTTTAACATATTAATCATGACGTTTTTGACATGCTTCAGATATACATTTTTGGAAGGGGGAAGTTGTGCTCAAGCACGCTGGCAGGAGGGGGTATTCGTTCAGGGCATCAAGCTTCAGGTCTTCACTGCATAGCTCTTAACACAGGAAACCACACAGTGCTCTGTTTATTTCTTTAACAGCTAAAGATGCTGTGCTGAATGCATGAGGAGATTCAGTCCTAATAACGTTTGCAAAGAGCACAGAGAGAGCTCTGCACATCATAAGAAATCTGTGAGAAATGATGCTCTGCACAAAAGTAACAGGGTTATAAAGGAAGGAAAAGTTTGAAAGCCTAAACTATTTGTTATTATCCAGTGAAATGCAGTGATTATTACTCTTATTATTATTATTATTATTATTATTATTATTGTTGTTGTTGTTATTATCATTGGCAGTAGTGCATCTGAGGGCCTTTCTTTTTTAAATTCCATTCATCCAGCATCCATCCAGCAGCTTGGTGGGACTAAATGGGTTTTAATCAGATGTTCCTGATTTCAGAATGGTGTCCGAGGCAATTGATGACCTTGTTGTGAAACGGAGAACATGGAGGGGGCAGAGGGGAGATTTACTGCTCTTACCTGCATGCCCCCACCCCACCCCACATCTACAGACATGTCCTCAGTAAACAAGCAGACATTCACATCAGCACCACTGCAGTGCTCTTACAAGCATGTACAGTGATACACTTATCCCTCATGAAGATGCTTCTCCTGAACTTAACCTTTTTATAATATTTAATCTGACTCCTTTATCTAAACCCAGTGGACATGGTCCTCCTTCTCCCTCCAGTCTGGAGCGCTGATTGGTGCTCTGTCCCTGTTGATGGCGTCCAGCACGCCTGCCCCAGAGTGCCCCGCCCTGTGCCGCTCACCCAGGCTTGTTTCCACAGCAGAGCTGAGGACAGTCCAGCATGGAGGCGCACTACGCTTCATTAGCACTGTTTGTTTGTCGTTTCTCATTTTATGATTTTTGCATTGCATAACTAATCTTGTTTTTTTTTTTTTACTTGCTTTTTTGAAATTGTCTTTTTTTAACAAGTCAACCTAGCCCAAAATGGACAATGTCAAACAGGGAAGGTGAGAGTGCTGTAAATACTCTTTGGCATTTAGTTCGGTGTTTCACCATAACAGTCTGACCTGCTTCTGCTCTGATTTAGCTATTGTAGGGCAGTGTGACAGTGCGCTAGCTGCTCATGGCTCTGTTTGTCTCTCTCTACAAAGCAAATCTCCAGGTGTGTCTGTGTTTTTGAATGTGTCTTCAGGTGTGTCTCTACCTGTGAAGGTATCACCAGGTGTCTGCGTGTAACCATTGGAGACAGGCTTGTGTTGTTGAGCGCAGGGTTATTGTTTGTGATCGTCCTCCATTTGATGTGTGACACTCGTGGCCTTTCATGCGGTCCCCGCTCCCTCTATAAATAACTATTTATTTGCTTAGCAGACACCCCGGGACTGAGAAGCATTTTGCATGCAGCACTTTCTCCACCATGGTTCATCTGATGAGTCAAGACGTTACATAAAGGAAGGAGCAGAAAAGGAGATCTGAACCAGCAAACTGTAGGGCAAAAGTTCACAAGTTCTCACACCTTGACCACAACAGTGGCCTCTTTGAGCATAAACCAATAAGCTTTAATGAAATGATCTGCTCTATAATGGAGTATGCGTCATAAGGGAGTGAGTATTTTTCGATGTCATTTTTCACTCCAGCGCTGAATGGCCAGTTGTAACTGTCGGCTTAACCCGTGGCTGAAATGTTGCCCATTAGCTCAGGAATTCAGCAGGGCCTGTACATCTGAACATGTCCTCAGAGACACGCATAGCTCCCCGAATACCTCTTTTTTCTGCTTTCTAGAAGTGTAACCATATTTTTTTTTCAGAAATGATTTTCTAACCCCTCGTTTAACATCAATTCATATCATGTTTCTTTGCAAAGTTTCAACCATTTTTAAATGCTGGTGCAATGTCTTAAAGGGGTATTTCACTTTGCTAACACCATAAACTGTATGGTTTCCTTACATCTGGTGTGTCTTCATGAAGGAGGCAGAATCGTTTTTGTTTGCCCTGTCTTATGAACGAACCAAACTGTGCAAGTGGTATATTTTTCAAGGTGGTCTGTGAAATGGATGGACGTGAATTTGAAGTTGAGGATGAGGCCCAGATGAACCGGTTGAAGATGTGGTTTGTTTGGAAGACGGGGCCAACAGAATATGATTTTACCTCTCTTTGGAGGATACACAACAGGTAAGGACACTGCGGAGCATTGGCCATGACCAAAGTGAAATACTCCTTTAAGAAGCGGACCTTGCACAGATACCATACCAGTGGAGAGTAGTGTCATAAGTTCTGTTTGATTTACCCCGTGGAGCCCCTTGTTTGTTTTACTTTACTCTTTGGGCCCTGCGTGTGTGTTTATGGAGAGGAGTGGTAAGACTCCTTCTCTCCCCTGTGTGACCCTGTCTGTTTCCTCTCCGCTGTCACGGCCTTGGTCATGACAGCTTTGTTGTTGTGTGGACGTCTAATGTGGGGAACAATGGCGACGGCGCAGGACAAACAGCAAACAGGCCGAACCAGGAACCACATCCCTGAGGACCGGTTATTCCACTTATCTCCAGGGAGGGAGGAGTCGCAGGCCTCCACCTCACGCCTTGTCTCTTCCTTTCGCTAAAAGCCTTCAGTTCCCCAGGAAATGGCATAGAGACGACCACAACTATGCGCTTTGTACATTGTGTCAGCTTTGTAAACTAAAACACCCAAACATTCTTTCACACGCTGCAGAAAGGGGAAAAAAAAACAGGCAGTTTCTTAAAAACTGCGCAGCGTTCCCACTCTCTGTGTGGGCCAGGATTATCACCTTCCCTGAGGATGTCCTCCGTTTCTCTCAACAATGTGCCTGCTTTTACCCTGTGCTCCTTCCCCTGCTCCAGCACACACACACACACAAACACACTCACTCACACACACACACACACACACACACACACACACACACACACACACACACACACACACACACACACACACACACACACACACACACACACTCACACACTCACACACACACAGACACACACACACACACTCACTCACACTCACACACACACACACACACACACACACACACACTCACACTCACACACACACACACACACACACACAAATGTATATCTATTTATGCACACGCACACACACACACACACACACACACACAAATGCATATGCACACATATACACATATTGCTTTGCAGGTTTCTATGCCTGTATATTGTATCATACCTTAGATACAGCTGTAGATGACTTAATCTGACTGTATGCTCTGAAATTCTAGGGTTCCTAACCCAAATACCCTCGCTGTAACTCTACTCCTTTGGGAATCTCTTTGTCAGTGTCCTTCCTGCAATATGCAATGTTGTGCAGAGACACAGGTGTTAAATATCATGTTATTGCTGTCACAGTAAAATGTGCCATACAGTGCAGGTTATGTGGAGTAATGTGATCACATTTCTGGTTGTGTAAATACTGTGTGAGTGAGGTAATCTGTGTGTGTGTGTCAGTGTTTTCTTTACCACATTCAAATCTTATTTTGCTGTGATTCAGTGTTTAACTTTGCAGTTAAGTGTTCAATCTATTTCGATTTTTTCTTATTTACAACTTGATTTACAAACAGGAAAAGCTTGGTATGGCTGTTTGGGTTTTTATTGTCTCTTTACTCCAGACTGCTGCATTTTCAGGCCTGCGGAAGAGCCAAGGAATTACAGAAGTGTGATTCACTACTTTATTGGGATAGAAATGAAAAGAGGTGGAATTTGTGTAAATCCATTATGGAACTGGTTTTGTCATCATTGTTAACTTTGGCTGAGTGGCGCAGTCGCTCACAGTTGGTCCTTCAGACAGTGTGAATGTGGTCTGTACTGATGGCGTGGGAAGTGAAGGCACAGCTTAGTGCAGCATTGTGTCCCTTGGCTGGGAGTTTGAGCTCCAGCTGCTCATGAGCAGAGTTCCACTCTGACTCAGCAGCGCCGGGGCAAGTCTCTAACTAAGATAAGTAACTAAACTTATAACTTTCTGGTGATCACAGAGGATGTCACAATGAGGAGGGTTTTTTTGGATTAAGAGGCTGGAAGCAGAAAGTGAAGGATAGACCCATCAAGTCACATGCTGGTTTTAACCCCGAATAACCCTGTGGGTCAGCCGCTCAAGTAAGCATGCAAGCCGTGATTTGTGACCATCATGTCCTGTCATTCCGATTCTTGATACTGCCTTCACCTTGCAGTTCCGTCTCTGGCCAGTAGAGGGAGAAGGGAGCCGGCTGTCTTTGGTATTCTGTGAAGATGCCGTTCAGGTTTCTGCTGGGCAGATATGAATCACAATGACCTCTCTACTCCATTGAGATGGTATTTCATGATGATTCACACTTTCCTATTTCCACTTATTATTTTCTTAACCTTACAATAAATTGTTAATGCCCCTCGAAATATAATTTATGAATTTTAATAAGAAATTGAGTGGTCATACTTTTTTTTAGGTTTGCAAAGCCTCAGTCTCCCTTCACAGCTGTGCTGTTTGTACATATGCTCACTGCATTGTGATTCAGCACAAATGGCTCACAGGTCTAACCTATTGGGCCGGATTTAACCAAATACACACAGGGCAAATGCAATGCAGTCAAAACAGACTTCACCTTTCATCATTTTCTTTGAGTATGTTATAATTTATTGGAAAACAGCAAAAATGTCTCGCAGAATGTGTTCTCTTAATCTTTAAGTTTAATGGCACTTGCTCTTACAAAGTTTTAAGTCAAGTTTTTTTAATTGAATCTTGGCCTCTGTTTGCATGCCCAGTGTAACTGCTGTTACATAATTTTGTGACATCATTCCTGATTTGTTTGGGTCAGCAATATTATCAGACACTTAATGAATGTTACAGTGTCTGATTCATATTTTCATACATCGTTTGTCAGCCTGTAGTCTCCCTTAGGGAACGTTAAACCAGGACGTGTGTGTTTGAGCGCACAGATATTCCAGTGGAATAGCATTGGAGGGGAGTAGTAAACACGGCAGAAGTTCATTAAATAGTGATCCTGTCTGCACTCTACAGCAGAAACTCTTAGACTGGATGAAACCAGAAGAAGGAAAAAAAAAAAGCAACAGCAAGCAGAAGGAACAGCGTGGGTGGATTTAAAATTTTATTCAGAGGGATAAAAATAGTGCAGCGTCTGCTTCAAATAGCTGCCTGCATAAATATTTATGAATGGGGAGAGCTGAATACGGCCCCACTTACTCTGTTGGCTCTGAGTGCAGTTCCACCTGAACGGGTATTAATAGCACATCGGCCTCTGCTGCTCCACTGAGCACAGCTATTTATAGAGCTGCAGAACATCGCGGGCAGGAGGGAGGGAGAGGAGGACAGACAGATAAACACAGACATGGAGACAGAGGGATGCTGTGGGGAGAGAGAGAGAGAGAGAGAGAGAGAGAGGCTATGGAGATGGGGGAGAGAAACAGAGAGAGGTAGAGGTCCAGAAGCCGTGATGAGGTAGGAGTAGTAGAGAAAGAGACAGAAAGAGAGAGGCTTTGGAGAATGGTAGACATTTTGTGGTAGCCTGCATGGTAGAGAACAAGAGATGGGTAGTCTGTGAAGAGAGCTAGAGAGGGATCACTCATCACTGCACAGAAGAAATGGCAGCAGCAGCTCAAGCCTCCAGCACAGGTATATGAGCCTGTGAGACACCCCCTCTCCCTGCTAGAGCTAGGGAGCTTTTTTTTAGCATGCTGGTCTTTTTTTAGCACACTGCTTTGAGCCAGTGCTGTTCCCTCTCTCTCTCTTTCTCTCTCTCTCTCTGTCTCTGTGCTGTATGTATGTATGTATATCTGCTGTGTGAGCTGAGTGCGGGGCAGTGTGCAGGTTATATAACACAGCGGGCAGTGTGGCACATCACCGTGCTGTCCTCACGCTACACAGCCTGGGTGAGTGGGCGTGGGAACCGCATGAAGTCCCTCCTGCCTCGGCCTCTCTCTCCGTCTGTCTCTTTCTGTTCATCCAGCGCCGTGTCTCTCTCCATCCCTTTGATCGTCTGTCTCTGTCGCTCCGTCATTGTCTCTGTCTCTCTAGCTCCGTCCCTGCCTTCCTCTGTCTCTAACTTTCTCGGGGTTGTTTGGTAAGGATTGAAATCCCCATCATTAGTCAGTCAGCTGGCTGTGTCTGTGTCTCTGTCTCTGTCTGTGTGTCAGTCTGTGGCTGTGCAGGTGTTTGTGCTCTTTGAAGCTGCCGTCAGTATCACACAGGACGGGCGGACAGAAAACATGGTGATTTATTGTGATTTATTTGAAAAGGAGGTAGAGCAGTGAGCTGTGTCACAGCAGAGTGCCAGAGTGTACTCAGTTGTACTGACTTACCTGAAGTCAGTGACCCTTTTGTCTGGGCACTGAGACTGTCGTAAGTTCCTGTAAGCTTTTAACAGCACTTTATTATGCTTCCCTAGTTCATAAATAACATATCATTGTCTTTAAGATGAAACAGACCTGATATTGTGATCACTGTCAATCGTAAATATTTGCATTGTACTGATATGCTGTAACTGTATGTCTTGTGTAGATCTATGATAGATTGTAGTGATTTAGACATGTTTGTTAAACAGCCACTCTGTCACAAAGAGTAAAAAAGGGGGAGGTAAGATGCAGTGTTTGAATCACAGTTCACTCCTGGAACTGAAGTAAAAGTGACAGATTACTTTTTCACTGTAATTGAACAGCGTCACAGATTCTGTTGCTCCACCAGATGTTCAATTCAACATTGCTTCCTCTCTGCTCTGTAGCTACGTGAGGTTTTGTTTGTATCGGGAGTTTCTTACTTGGTAAGACCAGGGTCATAAACAGGGTTATTTTTACTCTCTCAGAAGAAATCTCTCCATGGTGTAACGTAACATCAATGAACAGCCATTTCTTTTCATACTGTTCCCCCCATAAAAATTTCCCTTGAATGTGTTGCAGCTTTTGTAACACTGGGGGAACACGCTGAACACTCAATGTTTCCAAGAGCTGTTGAGGATAACAACATCCAGCTCACTTTGTTAAAGAAGGCAAGTTTCGTTAATTATCAAAAAGGACAAAAAGAAGTAATGCACACTTTCTCACACTGTAGTTTGCCGGAAATATAACTGAGGACAACCGTAAACAAATGGGCCAAGTTGAAATAGCTCTTCAAACACTTACGGTTTATGAGAGATTCTCCATTAATCCCTTTTCCTTTTGCTTATGTTCCATTATGTTTTAATGTATTGAAAATATGGTATTTATAATGGCTGTAAATTCTTCTGAGACATGCAAATTATAATTGATTTCTCTGTGCGAGTGAATGGTGTATGATTATTATGATTATTGGTTTTTAAAATGGTACATGTGAGTTCAACAAGTGAACTACATTCTTTGAGACATTGGGAAAGTACCCTGTTGTCATGGGAAATGACAAAATTATGACGCATGAAGATAATTGCTTCATTATTCCAGGATACACGGTCCCCAGTTGTTTCCGTAGATTCTACCTCCTCATTCTTCTCCCCTGTCCTCCCTTGTTTTTAGTGTATTACAGTCACTGTTCAGAAACTGGACACATTCCTCACTCTGCTCTGTACTGGTCTTAGCAGGCTTAGGTATGTTTTTAGTGAAACTCAGCAGGGCTTGTATTTATGCAGTTGGTTTGGATCAGAGTTGTATTGCCTGAATGCTAACCCGATACAGCGTGTTTTAATCTGAAGCGAGAGCAAAAACACGCGTTCAGTCAGCAGGGAGCCAGGGCTGTGGCAGACACACAGCACAGCGTGGTTTAAATGTTCAAGCGATTCATAAATATTTTCATCGAGTGAGTAGAGACATTTCTCCCTGTTTTTAAAGAAAGGTGCATATATGCTCACCATGGCAACAATGTAGATTCCATACAGCATGTAGCATCATGTATTAACGTATGCATAACTGGAGGGGTGGGGGCACAGGCCAATATACAGATGAATTGTGTAACCATTGAGGGAGGGGGAGGAATAGAGGGTCAGCAGGGTAAGAGGGATGTAGGTAAAAATGGCATGGGTGCCTCAGGGGTGTGGTATATTTGTGCTGGATGGATCGGGGCAGCGGTTAACCTGAAGATGTGCTAAAAATAGGCTGATATGTGGTCACATGCTCCAGCATCAGCAGCAGAGAGAGATATTTTTAGATCCCCTGCTCAGCGCATCACATCAGCCCTGCAGCCTGGGGAACAGTCAACAGAGCCAAGCTGCTCTCTGATTGGAGGAAATCTTCCCATTCAGAGCGAGAGGGAGAGGGTGAGCGAGTGACGGGGGAAAGCTTCATCACTGCCACTGTGAGAGCGCGCTGTCTCTGTTCCTCCAATCACACGGTTGCTTCAGAGCACATCCTTCTACATGGACACACGGCTCCTCAAAGGAGTGTGTGTGTGTGTGTTTGCATGTGCGTGTATGTGCATGTGTGTATGGATTCAGATAGCTCCTTTTATATTCCCCCTGCTTTTAAGATATACAGCCTTATGTCTGCATCTTATGTTTCTGTGGGGACGAGGTCACATTGAAGAAGGGAGCGAGAGGGGAGTGGGGTCTTCCACTGTTGAATCCAGGGTTAACGCAGTGCACAATCATTGAGAGTGAAAGTGTATTGTTGAGGACAGAGCCTGAATGTGTTCTCCTGTCAGCCTTTATTGCAGTGCACTCCCATCAGGGTGTGTGATGTCACTGCTGACATCACTGCCTCCTCATTTGCACTCAGCTCACACCATGGAAACCTTTCAAATTACCAGCTGGGTGAGAAACACTGTCAGCCAGGTCACCGCACTGGAGATCATCCCTGTTCCATTATGAGAGCAGCAAGGAAGGTCCCCACAAAGAGAGAAAGTATACAGTGAGATTTTAAATCATCTACAAATAAGTGTTTTAAATGAAGTTGAGCAGTGCTGAACACAGCAGCATCAGGCCCATACCACACAAACAGTGTGATTTGGCAATGACTGCTATCATTTATACTCTCATTCCCTCTTTATTTATCTCTCTTTTTATCTCTTTTTTCTGCTGCCTCTCTCTCTTTCTCTTTCAAAGATCCAAGGATTCAAACGGCCTTCGCATTACAGGGCTTTTCTAGCAATGCCAAAGCATTTAAGAAAATGAAAATACACAGTAAATAGGGGAGTTACAGATCCATCAGTGATGATTAATTCTTTTTGTCCTCTCTACCCCCTCTCTCTCCCTCTCTCTGCCTGTCTGTGCAGTTTTGATGTTGAGAATGGCTTGTCAGGGAGCCGCAGTCCGTTGGACCCTCAGACGAGCCCCGGCTCCAGGCTGGTCCTCCAGGCCAACTTCCCCCACAGCCAGCGCCGGGAGTCTTTCCTGTACCGCTCCGACTCCGATTTCGACCTGTCCCCGAAGACTGCATCCCGAAATTCCTCTGTTGCCAGCGACCTGTGAGTGCTGACCCCCTGACCATTAACCCCTCACCCCTTACCACACTGCAGCAGACCAGGGAATCATGGGAGAAAAAGCATCATAATGGTGCAACACCATTAACCCAGGCAAAACCCACAACAGCTAGGTCAAACGTGTATAGACACTTTATCATTGTCTTCTGGCTTTTACGTTGAGACATTGAATTTGACTTTGAATTGAATTTTGGTATGAAATCCACAGCATGCAGTATGCATGCACTGCCATGTCAAAATCTGCGATCTGCTTTTGTTTTGCCTCGAGGTGGTAAGAGGATGTTGTCAAATATCTGCAGTCTCTGAACAGTGTCTCATCTGTTCTTATTTTGACCAATCCAATTTGGCTTTGTCATCACTGCTGTCCCTCTGGGCCAATCAGCTGTTTTGCTGTTTGGCCCGGAGCTGATTTAGCCCAGAATCCTCGGAGACCCATTCTCTCATGTACCACTTGTGAACAGAGGATCCATGTATGTAATAACCTTGTGTGAAAAACGCTGGGACATGCAAACAGCAGAGCCTGGATCATCCTCCAGCTGGCTGGCCGTTGGTGCTGAGAGCATAACAGCACATCACACGATGCAGTTTCCCTGCGTGGGTTTTGGAGACTCCAAACAGTTGCTTAACTCCTAGGACCATTTTCGTTGGTTACTCTTTGGCCACACCCCACACCACAATGAGCTGTTCCATTAGTGTTTGACTGGCCGCAGGTCACCAAGTCTCACCTCTCATGTTTTCGAAGGGAAGAGAGCTTGAAGCACTGGGAAGTCACCTGGCTGTCGCGGTGAGGAGAGTCTGTGGAAAAATACACTGCCCCTCTTTTTCTTCCCGCTAAAAGACCTGCCCCACCCACATGCTCCCCTGCGGGCATCTGCGCACACCTGTCCCACAACCAATCCTGGGCTTGCCATGTGTCACTCACAGCCTTACATTTGGACCAGTTCAGCCCACTTTTGTCCTGTCCAGCATAGATAAGCCCATTTCAGCCCTTCTCCAGCATGTGTATACAAAATAAGGCATCATAACCAAGTGTTGCATGGTAACTGCTCCCTTAGTTTACTTGCATGACGCATTTCACTTCTTCCTACACTATCAGTACAGCATCAATTTATTGCTTTTTTCTGGTGTTTTGGGTCCACATTTCAAAATAACAAATATTAAATTTAAGTTTAAAGCTTCCTTGTGGTGTTTTTAGCATAAATCTTTAACTCAGTCTCATTTCCTAATTAGTACCGTTTTGAGGGCAAGTGATGTTTTGCTGTTATATATGTGTAGGTGCCTTAATAGTCTTTACGTAATCTTTCTTGTGACAATATTCTGTACCAGGTTGAAACCACAGATATGTAAAGCAGTTCCCGTACCTTGTTTTGTTTACAACGGTGAACAGGACACTATTTTCAGACACTAGTCAAGGTAGCGACATGATGCAGCAAAGGTGTTTGAATTTTTTAACTGTAAAAATGTGAAATTGTTTTTCCAGGCATGGAGAAGACATGATCGTGACTCCATTTGCTCAGGTAGGCTTCCTCATTTTTAAATCATAATTAATAACTGAGCTGTAAATTTAAATTCCATTTCCAAAGATTTTTTGCGTTGTTGTTTTTTGTGTGTGAACAGAAGGGCATATTCATCATAATGGGTGCTGGATGTGATTGCAGTCTCCCCTCCAAATGTAGTCCTTTTTTAAAAAAATTACCTTGGCCAATGGGCTTCCTGTGCACTCTCTTAGTATCCAAAGTCAAAGAGAAGCTTTAAAGTATGCGAGTTTGTGAGGATCATCACTTGAGTGTTGCTGTCTTTGAAACTAGAAATGTAAGGTGTGTTTTGATGAAGAATGATGCTTAGTTGATAACGTTCTAAAACTGTCAGTTGCCAGCTGTTTGAGCAAACGTTCAAAAAAAGTGTTGGTAAAACAGACAAGCTCACACAGTTGTGCCACGTCTCACGCAGTGGTAGTGGGCTTAACGCAGCACTTCGGGCTCCTCTCCTGCAGGTCCTGGCTAGCTTGCGCACTGTGAGGACCAACTTTGCCGCGCTGACCCATCTGCAGGAGCGTGTAGCAAACAAGTAAGTGAGGAGAGCCGTAAACCCCAGCGCCTACAGGAGACATGACCTCCCTCAGCCTGTGCACAGTTCTGTCATCTCAACCAGGCTTTTGTCAAATACATTATCTGATACACTTTAACCCTGTGGACACGAGGGAAAGCACCATGAAGATACTGGTTTTACGAGAAAGCTGTTTGAAAAAAGAAAGCTCTTTTCACCAGTATTCAGCACTGGACTTTTTATTTCATATGATTGTATATTTTGTGACTTGTTGCTTTGAAAATTAATGGAGATCGGCAGAGGTATTTTAAAATTTTTGCTGGCTTATAAATAGTTACAGGATTTTCGTTCCGAATTTGACCCAGGCTTGATCTAAATCAGAGACAACACTGAAGATGTTTTTTAATCATAGGGTGGCCTGCCAGACATGGCTGATGCCCATGTATACAGACTATATGAAATTACATAGTAACTGCATTACTGCATAATTTAATGTAATCACTGCTTATTTGAATTATTGCATAATTACGTACCATTACTGCATAGCTGCAGACTGCATTAGTCTCAGTCCACTCTGTTGACCCCCTGCAGGAGATCGTCCGGCAGCAACACGCCCTCCATGTGCAAACAGAGTCTTCCAGGTCAGTCGCCACCCAGCCCACAATGCCACATTAACACTGAAGCCAAACCACACCTCAGGTACACCCACATCCACTGCCATTCTGGTTCCAACATGGGGCAACCTGAAAATATGTGCCTATCTTTTATCCCAGAACATTCTGTTCTGTGCGCAAACTATCCCTATTGGAATTGGGACAGAGCAGAACAACAGTGGAAACTGGCAGGTGCTCATGTCCAGATTGATCTGCACAGTGTTAGGAGTGGTCTTCAGAGAAACTCGTGACAAAGGGAATTATGTAAAAACCTGCTCCTACTGAAAGCAAATGGACTGGGATATCTGAGGGGATTAAGTGGATGAAAGGAGTAAATGAAAGATGCTTAAAAAGCATCATTGCTTGACGTTTGGAGACACTTTAAGTGGGGAGGGCAGAGCTGGCGTGATGGCTCTGCTGTGTGTGCTGAGGGCTTCCCCAGGCTACTGTAGAGCCATGTGTAAAGTCACACACTACAGCCTGTACTCCCTCAGAGCTCTGAAATCCTTTTTTAGTCCTTATTCTTTTTTTGTTCTGAAACACAAGGGTGCACTGCTTACAGTTTCTATGGCAACCCAAACGTTGCTATAAATAACCGAAAAAAGGGTGCATTCAGTTATTTTTGTCATTTTTTGTGTTTTGGTTTGTTTTCTCTTTGTGTGCCTGTATCCAAATACAATAAAAATGGGTTTACCGTTTTGTGATGATCTCCATTTGAGTAGCCTCCCTGATGACTGGAAGTGTAAAGGGGCAGTGAGGGGCAGGGAGGGTGAAGGGCTTTGGAGTGGGGTCAGTGTGTGGTTGACAGTGGTCTGTCTTTGCACCCTACAGAGGAGCCCTTACAGAAACTGGCAATGGAGACTCTGGAGGAGCTGGACTGGTGCCTGGACCAGCTGGAGACTCTGCAGACCCGCCACTCCGTCAGCGAGATGGCCTCCAACAAGGTAAAAATGCTGATCTCAGATCAGCCTTTGCCTCAGCAAAGTGAGCACAGTGCTGCCTGCCGCCCCTCTAAGCTGATCCTAGATCAGTCTTTTGCTCAGCAAAGTGACCACAAAATGCTGCCTATCCACGCTCAGAGCTGATGTGAGATGAAGCCCCAGGTCTCAATGTGTATTACAAACATCCTCATGGTTTCATTTTTAGCAGCTGTAGTTCTGCTTTAAAGTGGCCCTGGAGGGATACTTCCATTTAAAACCTAAATTAAGCCTCTCAGCTGCCCTCAGATACACCCGTTCTGTCTGTCCTTCCCTGCACTGCCGTGACACACACCTACCGCTGTTGCAGGGGGTTGCCATGGTAACGTCACTGCAAGGGAATGTTTCTTGTTTTTGTTTGGTTTTGTTTTCTTTTATTTTTTCAACACAGTTGCACACAGTGGCGTGAATAGTTCACGTAAACAGGAAACACAGAGCCAAGCGAGACACCTCTGCTGGCCAAGCAGTTTCAAATTCAATTTTGCTTTCCGGTAATTAGGTTCCTGTCACCACCCTTCCACATGTGTCACATATATATTTGTTTCAGATTTTCAAAAAAATTTGTTTCTGATGGTCAAAATTTGCCATCTGCTATCACATTTTCCCGTTTTACTGAGTGGCACCTCTGTGTGAGTATGATTGATTGATTGATTGACAGTGTATGAACCCCCAATGTGGAAATTTGATTTGGAAAAAAATACCACACTGAGTCAAGAAGAACGCCCAGTCAAAAGGACCCTTTCCTAATTGACACATCACTGAAAAGAAGTCTGAAATCAAAACAGGAAAGCTGATTCTGTAAACTACCCTCTCATTTGGAACAAAAGATGGCTCAAACCGTTGTGCCTTCCATCTATCCATGGTAACACAGCCGCTGAAAGCACGTCTGATGCTCCTGAAAAGGCCCAGGGCTGCCCTCATATCGCAGAAGGGGGCACATCTTTAGCTGCATTTCTTTGGTACAGCCTCTAAGGAGTATGGGGAATGGCCAATGATAGAGGCAGGCCTGTCGGAGGTAACTGAGTCAGTGTATCAGGGCAGAGACTCTCCAGTCCTAAAGTGCGCTGTCCCAGGCTAGAGTGTAATCCCTCATCCTTAAACAGTGAGAGATTGGCCACTCACTCCCTCACTCACTCGCTCACCCACTCACTCACTCACTCTCTCGCTCACTTGCTCACGCACTCACTCACTCACTCTCTCGCTCGCTCGCTCACCCACTCACTCACTCACTCACTTGCTCACGCACTCACTCACTCACTCACTCACTCACTTGCTCACGCACATGAAGGAAATCAGGGTGTACGCTACAACAATAACTATGAGAGTGAGCAAAAGTGATAATGAAAGATATCACTCGGATCCCTCTGAGATGATACAGTTAGTCTGAGCAATTACCTGAAGGAAGTGGATGCAGGTTGCATGACGTTTTGTGCATTGGTACAGGGTTGCATCTGAAACTCTGAATGCCACAAACACTCTGGACTGAACACTGGGCTCAAAACGAAGCATCACAAAATGTTTTTTATCCTGAACGTAGCCTGGGCCCCCCTCCTCTCTCCCCCCTGTTTCACATCACAGACCTCCTGGAGAGACTTGTGTCTCCTTTCATTAATTTCACAAAACCACTTGGGTCATTAGGGAGCTATCATGCTTGTTGTTCACAATCAACATTGTGTATAACATTATTGAAATTGTGTCGTGCTAAATCTATAATTGCTTTAAAATTCTGGGGCATTAAGTTAATTTGTCAAAATCTGACAAAAAATCATTGTCCTTCACCTGGTCGTTCACAGCCGAAGAACTATTCAAAAAGTGCTGAAAGTTCAGCAAAAACCTGTGTAGTCCAAGACATCTCAAACCACATTTCAAGATAGCACACTTTTAACATAGCCAGATCTTAGGACTTACAGAAGTGTTATCTTAGGTGTGTGTAAGCAAGCAAAGGGAGGGAAATCCTAGTGATCAAACAACGGCAATCTAGGACTTTTGTCTGGTCAACAGAAGGTCCACATTTTTCCAAGTTGACCCATTTGTCAAAGTGGGTTTTTTTGTGAATGGAGGAGTGATAGTGGGTGAGCGTGCAGGGGATGGGAATGCGCTGGGAGCGTGCACATATCTGTGTGTGTGGTGCTTCTGCCCCTGTGCCTGTGCGCTTCAGAGCACCAATCCCACCTCAGTCCCACCCCCCAGTCATGTGTGGGAAAATGTGAATGAGCATGGAGCGCTGGATTACACTGTAGCAGCCCCCACACATTCAAACACACACACACACACACACACATATATATGCAAATACACATGCACTCAAGGATGCACGTGCACACGCACATGCACATGCACACACCCCACCACTTGAACGGCGTCTCCCAGTCAATGATTCTATGATTCGCTCCCCCAAGAGACAGGCATCCCATGATATATCCATGTGTGCAGCCCACGCACACACACACAGTCAGTCGCGCGCACACACACACACACACACACACACACACACACACAGCTTTGGGTCTCGTCCTGTGGGCACAGCTGATGGAGGTAAATCTCGTTGCATTTCTGTCTGTCCCAAGAGCCAGCTGTGCGTGGAGCTTTTGCCAGTGGTGTTGTTACCTGTGCTGTCCCTCCCACTAAAGAACAATGGCTTGTGGTTAGATGTTTTTTTGTTATATGTGTGTTTTTTTCTATGGTTAAGTCAGTTCATTAGTTGTTTACACCTACAGGTTGATGAATCTTTTATTTTAGCTTGAGGGAAACAGTCATAACATGATTCAGAGGATGTTCCTGCTAAAATTATCTCAGCATGGGTGCCTCAGACTTCCAGGAATCAGTGTAGCCCCTGCCTGCTTCTCTCATCCTCAGACTCTCTCTCTCACACACACACACACACACACACACACACACACACATACATACACACACACACTCACACACATGCATACATGAATGGAAAGCTGGGGCCATTGGAAGAGTTAAGCAGACTATTCATCATTTCATCCTCTCACTCCCTACACATCGTGACTCCCTCCTCCCATCCTGCCTTCACGTAGCCACGCCTCCCCCATGTGCTAGCAACCAATAGGGTGCTTGGGACGGAGCCAGCCTCTGTTGCAGTGAGCTGCTGATTGGGCGCAGGGTATCCCGCATGTGGGCGGTAGAAGGGGAGATACCCTTCAGGAGGGAGGGAGGAAACAGAGGGAAACAGAGAGAATGAGAGGGAGAGAGAGAGAGGGAGGGAGGGAACTGGAGAGAGCGTTTCTCTTCCTTGTGTTTATACACGCGCTCAGAGCTGAAAGCAGTGTGAGAGGAGAGGGGTGCGTTTCGGTGGCTCAGTGATGCACCATCCTGCCGTCCTGCTCCCACTCTTACCCCCTAGACAGCCTCCCAGCCCTGTCCCACACTGGCTGGGATAAAAGCTTAGAGGGGCTCGTGCGTTTTGTTTGGGGGACCCCCTCCCCTGTTCCGGCGCTTTTCGCTCCTCGTTTTTCCCTCGTGTTGCGATGCCAGAAGTGAGCCGTCCAGCTCCTGGGTTGTGGATGTTTGCGAAGGTGAGTCCGTCCATCACCATGGACATCTCAGGAATGGGTGTCACATTTGGATTTGTTGGAAACTGAAGTCTGTGCTTTCTCATCAGCCCGTGTGTTCATGTCAGTCTGTTTGTGAAAGTGTGCTTGTGTCTATGTGTGTTTGCATGTGCTGGAGTAGTTGGTAGGTTTGTGTGTGTATGTGTAAACATATACATGTGAGAGTGTATGCATGGAAGATCACATGTCCATGTGTGTATAAATGAGCATGCATATGTCTGTGTGTGTTTGTGTGAATGAATAAACACATGTGAGAGTGTCTTTACGAGTGTGTGTATGAGCATGTGTGTGTGTCCTTTTAAGTGTGTATGAATGAACTGGTTCATGTGTGTTTATGTGTGTGGATGAATGAACACAAGTGCATGTCTCTATTTGTATTCCTATGAAATGAGCATGTGTGTGCGTGAGTGTGTGTGTGTGTGTGTGTTCATGTGAGTGAGCATGCAAGTTAGTGAGTGTGCATGTGTGTGTGTGTATGTTTATGTGTGTGTCTATTTTTGTAGAAAAGAGCATGTGTGTGTATATATGTATGTGTGAATGAGCACGTGTGTGCGTGTGTATGAATGAGCATCTCGTCAGAGCGCTGTGCTCTGTAGCGAAGTGTAGCCATGGTTACGTAACAGGGTGCTCCTGCGAGGCTCCTCCTGGCAGCACTGGGTACAGAGCGTGATGCAGCTGGCACCGCGTACCCAGAGCTGCCATGGCAACCACAACCCGCCGCGCTGTCTGTGATGCAGTACCTGCCCCTGCCTCTGTGCTTTGTCTGTGTGTTTCCCTGTGCATGTGCTCACACCCCTGTGCAAGCACGCTGTGCTCTTCACCGTTCTGACTTTTATACATTCTGTCCACTTTTCTGATTTCTGAAAGTATACATTTTTTTTTTCAAAACATGTGTTAAGCATTCCTTTTTGATGATTAATTTCCCAACCAGTGATTATTTTGTATGCAGAAATGTATTTTTTACACAGCTTGAAGTGCAATTTGTAACTGTGTTTTGGTACATAATCCTAAATTTAATGGTTTGAGATCAAATTATCTTTCAAGCTATGTTACATATAGATGTGAATGAATTTACATGCGTTGCCTAAAGCAGTAAAATGGAGACAGCTGTGATTTATTGTTGACCGGGTGAGATGTGATGACCAGCTTCTTGTGTGTGTGTCTCTGTCTCACTCTCCAGTTTAAGAGGATGCTGAATCGAGAGCTCACACAGCTCTCTGAGACGAGCCGGTCAGGCAACCAGGTGTCCGAGTTCATCTCCAGCACCTTTTTAGGTAGGTGACAGTGTCTGTTCTGCAATGTGTATGTATGTTGCATTGTGTGTGTGTGTGTGTATGTGTGCATTTGTGTGTTTGCATGTGTGTGTGTGTGTGTGTGTGTGTGTGTGTGTGCATGCGTTTGCGTTTACATGTGTGTATGTGCGTGTGCATGTGCGTGTGTGTGTGCACGCGTGTTTGCATTTGCATGTGTGTGTGTGTTTGTGTGTGTGCATGCGTTTGCGTTTGCATGTGAGTGTGTATGTGTGTGTGTGTGTGTGTGTGTATTATGGCACCTAATAGGTTTGTGTTTACAGAGAAGCAGCATGACATGGAGATCCTGTCCCCGCCACCGAAGGAGAAGGATAAGAAGAAACGGCCGATGTCCCAGATCAGTGGGGTGCGCAAAACCACCAACCCCGTTCCCTCCAGCATCCCGCGATTCGGCGTCAGCACTGACCAGGAGGGCTTGCTGGCCAAGGTGGGACACCCCATTCAGCCCCTCTACACCAACACCTCCTCACCTCCACCCCAGACATGCCCCCCAAATCACCCCTCAGCTGAGCAGAAATCCCCCCCACACACATACTCCATGCCAGGCCTCCTCCATGCTTATGCCATTATTTATACAGTATTTATTACATTTTCACTCTCTGGCTTTCAGGAGTGTGAAGACATCAACCGATGGGGCGTGGATATTTTCAAAATAGCAGAATATTCCGGGAACAGGCCACTTACTGTCGCGATGTACGTCATTTTCCAGGTAAGGAACCTCTTTAATGACACATAGGAAAAGGCAGCGCTTGTGTTTTTTTTTTTGTGTTGTGAGCTTTACCATCTGCCAGAACTTTCAAACGGTGTGAAGGAGTGGTAAAGAAAAGGCACTCCAAATATATTTTTGGGATCACCAAAAAAAATATCATCGTCTCATCATCGTCACGACTACTGTTATTCACAAAGCTGTTTGAGGCAAGCTGGGTAGAGTGAGCACACACATCCTTTTTCATTATCTATCCTTATGTTCCTGTCACACCACCTCACACTGTCTCTGAGTGCTGTGCCTCTCCTCCCTGAGAGAGTCTCCTCTATTCCTCCACATCTCCTCTGCACTCTGGCCCCCCAGTGGTGGAATCAACGTCCTACTACAGTCAGGATCTTATTTTTTTTGCAGCTGAATACTGAACATCGCCCCTGTTTGCACTACATCTTTATGCGATAACTGCAGAACACTGAGAATTATTTCCAGGTTTTATTCACCTACTTATGCTACATTTAACACGATACCCTGAATTCAGTTTACTACTCAAAAGCACCATATCCTCAAATTCCCATGTCAAAATTCCCATATCATACTTTGACATGAATGTTTTATCTTGTGGGTTTTGAAAAGACCACATGTGTTTGTTGAAATGTTGGTGTCTTCATATTATTTATGCTTTTTCTAACCTTTCTGAATGGCGGTTTGTAAATCACTCTGAACTTGAGCATCTGCTAAGCTTCTCTTTCCACTGACTGCTCTCCTCTGCATCTTACCCCACCCCCACCAGGAGAGGGAGTTGCTCAAGTCTTTCAAAATCCCCACTGACACCTTCATCACTTTCACCATGACGCTGGAAGACCATTACCATGGTGACGTGGCGTACCACAACAGCATCCATGCAGCCGATGTGGTGCAGTCCACCCACGTCCTGCTGTCCACCCCGGCACTGGAGGTCAGTCTCTGGCCACTAGCTCACCACAGGCCTCCTCTCAGCTGTTTCAGTGTGGGACTGTGTTCATGCCACAGTGTAATTATTATGGGATGCTGGGAAACTCATTGAGAATTAGTCTTATGTCCATGGGTAGCCACGGAATGGCTCTGTACATTTTAGCTCCAGGTGTTCCATTTGAGACTGGTTCCATACAGTGAATGTGATTGGTCAGGATTGTGTCCCTGTGTACCAGCTTCCATCACACTGCACTGGGCACATCACCATCATAAAATCTTCATCTTTCAAGTCTCTGTAGAGGCTGCCAGTGGTGTCCTTACTGGCAGCATTGATCACATGGCTCACACATGGTTTGGTCTCTTACCCCAGGCTGTCTTCACTGACCTGGAGATCCTGGCAGCCCTGTTTGCCAGCGCCATCCATGATGTGGATCACCCCGGTGTCTCCAACCAGTTCCTCATCAACACAAGTACGTTTCCCCGACTCCATGCTGCTCACTCATATGAGGTGTGTTATAGGTCAAGTGTGGTGCTGGTGTGTCCCTGACAGTAACTTCTCTCTGTCTCTGTCTCTCTCAGACTCAGAGCTAGCTCTCATGTATAACGACTCCTCTGTCCTGGAGAATCACCACCTGGCCGTGGGCTTCAAGCTGCTGCAGGAGGAGAACTGCGACATCTTCCAGAACCTGAGCAAGAAGCAGTGGCAGTCCCTGCGCAAGATGGTCATTGACATGGTGAGGGGGCGTGACCAGGGATGGATGGGGGTGGAGTCAGCAAGAGTGGGGGCGGGGCCAGGGTGGGGTGCATCTGGCCCACATGCTCCTGCTCATCCACAGAGCTCCACATGTGCAATAATAATAATAATGATATGGCTGCTGAAGAATGATACATTCTCATTAGAGATCAGCTCTTAGACCTTTGTTTTAGCTGAGAGGTTTCATTTTCATATATGTATATAGGTACAGGACAGCAGATTTGTTTATATATTTGCATTTATTATTTGCATAGCAGACGCCTTTAATCCTAGACAGCTTTCAGATGGTATCTTGTATTTTGTGTCATCCATCCATGCTTAGTTGTTTTACTTTCGGCTTATATCATCCTCATCATGTGCCTCTTGTTTGTGAAAATAACACTGTTTTGGCACAGTTGCACTTGATTTTGTAGTAGATCATTTCTGCATCTCTGTGTAACTGTTCCTCCAATGTAATTTTAGACCATGATTTGTGAGACAGTATGCATAATGAATAATGTGATGAATGTGTATACGGAAACAATCCAAGTGATAAATTGTAACATGGGAGTTTACCTCATGGCTGCTCCACCTGAGGGCTAATGAGAAGTAACTTCTGGCTTGTTTGCTCTCGCAGGTCTTGGCCACAGACATGACATGTCCAAGCATATGAATCTGCTAGCTGACCTGAAGACCATGGTGGAGACCAAGAAAGTGACCAGCCTGTAGCATGTTTTTGCGTTGACCTGCTGCTGGACAGTGCCTATCATAAGTATTCCCCTTGGATGTTTTGACATAAATCAATGATGGTCAATAAAATTTCCAGGTGAGTCTTCAAAGTAATGTTAATGAAACAAAATTATATAAAGAAATGTAAACCACCTTTTAAATTTAATGGTCAGGTACATCCAATTGGTTCAAATAGTTTCTTCCTGCATCTGGGACAGTCACTATTCTGTCATGAAGACAGAAGCAACTCAGGGAAAGGGTCATTAGGCTTTCATTGAACATCCCCGGAGTTCAGTGAAATCAATCATCAAGAAATGGAAGGAATACTGAATGAGATTCTGAGTGTGAGTGAGAGAAGCCACCAAGTGCTGTTTCTGAGAGAAAGTGTGCCGGGTTCTTCACCGGTCAAAGCAGATGTAGAAAGCATGTTTTTAGATCTTGCAGTTTAAAAGTGGAAGAAGATTCTTTGGTCTGATGAGACCAAAATAACTTTTGTCCATCAGACCTGGGCTCATCATGCTGTGGGGATAGACTTGCCTCACCTGCAGTCTTAACTATATTTTCCAGCAAGAAACAATAACCTGTAAATGTTCTGTGTGTCATCAATAAAGACGTGTTTTCAAAGAAGAATGTGTGCAGATGTACAAGGCTGATTGACTTATCCACACAGATTAATTGACATGCTGACTTGTGTGTGCAAGTTGAAATCTGTTTTCACTTTGACATTGACAATAATGAAAAAGCCAAATTTGACCATCATTGTGTGTCAAACATAGTTAGGGTAATGACATAAAGACGTGCTCATGTGTGTAGCTGGTAATGACATGCTTGTGTGTGTAGCTGGTAATGTCATATTTGTGTGTGTAGTTGGTAATGGCATGCTTGTGTGTGTAGTTGGTAATGACATGCTTGTGTGTGTAGTTGGTAATGACATGCTTGTGTGTGTAGTTGGTAATGACATGCTTGTGTGTGTAGTTGGTAATGACATGCTTGTGTGTGTAGTTGGTAATGACATGCTTGTGTGTGTAGTTGGTAATGGCATGCTTGTGTGTTTAGTTGGTAATGACATGCTTGTGTGTGTAGTTGGTAATGACATGCTTGTGTGTGTAGTTGGTAATGGCATGCTTGTGTGTGTAGTTGGTAATGTCATGCTTGTGTGTTTAGTTGGTAATGGCATGCTTGTGTGTGTAGTTGGTAATGACATGCTTGTGTGTGTAGTTGGTAATGTCATGCTTGTGTGTGTAGTTGGTAATGTCATGCTTGTGTGTGGACCCCCAGGTTCTGCAGAATATGGTCCATTGTGCTGACCTCAGTAACCCCACCAAGCCGCTGGAGCTGTACCGCCAGTGGACCGACCGCATCATGGAGGAGTTCTTCACCCAGGGCGACCGCGAGCGCGACCGTGGCATGGAGATCAGCCCCATGTGCGACAAACACAACGCCTCTATCGAGAAATCCCAGGTACACAAACACATATACATATATACCAGCACATTAACATTCACACGCATGCACACTCACACACCAGCACACACATATTCACATAATCACACACACACACATACGCAACTGCTTCAGAGGATGCAGTGCATTAATATAGCAAATGAATTTCAGCTTTTAGTGACAAAGGTTTTACCTACCTCCGAATTCATGGTCAGGTTTCCTTGATGTGTTGAACCAAGATGCAGTTCAACCAGGTGTGTTTTTAGTCAGGGATTGAAGAAGGGAAGATCATGTCATGGATTTTAAAATGCTTGTGTTCTCCTTTCTTTCCAGGTGGGATTCATTGACTACATCGTGCACCCCCTGTGGGAGACGTGGGCGGACCTGGTGCACCCTGATGCCCAGGACATCCTGGACACTCTGGAGGACAACCGGGAGTGGTACCAGAGCATGATCCCCCACAGCCCCGGCGACACGCACGAGGGGCGGAGTCGGGAAGGAGGGGCTGGAGGCGGGGCCATAGGGAGTGGGGGAGTGACTACCGGGGACAAGTTCCAGTTCCAGTTGACCCTGGAGGAGGAGGAGGGGGAGGAGGGAGAGGAAGGGGAGACCCCACCCGAGGCTTCCTCGCACCGGGGGATGGGATCTGGCCAACTCCGACCCCCGTTACCCCGTGCTCGCCCCGCCCATGTCTTCGGCCCCGCGCGCAGGACGCTGGCCCTGACCTCAGCAGTGGACATTTCACAGGACACTGAGAACGAGGAGGAAGAAGTGAGCGAGGGAGAGGGGAGCGACACGCTACATCTCCTGCCAGACACATAACAGCTGACCCGCATGGGCTCCCACTGTGTGTGTGTGTGTGTGTGTGTGTGCGTGTGTGCGTGAGGAAATGAAGCAAGAAGAGAAGGGGAGATGTGGTGAGGAGAGGTGGAGCAGTGGGCATTTTTTACTTCCTGGACTCTGTGAGCATGTAGGTGTAGCCTTACACTGGAGAAGCCTCTAAGCAGAGGGTTTTATCACATCGCTTTTAAACAACTTTATGACCACTTTCCTCCCACCAAGGAGATGCTGCAGTAAGTGATCCTTACCAAAACAAAAGAGCAGGGATTCCCCATGACACACGTCTTCCTGTGAACGACTGCTCCAAATCCACGGAAGAAGAAATGTAAATATGATCATTACAATATAATTATAATAACAATCATGGGATCCTGGCACCTTCAGTGATATGGACATTTAAAGAAGTATGAATGGACATGAGTCTCTTTTTTTGTGGTTGTTCAAGTCAAAAATCTTGTAGATTATGAACCATAAACTGCAGCCACTGCTGTACCAAATAAGAACCCAAATACGGAAGAACACAACAAAATGCGACATTAACCTCAGGGTGTGATGAATTTGTTGTTTTAATGTAGCATGATTGGGTTATTGGGTACCTCTGTAATTACTATTGAATGTGGATTGCAGCCCAGTTGTACTGTATACATGTGCATGTGGCGCCCCCAAGTGTACAACTGAATTTCACACATTGTGTTGGAGCTCAGGCCATTCAAAATGACAATTCTTCCCTGTCAGTCTTAAAAATTGGTTGAAGATGGCTGTGCTTTGTGTCAAGTGATCTGCATAGGTAGACTATTACAATATTGCTCATTTCTATGTTAAAGTTGTTGTTGGAGTACAGAGGTTCCCAATCTATTTAGACAAAAAAAGAAACACTTACATTGTATAATTTTAGTTTTTGTATATATGATCCTGTTTTGCCTTTTATGGTCGGATATGAAACTGATTGAGTTTATAATGATTATTTTTTAATGATGTGATTTTATTGTGAAAGGATGTTTGTCTGTATAGCTTTATAACGCTGCTTGTCCGTTCGTCAGCCTGTGAGAATCTGGGGGCTTCTGCCTCTTTAAGCACTTTATGCCCTTCAGCTGCCCTGTCCCCAGCCTCCTGTGCAGGGCTCTGACCAATCCCCGCGCAGACGGGGGGGCAGCTGGACCCAGCGCCTGCCTCGCACTCCCAGAGGCTACAGCGCTGGGGTCACACAGGGATCTAGACAGAGGGCTGAGTCTCATTGGACAGAAGGGGTGGGGGGAAGCGATTAAAAAAAAAAAAAAACTGTTGAATCTCACAGTAGACCCCCACTACCCCCCCTCCCCCACCAAGTCCAACCCCCCCGCGTACCTGTAGCTCCACCCTGTCCAAGCCTTCCGTCAGGTTCTGCTGCCAGCTGCACCTGCAACACCTTTGGCAAAAAAAAGCACATGAACTTAAAAAAAACAACACAAAACTGTAGCATTTACACACTTTTTAGTTCATATTAATGTTGTTTGTTCTTCAGAGACGAAACAATCCTCCATTTTTCTCCACAGTGTAATGTTGTGTTGAGGACAGAACTTGTGATTTTACATGCATGTGATACGTGAATCTGGTGTCTGTGACCCACGGGAGCACACCAGGCCATGCTGTCTCTGCTCTCTGTCATTGATCCGTGTTCCAGTGACGAGCCAGCGTGACCCAGCAGGGACTGTCATTTCCCTCATGGCCACCGGCGAGTTTCCACCCACAGTCACATTGCTGATAATGTTTCGTCCCTGTCAACCAAAGTCATCCTGCTGATTCTCTCACAACAAGGCAATCACATCTATATTTTGTAGGAAGCAATATTTGTTGGATATTTGTGCCATTTTTGACTGCTAGGTGAAAATGGGAAAAATTAATCCCTCTGTTTGTGTGTGTATGTTCTCCATCAGGTTGCTAGGGAAACAGTTTTAGCAGCTCTGAGCTTCACTCTGTAATGGATTTTCTGGAACTGGTCTGTAACATACAAACGTGTGTATAACATACAGGCTGCTGTGACACAGATGTGCCAAACACGACTCCTGTTGATGTAGGTGTGTGATGTCTGTCAGGCATATGAGTAACACATGACAGCTGCTGGACAGGTGTATAACATACAGCAGGTCAGCACAGAGGCCTGCAGTGGCAGAATTAAAGCACTGTGACCATGCCAGCACGCAGTCACTGCAGAGCTGTGACGCTCTGTCTGTATCACCCGTGTTGTTCCTGTATGGACGGCCGTGTTTCCTGTAACACTGTGGTCGTGAGCCCTGCGCCAGGGCCCTGCGTTTCCTGTGCACACTGGCGAAGCTGAAATGGAAGGACTGAACCTTTTCTACAAAATAAACACTAAACATAACTGCTGTCATGCATGTTCATTTCGTATAGGTGCAATGCAAGCTTTTCACCAGCAGTACAAAAAGCGTTTTAGAGTACTTAGGTTCACCAATGGACTCCAAACCACTGCCAGTAAAGTGCTCCAGCCACACAACTGATTCTGTGACAAATATTCAGCCCTCTGTAAAACCACAGCCTTATATTTAAAGGAGAATAAACACTGTGTGTCTGTCTCTAGGTCTGCAGTTTTCACTGTGTAGGTCACGGACACGATAGATTTATAGGATTTGTTGATGAAACCATTCTGTGTGACTAGATGCAGACTCAGGGCCTTTGCCCACATTTGCTCTCTCTCTCTCTCTCTCTCTCTCTCTCTCTCTCTCTCTCTCTCTCTCTCTCTCTCTCTCTCTGTCTTTCACTCTCTCTCCCTCTCAGCTAAAAAATTGTGCCACTCATCAATAAATAATGAATTTGTGTTCTCTGCTTACTGTCCTTGTTAGTTTTATTTTTGACATTATGTGACACCCTCTGCTTTTGTAAAGTTAGGGCAACCTCTGTTTTGCTTGCCTGTGAAAATGAGGTTACAGCTGAAAGACTTTGTGTCTTAGGGCCTGAGAATGCATTTGTTTCTTCAACAACAAATAGAATGAAGGTATGGATGAGAATACCACTTAATACCACTAATATTTTGCTTGTTTGTTTGTGCTGTTTTCTTTTTCATTGATCACTATTAACACAGCCAAATTCCTCAATAACCCATGCTGTTCTAGAGAGGAAAGAAAAATAAATTAACATTACCAGTGTTTGCCGTTCCCAAGCTTTTGTCCTCGTCTTTGTTTTACTGCCCTGTCTTCACAATCCAAACAGTACTACTTTACCACTGCTTTGTAACTTCCATTGAATCTGACTGTAATACATGGCCTTTCTTTCATTAAAAGGAGAGGATGTTCTATTAATCTCCTTTGTTTGATTGGTATTTTCAGGGCTTTTTGCAAACTCCATGTCAGTTATGGGAGACAGTGGTGTGGTGATGAGCACTGATTGCAGAATGTGTGCTGTTACATCAGGCAGGTCTGGTACCATGCTGTTGCCAAAGGAAGCAGAAAACGGGCAGGGTGGAGGGTACCTGTTTCAGAACAGCTGCTGCCATGGAGACCAGTTTATAGCCACTGATTGGGGAGAACAGGACACTCATTAGACCCAAAAGCCAGCCTTAGTTCAACAGCTCTGCTTCAAAATAAGCAAGATAGGAACTTCTGTGTTCTACAAGTAATGTTTCTGTATGGTACCATGACACCATGTATCACCTCAAAATAATCCAATGCAACAAAAGTGTTATATGTAATGATT
Organism: Albula goreensis; assembly: GCA_022829145.1. Taxonomy (NCBI): domain Eukaryota; kingdom Metazoa; phylum Chordata; class Actinopteri; order Albuliformes; family Albulidae; genus Albula; species Albula goreensis. Next base: position 16,275,538 of record CM040764.1, on the reverse strand, counting down.
TAAATTATCTTAGGTTCAGAACCAGTTTGTTATTCAGAATAGCTCTAAACTGAAAAAAGCCTTGTCTACATGTTAGTTGAATAATAAAAAAAAATGTTTCAAAATTAATTACATTTTTGGAACAATGAGAGTTATCCATGTAGTAACATCTTATGCATAACATAGCCTTATTTGTGATCTGCATTTACTGAGTATTGAGGATCAATGGCTCACTTTGCACACTAGAGGGAGCCAAATCCTTTGGTTTGAAAGCCTCTCATACACCGGCCTTTGTATCATTTGAATTCATTCATGGGAACAAGAGACTTGCTTCGGCTGAATGTATCCACAAGGAAACAAACTTATAAATTTAGTTAAGGATTTACTCTGAGAATTTACCTAATTATTGATTTAAAAAAAAAAGTTGATCAACATTTGTCCTTTTGTCCACCATCAGAAATATGCTTAGATTGCAGGAAGCCTTGGCTCAACTATCCAGACACTTTGTCACAAAGACTTTATGAATGAAGATAAGGCCTCCCTTTTCTATCCCAGTGTTCCAGCCCTGAGGAGTCACAGAGCCAGGGGCAGAGGGCTTATCAGTGGCAGCGGTTGAGAGGGTGGGATGGGGAGGAGGGTCTGTAGATGTGTCTGTTTTCTCCCACAGCCCATGGGTACTGCCATGTCTCTTATAAGAGGCAGGCCAGCTTAGTGACATTTTTCCACTGCTGCATCCTTGCTGTGCTGGTCAGATGCCTCAGTCAGATAGGGCCCGTGTGACTCACCCAGCCAGTCTGGGCTCACATCCCAAAGCAGCCAGTTTCCCTTTCTTTTTTCCCCCTTTTTTTCTCTTTTATTAAAATCCCCTCTCACAGTATCATCTGGCTGAAGAGTGTCAGTAATTGTGTCCCATTCCTCCTTGGCTTTGGTTTTCTGGTTTTCTGGAGCTCCACAAGAAAAATGTGCTGCGGTGATGGCACCCTGTGCCTCTGCGGACATCTGAGTCTCCCATGGGTGATTCTGTCCATGGGTTCAACTTGCCGTTTTCATATTTTTCATGTGTGTCTTTTTCCACTCCTTGTTTGTGCTCTGATGGGTTAACTGTCTCTTTTCTGTAATGTCAGGGGGCATTAGCCAATATTCTTTATGTGGTCTGGGTTTCTATTCAATACCTCCTGGTGTTCCCACGCCCTCCTAATGCACACATATCCTTACTAACACAGAGACATGCACATGAACAGTAAGCACACTCATAAGTACATACACAGACACACACATATTCTCACCAACATACACACAGACCAAATTATTGAGTTGCCAAGTCACAGCCACCAAATGAGCAGGAGAACAATAGCTGCAGTACAGGCCTGTCAGAGCATCAACAGAGAAGAGACTCAGGACCTGTCTATGGGAAGCAGACTTCAAGCAGTCACTGCATGCAAAGGATGTGTGGTAAAGTACTAAACATGACTACTCTCATTTACATAACATCAGTATGTCCTAAGGGCTATGGTGCCCTGGCATGGGGGAGGGGGAGGGTTGTAAGTACAAAAAGAGCTGGATTACAAAAAGTAGAAACCAAACTGTATACAATCAGAAAATCTGCACTTCAGCCACATGTTTGATTCCAAATGTGGTTTGATTGCAGGCATTGTTTGATAGCATTGTTGGGTGTACAGAGCCAAGTCAAGGAAAAGTGTCTTCGTCTCATCTGTTATGGAGGGCACTGTGAATAAAATGGTCTGTTTCTATTGTTTCTGTGATTACATTCCATCATCTTAATCGAAAGATAGACCATTACATCTTAATTTTAATAGATCCTTCAAATCGATGTAAAATTTCGAAAACAATTTAATATTACCAGTAAAATTGTTAATTAGCAACATGAAGCCTGGAGACGCGTGTGACGTTTTTCCAAAAAGGTGTGGACTTTTGATTACTTTAATTCAGTATCATTATAGCTCTACTGCTTTGATCAATAAGTGTGTAAAAAGATGAAACCGACAGACAAGCCAATTGAGAATTTTCTGTTTTTCTCATAAATTATATAGGATTGCTCAGATGTTTATAAATTATTCATTACGCTAGGTCGCGTCCTGAATATTCTGAACATTTTAGTGAGAACGTGGTCAGGATTAGTTCGCTGACATGTCAATCAGTATGTCATGGCATCTAGAACCCGCCTCTGAGTTGGTCACAGTCAATCAAGTGACGTCTGTGTTTCTGCAGGTGCGAGACGAAGTGCTGCATTGGTGCAATAGGAGCTGCAACTGAGAAAATACATATTTAACGGTAAGCCAGATGACTTAATTTTAAAATAACCATTCATTTTATCTGTCATTTCTGAAATTGTGTGTCTGTACTACGATCTCACTGTTGGAGTGTTGGATGAATTAAATAAGGGAAGAATAACCTTCATTTGACATATGATGCTTTCGCAAGCAGAAGGTATAGCGAGCAGTCGCAAAATAAGCATAGAAATGCAATATCTACAATTTTATGCGCCGGTTTATGCGATGATGGTCGCGAACTTATTGTATACTGTTATACTGACTCCCTAGAAAGCACAGCGTCGCTAGCTCTGAGTTGCGATAAGGGCACACACCCGAATATATCGATTAGCCCATTCACTGAGATGGTACCTTTCATTTCCCAATTCTGTACAGCGACACAGCTTGAAGATACATCTTTGAAAAATAATACAGTGAAGGATAAAGTATGACACTGTATTACCTTTGTAGCTAACGTTACGGCAGTTATCGGACTATCGACAAAACCACTAAAATAAGCACGACATTTGCAGTTGCTAGTTATGTCGATGCGACGACAGTGAGGAGAATTTGAACTGACAAATGTATTGCTTTAGTCAACAGTTTATTCGCTGTGAGTGTTGAGGTATCTGTTACTGCATTTGATATTCCAGGTATAGCAGGTTAGCTGTACCTAGCCAGCGAGCAACATGGTTCCATCTCTGATCTCTCACATATGCTAGCTCAACACTGACAGTAGCTGCGCGCAAGCGTTGACGTTTCCTCTAAGCTTAATCATGGGCGATTTCTGTGCTGGTGCGTTTGTCTATTTTTCCTTTGTGTTTTTTGAAGTGGTTCGAGCAGGAGGGGTCAAAGGCTTGGACGAAAGACGTGGAAATGTTTGCTGCAATATATATTTGCATGTTTTATGTTCGTTTTCCTACTATAAATGTAGACTCTGCATCTTAACTGCCCATTCAAGGAAGACGGCTAAAGATATCCTTCTAGCTTGGCTACCAAGCAGCTAGCCACCTTCCTTCCCCTAGGCTTTCAAAATGAACTACACTTAGCCTCTGCAGAGAGCAAAGAACGTTCAGTCGTCCGTCATTGCTCGATCCTACACGTAGATGTGTTGTCACTTTGCATTTCCTGACACCAGAGCTACAGGCACAGTTGCAGTGTGTTTTGTTAGTGTAACTGTTAAGGTTGGCAGGCAGCTATGTTGATTTATTTAATTGGCCGTAACGCAAGCAAGCTTGTTTTGCGCTTTATGAGCATCATAATCAGACGAGGCACCAAGCGAAGGCACATCTCATGGAACACCGATTTTATCTTTTAAAAAGTAATTTGTCATGTATTGTTCTCATGATGTGTACAGAAATTCAATACGCACGGGGGTGACATTGGGTGCTGCAGAAACCAGTGTCCCAGGTAGGATGACGAATGTTGATTGTCGTCAATCTTTATTTCTTAGGCTGTTTATTCACATGTTTTATCTACCCTCTCCTGTATACAATTGTCGTGTCAATAATTGTTACGTATGGGGAGCTGGCAGAAACAGTAGAGATGGCCAGTATAGCTTTGGGCACCATAAATAGATGGTTTGGAAAAGAATAGTGCTATATAGCACTATAAATATTGTAAATAAGGCATAGATTATGCTCCAAGAAAGGGAAATGGAATATCCAAATGTTACGTTTTCATTGTGACATCATGGTCATTTCCTCCCTGGGTGGTCTGAAGTATCAGCACAACAAAAAAAGGAAATTGAAAAAAGGAAACTTAAGATTCCATTATATCACCCCAATATTTCTTTTCTGCCTTAAAGTGGCGTAATGCAGATTATGGATAGATACCGGACAAAGTACTTAAGATTTAGCACAAACCCAGGAAAGCTGTAGCCCCTTTGGATTTCATAATTTCTCCCTTTTTGCTCAGAACAAAACAAGACCAGGAAATATGGAGGAAACAGGACAATGGATGGAACGACCCACTACCCAGAACACTTGTGTCAGCATTACAGCATATACCAGTGCCTCGGTTAAGGACTTCACTGCCCCACCCTGAGTTTCTAAATGTTAATTGGCATGTTACTCGGGACATTACAAGGACAGCTATCAGCCCCGCCCTGCCTCACTACATGTACCCCAAAGACAAAGAGCCATTTTGTCCCTGTATTATTGAGAGCAAAATGTGGCTCTGCTCAGTCAAGTCTTTAATTAAACTCAGTGACCCACATGTAGTCTATGGCTGGAGACTTGAATCGGAGCATTTGGTGGGGTTTTGAAGATTAGGCTGGGAGTCGTGCTTGGAGGGACCCTGATAGGTAAACCACTCACCTGGCCATGTGGACCAATTGCTTCAGAGTGGGTGCACACATGCAGTGTGCCCTCAGAGCAAACGTCTGCTTTGTTTTCCTTGCTTCAAAAGCCTTCAATCTGCTTGTTTTAGTCTTTCTCATTTATATTCACTGTGGAAAGCCAAACATTGTTGCACAAAAATAAGATTATTCCCTGATATTACTAAACGTTTTCCCTGTAAGTGGGCAAGAACCTGCTTGATGAACCCTACAAATAGGGAATGAGAATTTCTGTTTTGAGGGAGGAGGAAAAATGTTTTAATATTTGAGCTCCCTGTCCCATTCTTGGCACAGTTACTGCGTTCTGTCCATTCACACACCTGGAGGCTGAGCAGCTGAGGTGAGGTCCAGGGTTGGACCTGAGTCTGTAAAGCTCTGCTTGTATGCTAGCCTGTTAGCCTGGGCTACCATGAGTTACTGAGTACAGCCTCATTCACAGTGTTTGCCTCTTCAGCCAACCTCAAGAGAAGACCAGGGTCTTTATGATCCTGCTGAAACCGCTTTATCTTTGTCAGCTGTGGGGCTGCTAGAGTGCATTATCCCGTCAAGACCCTGTGCCAGTGATATGACCCATGGGCTGCTATCAATGCTTAACCATGCTGGCACCAGATGTATCAGCAGCCCTGCTGGCCTCCTCATAGTTAACCTTCCCATCAGCCTCGGTAGCTGTCGATGAGAGGTTACAGTCAGGTCAGACCCTTGGATGTCCATGTCTCCTTGTTTACTAGTGACAATGAGCGTGCTTGTCTTGTCTCCAAAATTGACGTAGCTGGGTTCAGGGATGAGAATTGTTTAAATATCCACTTGTGCTTTCCTAATTGGGTTAAAAATTCAAGATAAAAATTGGTTTATAAAAAAAAGAAAGAAATAAAAGCAATTGGAATTCTGTCTTGTAGCTGAATGGCCCTAAATGTGAGCTGGTGCCCCAGCAGTATGGTGTCTAGTAATAGACAGATGGTTCTCTCTTTCGTAAATGCTATCATGACACAACTTAAACAGGCCTGCTCTGTTCACTGAGTGTGATGGGCTCCATGAGGGCTGCGCTGAGAGAGGGAGCAAGCTGAATGCCTGTTGCCAAGTGAAAGAGATGACTCAAGCAGGCGTTTCCAACCGGGTGAGCGCAGCTAGGTGGACACTGAGTCACACTTACTAAAGTTAACACCCCGACTTCAAGATCAGGCAGGCAGGCTTGGTTTATTTTTTTCCCCAACTCTGTTTGTCTCATATTCAGTACTTTACATCAGGCTGCTTCATGATCATTTGGGAATGATCATGCTGTTGAAATTGAATCACATTTAGATTTCTTCACTACTATCCGCTTGGGCAGAGATACTCACCCCTGGGCCTCAGGATGTGCTGCTTTCAGTTTAAAATCAGGAGCCAGTTTATACCGAGAGACAGTGTACTCCATCACAGTCAGGGGTCCCAGATTGTTGTACGAAAGGAGAGAAAACTGACCCCCAAAACGCTGGAGCAAATTTTTACCAGTGATTTAGATATATTGATGCAGATCCTGGATCAGTCTGATTTTACCCATGGTAAAGAATGGGCTTTGGGTTGGTTGTGGAATCTGATTCTTGAGCAGCGTTTGTGTGTCACCATGCAGTACAGGTGTTCAAGCACTGAAAGCCATTTATCATTGTTTTGTTTTTTGTTTTTTTTTTTAATTCTTCCCCTTTCACCTCCCAGACATAGGCAAACTCTTTAACTGTTAAGCTTCACTCTGCAACCTGATCCCGCCAACTAAGGAGGAGGCAGCCGCGACACATGATTCCTCCATTTCACATGACAACAAGCGCTCCTTTCTTCCCTCAGAGCAGATTCACCCCCACCTGCAGCCTGTCTGTGTCCTTAGAGAATGATGAAGTTAGCATATACTCAGTTCATGTAGCTGCAGGTGCCTGGCCAGCCTGCAGTGGCCACTAGAGAGCAAAGAGACCAATCTCAGGCCTTATCTTTTGTGTGGAGAGGAAACACTTGCTGTGTATGTATCAGAGATTCAGAGCCATTTCTGGATTAATTCATTATCGTTATAGGGTTAATGAAGCCGCCTATCTGACATCCCCTGCCAGTTTGGCTGACAGCTGCAGAGTGCAGTCACAGCCGGGCCCTTTGGTCCCCATCACCCACAGACACCTGTCAGTCATGTGACCTCTGACCCCTGCTGAGACAGCCGGGATGTTTTCAGAATGCATGACATTTTGCTGAGATTTGTGGAATGCTGAAACCGTTTTCAGCGTACTGCAACAAACTGTGATGCACGTTCACTCCCATCCGGTGTGAGTGCCAGGGATTGTGCGCTGGAGCCAGCAGCGCCTGACTGATGAATTTGAGTCCGCATCACACTGTGCTCAGGTGCCTTGTCAGCTGTCATGGTTACAGTACTCTGCAGCCACTGAGTTTTAATACAGCATTTTTTTTATATTTAAAGTAGTTTACGATGTTTCACTCATCAGTAACTCACCCTTTGACTTTTAGAAATCTGGGAATAGCTGCATCCTGTTGTATGTTTGGTTTTGTTTTCTGTATGTTAAATATGTTAATACATTAACATACAATATGTTAATAGTTCTATATTTCAGCACCCACAATTCCATTTCTGTAAATTCTGTTTCATACTTTTATTCTCTGTCATGTGTCTGCTCCTCCAGTCACCCAGAAACCTGGCTCTGGGTTTCAGTCCTTGTGCTGATTGTGTTTTCCTCTGTAACTTCTTGGCAATTAACAGTGCAGAGAAATCCGCCACATCCTCAGTCATGAGGGGCACCAAATAAAATGCTGCCATTTTCCTAATTCATTCATTCTGGAAATGAGGGGTTGGACAGGGTTTTTAAGGTTTCAGGGAAAGCTTTATTTCTCGCCGAAAGCAAGTTCCTCCACATGGCTCAGCAAACGGATGGAATCATGGAATGAGGCGTTTCTTATCGCTTCCACAAGATTCACTTAAGGCCTCATGCTGTGCTTTTTTAATTACAGTGAAAGCGCATGTTTGAGTATGATAAGAGCCTTACATACTGCCAAAGGAAAGTATCTATGTTAGAGCTACTGTCAGAGGAGGTTAGGAAGCAAAATCCAACACCTGCTGTACCATAACTACAGGTAACTGTATGTTTTCAAAGGAGTGTGTTCCCCTTTCTCCCAGTGGAATGGCGGTGTGTTATCAGCCCCACCCACCAGCAGCCTTGCCCACTGAGTTTAGAGGGACTGACTGCAGGTGACGCCTGACTGGTGGAGGTTGTGTACTAGGAAAAATTACATGTCTTTTATAATATAAACTGTTGGTGGTATACATATTTCCATTTACTGGAATATGCCACAGATGTGTGATCCCATGTATATGTACAGTGTGCATACACACAATGTTATAGAGCAAGCACAGTCTGACCGCATTGATTGTTTTGCTACAGTGACTGATGAGCACTTATGTGGTAAATAGGCGTGTTTGGGCCTGCGTATTGCAGTTTGTCCTGAAAGCCGTGCTCGTTCATGTTACAGGCAGCTCTAGGGTTTCGGTGCAGCAGGGAGAGAAAAGGGGAGAGAGAGCTAGAGAGATGTGAGTTTCCATATTTAGATCCCTGCGGTAGACCTGAGGGACTTAGGGAAGTTATTTATTGTGTGGAATCGCTTTGCATCACCAGCTGCAGCAGCCTTCACCATAAACGCGCCGGTGCTGGGGACCTTATGACTGCGGCCGTGGCCATCCCGCCCACCTCCATGGCTGGGAGGTTTCAGGTGCTCCCAGGAGGTTCTGGTGCTGTCAGTGGTGGGGTGTTAGTCATTTGGTAGCCAGGTTTACAAACTGAGGTATTAGGTATTAAAGCATACAGTTTTTTCTTGTTTTTTCCCCATAGTTGTCAACCTGAAAACCTGTAACCTGTAGCACTGTAAGCCTCCCCTCCAAAAAAGCTGGGGTCTCCTTATTTGTACAGATACAACATTTACTTTTACGTATGTCATGGCCACCACTGTCAAACTTCCATGTCGTTACAACCATCAGCCATAAAGGCCCACACTCATCACTACTTACCAAACTTCTTCCTCAAAACCTTGTGGGTCACTGACAGATACAGCTGCTGCTGCCTTTGGTTTGAGCTGTGAGCATCACCACCCCTCTCATTTCTCTCTTTCATTTGCGTCGTAGTCGCCACTACTCCATCACTGATTTTTTTGTTCCACAGATTGACCGTCACTGTACAGTCTGAGTGTGACTTTGCCAGCAGTTTTTTGTGTGTGATTTACATCTCGCAACTGTGAGATGGCAGCAAAGGCAAGAACATGCAGGTCTCATATGTAAAATATGACTTAACAGGTTGCATTTACCTGTTTTCTCAATCCAAGCACAGCAATGAGCATGTGACTGCTCCAATTCATGTGACACAACCTCCTCCCCCTTTCCCTTGCTCGAGATGCACCACCAATCACACACTGCCTCTATCGTCAGAGGGTGGTGAAGTCAGCATATGCTTGGTTTACGCTTCAGCAGGTGCCCAGGCAGCCGGGAGTGGCTGCTGGATGGTGATGAGACGAACAGTCCTAAATGGCTTAACCCCCGTCTTTCCCTGGCAAAGCTGAGAGTTGGGGCCTAATGTACACAATTCTCAGGTTTCTCTTGTGTATGTACGTTTTCTCCCCTCCGCCCTAATTAAGCTGTAAAATAATGAGATGATAAGCCCCCACATACTGTGGATGTGGCGGCTAAATGTGTGACTTCTCCAGTTCAATGGTGCCTCGTCTTTACTGTCTTTCACGCTGCAGATGTAACACCAGCAGTCATAATCCTGAGAGCAGGTTTACTTAGGTAAGGTCATAAACCTGAGGGTGGCTCTGTATGCTTATAATTCTCAGAGTATTTCCATATGGCTTACAGGCATTAATCTGTCACTGGATCAAAAATATGAATCCCTATAGCTGTGAAGTCTCATTGCCTATTACTCAGGTAATATAATTGTTCATACCTTATTACCTTGAAGCATTATTTAAACTTCACATTTCAAAGCTCCTCAAGCATTAGAGAGCTGAAATTTCAAGGACGTTTAATTATTTTAATGCCATGCTGCCACAAAAATATTCACACATTTGTTGGTAGATAATGTGTTGATATTCTTTACATGCTTCTGTCAGGAATGTCTAATTAAAGGTTTGCATTTTTACTGATAGTCTCTGGGGTAATTCAGGCTATAGTTCTTTCCTATGGGTACAATAGCAGTACCCCTCCTGGGAATTGAACCAGCAATCTTCTGATTCTAACTCCACTTGATTAGTTGCAAGTTCCCTCAGTATTGCCCTGGTGGTAAATCCTGATTCATATCACATGAGGTAGATTAATGGATAGTTTTTTGGCTGACAGATGGTGTGTGTGTGTGAGTATGACTTAATGTGTATGGTAGATAGAAGTCGGGTGCTGTGGTTCTGTGCCCTCGTTCCCGGCATGTGCTGAGATGCGGTGTGTGATGCTGGCAGTAAAACCAGCATGGCAGTTGAGGCAGCCAGGAGGCTGCTGTACCAGACGCTCACCTCGCGTGTCTCTGCTGTATTGACGTGCTGGGGCTTTGCTTTCATGGTGATTAATTCCCAACAAATTTGGCGCTGTTCTGATGAATTGCCCCTTTCCGATCGATCCCTTTCCTCTTCTCGTTAATGCTGCTGGCAAGACCTCGCACTAGCGTTCAGTCACTCCTGCCCACGACTGACAGCGCCGCTTATTAGCCTCCTCCTTTGCAGATTCAGTTTTATGAAACATTGGTCAGCAGCTCGCTGTCATGGGATCAGAGCGGGGTGACTAGGATTTAATAATTGTCTCATTTTTAAAACTACAGAAACTCTTTCGAAATGCATATTTTCCAATTATTTTATTTTTATTAACGTGATCAGCTGCTGATCAGCTGCTGTTTTGCATGTGTCTGCCATTGTTCAGTGTGCTTAGCTCAGCTTAGCCTCCCCACTGTACAGTGAGCTGCAGTGCTGCCTGGAGGCCCAGAGAGGGTGTGTTTCATTCTGCAGGGTATTCCCTGTGTCATCCCCCCTGCAGTCCTGCATCAGCCAGGCATAGGTCATAGTCTTCAAACCAAATGGCTGCACAGCTGAGCTCATCGTGTGCTGAGTGAGGAGGAGCAACTGCTTTGAAGAATTCACGCACTGTCCCAAATTTGGCCTGTGCCCCCCGCTCACCTCCAGTCTCTCTGGCCCTCAGATGGCTTCTGCTACAGATGCACGCTATGGCCAGAAGGAGTCAGCTGACCAGAACTTTGACTACATGTTCAAGATCCTCATCATCGGCAACAGCAGCGTGGGGAAGACCAGCTTTCTGTTCCGCTACGCAGACGACTCCTTCACACCTGCCTTCGTCAGCACTGTGGGCATCGACTTCAAGGTGAAGACCATCTACAGGAACGACAAGAGGATCAAACTGCAGATCTGGGTGAGTCATAGCCGGCTATGCTGCTGGAAGACGTCTGTTTGCCACTAACATGGCAGTGTCACACATGCTCACATATCTGTCTTGCCTCTACTTTTTAAATCGCTGAGATGAATATTTGAAAGATAAGATGTGAGTATCAGGATGTGGTAAAGAAAGAAAGTGGTAAAGCTGTCACTTGCACTTAACTTCTCTACTTCAGTACGCCAAGATTCAAACACACATGCGCACACACACGCACACACTCAGTCACAGCCCTGGTCTGTCTTGATTTCACTAATACTGGCTGGATATCTGTCCCATTTGTGTAGATAAGTCATCATTTTCTTTGTTGTGCTGGAGCCAGACCACCCTCTGAGCTGCACCCAAATCTGTGATCACACCAATTAACTAAAACTGTTACCCCTTTTTCTTTGACCTCTGCCAAAGTGGAACTTCCCATCTATACAGTCATTTTCTATGGGTAATCAGTGGAAAGAGTGGCAGGACCTCAGCCCTGGTGTGGATGTAAATGCAGTGGGTGATTTGAATCTGGAGGCTTGAGCAGTTATATGTGGGTGATAAAGTGTGTATCTCTGTGGTTGCATAGCCCTGTTGTTATTGTCCGTGGGGCAAGGGGACAGGAGAGCCAGGATTATCTTGGGTCAAGACCCGATGTGTCATTGATTTGTTTTCAGCGGGTTGCTCTGCCTCTGCTTCCGGAGGCTTGTGTTTCACACCTGGACACCTGAGTCCGCAGCCTGCCACAATCGGTGAAACTGGAGGAGTGTCCTACAGGAAATGCTCCATCTGAAACACAGACGCAGTTCGTTATTTAAGAAGGTCATTTCACTCTGAAGTCCTTTGAAGGTGGAGAACTTCCAAATATGATACTGCCTTTATTCTGTACAGTCCAGTGAATTTGCACCGATCTCACAAGCTCCTGCAATATACACATACACTCACACAAGCCCCCTACAAACATGTCCATGTACACTGACATAGAAAGACTGTCTGAGTCACTCCCTGAACCATTTACACAGACTCATACACATGTGCATGCACGTGCTCACATACATACACATTCTGTCTCATAGAGGCACCCTCACTGTCACACAAACATATACACATATAAACACGCTCTCTCTCTTTCTCTCTCCCCCTCTCTCTCACTCACACACACACACACACACACATCAACCCAAGCACAAACAGAAACACACATGCACCCATTGCGACAGCTGTGCAGGAGTCTCCAGAGGCCAGGCCTCCAAAGAGCTGGGTGCTGTCAGAAAGAGGTTTTCACCCTCTGCTTCAGCCATGATAAACCATAGCCTAAGGGCACAAGCTTTATGAGCCGCATGATTGGATGATCCGATCCCCCTCCCCTCACTCAACAACCTCCCTGATTGGATGAGCAACCCCCTGTTTCCCCATCCTCCAGCAAACACACTGTACTCAACCTATAGTCAGCTTAGCACAGACCTCAGTGTGTCAGTGTAGTGAAAACATCAACCTTCATCCTCTTTACTGAAACCGTCATTATTCTCACTGTTAATCTGTGCTTAACGTATGCATTGAAGAGGACATTCACAGGACAGAGGGATGTCCTCAGATCCATGAACACGACTAAATCTACAGCTCTGCAGTGTTCTACAGATCACCCCGTTGTGAGCATTTCCAGTCTGTAAATCTAGGCCAGCGCCCCAGTCCAGTTACGTGTTTAATGTGAGCTCAGCTGCACCATAAGTCACGTCAGTGGAGGAAAATAAATCACAGTGCGAATACCAGTAGGCGGTATAAGCTAACGATCCATTCACCGGCTCAGGCATGGCCTGGATTCAGGCAGCACATGTCCTTAATGTAGACCCATTCATTTCAGGCCTTCATTTTTTCCCTCACGAACACAGTTTGGAGAGTTATGGGAGGCGCAGTTTTAGTCTGTTGATAGGCAGGAAGTCAGAGTCAGCTTGGTTACATGGAATAAAGTCTTTTCACTGTGTAGGGGAAAGCTGTGTGTAACTTTGAACAAGTGTTCTGTATTGTGTGTGTGTGCATGCGTGCGTGTGTGAGAGAGAGCATGTTTGTACATTTGAGCGTATGTGTTGGACTGAGTGCATGCTTTTTCTTTTGTGTGTGTGCATGAGTATGTATATATATATATATATATATATATATGCATTTTTTTTTTGTATGCGTGAGTGCAGTTGTATTTGTGTACATACTTGTGTACGCATGCGTGTAAATGCATGCCTTTGTGTGTGCATGATTGTGTGCATGCATGCGTGTGCGTTTTTCCTCATGCTGTTTCTGACCGTGCTTTAGGACACGGCTGGACAGGAGCGCTACAGGACCATCACCACAGCCTACTACAGAGGAGCCATGGGCTTCATCCTCATGTACGACATCACCAATGAGGAGTCCTTCAACGCCGTGCAGGACTGGTAGGTCAACGTTCACGAGTGTTATAGTCTAAGATAATTCTCGAATTAAATGATTCAACCAATAATAGTTCTACAGTGGTAAAGTGTTGATTAAATCGTGTGGAATTCCAGAGCACATGTATTTGGTGTTTAATGGCAGACCTGTGATTGGGAATTCTAAATGGTGGTGAGGGCATGTTTACAACGGACAGTGCAGGTGATGTTCTGGCCCTGAGCTGAGGAATCTGGGCTCTCGGTGGATGTGCGTGTGTCATACTCACACTGAGTTGTTCTCTGGCAGGTCCACACAGATAAAGACATACTCCTGGGACAATGCGCAGGTCCTGCTGGTGGGAAACAAGTGTGACATGGAGGATGAGCGGGTGGTGGCAGCAGAGAGGGGCCGTCAGCTGGCAGATCACTTAGGTGAGTTTGGCCCCCAGGGCACATTCAGGTCCCAAGAATCAAATGTAATTGTGTTAATGAAGGGCGAAAAATGGCATTTACTCTGTTGATAAGGCTCTGAGAGGTTCCTGACTCCTGATTGGGTCTTTGCTCATGTCCAGGATTTGAGTACTTTGAGGCGAGCGCCAAGGACAACATCAACGTGAAGCAGACGTTCGAGCGGCTGGTGGACATCATCTGCGAGAAGATGTCCGAGAGCCTGGATGCAGCAGACCCCGCCGTCACGGGGGCCAAGCAGGGGCCCCAGCTCACCGAGCAGCCAGCGGCCCCGCACCAAGACTGCGCCTGCTAAAGATCGCTTCCCTCAACCCCGCCCTGTCCCCGCCCCTTACCCCGCCCACCTCACCCCACCCCACCCCACCCTGCCCGATCTCCAGACTCCCTGCACCCTCACCACCCGCCACCTCTGTCCCGAAGAGAGGGTCTCTCTGTAAGACAGGTGAATCCACTGTGTGTGTGTGGGGGGAGGGGGGAGCGGGATAGGAGTCATGGAAACTCAGCCCAGAGGTAGCCTCCTGTACTGTTATAATGTCCAGTTGGAGCCTTAAAGGGGAACTTCACCAAAAATCTTCAGTTTTATTTCATTACTGGCTAACAGTGCTGCAGCTGGTATGGATATCGAGGCACAGCCTTTTGTTTATCTCAATAATGAAAAGCACCAGTGAAATGATAAAGTCTCTGTGGGATTTCCTAACCAGCTTCATGCTGCCTCGTCCTGTGATATTTAGAATGTATTGGTGTATTACTCCTCCTACATACAAACTGTATTTGGAAAATACTTTGTGAGCTCATTCTTTCATAACCATTCCTGATCACATTGAGTATTGGTAAACAGAATCCATACCTGCCACCGAATCTGCAAGGTGAAGAATAATTATTCAATGAAACCTTAACGGTCAAACTGGTTTGGTGGTACATTCTGGTGAAGTTCCGCTTTAATGTTCAAGATTTGTAAACCGTCCATTCCCCAGAAAGATATTACATTTGTTGATGGGTTAAAAAAAAGCAGAAGATATGATCTAATAGAATTTGCCTGTGAAATTCAGAAGGATCTAGAAACTTGAATGGGAGTAATTTGGTGCCCACGGTGTGAACACTTGTCTCTCATGCCAAACACCATACAATCAACACCCTGGACCTCACACAGTCATATGAGCCCGCAGGTCCCTGGTCTGTAGCTAGGGGGGGCTAATGCAGGGGTAATCTGAGGAAGCTTGACTGACTTAGGCCTACCCTGCCTGGGTAGGACAACGCCAGCTGTTTCTGACTGCTGTGAACTCCCAGTCATAGCTGGCTAATTGCACAGCCCAAACAGGAAGTGCCCATGTCTGGGTGACAGGGCTGTGCTTGTGGTGGATGCCTTTGTCCAGCTGAGCCAGTTTCCTGTGCCCTCATCCACCCAGTATTTCACCACTACTGAATTCAGCAGATTACTTCATTTTTATGTAATACTGAAGGTCGTGTCCAGTTTTTAAAAAAAATATATATACATATACATATTATTCAGGCCAGGTCATTGATCATAATCTTAAAATGGGGGACAGTAAGTCTTCAGGTCTTAAGCCACTACCTGCCTGGTTGGTAGCGTAAAGATATCTTGAACTGTTGTTCGTAAGGTGTATATAAATGTGCAGTATGTTATATATCTATTGGTATACATTTAAAAATCCATAAAATGAAATTTAAACATAATTAATATAACAAGTTAAAAATCTTAAAATTATAAATATAAGAGAATTATAAGTCTGTGATGCAGATTTCTCTGTCCATTTCTTTGTTGTCCCTGAACCATCCACACCCCACCCCATCCCCAGAAAAAAAAAAAAAAAAAACCCAACTCAGATTCTGTTGTGCTACTCTTGCTTCGATAGCTCAATTACTTTGTATAATATATTTTCAGAAGAATTTCACCGTAATTATTCTATTCTCCTTCAAAACAGAGAAGCACTACTAGTCACAGAATGGGGAAAAATGTACTTGGAGAGACACCTGGGCCCCCTGACTCAGATGGAGAGAAAGGATAGTGGCAGCACCTGTTGGGGCTTTGGGGTTTTGGGGTTCAGCATCTGCAGTTTGTTTCCTTATTGTTGTAAGAGTGAATTATGTGAATGAGTTTCATGTGAGTGGCAGTGATCAGTTCCTTTTGACTTTTAAACGTTTTACATGACTGAAGGAATACTTTGTGAGTTTATTTATGAATGAAACATACTGAAATAGATTTAACTGAGGGAATCAAAGATATTTATCAATCAACCGGCACTAAACCTTGCAGATATACTGTATATGAGCAGATTATTTATTTGTAATATTTGTTTACTTTTTGTCTGTTTTCATTTCCTTTATTATATTTGTGCTGATTGAATAAGGGGTGAGAGTTGTGAAATCATAAAGACTTTTGCTCCTGCAGTCTGTTTAGCTGATACTCGGGTTCATAGCTGGTGACCTGATGGTGACCTGACTGTGATTTGGTGGTGATTTGGTTCCACCACATCGTTTTCCAGAATATCAGAGGCTCAGACACCAGGTTTAATCCAGGAGAGCTGAGCGAAACCCGTGCTGAGGGTAAAGCAGACTCCGCGTCATTCTCCTTGGTCTTGGGAAGGGAATTCCTCATTCATGATTCAAGATCTGTTTTTGTGACCAAAAACTGTTCGAGTCGGACCAATGACAAGTACTGTTTGTTTTACTTGACCATACTAAAAACCCATCGCTATACATGCACACATACTTCCCACGCGCACACACACACACAAAGCTGGGCACTTTAACACACAGTCATACAGGCACATATGTAGATGAACACATACACTTTGACAGAATACATACAGACGTGCACATGCGTGTGCCTGCACGCACACACACACACAGAGCGATTAACACCAACCTCGTCGCACACCTCAGAGCGTGAAGTCCAGGCGTCATTAATCATGACAGTAAAGAATCTGTGCGCGTGACTGTAATTGTGTGGAGTGACTGGCTTGTGATCTGCGTCCAACCTAATTTGACATAAGGTTTGAGTCCCCTTTGGTGGGGGTACTGTGTGAAAGTCAGCAGTGATGTGATGTTTGGCTAAACGCACACTAGGATTCCACCACTGGGAGCACTGAGAGCCAAGTGTCTGTGGACAGTAACGTTTCAGGGACATTAACCCAGTACTTTGTTCCAGAGAGGGAGACTGTTACTAATGTGATGATGGTTATTATGACATATTACTCAAAAATATATATACAAATATATGTTTTTACCTGTGTAAGTGAGGACTTCTCTCTGTGCTTGACCCTTGCTGTAAACATTCCCATTGACCATTTCTCCAGTCACTCCTTGTTCCTAGTTCAGTACACAGTACTCATCCGTGGTGGTTGCTCCATCCTCTCCTCCCATTAGACTGTCTTCCTTACTGTAAATAAAAGAATTGTACATAGGTTTTAGTTGTTTGTGTGAATTGTGTTGTAAGAACTTAAGGTTTGCAAAAAAAAAAAAAAAAAACAAAAAACAAACACAAAGCTTCTTTTCTCCATTCTAGACCTGCTTGTGAATGATTGTATCACTTACCTAGAAAGCAATATTAAAAAGAAAAAGAAAAAAAGACATCATTTTTAGAGTAAGGAAGTTGTTTGACAGTATAAAGTGGAAGAGTGTGCTTTTGACTGGGTCTGTGTCTGTGTGTGTTGTGGTGCTTTGTGTGGGAGTGTGAGGCCGGCGCGTCTCACACCGAGAGATCCACATTGAGTATAGAGTGACCTGTGGAGCGTGTGTGCAGTCTGTTCCTTGTGGACGTGGTGCTGGGGATAACTGAGGGAGCTGTACCATACAGAGTAACACAGACCCTGATAACAACCAGAGATGGGAACTCAAATTCAATGTTTGGACGATTTGCCTCTTGAAGGTTGCAAAATTGTATGTACTTAAATCACACATTGGATGGTCCTGGTAATCACTGCTTTTAGACTTGGTACTGTGGTAGATCTGTGATACCATAAATGTGACAAATACTGAATCCCTGCCATTCTTTTTTCTTCTGCATCATTACCTGTTTGGAGTGACTGAAATTTGACGAAAATAAAGTAAGAAAAAAAAACCTGTAAATCAGTCCAAAAATGTATTACTTTTGATGACTGTTATTCAGAGAGACTGAAACCCAGGTTGCTGCTATTCCAGTACAGTTGGAGTGCTGGCTTCTGGGTTTTGAAACAGAACTCCTGCATGACCCAGATGTACAGATCTGTGTACTCTGAAACATAGGTCTGTTGTTGTTTGAGTTCAAGTGAAGCACGGGGAAAATGTGGAGGGTTGGATAAAAAAAAAACTACAAAACCAGTGAAAAACTGTTTTCAGTGTGTTATGTGCGGAATGGGTAACAGTAGGTTTAAATCACCAACTTTTTTTTTTCTCAGTGAACGTTCCTCATTTTGGAATTATTTTTTCTCTAATTTTGTTTTTTCAATTATGCATCAGTTAAGAGTTGCACAGTGCTACAGAATACAGTTACAGTACTCGATTTACATAGATTTTTACTCTTATTTTAAGGGAATAAAATATATTTAAGGAAAAAGTACATACATTATCCCATTTAGCAGTAGTTTACACAAAGTAAGAAAAAAAATAACTGTGTCAAAATTGTAGATTGTGAACATTTCCTAAGCTGCTGTACATGTTGTGGAAAAGCAATGAAATAAAAAGTCAAAATAAAAGTTTGTGCTGTCAATAAGCTCCTGTTTCTCAGTTGATTAGTGATTTGTGTCTTTGTGATGTGCCAATATTAAGATGGCATTTTTGGCAAAATCATACAATCACACAAATACCATCTCAAGGATGTTTGGCTGTATCGCTGCGGCACTTGTAATTTGTCGCATTCATTATTTTCAGTTTTCATGGGGTATTCGCTGTAATTTCAGGGTCTGCCGAATTAATGACAATGTAAAAGATTACGTTCAAAAAAAAAAATTCTTTGAAGTTGAAAAGGCTTAAAAGCATTAAATGGAATAGGGTGTTTGGAGGGCGTGCTCCTTTCACGCTGAGCTATAGACCCTATTGAATGATGCACTGTAATCTCCTCCCTGAAACAGAAGGTGAAACCCACAGTGCTATAAAGGGAGTGGGTGTCATATGTAGGTTTGAGGGCCTCAGTGTAACAGGGAGAGTAGAATGAGAGGCTGGTGTTTACCATCCATGAGCACCTCTCCCTTAGTGTTATGAGCTGTTTTTTATTCTCTGTGCCTAAAGATAGCTCTGGCTTTCAGCGGTCTGTGCTGTTACTGACCCGGTCAGTTTCCAGGCCTCTCTAAGCTCATTGAAACGGGTCCAACACCCGTCCGCTGCCACTGCAGCTTCGGTTCTGGCACAGAGTTCAGGGGCAGGCTGCCAGCTGAAGCATGTCTCGGCCGTCGGCTGATGGACTGGGTCCCGTACCCGTCCTCCTCCCACTGTCAGGCATCACACGCCTTCCACCTGGTTGGTCATTCCTTCAACCCCCAAAATATATAAAAGCAACTCCTCAGATCTGCCGACAGCACATGGAGGGTTCTTCAACAACCCCCCCCCCCCAGCTCAGAGTCCCACAAATTTTGCCACAAAATGGCAAACCCAATCATGGTTAATGCTAAACAATTTTTTCAAACCAAATGTTCCTGGTGAACTACACAGAACTTTGAACTTCTTGCTTCATTTCTGTTGTGAAAGTCTTTTTTGTTTGTGGACTTTGTGTGTGCTGAATAAGCAAAACTTTTGGTTGCTGACAAAAGTGAGTCGATTCGAAAAGAGCCACTAGATGGAGTAATAACGCATTAAGTTCATCAGAGAAGGAATGTGTCTGTTATCAGGATCAGGATTCTGGGACCTTCTTTAAAGTTCTTATCACAGTGAACCAGACAAATTATTAAGTATTATTAAAAAGAAAATAATTACACGGTATAATGATAATTTGTTAGATTTGTTCCTGAACTTCAGAGTTGCACCACTACCTGTATGACTTTTATGTTTCATTCTACTTCTGACTGCCTGTACAGAAAATAGATTTATCTGACATTACATACAACAGAAATAATTTTTGCCTGTTATAAATGTAATTGTATACACACACATTTTATTATCCAGTAACCCTTCTTTGGTAGCCCATGTGATGTCTGTTTTTGAACACATGGACTGATGTCAGCAGAGCTCCAGAATGGTAAGAAAAGGAGCAGGTTCAGTTTGGAAACCTTTGTCAATAGAAATCACAATAACTGTAGTCCTACCCATATCTAACATCAAGCGTTGAACATCTCAAGGGTTTACTCAGTGACATGTGACACCTCCATAGTTGCAGGCAATACTACAGTCATTTCTTATTTACAGCCTCCTTATACATTTTTAAATTCAAGGCTTCTTAACCACATACAAATATCGATTACCTTTTACATCGGTTCGCACTCCCTCTGTCATACTTCTTCATTAAAACTACAGGGTTCCTTGTTATACATTTTTTCACAGATTTTTCCAGGACCAACCACTATCACGAGTTTTTCGGGTTTATATTCCATATGAAACCAATAAGCAGTGATTAATTAACCATAGCCAGGCTTCATTTGTGCAGGCTGGCTACTGGGTGTGTTCTGATCTCATCCACAGCGGAAATAAGCTGAAACCTTAAAGAAACCCACTTGAACTGCATACATAGCACAGAAACACAGCCTGCAGGCAAAAGTTTGGATACGTTTCTTGAGGGTTCTATTGGGTTACGTCCACGGCATTAGCCATAGACTTCATTTCCCATCGGCACATGAAAACTGTGTCATCCCCCTCCACCCCACCAATCCGCCTCAGCACAAATAAAAAATAAAAACTGGTAGAATTATTCATCAAATGTTTATTTAACACGTACAACGTAATAGTCAGGATGAGCTATATGGAATGTGAAAGAAAAGAAAAAACATTCAGTGCCACAAACACAAACAGAAAACCATTAGCGAAGTTTAAAAACACTGCAATAGGACACTGTACATTTACGTTTTGTATAAAATATACATTTTATCTGTTTATAAGTGCTTGTAAACATGTCAGGCATAGTACATGTAAACGGCATGCGCTCAATGACACCCGGATGATTGTTGGTATTCATCGAGTTTGTCACTAACATGCAAATACTTTTTTTCCCTTTTCTGATGAATTATGGAAAATTCAGTAAGGCTACTATCAAATACAAATATGAAAACACGGTGAACAGAACAGCTTCCCTCTTGAAAAATGTTGGTTTTAGCTTTGAAGTATATTCTGAAATATTTGTAAACGTGTTTTCAACTAAATATCTACACGAGTGTGTCAATTGACAGTGTCTTTTGGTTGAATGTCGGTATCTGAAGACTCCTCAATACCGAGTCAAGGCAAGTATGACACAGTCAGTAAGTACGCGCGCTTATAGGATCCAAATGAATCCGGAGTCGTGCCTTGATTCTCTCAATAAGCTTGAACTTGGTGTGGCAGGAGCTGGCATCCATTATTTACGTGGTTCATGACCTTTTGTTTTAGCTGGGCCACTTGCTCCCTTAGCAAACTTGCAGTAGAGGCCAGTTCGGTATTCTGTGTTTTAAGAGTCTTAACTTTGTCCTCTAGCCGGGATATTCTCTCCAGTTTCCGTTTTCGGCACTTTGACGCGGCTATTCTGTTGCGCAGCTTTTTCCTTTCAGCCTTGATGCGCTCCTGTGTGTCCATGTCGATGGGCGACAGGGGCGGGCTGTCCCCGAAGCTCTGCATGTCAGGGACAGTCTGTGGCTCGTCCTTCAGGGACTGCAACCGCGCCTGCGCCTGCTGTTGAGCGCTTAGAGGATGCGAAGGGGGCGGCGGGAAGGGTACAGTGTCCGTGGAGTAGTTCACTGTGGTTCCCAGCGGGCTGTTTCCGTAGCTGTTCAGGTTGGTGTACACGGGTAGGTCCGGGTGCACGGTGACCGGAGCAGCACTGGTGCTAAGATCCAACCCGCTCGGTGGCACGCACGTGCCCCCGTTCAGCTGGTTCTGCTTGTGCAGGTCCTCAAGAGCTTTGACGAACCCCTCAGCGAACTCCTGCTCGTCGCTTACGGACTTTGGGTACAGGAACTGAGAGGTCGGCGTTGTAGTGACCATGCCGTTGGACTGAATTATCAGTCGCTCCAGCTCGGGAGAGGCAAGTTTCAAGAGTCCAAGATCCGGAGAGTTGAGAATCCCCTCTGCGTCTCTGAGATGCGGCCTCAGATTTGAACTTGGGTCAGTAAGGTTCAAACTCAAATCCTTTTTCATCATCCTGTCGTTAGAGTAGGCGCTTGTGATTCCCCCAGTAGTATTCAACACATCATCATGGTAGAAGGGCGTTTCCATTCTAACCCCTCACACATGTAAGGGTAAATAGAGCGAGACGCTCCAAATGGTAAGTTTAATTTGATAGTTTATCCAGCCAGAGAAAATGAAAGCAAAAAAAGTTTTCTTGTAGTTATTCTCCTTAGGGCGCTAGCTAATCTGCTAGCTGGTGAGCTACACTTCCTCGTTTTCAACAACTTTCTGTTTGTTGTACTTTTGTACTTCTGACTTTGCTTGATATGTATTTCCCCGACTTCCTGTTCCGCATTCAGTTTAAATGATCAGATTCCTGATGTAGTTAAAAAAAAAGCAAACAATGACACATAGTCTTATTTTGAAATTGATCATTCAAAGTTGGCTTACAAAACGACGCTCCGATACGCTGTTGCTCGCTAAGCATATGAGATGGATTCTGCAAGCGGGGGCGGGCAGCCCCTAGCTTTTCTATCCTTCTGAATTCCATTATGTCATTTCAGAGCGGTCAGATTGGACAGAAATGACGTTTTCTTCCGGTTCTATTTGAATAAGGGGCTGTGCTATCCCTTATTGCCATGGAGAGCGTGGTAAACTGCAAACAGTGCGGTGCATTATGGTTTGATGTCATAGCAAACCCAGGGTCAAAGAAAGGGAGAGAAACAGAAAAAGGGGAAATTACTTTATTAAACCATACATTTTTAACACGATCCAATTTTATTTCCACTGCCCAAGACAACCTAATAGCCTCACAATGGCCAGTGTTATTCTATTAAATTGAAAGCTATGTGTGCAGTTTATAGAAAAGACCCATTTTCTGCATCAACACAGTGTATGGCGTTTTTTTCGAGGAGAGAGAGGCGCGGGGGAGGGAGGGTGTCGCTACGAGGACAGAATGACGCGCATGAAGGAGGGGACTGGGTGGGAAACGTGTTTGTTCAATATGCGTTCAGATCGGCACATACAGCGTCAGACCTATTTAAAGGCATACGAACAACAGTGGCCTTTGCTGTGTTTTCTCTCTCAGCTCGGTGCAGTTGTAACAAACCCTGAGGTGCAGGAGGACCATTATAGGGTAGCGTTGTCCTCTCCCTTTCTCAGGAAATGGGAAGCGAATGGAATGAATGTATATCCAGTG
The DNA here is from genome assembly GCA_022829145.1 of Albula goreensis. Lineage (NCBI taxonomy): Eukaryota > Metazoa > Chordata > Actinopteri > Albuliformes > Albulidae > Albula > Albula goreensis. Next base: position 16,252,254 of record CM040764.1, on the reverse strand, counting down.
CACATACCTCAACATGTTTGTGCTGATGTTCTGTGAGTCTGACTTCTCCTTCTCATTACTAGTAAACTGATTTCAGACCCTCAGATGTATATTGTGAAACACGACTATTTCTGTTGATATTTGTCTCTTGTTTCACAATTACAGTTGATTTGCTTACCCATTAAGAAGTACCAGCGCTGCAATGCACCTGTTCACAGAATAGGGAATTTACCCCCATCAGGAAAGCTTATATTTGTCATTCAGACAGCTGTATGAGACACCCACAGCTATGGGGTAGCTCTGTGGACTTCATTTCCCATAAGAATTTTGGTTGGCTGTTGCATGCTCACATCGCCTTGTTCCTCTGAGACTTTCCATAAAGGCTCTCAACTGCTCAGCTTATAGAAACTCAGACGGCTATTTTTGTCTGAGTGTTTTTCCCCTTCTCTTTCCCCTTAGTGCAAGTTAAAAAAAAAAAAAAAAGAGGAAGAAAAAACAACAAGTTACCGGTCTCACTCAAACTTCCCCGTTCACTGAATCCCAAAACGAAACTGGCAGAGGAGGCGCACCCTTCGTTTTCAGAACACCCCCACCGCAACCACCGCATTCTTGCACCAACGCCACAGAAGCAGCAGCTTCGCCCACCAGATGAGCCAGAGAGATCTCTCACTGAAGCTCTGCGGTTGTCTGCCCTGTGCTGGAGCCCTGCTTTTGGGTGAATCCACATCAGTTGGGTCGGGATCGTCCTCCACAGTTACAGCCATATGTCAGGTGTCCATTTCATATAGACTGTGATGTCATGCAACATGGGTGGGCAGAGAGGGACATGTCTCTCTGCTTTTCATACTCTTTCACTAAGAATGAAACTACTCTACTCTTAAGAATGAAACTGCTTTTGCCAGTCAGTTATGTGGTATGGCATTTCAGCTACATTGGTCAACATCTGAATGGCAGCTGGTGATTGCTTTTTTGTCCTTAAATGAAACATTTTCCTTTAATTAAGTTGCGTGGGTATACTAGTGTTGTGTGTAAATAGTTAATTTCCTAGCTGAGCAAGGGTAACTGGTGGAAGCAAAGGCCTGCGTACACAGTAGCCCTGTTGGAACTGAATTACCAATGCCTTATACAGAAGCAGGCTGTCACCAAGATTCCTGTGGGTTCCAACCCAACCAGTCAGAAGGAAAATGGAGGCTGAGAAAGAGGCGGTGATTTATTTTTTTGGTTATGCTTTATCCCTTTTTCCCCAGTTTTAAATGCCTAAGTGTGCACACTCGCTGTAATCATTGCCACAGTCTCTGTGGTCAGTGCAGGAGAGCACAGGCAAGCACATGCTCAGTATGTGATGTCAGCTACTGTTTCATTACACACTGGCTCCCACAAGTTGACTTTGCTTACATGTGAGTTGGAGGAAAAAAACTTTATGTGCAATTTTGTGGAGGTAGACCAGTAGGGGACCCTGGCAAGTAATGTGACAGGAACATCCCTGCGGAGTGAACCCCTTCCTCTCTGGGAGACACTACAGCAAGTAATGCATCACCCATTACTGTCACAAGCATGGTCCAGATTTGCTGCCAGACAATGGGCCCCATCCACTCACTGGAAGAGAATGCTTAGAGGACAGTTCTACTTTACATCAGTCTTTTTTAACCATGGGAACACTACAAGCTCTCATATTTCATCAACAGAAAGTCTGCAAATTGACAGTGTATGTAAGCAGACACTTTCCTTGTGTTTTGCATTTGCACCATTAGATATCTTAGACTAGTTTTGGAGTCCTTTCTTGTTGATACTGCTGTGAATAGAAATATATGGCTCTCAAACCCAGAAGAGCCCTGACCCATTATTTTCAGTGGAGACTGCCATGCAGGGCAGCCATGTTTATGCTATTGTGAGAGAAAGAGGGAGCGAGGGGGTTAAGCCTTGTGATTTAGTAACGGGAAGTGACCTTTTCTCCCCCTCCAGAGCAGATTATGGCTGGCGGATGAGGCAGGCCGAGGCTGCGCTCAATGATGTGACGAGGATAGGGGCTGAAGGAGCCTGGAGGCACCGTCACTGCCAGCATGTGTGAAGTGACAGGGTCGCTCCTCCGAGCTCATTATTTCACTTACTATCACACCTTCTATAGGCTAACTGGATAGCCTGTTCCTTATGCCCTCATTGCTTTGAAAAAAAATCCCCCTTTTTTCCCCTACCCAATTTAAACTTAAGCTGTTCTATCATTCTCACTGAGCAATGGTGACCCACAAAAGTGGAGGGAGCCAAACATGTCTGAATCACATGATTGATATCCCTTTTCTTTCCACACTGCAGATGCCACACCTATGGCTGTGCTGAGAACTGATCACAAAGTCAACATGTGTTCAGTCCATCTGTTTGTTTTTGAGTTCTGGATTACCTGCAGGTCTGAGGGAAGCCACCATGGTATAATGAGAATATTAATCACTCCCCGTATGCACTGCTGTGAAAATGAACTATTTCAAGGTTATCAGCTGCTGCTTGGCTTTCCTGCTTAATGCCAATCTGTCGTGGTTTATTTTTATAAACCTTCATGACCTCATCTTCATCATTACTTATGACTTATAAAGATCCATCAGGTGGAGGGCATTGCTATCTTAGTTAGTGCGAGGAAGCTAGCGTGACGGATTTAAGATTCCTTCAGCCTGCAGTGAGTGTGAAATGATTGAAACTGAAGGTGGCCTCTGAAAACAACGCTAATGGCATGAGTGCGGGATTCAGCATTGCTGTCCCTTGAAGGCATAGAGGAATGAGGATAACGTATTGTTAAGCAGCTTTCTATTCTGGTCCGCAGAAGCTCTGGTTGTTTTGTTTCATGCTGCTGTGGTTTGCTCAGACATGTAGAGATATGTAGATTATTCAGAACCATATTTCATGCTCTGTATGGCTACAGAAAATACATAAATGAACATGTTCAGCAGAATGGGTTGTGAAATGAGATTACCCCTCGCCACTCACTGTCCAGTCACCTATTTGGATATTTCTCCCATAATTCCCTGCTTTTTGTTTGTCCTCACTCTGCACTCAGTACATTTCAGAGTAATGTGAAAAGTGAGTCAGTGTGGAGAGCCAGCATTCTGAAGTGTGATGTCCTCTGAAAGAGGGCGATGAGCAGCTTTATCCTTGAAATATCACCCAAGATGGCTGCTATTTGGCTCCATTGCAAGACACCACTGCTCAGACACCCTTTGTAGTAGGGTTGTCATCATAATAAAATACTGCATAATTGATCATTGGAAGCAAATTTATCACAGTGAATGGAGTGATCATCTGTGTCCTGGCAAAAGGTTGTTTTTTTACCAAGCAGTCATCATAAAAATGTTGAATGGACTACCTTTAGTTTCAAAATCACATTGAGACCTTTATATGACTATACAATGGACAAATAAATCAAATTCATTGTGTGTATCCTCCTAAAAATACATAGACATGACACAACTAATATGTAGACATGACACAACTTCACACTTGAGAAGAAACAAGAACATGATATTGAGAAACAAGAACATACCCTCAGACTTATATTTCCCCTTGTGTCGGTGATTAAAGGCAAAGGTCTCTTTGTTTGACCTTGACACTAGATATTTATTTCAAAACTTGGCCATTCTATGTGGGTGAGGAATTAACAGCATGTAATAACAGGGCAGAAGCATATCCACTAATGCCAGTATATACATTTGGACAAATGTCAACATTTTTGTAAGAGAGGTGCAGATTATGTTGGAAATGCTTTGTAAATCTTCTCTGTTTTTATGTGTGCAAAGAACTGTTTTGTTACATGATACCAAGGATACTGTGGGGTTAATGGTTGAGGTTATTTGGCACTATGGATGTTATTTGGAAGTAAAAATCATGAATTAAACATCTTGTGCTGTGAACAGCTGGGTTTTGCAGGTACATGTCTTGATGCTCTACCTCACATTTAACAGTCAAATAGGAGGCAAATGAAACTGAAAACAGCCTTTCTACAGCATGGAAGCAACCAAAACACACCTTACATTATTTAAGGCTGTCACACAAAACTAAACAAACAGTGCAGAAAAGATACGTCTTGATCTGAAGCTGTAGACGTCTATGTGAGAATTACCTCCCATGTCAGACTGCTGCTCCGCCAGTTCAGTTCAGGAGATAAAATAGCCACCTGGCACAGCAGAAAGGAAAGGAGTGCTTCACCCTCACTCACCCTGTTTTTTTTTTTTTTTCGGGGCTTGTCGCTACCATGGCAACCAAATATTAGAGGCAATCTGTGAGGTGGCAGAGTCAGTGTGTCCCCTTCTCCCGCCTCCCAGACATTGTAAAGGTCAGTGTTGACCGTTGCTGTAAAGTGACGAAGGAAAAAAAGTGTTGGAAAACAGAGCGTGTGTTCCTACCTTGCAAGCAAATCCATCTTCCCTGGCATATAAGGGCCCCTGTTCTGTCCTGAGTGAGGCGGCTTTCTGAGTCATTTTCATCTCCACCCCGTCCCGCTCAAGGGAGGGTTATGGGAAGGGTGGACTGGCCAAAAGTGGATTATGTCGGTAGACGCCCGTCTGCATGCACGTTGCTGAACCGAACAGCAGCAGATTGTCCAAAATGCCATCAATAAAAAATGAGCATGCAACATTTGGCAAGTGCACCCTGTCTGAACAGTGTGAGGGTGCAGACCTTGGTATCAGTGTTCCCCGCCATGAGAATCGATACCCCTGAAAAACTGATGTACTGGCAGGCCTGTGTGAATGTTTCTTACTTAACGACTAAGGTAGTATAGCCATTGAGGTCAGATATGCTACGTTTCACATTTTTCATGCCAACACAAGGATCGGAAGAGATGTATTCATTGTTTTGTTGGCTCTCATTTTACAATCCATCATGTTACAGTATTGCGCCACTCTTTTTGTGAAGCTGTAACACAAGCACCTGAGAGATATAAATGGGTAACTCTAAGGCCATTTTTCATACCTTTATTTTTCAGACAAAACAGCATTTCCCTTTAAACCACATGACAGTGTCTGCTAAGAGGGTCTACTCCAGCAGTTTTGATTTATTGATTAGTCGCCACCCCTGATGTGACCGTAGATTATGCACCACCAGGAATCAACAGTACTCCTGTGAATCTAAAAACAGAAGTAGTGAACATGTAAAAATGATCCCACCTCCCCCTCTGTGAGGCACACACCCATCATTGAAACAGTCACTGTGTGGGTGAGTTTCTGCACTCTGAGAACTACACAGCTTGGGTCCATCCCTGTTTGTCCCTGGTTAGCCTGGTTTTCGCATCCTTGCAGCCTGTAGTGTGTGTGCAATGCACAGTGGTTTTGCACTGTCCTGAATTTTAGAGATAGCAGTGGTTACACACTAAATTCACTGTGCAGTGTCGCCAGCAGCTGACTTAGGAGCTTGGGTCTCCTCAAAGATTCAGATCTCATTCAGAATTCGGTCCCTAGCAGCAGCATTCTGTCACAGTTACTGCTTGTCTGCTTCAATAGTGAACAGCACTTCTCTACTAAACCAGGAAGGAGGCCAGACAAAGAGATCAAATCCCAATAACTTTCCACAACCAAACCACACTCAAGAAACACAACTGAACTTGCTGACCTAAAGACCATAAAGCACCCAGAGCAGGAAACCAGTCAAAATCATGTGTATCTCACTGATATATTCATGAAGATGTGTGACAAGGCAAACACCAGCAGCAGTGGATGTTCTGTCCTTGGGGAAGCATCTTCCTGAATATTCATCAGCTGTAATACTGCACTAGAAACCGCAGCTTGAGAGAAAGGAGCAAGGAATGAATGCAGCTGTTGACCATCCAGAGGATCTATGGTCTGTCCGCTTTTCTGCAGGGGCTGCTCTGAGCTCCGCAGTGCCAACATTCCATCACCGACCTTTGACCTCAGAGCCATACCTTTTGGTTTTCAGGCAATGGAAACATTTCCTGTGGGAAAAAGAGTAAATAGAACAACCCCACCAGTATAATCTAGAAGAGAGAGAGATAACAAAGCTTACAGAGGCACCCTTCCTTGCCAGACAAATCTCAAACTTAAAAAACCTGGATAGCCACTTATTTTCTGATGTGAGGAGGGCCTTTTTTGGAAAGGTAGTTCATGTCAAATTCCCTGTCATTTGTATTTTAATTGTTTTAGGGAAAAGAATTTGGATTTTTGGAATTGTGGAAAGTGGATATACATCCAGTCTATAATGAGAATTCCATCATAAACAAAACCCGAAGAAAAAATTGGGCTTGGCTATGATGCTGTTTTAAAACATGAAGTTAATTCAAACCGCAGGAGTCAGAAGGAGAGAGAGGTGTAGTTTGTATGGTTTTAGAGCAGAGCAGAGCAGAACTAGTGACTTGGTTGGTGTTTCCTCTCTGCCTTCTGTCTCTGGATCTGCTTGTTTGTGACACACATTGCTGGTCAAGGACAGAAGGCTTCATTTAAAAAATCATTTGCAACAATATTTATCAATCTAGTCCCAGTACCTGAAACAGGTTTTTTAATTGGTTGTTTTGATCTGGATTCAAAGAACAACTGCGGTAGTAACATGTACTGAGTCTCTATACAGGGATCCTAAAGCCAGCCATTCCCCTCCCTAGCTGACAAGCAAACAACTCTACTGGAGACACTGTACACACACTTTAACAGAGGACCTTGTGAGCAGATAGATAGATAGATGGATAGATAGATGAAAGAGAGGGTCATGCAGACAGGAAGTGACTGCAGGGTCATAGCTGAACAAGAGAAGAACAAATTACAGATATAGGGAGACATTAGGAGGGGTGAGAAAAGGGGGGGGGGTGGATTGAAATTTGTGGGGTTAAGGGGGTAATTTTAATCATTACGGGTGACATTCTGCAGGCTGTAGACGCCTGACACTGCCTCTATAAATAGAGTGGGGGGGATGGGGGGGTTGCAGGCTGGCAAATTGTTGCCTGGCAGTAAAAATAACTGATTTCCCCAGGGGAAGCAGTGACGTCTGCACGCTGTGTGCATCAGCAGCAGAGAATAGAATGGGCATCATCCATCGCCATGGTAACACTGACATGGCGAGTGACGCAGTACCAGGTGAATGGAGACGGGAAAGCGGGGGGGGGGGGTCGTTGCTGTGGAGGGAGAGGAGGATGTGTGTGTGGGTGGATGAGGTAGAAAGTGGGGAGGGGGCTGCAGCGGAGTGAAAGAGCAGTGACAATCGCAGCAATAAACGAGGAGGAGACGTACATATCCTTTCCAGCATCTTTGCCACGCTGATCATAGAGACGGTCGCAAACACACAGCTTTTTAAGAGCAAATCCACATTCATACTCTCTATTTTTCATTCATCTCGCTCTTTCTCCTTCTCTCCCTGACCCCTCCTTTTCTCTCCCTTTCTCTGTGCCTGTATGCATATGAAATGCTTTGGTTTTATGTAAGACCAGTGCGCTGTTAGTGAGGTATGTTGTTATTTAAATCCAAGGACATGAGATGCTGTTGGAAAAAGACTAACGGCGTAAGCAAAAACATTGAATGCTGTGGAAACAGCCAATACAAGCAGAAGCATGCTTTATGATCTGGCAAGACAAAGGATCACCCTGTGCCTGTACACTCACATACACACTCACAGTGTCATCCCACAGTGTCCATCCTGAGGATTCTACCGGAATGTTTATGACTTTCTTCAATACAGTTTGCAACTGATTGGCAGAATCAGTGTAGTCAAATTTAGAAGCCTTTAGCTGCCATAATGACTGACAGTAGAGGCATGAGAGAGACATATTAACCGGGTGGTATGAAGGGGTAGTCTTTACTGTTGAAATAGTTGGATTATGATTGATTATGCTTTTTGTTAAATATGTATGGTATGTGCATTTAGGGTTTATTATAGCTGGTTATAATAAGATGAGTGCTATGGTCAAAAAGTTTATGATTATTGGCCTGGAAAATGATTGATCGAATGGAATGTGAGATTACATCATATGGGAGATTGATTGGAGGTTTATTTGTAGGTGTGCTTTCTCGAAGGGGAGTTTTTTGGGCAACTGTATGGAAATCAGGGTGGTACCCTGATGTTTATGCCAAATTGAAAGTCTTCTGAAGTATACACAACATCCCAAAAAGCTCTGTGCACTCTTAAATGTGGAGGTTATGATAATGTTTCCAAGCCCGCTCTCAAGATAACTCTTTCCTATATCTGTTTGTGCCCTGTTGATTTTAAAAACCTGTTTTATTGTCTGACCTTCATGACAGGTGGGTGGAAATGAAGGCTTTATAATTGAAGCTTTTTGTAATTTTATTCAGTAAATGACGCAAAAATTATGGTGGTTTTGAAGAGCAAAACAAACCAGCAAATCAGACAACAAAATCCAAATGAGAAAACAAAGCATATAAATCCTGCTTAAAACACAGCAGGCAGATACATAGTGAGCAAGTATTCCTCGTTTGTTAATGTGCTTTACACTTCATTCAAAACAACATTTCCTTGGTACCTACCTACATCATGTCACTCAGTTTAATATTAACACCACTGTAACAGAAAAAAGATATGAATGTGGGTACAGGTTCTATCTGTAAGTTATTTCTCAGTCAGGTCAGAACAAAAATAATTCTCCCCACACAGGGGTTTATTATAGACACAACCATCCAGCATCCAGGAAGGACGTAATTAGTGCTCCTTGTTCAAAGGCTCTTTCAGCTACACCAGGTTCAGTTACAAATAAGGCCCTCGCACCCCACCCAACAAACCAAAATAATACCATGAGAACTGCACCAGTGAAGCTAGCCACAACAGTCTATAAATTTGTACTGGTGCAGATCGAGAGAGCTTCCTCTAAGACCAGAGGGGTGAAACCTGTTCGGCTGAGAATCCTGTTTATGAAGTGCTCCCTGTGAGGTACCGGAGACAATGGTTTTCAAATACAGTGCACTTTTTCTGAACAATAAAAAGAAAGGCATTAGTGATTTCCACAGAGAGGGGAAAGTCTTCCTGGCGGGATTCCTGCTGGAGATTGTGCAATAGAGGAATGCTAAATATGTCTGAAACTGTTTACAAGTTGTTATTAATCTTCAGTGTAGAATCTCGTGGCGAGGGCAGGACAGCCCGGGCTGCGTTCACCAGCCTCTTGACCACGCTTGGAACATGTTGTCGTGTCATTTGGTGTTCTTATGTAGGCCTATTTGATATTTTTCGTTTATTTCTCAGCCTTATTGCAAGGGTACTGAGACCTGATACATGCAGTTCTTGTCACATGACAAGTAAAGAATGGCTTTTGGGAGATAGCAGACCACTGGGCTCATCTGTGGTGTCTTGAATTTTTTTTTTTTTGGTATAAATTACGATTATTTTGTATAACGTGCACAAAGACCACTGAGACACTGTAACGATAAATGAAAATGATTAAAAAGAGCATTGGTTCAGAGGGCCTCCTGGGTAGTGAGACCAGCTGTCCCGTGACACAGTAATGAGCTGCACTGTCTGGATAACTGGCTGCAGTTTCACCCCGAGCACATAAGGGTCAAGCCTTCTCCTCATTCTATTTATCAAATTATGTATGACGGATATGTACTGTGGAAATTCCTTAACAGGGTAGGTGTCTTCTGAAAATATGCATCTCTCATATTTATTATTATCACTAATTGGAAATCAGTTAACATTGTGCAGATGCAGGCCTATATATAGCCACATCTGAATTCTTTTTATTTTTCTCCTCTTGTACACTGAACAGAGCATGAAGATTTGAAGCATTTCAACAAACCCCCAAAGACTGTTTAAGGGACTGTGCCAAACTCATACCAAACAGACAGATCTGAGAAAAGCTGCAACTAAACACTTTCGAGGTTTTCTTGGGTCTTTTTAAAGAGCTCGCTTAAGCCAAAGTGTTTTTCCTTATACAGATGCATTTGCTTCTCATAATCTAAAATATGTCGTTTTTCATATGTTTTGCATGATGAACTTATGCTATGCATGCAGGAGACCCTGAAATACATATATTTTTGGACACAAACTTAAGTCCAGAGGGATGGATGGTTCTTTGGAACACAGAGTCCCGATAAGCGGGCCCTCCCTTGGCACTGCTGGATCTTATTATGCAAACACTGCACTGCTAACACACGCAGAACTTATGAGTCATTCCTCCAGCCCAGGGGAGAGAGCCGAAAACCAACAGAGGAACTCGCCCGAGATGCACAAATATGAGAACAGGGAGCGGCCCGCTATAAAAACAGGCATGTGCTCCACTCCCCGAGGCCTGTCTTTATTCAGACTCGCCTGTCCAGCAGGTCGGAACCACGTCTTACAGCATTAGCTTTGTATGTGGTTTCACATCCAGGTTTAACACACCAGATAGGCCTGATTTCAGTGGGAAGGATCTACAAGCCTAGTCAGACTGTTCTAATGCTCCAAATCAAAGGCTGTTAAAGCGGATAAGTTTGCTAGTGGCACTGTCAGTATTTCTTTGTGAGAGTAAACTTAAATGTGAAGTGTCCATTGATGTTTAGTTAAGATTGACTGTGGAATTCAGATTGATTTTGCAAGCAGGGTTTTTTTTTGTTTTCTTTGCAGATGTGACTCCAGGCCAGAGGAGCTGTTTTTGGTGTTACACCTACCCTTTCCGCAGGAACTAGCCCAATTGATGCTTCTTGTCAACTGTAGTGGAAATCAAAAGCCATCACCCTTTTTTCAACTGATGTAATCAGACGGTAAGCTGAAGGCTGACACTCTAAAAATGAGACGAGGGTCAAGTCCATTTCAAAGCAGGAAGCAGATTTAAATTGTATTATTTTTTAAAAGAACATTATAGGCATTTTTCCCAGTTCATGAAATTAAATTCACTTCCTTCCTTCTGGTGGTACATGGAGTAAAGGGACGTTTCCTGAGCAACCATGCTTCCTGCAGGTGGGAGATCAAATGCAGCCGTGTTATTGGTTTTAGCTTTAGGAGTAGTGGTTGAAATGAGGTTTTTACTAAACCTTTTTAAGAGGAGGCTACACTCATCTATCAGTCAATGACTTTGGATTTGAATGTGACATTGACACTGGTCAAAATGAATGAGTCAGTGATACTACATGGTAGCCCCACCCATTTTTGGTTCATGTAAACCTCACTCCCCCATCACCAAGTTCACATTGGTGAGCCAACAATTCACTCAGCCTAATTGGGATAAAGTCGTGGCAATGCCGGTTAGAAGTCTCAGCACCCTCTGGCATCTCCACCTGGCTGGATGAAGGAAGCAGAGGAATCTCATATATGGCTGCCTTTACAGATTGTTTGCAGGGAGAGAAGTCCACAGTTCACCTCAGGGAGGGAACATGTAAAATAAAATTTCCTTAAGTTCCATGACACCAATCCCGGACTGTTCTCTCACCTGAACATCACCCTTGTAATAAGCTGAAGGTCAGTGATACTCCTCCAGAAAAGTAATGGTCGTGTAAAGGTGGGCAGTGTCGATGGACTGAATGGATGAAATGATGAAACACTCAAGCTATCAGCGTCTGGAGTAAAGACTACAGAACTCCTGTTTGCTTCTGTGACTGGTATGCAATGTAATGCACCAGTGCATTGGCAACATCAGAGCCTCAGGATACGACTATGCCAAATGAATGGCTAGTAACAATTTTCCCATGTCGATCTGTCAGAGAGTCTGTGTTTTTAATGACTTGCAGACTGTGTCATTGTTCCAAGTGCAGAGGACATTAAGCAGTAACCAAGCAAGGAAGGACTCGCTGCGAAAGTGAAAGCAGTCTTTCACCTCTGTCTCACATGTGTTTGTGTGTTTCTGAAACTTGGGTGGTCTAAAGTATGTAGGCATTACAGATGGATTTTTTCCTTGTTTTCCTTTCAGGGCACCAAATGATCTTTCACAACAAAGGCATGTGGTTCACGGTTTATTCTTTTTTTCCTCATGTAAAGAAATATTTGTCAACATTGTGTGCCATACTTTCTTGAACAAATGTCTTAACCAATGGAAGCATAAAGTAAAAAATCTGATTCAAACTTGAACAGAGGGGGTGACGGGGTCTAAGAATCTTTACCTCAGACCTGAAGCCCCTTTTTACCTCACATTATATAACAGAGGGGGAGGGGTTTCTAAGAATACACAAATACACCAAGCTGATAATGTTCGTAATTTTGATTAATCACACATAAAACAATGTCTTCAATACATGACCTAACAGAAGCTGTATTTACACCTGTTCAAGGACGAACTGATTTTTTTTTTAACCTCCCCCTGCCTGTGAAACATATTTAAAAAAAAAAAAAAAAACAGAAAACTTAAATTCAGGTTTCCAGCGTGGTCTCCACAGAGAGCTGGACATCGCTAGTTGGGCCTGCAGGCAGAGATAAAGAGAGAGCGCCAGGGAGTGGCGCTCTCGCCACAGTCTCTGAGCCGAGAGAAGGCTGCCCCCTGCTGGCCAGCTGTCGGAGCTGGGACTGCACCTGTCACCTCTGCCCCTTTCACTTCCTCCTCAGTGCTGGTTTTTGACCCCCTGTGGTTTTCCAGGCCTCTTCTCCTGCTGGCCCCGGCCAGCTCCTGGCACACCTCTGCCACGGCCACCGAACACACCTAAAGGGGAAAAAATCCAGCAATCAGTGCAGAAAACCTCCTTAGCAACAGTTCTGTTCTTCTAGCCAAATTTACCTATATGATATGCACTTCTGGTCTCCCACATTATAAAGCATTGTCGATGAGAGCATCTGCTAAATGACTGTAGTAATGTATGAATACTGGATCCCTCTCTGACCTCTGCCAGGGCCTCCGCCTCGCCCCTTCTGCTGCTGTCTGTTCTGCTGAGCGCCGCCCCGCCCCCGGCCCTTGGACACCACCTCCTCCTTCACCATGTCGATGATCTCGTCTGGGATGCGGAGGTACTTGATGGTGCTCCCACGAATGTAGCACTCTGGCATCCTCCAAAACTTATCTCCATCCTGTGGGAACGCCAAAATTTTTTAATTAACACATTAACAAAATATGTTTCAATCTTCTACAAAAAAGAAAAAAAAACTAACCCCAACCACAATTTTTTTCAACGCTTGGAGAAATGGGATTGGGGAAAAAATTAGGAAGATAGTGTTTATGACCAGGAGTAATCAATTGGACATATGAGATACCTAACTACACTCAGAAGAGCCACCTAGTGGACCACGTGTCCACATGCCTGAATGCAATCTGAACAGTTCCTACAATATTTTCTTAGACTATTAAAATGAATTGGAAGAGGTTGTACCCGGGAGGTGCAGATGACTTCTCGCAGGTTGATGTTCATCCAATTGTCGCAGCTGACTAAGTGCCCGTTGTAGGTCTCACCGTTCTTAAGCTCCACCAGCTATGAAGAAAAAGGGTACAAATTAAGTCCCTGGTAGACAGAGTTTTTTCAGCTGAGCATATCAGTCAATCCAATTTCAGTTCAAGCAAAACTGCTTTTCGCGGGATATTGTGGAACGTTGTCATATTCTTTCTTCTTTGGATGCATTTACACTTTGATGGCCTGTGACATTCATGACTTGACAAAAGGTTGGATTTGATTACGGAGGAGGTGTTTGTCGAATTCCGGCCAATGACTAAGTAAATATTGCATCTGGTCGCCTCTCCTGTCAACCAACATTCCATTAAATAAAACTGATGCGCAATCACTCAACAGAACCAAGGCATGGAATTGGAGGTGTAACATACAAATACAGCTGTGGACAGGATACAGCTATAGAATTCCGCGACCTAGCCACTTACCATTGGATGGTTCTGTGCGGTCTTCAGCAAAGATAGGGGCAGCTGTGGAATAAAGATAATGAGTGAATGAAGAATGAATTGTAAATCACGCGCCCAACATATTAGAGCTGGCAATTTCATGTAGGTAGGCAGAGGGAAATTGCTAATCAGACGGACAGAAGAGATTAGCTTGAAATGTAAGGAAGTAGCTTGCTATAACAGAAAGGAAAGAAACATACTTTTTTTGCTATGGCGGGTTAAAATATTTGTAGTTAAACCCAGATCTGCCTCATGCTGTAAAAGTAATTCCATCACTGCATTGATCAGAACTAGTGTTTACATTGGTTAGCTAGCTAATTCGTTGTACGTGAGCATCGCTTCTAATGTCCTGCTAGACCTCTTTGAAATACGGTTACTTTGTAGAACAATGAACAAACTACATATCTATTATTTAACGTACAAAAAACTCACCATTTTAACAACTTAATTGGAACCACAACACGCAATGAATTTTTAAGTATCCTGCTTCTGAGAATCGTATTCAAGACGCACGATTTCAACATTCACAACCTACATTTCCGGTTAAGTCGTCTACGCCAATGACAAGAGTCAGTCAGTATTGTGTGTTTCAAACGTCCAATAGAGACAGTAGAATTAGACATTTTCGTCCGTGGTGTAGTTAGGTTGCATTTGCACCTAGAGATTTCGGAATAAAAAAATCCACGCGAGGGCGCTATTAGGATACTGTTTTATTCATACAATTATTCGGGTTGCTAGTGTTTTTATGAAATTGGTCCTCAAAAAATGCTTATCAGTGTCTTTTAAGGCGGGTATGCTCACTCGATTTCAGTGTATGGTTTTCCATTTTGTAAGGTGGATGGCGAGCTCACACTGGAAACTTTATATTCTGTCGGATTTTCCGTTATTATGTGGGGAAACAAATCCTCACGTGTGAGACCACACTGCAAAACTGCATTTACTGTCAAACATTATACATGAGTGTTTTCAGTTATCAGTTTAATCATTTTGAAGGAATATCAACACCAATTAGTCACCTGCAAAATTTGTTGGCAATATAGCCAGGCCACCAGGGACACAGGGACCCGCAAACACCATTTGATACAGGGTATGAACAATCCATGTAACCACATCCAAAAAAGAAAGTCGTGGTACGCATGTCCATTGACCCTCATAGTGCCTTCAATGCTTGGACTGCAGATGAGGATGTTTTACGGAAGAGACCTGAAATAGCGGCGCTGAGGGTGGAGCTGAAACGAAACAAACCCCCGAAAGTGAGGAACATAGCTGTCCACCGACTCGCGTAGAATAAACTGTTTAAATTATACGAGTAACTTAAATATTTTGTCATCGGTTAAGGGAGCATGGATAATGATAAAATTACAGTTGTTGTGACAGGTAAGAATGATGCTTTAAGAAACGTTAGCCAACAACTACTAATTTGTAAAAAGTAGTGCAGTTTTACGGTTGCTAGCCAACATGAACAAGGCTGCTATGATTCAGGAAATGCTTGCAATTTAAAGCAAATCCCTTCTGATGTCAACAGCATATCGTGTTAGCTAATTGTCCGATTAAGTCCAGTTGGATTGCAAGATTTTGCAGTTTAATCCATGGTGTGAAGAAGTTATTTTGATACTACTCAATGGCAGTAATGCACGTTTTTTAATGAGACAGTATGTTCCTTGATGACAGTAGCAAGCAGTTAGAAAAACAAGGTTACTTATGGAACTGTCATTTTTCTTGTCATATCTAGAACGTAGGTCTCGCTTTGAACGTAGTCTTTTAGCTATTAAGTACAAATTAGAATTCTTTGTTCAGGGTGTAGGCTGCACTTTGCTGCTAACAGTCGCTCCGAGTTTCTCAGTAGGATTTCTTCATCTGGAAAACAGATATTTCATGCTCAAGTCAGGGACTTATCAGGTCGTTGGTCATCAGCTCAGAAAAAGTCTGTCACAATAAGTATGACAAGTAAAAGCTTTTCATTACAATTGGGTTGGATATGTAGGATTCAACCTTTAGACTCCTCTAGTTAAACTTCTACTCCAAGTCAGTGAGCATGCCCAGTGCCAAGTCTCTTGAAGCTAGTCGCCTCTGGAGATAAGGAGTGACTATAGACCAGGGTACGGCACCCTTTTGTTGATATCACGTGGTGCTACATTACTGCACTGTCAGCAACAGGTGACTGTCACCTGGCCTCACATCTCCATTTATATTTCAGGGTTTGGGCCATTTGGAGGGCACACAGTGAATGCCAGCTGGGTGGCAGTACAGGTAAGAGCTGTTTGAAAAGCACATTTCACATACATTTTTACACCAGGACTATTCATCTGGTGGGGTAGTCACCAGTATTCATACTTTTAGTGCTTCGATCATCTGCTTTCAATGTACACATGTACTAAGCATTTTATTCATACTTTATTTGTAATTAGTTGCATAACATGTCAATATTTCATTATGTTTTTATGTGGAGCTCTATACACTATGTGTCCTAGAGACAAATTTGATTTGGGTGATGAAAGAGATATGGTGACATAAGTTACATGTACCTAGATCTTAGGAGCAGGAGTTTGGATTTCAGTTTTGCTATTTCATTTGCCTGATATAGCACCACCCTGTGGCCAGTTTGGCTAGTTGAGAGGTACTGTCCATTGGTGTGCAGAAACACAGATTTTCAGTGCAATTCCCGATATTGTATTGCCATTTTACTGTATATCAAACAACATGAGGTTTATTCCCATTTTTGGTTTAACTACTGACGGAAGGAGAGAGAGGTAAAGAATCAGGGATGCAGAGAGAGTGACGCTGTGAGAATAAACTAAGGAAAGAATCACTGAGATTGCAGTTGCCTCCTCTCCTCTGTGCAGGAGCTGCAGAAACTGGGCTTAGGGCCAGATGTTGAGCTGTATGTGCATGAGGTTCCTGTGGAGTACCAGACTGTCAACAGCCTGGTGCCGTCGCTATGGGAGCAGTACCGCCCGCAGGTAACCGCCTTGGTCCCTGGTCAATTAGAGCCCTCTCACCACCTTTCCCTTTACACCTGCACTGCAGGCTCTGCTCCTCACTCTCCCTCTCTGCCCTCCAGGAAAATGTATTCTGATGCTTTGGCCAAGGACACACACTTTAGTTCCACAGATGTGCGGGGGCTGTTTGGGAGCTTTTTGGGGCTGAGCCAAAGGGCTGGCTCAGTCAGTAAAGGTGTTCACCTCAGCCACAGGCTCAGGGCCATACAGTCGCAAGTTGGAGTCTGGGCTATGACATTATCCAGCTGTGACTGGAAACCTGGACCACCGATATTCCACTGGCCTCAACAGGGTTTTTAAATGTGTTATTTTAATTGAAAACAACGGTATAAGTTTTTCCATCAATCATCTCCATGTAAATGCAGTCAAATTAGTATTCCAAACTGGAGAGAAAAAATAAATAAAAATTGTGGAGTGGGGAGACTTCCTTACCAATTCAGAATGAAATGTTTCTCTGAGCTGCCTCCGGAGGTGGATGTACAGAATCTGCTCAGGCACCTTTCTTTGATCAAAGGCACAACAGCGGTGTCTCCTGGGACTTGAAACTGTGTCCTTTAGGATATAACCGTAAATCCACAATGCTGCATAAAATAGCTCACAGCATGAAGATCTTGCTCACATCCCACCGGGAATCACACATAAAACAATATATTACATATATATTACAACTTACAATATATTAACACAGTACTGACCAAAACAGTTGGCTATACTTGCTTAGCAGTGATTGTTACCATGTTGCATGAAGTATCTCTTGTGTCTTTGTATATGTGAAACATTTACAGTGCAGGTGTGTCCTTCATCTTTGAATTTTCTCTCATGTGTATCTGTGTGTTGTGGGGTTTGGGGCAGTTGATGGTCCATGTAGGCGTGTCTGGATTGGCCACGACCGTCACTCTGGAAAAGTGTGGGCACAACTATGGATATGAGCGCCTCGACACCAGCAGCTTCTGCCCTGACAGCCAGTGCTGTGTGGAGGGCGGGCCCGAGTGCATCCATTCAGTCATTGACATGGACTCTATCTGCAAGCGAGTGACTGCCTCTGGGGTGGGCGTGTCCTTGTCTGTGTCAAAAGATGCTGGAAGGTCAGTGCTACATGCCCCTCTTCTGCTGGTTGTCAACAACAATTGAAATATTGCTTCTTGACCTCATAAAGATGCGTTGAGCCAGAGAGCTTGCCAAGAGAGTGGTTTGAGTGTATCTCCCTGTTGACTTCAGTGTGGTGTCTGACAAACTTTTGCACCTGCATGTTTCTCCCTGCCAGGTACCTGTGTGACTATACATACTACACCTCTCTGAACCTGAGCCGTGGGCATGCCGCCTTCATCCACGTGCCCCCACTGGGGAAGCCCTACAGTGCGGAGGAGCTGGGCCGCGCCCTGAGGGCCATCCTGCTGGAGATGCTGGAAGTGCTGTCCCAGAGCCAGGGCAATAAGCACTGTGATCATCGGCACTGAGAGCCCCCCTTACAGCTAGCCATGGCTGCAAGAGAGACAAATCACCCTCACCCAGAACACTGGGATCGCATTCAAACAACACCACTCTGAATTACTGTTATGTACCAGGATAGCAACAGCGGAATGAAAGGAAAGAGACTTTCTTTATAGAGCATTGTTTGAAGTGAGAGAGAATAATCTGCTGAAACAAACACTGTTCTTCAATGACTCTGTAAGTTTGCACATCTCAAAACAGGCTTTTGAATATTATGGACTGCTTAAATCAGCATTCTTCATATCTTTACCCCTCTCCACCTGTTGTGAAGAGGCTGTCTGTGATATGCAAGTGCTTTTTCCTGAATGAACTGGTGAGACTATGAATGAAAAATGTTCTTGAAAAGTTAGTACACTGCAACTCCCTTAATTAAGGGGGGGATGTCCAGAACATGGCAAATATTTTTCAGATCAGAGGATTAGATAAATATTTCTGTGATTGTACACTAACAGCTGGAGAAGCACACTCTGTTTGCATAAGTTTGAATGAGTTTTGATATGCAGACTCCTATGCTCCTATGACAGGCATTGCTTGTCCTCTTCAGTATAGGACTGAATCTTACCAAGACTTTATATACACATTGTTTTTATGCACCCTTTATCATTTAACATTTGAGATGCAAATGAGTGGAGGTCAGGTCTGGAAATTCTCAAATTCATATCAAAATCTCCAAAGAATTTGGTCTTACTTTTCTATGAGGCTGCACTCATTTTTTTATCATTGTTTTTTAATTCTCAATTTATATGAACTCATCATAGTACTAGGATCTCATATTTTTCCCTCTCCACATTGGCTTGTCAAACAATCCATATCATTTTAGTTGACTGGTGACAGTCTGTCTGCTTTAGCTGCACATGAAATGCCCTTATCCAGCTCAAGTCTATGCAAGATAAAATGTAAAAACGTGGCAACTGCTTTTCAAGGGGAGCACAGATTGTGAGTATGATCAGGCATTTAGATTTGGAGCAAAATGTTGAAAATTCAAATTAAAAGTCATTGTGTTAAGTTTTTTCTGGATAAATTATGTAAAACAAAAGTACAGTGGTGTTCAAGTCAAGGAGTATCTGTCAAGGATGTTTCAAGTGAATTAACAATCAACAAATACTGATGACATTTTGTGAACATTCATGCTCTGTCCACATGGCACATGTATACTTCTGTTTGTTTGAATGCAAAAAAAAAAAGTCCAAGCTCCTAGCACTGTCACTATTTACGGACTATGCCAATCCATAACAAGCGTGCGGAGGGAGGCCGCTCTAGCTTCCATTGGCTGTTCAGTGTTAGCTTTTCAGTCACTGTATTGTTGTAATGACATAATTGTCCGTTTGGCTTTGGAGAGAAGAGTTAGTTTTTAAAAAAAATACAATATACATATATTTTTTCTTCCCCTAATTCCTTGATGCCTAGATGTTTGAGCTGAAAAATGTGAGTACTTTATAAAGTGCTGGAGACATTGCTGGATTTAATGTGTTTTTAAATAAATCACAAAATAAAGTACATTTTAATCAATTTTATGTGTTCATTTATGTTGACACATATAACTTGAACAAAAAATGTTTGATGTGCGAAATGGCCAATATTAATTGCTTTAGACTCCTCTATGTCAAGAACACTGGTTACCATCTAGTACCACTAATTTGATCTTGTAATACAGTGCTTTGCATTCACAAAATGTACATTTCTGTTGACCATCGAAAAAGACCTCAGCGCAAAAACCCACTGCCATTGGCCAGGATACATTTTTGCAAATTGCTGTCAGTCATGCATACAGATAAAATGTAGGTGTATACGTCACGGCATTTCTGTGCTCTACGTGCATGCGCTGTGTGGCGCTAAGAAGGTGCGTCACAGCTTGGAGTGGGAGTTGAAGCTAGCGAGCTGTGTTTTCAGTTTAATTTCTTAATCAATTCGAGTTATTTCTGGGTTAAAATTTTTCATAGAGACGGGTCCATTATAATACCCGGCGAGAAAGCTGAGTTTGAGGCGCTCTCAGGTTTCTACTCGTATAGGAAGGCTGTACAAAACTACCGCGACTTGAGTAGAAATGAGTGTGGAGGCGTACGGGCCGAGCTCACAGACTCTCACCTTCCTGGACACCGAAGAAGCAGAGCTGCTTGGAGCCGATACCCAGGGCTCGGAGTACGAGTTCACCGACTTCACTCTACCTAGTCAGACCCAAACGCAAGGCCAAACGCAGAGTCAGCTGGACAACCAGGTACTGGACATGTTGGTATTAGTTTGTGTTTAAATGGCTTACCACTACAATGCGAATGTTTGTTTTCGATCTTGATTGCCGGTTAACGTTATCTGGCTACCACTCGGTGTGTACAATCTGTCAGTCCGGGTAGCTCATTGCCGTTAGGCAGTAAGTTAACGTTAGCTGCTAGCTAGCCCATTCTGACACGCAAAGTGAAAGTATGCTTCCGGGCCTCTTCATTTATTTTTGCATGCAGCTTTCTGGCTTGGTTACCATAGTCTTGGTGATTTCTCAATTTATCTTGCTTCTCATCTGTGCAACTTTGTAACCTACCCCCAGCTAACATAAGACATGCGGTTGCGGTTAGAACTTCCTATGTACACATTTTCTAGATCCAGTATAGCAGAAGTTGCATAGCTAACTTGATCCCCAATGTGGAGCATGAGATGTTTTTAGCTGTGCGATGGGCGTATTGTCGCCAGCGGAATGCATGTAACTTGGCTAGCAGGGTCAGTTTTACCAGCTTCTTGTCCGGTAGTATAGAAGTGATAATATCTACCTTGCTATTCATTTGTATTTCAAATTGCCAACGTAGGGTCTGAAAAGTAATGTTGATTTTCAAGATATAGTCTGGAATGGTGTACCTCAGTTCTCCTTTTCAACGTTACAACAGAATTCATCTTCCTATGTTTTGAATATATCCTCAGGCTAACATGAACTAGTATAAAACCAACTGATGTTTTTGTTCTTATTTTGTTTTTCCATCGCTTCTGAGAAGGACTGTAAATAAAATTATTTGTGATGTATTTTTCAAATGGGCGCACATACTGTCAAGCTTGATTGTCAAGCTTGGTCCTGGTTTCAATAGTTAAACAATAGTGAAAGTTTTAAAGAGGAAGTCATGAGCTTTTCTCGGCCTAAACACTGCTTGTAACTTCCACAGGTGATTGTTTCTGATGGTCTTCTGCAGAACGGAGGACTAGAAGATGCAGTTGCAAAGACCAGCCAGCTTCTGGCAGAGCTGAACTTTGAGGAGGATGAGGAGGATACTTACTACACAAAGGCCCTCCCTGTGCATGCCTGCAGGTAGTGCAAAGTGAATTGTACTTTGTAGAACTTTTAACTGTTCTCCAAAACAAGTTAATCCTTCCTTTGAAATATGGTTGCAAAATCTTCTTGAATGGTGACCACCTTTTGGGAAGAATTATCTTGCCAGTGTCTGCATGTATCCTTGGCAACACTTATGCTCTTATAATTCTGTTTCAAGCTACTGTGGAATCCAGGACCCAGCATGTGTGGTGTACTGTAACACCAGTAAGAAGTGGTTCTGCAATGGGCGTGGAAACACCTCAGGCAGGTGGGTAACTTTACTGCCTTCCCTCAGCAGCTTTGGGCTTATGGCACGACCATTTGTATGTGGCAACGATATTGCTAACATATCAGACAGCTAGTTCACTTCAATAAGGTCATTAAGTCTTTGTTGTCCCAATATTGGGCAGTTGGATTCATAGTAGTATCAAAAAGAAATCATAAGCAACTGCCAAGATAGAGCATTTAGAATGCACAGAGCACAAACTGCATGGTAAGTGACTGCTTTTGGCACAGTAACAAATAGATTCATTGATGTATATCAAACTGCACATTGAGCATATGCTTAATTGGACACGCATTGTTTTTACTGCATTGTATATCTTCCTCAAAAACTCACTGCTTTTCAATGGATGCTTACAGCTAGTTATAGATCTTGTCTAGCCATTTTGACAATTAGCTGGCAAGCCAATCATTTGACTTCTAAAACAAACTTGTGGAATCTTTTGTTTTGAGTCTTTAGCAAGTTGCATTTGCTAGTTTTGCAAGTTGTCAGCTTGTTCATTTTTTCCAAATTGTAGCACTTTGTACTACCAGGATTCTCCCCAGGGAATGCTAGTGGTGCTCGTCCACAGTGTTGCCTTTCGAGCCTTCAATGTGACAATATTATGCCAATCAAGTTAAATCTGAACATGTAAACATGAAAAAATGAAAGTGAATTACTTTGCTTTCAGACCTATAGTCTACTTTTACTTACATCATGAAAGGTCATTGTTAATCCTGTTCATCAGTCAAAATTGTTTTTTGGGTTCCATCTTTCTTTTTTTTTGTTTTTTTTTTTAAAGAGCTTTGAAATTTTTGGATTAAAATTGAATGATAAAAATAACCATTAAAGTTATTGCACAGTAAAGTCGATAGTCCGGAGATCCTGAAGTAGAGTTTACTCCAGCACTCTGAATGTGAGATGGGTTTTGGGGTTGGCAGGGTATACTCCAGCACTCTGAATGTGAGATGGGTTTTGGGGTTGTCTCTTGCAGCCACATTGTGAACCACCTGGTCAGGGCCAAATGCAAAGAGGTGGCTCTGCACAAGGACGGGCCCTTGGGAGAGACTGTGCTGGAGTGCTACAACTGTGGCTGCAGAAACGCCTTCCTGCTGGGCTTCATCCCTGCCAAGGCTGACTCTGTGGTGGTGCTCCTGTGCAGGTAAGTCAGACAGCTGGAAATTCCCCGAGTGGGAAATACCCTGATCTCAGAACTGTCAGGTGTGACTTGATGTCTTGAGTGTTTTTGCCCTGCCAGAAAGCACATTAAAGTGTGCTTCATAGAGCAAGTCTTTTATTACCCCCATGTTTCATGTGTGCAGAAATGGAACTACAGACATTATGTCTGCAAAGCATCACCATACGATTTGTGCATGACAATGTGGACTAAACTGAGGTTGAAGTGTGATTGTGTGTGTGTGTTCCAGGCAGCCATGTGCCAGTCAGAGCAGCCTAAAGGACATCAACTGGGACAGCTCCCAGTGGCAGCCACTGATCCAGGACCGCTGCTTCCTGTCCTGGCTGGTGAAGATCCCCTCTGAGCAGGAGCAGCTGAGGGCCCGGCAGATCACCGCCCAGCAGATCAACAAGCTGGAGGAGCTATGGAAGGTTCTGCTTCCGCATGCTGTGACATCACCACACTGGACACACCCTTTACAGCTCCCCCAGACGAGACATGCCCAATCAATACCCATCCATCTGTCTATGACATCATCAGATTTGACCTGCCCCTTTGCCTGCCCATCCACCCAGATCCACCCCTTTATTTTCCCATCAGCCTTTCACCATTTGAGATGCATGCAGTGATTCTTTCAAAAGTTAAAATTATAAGTCAGGTGTAGTAACTGTAAAAGGTGAATAATCTGTTTTCATTTTGAGCCGTGCTGAGTGGGCACACAGTGCTCTTAGTGGTGTTTAGTCTGATTGTGACACTGAGCACTCTGCGGTGTTTGGTCTCCACAGGAGAATCCCAGTGCCACCCTGGAGGACCTGGAGAAGCCTGGAGTTGATGAGGAGCCCCAGCATGTGCTGCTGCGCTATGAGGACGCCTACCAGTACCAGAACATCTTTGGCCCGCTTGTCAAGCTGGAGGCCGACTATGACAAGAAGCTAAAAGAGTCCCAGGTAAGGATGGTGTTTCACAGGTTGGTGAGGGTGGCCTTATACAGGTGGGTTACAGTGAAGTTTTTCAGTAAAAAATGTATTTTACTGGTGCTTTATTCTGATTATTCATAGGCACATATGGTCATGAATATTTAACATAACTATTTTATATGAAATTGCCAGTGATCTGCAGGTTTTGTAAATGAAGTTGTTAATTTAGTTGACCTTTCCTTCCTTTGGATCTGTCCAACTTTCTCTGCAGACCCAAGATAATATAACTGTAAGGTGGGACCTGGGACTGAATAAAAAAAGGATTGCTTATTTCACACTTCCCAAGACGGATTCAGGTGGTAATATTTCTTGTCAACATTTTCTGTCAACAAACACCATTTCTATTTGGAGTGCTGCAACCCCATATCATCCTCCTCTGTTTGTTTGTTTGTGTGTATGTGCACGCACATATGATGTGCATGGATTTATGCATGCTTGTGTGTAGGTAGGTGTTTGTGTGTGTGTCTGTCTGTCTGTCTGTCTGTCTGTCTGTGAGAGAACAGGTTGTTGTGTGTGTGTGTGTGTGTGTGTGTGTGTGTTCATGCATTTGACAAAGTGTTAGCATTTGTTTGTGTGTTTTGTGTTGTGTTTGTGTTTGCTCCCTGGAACCACAGTCATACCTTTTTTTTTTTTATGTCTTTTGAAAGCAACTAAGAAACTTTTTTCCCTTTTCCTCTGTGGGCTGGCTGCTCTGATTGGTGCAGACATGCGTCTGATGCAGGGGGATGAAATCTGCCTGAGGTACAAAGGGGACTTGGCTCCGCTGTGGAAGGGCATTGGACATGTCATCAAAGTGCCAGACAGTATCCTTTATTCTCTCAGAACAGATAGGAAGGGAATGATGCTGCTCACGCAGGGTTATGTGAAATAACACAGGGGTGCCACCGCTTTCATCTAAAGACCCCCATAACTTATTACCAGTGGTTGAGCAGTTTTCCCTGCAGAATTCAACCTCCTGCAAAGGAGGAGGCAGCCACATGTGACTCTAATTCAGCATGGCAGTTAGTGACACCAAATGCAGATTACCTGTGCTATGCCTGTGCCTGTGCTGTAATGTGGACCTACGGCATGGAGGCATGTAAAACTTGTAATATTAGGGACCTGTAAATCGATTGCCATTGGTTAGTATGATAGAAATAATGATTGCAACATCACCAAAGATGTGTAAACTGGACAATCAAAAATATGTCATTTAGCACATTGCAGTGAGACAGTGTTACTCCACTGATCCTTTGAGTGAAGTGTAAGATGGGGAGCTTTTCGTGCTGGGTTTGTTGGTGGGTGGTTTCCCTTAGCCTGGTCACTTAAAGACTACGGGGACGAGATCGCCATCGAGCTGCGGAGCAGCGTTGGGGCCCCCGTGGAGATCCCTCACAACTTCCAAGTGGATTTCGTGTGGAAGTCCACCTCGTTTGACAGGTGAGGACCCCCTCCTGTTCAGGGATGTCGAGTGACAGCCACGCAGCATGTGTTCCTGTCATCTTCATTGTTGCTCAAGGGTGGGGGAGGTGGGATATGAAGCACCATCTGTTGACTTTAAAAAAAAAAAAAAAAATGTAATTAATTTTCCCAACATTAAATCACAGATGTGCTGTTTTGGAGCAAGCACATGGCTTCTCTTTCTCTCTTGTGGGGTGTGGTGCACGTTTTAAAAAATTCCCCCATCTGTACCAATAAACCTAACTCACAAAACCCTCCAAAAACTACAGAGGGATATATAAATATGAAACTGCTTTGCCTGTGCTGTGTTTAGTTGGTGTTATGACTAGCCGCAATAGAGTGAATTGTAAAACATTGGAAGCTAATGAGTATTAAAATTGTAGCCTGAACTGTCAGGGTCAAGAGCAGCTTTGAGCATCTGGAGTTCAAACCCTCAGCCATATGCGTGCATATGTGCATGTTCTTGCTCAGGAGTAATGAGGACCAAATTTTTTTGTGTTAGTTTACATAAACAGCAAGCAGGGCACGTGTGTGTGTATGCACGCATGTGTGCACTTTCCTGTTCAAGAATAATGAGGACAGAATGTGTATGTTTTGGCGTTCAGGATGCAGAGTGCACTGAAGACCTTTGCAGTGGATGAGACCTCGGTGTCGGGGTACATCTACCACAAGCTGCTGGGGCATGAGGTGGAGGATGTGGTCATCAAGTGCCAGCTTCCCAAACGTTTCACTGCCCAGGGCCTGCCTGACCTCAACCACTCCCAGGTCTGTTCTCCAGTCATGTGGTGGAAATCAAAACTGATCCATGTGTTTCATACTGAGAACCAGAGATAATTTAGCTCTTTCTCCTATTGTACAAGTTTTTGCCTAACTAAAACAATTTCATGTTTTTGTGATGTTTAAACAGTTGAATTAATGATGAGTTTTGAGTGATTTTGTATGATTTTGGGCTATGGGGTACACCATATTTACTGTAATTTGGGAATGTCTGTTTTGTGTAATTTTGAGGTGCAGATGTATATCTGTAATGTTTTGTGTTTGTTTATTCCCCCCCTCTCCAGGTGTACGCTGTAAAGACAGTGCTGCAGAGACCCCTCAGTCTAATCCAGGGACCTCCTGGCACAGGAAAACTGTCACCTCAGCCACCATTGTGTACCATCTGGCCCGGCAGGGAAATGGGTGAGCAATGAGTGTGTTTTGTGAGTAGGTACATGAATGTGCGTGTCAATCACTGTGTGTTTCTATTAGAGGCCCTTGCTGACCTACCCTGTGTCCATGCTCTCAGGCCTGTGCTGGTTTGCGCTCCCAGCAACATTGCAGTGGATCAACTGACAGAGAAGATCCATCAGACTGGCCTGAAGGTGGTGAGGCTCTGCGCCAAGAGCCGCGAGGCCATCGACTCACCAGTTTCCTTCCTAGCCTTGCATAACCAGATCCGCAACATGGACAGGTAGGACTTGCAGATTTGAAATTCAAAATGCTGTTAAAATTAGACGAAGTGGCATGTCTTTGTATTGAGAGAATTACAGTACTGAAGCATCAGATAGTGGGTCATTGAAAAGGAGATGTATATTTGTGTATGTACATGTCAGTTTTTCTAACTCGTGTAAAAAAAGAAATAGTATATTAATTGAAAACAAGTTGTCTTACAACAAAATGAGTATCTTACAAAAATATTGACAATTACATTTCTAACGTGTGATGAAGGGCAATATAAAGTTTCATTCCTTCATTCCAGACTGAAAATTACTCACATATTGGGATATGCAGTGATATGTTGTTTGCTTTTTTTTTTTTTTTTTTAAAACTGTTGTGAGAAAACATTGATGATGGAGGAAGATTCAATAGCATGAGTAAACAGCCCCGTCCAGTGATAGTCTTTAAGGGTGTGAAACCCCAGCTTTAGAAACTAGAACTACCACATATTTGTCACCATATGCACTGAAGTAGCATTAGTGAGAAAAACAAACGGTAGTACTTCTTCATTCTGAAGCTGGGGTTTTCCACCTCAGTTTCCGATACGCAGGTGGGTGAATTCAGCAACTTTGCTTGGTTCTTGTAACACTTTGTCTTCTGCATGGTGGGGTGGCTGGTTTTATTTTTGCTTCAGTGAGGTGAATTTGGCACAACAAATAAGTTGAGCCAATGTTCAGCTGCAACTCTAAATACACACTTTATGCAAATTAATGCAAACTCACCTTGAACATTTACTGGACATTCAGTAAAGTCAAACCTCTGTGATCAAATGACATGCTATTCTCCTGTATTAAACACTGGCAATGTCAGGAAAGGCAGGCTTCTCTTTGTGACGGCAGTGAAAAGAAAAAAAACTTGCTCCCTCTGCTTTAAGCAGTAATTGAACATGCTCTCTTTGCCCTTCTGTTTGAGGCAGGAACTGAACAGTGAAAATGCTCAGTCTGCTTTCAGGTAGTGAATAAGAGAGCAGATCTCTCTGTTTCAGGCTGTAACCATAGATGCTATCTCTGTTTGACGCAGCCTCTCTGGGTGGGTGGTTTTGGGTTCTGTTCTCACAGCATGCCGGAGCTGCAGAAGCTGCAGCAGCTGAAGGATGAGACCGGGGAGCTGTCGTCTGCGGATGAGAAGCGCTACCGCGCACTCAAGCGCACTGCAGAGAGGGAGCTGCTCATGGTGAGAGCTGCTCTTCAACTCTGTTTCACTTTGGGCTGCTCTGTGTTTACTGATTGTAGTAAAGGAATGGGGTTTGCAACCAAATGGCCATGGTTGCAGGTCCTGTTGTACTCTCGACCAAGGAAGTTTAGGGGGTATTTGATAATTTGATCAGGAGATAGCCCTGTAAATGGATGTGTTAGTAGTCCCTGGGTAAGTATGGAAATAGCCAACTAAATACCAAAGTCTGTCTTTATCAGATTGACTCGTGCACATCTTTTCTTGACGCATGGGGAACAAAAAGAGCAAAACAGCTGAGCAGCTGTGTGTGTACACTAATTCACAGTGAATACACTCAGTAGCGGCTAGGCTATATTACTCCCTCAGGTGTACATATTTATTACTACAAGCAATTATAGCCTGATTATTACAGTGTGTGGATTAGAGTGTGGATTTGTGATTGAAGTGATTAGCCAGTGTCTTAAATGGTATGAAAACACGGCTCTTTCCTTAATATGTTCCACCAACTGACTTTTACCATCATACTAGGTGTCCAGAAAAGCCTTTGCAGAGCAGATGCATTTACAGTACGTTTGTCTGTGTAACAGAATGCAGATGTGATCTGCGGGACGTGTGTGGGTGCGGGAGATCCACGGCTGGCTAAGATGCAGTTCCGCTCCATCCTGATCGACGAGAGCACACAGGCCACAGAGCCCGAGTGCATGGTGCCTGTCGTCCTGGGAGCCAAACAGGTACGGGCTCACCTGCAGCACACACCTGAACTCGCACACCATGCACATACACTCATTGTTACGCGTTTACACCTCTTCGGTCTCTCTCGTACACACTGACTCACACTAACACACACGGTCTGGAAACCTCATGGACACATTCTCCACACTATCAATGATGCACATTTTTTAGTTAGGCTTTGCACATGTATGTGCAGACACGCATACACCTCAATCACATACACAGTCTTGCACCCACACATGCTTCCACTATTGTAGTGTAATGTGACAGACCGCTTTTTAACAATGGAGGATGATGGATCTACGTGGCTGATTCTGTGTGCTGTGTCCTCAGCTAATCCTGGTGGGGGATCACTGCCAGCTGGGCCCAGTGGTGATGTGCAAGAAAGCAGCCAAAGCGGGCCTGTCTCAGTCCCTTTTTGAGCGTCTGGTGGTTCTGGGCATCCGGCCCATCCGCCTTCAGGTCCAGTACCGGATGCACCCAGCCCTCAGCGCCTTCCCCTCCAATATCTTCTACGAGGGATCACTGCAGAATGGGGTGACCGCCGGTACGCAAAGCACACTCTACGCTCATTCGAGAGCAGTTTTATGAAATTTAATGGATGGTGTCTGTGGTGGGAGAATTATGCTTTGTGCAACCAAAATTTAAATTCTCTCTGTGAGTCACTCATTTGAACTGTCTGAAGTGGTTTCACAGAAAGTCTTGTTACTGACCATTCAGCCATTAAATTTCACCATCCTGTCTCAAGAGGATATAGTTCTAGGAAAGGTCATGCCCTTCTCAGATCAATCAGGAGTTTCACAATTCTACCACTAGAGGGTGAGAAGATCCATCAAAGTATATTGAACACTGCACATGCCGTAATATTCAGAGCATTTCATACATATACCTGTCTGTATCAGTGATGGCTGGTTAGTTCAGCTTTATACCTATCATTATGTTCAACCTGTTCCTGTTTATCCTCCTTAACAGTAAAACAAGTAATAAAACACCAGATGATGTAAATAGATCAACAATGTCCATGGTTATGACAAACTTAACACTCGTTTGCAAAGAACAGTAATTCTATCACAGAATTAAAGTAAGCATTTACTCTGTTTATGTCAGCTGGTGTTGATTACTCTGTGAATAGTTTGTTTTGTTGTTAATCAAGGAGGATAAGTGGGAACAGGCTGAAAATAATGATAGGTTTAAAGGTAAAGATTGTTCCTTCCTGTTTCGAGCTCACCAGTCACCACTTGGTGTGTGTGCGTGCCCACAGTCAGTGTGCTGTGTGTGCATTTCCCTCATTTGTACACATTTCTGTTCCCCACTCCCCCTTTTCCCCCCAACATTTGTACAGCTGACCGCATCAAGAAAGGCTTTGACTTCCAGTGGCCTCAGCCAGACAAACCCATGTTCTTCTACGTGACTCAGGGCCAGGAGGAGATCGCCAGCTCTGGAACATCATATTTGAACAGGTGGGCTACCTGTGGTGTCAGATTGCTGTATCCCACAGACAGTCGTTTTTGATATTTATTAACGTCTTTGGTTTTGAACATTTTTGCCTTTTATGCTGCTTGTGCCATCTGGACAATGAGCTGTAAAGCCCCTGTGATATATTCCCATATGAGCCGATGACATTTTTACACCTTACAGGCTGTATGGTGTTACAGGAGAATGGTAGTGCAATTGAACACAATTAAATGAGGTGCTTAATTCAGCCTGGATGAGCTGGACAGCTGTTCCTTTTGTTCTCGTAAAGGAGATGTTGATAACCTTTATCTGCTCAGGACCGAGGCAGCAAACGTGGAGAAGATCACCACCAGACTGCTGAAGGCCGGAGCGAAGCCAGATCAGATCGGCATCATCACACCGTATGAGGGACAGCGCTCCTATCTGGTGCAGTACATGCAGTTCAGTGGCTCCCTGCACACCAAGCTCTACCAGGTACACTCCCACAAATCCTCCACCACATATGCCGATACATCCACCTCTTGCGCTCATACATACCTAAAGAGCCAGCGACAGTCCCTGAAGCTGCCAGCTGATCAGATTTGGATATTAAGCACCACAGCTTCAGACTGTTGGACTGTTCTGTCCTTTAAAATAGAAAATCGGCACACACTTACAACTACATTTAGCAGATTGCTTGGATCCAGAGAAGGTTAAATGGCCTGCACAAACACCATCGGTAATCTGGCTCCTGTTGCCTTTCCCCCTAAGGAAGTAGAGATTGCCAGCGTGGACGCCTTCCAGGGCAGAGAGAAAGACTTCATCATCCTGTCGTGCGTCAGAGCCAATGAGCACCAGGGCATCGGCTTCCTGAATGACCCTCGCCGTCTGAATGTGGCCCTTACCAGAGCCAGGTAAACTCAGCCTCACCTCGCCTGGCCTGACACCTCACCGGGATGTCAATTTTATTCTGAGATAGGAAATATAGTTTAATCAGCCAGGAACCCCATTTTCTCCCGCACACTTTCTTTATACCACTGTACCTGGAGAGGTGCTTCACTCAGGCTAAAAAACAGAATACTAATGGGAAAAGAAGCCTTGGTATTTGTAAAAGGGAGCACATCTGATAAGGGGTGATTGGTCATGAGGAAAAGAGAGAATGTGGTGTTTGCATTTCCTTAGGTATGGGGTGATCATTGTGGGGAACCCCAAGGCCCTGTCCAAGCAGCCTCTGTGGAACCACCTGCTGAATTACTACAAGGAGCAGAGGGTCCTGGTCGAGGGACCCCTCAACAACTTGCGGGAAAGTCTCATGCAGTTCAGCAAACCCCGCAAACTGGTCAACACCATCAACCCTGTGAGTGTGTGCACACGCACAGACATGCACGCTCCTGCTCGCATATTTGAGGACTGTTGGGTTTAAGTTTGAATAGCTGAAATAGTTTTTTTTCTCCCCTTTTGACTTTGGTTGGACTTTCTAACATATTTTAGCTGTGTCATACACGTATTTTATGAAACTGAGTGTTCAAAGCACCAGTGAAGTTCAGTAGTTGATTACAACTTTGTTTTCATGCTTAGCTGGCATCCTCACTGGTAATCAGGTGAACAAAACAATGAAATGAAAGACGATTACATACAGTAATGTAGAAACAAAATCAATGGCACATGTTACTGCAAACCACTCAGTTGGGTTTATTTCACATTAAAGTGTACAGATGTATGGCCGCAAAACATCCGACGACTGCATTACCATTTTTCTACCCTTTGTGTGTGTGGTCTCTGTAGGGAGCCCGCTTCATGAGCACAGCTATGTATGATGCCAGAGAGGCCCTGATTCCCGGCTCGGCGTATGACCGCAGCACCACAGGTGAGTCTGCTGGACAGTCAGCCGCTTACTTAGGCTGGATTGGTGAGTGGGAGGCTTCAGGTGCAAACTTTTAAGCCCATAAGGTGAAAGGCGTTTGCTCAGCAAATGAATTATTCCAGAAGGCTGAAGTAAAACATGCGGACTCTCTTTGGTCTGTGTTAAACGAGTGAATAATGGGAGAGTGAGTCTTTATAAACGCTGCACTCCTCAATCGCTGGCTGTAACTAGATTGTGATTTATATCTTTCTAAAGCAACTGGTGTCTCCCAGATACAAAGGAGCACTTGAAAGGCATAAAAATGGGATGTCACAATGTAGACATGAGTGGGACAGAAGTGATGAGATGTGCGTTAGATGGAAAGGGCTCAGGCATTTTAATTTTTGAAAGGGAGGAAGTGATGGGGATGAGCCAGGAATAGTGGCAGAGGTGGAGCAGTCGAGTGTTTGTGTACTGTTGAAAACATTGTCATTGTACATCATGTATGGGTCCATTATGGACTCTTCTACCTTTAAAAGCCCGCGGTCCAAGCGCATTGACTGTCCTTGGTTTCAGTGTGTTATCAGTCCTTGTTGCGCTTTTGTTAGCTCTTCCTTGTTTGTGCTGACTGTTCTTGGGGTTTATGTTCTGTCCCCGCAGCGCGGCCGGGGAACATGTACTTCCAGACGCATGATCAGATTGGCATGATCGGTGCAGGGCCCAACCCCTTGGCATCTTTGAACATCCCCATTCCCTTTAACCTGGTCATGCCCCCCATGCCCCCACCCGGCTACCTAGGCCAAACCAACGGCCCTGCCGCAGGTAAGCACAGCCCCACATCTGCAGCAGGTGATGGGTTTTATCTGCTCTTTTATATGCATAGAAATGCCTACAGAACGTAGAAACACCTAACATACAAGTGAATCAAGAAATGTCTCTTTCTCTTAGACATGTATAGAACATCTATCGGGAGTAGAACACATAATGCACCTAACAGCCACAGGTCTATATGTATGAGAAATGCTGTTGTTGAAAGCCAGTCAGTTTCTCTGCTTCCTAAGTCTCTGTAGGTATGTGTGTCTATTCCTTCTCTGTCTGTGATGGTCTTCTTTGAAGTCTATATTTCTGTTTCCCTGTTTAGTGCTCTGTCTGCATTCAAGGGGTTCTGTAACAGAGTTGGGATTATAGCAATCCTGTCTTTTCCTGCAGGGCGTGGTGCGATGAAGGTGAAGGTTGGGCGTGGCGGGAAGCAGAGGAACCGAGGGATGGGTAACCATGGCAACGGGCAGGGTCACATTAACAGCCAGGCCAGTCAGGACATGGCCTCACAGTCCGGCCCCCTCACCCAGGGCTTTATCTCCATGAGCCAGCCATCCCAGATGAGTCAGCCTGGACTCTCTCAGCCTGAACTGTCCCAGGTCAGTCCTCCAGGAACCCAGGATGCACCACTCTCACCTGTCACTTTCAACCAGTATGCAACACATTTCCCCCACAGGGGACCCTTTTCACTTAATCAAAAAATAAAACTCGGGTCAATTTCATGTAAATTCATGAAGTTAATCATGAAGGAAATCAATTGAACATAAGTCTTTGAGTGAAACAATGCCTAAAAGGTTTATTGGGAGGTTTTTAAAGTTGCTGATTGAATTTCAGTACATTTCCTGAATTGACAGAACTGAAATGGGACTTAACCTATACCCTGGTCTGTCTGCAGTGAGCTCACAGATGCTTTGAGGCCAGTGCTGAAGCACCAGCAACTCATAGCCAGATACAGCTCACCATTATTTATTTTTTTATTTTCTATGCTGTGTAATGAATGTGTTGTATGTACACCATATACAGACAGTGTAATGTCATTCTCATGCAACTGGATATGACCAAAGTGTCCTGTTAATAACTTCAATGGCTGCAAATATTATTCTTTTGATAATGAAGCTTCTTGTGATCTCTTTCCATGTGTCAAATCCATTTAAGCATGGATGTGTGTTTAATGGGCTTTTTTTTTTTTTTTTTTTTTTGCTTCAAACAGGACAGCTATCTGGGGGATGAGTTCAAGTCCCAAATTGACGTGGCTTTGTCCCAGGATTCCACCTACCAGGGCGAGCGTGCATACCAACAGGGTGGAGTGACTGGACTGTCACAGTATTAGAATGTAAGGGACATTTTCTGAAACACTTATTTAAATGTAAGCATCAAAAAAAAAAAAAAGCTTCAAGAATTTAGAAAATCTTTTGTTAATACATGTTATTCAGAACGGCATGTTGAAACCGTTCACAACTGATGGTGCAAGCCCTCTGTTTATGTGTTGAATTCAAAAATGGCAAAAACAGAATGATGTAAGGGCAGGCAACAAAGAGTTTTTTTTTTTTTTAAACATGCAGCTAAAGAAGCAGATTTTAAATGGGATTCAGACAAATGCAACTGACATTGATAAAAAGCAGTTATATTGATTTTTCTTTTCTTTCTCAGGCTGTGGGAAGTGAAGCTGGGGCTGAGCTTTCGTTGTTCAGCATTTTAATCTGAGTACTATATAAGATAAAAACAAAAAACAGATACCTGTTTTCCACTGCTACAACAGAAGCACCACCGTGTGAAAGGAACAGGAGAGAAAAGGAGAGAAAGGAAAAACTCAACTTGTCACAAAAGAGAGAGTGAAGGACTTATGGGGAAAAAGAGTGGGAGGGAGAGAGCACAAGGCGCCATGGCTAGCATACTGAGAGAGGCGTGTCTGTGGAGAAACGCGTATCAGTGGTCATGCTGGCAGAGAAAGACGACGCCTAATCAGGTCTGGTATTGAAGACAAGGACCCTCCCGAAAAGTAAAGGCCACCCTCCACTGCTTCGTCCTGCAAACAATGGCCTGACAACTGAGGATCTCACAGTTATGAGCAGACGAGTGAGTGAGGGAGGGAGGGAGGGAGATGGATGGGACTGTGCAAAAGAGGGAGAGAAAAAGAGGGAGGGACAGATGGAGAGAAACCCAGAGAGAGGGTGGGAGAACACTGTTCTGGAGTCGTGCACAAATTTGTTCCAACATCTGTGAAGGGAGAGACAGAACACAAAAGGAGATGGTGGTCGATACAGGAACTTTTTACCTCAAAGTTGATCCATTCTCAAGATGAGCATTCTGTGGACTTGTGTGATCAGATTCGCACAGAACAAGTGGATGAGGTTTTCAGCCAGCAAACGATATCAACACCAAACCACATGGCGTGGCAGCTGACAACTAATAATAAATCCATATCAGCTTTGAGCTGCAAAGTTTTCTGCAAGAGGTCTGCTTTTTAATAGATATTGTGAATGAAAATGCCTTTACCTTGGAAACTCACTGGCTCTTGGATTAGGTGTATTTTGAAGGTGGTTTACAAGAAAACTTCCCTTGAAGGGATGGTGCTGAGCTGTTTGTTAAAGGAAAACTTTTTTGTCTCAAGATCTGAAGTGGTGGACCTGAAGGATCTGCAGGTGAGATTTTTTTTCTGAATAAACTGATTTCTTGTTGTGAGGTCTTTAAAGAAAAAAAAAAAAAAGAAAAATCAAACATCAAAAGTCGAAAGCAGCCAGAACTGGAGAACATGGTTGTCAAAAACTGCAGCTATGGCGTAATTGTCTTCTTTAATTTTTATTTTTAATTATATCATTTTTATATGAAACAAATGGGAATGTAAATCCCAAAACACAGGCAAGGAAGAAAAGTGGAATGACAATATCTGTGTGTTTTGTATTGAATGCATACATATGTACATTGGAGTCTTGAATTTAAGTTCCGGCAATTACAGGTTTATTCATTGGAGAGGAATCAAGGTAAATTCTAATAAAAAGGAAAAAGTGGCTGTTTGAATGAGTTCCAAAATTAATTGGTGTACTTTTTTCTTACTATTGTTCAGAGACTTGCTCTTATTCTATGGGTATCCCTGGTACAGCTAGCAGCAGCCCTCCGACTCATTTAAAAACAAGAGGTCTCTGTCAGTTTGACAGCATACACCCCCTAGTGGAAAGTCATGGAAGTCAACTTGACAAAAAATAAGACATCACAGAGCTACTGACAGAGCCATGCAAATTTTTATGCATGACTTTTCTACTTTAGAGTTGGGTCTGTAACAGGAGTTCACGTTAAGTACAGCTTTTGCATTACGTGAAAGATCACTGAAATGTTAGCTATTTTCACTTTAAATCTTTGTGCTACTGATTTTGTTTGTATTGGATTACTGGAGGATATTGCACAAAACTCTCAAACAAAAAGTTGATGACAATGAGGAATGTCAGTCAGTGCCTATAATTTGTAAGACTGTTACTCATAATGAGAGCAAAACCCTCTGCCAATTTCCACATCTCCCAATGTAGGGAACAGCTACACCAGCCAAGACCCACCTGTGTCAGAGCTCTTTGCTTGCAGTCTATCTTTTGTGTCTTTTTTTCAATGTAACACTTATTTGAAATAACTGAAGAGGAGCATTAGATCGCTGTGAAAAGAGAGAATATTATGAATTTGCCTGATCATTGCTCTCTGGATTTCCTATAATGCCGGTTATGGGCCACTCTTCCCTCAGCCTGGAATGACCATGTACAAAAATAGCATAGATGGGAATACAAAAGGGTCTCTTCCTGTTTGTTTCTTGTATTTTTAATTAAGATCTTTCCTGGGTTGCAGTTTATCTATTTTGTATATCTGTTATAGATTTATGTACCCCACCATCCTCCTGTCCTATACACATGTGGCCTGTTACCCAGTTCCCCCCTTCCCTGTTTGTGTTTGACAGTTGCCCCCGTTTGTGCCATTTTATTTTTGTTTTACACTGAGGAGTTAAGGTTCATTTCTCCCTTTGTACATTTAATAAAAACATGCTTTTCCAAGAAAATGGAAATTTAATTCCAACCATGCTCCCCCTGTGTTTGTTTTAAAATAGCGTTTTATTTAATCCATCATACATTCATTAGTCCTGACTTGAGCCTTCAAGTTGGTTTGCTTGCTTGTTTCAGTAGAGCACTGTCCATCGTGCAAGGATTTCCATGGTTGATCTGTGTGCGTCCGAAATGGATGGACAACACCTGTGTTATCACTGTGGAAATGTTCTAACATCATGCTTTTGCCTTTGTTAATGGTGCTGTCACAAAGTCATGTTGGAGGGAAGCAAAGCTGTTTGGTCTTTCATCTTTTTCCTAATAAATCATGGGTTGCTGATTTTTAGACCCTTAATGTCTCTGGGGCCACTTTTATCTTGATTTATTGCTGGATATTCTCTCCAGCTGTCAGCTGTCAGAGCATGTGACTGCACTTGATGTGTGTGCTAATGTACTTCTGCAACCTTGCAGAATTTGGGATGCTGACTGTTTGGGTGCAGATTGATGTACACGGTCCTGTCTCAGTATTTATTGAATAATCAGGGAAAATCACATCCCTGTGTTATTGGTAAATCAGAGGGCACTTCATTGTTTTGGACCTTACCCTTCCCTTCACTGGTGGAGAAAATGTGATGTTCGAGTATAGAGTTTGTAGAGCCAGCGTGTCCACTTGGGTAGCCCCGGTCATTTTTTAGCAGGCCAGACCCTGTCGCTCGGTTCATTCCCACTTAAGCTGGACCTCTTAGGTCCTGATGGTTGAAGACAAAGTCAAACACCATGCAAATGGAGGATAAAGAGGCTGAGTTGCAGGGGAGGGAGCATGGCAATGTAGTCCCTGTGTGTGCAGGGCTTCAGCTCTTCCATTCTGGCACTGAAAGGCACCCTCTCCAACAGGACAGGAGTGACACTTCCACTGGGCTCAGTTTTGTGCAGCTCCATGTTTTCTTGCCTGTTGTTCCCACTGGGCAGTTTGTGTGTGTGTTTTTATTTCTTTGATTTGGAAAATGTATTTCTATCAAGTTTACTGTTTTTTTATTGTTTATCACAATGTTATACACACCTCATTCTTGTAAAAGTAAAGTTACAAAAATAAAGGTTGATTTTTCTCAATTCAAACTGAGTTTATTAAAATGTTAAATCATGTTGCTTTGAAAATATGCTTATAATTCAGCATGCAAATGTGTAATGTGAGGAGTGGGCCACTGGTGTTGAGTTTTATGGGTTTCTGAAAACCCCTTAATGAAAACTGAGGCATCATATTGCCCATTGCTGGAATTGATATTTCAATCTGCTGTTTATGAGCTGGAGGGCACAGCTCTCATTTTTAGTTGGAAAATCTAACCCGCATCTTGTTAATCAAATACCCTTCTTAACAGCATTGGCAAGTTTATAGAAATGTTATTGGACCATTACCTCAACAATAGTCTTAAGTTGTGGTTGGTTTATGTTAACATTTGTTATTCACCCCCACATATAAGAACCAGTTATGCTGTGAAATATGTCCATGTAACTTAGATTATTTATAGGAATCCCTTTCTGCTCAGCCTGGACTAATGGCTTGAGGTATGATATCAGGAGAATATGGCATAAGGAGTAAGTATGGGTGAGCACAGCACAGCTTTGTCATTGCAGGACAACCCATGGTTTCTGAACACCAGTCCTCTTCAGGTCAGATCTGATGTGAAGGCACAGATGTACTACATTTTTAATTCTTTTATGAGGCAAAAAAAATATGTAGCCATTTTGATGTGTACATTGCAGAATCACATTTTAACAGACATGTTTAAGACATGAGTGTTCAACCAGAGCCATTTCTTTTCTATCACAGCGCTGAACATGACATGAATGATTTTTGTTATGAAAATGGTGCCCACCTACTGAAGTTGTGCATTGTAGGGGTCACATGTCAGTGTCACTCAGTAAATCCACTGAGCTTTATGCAGTTTGCTTTCAGGTCGGACGTGCTCATCAAGGCTGACCTTCAGCAGTCATACCCGGTTCATGCTGGCTGTATGGCGAGAGGTGTCACCTCGGAATTTGTGTCCACATTGCATTTTGCCAAGTGCTGAGATCAAAGAATGCACAAACTCCTGCGCAGAAATAAGAGAATTGACATTCTGTATTCTAATTAATGCTGTTACCTGCATGCTGTGCATGTTTGGTAAACAATGTGAAACAGTTTATACGTATTTCAAGGGATATTTTTACGCAGGTGTTTTTATTACATCTTGACATATATACACACACACACAAACAGAACACCAAAACAAAAGCGCAAGAGGTGCAACATCAACAGATCTGCTGTGCCCGAAGTTGTTTGAGAACGACTGGTTCATTACCCATTGTGACTGAACGGGTTCGATATGCAAAATTGGTTCAGGCGCTTTAAGTAATTCGATCCTTTGATTTTTTAACCAGCAGGTGGTGTGAGAGAGGGATTTAAAATCCAAATGGAGCAGAGACTTGATGTACAGAATGCTACAGAGTCCAGTCTTGTAAGGGTAGGAAAAACATGTAGCTTGCAAGCAAGCAGGCACTGACGAGGAGGATAAGTGCATTCTGCTGAGAGAACTGCAGTTGTTGGACAGACAGCGACACATATCATCACACACGTTTAATCCGGCTGTCTTTTTGAAACCATTGTATACGCTGATGGGTGCTACGCTGCAAGGTTACTGAAGTGCAATCAAAGAAAAAAAGAAAAAAGCTGGAACGTGTGGATATCTCCAGACAAAGAACTGCATTGGCTACTGTCTCAGTTCACTGTAGGACAACGCACATTAACCGAAACTTAAATACATAAGACAAGGTCCGGTCAACAGACACATTTTCAAGGGTCAGAACACTGAGGACACCATGTCCGCGGTATCCAAGACAGCCAGGCGAAAACCTCGCTAACCTTTATTCGCAAGCCAGCAACTGAAATTCCGGTGAAAATTCAGAAGCATCCGGATCCGGACACAAAAGAAAACGGGAAGGGAAAAATAAAGACACACATATTGTCAACCCAGGGGAAGACACTGGAACTCTTCACTGCAATCAAAAGGTTACTTGAAATCTTTTAGAACGAAATGGGGTGAGTTTTGCTCTAACCTGTTAATGTTTTCTCCCTGATTAGTTATGATTGCAAAGATGATTGTAACTTGTGTTCTGCAGATGGCTAGCTAGTTCAAGAGTTTATTCCACTACCAACTGTCCGTTAAATCAATAAAATTAAAGTTTATGTTGACATTTAGGTAGCTAGAACTACCACTGCGTTATTAACTATCGCTAAGGGCTTATTTTTACTGGCTAATCATCACTGTTCTCTTTACTGTCACTAGAACGTTAGGAAGCCTTGGCTAACTGCTGAAACTGTCAAGCTCCCTTTTCATCAGGTAGCCTTGCCTGTACACGATTTTCAGACAGTCCGATTGATTAGTCTTAGGTAATTTGTTGACAACTTCTGTATATAGTGGTAAGGTATAGTCAACATGAATAGTGCAAGAATATTATTACTGCTTTGGTCATAACGTCAGTTGACTGAACTTCAACTGGAAGATGTTTCACGTCAATGTCACTTGTCCTGTGACCTCTTTAACTTCATGTTGGCTAATGATACAATGTTTTAGAAACATAGTAATGGCCTGTAAATGTAATAACTCTAGATGTTAAGCTCTTGCGGTTATTTTACCAGGTGGTGTACCTTGCTAATATTCGCCAAAATTCCTTCATGGCAAAGTAAAGTTTCAGAAGTTAAGTGACATTAGTCAATGTTTACGCTAAACATTTAAAACCTTCTATGTTATTGTATTCACATCCGAAATGCCCATTAACATTTTACAGTCACAGGGGATCCTTCTGAAACTCATTGGGTCGCACTGATAATGGCCAGAGTGAACCCAAATACGGCTACAGGAACACCCTTAAGTTTTACATTTCAACTGTCGATACGATACTTCCCTTGTAAACTTGTTTTATCAGTTAGATTGCAATGTAGTGATGGCATTAAAATACCATGTTGCTGCTCAGCAGTTTAGTTCATGTTATCAACGTTTGCTAACAAGATAGATTTTTTTGTTCATAACTTTTTTGGTTTCTCACATGTTGGCATGGAAACATAATTCCCATATCTCGTGACTGTTAGTCAGCTAATCAGTAGTTATCATGCTTGCAATGACTTGAATTTAATTTGTATTATTTACTTACAGTGATAAGTAAACAATGACGATACTAAATCATCCTGTCTATAAGATAACGTTGCATATTTTCGTACACTGACATTTTTCCCCGATCTACCACAGAAAACCAGCTGCTCCTGGCCTGTAAGAATGTATCCACTACACAGAGAAAGGTACTGCAAATTTAACGTTTTCATTGTGTGTCTGTTCCTCATGTTTTTTCTATCCAGAGGTATCTTCCGAGACTAATCGATAAGTCGAAATAGTTTAAATAATACTTGGGCGAGTTTTAGCGCTTGTCTATGCTTGTAGCCCTTTTTTAAACTTAGCCAGTGACAGATTTTTGCCCTCGAATATCTGCTGCGAAAATGATGATATCGCGAGTGATGGTTTATAGAACTGACAATCTCAATGTCAGTATTGTATGAATGTTTTGTAAAAGCAAAGAAGGCTTGGTGTGTGTGTGTGTGTGTGTGTGTGTGTGTGTGTGTGTGTGTGTGTGTGTGTGTGTGTGTGTGTGTGTGTGTGTGTGTGTGTGTGTGTGTGTGCATAATCTGTAATATCTCGTTTATTTGGTTCATTAGGCATTTGGCTGTATCCAGTGTAACTTGTAGAGCATGCTTTTTTAAAATACATTTTATATGTATCCTTCTGTACAGCTGCATATTTTTACCAAAGCTGTTCTGGTTGGGTACTTTTCCTGGGGCTGCAACATTGTTTGCCTCACAAAAGGTCAGACCTGGGTCACATGCATATTTTAAATATTTCACTCTAAGGACATTACTAAAAACCTGGAAGTCAATATGTAAAAAAAAAAACAAAAAATTGTACACCAAGCATTATTGAGAGCACAAATCCTCTTTCACAAAATCTTCGAAAATTCTCAGTTGTGCAAGGGTGTTTACAAATTTTACTGTTTGCTTTGGCAGGGTAAGGCCGAGAGCAGAGTAGGTGGCTTTGCCCCGGATGTCTTTTGTTTCTGCTTTGGTTTCAAACTGGCAATCTCCCTACAGGGAGCACACTTCTCTTGTTCATTATGCACCTACAGTGCGGCTCCAGCTTCATCAATCTCCTCTTGATTACTTTGGCTCAAGTATCTCACTGACAATGATGAAACCTCTGTCCCGTCTGATTGGGTGCAAGCCTGTATGAGGGAGTTTTGAGGGCAGAGTTGCATTGTTGGGAGGCTGCTGCCAGAAAGCCATGGCTCTGCAGAACAATAATGCAAGGGACTGCAGGACTCCCGCCAGCCACAATCTCCTGTGTCCTGATGGATGTGAAGAGCCGGGTGCATTAATCAATCACAATCCCAGTTAAACTGACTTCGCTTAGTGCTATATTAGTGCATAGTGCTATATTTAGAATGAATCTTGGTATTTTTTGTCCATATCATCAATTTTTAATTTCATGTTTTTATGTTTTGATTTTCTATGTTTGGACTTGTCTTGTTCAAGAAATTCCTGTTTCAGTGAGTTTTCTTTATGTATGTCACACAAATGTCACCCATGGAAAGTTTCTTTTTTCTGTTTTGTTCTCGGTTTTAAAAGTCTTCAAGAGTTTCTCTGATCACAGAGACCCCGTGTACATCTTAGAACTCCTCAGCTTTAAAGCTGTTGGGGATGATAATCGGTGGTAATTGCCTTATTAACACAACACTTGGCAGCGGTGACTGGATGAGTAGGAGAAACAGGGCAATAGTAATATATAATGAGACAGAGAGGTAGCAGAGTGCACAGCTGTGAAAAACATGAAACCACATCAGTGGAAGATTTACAGTGTCAGCTTCTCCTTCATGACACTTGTCTAACTGGTTGTTATACAAACCTTTGACCCATAACTGAATACCTTGGTAAACATTTCTTTGAGTTCAATTGTTAGAGAGCACATCTCTCTGCATGTTGGGAGCTGTGTTTTTGGGCTACAGACCAGCACTGTGCAGCAGTGTACTGGGGGAAACTCAACCTGTGTCAGTGTTGCAGAATGCCAACGCATCTATCTCCTCTGTGCAAGGCAGAGGAATTTGACCCTTTAGTCACATTTGCAAGCACAGCTTTCTTTGAGTACTCCTGTCTTGTGTGACATCACAGAAGGACAAAAAAATGCCTTTGCTATCATTCCACCCTTTACCATAGTTTTCTTTATTGGTGAATACTCCACTCAGTTTTTACGCAATTTTAATTGGTCATTAATCCTGCCAACACATCATTACTTTCAA
Organism: Albula goreensis; assembly: GCA_022829145.1. NCBI lineage: Eukaryota > Metazoa > Chordata > Actinopteri > Albuliformes > Albulidae > Albula > Albula goreensis. The sequence goes on along the minus strand of CM040764.1, from coordinate 16,209,064 downwards.
ACTCAATAATGTTTTTTATAGAAGGTGGCATTTTTTGTGGATTTTTTAAAAGATAATAAAATCTTGTTTTCTAAGTCCTTGTTGTGATCTCCCTGTTGTGACTAAATTCCATTTATGTATCACTTTCTCTTGAACATCTGACAGATCCATGTATGAGGTTTTGTTGGTTTGAAACACACTGACTGTCGAGGTGCACAGATGACTGCATTTTGACTTTGCCACTGCAACCAATAGTTGGTGCGTAGGCAAGTCCTAAATGGGGAGCTGTGTTAGGTGTCCTGATTTTGAAGGAACAGAATGGGCTGAATTGGGTGCGATGAGGTTGGCCACAGCAGGGGTGTGCAGGTAGCATTTGGGCCTAAAGGAGAGCAAAAAGTAATGATTAACATATGTAAGTCATATGTAAGTCATGTTTAACATAGGTGTGTTGGTTCATATTGTAAGTATATTAGTAATCTGCACACCATTATCACTTAGCAGTTCCACCTTCAGACAAAACACACCAAGATTACACAAATCAATTAATACTTCTGTCAAGGTGCAAACTTGTGGTGCTTTTGTGGAAAAACAGGGAGACAAAGGAAACGTTCCAGTACAGTGACACTTCACCGTTTGTGCCATCCGCTTTCTCAGTGTGAGGTCCAGCCCACTGGCTTTGGGCGCCCAGCGGGGGTAGCATACGCCCCTGGCACTTTGGGAATGCGGTAGCACTATAATGAGCAGACACTGTAGTCTGAGGCGACTCCTGGGCCACCAGTCAGGAAGGCAGTCTTTCTGGGGCCCGCTGAGTCTGGTCCCCCAGGGTCTCACGGATCAACAGTGCAGTAGCCAAATTACCGAAGGTGGTTAGGCGTGAGATCCAGAGACATGTGAGACAGATTATAGTGGGAGGAGGGGGGAAGTGACCCACCTCTCAGAATTACAGCAGTCTGACACACAAGCGATTCTCAAAAATGGTAATGAAACAGTTTGTCTGATAATATGTGTGCATGAATATTTCCATCTACAGGTGGGTGTATGAGAATTGAAAATGGTATGTAGGGGCAGGAAGGCAATTATGGATAGCAAATTAGAATGGCCTCTATTTTATTTTTTCCGTAAGAAAATTCCTGTATTATCCCCTGTGATAGATTGCTTTAGCTCTGTATTATTTTTGTTATTTTGTCATGCTCAAAGCTTCTTTTTCAGTATTGAGATTATTGGGAGGAAATGCCCATTGATTTCGCCTAATGCTTTATTTAATGAGTGAGAAGAACATGAAAGAGAGAAAAAGTGCAGACAGCAACTCTCACCACTCAACTCATAAAATCTAACTCTTCACCCCTCATGTTTTCAAAGAAAAACTATGAAATATTTATAGCACCAGTACATGCTTTAGACCAAAGGTAATTTGTGCCTGTATCTTCCCAACTTACGGTAAAGGCTGCAGATTTCCACGGCGGGCGAAGCACAAGCCCTGCAGATTGAATGTGTTGTGTGTATGTGGTGCACAGATGCTTCTGGATTGCTGAGTTGGTACACAGACTGGAGTTGTTTTGCGTAAAACTGTGTTAGCTTTGCTGCAGCAGAGCCTACCATTCAGTGGAGAAATGGGGTAGCGAAAGTGACATCACTGCCTGCTGATTGGCTGATGGGGCCTTGTGCTGCAGTGATTGCACTGCTGTTTAAAGCACGTATTTCAGGGGTTTAACCCCACACTCATTTCCCATCTGTGCCCTAGTGAGCGACGGGGCAGCACCAGACAGGTAATTCCACTGGATTTGTGCTTTCATGGAAGACTATTTATAGCCTGTCAAAGTGGGAACTACACAGAAAATGCAGGGAGGATGATTATGATTATGAAAACTGTAACCACTTTCTAAATGCATGAATCAGTGGGTGGGGACAGACTGCTTAAGAAACTGGACACACATCCATGAGTTTAGAGTCCAATTTTGGCCCGGTTGTGGCATCGCTGCTGAACAAAGGCCTTTGGCCTGAACTGTGTCTCAGTCAGGTGACTTTTGTGAATCTGGAGCAGCTTAAGTCTCCCTAAAACAGAGAGTCCTCATAATCATCAAAATTATGTACTGTAATGAAAATGAGAGTGTGGAGGGAAAAACAAACGCTTGGTAATCGTAAGTGATTGTCTGCCTGGCAGGCTTGTCAGATGCAGGTTGACCTTACTTTGACCTGAGCTTTGCCTGAGCTTTTAAATTCTGTGATCAGTTTGGTGGCATGGATTTCCACTGTGACTTTCACTTAGTAGTTTTATAGTATAATACATTGTTGCATTAAGACTTAGTGGTGACTGCAAAATGTGTACAAAGGCTGTGTGTTTGTGTGACACAGTGATGTAAGCACTGTAATATCTGTGGTTGCTGTGGGAACCTGACCTACCTTGATGCCTTCCTCAGGACCAGTTCGTAGCAATGGGCAGTTACGTGGTTACAGAGTAATTCATTGCTTTTGTGTAGTGCATTTATAGTAACAGTCATTGATTTCAGTGTGTGGAAAGTTGCTCACTGTACAGCCTCCACCTGGAGGAACACAGCAGCTGTTTGGCACCACAGAACTCACAGCATGGGGTGGAAAGGGAGGAATATATTGAGCCAGATAGCCTTGGTTACATGTAAATGGCCAGATTGAGAATTTTGAGACAAAAACTCGCAGGGCTCACGCTTTGCTTTCCAAACAACCGGCTTTGCAGGGTTTAGTTGTTGATCACAATTTTATCCATTCCTCTATTGTCTCACAATCTGAATCAACATTTTTATTTGTGCTTTTATTTCATGACTTTGTGGGTCTCTGAGACGTTCAAGTTTAAAACCGTTCAGATACTGCTGCCCTCCAGTGTGATGTGCCATTTTGTGTCTTGGTTTGGATGGTGAAAGCCCTGCTTTCTGTCCTACAGCTAGCCATACTCAACTGTTCATTTTCCAGGCAGTGGCAGCGTTGTGCCTCTGAAACACCCCAAAAAATATTTACTTCGTCTCTAGGATACCTGCATGCTGTGGCAAAGGAATGCTGTTGATAGGTGTGTGAGTGTTTGTTCCAGTGTGTGTGTGTGTGTGTGTGTGTTTATGTACAGATGTGAGAAGAATATGGGGCTGGTAATGTGTTTGTGTGTCTGCATCCATCCCCCTCAATGCATTCACCCTAGAAAACGTTTAGGCAGCAAAAACCGAGCTGCAAATACTGTAACATGATCCATCAGACATGAAGCAGGCAAACAATCTGAAACAATAGACACACGCTGTAGGACATAGGAGTCAATTACCTTTTAATGTGTGAATGAGTATAATTGGGGAAACAACTTATATTTAATATATAAATAGTATATGTTATCCTTTATCTTGGATTATTCAAGCAATTTGGCCTTACTTGGATGTTGGTTTCTTTTCATTCATTTTACACACTACTCTAAACTGTGATTCTTATCTGAAAGCATTGTCATTTCACAGAACAAAAATGCCAAAAGTACTACTAGTTTGCTTAAACTGTACCAAATTGTATTCAAGAGGACTTGGAACATGTGAATATTGGTCAAACGGGGGAAGGATAACTGTTCTGACTCGTACTTCACTAATGTACATTTAATTTGGCCTTTTACCATTGTGACCTCACACCACAACTCTCACAGGAGAAGAACTGCCAATTTAAGCAGAGATAAACCTTAAAAACATGGATTCTCATCCATCCAGCTGAAAAGGGACTTCCTTTCAGATGACTTTTAATATTTAACAATGCTGACATCAAGCACTGCGCTCGTAATCAGATGAGTATGTAATGCCATGTCAGGCTGCCTTGTCTCAGGTCAGTAGCAGACAGCTGGCAGGCTATGGCATTGATTTGTCTTTTTTTTTATTCTTGCTTTGTCTTTCCCCCCTTGAGTCGCCAAGTCCATTTACATGCAGTTGAAACGGGGCCAAGAGGAATCCAGCCCTAAACAAAGCACATTTCATCAGAACAATTCTGTTTTACACCACTCAGAATCATTGTCTCCAGAAAATGAGGTTTTAGATTTTCTGATTATTTTTTTCTTGTGCATTTGTGAGAATTTCATCCTATTTTAATGCCTTGAGAAACACTGATTAATGTGGAAGGATTTCAGTATCATAATCACTTCCATTCAGGACTCCAGAAATATTTTTGCATGAGTCCGTCAGATGATTGTTTTGTTCTGCTTTTTCCGTTTCATTGATGTGCATTATTGTTTTTATCAGTATGTTTGTCATAAAGTTTCATATTATTAACCGTAACTATGAAGACCTTTTTATAAGCCCACACACAAAAACAAGCAATCTGAAAGTGGTGTGCAATATGAATTTGTTACCAAAAGGGTGTGGGAGCAAATTCCACTGAGGTACCACTGTCTTTACACTGTCTCTGAGACTTCACACACAATTATCCTACAATTACTGCCACTCCCATTTGGGAAACTGGGAAGTGTGTGGAGAGGGTAATGTTAGGTGTGGGAGTGGGCCATTTTGTGTGTGTTTGTGTTTGTGTGTGTGTGCGCGCGTACTCACATGTGAGTCAGTGAATTACAAGCAGCCAAAACCACACCTGCGGCATCCCTTGGTTTTGTTGCAGAACACATGTATGTTCTGGCGTGCTTGTCTTCTGTCTTAATGAGTGGCCTTTTCTTCTGCTGTACACCGATGGTGGATCAGTGGTCACATTTTCCACAGTATGATGGGAATAGGGAGGAAACTATTCTGCTCTTACAGCGTGTAAGCGAGTTCTACAGTATGATAGCCTTTACACTGTATGAGCTTATTTCCTCCTGTGTTAGTGTAGCCAGATTATTTCTGCAGTCTGTGCAACATGTATATGGAATTCTCCTTAACACAACTTGTTTTGCAAGAAATAAATTAAGTCATGGTCATTTATTTTTATTCAGAAAATTGAATCAACCCCGCCAGGAATACCAGTAGTCTCAGACTGGTACATTATGAGATCACATTTCAACTTTATCTCATTTTTTTGTCATTTGTCAAGTACCATTTTCCTGCAAATTTATGTCATGAAAAAATTACTGTACTATTCACACCAAAAAAATTCCATTGGAAAATACCACATGGGCCAATATAAATGGGGATTATCCATCATTATTTGAATTATTATCAGCTTGTATTGCTGTTGATTTGATTAAGAAATGCCATCTGCACCGGCATGCACATCTCCCAAGTGGCTGTGTCCCTGAAGGCCTGCAGCACTCACGCCAGCTGAGCACTGCTCCTATTTGTCCCTGATGCCAAAAGGGAGAAAAAGGGACAGACTCAAAACTAATGCAGCATCATCTCTGTCAGGGAGCTGATTTGAATCGTTGTGCTCGAGTTTGATATGTAGGTGTCTGAGGTCCTTTAGCGTCATTACTTGCAAAGTGTAGTGATGCTGCCAGTCTCAGTCTGTATATTAGAATTTCACCTGAAATTAAACTGCAAAAGAGTACTTTAAACATAAAAATATTTTGTAAAATAAGGGTAATCAGTAAACTGTAGTAGGTTATTGTTTATTTTAAATTTTAAGCAATTAATTTATGCAAATGTTTTATTTGTGTGCTAAATAAATCCACACATGCTCCTACAAGATTGACGAAATGCATGGCAGCTTGAAAGACTGAAGTTTCATAAGTTTGTCACTCAAACGTTATAGACAAAGAAGATAGATTAAATTCTTGCCGGCCAGGATTTGTTGAAAATCATGTCTGGCATTTTGTAGATGTCACTTTTGAGAATCATTTTGGCAGATTCTGTATTGTTATGGGTGCTGTATATTATTGGACATTAACATTGAACACATGGATGTATAAATGAATAGGGAATCATAAAAAGTACAAGTAAATTAAGGTTTTGTTTCCATAAAAAAATTCAAATCACCATTCACCGGACACTTTATTTCACCTCGTATCTAATAGGTTTCCGTGCTGCTTCTCTGTGCCTGTCCATGCTGCCATTGCACACTGGTGTACTGGTGTTAATGGCCGTCCCAGCATGCAGCCCTCACATCCGTACACACAGGGAGGGTGTGCATGTAACACAGTCCCACCCCTCCTCTGGTCTGTGGGAGAGAGGCTGGCTCTTAACTGCAGGCCCCAATCATTTTCATAAAGAAAAAGATTTAAATTCAATAAAAGCAACTCTCTGCTTTTCTGGAACATGCTTCTCTCAGAGTAATCATGCGCAAATGATAAATCTGTCAGATGGCAAATGTGAAAATCTGTCAAATTACGCACTGATATGATCAGTTTTATTATTAGCTCAAAATAATGATGAAAATTAAAGTTATCATATTGGCCACCTTGACTGACAATAAAACTACAAGTTAATATGTTGTTGTTTATAAATCTTGCTTTTTTACTGTTAACTGCATCCAGACTCACAAAATTCTTGAAATGGAAAATTGAAATCCATTTAAAATTTCTTTAAGTTTTAGAATGTCATGGTTGATTGGTTGTGCAGCTCACCAGCAGAGGTAACCGCTAATGCAGTGCTCTTGGTTTGCTGCTTTCAGCTTTAAACAGACTCATCTCAGAGGCATCAGGCTGTAATGAACTGTGGTGAACTGAAAATTGCTGTCTGTTTGCTATTGTATGAGCATGCTCTGTGCGTAACTCTGCTTCATGCTCCTGCTTGCAGGGAGCAGCCTATCTTCAGCGCCAGGGCGCATGTATTCCAGATTGACCCAGCCACCAAGAGGAACTGGATCCCCGCCAGCAAACATGCTGTCACCGTGTCCTTCTTCTACGACGCTAACCGCAATGTGTACCGCATCATCAGTGTCGGGGGCACTAAGGTGAGTGAGGGCAGCTGTCTTTTTTTTTTTTTTTTTTATGAAAGGCGTTTTTGTTTTTTTTTCCCCCTCCAAATGTGCATTGGCTAGTTGTCTTTGCAAGCCACACTCAGTTATGAACCTTCTGCTAATAATCCAGCAAATCCAGTTGAGCACACTCTGTCTGATGAAATGAATGATGTCAGTCACAGCCTCTTCTCACACCCCAGTCCACAAGTACAGACTTGAGTCTGAAGAAAACACTTGCATGAGATTTTGTACAGGCAAGCTGTGGGCCACTGATTGACCAATGGGGGCTGCTGGTTGGCAATGAGACCGAGGCATGTTTTTATCCTTCTCCCATTTCGAGATGGACGGTGAGATCTGCTGAGTCTGTAATGAGGAAACAGACCTGTGTGAATAGTGTTTTGCTGCTCCAGTGTGAGAATAGGACTCAATTGCCCACAGGAGGAATGGGGTCATGAACAGCTTGTCTTTCATTTAACACCTCGTATCTAATAGGTTTCCATGCTGCTTCTCTGTGCCTGTCCATGCTGCCATTGCACACTGGTGTACTGGTGTTAATGGCCGTCCCAGCATGCAGCCCTCACAGCCGTACACACGGGGAGGGTGTGCATGTAACACAGTCCCACCCCTCCCTGGTCTGTGGGAGAGAGGCTGGCTCTTAACTGAGGCTGTGTTCAAAATGTACCTGTGTACAATTTGAAAATTGAAAGCACACATGCAGCAAGTGTTTGATTTTTTTTCCTGGTTAATCAAGATATGATTGATTTTCAGTATTTTTTCAGTATGTCTAAATGTATCACCACATGTATCCACAACAAAAGATTTTGCACTGTTATTAAATATCAGAATAGAATGTTCAGTAAAAAGGCCCTATGCTCGTGGCTACAGAGACTTCTAGGTTCTGAACAAAAACAAATCCATGCATGCACTCAGTCACTCACACACAAATACAAAGTGCACTGAAGCTGAAGAAGTCCTCTAATTCACTCAGACTTTACACCTTACAGTCTACACAGTCCTACAGGAGAGAGCTAGCACGCACATTCTTTAAATTAAAACAATTTCTGGTAAGTAAAATTATGACTGTGATGGACATGATGGTGTATTCCATCAATGATTTCCTGGTAAGTGCACAGTAATAACACTATAGCATATTAAGCCATTAAGTGAAAAGGAAGTGGACGCTAATGGTAGAATGTACTGTTAATCCACTAAAAACAAATCAAATTTAGAATGATTAATGGAATCTCTCTGCAGCTCCCCAGCCTCCTGTGTGTGTGCATCTGTGTGTGATGGAAATGCAGAAGTGAAGTGGTGATGTGTGCAGCTCAGATTGAGGGTTTGAGTGAGGTCAGCTCACACCCCCAGCTCTGACCCACATTGAAGCTCCCTGCTGACCAGCAAAGTTGACAGCCCAATTTCGCCACAGTCTTTACTTATTTATTTATTTATTTGTTTATTTATATAGCACCTTTCAAGACAGACAGAATGAGTCACTTGTCGCCTTCAACAAACAGTGAGACAGTAAAACAGAACCACGGAAATTGTTGCCCTATACAGGTAATAAAAGCAATTAAAATATATACATACAGGTCATAGACATTACTTGGAGGAAGAGACTTCATGGGCTGCTTTGTGCAAAGAGGCTGTAGGGGCACGGCTGACCAAAAGGGGTCACTGGAGAGCAGTGACACACCAGTCACTATTTTCACAGACCGGAATTAATTCCAAATCACACACTGGAACAGTGCTTTACCAGAATGAGCCACCCAGCAGCTCAGATGGAGGTTTTTAACAGGGATGTTGTCGGTTCATGTTCAAAAGAACGACTTCTTTGGTGTGTTTAATGTCAGACAGTAATGCCTTTAAACATTTTCTTTTCCCCCTTTGCTACAGGCTATCATCAACAGTACTGTCACACCTAATATGACCTTCACCAAAACCTCACAGAAGTTTGGGCAGTGGGCCGACAGCCGGGCCAACACCGTGTACGGCCTGGGCTTTGGGTCCGAGCAGCAGCTCCACCAGGTAAAGCCCAGATGGTCTGCCGTTAATCAGGGCTTTCCACCCCAACCCAGTTATTTCCAAATGCTGTATGATAATCGTAAAAATGACTTTCGTGACTAACTCTCTGGTCTGTTACAACATCACTGGAACCAAGACAGTTCTGAGCTCTTTCTGGGGAGTAATTGGCCAAAAAATATATCAGAAAAGACAATTATGAAATATTGTGCGGTGTAGAGAGAGGAACGAGCATATGCAATGCTCCAGGGTCATGTAAACTGTCTATGGGTATGCACAATATTTCACCGGGAAATATTTTTATCAGCAGGCATTCTGTGGTCGCTAGCTGTCTCTTCTACAGGCCAGAAAAGCTGTGGTCAGTGGAGTAGAACAGAAATAACCCAACTAGCTTGTAAATCTTGATAACATTTACAACAAGCTTGCTGCATTTTTTAAACAAATGTAGACATTGGTTGGGAATTCAACCTCGCTAGCCAGGCTGTTTAATTTAGCTGACTACTTGCTAGGCCAACTAACCGGCTTACAGTTGTCTTTTCCTGCAGCACAAGGTCATTTAGCTAAAACTTGTGCAGTAGTGTTATGACTGAACTGGATATACTTTTTTGATGCATAACCACTGAATTAAAATAGACAGTAAGACAATGTACTGTGTGCATGTTATAATTAATAGTGATAATGGCCTCTGAATATGCTAAAGGTTGTTGCCTCTCGATACAGTGAAATCATACGCAGCAGTGAAATGATCATCAGCAGTCAGAAGGGAGGACGAGTGTAGGGCTAGCTAGGACAGATCCTCATCAGTCATTAGGGAGAGCCCGTTAATTATGAGACCTCAAAATACTTCAGTTATGAAAACTCGTCATCAAACAGCCAAGTCATTTACCCCTCAGTGCAATTTCTGAAGTCCACTGTCAGCGACTGATTTTATGTGTCGGCCCTGCCCTGGCAGTTTGCAGAACGCTTTAAGGAGGTAAAGGAGGCCGCACGTCTCGCACGGGAAAAGTCCCAAGACAAGATTGAGTTGACCAACCCTGCCCTGAACATCGCTGCCCCACAGGTAAGACTGGATGAAATACCTCCTATCCCTAATGCTAATGATACTGGCTGCCAGTGGATGTAGCTTCACCACAACTTCACTAAAACTCCTCTCCGAATGCGTAGTGTTGTGCATTGAAAGGCAGACAATTATATTTTGAGTGAATTATCACTCACACCAACAGCGTGAAGTGCGTTGAGAGGAAAAAATGAATCACAGACCAGGGTTTCCTCCAGTGACTGTTTCAGTAGATATATTTCTCTCCTGTCATCTCCGTGCGTGTTTCAGTGGACGCGTCACGTCACTGTCCTGTCACTAGCAACACTGAAAAAGGAGATTGCAGGAGTAGCTGACACACTCTTCGATTATCCTGATAATAACCTGTGGCAAAAGGGTGACTCACTGGAGGGAGCCTGCCAGTAATTCTTGATAAATGTATCTTTCCTGTTCTATGACACAAACAAACTGTTTGACTGTTCAGATCAGGGACTTACATGGACCGATATACTTTTGGTCGGCTTGTTTGCTCAAGGCTCCCAGTGTATCGTTTTTTTTTTTTTCATTTGCCTTGGAAGTCCTGCACTTTTTTCCATGGGAGGGAAAGAGTTACAGCAGTCCCTGAAATACCTCTGGGAAAGGGAGGAGGAATATGAAGGAGTAAGAAGAAGGATGAGCTGGGTCATTTATCTCTGAGGGATGGGGAAGAGGAGGGAAACTGGGCCGTGGTTAAAATTATCCTGCGCAAACCTGCATCCTCGGCGACGCTGCGTCTCAGGCCACATCCCGTCTTTACAGGTTGGCTTACTGAAAGGGAGCAATTTCATGATGATATGAGAGGATACGAATCTGCTCCCCCTCATTAGACTAACTATCACAGACATGATACAGCGAAACCCCACTGTCGTGGTCAGTATGCTTTAAAGCTTATACACCACACTGGCATACTTAGTGTTTCAGTCTTTGTGATACCTTCCTATAACCACATATTCCAGGTATTTCTAAACTTTAGACCTAGCAGCTTACAGCTCCTCATTATGTGCATCAGCCTCTAGTTGAATGATATTAGTCAGTAATTGTATTTGAGTGATGTCAGTCAAGGTCCAGGTGATCCAGTTTACCTTTATGTGATGTAGATGAGTTTGTTTTTAACGATAAGGAAGGTACAGATTCAGAGCACCAGGAAGTGACCTCAGGGGCTCTGTCATATAAGTAGTGCCAAGCATTATGGGTTTTGATTGGCTAGGTCAGTGACCTTTCCTCAGAGCCATCTGGAGCTGCTGTCCTTGTCCATCGCACAAAGTGGAAATAAATGTCCTGATGCCCACCACCAAAGAGAGCATGGTGATCTGTTTTAACGGAAGATTTCAGTGTCACTGTTAACTGACAGTGTACACTGCTATTCCTACAGCTAGTGGTCACCTCTGACCACTATTGATTGTAATCCACCTATTGATTGTCAACAAACAGTCAACTTGAAACAGTCAACAGCGCCTGAAAAAAACCTTTTTATTGTAAATGACCTCTCTGTGTCTTCTCTCAGAAGCAACTGGAAAGGCCACTCGTAATTTTGTAATCTGCTCTTCCAAAATGAAGGGGAACATGAAAAACAGGAACTGCAAAGCGTTTTTTTTTTAAAAAAAAAAAAATAACATGGATGTGAAACTTGAATACTCAGCATGGGCAGAGCCAATGTCTCAAGTCAGACACTGTGCTTGTTTTAGAGTTCAAACATGCCCGTTGTCTTCGCTGTGGTTGTTCCCTTCATAATCCTCAAATGACAGCAGTCATGTTCTGACTTTCACTATTTGTCTCTTTGATTCTGGTATCTTGCTTCTCATTTTGATATTGTCTCTGCTTAAACTCTGAAGCTGATTTGTTATTGTTTGCTGACAGTTCTAGGAGCGCTCGATTAGCAGATTCACTGATGGTTTAGTCCTCATTAAGCTCCGCTCCAGTGAATCCAGTTTGGGGGAAACCTCTGCATTATGTGAGATGAGATCAGACTGACCTTTTTCCCATCTCTCTGTCTCTCCTCTCCATTTTGTGCCTGCATTGGACTTTCTGAACTCAGTTTTCACAGGTATGTGTCACATCTCAGCCATTGAGCTCCGCCTGCCCACAAACAGAATTACAGCCTGCAATTTTATGTTATTGCTCAAAATAGGGGGCTATGTACAAAAGATGCTGCAATTTCTACATGATGAAAATAAATGCATGAAAACACTATTGCCTAACAGCTGATAATCTGTACTTCAACCACACATGAATGTAAAGAGAGGGAAATGTCTAAATTTAAAGAATGACGTGAAAATGGTTTAGTTGGTCATTTAGATAATGAAGATATTATAAATAATAAAGAACCGATAAGAAATATTGCTTGTGTTGTACGTGTAAGTGGGATTGGAGAGGAAGTGGGAAGGAGAGGAAAATAAATAGGAGAAAGAAATAAAGAAGTATTGATTATTTTATCTTTCCGTTTTTTTCTTTTTGTCTTGAAATGTAATTTAAATGTATTTTACTATTTTTTTATTTTAATTTTAGGTGTGTATCTGGGCAAGGGATTTGTCATGGTTTGTTGAAGGGTGTGCAGATTCAGCCATGTTTGGTTTGTGGCTCCTTAACTTGACTAAAAAATAAAAGCAGGTGCTCTTGGGAAATTTTTCCACAAAAGCAGGAAGTTAAGTTCTGAAAAAGAACAAAAACCCATATTTGACTTTGACAAATAAATGCAAGGACAAGTGTTGATTTTTTTTTAAATCTCCATCTTCCTTTTGATAAACTCAGCTTTGCATTCCCCTGATGAAGTGAGATGTTCCAGTGTTTATCCAGACTATGTACTGTTACAGACCCACCCAGCAATATTTACCCCTGTTATCATAAACTGATGTAAAAGAGGCCAGCAAGGCAAACACGTACACGAAAAGCTCAGTTATTTATACGTTATTTGAAACATGTAGCTGTAGTTCAGGGTTCACTGCCCTGAGCCTCGATAGAGGTTTTTCTGCTTGGAGGAGAGAGGGAGGGAAGATTAAGGAAGAGAGAAGAATAAAACAATTGAGAGTAATACTGAAAGGAAGAAGGAAAGAGTTTGTGTCTGCATAATTGGAAAGATATAGACATGGTTTTGAGCTTTGATTTAAGTAGTGTTATCTGCATATGTGTGATTCTTGACACACACACACACACACACACACACACACACACACACACATACATCCATGCAATGCTGTTTCCAAGCTGCCCGTGTAGTCTCAGTGAAATGTAACATATGATTGCTGGGTTGCCAGTGTCCCCCATGAGCACGTTCTGTATGAGAACTGTCGGGTGGGTGCATGCAGAGGAGCAGTCACTGTGATACTGTGATTCAGTATTCAGATGGCTTATCTGTGTTTTCTTGCACAATCAATAATAGAAAAAAAAACCTGGCAGCTCTGAGTGCAGTTATAGAAGTGTACATTATATAAATGTCAGTGTGTTGAAGACAGCAGCGTTAAGTAAGCCAGAGGAGCCTCTATCTACTTTTTTCTCCTCTTTCTTGATCTCCCTCCCTCTTGGGTAATTGCTTTAGGGCTGAAATTTGAGGAATGTATGTTTTGCATTGTTGCAGAATCCTAGTTTCCTCTTGGCCTCTTATTGGAAAGGGATCCATACACCTGACCAAGATACTGCTGCACGTGCTCAGTTGGGCATTCCGGTCATCATATTATACTATGTATGAAGCCCCCCAGCCCTACCTGAATGAGGTCACAATGGTGGGGGACGGATTGTGTATGCATAGTGAGGTCCAGAAGTGTGATTTCTTTCCTCTGAAATCGACAGGGCTGTGTTTGCTTAAGCTGCTCTTTTTAAGAAGTATTCTGAGCATTGGGTACCCTTGAGGTTTCTGCCGTGCAGCTGGGAGTTTGTTTTCCTTGCTTTGCTGTGGTAATAATTCTGTGTGTGTACAACCCAGCCAATCACAGATCTGGCATCTCACTCATACAGATGCTATGGGCCACCTTCCACAAGCCCCAGCTCATCTCATCTCTTTGATGTGCTGAAATAGTGTGTGTGTTTGTGTGTGTGTGTGCGCGCGTGCGTGTGCATGCATATGCGCTTTTTAGGAGTGTGTGGGTTTGTTTGTAAATGGGGTAATGCAATATAAATATAAATACAGGTGAGGCTTAAGCAAATTTCATGAATATAAGAATATTTATGAGTGAGAGCAGAGTGAGCTCAGTCATCGTGATAATAAAAGCCAAAGAAAGGCATATGGTGAAATAGAGCATGTTTGTGTATGTGTATGTTTGCATGTGTGTCTGTGTGCATGCAAGTTCTGTTATTCTGGAATAGTGAGGCTAGGACTGGTACCAACATCCCCTCAATGGGAGGGGGAGCCAGCCCCTGAAGAAGAGGACACAGCATGGTCCCCCTAATCAGAGAGACTGTGACTTTATCACACAAACACAGACGCCTTTTCTGTCCTGCAAATCAGTGAGGAGCTCACCTCCCTCAGAGAACCTATTACACTGCAGCATTTACTGAGCCTGAAGGGCAGCCTGACAAAGACAGGATAAATGTGTGTGTGTGTGTGTGTGTGTGTGTGTGTGTGTGTGTGTGTGTGTGTGTGTGTGTGTGTGTGTGTGTGTGTGTGTGTGTGTGTGTGTGTGTGTGTGTGTGTGCAGCTTAATTTCAATTTATATTTGGTGGTTCTCTTGATGCAAAATTAATCTTGACCAGATATTGTATCAAGTGCCACCTTTTCAATTTTTTTTTAATATCCAGCTGTAAAATTGTGGTCTGGTGCATGAGTGTATGTAATGGTGTGGTGAGCCTGTGGATGAAGTGAATACTGACATGTCATGAGTAATTCTGTAATACTCTGACCTTAATGTTGAAAGGAGAGAAGACGGTGAAACACAGTCTTTCAAAGGCTGGGCTGAGGTCAGTGGTGTAAAGAGGGAGCATTCAGGCCAGTTTTACAGTGATGCATTTTTTCGAATGAAGCAGTGGTGAGGTTTTTATGGAGTTGTGTCAGTGTGCCAGTCTGTGCACTCGCTGCCAGTCATGTGGCTTCCTTCTCCCCTGGCAGGACCTGTCGGACGATCTGCAGTCTCCCCCTGTGCTCTGCATCAATGGCCCCGGCGAGGACAAACTGTTCCGCAGCCAGAGCGCCGACATCACGCTCAGCTCTGAAAAGGAGCGCATTAAAAAGATGCTCTCCGAAGGGTAACGCTCATTTCTCTCTCTATTTCCTTTATATTCTGTGATTATATTTTCATTTGGTTTTGTTTATTAGTGATGTTTGAGTTTAGCTTGTTTTTAGTAAAACACCTGGAACTTGTTTGGTAAGATCCCGGACAACTCTGCTTTTCAAACTTCTTGGTTAAAAAAATGTAAAAGCCAACAAACCACCTTGAATCTTACTTAAGAGTATTGTCAGTAGACAGGTTACCCACAATCCTTGAAAATCCTTTAAAAGTCAATGAAAATAGCTCAGACAAAAAAAAAAAACTTTGCCTGAGAGTGAATGCATCCATTTACAATGTGTCCGTATCTCATTGTCACATGCTTTTGTGACTTGCTATGTTTATTGTACTGGTAGTACAACAGAACACATGACATTGTTGGGCCCGACAGGGTCAGACTGAAACCTGGGCCATGGCTGTGTCATTAGTCATCTGCAGTCAGGAGTCCTCACCAGTGGGACACAGTTGGCCTCATTTGGATATATACAGTCAGGGTTCCTCTGTTCATTCCGAGGAATGACTAATTAGGAGCACACAGGTTAGCACTTGCCTTCAGTGAGAGGAACACTGATCAGTGACAGCGGTCTGTTTTAGTACAGTGTGTTGCACTGCATGTATGGCGTGTCAGTAGTGAAACAGTCATTGATTCAGTTCAAGTGTATTGCAGGTACAGGTGACACAGCGGTCACACAAGAGGGGAAATTTTTAGTTCAAAACTTGTTAGAAATACTAAAAGAAATATGAAAAAGAAGGCCGGAGCCTGGCTAAGGTGCACAGGTCCACTTCAGTTCCTCACCGTCTGCTTCATTGCTGTTGTCCTCCCAGCAGAGTCACATTCAGAGCTCCTGCTTGAGGGATGGGTCACTTCTAGGGATGGGGAGGGTTTGCCTGGTGAGACACAGCATGGGCCACTGGTCACAGATTCTTATTTGCACCTTTCTGTGTCACTGCAGAGACTCCTTTCTGGTCATATCGCACCATCTGACAGCTTTTTCCCCCGTAGTCTTTGTTTTTTTTTTTTTTTTTTGGAGCAGCGCTGATGATAATGACCTAGATAGCAGAGTAGTCACACACAAGGATGTGGGGAACCTGCTAAATTAAATTATAACCGCATTAAGGCACTGTCACCCCCCCCCCCAAAGTACCCAATAGCACTTAATCTGGTATTACGAGCACGCAGGTTTCATTACTGAATGTTGCAGCGTGACGGGATTATACGCAAATTTCATTCTGTTGTCACATTTGCTTTTAGTCTCCAATGGCTCTGAGAGCTGACAGCACAGTCAGCGTCCTGCCTTCATCCTCGTATTCTCATTAGTCCTGCGGCTATTTATTCGCTCAGAAGATACTGTATCCTTGGTGACCTATATAGCATATGTATTTCTATATTATCCCCTTATGTACAGCTGGGAGTTTCCTGCTGAAGCTCAGGTAGGGTGTCCTGCTCAGGTCTGTAAACCAATCAGAATTTCACCTGCTCAAACCCAGCTCTGTACCATCACATCAATAAAACCACTGTGCTCAAAAAGGATACAAAAAAACCATACTTAAAAATGAAATCTTTAACCGGTCTTAAACCAGGCAAATAAAGTGAGAACGAGTGTTTATTTACAGGACCAGCCTGGCCATTCAGCCAAAACAGCAGGATAAATAATTCATATGGAATGTGTATGAGACAACAACAGAACTGGTTTATGTTTTACCTGTCAAAAGACAAGCCTTCACCTCATTAATCAGTAAAAAGGTCTGCTTCTTTGGAAGGCCCTCTTCCCAAAGCAGTGAGCCAGTGAAGGATTTTGAGTGTGTGTTGATTTTTGAGTCTTGAATGCCAAACCAACTCTGGGTGTAATCACAGTGCCCTAAGCAGCACATCACAGCACACTAACATTCCTTCACCCATTATGTTTTGTTTATAGTAAACCTGCAGTGGGTCTTTCCTTCCACTGCCTTTACTTACTTTAAGGAGCAGGAAGCCAAAGGTAGGACAATGCTATGTTCTGATGTCACTCCTGATTGGCCATTTCCAGGTCAATATGCGAGATGAACCTTGAGGCAGAGCTGTTCACCCTGCAGGACAGCAATGCAAAGCTGGTGGCTGCTCTGCACGAGGCTAACGCTAACGTGGAGCAGTGGAAGAAACAGCTGGCGGCCTACCAGGAAGAGACAGAGAGACTGCGAGATCAGGTGAGGGTAAGGGTCTTGCCCACCCACAGTGCAAGGAAGATTCCCTCTGTGGGATGAGTGGATCTACTAGAGATTTTTTTTCAAGCGAATTCTCATTGATCAGCAGTTTATCTGAATTTTACCAGCAAGAGTTAAATATTTTTAAAATGCATTACATTTTTCAATGAAATATGTTGCCAGGCAGAATGCAAAATTGTATAATAATAAAAGAATAATTTGAAAAATAAAGATGTAATTAGCAGGACTTTTCATTGCACCTAAAAGAAAGTCATTCAAATGGAGTATTTCACACTGGTCTGGTTGTGTTTTCCTGTGGAAAAAAAGCCTTCTGATTGGTTGATACTGATTGGTGACAGAAAATGGTAGCTCCTCCTTGTATGAGGTGTTTGATAGCCCCAGCTCTCAGTCAGTAGGGCGTAGATCTAGTTTTTCGCATCCAGTCCTGGGACCTAATGTGTGGGTTATTTCACTTTTAAACTGGGGCTCATTTGTTTAAGATGCGCATGCTTTACTTTTTAAAACTGGGTTGAAGAAACAGGTCACCCCGCCCCCCTTCCCCCGCCACCTCCATGCATTGGGATTGGTGGAAACATTCTAAAAACGCATTTCACTGGATAGGATGCTCAGCGGGCCAATCAAGATCAAATAGAGATCTCTTGTTTTTAAGAGCAGAGTTACAGCTTATTATGAAAGCTGGAAGTGGTCAGACAGAAGGCCGTGACCTGTGGCAAGGACACTTTCTGAAACTCACAACTTTACCCAAAGGTTTCTAGACTGCTACTCCCACCAGCCCCCCACCCCACTCCCAGGTGATGGGTTCAGTTCAGCTGAAAGTAGCCATATTATTGTGGTGAATATAACCATGCCACATGCAAACTTGGTCTCACTGTTTGAGATATAGTCCCAAATCTCTGAATTCGTCAAACTCATTTTTAATGTAGGCCTGAAAGGGCATGTCACTACATCACTCGCTTTTTCTCTCTTTCTCTCTCTCTGAAATGGAGCAAGCGACCAGGTGTCTGGAAATGGCTCAGGTCTCGGGGGGAAGGGTTTGTAGGACAGCGATATCCCACTTCCTCTGCCCTAGTTAGGAGGAATGAAAAATCACCAGAGAGGCCTGGCAGCTCCTCGTTTAGGTTTTTTTTTTTGGTGTCCTCTACAGTTAAAAATAATCCAGTTTCTCACAAGGCTCCTGAGGTGCCAAAGACCTTTTAGAGGTCATCTTCTTGTTCTGCTCCCTCTTGTTTTTCTCCCCTTTAATTTGTGAAGATCTTAAAGTGTTTCAGTGAGATGCCTCTTCTCAGACTCATCGTAGTGGACTACACTTTACATGGTGGTGTGAGAGACAGCAGGAAAAATCAACAGTGATTTTGAGGGAGGTGGAGCAATACTGGCAAGAAGGAGAGTAAAAGAAAAGAGTGTTGTGAGAGATATTGGGATAGACACTGTTTGGCATCCTTGGATGTGATTTTGCTCTGACATGGTCAGCTAAGAGTTCAGACCCTACATTTTTACACACTGTTCCAGTGCATTTCCCTCCTGACAGTAGCCCTCTTTCATCATAATGCCAGTGTGTGTCCTACATCCCATCTTGTTCAGCAGAGTTGACTGTGTGTGTGAAGCTACAGTATGTGAAATATTATGGACTGGTTTATCAAATAAAGGCAGGGAGGAGTGGATGAGCCCAGGGTTATGGGCCTGACCAGGAGTTTTTAAGGTCCTGTGGGAACTCACACTGGCCTGTCACATTTCCTGGGCTCTGATTGGCTAATGGGATGGAACTCTGTATGGTTGCTTTTCTGGAATTCCCGCAGAATACAGGAAAGGGACAGGGAGGGAGAGATAGAGACACAGAACGAGATGGGGGAAATGGAGAGAGAAGAAGGAAAGAAGGAGAGTACAGAGGTAGGAGAGAAAGATGAGAGAACGAGTGGATGCTGCAGTGTTGCGTGACGGGTTTTTATTTAGCTTCAGCGTTTCTTATTTTAAACTAACTTATATGGTAAACGTTAGTAAATCGAACAATATTCTTCACAGTTTGGTTATTTGTTTCAATTATCAAATTCACATTTCAAGCAAAGTTGTATTTTCAGTTATAGGAAAACATTTAAATTAGATGAAATGCATCATGTCTGTCACAGTGTTACTAAAAGAATTGTACGTATTTGAAAGTGTTTTAGAAAGGTGAGCGCTTAAAAGGAGTAGTTTAACGAGTGTCCTATTTGGTTCAGAAACGGAGCAGGAAGAAGGGTTTCTCATTCTTGGTAACTGTATCACAGCTCAATGCAGTCTAGACTGTCCTGGATTAGTGGTCTCAGTGCTGTCGTGAAATGAGGGGGGAGATGCTGTCTGAATGGAGGGGTTAATCATTACCAGCATAGGAGGAGCATGGCTCCGTTGAGGGAGGTGCTTTTGGCCCATGTGACTTTCAGGGGCCCGCCCTCATTGGTGTTCTTCAACTGTCTTGACTCTGGCACGATTCCCATAGAAACTGGCACATTCATGTTCCCTGGTGTCTGAACTCCCTCTTTTAGGTTTTTTTTTTGTTTTTTTTTTTAAATGCCAGAATGAGATGTGTCATGCATTAGTTTTAAATGGGTCAAAGTCACACTCAGCTCAGTCTAATGGAGGGTAAGTAAAGTGGGCGCTGTCGATGTGCTTGTCTGGAGGTCTGATGCTTGGTGCTGCTTTATGCGCACCCCCAGTGCTCTCATGTTCCGGCATGATCTTGATGTGCTTTGAGGCATCAATATATTCTGACGCTAATGCACTCTTACATGCTGTTGATGCCCTCTGATACACCAGACACACTTTAACATGGTATGACTGGCTGTGATGAGCTCTGATACCCTGTGCCCTCTGGTGCATGTGACTCTCTCAGGTGGCTGACCTGGAGGCCCACGGAGGCCACGGGCCCAGTGACCTGCTGAAGGACGAGCTGACTCAGTCCCTGGAGGAGCTGGAGGCCCTGCTGAAGGCTAAGGATGAGGTGAGGGGGAGTGTCAAGGCACAGAACGCCAGGAACAAAAGAACACGGCACATACTGAACCCACAGAAAGGCAGAAAAGAACTCGGGGCCACAGCATAAAAAATTCATGAATGCAAACTTCAGTAGCCTGCACATTCTTGCAGCTTTCTCTTGGGGTCAAGAAAGGGTCTTCCAAAAGTATGATCATTCACCCAAAACAGTTTGGAGGTTAGTATTTGATGCGTGCCATTGGTGATGTCGAGCCATGAAGCTTTCAGATTCTACATTGTAGCATTGATATGTATTGCTTCTGTGACTCTGCCACAAGAATTAGAGCACACATGTTTGGTGCTTAACCCGTAGGTGCAGCGTGCAGTATGGTCAGGCTGGTAAAGGTTGAATCAGTTTTAGTTAACTTATCATAACAGGATATTTGTTTTTGTTTTTTTTTTTTTCAGAAATTTCCTACAAAACCCCATAATGAATCACTATAGTCCTTTTTTGCCCCCATTTGTTCCCCGCATAATGTTGTCAGACTGGAACCAGTCTGTAAAACATATAACTTTATGGCTGCCCTATTTCCCTTCACCATCGCCACAGCCCCTGAGATTGAATTCCATTGTTCAGTTATAATCTAGTTTCTCTGCTGGACTAAAAGCCTGTGCTGGGAACACAGCTTGCTCCTCCTAATGCATTCTGTAAGAGTGCTAAAAAAAAATGGCTGAATGATGCCATTCGCTCATGTGTCTCCTTTGTGTTTGTTTGCAAGAAGGCTGGTAACCGCAGGTGAACATCAGGAGAGGAAGGGATATTTTATAACCTTTTAGGCCCTCTATTCATTAGCACATGAATTCCACTTATTACCTGTATGATGCACCACAGGTAATTTCGCTGAGTGGGAATGGCGTTGGGGCTTTAAATAAGACATAAATCTATGGGAGGTCCAGATGAGTCACTGCCAGAGAGCAGAGATGATGTGAGCTTCTTTCTTCCGTCTCTTTTCAAAAAGAAATCTGGTCAAGGACATGGGTTGTTTTTACAAAATAAAATAGCTGCTTCACAGAGCAAGAGAGTGCTTCACCGAGCAAGAGGTGCTGCTGAAAGCAATGGAAAGTGTCAAGCAATGATATTAATTATGGAGAAAAACAAGACCGAATTACACTGGCCATGGAATTAAAAAGAATGAAATTAACACTTACATTTTAAGGTTTACATTTCCATTTAAGTTGTATGCTCCTGTACTTAGCCATACTTATTCAATCACTACTAGTATGATTATCTTGTTTGTGTCAGGATTGTTGTTGTTGTTTCTTTATTTCATCAGCAGGTTCCCTACATGGTCCTAATCCTGTCTTATGTTGTCACCTCTGGCACTGGGGACTTTACTTCCCTCTGGGACTTTAGCGCTATCGTCCCTGACTTACGCACTTTGAGTTGTAAGCTGCTCCAGATAAGAGCTTCTGCTCTTATACCTATTATGTAAAGTAATGTATGGCACAGAACCTGGAAAAAAGGAAAGAGGGATTGCTTTAAGCATGAAATTAACCTCAAGGTTGGTTTTTCAAAGAGATCATAAAGCAGGTCCTACAAAACTCTGTCAGATTCTGTCAGTGACCTGATGTGTGTGTGTGTGTGCATGTGTTAATGCGTATGTGTGTGTGTGTGTGTGTGTGTGTGTTCACATTTTAGGAAATTCACATTCTGCAGAGCAAAAAGTCAGACTATCATGAGCTGGAACAAGAGAGAGAAGAGGCCATTCACAGACTCCAGGTGAGCTGGCTCTGCGCTCTGCAGGACTGAAAAGTCTGAACGGTGAAATGTTGTAACGGAAGAGACTCATCTGCACCCAAAGAACAGCATTCACACTGGAGCTAAGAGGGGCCATCCCTGATGATTCACTGGCAACTGCCAGCCACATCCCCACCCTCTGCAGCCTGCTAAATGCTGTGGTTCAGTAATTTGGCTGTGTTTGTCCTGCTGTAAGTAGAGAGAGGGTGAGATGGATATTAATCCAGTAGTGTGAGGAGGGGGAAATTGCTTTATGCCCCACCTGCAGGCTGTTGTAAGTGGACAGGAAATGGTAAAGTACGAAGCATTTTATGGTCTTAATATGTGAGACAGAGCTCCAATTACAGCAGGTGGGAAGCCAGAGAAGCTTTCAGAGGGCTTGCTTAAAACATCCTGCCATTAACCTTCACTTTAGATAGATGCGCTCCTCCAATATGAGAACAGTGTAAGTGTTGCCAAGCCCCTTGGAAATCTGGGTGAGACAGGGGTGAAGGCCTTGTGAGTTCACTTCCTGTTCATGGTGAAGTGATGGTGAAGTGTTGGTGGAAGTTTACCAAAAAACATTGCAGAAAAAACATATGTATAATAACATTTGATGTGCCAGTAGGTCAACAAAAGCATTTAAAATGTCATACTGGTGCAATGTGCTTGATTGCGTCATGGAATTAATTGTTCTTAATATTCTGTAAAGCAATTATTAAAAAAAGGTAACACTGCCAAATAACCCGTGTGACATGTGAGTGTTGGTGTTAGGTGTGGAGTGGGTGCAGGTGACCTGCGGGTATTGCATACATTAGCTATAGGTGTTGTATGTTGTGTGCCGTATACTGCAGGAGCTGGAGATGCGGAACGTGGAGCTGGAAAGGAGGGTCCAGAATGCAGAGCAGACCCTTGCCTCCTCCCTGGAGGAGCGGGACCGGGCTGAGAACGAGGTGCAGAGGGTCATTGATATCCTGGACGTCAAGATCTTTGACCTGAATGACCTGCGCCAGAGCCTGGCCAAGCTCATCGACAAGTAGAGTGAATACAGAAGCCCCGCCACAACCGGGTGGGGATGAGGGCTCGACTCAGTCACAAGCACAACGTTTCTGCAGAGGGAGACACCAAACGGCTGCTGCTCTGGGATCCTCTGCAGCCGCACACAGTTCAGCTACAACTAGTTTTAATGCTTTTTCAATGTGATGAGCGTAGGATGCGGTACTGTTGCCTAGGCTGTATCTTTTGTTTTTTGTTTTGTTTAATTTTTTGTGTTGATTTTTTTTTTTTTTCCTCTGAGATGTCGTTTTCCTAGGTGATGTCTGACGCAGACTATTAAACCTCTTGGTAATACACTTACAACTGTCAGTATTGCAACAAAGCATAAGAACAAGCATTAATCTAGTCAATTTAGTATTATTATTATTTTAAAATGAATTGAGTTTTGGAAACTCAGGAACTGTCCAGTGGTGCAATGAATATGTGATTTTCCTGGTTGAAGAATTAATATAAACAGACATGCAATGAAGTGGAAATGGCTGATATCATACCTCCAATCACAACTGTAGAACTAGAGGGCTCCTTTCAGTCAGCCAATCAAAAACATGGCAGCAGAGAGCAAAAGGTCAAGAAATCAGGCGGAAAAACTAAACAAGCCAAGAAAATGTGAATAATGTACAGTTTAACTATGTACTGGAAAACCTCATCACATCTACACAGTAGGTACTTGCATTGCTTCTATACATAGTTTGGGAGACTTTAGTTATCTTGGTATACAAACAAAAATTGGTCTACTTTGTTAACTTTGTGTTATCTCTGTGTTTTAGAGGATGCACTATTTTTGATACATTATTATCAGTGAGGTAAAAATGAAAGTGCCGAATTTGTTGTACAAGAATTATACATCAGAGACCAAAAGAGAGAGCAGCCCTTGAGCGAGGATCCGTGTTGTTAGAAATGACTGATTTGTGCTTTTTCATTTGTGGAATGGCACATGGTGGGGGGATTAACATTTCCTCTTGTTTATCACATTTTAAACTTAACAACATACCTGTAAATGCTGTAAACTATCAGGAAACACTCAGCTGCATGCTTGTGGGAGTAATAGATTCTTTTGTAAGACAAAAGAAAAAGTGAATAGGGGCAAAAAAATGATTGAAGAAACTCCACATGGGTGGAATCACTACCTAATCTGCTTACAACGTACGCATTGGCATCATGATCTAAATCCTATTATGGTTCCTGAAAAAGTCTTAAGGTTCTTTGGCGTTTAGTCTCATGTATGACATTTACCTTAAAATATCAAGTACAAATCACAAAGCATTGATTGGTCGAGGTTCATGTTGATATTGTGACCTTAACCTTCAGTAGAATTCTGTGGGGGAGAACTTAATTAAAAGATGTTTAGACATATTTAAAGTGAAATGTTGAGGTACAGAAGAGGGAAAATTATTGTTCTTTCTTGCAAGATCAGATCCTCAGAACGTACCAAAGACCCATTTTAAAGGAACCATTCTGATTGTTAAGGCACATAAGAGCTTGAAAACCTAAGACTGTCATCAGTTTTCTTCTCTCCTTAAACTGGAATGTTAAACTAATAGATAGGATCATTTTAGGTGAAGTATATTTATAGAATTGATTTATGACACTTTAATGTTCTCATGGTAAATGAATGTATTGTCAATAATAAGCAGACAATTTCTTGTAGTCATAGTAGATAGTAAATCTTTTCCCCTAGATCCATCTTGAGTAATTAACTGATAATATATGATATAAGGTTGCCCCAGCAACCTGCATTTAATTTCCTCTTTAATATGGAAGCTTTTAGCTTGACAGTGATAAATATGTGGTAGACTGCATTTGCTGTGTTCTCTGCCAAGTAGCTTTGTTAGGATGAATACAGAGCTTAATATAGTTTGTAATGGCAACGCAAGGACTTGTCCAAATGGAAATGTTTAGTGATTTCTTTGTTTGCCTGAAAACAAAACAAGAATAATATTTGTTTCTATGCTAGAACTAAGGTTTTTAATAGTATCGTCAAACCAGATGTAAAAAATAACTGCAGTGAAATTGCGGTAAAGCAATCACAGGACTTTAGAGTGTAAGAAAGAATTTTTGTGAGGCCTTTTTGTACAGGTAGAGAAATTATTTTGACATGAGAAAAATGTCAGCTTTGCTCTCTGCAATGGGGTGTTGGAATGGCATGCTTTCCCAGCACTGGGGTTTTCAAATGAAATATTAAAGACGACATGCACTGATTTCTGCTTTTTCTTTGCACATACTGATTATGCTATCTACACACACCATACTAAGTATCATGGTCGCTGAAAAGAGTGTTCACCACCGTGTGTTTTCTTTTCATTTTGTCATGAAATGGCTCATTTTGCATTTATTTGTAATGCTAATGGGATTGGGATTTTTTGAGGAAAAATTTAACAGGGAAAAGGTCACAAATATAGCATGGTGGTGTGACATTCAAGGCTAATCAGCAGGCTTGTTTGGTTATTTGACAACATATGAGATTTAAAAAAAAACTTTGCTGAAAGAAACGCTTCTGGTGACATCAGATGCTGAAATTCTGGGAGCACAGAGACAGGAAAATGAAAGAAGTAGAAAATATATATTATCTGAAATCCCATTGTGTTTCTGTCACAACATGATTCCTAAAAACGCTGGTATACACTTGACCATTTAAATCTATGTACATTATATTGACATTGCCACTAGTTAATGATATCTGTCGGAAAGCTCATGTTGCACCTTGGCTTTCCTTGTCCGGGATGGACACGTCTGTGGTCGCTAGGTGCTTTAATGTATGCCTCTCACACCTTTTGGAGGAACATATTCACAATTGTTTAAATAATCACAAAAATATATATTGCTTTGGTATTTGTGCAAATTCCCTATACTTGCCACCTGTATACCAAACTTGCATATTAAGTATTTTTTCCAATCTTACTGGCGCTTAAAACAATTACAATGCAATTAATTCATGTAAGCTGTTACTCTCATCTCCTGATCTCCAAGGATCAAGGATCAAAGCATTCCTTCAAGAATGTTAAGCCTGGGAATGCCAAAAGCTGACTCTGAGATCAAGATATCAAGGCTAGACACAGAAATGCTTCATGGGAGGTGTAGTTTTTCTATATTTTGTCAGCAAGACACTCAGCTAAGGCAAATGAAATTAACTCAGTTGTGTTTCAACAGCCTGGGGAAAAACTGAATACACAACTACATATATACAAGAATAACAAATAAATACCAAAATGTGAAAGTTTACAATGAGTAATCTTTCCCCTTAATTTTACCTTGATTAATGCATTTATGGAGGTATATATGTGAGCTAATTTAACCTGTGGGTCATGTTAGGAAAAATGTTTTATGTGTAGGCCAACCTGAATGAGATGTGTGGGATTGTAGATGTGGTGACTGCATTTAATAAAGTCCAACATGTTGAAGAACATTGTGCATATTATTAGGTATATCTGTATTGACATAATATACAATTAGGCACAAATAACCTAATACAAAAATCTTACTTCACTGCAAAAATTCCATAAATTGGCTCAATTGCATTCAATTAAATGAATTAAAATTTACCAAGAAGCTGTGAAGAGTCTGCATGACTTCATACATTATTAAAAAATGAAATGCACATAAAGACAACAAAATTATGATAAGTTATGGTTCTAAGCTACAGAACTGCTGCATGGTACAGTTAAAGTTATTCTTGTATAAATTATATTTTTTAACCAAGCTCCTGTATTTTATATAGGTGGGAAATGCACTTTAAGGGAGTTCTGAGGTAGAAACGTTGGTGAGTGCTTCAAGTGTTAGGATTTGTCTCCCTCTGCTGGATGTATACCACTCCTTCAGTACATGAGCCAACTGCTTGGCAGCACCTCTGGTGTCATCTCCATCATCGTGGGCTAATGGTACCAAGTACTCATGTAACAGGCCACGGAGAACCTTTGGCGTGCCAGAATTGCATTTCATTTAATTTCATGTCAGATCCAGATTTCAGCATCGTTAAGCCTGACGTCTGTGCTTTTCTAATCAATTATGGCTGTTAAGGCGCGCCCCGGTAGCTCATTCAATAGAGCACATACTACTTAAGGCCAAGACCCAACCGCAGCGGCCCAGGCCGGAATCCGAATCCCCCCCTCTCCCTTCCCTGCATCCCCCGTCTGCTTCCCCACTGTAACTGTGAAATAAAGTAGAAAAATCCCAAAAGAAATCTTTACAAAAATATATGGCTGCCAAACCTGACCCTGGAAATGCCCTTTGGTTGCCCTTCAAATAATTGCCAATCTCTTTATTATTTTAACTGGTATAAGTGAAAAATAATGATGATACTTAACCTTATTTTAACAATTACATCAGCCATGAAAGCACTCATTGTCTGTGTGCAACTTGTTTTTTGCGATTTTCATTCTTGAAACAGGCAATTATTTTCATCATTTTACAAATTAAACTGACTAATACAGACATTGTATTTTAAACGGTGACTGACCATGGTGCTTATAACAGGAATATTACATTACTGTCATTTAGCTCATGCTTTTATCCAAAGCGACCTACAGTTGATCAGTGTAACCGAGGGCCAATCCCCCTGGGAGCAATGTGGGGTGGAAGGACCTTGCTCAAGGGCCCAACAACAATGGTGTTCTTGCTGTGGCTAGACTGGGGCTCGAACCACCAGCCTAAGGGGTTCCAGTCATGTACTAATGTAACTTTAGATTTGTAATGCTGGTGTATCCTTGATTGAGGACTATTGAGAAAATTGTGTTTTAGCACAGATTATCCGTATATTCGATACTAGATTCGATAGAATAATCGAAGATTAAATTATCATATTAAATTATCAATAGTTTCAGCCTTAATCTACATTTTCGCTCGGCTGCACAAGAAGACCATTAAGGGTCGAATGAGTCGCACATGCGCATATGCAATGTTATTGTTCTGCCATTGAAAGTGTAGAATCTATAGTCTTACAACCCGTTCCCCTGACAACGGAACGCAGCCTTCTCTGTTTTTGTTCAAATGTTGTGACGTCAGCAGTTTAGTTCCCAGAGTACCGTGCGCTTCTGAAGATAACATTCTTGGCGTCCACCATATTGGAAGAATCGGAAGGAAAAACCTGGAATTTCTAATAAATATTACGTTGCAACATTGTAAAAACGCACTTACTCTTAATTTCGGATGAGTTAATGTGACCAGCAAATGATGTATTTGAATTAAAGTCGACCGCTTTCGAGATCAGTTCGCCTGTTTTGCCGAGGATTAGCTGCTAACTAGCTAAATAGTTACAGTGAGGATCGCCAGCTTGAGTTGAGGTAAGCGTACATTTCCACTCTAGAAATTGTATCATTTGTTAAGTGAATTTACTAGTGTGCTAAGTGAAATTACCGTGTCTGCATTTGGCTTTTCATGGTTACATAGCTAATATTAATTCTGTTGCTAATTGGGAAAAATTGTCTAGCGTCAGTCTTCTAGCTTGTGAGCCAACATAAACCCAAGCAGGGTAGCTATCGATAGATAAGTCTTATAGACAACTTAATGTTACCTTACAAATTAAATCAATGGCTATAACCGTATTCAGCTAGTTAAAGTCTAATACCATTATGCAGTCTCTGCTCCTTCAGACAGTCATTGTAGGTGTGTCTGGTTCTGTGTTGCCTGGAAGATTAGCTTCCCGTCAGCTATGAATGAGTGAAGAAAGGCGAACAACTCAGCGTTAGCTTGCATACTTTGTCTAGAATACTATGCATATGGAAGACTAGGCACTTAAGTTTTCATTTCTCATTTGGTGTACCACTAGCTAATATCAGCTGTCGTTAGCTATATATCGTGAATGGGTTGAATAATGCCTTCATGTTTGTAGCACAGTACTCAAATACCACAATGAACGAAGTGACTCTCACCTTAACTAGGTGGCTGGTATAGCAAGATAACGATCTGTTAATATAGCTTGTTCAGAGGGTCATTTAACTTGCTTTGTTTATTTCTTGAGAATTACATTATGAATTTTAAAGGAATCTGCATCAGCAGTGGACAGTACACTTTTTCTGTAGTGGTGGTGTGCATATGTACGAGACACGGAACAGTGTCCTCCATTGCTTTCGTACACAGATATTTACTTTAAAAACAGTGAAAATAGTGGCAAAGCTCTGCATGCCATTTATTTATTAATTTGAGTGCTGGCCTTATAATGCAATTGTGTAAATTATGATGTTTAGTGTAGATATCAGTACCCACCATCCGATTGTTCAGAAATGACTCATAGTTAGAAGCATACAAACATACGTTATGTCATTGAAATTTGATCTACTGACTCTGTAAAGTATGGTACCCAATATTCGTTTTACATGAAATTCTTTCTTGATTATGAGTTATACAGAAGGACGTCAAAGAAAAGGCCAGTCTGAGATAGTGGGTGTCGTGCCTTGTTAAGCTGAAATGGAATGACTCATATCTGTTTACATGTTATACAAGTTTCTCTTCTCTGTGTTTGTGCAGGCAGTGAGCATTGCCGGTCTCTACTCTGTTCTGCAGTCCCTTCTCTCCCCTTAGAGCACACAACAATGGACCAGGACTATGAACGGCGACTGCTTCGGCAAATCAACATCCAGAATGAGAATGCCAGCCCCATCGTGAGTCTCTGCAGACACAGACACCCATGCTAACACACACCCAGCATACGTGGCTCACTGTCGGCTTCTGGGTGTCGATGTCTCTGATTTCTATTCACTGTACAAGCTATTTGTGCGTACAGATATCAGTAAATATGCCTAGTTTCCTTGTACATAGTGTTACGTTTTATTTTATTTTGCTGAACTTATACCTCAGACCGGACTTCAAAACTTTTATTGTTGCTCATGACTCAAGCTTGTTTAACATGGTCCACTTAAAAATCGTTTATTGTTATACTAAAGACCCATCCATTGATGAACTGCCAAAGACGTTCCCCTCCTCTTACTCCAGGATGGTAATGAAGCATTGGCTTCATCAGGTCATTGTTTTCAGCTCAGTGATGCATTGGGGAATACATATTGCGTGGTAAAAAGAGGTGAAACAGACAGACAATCTTGAGAGCTGCTCACATAGCATTGTTTATATTGCCAGTTAGGCCTGTTAGATATAAACAGCTTGTTTGATATTGTTACTCTGTCATGGAAATGTGTTCATTTTGTTATGAGTCACATTTCTGATATTGGTCTGTTTCAAAACTGATCCAGGTGGTATTTAGCCTAAGTCTATGTATATTGCATAGCAATGTCCCACAGGCCTAGCTGAGAAAATCTAGTCATGTGCCTTTTTTCTTTGCTCCTCCACAGAAAGTGACAGATGTCATGCGGACTTTGACCC
Organism: Albula goreensis; assembly: GCA_022829145.1. Lineage (NCBI taxonomy): Eukaryota > Metazoa > Chordata > Actinopteri > Albuliformes > Albulidae > Albula > Albula goreensis. The sequence goes on along the minus strand of CM040764.1, from coordinate 16,178,709 downwards.
CCAGCAGCTCTCCCATGTCTTCCCCAAGCAAGCATGGCGACCGCTTCATCCCCTCCCGCGCTGGGGCCAACTGGAGCATCAACTTCCACAGGATCAACGTCAGTCCCCCACTCAGAATGGTTGTTTTTAATTCTAAAATATATTTTGTCACCATCTTTCATCTGTGAAGCCCGTAACACTAGCGTTTATGGGGTGACCTTCTTTCGAAGGGATAACACTGCAGAACTGAGATTTAAGGTGCATACATTCTCAGGGATCATAAGGAAATTATTATACTTGGTCCTAATATTTTGGAGAACATGACCGATCTCTGAATTTGTTGTGTAGTTTTTATTCCTTTACAGAACCTGCATGTAAGAAAAAAATCCACTTGATTCTGAAATGTTTGCTTTCAGGAGAATGAAAAGTCACCCAGTCAGAACAGAAAGACGAAGGAGGCCACATCTGATACAAACAAAGGTAACTTTCTGCACACAAATATCTGTAGTATTGACCATCCCACTGTACCTGAATTTGAGATACCAGAAATTGGCTTTCATGAGCAATTGAGGACTCTGCTGGTTCCTCCCAGCAGATGGGCTGGCGTACTCTGCCCTGCTGAAGAATGAGCTGCTGGGCGCTGGCATTGAGAAGGTGCAGGACCCACAAACTGAGGACCGGAGACTACAGCCCTCCACCCCGGAGAGAAGAAGCCTCTTTAGTGTGAGCACACTTTATTCTGTCTATTCCTGCATGAATACGACTTTATTCTTACTGCTGTGTGAATGTCGGAGTTTTCTCCTGCTACTGTCTGACTGGAGGAGCTTATTCAGCCTATTAGGTGACCAGACCCTGCAGATTCTGGATATATAGGGTTCTTTCAAATATTATTTTTGACCTGAAATAACTTGTCTGGTAGCCCTGAATATTTAAGAAATTGCTTAAAAATAACTGCCAGGGGTTTGTAAACCATTTCCCCTGGATCTCTTCTGTATTCCCAATCAGGGTCCGCCTTAAGCTTTGTTTTAAGCTTTTTAAATTATCACTTCTCCATTGCTTATCTTGATTCCCTCAGTAGCATTCATTTGCATTACTGTATGAGTTTGTTCCTACCTGATTGGCTGGACTAATCCATTCAGTTTGTCACTACTGTGGGAGTCTATGTGCTGACTGATGGCTGTGTTGTTTTGCAGTATTCTCTCAGTGCAAAGCGGTCCACACCAGATGATGGCAACAGTGTCTCTCCCTACTCCCTGTCACCTGTCAGCAGCAAGAGGTACATGCGTCCTTTTTGGTTGTTTTCATTTTTTAATACATCTTGCTTGGATCCTGTTTAATAAAGGCTGTAACTTAATCTGAATACAATCTTATGTGAGTATGAATTATAATATCAACACTCATTAGGTACAACTCTCAACATTATGGTTTTCTGTAGATAATGTGTGAATTGTAAAGATTCAAACAAATGGTTTTTAAGGAGATGAGTTTTGTAAACTTTTTCAGAGGCCTTACTTTCTTTGTCTTTTCTCTCTCCTCGCAGTCAGAAGCTGTTGCGGTCACCCCGGAAACCAACACGGAAAATCTCTAAGATTCCCTTCAAAGTGCTTGATGCTCCTGAGCTGCAAGATGACTTTTATCTGAACCTGGTGGACTGGTCCTCTCTCAATGTGCTGAGTGTGGGCCTGGGCACCTGCGTGTACCTGTGGAGCGCCTGCACCAGCCAGGTCTGTGCAAGTGGTGATGCAGTCAATTCATCAGCAATGCTAATATGTTTTAAAGTGTGTATGTGTGGTTCATGTTTGATATGGGGGGTTTGCATCTGACTAACACAAATGTTTTTCTCCGTAGGTGACTCGTCTGTGTGACCTATCAGTTGAAGGGGACTCTGTTACATCAGTGGGTTGGTCAGAGAGGGTAAGTTAATTCTACGTGTGTGTGTGTCTGTGTGTGTGTTGCATGCATTCATGTGTTAGCATTGTGTGAGAATCTAGTGTGCCTATCTGATTGGCTGTGTTGGTGTGTCAGGGTAACCTGGTGGCAGTGGGCACACATAAGGGCTTTGTACAGATCTGGGATGCTGCTGCAGGCAAGAAGCTCTCCACACTGGAGGGACACACAGCCAGAGTGGGTGAGTGTGAATCTATCCTACTGCGAATGTAATGAAGTCATTATGTTGCATTGCTCAGTTACCAGATTCTCATATTCAGAGAGTGCATTCACCTGATTAATGTTAACACTTTTCCCGATCAGCAAGTGTATATACAACATCCATTTATTTTGTGAAACATCATGTCCTCTCTTCCCATAGGTGCGCTGGCGTGGAACGCAGACCAACTGTCTTCTGGGAGTCGAGACCGGATGATCCTGCAGCGGGACATCCGCACCCCTCCTCTGCAGTCAGAGCGCCGGCTGCAGGGTCACCGACAGGAGGTCTGCGGCCTCAAGTGGAGCACAGACCACCAGCTGCTTGCCTCCGGTGGCAATGACAACAAGGTAAATGTCCTGGGGTAAGACGGTATAGCCCGGGTTCATATATTCAGCATACTCATGTCATGGTGAGCAGTAACGGACAGCATTTACTGACTGAATTTCCAGAATCAGAGATGTCATTTTATACAGTGATTACACGTGACTGCAGCAGATAGTTCACCTTCCAGGTGTAGCATGAAAGAAAAGTATGCTTTTTTTCCCTCTGTATTGAATTCTGAAGTAATCATTTTTAATTCATCATGTTTTGAGCGCCTAGATTCCATTGTGAATTTCCAATGTACTGCAGCATGCAAGAGGGAATGCAATTCTGGATCTGGTTCTGTGTAATAATTCAGAAAATTTGCAGCTCAGGGCAAATGGAGCCACTTGGAACAAGGGGGCATAGTGCAGTTACATTTGAAGCATTCTGAGTATGTGTGTACAGATGTCGCGATTGGTGGTGAGTCTGCTGAGTGGAAAGAGGCGAGGTCTCATTGTCATGTGAGTCGGAGGAGTCACATGCTCACAGCTGCTCCTCCCGAGTCAGCAGGAGGGGATTGCTGCTTGAGGCTGAACAGTTGGGCTGAGGCTGAGTTCAGTCACTTTGTGGAGGGCTTTATAAGATCAGTGGAAGAATGTGTGCCTTCAGGTGCTTCCAGTATTGAGTTCAAAGACATTTAGCGATTGAGCAGTATTAGAAAAATGTAAAAGTCATAAGGAAAATAAGGCAGCAGTCCCAAGTACTTAGGCAACAATCGGACAGTATGTCCAAGTACTCAGGGAACAAGGGTAAAGATTTCAGAAAGATATTGAGACTGTCGTAAAAGGTAGGGAAGCAGTGCAGTGTAATGGCTAAGCTCGTCTTCAAATCTGAGGGGGTGGGCTTCATTCCCAGGGAGGGCAGAAAGTGTAAACTTGGGCAAATAAACAGGTTCATTGTATGAAGTTTAAAAGCCTTTAGGAATGAGTCATAACCCAGTCAGACTTAGCAAATTGTGTGTGTGTGTGTGTGTGTGTGTTTTTCCTTTTTCTTTAAAGCGTGATACCGTGTGTGTGTTCTCTGTGCTTTTGTAGTGCCGCTGTTTGACTGCTCTCTCCCCTCACAGCTGCTGGTGTGGAACCACTCAAGTGTGCTTCCTGTGCAGCAGTACACAGAGCACCTGGCTGCAGTGAAGGCCATAGCCTGGTCCCCCCACCAGCACGGCCTGCTGGCCTCCGGAGGGGGCACTGCCGACCGCTGCATCCGCTTCTGGAACACGCTGACGGGCCAGCCCCTGCAGTGCACTGACACCGGCTCCCAGGTCTGCAACCTGGCCTGGTCCAAGCACACCAATGAGCTGGTACGTATGTTGCCTGCTTCCAGCATGCTAACAAAGTGGGATGCACACCACCCGGTCCAAGCACACCAACAGGCTATGATGCACATGGTCTGGCCTGATGAATCTGATCATGTTGTGAAAATTTCCCTTGCATTGCATTACATAGGGTAAGTGAGTGTGTGGGTAGCTAATGTTCCCACTGCTAATTTTTGCAGGGATGCCTAGATACATGTGCAGCTCGTCTTACTCACCTGGTTTGCCTTTCAGCTTTGTAGCTGTAGCTGAATTGATGTGCTGACAGTTGTGCTCCCTCTCCCTAAGGTAAGCACTCACGGCTACTCCCAGAACCAGATCCTGGTGTGGAAATACCCTTCACTGACGCAGGTGGCCAAACTCACTGGCCACTCCTATAGAGTACTGTATCTGGTAAGTGCTACATTGACATCTGTACTGTCAGTACAACTGCAGTGGCTATTTTAGTAGTACATTGATTCGAGGTCTGCTCCTGAATCATTTGTGTACATGGGTATAATGCTAGCCCCAGTGGGTGATCCTGCTGCTTAGTCAGAGCTGTGCTCCTGACATGCTGGTGTGTGAGTGACTCAGTGGTGTGATGAGTACTCCTGACTCGCCTCCCCTCGTCCCACACAGGCCATGTCGCCAGACGGAGAGGCGATCGTCACAGGAGCAGGAGATGAGACACTGCGGTTCTGGAATGTGTTCAGCAAAACACGGTCAACAAAGGTACCGAAATCTCTGCATGTGCATAATAAGTGAACTAAGAAAGGCTTGTGAATGTGATTCTTAAATTAGTTTGAAGGTTATCAATCATAGTGTCAGATTCACCCTTTACTTGAATTTACTTCATGTAAAACTTTTATTGACTTTTGTTTGTTGCTATATGCAAGTGTTTCAGTAACATTTTATTTCCATTATCACTTATTCTTCCATGATACTTCCTCCCATGCAGGAATCTGTATCTGTTCTGAACCTGTTCACCAGAATACGGTAATACTGAGGTGCTCTGGGGGGAAGGGGGAAGAACAAGAGACTCCAAGCAGTGAAACAGTGGCTTCATCATTCAACACACATCTCATCTACCGCATCCTTCTTCCCAACACTGCCTTTTGACAAAGACAAATACAGAGAGCGAAGACCTCCTTCCTCCTTCTGTTTGTTTACAAAGCAAAGGGACTTGACTTTTGAAATCTGCCGAGTGCAGACTTTAAGGATTTGTGTTCATGAATGTTTTCCCCCCTCAGCTGTACAGTTCTGTTGTATGTTTTTTTTTTTCTTTTGTATGTATGAGAGCTGCTTTTTTTGTACCAGTTGTCTGTCTGCAGTCTCAATATTTGTGTTAACAGCCTTAAAGTTTGAACCAATGACATAACTATAGGACTCGGAGGTGGGGGAGGCATGGGCGCCATTTTAGTTTATTTCTACAGTCGTAATTTATTTACCAGATAAAGTTTATTTTTAGGTTGAAAAATTAGGCAGATTTGATTGACAATGATAGTCAGGAGTGGAACTTAAGGCAAAGTAAAATATTTGTTTTTAAATTGTAATACAACATGCCATTGCCAGTATCCGGTTATTGCTAACAGGGACTTTACACAATTTACTTGGAGTGGAAAGGTCCGTCAAAATGTACATTTTTTTTTTTTTTTAAAGGTGGAATTTTTTCTTGAAGTTAAATAATTGCATGAGAGAAATTCATTTTAAACCAGGAAGTGGATAGGAGATAGTAAGTTGTTCGCCATGCATTGCAGGAAACCTTATCTTGAGTACAATCCTTTTACTTGTTCGTGGGAAAACCTTATTGAAAACAATGTATCCATCACAGGCAAGAAGACATTTATGTATGCATTATGTTTTATTTAGTCATCTAAATCTTTTTTGTAATCCCAGATAAATCGAGCTTTGTCTCCACAGCTGTCAATTTGTTCCATCATGCATTTTAAATGTGTGTCCACAACACAGCTTGCCTAATGTCTAATGTAACTGGATACTCATTGTACTACAAATCCTGTTTCTGACATCATTTTTTTAATGAATCAAAATTATATTTTAAATGTGATGGGTTGCTAATGGGACACCAGACTGGTGCAGTGATGCATGACATGACTTAAATTTAAGAGAACAGTAAACTTGATCTTACTTTCTGACAGGTGAGAAATTCAAGAAAGTGTTGATTATGAGCAGAAAAGATTCTCTTTGTATTCCATGTATGAAAACCGACAATTTCCCCAGTATATCTTTTATTGAGAACAGCTACCAAGGTCCATTATAAAACATAGGGAGTTGTTGTATTTTGGTTTAGGTCATCTCGTCGATGGCAATTTTCTAATCTCTAAGATTTCAATTGTCAATACAAAATATGTTGAAAAGAAAGTTTGATTTCCCTCTCTTTAAATTGTAAGAGAAGTGGTTGCCTGTTTTATATTTAAGTATTGAGTTGCTCTTTTGCTCGTGTCTGGAGGTTTGAATGACTTTCTTTACCACTTGTGTGAATGGTATTTATTTGACTTGTGGAACGATTTCATAGTGTTGGGTGAAACTTTCTACAAGCTGAATGGTGGATGGCCTGTTTGTGTGTGATTTTTATAATCATTTATTTTCCATCTTCTGAGATCATAACTGCCAACTTGAAAAGCTTAAAGAATGTAAAAAGGAAATCAAAGAATTTATTTACTGATTCATTGAAATAAATTCTGATTTGTGGCCCATGGTGGTTGCGTCTCATTATGTGTCTTAGTCATTTATTTTTCCTTCCTCATCTTCACTTGCTTTTCACTTCAGTTGTGCAATTTTTATATCTGTATTTGGAAGTCAGTGTCCATAATCCAATTTTTGCACATTTTATTAACAACAAATTACTCTTGGGGATAGCTAGATAATGACATTTTTTAGAATGTAGAGTACTTTATGGAGATTAGGACAGTGATGCATAAACTTGGTCCTGGGTCCCTCTATAAATTTGCATTCCAACCATAACCAAATCAATGAATTGTAGAGAGCTATATTTTCTTAACTGGACATTAATGTCTGTTTTGGACAATTTACATGCTTGAGGCCATATTATACTGAAAATGGCTATATATGCTTTCCATTAATAAGTATCCTATATTTAAATACCAGGGTCTAGAATCCAATCAGTTTACTAACCCCCTTCATAGCCAGCTGGTTTTTACTTCATAACTCAGGCAGTCTTCAAGTCTTGGAACCCTCTGAATCTCTAACTTTCTCAGCTTTTCTACAAGCAGACCTAGTGTCATTCAGTCTCAGCGCATTGAGAGTACCAGTCATTGTTGAAAATGTACGCGTTGAATAAACTGAATATTAACCAAGGACTTCTGCGTCACTCATCCTGTAGAGGCGCCTGTTCATGATGCAGCTGTAAGTCCCGAGTTCTGTAACGTGCAACCACCTCAAAGAGACAGTCTGCATGCACAAGTGGGGCGTAAGCAACGTTTATGCGCAGATTTCCTGGTTTTTCCATTTGAAACTATCTAGCTAGAAATCGCAAGGTTTTGTTAATGAGGCCCAAGGTTAAGAAGTTTCAAGACAGTCTTCACATCAGTGAACTTTGGCATGAAGAGCGAACTGAGGGGGGGGAACCCGCCTGAAAAAGTGTGTGAGGGAACTTCAATACCCATAAGCTTGAGCGGTGGTGCATCTAAGCGGAAACAGTTTGTTTCCCTCAGGAGGCGCGGCGGGAAGTTAGAAACGTTGGATTGGTATTTGACATTTCTTTGTGGAGGACTTTGTTGTAAATGTAGCAACTCATCAGCTCACTTGCTAGCTTGCATCACTGGAAAGATTTAATCTACTAATGTTACATAGTGTGCAAGTCTTATCGCTTAGATTGTCTTGATGTGATTTACATTAACCTTACAGCATGAGAAAAGTGAGCCTTCCGCAGGACGTAAGGAAATGGGTGACAGAGGAGCTCAACTTACAACCCCAACACCTCCCTCATGACAGCTTCTTCGAGGCGTAAGTCCGAACGATTTATCGGTAGAAAACAATTTCAGCTTTTACATTCTTTTGCTTCGTGGGTCTCTGAGATGGGAACATCTGATAGCTTGTAAAGGTTCTTGTGTTCAGAAGTCCTAATAGCTGCGCATGTTTTATAAGGTTGTAAAAGTAAGATAATTCCCTTTCTTTGCGTTGCAAGATTATGTCTCGGACAGGGCGCCTCTGTATGGAAATATGTCACTCAGCATGTTTACCATGAGAAGTAAGTACATTTTTACATTTTGTTGTTCAATTTTTCCATTTCCTCTCTTCACACAAGTGCTGTGTTACTCTAGCTCTCTGTCTGATTTTTAGGAACGTGAGAGTAATACGTGGGAACCTGCAGTGGTATCCTTTTCCTTACCGAAGCACGAGCAAGAGTGTTTTATGTAATGAATGAGATTTTACATACACCACAGAAACATGACGTGAAGACATTGAGTTTGGTGTAGTAATATGACTGAAGCTATTTTAATTTTTTTATCCATAGAGCAGGACTGTACAAAAACATGCAATGTTGTACACTTGTTGGCATCCTCTTTGTAGTATGCTCCTCTTTGAAACTTAAGTATCTCTCCACATCACTGATGTTTAACTGTATTTTCAAAAAAATCCCAAAAAGGCAACAAAGTCTATTTGTATCTTCATTTATTGTGGTTGCCCTTGACAATGTAATCTCTAAGGTTCAAGATGCAGCAGGATAAGGAGGTGAGTGTTCTAACAGCATGCACTTTCCCAGCTTCAGGTTTGTTCATTGAAACTGAAGTATACTGGTGTCTCCGTGCTTGTGTTGGTTTTGTATCAAAATTGTGTGTATATGGGTGCATGTAAACATCACTTTCAGTATTATGTGGCCTGTTTGTGTGAGTGGAAGTGGAACTACAGTAAGTATGGTGAATGAGTCAGTGTGTCAGTCAGTTGCTTGCACACGTGTATGCGTGTGTGTGACCGCATGTCCACATGTGCACATGTAGCACTAGGTGTGGGGCTGAATGTTTATCCCTGCAGGTTGGCCGTGCAGAGGGGCAGGGAGAGGCAGCGCGGCGCCAGGCTCTGCAGAGGGAGATTGAGGAGCTGAAGGTGGAGCTCAATCAGCTGGACTGTAAGATCAGTGTAGCAGAGAGTCAGCTGACCAGTGAGGGTGAGACTGCAGACACACCATTTACATCATACACTGCCCAGCAGCATTCTCATAATGAGCCAAACCTGCTGCGGTGAGCTTGAGTGTGTGTTTGTGTGTGTGGTGCTGCAGAGCGGTCCGTGAGGCGGAGCTGGGCTGAGGGTGAAGAGAGCCATTGGAGGGCAGTATTGCTGCAGGCCTACAGACAGTGCTGTGCGCAGGACAGACTATCCCTGTGCCAGGACAGCAGTTCTGTCAGCCGCCACTGCCACAGCCTGGCTCAGCTCTGCAGGTCAGCCTTTGCTCTCCTCCCTCTTTCATTTTCTCTCTCTTTCCTGCACATCTCCACTTCTCTCTGTCATTTATGATTGACTCTTCTCTGTCCTGTGTCGGTTCCCATTTGCCAGGAAAGCAGAGGTGGATCTGGTGTTTGGCAGCGAGTCCACTAATGGCAGCACCTCCCTCGGCCCCACTGGTCCTCAGCCACAGGTCCTAGTGAGTACTGTACCTGTACATCTGCCTCTACAGTACATCAGTGCCTGTGCCCAGATACACCTGTACAGGTCACAGCTCTGATAAGCGTCTCCATCTCTGTCTAGCGTGAGGTGAGGAGTCTGTGTGAGGAAAGACTGCTTTTCTTCCTGTCCCTGCAAGAGAGTGAGCTGAAGAGTCGGCATGCTGCTGGCACGCAGTGAGTATCCTAACACCATAATGGCACACATTGTGTACTCTAACCCCCTTAGGGCACATAGTGAGAATACTGCCTTATCAAATACAAACTCTAATACTATTATAAAACACTGATCCCTTTTACTGTAATAATCCATCCAGTCGATTAACTGACCCACTACCCTGATCCTTACAGTCACGATCATCAAATGGAAATCATCTGTCTACATCACCATTATTAGCATCATTAGCCGCTAATCTCCTGCATGACCGGTCCTTAATACAATCATCCTCAATATAACTATACAGAAACTGTTGTGTTTATCTGGTTGTGTCTCTCTGATTCCTTAGCTTGTCCCATGAGCAGAGGGAAGCTGCATTCCAGCACTGGCTTAGTGCAGTGGAGGTAAGATGGCTGGGAGAGGACATACACCAAGTACAGTACAAAGCTTATCAATGTCCATATTTTATTTATTACATCAGAAACGTGTGAGGTAGAACTATTGCTAACTCAAACTTGCAGTGAACTTTGTGCTCCTTGTGTTGTGCTCCGCCTGTGGAGTGTGGAACACTGCGCTTTACCTGCCGAGTGTGTGGAACACTGTATGTGTATGCAGGGCTGCATAGGTTGTGTGGCCACAATGGCAGCTACACACCTCACACTCCCCACCACAAGATCCAGTTGTCCCTTGGAAACTGTGTTGTCTTTTACACTTTGTGAACAAGGTCACTGTATGCTGTATTCAAGTTCCAGCTTCATGAGGGGGGAAAAGTGTCAAGCTAGATAGCTGCATAAAAGTCAAAAACACTGGTCCTCTCCTCTGTTGTGTCTCTGTTCCCTGCAGGACCTGCTGCGCTCTCACCCTCCGAGTCACATCCTATCAGCGCTGCAGCACCTGGCCAGCCAGCAGCACGGCTCCCTGCAGGCTAAGCTGGACTCTGTGGATGTGGGTAGAGACGTGGCCGCTCTACGGTAAATCTGTCCCTTTACGTTTCGCCTCATGCATTCAGCCAATGGCTGTTTATCAGTCATCAGTTATATCTCTTATTAGAAAATACATCTATAGAATTTACCTTGCTATTCAGTGGTAATATCCTGGCTCTTTTTGTCCATGTGGTGTAGCCATACTGTATTTATACCAATGTGCAATGAGCCAGGTTTCGCTATGACAACAAGCATCTCCAGGACATCTCTCGAGAAGAGGAGGAATTACCTTCAGTCAAGTCACTTTTTCAGGTACTCATTCTTTAATTGATTAGACCTGTCTCTCTCAACAGTGTTTTTGAAAGCCTGCTGTAATTTTTTTGCTTTACGAGTTGTTTTTCCTGCATTTGTTTATCACTTAACTGTAAGGGTGCCAGCTCTATAAATTCTAACACAGTAGAGGGAAAGTTAGGGTTTTATTGCACTTGTGAAGTGAATCTGCAAACTTTGGAGGGGGTAGCTTGAATAATTGTGGATTTTTATGCAGAATACAAGCATGTTTAGCAGAAAGCACACTTCACTGAATCTGGATTCTCAGATGGGTTTTTCATAGCGTGAAGTCGCCCTTGACTGGATGTGTCCTTGCAGGACGGCTGGGCGGAGGTGGAGCACGCTCTTGTGCAGCTGGAACGGACTCGAACCCAGGTTCAGCAGCAGCGGGACCAACTGAACAGACTCCGGAAGGAGGCACTGCTGGACCTGCAGGGGAGCCAGCCCCAATCTGAGCCCCTGGCAAGGTACACTCCTCAAACGGCTACAACATGGAGAAGACTAGGTGTCTCCCTTAAGAGGTTCTGATTTGATTAAAGGGATATTCTGGCTTTTCTGCAGTTAAGGCTTTTTTTTTTTTATTTTTTTTTTACTTAAACCTGGATTCTCAGATGGGTTTCTGGGAATCCAGGTTTATTCCCAGACCATTGTTGGAGCTGGTCCTGCAGCATGTTTTTGTGTGCATGCATGTGTTTGAGCTGCAGTGTGTGCATGCCTGCGTGTACATAGGCCAGTGTTGGAGCTGTAGAGTCTCTTTGTGTGTGCACACAGGGCAGTGTTCGAGCTGGAGTTGGAGCATGTGATTCAGGCAGCTGTGAGGGACAGTGTGCAGGAGCAGTGTCTGCAGCTGGGGCAGCAGATCATGGACAGACAGGAGGCTCTGCGCAGTCTGCGCAGCCAGTGGCAAAGTATCATGGACTTCAGGCAGCTTGTGGTGAGTGAGAGACCGCTTATACCAGGGAAAGACTCAACACACAGTTCCACACTGCCCATTTACATTAGTCACATTTCAGTTTGTATTTTCTTCCACTGCCTCTCGCACACTTCCTGTTCCCCAACAAGTCACACTTCCCTGTGCAACAAAAATATTTCTGCAGGACCCTTGTTTATTTGTCTTTTGTAATTCTGTTATTCTCTCCCCATTTTCAGGACAACAAGCAGGAACAGATCCATGCACTTATTAAGGCCAATTCAAATGCCAAGAGTGAGCTGTCACGCTTTCACACTGAGGTACTGAGCTGCAGACCATACAGAGGACTGCTTATCTCACTGTCTCTCACACACTGCACTTCATGCAGTTACACACACACACATGAATTTTTTATTGTGTATAGTACTATTCCTGCAACTAGTACTGCAACTAATAATGATAATTGTTATTTTGTGTTCATTATTATTGTTATTTTTATTATTTGTCGATATTCATGTAAAGCCAATGATCATAGCATCATTTTGGATAATTTTATTTTAAAACACAGCATTGTTATTATTTCGGTTTATTGTATGCTGAAACACTTACCTCTCTGCGGTGTTGTCCATATATGCTGTTGTGGTGAGGTCACATGCATATAGGTTGTGCTATTTGGGGAAACTGCTTGTAGGAACAGGCAGGTTGACTGGTCCTGTGTATTCTTTCTCTCACCTCCAGATCAGGCAGTTTGCAGAGGGGACTCTGGGCCCTCAGTGTGGGGCGGTGATGGGGGCGACCTCAGCACTGCACAACAGTGTGTCTCAGGAGGTCAAACTGACCGGCTCTCTCTCACTGGCGGCCCTCAATCGCAGACTCATTGAAGGGTATGTGAGGGAGAGGGGCGCTCATGGGCACTTCCCTGTTGGTGTTGTTGAAACTCTTTGTCTCAGATTAATCAGTGGGTTATGTGTCTGCATGATTTTGGATCTTGGTCCTAGACACTGCACTTGCCCCAAGCAACTTCAGTTTAGATGGTCACATGAAATCACTGCCATATTTGAAGGTGCTTACAACCAAAGTCATCACACAGTGCCAGAGGTTAGCTAGGCAGTGTTGAAGTTAGTGTTTGCAGTTTTATTTTGTATGTGCACTTGTTGTTGTTGTTGTATGAGCTCAGGGGAGGAGCTTGTTTGCTCTTTTGTGTCAAGTGTATGTATGTTGATGAATGAGGCCAGTCACTCTGGGTGCATCTGATTCAGTCTACAGAGAGTCCCGGCTGATTGGCTGTCTATATCCCGCCTCCAGTCTCCACCCCTCAACACACTGTGCCAAAGCCTGGACTTTCCTCTCTACAGGGTAAGTGTATGCCTACACAGTGCATCATATATGTAGTATATTATATCCCTCAAACACACGATACATTGGGATTTACATAAGGTCCTTGAAGTGCTTGAAATTTGTCTTCATTTGATAATTAAGTGCTTGAAATGTCCCTGAAATGAAAAGTAACCAGGTACTTGCAGCCAGTGTTTGATGTGCCCAAGGTGCTTAATGGAAGTAGAACTGAACCACACGTGACATTAGTGTCATTTTGTGGCCACAGTTTTCAGAACTGGCTTCTCAAACATTAACATCCTTCATTCTGGGAAATATTTAGGAATGTTTCTATTTGATATTGAATGTACCTTCAGTAGGTGTGATGGTATGGGAAATTTTTGAACTGCCAGTCTGTTAACATGATGATGTATTTTTAGCTGTCACTGGATATCAACTAACTCACATTCTGAACACACTATATACTATACATAAACACCAAACAAACTGTACAAAAAAAATTGTACACACACCAACATGCAAAATGCTGTTTTATGCATTATCTCTAATCTTGTTTGCTGACAGGCTCCGGAGCAGCTGACTGCACAGGCAGTGTCCCAGCAGTTGGAGCTGCGCTTGCTACATCAGCTGCTTCAGCTGCACAAACTCTCACAGATGAGATTGCACAATGAGGAGGCACTGCTGCCTGCCCCAGACCAGCAGGGTAAGTGCTGTTCCAACATGCACAACATCCTGCCAAATCCTGCCCTGCTCCCGCTCTCCTCTGCTCTGTGCTGTTCCAACATGCACAACATCCTGCCAAATCCTGCCCTGCTCCCGCTCTCCTCTGCTCTGGTACATCCTGTTCCACTCCCCCTCTCCTTTGCTAAATCTCTTCTCTCCTGGTCTTTCCTGTTCCCTCCTCCTGCCTCACTTACTCTCCCCTCTGTGGCTCTAGCCCTCCTGCGGCAGGTGAAGGAAGCAGATGAGGAGCTGCTGCAGTCCCTGCTGCCCCGGGTTCGAGAACTGAGTCAGCGCAGCTCGCAGGGTCTGTTGTATTGCGCACAGGCCAAAAACGCCATCTCTCACTGGTAAGAGTCTTAAATGTGAAATGTGGGGCTGTCCCTTGCTCAGGGCCACAACAACTGTGTCTGGGAATTGTAGATGCTTCGTTTGAGTATCAAGTCCAGCTGACCAACCATTACACTACACCGATTACAACACACACACTATTCTGTCTCACTCTATACCTTTCTTCCTCTCCCTGTTTCTCTCTTTTCATTCTCTGTGCAGGTGGGAGCAGCCAGTGCAGTATGTCTTGCCTGAAATGTGCAGGGGGGGACTGACTCTACAGAAATGGCTCCAGAGGTGGAGACTGGCTGCCAAGGCCCTGGAGTGATTTCAGCACACGCTGAAGATCCTTGCATTTGTGTTGCAAACTCTTTAGTTGTTTCTGCTCCAATTCTAAATAAAATTTTTGTGTGTTCATTTTTTTTCTTTATGTTTTAAATGCTATTGCATTTCAAATGAAATAGTCAGTGAATCTATGGTGTGTTTGTTCCACAGTATCCAAACTGACTTTTGTATGCATTATGATAAGAACTTTGTACTAGTAAAAAAAAGTGAAATCAATAAAGTCGGTTTTGAAGCCTCCTCTAACAAAACAGTGTCACCTTCCTATCGAACGTAACTTCAGGATGCAAGAATTAATGCGTTGCTATGGTAAACATTGTCTACCTGACCCGGATGTACCCCGGAAGTAACAGTTCGCAGCATCAGAACGTTGCTGTACATGCTTATCAAAACATTATTTTTTATAGATTCTATGGTGTCAAATCTAAGCAGAGTGTTGAAAACGATAATATCAGTTGAACAGACAAGCAATTCCGACCACATGGATTCTGTCCATTTTTCTATTATAGTCTTTGGACTATTTTTGAATGAAATATTCTACTTGAGTCATATCTTTACATAAGCGAATAGCTACACACTCACAAGAGGGACTTGAAGGTAAAAATCGGAAAGGTTGTTCGCCAGTTGCTAGCTGATCTTTGGACATTAGTTACCAATGCAGCATTACAAACATTTTGTGGTTAAAAACAACGGCCTTTGCCGAGCATTGTGGCACAGAGAAATGCCTTTTAGCTTCTACCCAACTGTTTGCGTCTGCGCAGTACAATCCCTTGTTTTTTTTAGTGTATTTCCGGACGCCAAGTCTGCACAGCTGCCGCCGAATTTAAAGAGACAGGAGGAGGTAGTTGTAATAATTTTTAAACCTTTGTCTTGAACCTCGTTTGCCATTTCGTTTTATGGGGGTATTTTGAGTGTAGCTAAATGATAGCTACCTAGTTGAAGAATGGCTTTTTAAATTAAAAGTCACGTCGCACACACTAATTTTCCTCATCTCTCGGCCCCCAGCTAACGTTAGCTAGCAAGCTGGCTAGCTAGCTTGCTAGCTTGGTACAAGGAGACCAAGATTTCTTTCAACTAGCAAATCTGGAACAGGGGACAATGGCGAAAATTCAGGCGCACAGCAACATGAAACAAATAAGCCAAATACAGGAGAAGGCCTACGTCGTACAGAAGCAAGCTCAGCAGCAACACTTTCAAAAGCTGAAGGTAAGAAACGACAACAGCGAAGAAAGGAAAAAAGTCCTCC
Source organism: Albula goreensis (assembly GCA_022829145.1). Lineage (NCBI taxonomy): Eukaryota > Metazoa > Chordata > Actinopteri > Albuliformes > Albulidae > Albula > Albula goreensis. The sequence continues at coordinate 16,162,998 of CM040764.1, read as the reverse complement.
ATAGTCCAGTGCCATTTTGTGTTTGCGTTTCGATACGAGAAGCCAATAGCTAGCTAGGTAGTAAGAGAAGAGAACTGAATGTACTATATCCTAATTAGTTAGCTAGTATTATTTTATATCAGGTCGCTATGTAGCTAACTTGTTAGCCATACCTAATCGTATACTTGCTTGGTAGGTAGCTAGGATACGTACTATAACGTTAACGTTAGGTAGTTATAACTAACGAGGTAGCAAGCAAGGTTGACGTAGCTAACTGGCTATCGTACCAAAAGCTTCGGCAGCGTATAGTTGTTAGCCGAAAAAAATGTAGCTAACCAGGGTTCATTTGAACAACATCTGCACATCTTAAGATTACTCTCTTTGCCTATCTTGATTAGATGTCTAAATTGCATCAGACATTTTGCTTAATGTGTCAGACTAGTTAGCTAAAATACCTATCGATAGCTATTTACTTCAGGTGCCTCAGAATGTGTTGCAGTAAGCCAGCTAGCTAAACCTCAGAGTCGCTTTTTCCTTTGTTACCTTGCAACTCGCTAGCCAGTGATCCAGAACCAGCTATTAATATCATAAAATAACCAAGCTAATGTCGACTAGCTACAGAATTGTTCGTGGGTGTTGTTAAATTTTCATTGTTCCGTTTGCTTTGATGGTTATTTTGTGCTGTAGGTAGTCGTCTACCGTCTGCTGTCTGTCTTGTCATGCTTTTGTTAAGCATAAACATTTGGACTGGTAGCCTGACGTTAGCTGGCTGTTTAGCTATCTAGTTAACTTAACTTAAAACGGACACACACCATCTTAGCACAGTCTATTCCATGTGTTTAACTATCAAAGTTGCTAGATGGCTACACGGAGCGACATTTACATGAATCATTTGAGGTCTGATCATGGCAAATCCTTTCCCTGGTCAACAAACAGTGCATTTCGCAAGAGAGTTTGCCTTCTAGATAAGTTAGCATGGTGGTCATTATTGTTTTCTGTGACCTAGCTTGAAAAAATCAGCCCTTGGTTTGTTTACTGATTGACTTGTGGGTGAGCATCGTCTCCCTAAATAAGTGCAATAATGCTGAAATCTGCTTTGCTGTTGACCACAGTTTGTTTTTGTACAAAACAGTAGTAATGTCTTTAACTGTCTGTTTTATTGCTTTGAATCTCACAGGTTGAAGATGCCTTGTCATACCTAGATCAGGTGAAAATACGGTTTGGGAATGACCCTGGAATATACAACAAATTCCTGGACATAATGAAAGAATTCAAATCACAGAGGTATGGAGATAGAAACGCCTTCCTATTTCAGAAAAATCATTTATAGTGTGAGGAGAACCGGCAGGATAGACTGAATACACATCTTTTCTGAATAATATAGGGATAACTTGGAAATGGCTCAGACAGTCAAAGCTGACAGTGTTTATACATTGTAAAACATTAGCTTTTATCCAGTGACCTCTACTAGAAAAGTATGAGTATTAGTTGTATGTGTCTTATGTTAATATCAAAGTTCTTTTTTCCCATCTCTGTCAGCATTGACACGCCGGGGGTAATAAATCGAGTGTCACAGCTGTTCCATGGTCATCCAGACCTTGTTCTGGGCTTCAATGCATTCCTGCCTCCGGGATACCGGATAGAGATCCCCAAGAATGGGGTCGTATCACTCCAGTCCCCGCTGTCAGCCCAGGTAAAGCTCCTTGTCTCCTCATATTTCTCTGTCTCTCTCTCACTCTCCCACTCCCTCTTTTCATCTATTCTTTGCTCTTGCTCCACACTATATTTCCATTACTGTCTGTGTAATTTTTCCCCTCTCCCTCCATTCCTTGCTCCATTTCTTCACTCCTTACTGTGGCTCCCTCTCCCCCTTTCTGACAACTTTGACCATCTCTCACCATTCTTTACTCTGGCTTCCTTTATCTCTGCCCCTCTTCTCCCTACTCTCTTTTAATTGCTCTCTCTCCCTGCATCCATCACCCACTGTCTCACTTATCCCTCGTTCACTGTTTTCCTCTCTCTTCCTCCATCTCTTTACACTCGCATGCATGCAGGACTTAATTGGTGCTGAAACTGTCGGCAGTATTTGAATCTATGTACTCCCCCATTGCGTTCTTAAGGCATCTGATTAACTGAAGAGGAGTTTCTGTGTGTTGGAATACTGTTATTGTGGAGACAGGCAGTTAACACTGCATTGGGTTGCACAGAGTTTCATTAATGACAGACCGTGTAACATTGCTTTGCCCTGCATTATGATTGGAGCTTTTAAAATTCTGCAGCTTGATGCTCTTACAGGGTATTGATCAGCAGATTGTTCATATTTGTGTGACTCCACATTTACAATTTAGATTTTCAGCAGATCCAGAGTGACTTATATGTTCACATACTGTCCATGAACACAGATGGAAATTTACTGAGGTGTTTCAGGTGATTTAAGTTCAGATGGCAATGCCCGATCTCCAAGTTACAAGCCTAGCTCCTTGACCATTGCACTGCCCTGCCACCCTGCACTGTGACTGATAGAATTTCACTCTGCTCCCCTGCAGGTGTCTCCCGGCCAGGCCAGGAGTGTGCCAACTGTTGCTGTGGGAGTGGCCAGGGGCATTTCAGCCTCACCACCAGCGGGTGCTGGCTGCACTCAGGACGAGGCAGCGGCCTCGCTGGACTCCACCCCTTCATCCTCTGGGCTCCCTGAGCCTCCCAGCAGGCTGTCGCTTTCACTGCCCGGCCAGGAGGGTGCACAGTCTGGACCCACAGCCTCTTCCTCTTCCCCCCTCGGCTCAGAGCCCAGCCCTGTGGAGTTCGACAGTGCCATCAGCTACGTCAACAAGATCAAAAATCGTTTTCTGGACCATCCAGAAATCTACAGATCTTTTCTGGAGATACTACACACTTACCAGGTACTTCCCTTTTGCTCTAGCGCTTGTAAAGCTGTGATTGAGGTCTCGCAGTGTGCTTATATTTGACTGCATGTTCCAGAGAGAGCAGCTGGAGATGAGCCTGAAATGGTTTCAAAATGCATTGTGTGCATATGTGTCCCAGAACAAGCAACTCTGAACTGTGCTCTGTGTTTGCGTGTTTCAGAAGGAGCAGCTGGAGATGAAGGAAACTCGCAGTCAGGGAGGAGGAGGCATGACCGAGGACGAAGTCTTCTCCAAGGTTGCTAGTCTGTTTAAAGGCCAGGAAGATCTGCTCGCCGAGTTCGGACAGTTCTTACCAGACGCCAAGAGATCACTGGTCAGGAGCTCTACCATTCATTGACATTGCTATTGGAGATTCATTGTCTTCAAGTTGCATGACATCTACAAAATGAGACAAAGAGTGGGGGGTTACTAGTTAAAAGGGTTAACAAGGTAAACTACAAAAACTTTTTCAAACTCATTACAGTCTGCAAATAAGGGGACATAGAATATACTCTTCACAATAGTTCCTCTGTCTTCAGTGAGTTTTATTTTTACAGAGTTAATGTGTTGAATGACTTGACAGATCAGATAGTAGAGGCAGCGACCCTTTGAGTATTCAAGTCCAGGCTTGATGCAGTTCTAGGTACTCTGCACATTATAGGTAAATTGCAAACTTGATTGCAATGAATGACTTATTCCTTTCATTATGTGTTAATTTATTTTTCTTATGTTTTTGAAGATTGAGTTGATAATAATCATTAGGTGAGTGGATATTTAAGATGTGTGCTTCCCAGCGTCCTGAATGTGTTGTGTGTTTGTATTGCAGTTCACAGGCAGCTCGCTGACAGGGAAAGAGCACCTGAAGAAGATGGACGATGAAGACTTGGCCAAACAGAGCAAGAAAAGATCCCGGCCAATGCTGCTGCCACACATGGCTCCCCTGCTTAAGGTCTGTGCTCTCATCCATGCCTGTCCCAGCTCATCTTAGAGCCCTGCCCTCTCTGTGTTAAAAGGGAGAATTCAAATCCTCAACACATCTCCTTTCCCTCGAGTTTCTGTGCAGTACTAATTCAAGGGCTACTCGGAACAAAGCAATTAGCCGGTATTGGTTATAACACCAGACCCAAGACACTTGAAACACATTTGCTCAGGGTCAGAAGAACAATCGATGAAAAACTTGTATTTTCATAACCAGTCTGCCATTGCTTAGCATGTCAAAAAGCTTCTGTGGAACCTCTTGGCTTTAGGACTGCAACATTGATGGCTGCCCTGAACAGGTTATTGAGGTTTCCTAAACTAGCCACAGGCTTCTTGATTATGTATGGTCATGTCTTTTTGATTTTTAGAAAAAAATGAAGCTGTCATGTTCCAAAGACCAGTCCTTTGCTGCTGTGGGGAAGCATGGAGTTTTACGGGAGTTCACGTTTTTTGACAAGGTTTGGGGAAAAAAAGTCTGCATAATGAAATTTAAGTTTGAGCTCCTATAATTATATATAACCAGTATTCTCAGAACAGTTTTATAAATGAATGGCAGGTTCTTGGCTGAGTTCATTTACTGAGTTCTCACTTTGCTCCCAGGTCCGACGCCTGTTCAAGAGCCAGGAGGTTTATGAAAATTTCCTGCGCTGCATCGCCCTGTTCAACCAAGAGGTTGTGTCAGGAGCAGAGCTCCTACAGCTGGTCACGCCCTTCCTGGGGTGAGTATGAACACAGGAGAGAATGGCTCTGGAGAGCTTTTAAAAGTTGCTTAGTTTTGGGGAGCTATGGAAAGTGAAGTCATTCAGATATAACCCTCAGGCTTCTGAGAATTGAGAGATTCACAGCATCAGATAGTCAGGACTTATGAGAATGAGGCTGAGATGGGCCAGCTTCCATTTTTTTGTGAACTGTAGTGATTCAGGCTTGGATAGGATGGAGGCTTATAGGAGGTGTAGTCATCCATCCTTGGATCTCGGCCAAACAGGGTTTTTCCACTGATGTATCAGGGTGCCGAAGTGCTTCTCTCATTGCCCTGCAAAACACCAAACAAATGAGCCAAAAGAGAGGATGACACAAGGTGACAACATTAAAGCCTATTTAAAAAATTTCCCTAAATTTCCCATTAATTTGTCAATACTGCCTACAGTGTGAATTATGTTCTGCTTCGGTGAAGTTGTTTCAGTTCATTGGTCCAATGAGAAAGCACCTGTATATATTTCTACATCAGTTACCAAGACTTCTGTATTCTATACCTTGCCTTTGATAAGCCAGAGCCTTATGATAGGTGTTGTATTCGATAGGTCAGAGGCTAACAGAAAGTGTAGTGATGCATCCAGAGATTTTCTTTTCAATTGTAGGAAGTTTCCTGAACTGTACACCCAGTTCAAATCATTCCTTGGGGACAAAGAACTGTCTCACTCCTTGTCTGGGCTGTCGGACCGCTACATGGAAGGTGGCGGCAGAGAGATAGACTATGCCTCCTGCAAGCGCCTAGGGTCCAGCTACAGAGCCCTGCCCAAGACCTACCAGCAGCCCAAATGCAGTGGCCGGACCGCCATTTGCAAGGAGGTACTTCAGCTCCATGCTGCAATGCCAAATTTTCACCAAACAAGGGGACATACAAGGGCAGGACAGCACCAAACAAGGGGTTGGAATGGCACGACAATGTCATGCAGTTCATGAACAAGTGGACATACGAGGACACTGCAGCACCATGCTTCACCCAAACAAGGGGCATTTGCAAGGGTTTTAAAGTGTAAAGCTGTGAATAAAGAAGGGGACTCAAGAAGGATCAACAATACTATGCTATAACCAAGGGAGGGGATATACAAGCGCGCTACAGCACCACACCTTGTAAAATAGGGGGGGTGGTGATACAATGGTACTACAGTGTTGCACTTAAAACAAACAAGGGGGTTTATGAGGGTAATACAGCTCATTACTGGACCCAAGCCATTGGGGCGCTACACTGTCACACTGTTATAAAGTGGGGAGATAAGGCCACTCCAATGCTTGTCAGTGTCTGTGTTTTGCTTCCTTTCTGTGGGTTAGCATATTAATAAGTGTGATTTTTCTTCTAGGTGCTGAATGACACATGGGTGTCATTTCCCTCCTGGTCAGAGGACTCCACTTTTGTCAGCTCGAAGAAGACGCCGTACGAGGAGCAGCTCCATCGATGTGAGGATGAGCGGTTTGAGGTAACATTCGTACGTTACACACATACCTGCAATAACATAATGCCCTGCACTTCAGACACTTGCATGTAACCATATAAAGCTCTATTTATACTGCCAATTGTACTGACATTGTTCTCCTGCATTTCTGCTGCTTAGGGTCATTTTAATTGAAGTCTTTCAGTTCATGAAATGATTTATGGAGGCAAACTACAAAAGATTTTTCAGGATGAGTTCAGTCAGCTGAACTTTACAGATTGTAGGCAAATGGCGAACCATGTTGGGCTGAATGGCCTGTTCCCCTTTTTATCTTATGTTAACTACTTCTGTTAACATACACTTCTGTGGTTAATGCTCCTGTTCTCACCCCAGCTGGATGTGGTTCTGGAGACTAATTTGGCCACAATCCGGGTGCTGGAGAGCGTGCAGAAGAAGCTGTCACGCCTGTCGCCTGAGGACCAGGACCGCTTCCGGCTGGACGACTGCCTGGGTGGAACGTCTGAGGTCATCCAGCGCCGTGCCGTCTACCGAATCTATGGCGACAAGGCACCCGAGGTCATCGAGGGCCTGAAGAGGAACCCTGCTACTGCAGTGCCAGTGGTGCTCAAGAGGTCAGCAGGGTCAGCGAGAGATCCAGGAGAAGTTCTCGTTCTCCTGGAATGGAAGTCACACTTTAATTCTCCTTGAAGATCCACTCAAACCAAGCTTAGTTTGATTTTACTCAAATAAATGTTCATTAAAAGGAAACAGAGCAATGTGATGCAGGAGCTCATGGATGAGTGTGGAAAAGTCATACTCTCATTTCCTCAGTAACTGCATTAACAGGATAGCTATGTCACATGTGAGATATATGAGAGGATTGTACATCATGGCACATGAGAAATCATTTTAGGAGGAAATCATTCAACCAAATTGTATTTCCATAAACGCTAACACTTTCAGACACGTCAGTTTGTGTCATAGTGCACCAGCATCTTCAATGTATGTGATATGCAGCTACTCCCCTTGTCTCTGCAGGCTGAAGGCTAAGGAGGAGGAGTGGAGGGAGGCCCAGCAGGGCTTCAATAAGATCTGGCGTGAGCAGTATGAGAAGGCATACCTCAAATCTCTGGACCACCAGGGCGTCAACTTCAAGCAGAATGACATCAAGGCCTTGCGATCCAAGAGTCTGCTCAATGAGATTGAGAGTGTCTATGATGAGGTGGGCCCACCCCCATGTCATTTCCCTCAGTGCCTTTTTAAAATCTACTTCCTGTTTTTACATTTCCCTTTTCCTCACTGCTTCATGCTTTTCTTTTTTCCAGTTTTCCCCCTGCTTTTTTTCCCATTATCTGCTTGTATGCTTGTCATTGGCTGACAGTGTGCCCCCTGTTTTGCCTTTGGCAGTGTGCTCCCTGTTCTGCAATTTGCTGATAGTTTGCTCCCTGTTTTGCCATCAGTTGATAGCCTGTGCCCTAATTTGCAATTGGCTGACAGTCTGCTCTCTGCTGTGTTATTCCATCAGCGGCAGGAGCAGAGCACAGAGGAGGGGGGTGTGGGCCAGCAGGGGCGTGATGGGGGCTCGGGCGGCCCAGCCAGCGAGCCCCACATGATCTTCGTGTATGAGGACAAGCAGATCCTGGAGGACGCCGCTTCCCTCATCATCTACCATGTCAAGCGCCAGCCTACCATCCACAAGGATGACAAGGACCACATCAAGCGCATTATCCAGCACTTTGTGCCCGACCTCTTCTTCTCCCGTCGTGGGGAGTTGAGTGAGACTGAGGAGTGGACAGATGAGGAGGCTGAGGCAGAGGAGGGAGGGGGAGGTGGCATGGGCACGGCCGCAGGAGCTCCCACAGGCCCACAGTTGAACGGGGAGTCCAGACGGAGGCGCTGTATCTCTCCCCATAGTGTGGAGCCCAGTCCACCAGGAAGCCTGGCCCTGCCTGGGGAAAAACTGGACCTGCGGGACCCAGAGGCAGAGCACCAGAAGGAGATGGACGATGTCTATAACCTGTTCTTCCTCAACAACAACTGGTACTTCTTCTTGCGGCTGCACCAGACGCTGTGTGCGCGGTTGCTCAGAGTGTACCGGCAGGCAGAGCGCCAGCTGCTGGAGCGCAGAGCCGAGCAGGAGAGAGAGCGCCTACTACAAGCCGAGGGCCGCAGGGACAAGGCCAGCGACCTTGCCATGGAGCTGCGCCTCAAACAGCCCAGTAAGAGTACGCCGTACAGCGGGGCCACTGCCGTTTGTGTCTGTATGTATGTGTCTGTCTACATGCATATGTGCCTGCGTGTGATACTAGCGTGGCTCTGCAGGTGAGATGGAGCTGGAGGAGTGTTTGCATGTGGGTGTGCTCGCATGTGTGTAACTTTGTGCTTGGTCTACAGGTGAGGTGGAGCTGGAAGAGTACTATCCTGCTTTCCTGGACATGGTGCGGAACTTGTTGGATGGGAACCTGGATTCCACTCAGTACGAGGACACTCTGCGCGAGATGTTCACCATCCACGCGTACATTGGCTTCACAATCGACAAACTCATCCAGAACATCATCAGACAGGTGGGGGGGCTCTGCAACAAGATACAGTTTGAAGGTTATTGAGTAGTGTGCTTCAGGTGACCGGCCAGGTAACCGAGTCTTGTCCCAATGCCCCTCAGCTGCAGCACCTGGTGAGCGATGAGGTGTGCCTGCAGGTAGCAGAGCTGTACCTGGCTGAACGCAAGCGAGGAGCAGCTGGGGGGAACCTCTCCTCGCAGTGCGTCCGGGCTGCCTGGGAGACCAGCTACCAGTGGAAGGCTGAGAGAGTGATGGCTGACGAGAACTGCTTCAAGGTAAGGGGAACGCCCCCAGAAGCTGAGGTAGTACAGCAGAGTGTAGATGCAGGGTGGGTTCAGTGACACCATGGGGATATGCCGCACTCTGTCCCAGCCCTGTTGCATGAACGCTTTGGTGTGTGCCAGTGTGTCCTCACCTTGTTCCATTCACACCAATGTGAAGGTTAGAGGTTGAGAAAACAGAAGGGAGTGATTTTTGCTTAGATACGGTTAGAGACACATCCTAACAAACGTACTTCCTGACATTTCTCAAAGAAATACTTATCACACTGAAAGAGGGATTGAAGTCCTTGGAGATTAAGGAAGCTATTGGCTCAGATAAACAGATGATGTAAGTTTGTATTTGAGCATGCTCTGTCCTCCCCCATGCAGGTGATGTTCATCCAGAGGAAAGGTCATGTGACTATGACAATCGAGCTGCTGGACACAGAGGAAGCCCAGGCTGACGACCCTCTGGATGTCCAGGTGAAGGATCTCACACTGAAGCACAAATACCACTGCTGGGAAATAACACACACTCATACCACTTTACTGTTGTTGTCACACTGATACTACACAGTCTTCCACATCTTTGTCATATGCAGTACAAAAGTAGGAGGTGTGAGATGAATGACCATCATCATGAAAAATTAGGAGAGTTAAATGTCAGGCTGCCCAGAAGCCTGTCTTATAGATGGACCACAAATATGGCATCTCTGCCTGTGAAGATGTCTGGATTAATGACTCTAATGGTTTCTCCTATGCAGTACCTGTCCAATTACATTGAGCAGTTTGTTGGGACGGAGTCAACGCTGTGCTCTCAGTCAGAGGGCTACTGCTTCAAACCGGTTTTCCTGCCCAGGTGAGACCCCGGTGCATCTCTTTATTTGTGGAGGTGTTATTTTTGTATGTAGGATCGGATGTAGTTTGTGAATTACTAATTGCCTGTCACCTGTGTGGCCTGCAGGAACTTGCGGCGTTTCCGGCGCTGGCAGCTGCGGCAGGTGGAGGCGATGCGGTGCCGCAGAGAGTGGAGGCGGCAGCTCGGCGTGGAGACGGCCGGCAGCCTGGACTGCCGCTTCAAGCTGCACACCCACAAAATGGTGTTCGTCATGAACTCTGAGGACTACATGTACCGCCGGGGGGCCCTCGTTAAAGCCAGGAAGGTGTGTCCATGTCTCCAGTCAAGATCACAGCACTGAGAGTCCATCAAAGTCAAATCAAACTCAAGTGGATTTGAAGACCCACTGTTCTTAAATGTTTTCTTAACAGCATGAGAATGAGAATTGGTACTGGTTTCACTCTACAATTGTTGCCTATAGTAGCTTTTAATATGCCTCGTCCTGTGTGTGGTGTGTAAGCAGAGTGGAAATGATGCTAAACATTCCTGTGTGTGCTGTGTGGTGTCTCTCTCCAGGCACAGCACAGTGTGGCACGAGCCCAGCACGAGCGGTTTGAGCGCTGGCACCAGGGCTGGCTGGCGGAGCATGTGACCCCCGCGGCGGAGCGCAGCGTGCAGGGGTGGCTCATGGGAGAGGAGGAGGAGGACATGATCCCCTGCAAGACCACCTGCCTCACACGGCAGGTCAACGGCTTACCTGTGAACAGGTACCAGGTGCGCTACAGCAGCAAGCCCCCTGCCTCGCCTTAAACTAAACCCCCCCTCAACACGCATGTACGGTATACACACACAAACACACACACACAAACAGTACACAAGCACTGTATACAAATGCAGACAGATATGCCATACACACCAAACACACATACATGCTCACACTATACATACATACATCCATACAATGGACTTGGAGAGACTGGCTTGGAAAGGCACAAGCTGAAGACAGGCACAGACGCAGGCTTGGTGCCCACGTGGCTGGGTGAAGATGTGGAGCCGAACTGAAAGTGAAACTGGGAAGAAAGGCTGCTGTTTCTGGTGCACCGCTGCTTCTCATCCCTTCAAGAGTGATGTGCAGAACAGGGCAGCACAAACACTCGTTCGGTTTGTTTGAGGAATGTGAAGAAATCTTTTTAAATGTAGTTTTTAGCTTCACGGGCCTGAGTGTGTGTTGTTTATATTTGTATATGTTTCTACTGGAAGAGACCGTTAAGATGAGAGTACAGCTGGTGTTTGTACAGGATACTAATTCAAGCATACTTATATAAATATATGTACACATGCATATATACAGTATAGATACATAAGGAAATAACGTGATATTTACTGTGGCATTTTGCTGGCAGCCAATTCCTTAATACATCCATTACTTTGTTTTCCTTGTAACTAAATTAATCATACCCCAGGCTGTGTCCATCATGTGACTACTTGTCAAAATATTCATTTTTACATCAGCTGTGTTAAACCTCTGAATTATGTACAACAGTGATTTCACCAGCATCTGCGTGAAGGATGCTGTCATTTTTACACATTTAAGCTGAAAATGAACAAAAAAATATATATATCAGTGGTGGAAAAGAATGTAAACCATTTCCTTACCCTGTTCAAGTTTATCATGAAATAAACCACATAGTTGTAAACTTCTTAAAAGGCACTGTGTGGTCCTTTGATATGGTAAATATACTTCAAGATGTTCTCCTTGTGTGGTTGTTCCAATACTGTGTTATGAAGGTGAGTCATACAATATGAGAAGAAATGTTGCCAGTATTATCAAGTTTGTGGGATCTTTGAGCATGCAAATGGTTGATCCTATTGCAGACCAGTATACTCCTTCATCTGAAACATACATGGCCTATGATGTGCTTGCAAAGTTGAGATGAAGACCACAGGAAAGCTGGCACCACATATCATCAGAGTGGTGTAATAATGGTTGTCAGAACAAGTCGGACAAAAATATGAAGAAATCAGAATAGTTTTTTCATAAGAGCTTTGTGATAAGACAGTTGCTTGCTGTGGATTCATAACTTGTGAATTTAAGAAGAATCGAAGGCATGTTATCAATGGAGACAATTGGTGAATTACTGCAGTGTCTCTCAGCCTCGCATTCTCTGCAGGTAAAAATTTACTTTTTTTCCTCATGTCAGAGAGTTATTCAATTTTTACAATTTTATAAAATGTATTGGGTCGTATTAAGGAGAAACTACTCTAGAGTACCAAGACACCTTGTACCTGCACCTTGTATGACTGTTGTAGAAACAAGTTTTCCAAGTTTCTGGGAGTCTGCCTCATGTTTATTCATGGACTCACTTAAGTTTATGCACTGACCTGCTTTTGATATGTTAATTGTAATTTGGTTTACATGGATTAGGATGGGGAATGAAACAGGCTGGAAGTGGTACAGTCCCATTTGCCAAAAAAATTAACTAGCTGCCACTGGCCAGTAGCTGTCTGTTTTACTGATCTTATTTCTAATAGGCTAGTAATCATTCGCTACAAGTTGTCCTTCAAAAATGCCCTAGTGACAATTTTATTGCTACTTATTAAGGTATGTTACTTAGCAGATCCTACAAATATTTATGTGATCCACTCACTATTCAAAAAGAATATCAACATTTTATTCTTGCCAGGAAGAGTTTAAACTGAATCATCAACAAGTCACTGACCTGTCATAACTGATGACGTTGAAAAGCAGAATTTAACGATAATACAGATGTCGCTAGTAATAATTGGAAAAATCACTACTAACCAATTAAGTACCATTATCCGTTTAATCCTGACTGGAAAAACAACTTGACACTGGCAGGAAGTGAGTCGCCAGAGAAACACTTGATTGCTGAATTCCAGAAACCCATTAAGATTCGGTGACAAGGAATGTGCAATTTCTTTCTAATAACACTGGAAGTGATAGACTAATAAGGGAAAGGTAACAAATGCTAATATTTAACGTATTCTTACTTGTAATTCTAAAATCGTCACTAGACACCAATCATGAAGCGTTTCCTCTATGAATCGTCCAATTAATACGTAACTGACAATTAGCATTAGAAAATGGGCATTGCCTGCAAAAATCCGGTTTCATTTCCATATTGGACTCTGGATTGGTCGCATTCTCAAAGCTTACCGCCACGAACTAAACGTATTCAGAGACAGGTAGGGTTTCAGCCATTTGTATTTTGTACTTTAATTTTACTTTGTACCTTGCATCGTCCTCAGTTTGAATTGTAAAGAGAAGCAAAACCCACCCTTTCATACAAAAAGTATACAAAACAGAAAGAAGTAAGCTACAAATCTACAAAGCATTTATAATCATCCAGCCAATTTTTTTGTCGTACAGTCAACCATCCAGTTTATTAGAAAAAAAAAGTTAATTTCTATATACAACCAGGGCAAATTAAAATCTTTCTTTGTACGATATTATCATATTATGATCCGTCGTATTCGGACTGAGAGACGACTAAGTCCACAAGCGTTGGTGGTATAGTGGTTAGCATAGCTGCCTTCCAAGCAGTTGACCCGGGTTCGATTCCCGGCCAACGCAGTCGTTTTATTTTCATGTTTCCTATATGTGTTTTTGTTGTAGATTTGCTATATCATGAATAAAAACAATACACGTATTTACACTCGCAACGTAAATTGAAACATGTCATGTCTATGTTTCAGATTTTCTATCCTGAAGCTGTAAAACCCTGAAAACTCGTAAATGTTCGCAAGAAAACATTATGGCAAGTGACTCACAAATGCTATTTGGAGTAGCTCCAAAGAAACCACAGGGTGTCACTGTTGTGTTTATTTTCCTTTCAAACTGGAAGCCGAGAGGTGGCGATCCTGTTAAATTCTGATGTTAAATTGCTGTTGCTGGCTAGGAGCTACAAGCAGAAAACCGTAACAGTGACAACGAATAGTTTCAATAGTTTTTTTAATTACAGCACTCACGTATTGTACCGGAGTCTTGAATAATAGTACACAAGCACAAACATAATTATGCATTTCCACAGCCTACATAGCTCCAATGTCAATTGCAATTAAACCTTTACCATGGATGAAGTGGAACTAATTTGCTTTTCTGTTTATTTTTGATGTTACCATCTCATCTCTCCTTTGGTTCCTGCAAAATTGTAATAGAGACTTTGGAATAACCTGCTGGAACAGGATGGTGGTGATGGACACGTCCATGTCAGTAATTGCCTGCAGAAACAGTAGCCCTGATCAGCATGGGCACTTTCAGAGCACCACAAAAGCGGCACCATGGCAACCATAAGGCACTTCTTGTAGCTGCACAGATTATAGTTATTATGAAAATACATTCCCTGGGTCATGCTAGCATGCCACCATCCATCATTTTCAAGAATATCCAGATTGTCAAATCTGGCAAGCTACAAATCCTGAATAATTTCATTGTACATGTTTCTACATGCATATGTTTTGTGTTGTAAACAATATGGGCAAAGACATATATTACTATGGTCATAATGACATTGTCATAATTAAAGGAGGCTACCTGCATATGAAACAGAACCCATCCCTCATATTTGTAAAACACAGTTTCTCTCTAACATTATTTTTCCAAGAAAGAAATTCAAATAACTTGGGGGGTAATAGTTAATAATAATAATTATTATTATTATTATATATTTTATTGCACTGAGGTGTACCTACATTGTGAGTGCATGAAAAAAAACATGACACTTCCTTTTCATAGTCATTTGCAAAATCAAGCCTGCAATGTCTGATCATGTATACACACAGTTTTAGTAGTTTGTCCCAGGGGAACCAGCCATTCTGCAGCATCAGTGTCATCGCACCGCTCTTTACATGAGCAGATCGAAGCAACGTATCATTTCACATTTATACTTCTGTTCTGCTGAACTAGCTTGCTTCCCATTGCGTAAAAATCATAGGGTGGAGAAAAAATATTTAAGAAAAAACAAACAAGCAATTAAAATTGCAAAATAAATGAAACTTTTGAATTTGTTGAGAGGAGAGTGGTTGGCTCGTGTCAGCACACTAACGTCTTAAAGACACCAGAGGATAAGGTGCAGAGCTAAGTTTCAAACACCCACCACCAAATAAGTACAGGGGCATGCCTTTGGGGTTGGTGGTCCAACCATCGGAGCCATTTCATCTCATGGGTTTAGAGAAATCGGCTGCAAATCAAGTCTTGACCACAACTGCAATTATTTGATTACATTGAGTCCACGTCAGTGCTTCCATTAGGAAAGGTTCATCTCTATACATTGCACTGTACATGCTAAAAGCATTTAACTGCTGTGAAGAATATAACTTTCTGCCTCTGTGTGGCTCAGCACTGAAGCAAACTGCTTGCACTGAGACTTGTGTTAATTATGTGTTCTCCAATGAAAAGAACATGCTGCCATAAGGCTTCAGCAGGGAGCCGAATGTGTCTATTTCATGTGCTAAATTGGAGGTAGCGTTTATTCAATGGCAAGACACATCCAGTTTAAATTAAACAGGGTCCTCCCTATTTTCATACAGACAGCTATGCTTGTACAGCATCATTAAGGTCCCAGCACTCCCTTGCAGGGTATTGTATTTAAAAGAGGGAAGGAGAATAGGAGAGATGTTTCATTTGCCTAATCCACCCTTCACCCCTTCCCCCCCTTCACGTCTTCTAGAATGGTGCGCAGGGATGTCCACCTGACTTCCCCTCTCGTGTGGAAGGTGCTGATCAGCATGACCTCGTGGATATGGGCTTTTGCATGTACATGGCTTTTGTGTCCACTGCCTGCACTCCTCAGGTTTCGCGTTCTCTCAAAGACGGTGCACAGTGGGTAATTTTCGTTTGCAAATGTACCCTCCCCCCTACCCCGTGTGTCGCACTCGGAAAATTGCTCTCTTGAGAATGCAGCAGGGATATCTCAATGCTGTTTTTCGATTATGTATTACAGTGGGTGGGGAAGGTTTTCACCCCTTTGAACAGTTTTCACATTCTGTTGCCTCAGAAGTCATCATACGTTTGAATACAAAAGTATATCGTATGTAGCCTACTTGATACTCTCAAAGCAAAGTAAAAGAAATGTAATGAATAAATAATGAATTAAACAGATCCGTTATGATGATGAGATTAGGTCAGTTGAATGACAGCGTGATCAAACTAACCCAAATGATGCGATAGTTGTGGTTCTAATGGTTTGAGTAATATGAATTACATTAAATACGTCTATGTCAGCCACATCCCTCTTCCAGGTACTGAAAATCTGATATTCAACCATAAAAAATGGCTCGAGGACAAAAATTGTTCTGAAACCTTTCAGTTTTAAGTTGTGTGTATTACAAATATCACTTCTATTTGAACAAATCATTGTTTCAAGCGTAAAGAATGAAGGGGGGTGAATGCCTTCTTTGCCCATGCTGTGTGTTTAAATGCTACCAAGCGTCCACAGACAGACTTACTGTCCAGTCAACATTCAGTGCCATTCCTGTCCTGCCGGCCTGGCCCTGAACACATGGATCCCAATGACCCACCAGCAGGTCAGCCTGACTTACACATGACGTAAAGCCTCATAATGTTGGCTACATTCATAGTTTTCCACAGTCTTTCATTTGTGGTGCTTATGGGAGTCTTTAGGAGTATGTCTGAAAAATGTGTTTGTTAGGTCTTGCACTTTTGGTCTGGATAAGAAGATATGCTAAATGACTAATGTAATAGTATATCTGGAAGACAGGAGTGTGTGTGTTGTGTGTGTGTTTGCGTGCGTGCGTGTGTATGTGTGTGTGTGTTTCTGAATGGCATTGGCTCGTAGTAATCCTCACTAATTAATTACCACAACACCAATTACATTGGAGCCAATTAGCCATGCAACAAGGTGCATAGAATGTGTTGCAAAACAAACGCTTTACAAGGCGTTTGGACATACTTTTAAGCAATGAACGGCACAGTTTAGCAAATCAGGATTTTCCCTCAATACAACTGCATTCAAATATTATAGAATTGATTTAAAAAGGCAATTTTATTTTTTTAAAAATAATTTTTCATATGATATTTTTAGTATTGACACGTATGTATGAATGGGCTGCTTTTTAATTCAAATTTATTTGCTTCAAAATAAGAGTCCTTTTTAAGATTTCCATAATATTCAGAGATGTATTACTGCACATACTCGAATATGAATTGAATTCCTCATTTTTCAGTCAGATTGTCATTAAAAATAGGAGATTTTAATAGTAAAAGAAAAAAAATGTTTAACAGATTTTATCTAGAGAAACTGGAATCATATAGATCAGTGTTGTCAGACTAAGTGTTGTTATCACATTATTTTCCCAAGAAGGCTGTCATGGTTGCCACATTTAAATGAAACATATATTAACTTTCTGTTCATCAAATTCTCTTCCTAAGATGAGTCCCAGAATAAATGTGTGTACTCGCTGTGGACTGAAGTTGACAGGTATAGTTATTTAAACAAGTAGAAAATGTGCTAAATGTGTTCGCCCTTTGATATGATTCATAATCTCTGAAAGTAATGCTGTTGACATTTGTTTATTTCCATTCAAACATGGACACAGTCTTTCAGTCATAGACCACCAAAAAACATGATGGACATCACCTGCTTTATGTGCACATGACTATCAAAGACAGAGTGGAGTTTGTAGGGTTAAAATTAAACAAGACCCCTTTTACCCAGTGCTCAATTATGGAGATGCCCTTTACAGACAATACGCATATAATATTAAAAGGAGTGGCGATGCAGTTGGAGGAGTAGAAGACTCTCCAGGGCTTTCAAATTAATGTTAAATCATAATTTTATCTCAAGCTATGGGCTCCACAATAAAGGACAGTTAATTAGCTTATTTATTAGCTGGCATAGAGAGCAGCCATCCCTGCCTCCATTGAAAGCCTCTTTCTGTGCCTGTAGCACTGAGGTATTGTGTTAAGTTGGGAGGGACAGGGCTCGACGCATAGTCTCCGGTTCTATTCAGATGCAAACAAGCCTACTTCAGCGTTTAAAATAGGAATGGGTGGGAGCATAGTAAAAGCAACAGATGGTTCAGTCTTCTATCTATAAAATGAGCCTGGAATAAAAGTTTCAGTGGAATAACTGGGCAGGGTCAGTGTAGCAGCATTTCTGATTGTTTTATATTCACGTGTATAAACACGGAAATATGCTCTCTCATTCTTAGGGAGTTCCCTATGAAATGTGTGACATGAAGCATGTTGACAAATTTCCCTGTTCTTTTCATAGGAACTGTGATCATTGAAGGAGAATGACTCTTGTTTTATTGTCTGTGTAGTGTAAAGTGCCTTAAAATCGGCAACAGGTCACACATTAATGAGCAAGGTTATTAAGCGTGTTACAAGTTTTGAGTGTTATGAAATGATGAGAACGTAAACAATAGTTTAAATGTAATAATATGTAAAAAATGTCTAAAAAGTTGTACATTTTTTATTTTTTGTGGGATTCTACTGTTTATGGGAACTTTTGGTGAACTGGTTGGTTTTTCATGTGCCGCCTCGCTGATCGAAAGTAATGGAAACCAGACTTTAACTCATGCAGTTTGACAGAGTGAATGGTGAAAAAAGCAGATATTCTTGACAAAATTTATAAGCCTACTGCTCTTACCTTATGGATTTGCCTTTTCATAGCCATGCAAGAGTTGTCCGCTCCCCCATTTTCTTTTCTTTGCTCTTTTCTCTCTTTCCACTTTCTGCCCATATAATGAAAGTGACCTCTGTTTTCTGTTGGTCCTCATTACCTGCCCTTGTTCCTCCATCATTAAAAAAAAACAGGGCTATCATGGTTGACAGCTCCTCCCTCCAGCTCTTTGAATAGCAGTGTAGGCATCACCTGAGACCTTGTATGAATCAGATTAGTTGCTTCACAGCTAATGATAACTATATTACCATTTCTGTTTTCAACTGATAAAAATCCTAATGATTTAAAAGTGTCTAAAAAAATTAATGGTAGTGCTAAACCTTAAGCACAAAAATAAGAAATCTATTTCAACTTTGTAAATAATATTTAGAGGTATGTCACTCATGATTTTAAGGATTTGATGTAATGTTAAATGATTTATTTCTTTTTTCCGATGCTTCTAAAAGGTCTTCATATAGATTGCTCTACCCAGTTCTCTTATTCTCCAGTGTTAATACCTATACTTACCATTTTAAACATGGTGTATCAGAACAGTTTAAACAGTGTGCGAGTATCAAAATCAACGCAACTCGACTGTACATGTAGGACTCACCAAAAAAGTGTCAAAATGACACTTTTGATACTGTTAACATAACTCGTGGTCCGGTGTGATTTCAATAAAATCATAGTTAGGCTACATTTTCTGGATTGAACACCAGAAATGTAACAATGAAAATGTTCATTGCGGTATTTTACAACTGATCGGATAAAAAATAAAGATGAAAGATCTAAGACAAAAATGTTTTTCACTGAACATCATTTCTGGGTGAATTTATGAAGAACACTGTTACATTTTCCCCATCCCTGGAACGTAACTGCGATCTGAAGGGGTGAAAAACATCAAAGTTAGCGAAAATATTTGACATGTTCATAGATTGTCCATATTTGATTTCTCCCGGCTTCCTCGACAACACCTTGGCGACAATGAGGTAGCCCATCGGTGTCAAATAAAATCGAAATCCCATTGGTTGGTTTTTGAAGTCGTCAGCCGTAACAGTCCTCCCTTCTTTTATGTTTGGCCGCTATATAAACACATACAGGATCTCGTTTTTCTTCAAGGCACCCAGTAACATCACTCGAGCTGCTACGTGTATTTACGTGGGAGGGTTCTGAGCTCGCGATTGACGTTTGATTCAATGGCAGACGAAGACGAGAGTGGGAAAGAGGAATGGACACAGTCATTTTGAAATGGTTTCAGATTCACCTGTTGAACCTTTCAGACAGAGGGGTGAGTCGGAGCGACTTTGTATTTATATATAGCGACGATGTTTTTACGTGATAAACTTCCGACAGGGGAAAATATAATAAACTTGTTTTGCTTTGACAAGAGATTTTGACAGGATGCTTTTGTCCTATTGACCAGGAAAACCGGAATTCGAAGTATGGTTATTGTTTTCTGAGTGATTTCAGGATTTGATAATGTATAGCCGACCTGAAATTTCCTCTCAATGCGTTTTCAATCATGATTCGTTTTGTGTGTGACATTTTTTTTCCTTTTTGTAATCATAATGATTTGATCAGGTTTATAATGTCGAGACAATGGTTGCAGAAAACATTGAGATACAATACAATGTAGTTATATTGTAATATATGTTATTATTGACATAAAACTTCCCTGCAACAGGTGTCAAGTTTCAATCCAGTGGCTGAAAGAATAGCGAGAAAGTATGAGCTGGTTTCAGCACTACTGGGGAAGACAGCTCCCACAACCGGATTCAACACTGTTTTCACGGGTCAGTCCTTACGACTAATTTTAATACTTCCGTATACGGGAAATTATTTTTTTCAGACACAGACCTATCTGTGTCATTATAAAAACGAAGAGGACAGTACAAATGTAAAAACTGCTAAAAATACATAAGTAAAACTACCACAATGAATGTAAAAGACTAAAAGCAATTGCACTTTAAAGATAAAGACCTTTATTTGATGAAGATTAAATATTACAATAATAATTAATCATATCTGAATGGAATTTTTGATCTTGGACAGCTAAAAGCTATATTAAATCAGATACATACGATTTTGAGCTGTGAATCAGTCACAGAATTGCTAACAGTTAGAAAAGAGCAATGAAGGGATGGTTTGCTTGGGTAAAAAAACAGAACTGGAAAGGTGGCTCGACAGAAATTACACAGAACTCCTATATTAAGCTGTTTATCTTTTCCTCGGGTATGACAGCTCTCTCTTCCAAACACCCAGTTTATTTTCTTGGCTGAAGAATCACAACATGAATCACCACAATATCTGTCCACAACCCTACAACTCCCCACCACTTCATTCTTTCTCTATAACTGCCATTACTCCCTCCCTTTATTTTTCTGCTACCATCCTGTTGCGTAGCTACCAGCTCTGCCAAAAACACACACGCAAACACACACATATGCACACACACAGGAGATGAATGACAGTCATTAAAGCTATGCATCTATCTTGAAACAGGACAACAGCTTAAAAATCTCACATTTACTACTCCTGCTACAAGTGCTGCTAAAACTACCACTTCTCCAGCCTTGAGTACCTCTCCTACCATCAATTCAATATTAATAGTAGTTGTTTTGACAATGAAATGGCACCCATTGCTTTATCATTGATTTCTTGTTTCCACCCCAGTACTTGTACCGCTGAATGTAAGAGCTGACAGGAAAAGATGGACAGCGTTTTGCAGACCGTGTTTCATCTCGCTCAGTACACAGGCAGAGCTAACACAGAGACAGCCCCTATTACTGCCATTATGCCTCCCCTCCCCCACCTCCTCTGCCTTGAAAGCCCAACTGCTCTTTGAAAGGGCTGGAGAGCTTTCGTATATGGGGGGGCTGAGGTAACGTGAATGTCACTGGGCCTTGTGTGAGGCAAAGAGAAAAAGTAAGCAGTGTGTGTGTGTGTGTGTGTGTGTGTGTCTGAGACAGAGAGAGAAAGTGTGTGTGTTTGAGATGGAGAGAGAAAGTGTGTGTGTTTGTGTTTGTGTGTGTGTGTTTGAGACAGAGAGAAAGACAGAGAGAGAGAGAGAGAGAGAGAGAGAGGAAGAGAGAGTATCTGTGAAAATTCTCTCTGGATAAACTGCTGGGTCAGAGCAAGGCTTTGATCTTTGCTGTAGTGCAATAGAGAAAGTATATGTTGCATGTTTAAAGTACATGCTCCATGTCGGAATGGCAGGAGCAGACTGCAAAGAAAAAACATTTTTGCACTAATGGCTCGCAAAGTTGTTGCAATGATTACTGTCAAAATTAACCGATAAGATGTAACATTTTTTAGTATAAATCTCTTCAGATGACCTATTGAACTATGTCACATAGGCTGAGATCTTAAGATGAAGGAGAATATGGAACATTTTTTAGATTCAATAGATGTATGCATCTGTAGTTGAATGCAGAGCCATTGATTGATCCAAACAGGAAGGTAGAAACTTCCTTACTAGCTGGGGTGCCCTGGCATTTATACCTCCTCATTCCATCCTCACTCCATGTACTGCAAATAATTGTATATCCAATATGGCATTTGCACCAAAGGAGGGTACATCTTAATGGTCTCTGTGGGAGGTCTGTGGGTAGAGAAATGTTTACTGAATGTTCACATTTGCATGGCTGTGTTATTGTTGTTGTTTTTTTTCATTATGATTATTATTACTTCAGTTTCAGTTAATCAATTTGCAAGCCTTTATTCAGAGGATATTGCTAACAATTTCTGTAATTTCGATAATGCAGACATAGTATTGCCTTTTGAATATTTTCTGGTTACCAGACACAAAATGAGTTTCTAAGGGCAGCTGAGGGTGGACTGTATTTTAACTGGTGTCATGTTTTACAGGCGCTCAATGGAGCTCAAGGCATGGAACTGCAGGCCACTTGTTGGAGGATGAGACTGGCCCTGGATGCTGTGTGGAAGACTAGTGATTTTGTTGTGATACTGAAAAAAGACAACAAATCCCAGTCTGCCAAAGAGCATGGGTTACTGTGCAGCATGAAGTCTCCTATCAACTGTGTGTGTGTGTGTGTGTGTGTGTGTGTGTGTGTGTGTGTGTGTGTGTGTGTGTGTGTGTGTGTGTGTGTGTGTGTGTGTGTGTGCATGAGTGTAGGTGAGCAGGAGCCTGTGTCATAGTACATTTTATGTGTGCATGAGTGTGTATATGTTATTATGTGCAAGTGGGGATGTATGTATGTACATGTGCCCTTCAGTATGCATCAGTGCACATGTTTGTGTGTGTGTGTGTGTGTGTGTGTGTGTGTGTGTGTGTGTGTGTGTGTGTGTGTGTGTGTGTGTGTGTGTGTGTGTGTGTGTGTGTGTGTGTGTGTGTGTGTGTGTGTGTTTCTGAAAAGGGTGTCTTACAGAATTAAACTTGCTTGAAAAATCATTTGACTGGCCAAAGGCAAAAAAGCAAAGGGTTTTTTATGACTCTTTTCAGTTGTTTATCCATGAAAGAATGTTTGTTGAGGATAGAATAGGCCCCTTTGTAACTTTGCTGTACTGGTGATGATGATGATGAAGTGTCATTGTACAGCTTTGAGAACTTATGATTTGACATCAGTGGAAATTGAGAGCTTAATTTTAAAACTAACTGTGCCGTTTATTGAACAGAACAGAAAAAAATGACTTTTGATGTAGGTCTATATGAAATCATTGTATAAATATGCCATAGCTGTTGACAAGCACGCTGAATTTTATTTAAAAAGCAATATCTAAAATAAAATAATTGAAAGTATAAATAAAAACAAACATAATGGTCAACAACCTATTTGTGAATTCTATTTTTGTTAGTGCGGCAGTAAAATGACATGTGATGGTATGAGCATATGCACAAATTAAAGGTAGGGGTGTGCATGGGGGTTTTTGAACATGAAGTCTTTATATATTTCATGTGGGCTGTATGTAGAGATAAATCTCAGATACAGAACATTGCCGTTAATACACAAATCCAGTATTAATGTAGCACCATATCCAGGACAATCAAATATGTGAATGTAGTTTGGTATTTCTGAAAAGTATATATTTACTTCACCTGGACATGTAAGCTTTGGCTAACAAACTCAATACCCAACACACAGGCACTTATAATATCCCTATAAAACACGCTACCTATATACAGTGGGGTCCAAAAATCTGAGACCACATACAATCAGGAAGTTTTAGGACTTTGGAACGTTTAAAACAAAGACAAGTTCTGACATTTGAAATGAAGAAGAAATATTTAAGATTCTGCACTATTTCTAGGTCAAATGGAAGCAAACTTGTGGCAGTGACCCTGTCAATTCCTTTGTAGAGGGTCAGACCCCATCAAACATTTATGGGGTCACTTAAAGGCCAAGAACATTTTGGGCACTTAAAGACCATGTGATAACATGGAGCATCAGGTTTTGTGCAAACATGTGGAGTCCATGCCAGCTCCAGCGCATGCTGTCATAAAAGCAACATTCTGGAAATGCATGTTTTTCTCT
This sequence comes from Albula goreensis, assembly GCA_022829145.1. Taxonomy (NCBI): domain Eukaryota; kingdom Metazoa; phylum Chordata; class Actinopteri; order Albuliformes; family Albulidae; genus Albula; species Albula goreensis. The sequence continues at coordinate 16,139,189 of CM040764.1, read as the reverse complement.
GGACAGCGTTTGCTATTTTCGAAAGCGTACTTATATACTGAGGTAAATGTAATTGCAAGCAAGGTTTGTAACGATAAGTAATCCAAAGCAGATATCAGAGTGACATTATTGTAAGGTATATGACATCTTCCAACAGGACACAACTCAAAACATTCCATTCAACACATAAATCCCATTACACTAACACTATTTCTTATGATGGAAAGAGGGTTCATGACTGGCTAAACAGTTTGCTAATTCCGAAAAATGTTTGTGGTTTAGAGTCTGAAATTAAGGTTTAACTTTCCTAATAACAGAGTTCTTACTTAATTATTATTTCGTCAAATTTGTGAGCTCTTTCACTAGCTGTGGTTAATAAGCTAATTTGCTCGCTTGATACTTCTCAGTTACGTGCTGGGTTCCCTGAACGACCAACAAAACGTCACTCATGCTTTATTTGCTGTGACGCTTTTATATTTACACCCCTTTCCTTTCCTGTGTGTATTGGGGAATGTAGTTGTAAATACAATGAACTAGCCTTCGAAATGAACTATATGGTTTAACTTACGAACTACAAGTCCCTTTAACTCCAAAAAGGTATCGCTGCTGGGTCGCGTTTGTGTGTCGCAGTACTTTATGGGAGTTGTATTCGTAATAAGGAAAACGTTTCATGCATTCACCACTCATTGATTTCTTTAAAACTACAACTTACATGATGCTTAGCGGATACGGTAAACATACAACTGTCAAACAGCGAAGTCGCCATTTTAATACCAGCCTTAAAATGGCTGAAAAATGCAGGACGGTCAGAGAGACACTGGCCAGGTTTCTCTTGTTACATTGAAAACAGAATATAATCTCAATATTTATACGTATATTACGGGGTTAAATGGCTAAGCGAACAGCCTGACATTGGTAAAATGGATATTAAAACTGCGGTTTTCAACGCGGCCAGAGATGGGAAGCTGAAACTTATCCAGAAGTTGCTCAGCAACAAAAGTCCGGAGGAGTTGGAGGCGCTTGCCGAGGAGAAGACACAAGGAGGCACCCCACTCCTGATCGCCTCCCGATACGGACATTTGGAGGTAGTTGACTATTTGCTTGAGCACTGTAAGGCTAACGTGGAGCTGGGCGGCTCCGTTAACTTTGATGGAGAGACAATAGAGGGGGCTCCACCTTTATGGGCGGCTTCTGCGGCTGGTCACCTGCCGGTCGTGCGAACTCTTCTAAAGCACGGGGCGTCTGTCAACAACACCACGCTGACAAATTCGACCCCACTACGGGCGGCCTGCTTTGATGGTCACCTGGAGATTGTGCGCTACCTGGTGGAGCACCGTGCTGACATGGAGGTAGCTAACCGTCACGGGCATACCTGTCTCATGATATCTTGCTACAAGGGCCACAAGGAGATTGCAAAGTTCCTGCTAGAGCGCGGCGCAGACGTTAACCGCAAGAGTATAAAGGGGAACACAGCGCTGCATGATTGCGCTGAGTCCGGTAGTCTGGACATCATGAAAATGCTGCTGAAGTGTAATGCACGCATGGAGAAAGACGGCTACGGTATGACCCCTCTGCTGGCGGCCAGCGTGACCGGCCATACCAACATAGTGGAGTACCTGGTGCACCAGCCACGCTCTCTACGGGAAGAGCGCATCGACGCACTGGAGCTGCTGGGCGCCACATTTGTTGACAAGAAGCGAGACCTGTTGGGTGCCATGCGGTACTGGAGACGGGCCATGGAGTTGAGGCAGGCCGGGGATAGGACCAGTGCTGTGACCAAGCCCCCAGTGGGGCCACCAGTCCCGGCATATGACTGTGCCCAAGAGGTGACCACGGCCGAGGAACTTGAGGCCTTAATCACTGACCCCGATGAGATGCGCATGCAGGCCTTATTGGTTCGTGAGCGGATCCTGGGGCCCTCGCACCCAGACACCTCCTACTACATTCGCTACCGCGGCGCTGTCTATGCTGACTCTGGCAACTTTGAGCGCTGCATCAGCCTGTGGAAGTATGCCCTGGACATGCAGCAGAGCAACCTGGACCCCCTCAGCCCCATGACGGCCAGCAGCTTCCTGTCTTTTGCTGAGCTCTTCTCCTTTGTGCTGCAGGACCGTGCCAAGGGCACCCTGGCTACCCGTGTCACCTTCCAGGACCTGATGGGGGTGCTGGGAAAGAGCGTACGTGAGGTGGAGCGGGCCGTGGCTCAGCGCGACAGCCCCCCCGAGACACCTCAGTTTACAAAGGCCCTCTCCATCATCCTCCACCTGATCTTCCTGTTGGAGAAGCTGGACTGCACACCTGAGCAGGAGCACCAGAAGAAGCAGACCATATATCGCCTGCTAAAGCTCAATCCTCGGGGGCGCAGTGGGTTCACCCCCCTGCACATGGCGGTGGACAAGGACACAACGGCGGTTGGACGGTACCCGGTGGGGCGTTTCCCCTCTCTGGCTGTGGCCTCGCTGCTCTTGGAGTGCGGTGCGGATGTGGACTCACGTGACAGCGACAACAACACGCCCCTGCACATCTCTGCAGCCAATGGCTGCCCCGAGATCATGAGCATGCTGGTTCAGGCCGGGGCCCACTTTGATGCCACCAACGCTCAGCGCAAGACAGCCTATGAGCTGCTGGACGAGCAGAACGGTGGCCGCCATGGCCTGAACCCGCTCAACCACACCACTCTGCAGTGCCTGGCCGCTCGGGCCATCGAGAAGCACAGACTGCCCTACAAGGGGCTCATCTCGGAGGAGATGGAAGCTTTCATTCAGCTGCACTGATGAATCCCCCCTCCAGTCTTGCCTTCTCTTCATCAGCCAGCCATTTGCTCTATCCCTTATGCTCAGTTTTTCTCAGGCTTAGACCAAATCCAAGCAATAATCCCACGCCACAAATTGCAAAGCGACAAACTTGTAACTTCGGAGAGGTTGTTTCTTGTCAGTTAATTTTTTTTCTGTTCATTTAAAAGGACAAGCACCTTGAAGAACGAGGCTGGGATTTGCAGTTAGGAACACAAATTCTGATTTGATTTAGGCGTTTTGCAGTTTTCCTCTTTTCTCTTATGTCTACAAGAGCAACATAACAAGTGTATAGCTTTGCCTGTCAGTATGTAATTTGGCATCGCACTTATTTTAAAGGTGGAGGTAGTTGGCAGTTTAGAATGAGGAATTTGGGTATTACTGCTAGGGGATTATAAACTTTGCTAAATGCCTGCATGTGGGGATGAAAACTGGGTGAGATAGTTCATTCAAATTTTCACTTATTGCAAGTAAATCCATCAGCCTCATTGGGACAGACCACATATGTCCATCCCTGTGGTCTGTCTGGTGTCACCCTTTATTTTTTTTTTTTTAGTGCATTCTATCATTAGTTACGTTTGGGGGGAAAACTACAGTCCGCTGTGCCAAATTGCCACCACACACTCTCAGTTTTGATTGGTTACCTGTGGATTCACTCTAACCTTTCAGAGGTTTCTTTTGCAGCTGTGAAGAGTAAAGCTCCTTTGGCCCCTTAACTGCCCGGAGCACTGTCTGGCCATAGCCGAGTTTCTCTTTGTTGTTGTCTTGTAATAGGTATTTGAAACGCTCCATTCTAACCAAGATCATCAGCTGTGGTTCACTAGGGCTGCCAGTTTTTCACGGTTTCAGAAAGTCTAATCACAGAACCAAGCTGGTCTAACCAGAGGGTTTCATCACTCAGAGAGGAGGCTGAAATAAAATAGAGCCTGGTGTTGGACTACACTCACCTCTTAGTCTTATTATTATTATTGTTATTATTAGTATTATTATTATTGATATTTTCAATTTGTTTTATTATTTTACTGTATCACATATGTTTCATTGTTTGTTCTTCTGTTAACTTGAACTTATTTAAAGCACTTTGAAAAATCTGAGTATTTTATTTAGCATCCAAACTGTGGACTCACTCAGTAATTCAGCAGCGCAATGTTTAACAGATTAATGGACTTAACAGCACATTTGGGATCAGTTTGAGATGCCTGAATAAAATTCAGTATCCCATGATAATGGTTTGTGTTTTTGAGTGGATGTTGTTTGTATGCACAGTGAGAATGGTTTATCGTCAGGTTGGATGGATGCGTTTCTCTTCATGTGCATTCGTTCAGTAAACTCCAACGCTGAGTATTTTAAAGAGGGAGTTCAGTTAATTTAGAGCATGGCCAACTTACCCAGTTTGATTACTGCTGTAAATCAAGTTCAGAGGTTGAATGTAAGTTGAGAAGCTCGATGCTTGTTTTCAAACATAAGTCATAATGGTGTATTGCATAAAGGTGTCCATCACATATCTTAACAATTGAGTTTGTTTTCTTGAGTTTGCTCATGATCATAAAACTCATGTGTAAGTTTGCAGAGCTTGAATGAGTGTTTGATTTAAACCTTGAGAAAGGGGAACGTTTTGGGCTGCAAGGCTCAGGTTATTCACACCGACTGTCGCACGCGCACATGGGGCTTTTTATAGATGAAATGAAATGAGAGCAATGAAAGCAAAAATACCTCCTGGTCCTCATGCCTCCTGGCTTAAACACTGGGCAGCTTAGCTGTCTGTGCTTGAGAGAGAGCCTGGCAGCTGCTGCGCTCTGCTGTAACTCAATAACTGCCACCTGGAGTGGTGCTGCTCTGCAGACGAGACCTACAGGCTACCAGCCCTGCACAGCAGCAGTGCTGGTATCAGGTACATATTTTTGGTTGGTGTGAAAAGCAAATCATTCAAAGGGGTTTCAAATGCTACCAATTTGTTCAGCATTTCATTGCCTTTTTTTTTGCTTTGCTTTACTCGTGCACACAGTGTTAATTTACGGCACCATGGACCACCTGGGAATCATTCCCATAGCCCTCCACACTGCTTGAGTGTCATCTCCTTTTTCACATACCTGTGTGCTTAGTCCAGCAATGTCATTTTTAATTCATCCCTGACCATCCTGTATGCAGATGTTTTACATTTCTTTCTGGCTTTGCTCTATTTTGGTAATGTATTGTGCAAATTATAGAAACTTGAATGCCCACACTTTATTTATGCTCACTTCATTTGGAATTGGCTTGGGGGAGGAGGGGGTGAGTTGGGTCGTGCCGTGTCCCCATCTATTTCTGGGCTCTTTATAGCTCGTCTCTGCACATTAAACTGTACAGTAAGCCAGCACTTACAGTGAGGTCACTGTGGGTGTGCTGAGCAGTGAAGTAAAATACTACTCCAAAGGCATGAAGCCCATAACCCATCAAAGGCAGTAAAGTTCACATCCAAGAGTAAAAGTAAATCAGCAGGTTTTTCACATTTTAATGCATTTCAGTGCAACAAGTATAATTATTTTTCTTTGAATAAGATGTAAATGCAGGTCTGCTGATGATTTTGAGATGAGATTCTGAGATGCAGCATAACCTTTATGACCTATCCTTGAGTTTAATATCAGCTATCAAGTTTCGGCTAGTTGACCTCCACCTTGCAATCATTAGGATGAAGATTTTGGGTATTGTATATCAAGAATTTTTGTTTTATTCAGTTGTATACCAAAACAAATTAATTTTAAATTCATCTTACAATGTAAAGATATATTTTAAAACTATAGAATTATATAAAATATACTTGCAAATCTTTTTAACTTTTTAGATAATTTTAATTGTTGCATGTATCTTTGCTAGTATACATATGTATCCTGGACTGTTGTGTACGTACATAGTCGATGCCAAGTTGTGGTCTTTCAAAGCACAGGAGTTTTTTTTATATTTATATATAGATAATGAGAGTGTCAGGTGGTTCCTGACAAAAATATGTTGAGTACCTCCACTAAACAATGTGATGTTTAACAAGTGCATGTAAGGACAAAAAATATAGTCTGTCAGTACCTCCACTAAATCAATGTAAGCCCTCATCGAATAACATGCTCAGAAATCGTTATAGGCCAGTAGGGGGAATGTGAATCTTCAAAATGCACAAAATTTTGAAAGTTTCTCTCTTCATCTGGACACCTAATTATCCCCCAGTGTCTGGCTCATTGATTCCCTTCCCTCCCACCTTCAGCAAGGTTTAGGTGGTCCCCCAATTCTGTTATGACTTTAGGGCCATTTGCAGGTTTTACTAAAATAAAAATAATCAGAGAATTTACTTGTGTTTATTACTATTATTTAAACACAATTGAAAATTAAAATATTGAAAATATATCAGCCGAAAAGAGTGGCGTGAAAGCAGATAATTAAAAAAATCAGATTTCTGTGAGAGAAATGTGTTATATCCTGTGCTGCAAATGTCAGCATGACAGGGCACTGTTTACCTAAACATTACAGTAATATTTTTCTGATACATTAAAAGCATAAAAATCTGGGTGAAAATTGGTTTCAAGCAAATGGTCTATTTTTAAAAAATGGGAGACATTTTCAGAAAAATTGGTAAGAAACTGGCAACGATGAGTACGAGGATTTCAGATGTTTAAAAGGTGTAGAGGACCCTGCATATACATAGGTTGTTTTGGTACAATGAAGATATCATAAAACTGCTGGTCTGTCAACATCTCCTTGGCAAAAGGTAGGCATAGACTGCAACACAAAACACAAATTTGGATAAAAAAAAAGGTCAAGACAAGTCAAACAAAATGCATGTGTTCTGCTGGGCACTGTAGCACAACGATGTGTACACTCAGTTTCCCATCATTATAGTCACACAAAAAGAAGTCTAGGATACAGTTAATTGTTATTGACAATTAAATGTTTTTCTTGATTACAACACTATGTATGTTATAGGCTACAGCACCTTACATGTTTTTGCTGCAGCAGACCAACGTTAACTTTATACTACACACATAGCCTTTGTCATCACCTTGTTCAAGCCTCTGGGAGGACAGGAGGAGCAGAGGGATTACTGGACAAAATCGAGGTGAACCCTCTTAATGTATGTATAACGTTAATTCGTTTTGACAGTGCATACAAAATGTATTGTATTCCACAGAGTGAAAGCGGCGTCTACTTTGCCCTCTTGTTCTGCCTGCTCTCCCGCCAAATACTACAGTTGTGACTCCAGTCTCAGAGCAAATAAGAAACCCGCACTGCCAGCATCTGTAGTTTGGCGCACTTTGGCTCCTGCTTGCAACAAGAACAATTAAGTGCACAAAATGGGTTTAAAGGAAGGATGCCTGCAGGTCTTATCTCTCATTTCTTAAAAATCGTTGTTAAATAATCAAGTATATAAAATAAAACACTTATTTTATTGTAACATGACAACAAATGCAAGCTGTAAACATGGGAATAGAGCTCATACAGGCACGTTCTCATATGTTTTGCTGTTCAAAAAATGAAAGCAATATGATGGCAGAAAGCAACATAATATTTAAGTGCTCAGATCGACAAATGTATGACAATAGTGCCACTTGTACTTTTATATTTCATTATTAAACCCTTGTTTTACTAATTTGCATGTTCTCGCGGAAAGCAGTTGGAATGAAGCCAGGCCGCGAGACCAAACTTTCGCGCGCAAGGCAGAGGTTCCAGCCACAACTGTGACCGACATGCTGATAAGCAAATTACAGATGACAATCCCAGTGCGTCTAACCAATAGAATGATGAATTTGATTGGGCAGGCGGGGAAACGTGCGATTGAAGTTGCCCATTGATTCTATTCCCCCCAGATCTGTTGCTTACTAGTACGAATGTTGTGGGAACCTAGTTTGGAAATTGTATAAAAAAAATACATATATATTTCCACATTACGTTTTTTAAGGGTGTCGAACACAGGTAAATTCCATTTTCGTTTTCTGAGTTAAATCATCTGTAAGTAATAACACCATGCTTATGTCTTTTATTTAGCTTAGCATACCTTGGGTTTTAAAACCAGTAACATTAACATTGTCTTCGGGAGATGTATCATCCCGAATTGTTAAATTATCTAGTAATTTGCAAAGAGTGCAAAACTAACAGCACAACTTGCACACAAAGTGATGTGTTTACTCCTAAACTATGTCTAAGGTTCTTCGGTGTCTGTTTCACTTGTGTGACATTTGAACTAGTGGGTAACGCCTGCTAGTAAAACAGCATTCAAAGACAACTGCCCAGAAAAGTAACGTTAGTCTTCGATAAAGTTAACGTAGAGTAAACGAAATAACGTTACCTGCCCAAACTTAAGCAGGCTGTAGATTTGCCTTTGTTGCAATCAGCACAATAGCTTTGTAGGTTGGCAGTGCAATATAAACCCAATACAATATCTGTTGATCAACACAGGAAACAAAATACAAATTTCGTGAAATTGCAAACTTCATAAACTTCCGAGTATGTAAAGTCGTGCCACAAAAACTTTATAGATGTGAATAGTGGAGGGTAGTCTACAATTCTGTAACTACACTGCATGGATCACATGGCATTTGTAATTAACGTTGGACATGGCGTTAGCTAATGCATGCTAATCGTATATTTTAGTCATTCATGTTTTTTTCCATTTACAAAGAAACGCCGGGCGTTTTTTAAGCAAAATGGTGGCAATCAATCCCAGTTAAGATTGTCGTACAATTAGCTATTTACGGTAGTTAATAACTCGCATTAATTAGGACTGTTAATGTAATGAAGGGTATGGTTTTTGAGTTGCGCTGAAAACATATCCTTAAAACGTAAAGCCGGAAATCTTGAAGAAACATGAAGTAGTAAGCGCTATCTAGATATGTTCTCTGCACTACTGAAATAACAATATCCATGGTTAACATAAGCTGGCATCATAGCAGATAAATTTTACTGGCATGACTGCCTCCTCAGTTAACGACCATGTTATTGACTTGCTCTGCTTTTTTTTTGCTAGTTATGTAAAGATTTCATAAAGCGAATGTTGACACTACTCAGTACGGTTCGCCTGCTTGATCTGACGTGATCTTGTATGGTGATCCAAAATTACCTAGCGGGTTTTTTAACAACCTGTTGTATACCTATTCTAAATCTCCTTTGACCTGTATGAGAATATTTTCAATTGTTTATGGAAGTGGCCGACTAAAATTGACTTGTGGCTACCATCAGTGATTCAGTGCAGATAATAATTAAGGAGGTCTTATTAGAATGATGTAGTTACCCTGTTCAGATTACACAAGTCTTGGTGTAGTTTTAAGCCTTATTGTTTAAAGTATGGTTGAAATTTCCTGTCATTGTCGTTCAGAAAAATTCAAATAAATACAGTGGTATTTGGACAAAGTACCATTATCAGGCCCATTCTCTTCCTGTCGTGTTCCAGGACTGCAGAGATGTGGATTCAGGTGCGCACCATGGATGGCAAGGAGACCCATCGGATCGACTCTCTGTCCAAGCTCACAAAGGTGGATGAGCTGCGGCTGAAGATATCAGAGCTGTTCAAGGTGGAGCCCGAGAGACAGCGGCTCTTCTACAGGGGCAAGCAGGTAGGGTGCTGAAGTTGCCATCTGAATTGGCAGGCAGTGGGCGTGACATAATTATTCTTTCTGAGCACCTGTAAAGCAATGCAGTGTTACTTTAACTTAGTGTTTAAATGGAACAAAACGATGATTCATAACAACAAATTACTTTGATTGTGAACATAAAGCACGGTTGATTAAGATTTTGGGTGATGACAGGTCAGAATACCTAATTGTGTGCAACAATCAACTTGCATGCATTTTCCCTTTGTCCCCAGATGGAGGATGGGCATACAATCTTTGACTACAACGTGGGTCTGAATGACATTGTTCAACTGCTTGTAAGACAGGCCCTGCCCCCTCCTGTCCTTTCCACCCACAAGGACAAGGAGGCAGAGCTTTCAGACTGTGACTCAGGCTGTGGCTCGGGCCAGAGCGAGTCTGATAAGAGCTCCACCCACGGTGAGGCAGAGGGGCAGGCTGCTGGAGCCGTGGCCCAGACAGAGCTGCCTGACCTGCTCAACCCAGGGTTTGGCCTGTATAAGGTAGGTCTGGCCTCTCTAGCTTGCCTCTCTTTCTGCCTGAAGAATTTCTGTATGTCATACTTGATACATGTGGACATCTTTGTGAATTTAGGGCCCGCTGGATTCATTCCGATTTCTATAAAGCGAGATATTGCATCCTGTAGTTTGAATAAAAGTGATTTACATGATCCAAATATGAAAATAGACATCAGTGAAATACATTATTTTGGCCATAGGTCCATTTTCAGCCCTCCTCCTGAAAGGATATCTCATGTGCTGTGAGACATTAAGCCCTACTGACAATATGAGTGCCCTGCATGGATCAGCAAAATGTCTTTCATCAGTTTAACATGTTGGTCCTCATTTCAGTGGTTGATTTCCCTTAGAGTTTTTACATTGGGCTTTGAATTCCTTAGTCCCTTACTGTTTTTACCAGGCATCAGCTTCAACCGGTGTCTTCTGGACCAGTGAAAAACACTTCCATATCCTGTAATGTCTCTGTCCAGACCTTCATGATGTAACCCTAAGATATGGATGCACAAATTGTAATGTTATGATTTTGTTCTTATGGTCATGATTTTTGCAATAGCTGTTCAGTACTGTTTTTTGCTCTTTCAGATCAATGAGTTTGTAGATGCACGGGACTTGAACATGGGTGCTTGGTTTGAGGCCCAGATTGTGAACGTGACCAAGGAAACTATTGACTCTGCAGAGGGAAGTGATGCTGAGGAGGAGATTCGATACCATGTCAAATATGAAGAGTAAGACCCCCTCCTGCTTATTTGTCACTGTATATTTCAGGTCTAAGTACAAAGTCATGTGTAGGCTACAGCAGATAAAAGTACAATAGTTCAATGGATCAGAATGTACAAAGCAGATACAATAAACTTTTACTCAGAATTTACTAATCCTTGCCAACAGGGATTGCAATTAAAGTTGCTCAGTCACCCATGACAAGTAGTTTTTATCTTGGGCAGACTGGAAACAAATGGTGATTTAACATCTGTGCGCTAAATGTTGTTGCACATAATGCAGTCTTGCAAGTCTACCTTAGAGTGTGGGTTTTGTTTTTGTGTAGCCGGTGAGGTTCTCTGTGTGCTAGAGAGAGAGAGAGAGAGAGAGAGCATGTGTGTTTCTGTGTGCTGTGTGGCATATGTGTGGGTGTGCACTGAGCCCAGTCTCCGTGTTGCAGTTATCCTGAGAACGGGGTGGTGGTGCTGCAGGCTAAGGATGTGCGCCCACGAGCCCGCACCCTGTTCCAGTGGCACCAGCTGGAGGAGGGCATGGTGGTCATGCTCAACTACAATCCTGACGAGCCCAAGGAGCGCGGGTACTGGTACGATGGCCAGATCCTGAGGAAGCGGGAGACCCGCACCCAGCGAGAGGTCTATGCCAAAATCCTGCTTGGGTATGTTTCTCTGTATCTTTACTTCAGTAGCTATGGCTCAGATACCTGTGTTTGTTCCTCTGTACCTTTATTAGTGTAACTGGGATATGCAGTCAACAGTACTGCATTACTACAGATGTGACATGGCTGTGCTGTTTGAACAAGTGAATGGTTGACAGGGTTTGCTAAAATGGCCCTTTACAACATACCCCCGCTGTTGATAGGGGAAACACATGATTTGTCAGAGGTGCACAGCTCCATTCCTGAGGCGGGCTGTGTTTTTGGTTCAATTCTGACTTAATTTTCTACTTAGCTGTACACATTGCACTTGGTTTGGTTTTATTTTTGCCCTCTAAAGTGTTTTACTCTGTGTGGCTGTAGCTCCTGATTTTATCATCAGTGTCATGGACCAAGTGAGGAGTGAATGTAAAGCTGTGGACATAAACAAATGAAATGGAGAATGAAGAAAATTTGTATTTCTTACCATATGAATGATGATAATCTCAATATTGTGTTTCAGAGATGCAGGTGACTCGCTGAATGACTGCCGTGTCCTGTTTGCAAATGAGATCTACAAGATTGAAGAGCCTGGAAGTGTGGAGGCAACTGCAGCCAGAGCAGACAGCCCCACTAAAAGTACGCTGTGCTCCCATGCAGCAGCAGCATGATCCATCTCCTGCTGTCACACTCTGTTACATTAAATCACACTCTGTTCATACGAGCACATGGGTTCCACTTTGTGTATGATAAAAGACTGTTTTAGAATGTGACTTGATTGTGGAGCTTTGGTCTCTGTATGGCCTCCTCTGCTGTGACCAGAAGAGTTTGCTGAACTCCTTCTAATCCATAACTCTGCTCAGAGTTATTGAAATTTGCATTTCTATCTTTTACAGCAAATGAATTGAAAACACCATGATGAAAATGTACTGCCCATTGAAATTCAACTGCAAAAGATTGTTACATTTTGGTGATTTAAAAAAAAAAAAACACAAAGGTGTGAAAGCTTGTGATGTATGAATGTTCACAGGGTCGAATGGACCAGAGTGTAAGCACTGCAAAGACAACCCAAAGAAGAACTGCAGATTCTGTAACTGCCATGTGTGTGGCGTGAAACAGGACCCTGATAAGCAGCTGCTCTGTGATGAGTGTGACATGGCCTTCCACATCTACTGCCTGACCCCTCCACTCACCTCCATCCCCAACGATGATGACTGGTGAGTGTGTGAGGGAGAGTGTGAATGCGTGCTCATGGCTGTGTTTGCGGGTGGCAGTGTCTCTGTGTGTATGTGCACGTGTTTGTGTTTGTACTATATGTCTGTGGCGCTGTCTTGTTTAACTCTCATTGGGCTCAGCCCTCAAGTTTCTGCATCATAATTTTCTCCATCAAAAATTATATTGTGTTCTTCCTTGATGGAGAGGTTGTGCCTGAAATTTGTTGCCTGGCCTCCAGGTACTGCCCTGACTGCAGGAATGATGTCAGTGAGGTGGTTCTTGCTGGGGAGAAGCTGAAGGAGAGCAAGAAAAAAGCCAAGATGGCATCTGCCAGTTCATCCAGCCAGCGTGACTGGGGAAAGGTGAGGGCTTGTCAAAAACAGTGCTGAATTTGTACTGTTCTTCTGAAGGCCTAATTTTGCAGCTTTTTTTTCTCCTTGATGAGCAGTGTCTGTTACTGTGTCTCCCTCCTCCAGGGTATGGCATGTGTTGGACGTACAAAGCAGTGCACAATTGTCCCGTCCAATCACTATGGTCCTGTGCCGGGGGTCCCAGTGGGCTCTCTGTGGAAGTTTCGGGTTCAGGTGAGTCTGTCTGCTCTGAGTAAGTGTGTGTGTGTGTCAGGTGTGTTTCAGTGTGTGTGTTATACTCATGTTGTTCTCTCTCAGGTGAGCGAGTCTGGTGTCCACAGGCCGCACGTTGCTGGGATACATGGCAGGAGTTACGATGGTGCATACTCCCTGGTGCTGGCAGGAGGCTATGAGGATGATGTGGTGAGTTTCCTTTCCTTGCTCATCTCCCACTGGCATGGATATGGTTGCCTGTCAGGCAGGCCTCTTCTCCTATGCCTGTTCTCAGTGGAATGGTTTTACCTGCACAGGAGTGTGAGTATCGATGGGCAGGTACATAAGTGTAGAGGTGCAGATGAGACTGACCCAAAAACCATCTCCCCTCAGGATGATGGCAGTGAGTTCACCTACACAGGGTCAGGAGGGCGTGACCTGTCAGGCAACAAGAGGACTGCTGAACAGTCATGTGACCAGAAGCTGACCAACATGAACAGGTCAGGAGAAAGTAACACTATTTCTGCATCTACACTGAAAGCAACTCAAAGCACTTGTCCAGTGTTTGTTTGTGGATGTGCCCCATGTGTTCTGATATAGATCCTGTTGAAATAGTTCCAGTCTGCTGGTTGGGGAAAAAAAAAAAAAAAATAGTTTGTCATGTATTATATCTTGTTTATCACATGTATGTGTATTGGGATAGATTTAGTGTACTGTTTGTGTTGATAGTGTGATATAGCTGGTGTGTTGCATGTATACCATGCAGGGCGTTGGCTATGAATTGTAATGCGGCGCTGAACGACAAAGACGGGGCTGAGGCTAAGAACTGGAAGGCTGGGAAGCCCGTCAGGGTAGTGCGAAGCTCCAAGGGCCGCAAACACAGCAAGTATTCCCCTGAGGATGGCAATCGCTACGATGGCATCTACAAGGTAGGGTTTTGTGTGTGCTTTTGTGGGTGTTTGTGTATCTGCATGTGTGCATTAGTTTGTCTGAATGATACAAAAATGCACAGTGACAGTAGGTAGATTTCAAATGCAGTTAATGTATAAATGATGGTCGTTCTGATATGTTGGAAAAAGTTTATTTTTCTGACTCTGGATATCTTGCAGAAATGTATGTTGGATGATCATAGTCCGATAACTAAAAATTGATTTAGAAATGTGGACCAAGCGCACCCCGTGCCTGCATGTCTGTAACTCTTCATCTCTGAGTTCCGGTTTAAGCCTTGAAGATATGCCTTGTGCAAGGAAACGTATCGGCTCTGTCTGACTGGAGGATGTTGATTAGTATTGGATGAGCGATTGTCCTTTCTGCCTCGCCTAGGTGGTGAAATACTGGCCTGAGAAGGGAAAATCTGGTTTCCTGGTATGGAGGTACTTGCTGAAACGCAATGATGATGAGCCAGCCCCCTGGAGCCGAGAGGGCAAGGAGAGGATCGAGAAACTGGGGCTCACCATGCAGGTACCCCACTGTTACTGCTCCTGTCACACAACATTATTCCTATCTGCAGAAACAACCATTTTCAATTGGGACCTGCAGCTTTATGGGGGTAGGAACAAAACTGGTCTTACCTACATGGGTGATGGAGTTTCCTTGATTTCAATTCAAAGCACCTGTTTTTAATATGAATATTCCAGGGTTATCACCCTTCGTAATGAATTTTATGACCTTGCTCACAAACCTACTTTCATGATCTTCAATCTAGCTGCTAAGTTTGAAGAATTTGGAAATTTGAGTGGGAGAAATAATACTTGAAAGAAGTAGCTGAATAGTCTCTGCCCTTTTCCAATTTAGTATCCTGAAGGCTATCTGGAGGCAATGGCTTCCAAAGAGAAGGAGAAGGAAAACAAGATGGAGGAGGATGATGAAGAGGAGGAGGTGACTGAAACCCCTAGTAAAGGCAAAAGGAAGAGGAAGTCTCAGCCTGGTGAGTTCAGTTGCATTATGGGACATTGAGCTTAAAGGACTACAGAACAATTAGCAACCGGACAACCTTCGATAAAAATGGATGGTAAGAGTGATGGAGGGAGCGAGGTTTCATTGCACAAAAAACAGGAGGTTTCAATAATAGCTACATGACAGCCTTGCTAAATTGGTGGCATAGTCTTCACACAATACTCACCCCTTCTCACTTTTCACTCCTAAACTGCATCATCCATTCAGGCAGGTGCAAATGGCCTGCTTAGAAAAGGAATCAGATGGTGGGTTCTGTGAATGTGTAGAAATATGAAGCACTGACATCATGTACATGGTGTTTTCAAATATCCAGTCGGTTTTGCTGCAGTGTCTGTATTCCCCTGTGTAATCCTTGTCTTGTACCCAGAAGGGAAAAAGTCCCCCATCAAGAAATCACCCAAGAAACTGAAAGTGGAGATGTACAAACTGAGTGCGGAGCAGAAGGGTTTCATCAAGCAGGATGAACTCAACAAGAAGCTGTGGGACGAAGCCATGGAGTCCCTGAAGCAAGGCCCGGTGCGTAAACTGTGGTCCAGAATGGGAGAAGCTCAATGACAAACTGACTACAGAGCTTGCAGATATTCCTCATCATATTGGTGCCATATATGAAATGGTTGCATTCCATTATGGTACAGCTGTTGCTCAGACTCTGGTCTTTGCTGGTGTGTTTGGCTGTGGACTATTGGGTTTTTCTTACTGTGGGCTAAGTGCAATTTCTTCCTTCATTTACAGAAGTTTCTCAGCAAAGTTGAAGAGGTGTTTGTGTGTATATGCTGCCAGGAGGTGGTTTACCAGCCAGTCACTACAGAGTGTCAGCACAATGTGTGCAAGGTAAGCTTTCTGCTTATCAATCCCTCCGTTCTCATTCTTGTGTAGTGACACACATGTTTTTGGCTGGTTTGAAATGTTGCGCAGGTCTTGTATTGAAGCAGTTTTCAAGACTACATGATCATTCTTGGCCCCCCTCCACCCCCCACTCTTGCTGTATAACTTTTGTTTTATAGTTGCATAGTTCATATGGCCTGTGATTTACCTTGCTATGTTTCAGGAATGTCTACAGCGGTCCTTCAAGGCAGAAGTATACACATGTCCAGCTTGCAGGCACGACCTGGGAAAAGACTACCCAATGAAGGTCAACCAGCCCCTGCAGGCCATCCTCAGCCAGCTCTTCCCAGGGTACAGCAGCGGACGGTGATATCCCCTCTGCACCCTCCCCATCTCCTATTTCCACTGCTGTTTCACCCTGATGAATACATGAACTCTGACGGTGGATTAGCAGTAAAATGCCTGCAGAGAATCTTGTTTTTTTTTCATAATATATTTGGAATGTTTGCGTGAGACTTCATTATCTAGCTGTTGGGTGATGGATGCTTCCCTCTAATACTTCTAGCACATTTTTGGTATAAGATTCTGTACAGCTTGCTTTGTAGTTTCAATAGAAAAGAATGGGGGCTAATCCCTGAGTTGCGGTGACCGCCCTCCTCACGGTGTTTAGCCAGTTAGGCCATTGGAGTGTTTATGTCATTATTAAAATTCATCCATTAAATCTGAGGTGGATATAAAAAATATATCTGCAAGTGCATTTGTCATTATTTAACATTAATTTCCCTTGTTTTAGTCCTGTTCAATGAAATGGTGGACTGTTTAAGTTACAATAGCTCCAGTTATCTCTTCCATTTACATGTTCTTCTTCCCCCGTTGTATTAGTGTAGCTCTGCGTTTTCCCTCCCACTGTCTTTGGGATGAGCTCAGTGGATGTTTTGCCATGCTAAATGCCTTGCAGCTATCCAGTAGTGTTATGTAAAACCATAAAGACTGAAGCAGGTGTTGTAGCTCTGATTTAATGTCTTGTATAATCGAACGTATCCCTTAGGGATCAAACCTTTTTTTTTTTTTTGAAATTGATGTTTCTGCTCTACATTTCCATTGGTTCTGAGTTCATTTTTATACTCGTTAAAATACAACAAAACGCTGCCGTTTAATGTATACAATTTTGTGTCAATACCTCACATTTCCATAGAACTTAACTCAGACTGGTTCTTTGTATATTTACAGAAATTGTACATTTGTAACTGTTTTTAGCTGTTTGTTCTGTCATTTAGTTCACGTTTATCAGCTGCTTGAACAGAGAAGTGCAGGGAATTTCCAGGTCTTTTCAAAAGAAAATAAAGCAAATTTCTTAAATTATACTGGAGTTGTGTACTGCTTTTTTTTTTTTTTTTCCCCTGGCACAATGTAGCCTGTTGACTATGTTGTACTAGTCCCCCTTTAAAGGTCAACAATATCTTGTTATGCAGAATGTAGGATGGTGGTGGTATTTCTGTTTTGGCAGGGGTAGGTATCTTCAGTAGTTCCATCTGGCTTGTTTATCACTTTGTTTTAAGGTATGGAATCGTATTCACCCAAATGAAGTGAGACTGAATCAAAACGAAAGAGTCACTGTGGAACTCCTCAGACCACACAAGCCGATCTGCCTTGTTCACATTTAACTGAATAAAAAGGGGGAAATGGCCCAATGGATGCCATGACCCATACTCCCCATCCAGTCCCTGCCTGCCTTCATTCTGCTTAATGCAGCTACTTTGAGTAATTAAGCTCAATGCTGTGGTCATCTGCACGTAGCCAATCTCCACTAGGCAGGTGCGCTCATCTGGTTGTATCACATATATGAATGAGGCGTGCATAAAATAGTTTTCCTTCTGAGTGCCTTCACGTGAATCTTCTGTGAATTCTATCTCAAAATGACAGGCACACGCCACTCGAAGAATGTAATAAATTATAATATTCGCAGTGTAAAAAACGATCTGCTCGGGGAACGAGGTTCCTCAAATGTTTCCAAACAAACTACTTGTCCTGCTGTGGAGACGCGGTATATTCTGTTAATACCGCCGGGGAACAGTACAACTACAATACATGATGATATAAAATGATCAATTGAACAGCTATTGTCGTGGTGAAGTAAAAATAACTAGCGTGACAATCAATAGTACACTAACCAATTGCAGAGACAAGTACAGAGCTGGCGTGATGCCGTTTTTTTTACCATGCTAAACAAGACCATGCATGATGCACGTGCTGCACTGATACAGCAAACTCGACAGTACAATAAACTGGATTAGCTCGAGCTTTCACCGAACCCAAGTTCATACATCAGAATTTTAACGCTTTACAATTCAGAACAAATATTTAGGCTGTGTCAGGATCTACTTCACTCTACGGAAATTAAAAGTTTTGCTTTTCAAAAAAAGTCTACAAGGTAAGATTGCTGCATCCGAGCGCAGTAGGCCAGGTTGGCTAAATCAGTCCCGCTCACCTCCAGTATTTAGCTGTTACTTGTTTAAACCGGATAGATAAATAACAGCAGACATTTCAGTAATTTATAACCTCGCATATGCAGCTTTTTGTATCATCATGAACTGATTACAGAGAACAATGAAGAAAAGGGGCTCACTGAAGTGTTGATCAGCTAAATTAGTTTGGCAGCTAAACATTCTAGCTGTTTAGCATGCTAGCAACTAGTGCGATGTTGCAGAAATTTGTGCTCTGACCAAACTCGTCTCTAACTCGTCACAGAATGGATGAGATACTATTTCAGTGCATGCCAAGATTTTACTTGTATTTTTTTTTTTTGTATTTAATACAAGTAATATATTCACCAATGTCAGTTGGCTGTTTTGTATTGTATGATTTTGTATCAGTGAATACTTTATCAATGAAGACAATTTATCCCTTTGAAAATGAGTGACATGCCGTTTTGCCCAAAGATTAATTATGAACTGCAAACTCAGCTGCATTGGTGCAATCAGAGTCTCCAGACTTAATGTGTGTGTGCTCTTGCTCTCTCCTCAGAACCATTTGACACCATGTCACTGCACCACACAGTTGCCCAGAACGTGGATTACAAGATAATGACCTTCCAACCCACTATGGAAGAGTTCAGAGACTTTGGCAAGTACATTGCTTACATGGAGAGCCAGGGGGCCCACCGTGCTGGCTTGGCCAAGGTACCTGTGTACAGATCTACATTTCCCCACACCTGTACAGCGCTGCCACAACTGAATAGTGCTCTACCTGTACAGCACACTGGAACAACACTGTTACACCTGTATATCACCTATACCTTTACAGCACCACATCTGTATAAACAGGAAGGCTGGTCCACAGGGTTAGTGGGGGCAATTAGAGGAAATTGGGTGCGTTCTGGGGGAGAGTGGGGAGTTAGAGTGGGGCAGCTGGAGGAGGTTGTGGCTTTCGTGGGAGAGTGCAGGTATGTAAAAGAGAGTGGAAACAGTAAACCAGAACTGGGGGCAGTAAACCCTGTTTGCCTGTTTATTTTCAACTCCAGGTGATTCCCCCTGGTGAGTGGAGGCCATGCCAGTCCTATGACTCCACAGAGGAGATGCTGATCCCGGCTCCCATCATGCAGGTTGTGACTGGGCAGTCCGGCCTCTTCACCCAGTACAACATTCAGAAGAAGCCAATGACTGTCAGAGAGTACTGCCAGCTGGCCAGCAGCTCCAGGTACACACTGTAGCACACTGCCCAAATCAACAGAAATGTGTCTGTTGAATGCTGTGAAATTTTGCTCATTTTTCTGTGACACTTGGCTCATCATGAGGTTTTTAATGAGCTGTATATCACATTCTGTCATGTGAAAATGATGGTGCCATCAGAAAACTGACAACAGTGAAAGCACTTCCTTAAAATTACTTCCCACATACCGTGGTGTCTGTTCTTGCATGTATTACAGATGTGACGTATGTATCTTGTTCATGAAGTTACCAAGCTAATGACTTTTCCAGTCCTACATAACCACACAGGAAGTAGAGCTGGGGTAGAGTAGGCCTGTAAGAGCCCTTTCTTCCTGAGGGAAGTGGAGGTGCATGTCTGGGAAGAGCACTTTCTAGTGCAGGAGAAAGCTTATGAAGGGCCTCTCTCTCAGCTCTCTCCTTCCCTCCCTGCCAGGTACTGCACCCCTCCGCACCAGGATTTCCATGACCTGGAGAGAAAGTACTGGAAAAACCTCACCTTCTTTCCGCCCATCTATGGAGCAGACGTCAGCGGCTCGCTCTACGACCAGGTGAGTTGCTCCACAGGTTGCTGCTACTCCCAAACCCTGAAAAGTGAGAACCTGTACACACAGAATGCTAGCAGGTGTACACATCAGTGCATGGTTGGATGTGTATTGTTTTCCAGGGTGAAATCACAGTGTGTGGGGTAGTGCTTTGATTGGACATTAAATGCAAAAATACCCTATAGGAGCAAAGTATGGATCTAGAGACCAGAAAGGTGAAAAACACAGACACTGTTGTTAAATCCTGTCAAAGAAATTAAATGATTTGAAGTCACAAACAAATCAATATAAATAATTCTGCGCAGAGGCAGTCCAGACAGGTAACCACAATGGTAGCTGTACCATACAGTATAATAATGGAATTTGTTTGTATGTGGTCTCCCTGTGGAGTTTAGGACATAGCAGAGTGGAACATTGGGCATCTGCATACTGTGTTGGACATGGTGGAGCAGGAGAGTGGCACCATCATCAAGGGCGTGAACACACCTTACCTGTACTTCGGCATGTGGAAGACCACCTTCGCCTGGCACACAGAGGACATGGACCTCTACAGCATCAGCTACCTGCACTTTGGAGAACCAAAGTCCTGGTGAGAGATGCCATGTCCTCCCCTGAAGCTCCCTGTTCCCTATCTGGGTTTTAGGAAAAACAATATGAAAAAACTTATTGTTCAAACTGACCACTGGCAAGAAAAAGCTAGCAACAAAATATCAAAATATAAACATGTTAAATACAGTTGTATTGAATGCTTGTCCAACATGCATGTATGTGAAGATTGGTATGTGCGTTTTGCTTGTGACCACTAGATGGCAGCTGAGCCAAGTAAACAGAGGTTTGTGTAAACTATGTCAAGAAATTGTATTGAATTGCTTTTGACATCTAGACAGAAGAAATTGTAAGTTTGTGTATGTCTGTGAGAATGTGTGTGACTGCATGTGTGTATATTTGCATGTACTGTAAGTTTGGTTATCAGTAGCTCTAAATGTATAGGTCAGTATCTCTGAGAGTGCATGTTCAGGCAGAACTGAAAGTATACAACATTTCTTTTAGCTGGTTTTCTGACTCATCCCTTGTTCTTTCCTCTCCTTCCCCTGGTTCTGTGTTTCCCTGTACATTTTTCCTGCAGGTACGCCATTCCACCTGAGCACGGAAAGAGGCTGGAGAGACTGGCCACAGGTAAGTCTTCTCAAAGGGAGACTCAGGGGTCAGTTTACTGAAGGTTTGCGTTTACAAAAACACATGTAATACTGCTATCATGAAAAAATGAGATGACTAGTTAAAACGGTTATAAATACCATAAGGTTATAAGTTCAAGATAAGCCAATCTTAATTTACTATGTATTCCAGCAATATCGTGGACTTTATTGCAAGAGCACAATGCATGTATCCTGATAAACACTGACTAACAGTTACATTCGAATTGCCTGTTCAAGCAAATAGATTCCTGTCAGGCTCTCCCTGCTGATTTTTTTGACTTGTTTGCAGGTTTCTTCCCTGGAAGTTCCCAGGGCTGCAATGCTTTCCTCAGACACAAGATGAACCTCATCTCCCCCTCCATACTGAAGAAGTACTGCATCCCCTTCCAAAGGGTGAGTGAACAGCGCTATCCCCTCCATTGGATGAGTGTACAGTATTCTCTTTCACACGATGAATGCACACTATCCCCTTCTGCAGGTTGAGTGTACACTGTCCCTTTGACAGGATGAATGTACACTATCCCATTCCACAGGATGAGTGAACACTAGCTCCTTCCACAGGATGAGTGTACACTGTCATCTTGTACAGTGTATACTTACCTGTGTTGTCCATGACAATTTTCTTTGAGTTCTCTGCTTTTAAGTAAAAATTGCATTACATCATTGCTGGATCTGTTTCACTGTGTTGGCCATTGTATCATCAGCAACGGCCTGAGAGCTGGGTCTTTCTGTAAACATGGATGAGGCAATAGGTAGCAGCTGCCATGACATGTAGCAAGCAGCATGTCTATGAGTGAGACTTGTTGCTGTCCATGGTGCTGGAACTCCCCTGTGAACATTGATTGGTGCTGTCCATAGTGCTGAATCACTCCTGTGAATGGGTCTTTGTGCTGGCCATGGTTCTATAGCTGTACCTGGAATTGGGTTGTATAGCTTGGGTTACCTACTGGTACAAACTACAGTGCATGAGCATACAATACATACTGGCTGTATTTCAAGACATCCATTTTGAAAAATGAAGAGGTTGTGATGTGTTTGTGTCACTAGGTCACACAAGAGGTGGGGGAGTTCATAATCACGTTTCCTTATGGCTACCACTCCGGTTTCAACCATGGCTTCAACTGTGCTGAGTCTATCAACTTCGCCACTCTGCGCTGGATTGACTATGGAAAGGCAGCATCTCTGGTTAGCATTAGCATCTAACACAGAGGCTATCTCACCCCTTCTCTTTCCTTCATTTTTAATGGCATAAAAATCGCCTTGTTTTGTCTTCATTTCCCTTGCACTGCGATCTCTTTAATTACATTTGTAGAATTCCATCCACTTTTCCAGCATTAACCTACATTACAATGTAGATTATGTCTGAAGTTTCAATGCAAGCAAACTGGTAAGTATGGACATCTGGTTATGAGCAGTCCATGTGTTTTCATAACAGGAAACCAGAATTGCTTTCACATACACACATACTATATGGGAATATATGAGGAAAGCTTTATTTTACAATATATTTTGTGAGAAAAGTGTGTAAGTTTGAGCCACAGTGATGTGGTGGATCTGTGCTTGCAGTGCTCATGTCGCAGTGACGTGGTTCGGATCTCCATGGACGTGTTTGTGCGCTGGCTGCAGCCGGAGCGCTATGAGCTGTGGAAGCAGGGCAAAGACTCCATGCTGCTGGACCACCAGCTGCCCACGGCCGTCTCCAGCCCTGAGCTGGAGCTGTGGAGACAGACCAAAGCCACTGCTCGCAACAAGCTACTGCGCCGGTACTGTATTGCTAACTGCTAGCCATCCTCCCTGTCTGTGTACTGGTCTTGTGATACTGTGTGCTAGCTGTTAGCCATCCTCCCTCGCACTATGTGGTGTATCCCTTCCCCTGCTCAGAGCCCTCCAGAAGTGGCAGCAGCTGCAGAGGCTGAGTGCTCAGGAGGTGAAGGTGCTGCTGGAGGAGGGGGTAGAGCTGGACCTACCAGAGTACCATCAGCAGGTGGAGCAGCGGAAGGCTGCAAGGCTGCAGGAGTGGAAGGCCCAGGTGCTGCTAGAGGGTCTGGAGATGGAGGAGCCAGGTGAGGATCTGTCACCATAAACATATCTGCCCAAATCGCTGTAAACATTAGCCAGGAGTACTCTACATCACTCTTAGGTTATACAGAGTTTGGAAGACTCAGCAGGCTTAAAGGAAGGTATGGGAAGGTCTGAAGTTCTGTAAACACACATTTTAAACCAGGCTTTTATTCATAAAATAAACAAAATTCAATGAGTCTGTATGTATGTGGTGTGAAACCACAAAATCCGGCAGACTCTGTCACCTCTTCAGGTTTTACTCTGTCTGTTTACTGTGTAATTAGAGTTTGACTAGGTCTACATTTCCTGACTAGGTCATGGCCTCCAAGTAGAGCCACAGACTGATGTGACAGGAAGGGAGTGGAAGAAGAGGCAACTGCTGGCAGAGCATCCTGGGATATCTATGCACAAGAGGGCAGTATTTGACAAAGGACACACATCCTGCCAGGTGGACTTTGAGCAGTCCTCCACAAGCAGCTGGAAGGAGCCGCAGGGCACTGTATTCGATCTGCCAGAGGGCAGACCTGAGATTAAACACGTTCAGGTGAGTTTTCCTGTGTGTGTGCGTGTGTGTGCGTGCAGTGACAGCAGGGTGCATGTGTGTATATGCAGTTATAGCTCTGTATGTTTCAGCAGCCCAACTCTTGCTCCTGTTCCACACTGAGGAAGAGGATGTCGATGAAGAGGACCCAACGTCGCCCCATTAGCCAGCTGCCCAGTTGTTACCCACAGGAAGCCTGCAGCGATGAAGGTCAGTGTGTCAGCATGGGTCTTCCTCACCCACACTGCTGTAGCTGGTAATAAACTCTATTCCAAAGCAATATCCTATGTTTGCCTTCCTGCACATGTTAGTAATTTGGCCATAAAGGTCAATTTTCTGACTTCCCCTTGAAACCATTTCCCACATGCTGTAACATATGTTCTTGTATTTATTACAGATGTGCTCAGCTATTCTATTCATAAAGTTACTTTGCAAATGACAGAGCATCATGTTTGGCACAGTTATGTGTCACCACTCTCTGACTCAATTTTCTGAGTGTTTTCTTGGGTGAAATCAGGAAGTAGGCTTAGCTGGAGTGGGTCTGAAAGCCCCCAGAGGTGGAGGTTGTTGATGATGTAACTGTAAAGGATTGAAAAGGAAAGGAGCTGGACAGCCTGTAATGCAGAAATGAGGTGAGTGACTCAGGCAAACCTGTCCTGGCAGAGCTGCTGACCTGGCTGAAAGCAGAGGGCACAGAGGAGCAGGAGGTGCAAGACAGGAAGTCAGAGTGCCACCTGTGGCAGAACTGCCCACCCAACTTCCTGGCAGAGTGGCACTTCAATGCAGCTGTAGCAAACATCGCCCCCCACTGTGCTGTCTGCGTATTGTTCTCCCCCTACTCAGAGGTGGGCACGCTAACCACACCTATCACACGCATCTGCATGAGAACCACACTGAACCACCTATATCTACACACGTGGTGCTACAATCCTCATCCAGAAATCCCAGCAGACCCCACTGTACCCCACTGTGTTCTTTTCCCACCAGCCCCACAAGGACCCCACTTTCCCAGGACATCACCCCACCCCCCACTACGTCAGCCCCTCCTGCCCCCTCGTCCCAGAGATGTGCTTCAGCTCAGAGCCTGTCCACCCCAGCTCCCACACTGAGGGGTACAGCACGAGTGTCCTGCTCTCCTGCTCCACCTGCAGCCTGCAGGTCCACGCCAGTGAGTTCTAAGCTCCAAAGCTCCAAAACAGCACTCTGCCAAAGAAACACGCTCTGTTACCCTGTGTTTAGTAGGTTTTGCGTGAGGGTGTTGAGAGTGTGAGAGTGTGATGTTAGTAAGTGTTAACACTGTGGTTCATGTGGATGTTGAGAGTGAGGCATGGCTGCTCCTCCCCTCTCAGGCTGTTATGGTGCCATGCCCGATCAGCTGGGTGAGCCCTGGACCTGCTCTCGGTGTTTGGTCGGTGCTTGGACAGCAGTAAGTCTCAGAACTCATACAGAGAACACTGTTCCACCACACTGTTCTACAACTGTCAATCAGAGACCACCACGTGCTGCCTGTCAGAGAACATTGCTCTTCCAATCATCAGCAGTTTACAGTTCCAGCAGGATATTGTCAGTGACAATAATGCTTTGGCAATTTTGAATTAGCAGTAATATTTTGGCGGTTTTTTTATTTTCAAAGACAGGATTACAGTGGCATTGTGATTGCGGCAGCATTAGCAGTGACCATGTTATCGTGGCAGGATTGTATTAGTGTATGGTTGACTTGTTTGTGCTGGGCTTGTAGGACTGCTGCCTGTGTAATTTCAGAGGTGGAGCCCTGAAGATGACCACAGACAGAAGGTTAGTGTCTTATTCACCTCCACAGAGAAGGTATGTCCAGGTGATCTGTAGGTGTGACTGTATGCAGGTGTGCAGGTGCACACAGGTAGTCCCTGCATGTGACTGTGTAAAGGGTTATTTCTGGGTTCAGGTAATCTGTATTTGTGATTGTGCAGATGGGTTCATGTGATCTGTGCAATTGCGGTTCCTGAGGCCCGCTTCGTAAACACCATGGAAAGAGAACCTGTGGACCTAGCTGCCATTCCAGAAAAGAGGAGGAGGCTGGTGAGTAACTGCAAAGCCTTCTTGGAAACTTGACGCTGGATGCTCAGAGGCAGCTGTATGCAGTGTGTGAAGGGGATACAGTAGCACTATGAGTGTGTTCGTGTCCCCTTCATTGTATGTAATCATGGTGCAGATTCCCCTTGCGTGTGTGTTTGTCTGTTTATGGGTTTTGAACAGGTGTGTGTATAACCACAAGCAGATGCAGTCTTTTGTGAGGAAATGGTAAGATCTCTCCTCACCTCTGACTCTGTAGAATCACTGCAGTTGGAAAGTCATTCCCATGTGTGTAACTGCAATGTGGTTGCTTGCTTGTGCATGAGTGTGTAGTTGTAATATTATAGTTGATTCCCCTGCATGTGCTGGTGTATTTCGCAGAGGTGTGTGTACTGCCATAACCTGACGGAGCAGGTCCGTGGTGCCTGTATTCAGTGCTCCTATGACTGGTGCTCCACCTCCTTCCATGTGACCTGTGCAAGCATCGCTGGGCTGCTGATGGAGCCTGCTGATTGGCCGAATGTTGTGTCAGTCACTTGTCACAAGCACAAAACATCCAATCACAAGGTGCGTGTGTGTGCATGTGGAATAACTGTCATTTTAACCCTTCAACCCTGCCATTCTGTGCACTGAATTTAAGAATGGTAAAATTTATACCAGAGGGTATGTGATCCTTTTCTCGGGGTACATACGTACCTTGAGTCTGCTGTCTCTCGATGACAAACATTATCGGCCATTTTGATATTGAAGTTCCTAAATTACACATATCACAAACTAAAGTGGTCTTTTTATTTATAAAATTCACAAAATTGAATTACAGTGCATGTATCAACAGAGCCAAACATCATGCAACAACAGTGATTTAGCATTGTGTTGTACAGAAAAAGTGTGGAAGCGAAGCACAGCCAAGGCCTCAGTTTCCCACAATTCACTTGAAAGTCTGCTTCTTTGTGTCCTGTCTTTGTCTTTCTGCCCAGGTGGAGGTTGAGAACAGTGCCCAGATGGAGCTGAAAGGCAGTGAGCTCCAGACCCTGGGGTCTGTGCTGCCCAAGTGGGTTTGAGCCAACAGGGTGAGTGAAAAGGTAGGGGTGGGAGGGACATGGAGGTCACAAAGTTAAGTGATTGGCTGTAATGGTAATTTGAGTGTTGACTGACACCCTTTGTACAACACACAGGTAGATGGGGAAGAATCCTTTTTGATTCAGTTTAATTGTAATAATAATGTTTTTATTAATCAAGCACCTTTCAAGTAGGATGAAAAGTGTGCTTAAATGTTATGAAGAAAATGGTTTAGCAATCTTCGAATATGTTGTTGTTACAAACAGATTTTCTGTGCAGTTACAGAAAAACAAATTAATTACTGACAGTGATGCTGTATTTGACTCATCGCTGCTGTATTCGGCTCATTGTTATGTTGCATCTATTTGCCTCCCTCTTAGGTCAGACGGAGAAACACTTTGGTCTAACAAGACAAAGATCGGCGGCCAAGTTACTGTGCTGCCTACCCCCAACCTCCTCTTTCTCTGCCCCCCCTCCTCCGCTGGTTGTGCACACTCATCCCACCTCCAAGTTTTACTGCCCTGTTCCTGTAGGCCTTCACAGGCAGTACTGCCCATCTCCCCTTAAGAGAGTCCTTGCTGGACCTGCACTGTTCCCAGGAGAAACGCAGTTGCAATACCACCTCCCCACCAAGTGGGGACTGAACGTAACAGCAACATTCCTGTTGTCTGTGAAGGGCCCCTTCAGTGGAATGTTGGACAGCTGCAATACCACCTCTCCACCAGGAGGGGATAAACTGTGCTGTGCTTCAGAACAAACATGTTTTGCTGTTCTTTTTTCCCCCCCACATCACTGTTGCTTTTGCAGCTGTTTTGTTGACTGTTCCCGAAAAGCTGCTGAAAGAAAACACCTGTCACCCACTGCATGTCCTCTTATTGTGAGGTCTCAAAGCTTCAGTAAAGTATAACTGTGCTCTCTGTCCTCTTATATCTCTTACTGTTTTCAGTTTTGGATGGCAAAACGTGAAGTAGAGAGCATAAATGTCTGAGTTTATAAGTAATGTAAAACAGTAGTCCTTTGCTCAGTCGTTGATGAAGGGGGTCATATTTAATTAAATGTGTTGTATCCACAGAGGCACTAAAAAGCTGTAGATAGGAGTTTGAAGTTAATGAGATTAGATTAAAGCTTTCAGTTTCAACAGACTTTGTAAATTATTCCACAACCATGGTCCAAAGTAAGAAAATTCAGTTTTTCCCAGTTCTGCACTTATCATAGAGACTTTAAAATGTATTCACTGGGTGGAACTCATTTGATAGGAGGTAGGCAAATTTGCATTTTAAAACCTGTGTAGGTAAAGACCCAGGAAACTAAAAACGTTCCCAAAAAAGTGGAAAGACATAGGTGAGATTCTCACTGAGTTTTCACCTGTTATAATGTGAACATTCTGCAAATATTCTACAATATATTCAAATATATTCTGTCAAATTCACAAGAAAACACTGCCAGTAAATAATGTTCAAGTAACATCAAGAAAACTGGACACAGTTTAAATCTTTGACCTGATGTTCTGGGAATGTCCTTGCATCCAAAAATTGTTACTAGGAAGGATGTTTTGCCGAGTATGAAGAGACAGAAAGGTCTGCATGATAGACCAAGTTAAGCCTGTGTGGTACTGAGAATGGTGCCTTTGTATGCAGTGTATCACTGTAATTAGTTATGCCCCAGGCCCACCAGTCATATGTTATTTCAGGTCAAAAAGAATCCTCAGGTTTAAAGGTTCCAGCACCTGCAGTGTTTTATTTCAAATAGCCAAATGCTTGCAATTTACAGGTTTTCTAAACTCAAATAACTGAGAAGTCGGTTTAACACCACACGTAATTTCGTAAGTGCGTCCACGTAACCGCTTAAGTTGTCCACCTACTGGAGTTGCAGGTACAGAAATCATTCACAGATTCACAGATGAATGCTGAAAACTGAAGGTTCTACCGAGATTTGAACTCGGATCGCTGGATTCAAAGTCCAGAGTGCTAACCATTACACCATAGAACCGTGGAAATTGTGGAAAGGCTTAAGTATATGTTTTTTCATGTAGTTGATATTAGTGGAAAATATCGTGTTTAATTTCAATGAATTGATTATATTTAGAGAGTAGTATGCAGGATTTAATTATTTGGTTCTTTTTATTCCGAGTCATTTTCATTCAAAAGATTTTATGAGCTCTCGTAGGTCCCTCTAAATGAGACTGCTTTATCTCCTTGAGGAAGCTATTCGCCATTCATTGCAGCAATACGTACCTAAGAGTATAAATTACTTTTAATCAGGCCCCATATCAACAGAGATGATTTATGTCACCCTGGATAAAGTGCGTCTACGGCATGAACAAATGAAACAGTTTACAAGGCTGCATTATGCAAGATGACCACACGGTGGCAGCACGAATCCACGGTGATGTAGTGGGGAACACTGCCATGAACGGTTTCTTAATGGATTACTGTATTAGCCATATCTGATCATAATTCCAAAGCCAGAAATATCGCTGCATGGTGAACCTGCCACTGATGATTGCCTATCATTTAATAAAACTTTGAGTCAATTGTAAAGTTTTTTGTGTAGTGTAGAGAGACTAACACAGTACTATCCCATAACTTTACTCTGTATACTCAGCCTCTGATGACTAAAGATGCTAACAAAGAAAGTATTCAACCAGGATTAATGTGTAAGGGGCTCTGGAAGAACTTGACATTTCTTTCTTGGTATTTCGATGCTAGGCATGTGGATTGTTTTGTCTATTATTGATTTCAATTAAGAATTTAAGCCGTGCTTAACCACACCAAAATCCAACAGACACTGTGGGACCTCTCGTCCTGGAGCTTGACACACCTGGCCTCCCTTATTTAGATTCCTCTGTTTGTGTTTTGTCCCACTTTATTCTTTGGGTATCTCACTTTATCCAGCATATTGTGACAAAGCAAAACAACACCAGGAAAAATGAACCATAACGATCATGTTTTCCTTGATTAATTGACTGATAGCAGCTGCACAGTGCACTTATGTTTGAACTGCTTCACCTGCACAGCTCCACATGGTCAGGTATGTGTGTAATGAGGTGAGGTCGGGATGGGGAGGTCTGTCTACGGTCAGCAGATGAGCCAGTCTGTGCGGTTAGTAATGCCTCATGCCAGTGTTACTGTGGGTGTGGAGGTGTCCGTCTCTGTGTATGTCAGCCTGCGATTTCAGGCATATCAGTGTGTGCGTTGGGTCAGGTGGGCATTCTCATGTATCAGGGGGTTCTGTGTGTGTGTGCGTGTAAAGAATGTGAATGTAAGTCCAGTTTTACCTGTATGTCCGGCACAGAATCTGAGGGAAAGAGAGCATGCAAATATTTTATTTTGTGGTTATGTGATTGTGTGTGTATGAAATGGTATGTGTGTGTGTGTGCGTGCGTGCGTGCGTGCGTGCGTGATTCTCACAGATCAGTTAATGATATGGGTGGATACCTCCTTCCTCCCTGGGGGCGCAGAGATGAGCAGAAGTGTGAGGGAGGGGGCTGTAGCATCGCTGTGAATCACGCTGCTCTCTCCTGTGCTGACACCGGGCCCTGCTCAGGGCAGTGTGTGTGTGTCTGTGGGTGTGTGAGAGTCTGAGCACGTGCATTTAATTCCTTGTTTATGTGCGTGCATGCATATGTATGCAGGCATAACCGGGGACCTCTTTTCCTATCTTTCCTTCGGACACCACCGTCTTTATGAAGTCCTGTGAGACTGTGTGTCATTCATTTCAGTTTAAATATTGACATTTGTGCTTAGTTTTATTGGAGTTCTCCATTTACCACACTTCTAAAAATAGATTTCGCCCCCACCCCCCACATCATATACATTTTCCCATTTTGGTGAGCCTGGGCTGTGACTGGCTGGCTTTTGCAAAAACACTTGTACGTTTGAAAAAGAAAGGGCAGCAAAGCCTCTCTTACATTTGTGTTATTTTGTCTGATTGACAGCTGTAGGTCACTCTCTCTCTGATTGCCCTGAGTGCTGTCCACACAGGCACACCACCTCAGCTTGCATTCCGTACAGGGTTTCCCACTTCCATCTGCAGGGAGCTGCTGTATCAGAGGGAAGCATCTCGCTCGCTCAGTCTTCCTCTCTGTTTAGTCTTTCCAATGCAGAAGGCTCCCTCCCCCTTATAAAACCACAAATCCTGGGGCTGCCACTACCACTTGGCCCTGTAATTGCTGACATGAAATATGGAAATAAGTATGGTTGGGGAATTGTTTGTTGTCCTAAATTGTGCACAGCTTTGTCATACATTTATGATGAGTGTTTCTCCCCCTTCCTCCACTCAACAAATCCTCGCATGGCTTGCCCCCACTGCTCTCCCTTTCTGTCCTGCGTTCTCTTTGGCAGTGGTCATTTCTCTGGAGTGAACAGTCATTTTCCTCATCCACAGCTCTCAGCTCCCTTTTTTTGCTGGCCAGTTTCTGATCATGATACAATTCTGTGAGCTGTGATTAAAGAGGATGAGAGACACAGTAGGCAGCTAAAGCAATTGTCATGGCCAGGTTTGGATGTGTGTGTGTGTGTGTGTGTGTGTGTGTGTGTGTGTGTGTGTTTGGTGTGTGTGTGTGTGTGTGTGTGTGTGTGTGTGTGTGAGAGAGAGAGAATTTATGTAAGTATGTCTGAAGTACCCATGGACCCTTTCTGGGAAATGATAACTGATGTGTGTTTGTGGAATATTTTCTGAAAAATGACATTTCGAAATCCTCACCATACATGGCTATGGAAAACTGTCTTGTTTTTCCCTGTGAACCCAAAAAATCCTCTCCTCTCCTATTCACCCTGTATAAGCGAGGGTGTGATGCTGCACAGGTGACTGAGGGTAGTCCACTATTGTGGCAGGTGGTTCTTAGGCCCTGGTGGAAGTCACAGCCTAACAGGGCCTTTTCCTGTGGCAGGGCCTGGGAGATGGACCTTTAGCCCTGCAGGTGACTCTTACCTGGCCCCCCTCTCCTCAGGACCAGCCTGCCATTGACACGCACTTTGTGGAGTTCTGCTTCTCAGTCAGCAGTGTACGAGCCTCTCTCATGGATGTGAATAATCAGACAGGCCAACATGAGACAGAACAGAGTAATGCAGGTGCTGGCCCTCGAAGCTCTCCACCGCCCGCTCCCCACCTCACAAAAGGTGTGCCATAATGTGACTGTAAATGTCTTCGGTTACTGAACTTTGCAGAGCAGTGATCCCAGAAGCCAAGAGATCGTGACACCGGTTAGGTTACAGCCATTCTGATTAATCAAGTGAAAGCTACCATTTCATGAGTGCTCTCTCTCACTCTCTACCCCTCCCCCATTCTCTCTCTCCTCCCCCTTCCCCCCTCTCTCTTACTCTTTCCCCAGTCTCATTCCACCCCCTACTTTCCATTTATCCCTGTTTCCCCACCTCCCTCTTAATCTCTCTTTCCCTCTTTCCTGTCCCACTTTTTCTTTGGTGTCTTTATCATTTTGATCTATCTCTGCCCTCCTACATTTTCCTCTTCTCTTTCCCTCTCCTCCTCCTCCTCCTCAACCCAATACCTCTCCATGTCATCCTGACCTTTTCCCCCTTCTCTGTCTTTTTCCAAATCTGTTCATTACCAAGGTAACAATCCCATATTTCCAGCCTGGACAGCCCCAACGAGAAGCTCTGTGTCAGTGGCACATGTAGGGACACTCAGAGGAGAGGTGGGCTGCTTTTTTCCCCTTAAGTCTCATTCTTTCACTCTGAGGGCTGACCACAAAGGCCAGAGATGTTTATTTCTGCAATGATTTGGATTTTTTTTTTTCTATGATTGTGATTGTTGTCACACACTGTGTCCCCACAGTAGGATAATTTGCTCTATTTATTTTCATTCCACATGTTGTGTAGGCAAACACTCACTCACACATACATGCACACCTTTCATCCTGGCTTAATTAGTCTCGTTGATGATGTGATTTTCTGTCCTTTGGACCTTCTCTGGATCCAGACACCAAAATCTGAACAGCAAAATTGCCAGAACTGAGTCAGGCAAACATAAGGAGGGTAGATGTGGTTTACTCCCCCCCAACCCACCTCTCTGTGAACATGGTTACAATATACTTGCATGGATTGGAGGAAAGGACAGTCTTTTTTGTTCTGATTTCTGTGTGCATTTGTGTATTTGCATGTCATCAAATACGCAGTTAACGTACCAACCAAAAACAGCACGAATCTAAGTTCGCAAATCATCAATGGTTTGTTTTGCTGGACCACCGTAAATCAATGAAGATGAATGAGGGGAAACCTCTTTATCTGACCCAAAACAGTATGTAGATTACATGAAGATGTGACTGCGTGCGGCATAAAATTTTGTCCATTTGATGAACGACAACCGTGTGCCTTTAGTGCCCATCCCACTCCTTACATTACAAAAAAGGAATAAAGAAATCCTCAATGCAAATCGCAATTACCATAATAACAAGTCCAGCCGTTCTTCTCTTGCATGCAAAGAGTTAAACCTCTTTTGCAACCATTTCGATCTGGTTGATTGACGTGCTGAGCACTCCGAGCCCGGTGTTACCCAATCAGCAAAAGGAAGCCCTTACCCCACGTGGGATCCAGTACTGTCATTGGTGTGTGCAGACTGCGCTGATTATAGCTGAGCCGAAGCCCACGTGGAGAGTTCAGTCATTCATTGATCAAATCCATGCACCCCCCCCTCCCATCGGCAAATTTACTGGCGCATCAAACTGGAAATTCTTAAGAGGGAGTAGTCTAAGAAAAAAAAAAAAAAAACAGGCACGTAATGGGCAGTACAAAACAAGATCACAGTGGCCAAAGTGAGATGCAAGAAAATAACATAAAAATAAAACATTGGTTTTTGTAATTCAGTTCATTTTCAATAGCCTACTGAGAAAACTCAGCAAATACGACTTACGTTATTTTGTACATTATTCTTCATTTATCAAGGTTTTAACATTGTTTGTTTTCTGTTTTGGTATGACAATATTTGTGAACCATCAGTAAATATCCGGAAAACCATTTAACTCAAAGCAACGGGGCAAGAATGATAACACTATTTATTTTTTAAACTGACCATCATTTTTCAACGTTGATTCCATCTCTTAAGAACAGAGCAACGCCTCCAAAGAAAGGGAGAGAAAGTTGAAAGGGGAAAACTGCATAGATCAGTCGCAAGCTAACTAGCTTCCATCTGATCTTTAACGACAGCAGCCATCTGAAGAAAAAATAGTCCTTCCTGACCTGTCCCGTTGAAAATCTTGGGGGAGAGGCTCGCGCAGGAAGGAAAAAAGAGAGTGTGTTTAATGAAAATAGCCGGACAACGGCCGAGACAAAGGGGGTTGTGGTTGTGGCTGCGCTGAATGTCCCCTGGCTAGTCCGTTCCGGAGCTGTGGTCGTAGCTACACCTTTCGTCTTTGGCGGAATTGGTGCGCAGAATATAACGTGGAGGGTTGAAAACCGAGTGTTTTTTGTGTGGAAAACCTAGAGATAAGGGAATCTCATATTTCAAAGCGTCGTACGAAAAGACCGCCTAATATTTCGGCCGAGGAGAAAACTGCTGGATCTTTTGGCTTGCTATACATGTATATTTTCTTTTTTCTTTGTGTCGGAGATAAAGCGGAACAAAGGAGGACTTGAGCAGGGAATGCGCGAGCCGAGACGAGCTTGCCACCGCCTGCGAAACAAGGCCTAATGCGTTTCTGAAACCAACAATAACACTCAGCCCAGGAATCATTTTTTGTTGTTATTTTTAAATATAGTTAAGAAAAAACACTCAGACATCCAAGATGTTCCCCCAAAATCGACCCCCGGTAAGTATGCGTTCACGCTTACCAACCTTTTTGCGGTATAAAATAGGCTAATGTTACTTACTAGTAAACTAGTTCGCTGGAATGCAGTGGTCTTACAGTTTGCAATTGTTTTAACACAAAAGCCAGTATTTCGAAGCCTTAGTTATCTGCTACAGTTAGATTACTTGTGAGATGCAACTTGTAAGAGCAAGTACAGATCGGACACATGTTCGCTGGTGGTTAGCAAACAGAATGATATGACTGGAAACTTAACAGTTCCTCAAAATATCCCTCGGTGACTTAAGTCTGGCGGTGATTTTCCTCTACTGTAAGCTGTAAGTATTCAACTAATACTAATACCTGTAAAACACAAAACAACCTTGGTTTTCACTTAAATGCACGGTAGAAAAAATTACAAGGGATTTTTAGATACAGACATGCAAAGAAATTATTGTGCTCATGTTCTCTGCCTACTCCAGTTCAACATGAATTTTATAAATGTGTTTATGTTGGGGGGGATGAAAGAAAATGTTCCTTGTGATTCTGAAATTTGGTTCCCAGTTTATTTTCTGTGTTGTGAAAGAAAAGGTAACATTGTAACGCGTGTTGTAAATAAGTAATTCCACGGAACACAACACCCTATGTCGGTGATGTATCGGTTTTAAATTCTGATGAAGAGTGGCCCTCTGCGCCAGGAGTAGCTCGGTTACTTATCCAGCGCAGGTAGGTCGGGGTTGTTGCATTCCATGACCCATGGTGTTGACACACTAACCCCATCATCAGATACCACAGAGGAAGTGTTTTGTCAGCGTTTCTCTTTACACACTGATTGCTGCAAATACAGAGATTGCATCTGTCTGTGATAAAGGTCATCGAATCGATGGTGATAATCAATAGTTTCTTCACAAGGCAGTTTTACGATTTTTAGAGGCTTGGGGTAGGCTACTGCCAGATGGGTAGAATGCATGTGATTAATTATCTGAAGTTAAATGTCACATGACATCAGATGTGTTTTTGTCTCCCCAAGAATTTGTTTTTGGAGCTAGTTTGCTCCCTTAATTTGACAGGATTTGGTTTTTGCCCTTCTGAACAGCATGCCCATGGACACGCGATGTGTGATTTTGCACAATGCAAAATCAAATCCTGCCATCAACAATGATATTCAGGGCAGCCATATGTAAGGAGATTATCTTCATTCTCGGTTAATCTTATCAGGGAAATGGATTGACTTTTCTAAATCATGCTGAACTTGTAAACAACTCATAAAAAAAGTGTTGGCAGGCCAGCCATGTTGTGTTGAATTGGCTTTGTGACCAGAGGGTTGCTGGGTCAAATCCCATGAGAGGGACTGTTGTTGCATCACTGGCAAACATTTTCAACACAAATTGCTTCAGCAACATGTCCATCTATCGCTAAATAGCCTTGTATGGGAGATTTGTAGAAGTGGTGTCTGGTCAAATGCTACACTGCAAATAAATCAATCATGAAAGGCAGGATTAGACTAATGTTTGTGTTTGGTGCTTTGCTGTTTGGGGTAGAGCATGCCTCCAAGCCAGCAGTGTGGTCACAGCGGTTCTGTCTTCTGCTGTAGGCTACATGCTAAGTCGAGTGTGTGAAGGACATGCAGAATAAACCTATAAAAGTCATAGTTCATATGTCTCATGCTGTAGTAATCGCCACCCCCCCACCCCCACCCCTGTTGCCTCCCATGCAGTGTCTTGCCTCAGAACAGCTTCTCCTCCTCCTCCTCCTCTTTGTTATAGTATAGTGGTCAGCAGCATATCGGAAGAAAGCAGATTAAAGCAACATTAGTTTTGCCATTTCTTTACCTGTCCAGTTGATTTCTGTTGCAGCCTGTGTGGAAGCCCATGCAGCAGCATGCTGCCCGCTGGTGTCTCTGCACATCCCAGAACATTGTGGCACAGCAGCTGGCCTCACTCACTGGTGCTGAGGGACGTCCATCATGAACCAGCGTGCGTCTTTGGACAGTTCAGCATGTTGAATCAGCCAGGCCCAAGAATGCCAGAGACAAAATAGGACAGGAAACCACAGAAATGATCAACAGCAGAACTGTATGCGCTGATATTAATGTGGATGTAGGTTATGTCTGCCATAAAATACCAAATTTATTGATAATTGGGGAAGGCATGTTGTATAATATCGAAGACAGCTGATTTTTTTCAGTGGGTTCTACATCCATGATGCAGAAGCGTGATTGGTAGCAAGCCAGCTATAAGTACTTATAGCTATGACATCATCACTACAAGCTTAATTAGTCTCTCTGACCGCTGTGGTGAAAGCCCCAACTTCCTGCCCAGTGTCTGGCCATGTGTTTGAGTAATAAATCAAACGTCAGTTACCCCTGACAAATCTCGGGTCTCAGGGGTGGGTGCAGCATGAAATGATAAACTGCTGTGGCTAACCAAGTATACTCTGAGAAATCTGCAGGCACTTATAGGATTGCAGGCAACCAGGACCAGATTAAAAAAAAAAAAAAAAGCTCTCTGGATGCTCTTTCTGAGATGGGAGTCAAGATGAGGGATTATCTATTTTTAAAGCTCAAAATAATGTCGAAATTTAGTCTGCTGAGCTGATCAAATGTTTCGC
Source organism: Albula goreensis (assembly GCA_022829145.1). Lineage (NCBI taxonomy): Eukaryota > Metazoa > Chordata > Actinopteri > Albuliformes > Albulidae > Albula > Albula goreensis. The sequence goes on along the minus strand of CM040764.1, from coordinate 16,101,897 downwards.
ACAGAGCTGTGAAAGCAAAAATTTCAACTAACTCAAAGTTCCTATTTGCCCATTTCATGCTGGTGATTTAGAAACCTCTGTGCTTGTTAGGATTCGCTCACTTTGCAAACATTAGGCTCCTCAGATCCGCTGATGTGGGTATGTCAATATGCCCCATCCTGACAGCCCCAAAACCCCTGTGTGTAGAAATGACCGGGGTCCTGCATGCACCTGTCATCAAGAATGGGCGTTAGACTGCCACTGCGCTTTAACCCAATCCTGCTTTATGTGTGTCCACGACATCAGGTCAGCGCCAGACCGAGGGGGCTCCCGCTTCACTCACACAGCAGCTTCTGCCATGACCTGGAATGTCTCAAACTGTGACGGGTCCTCAGGCGTTTTCTCATGCCACTGAATATTAAAGGGATATGTTTCATTTTTTCTTCCTCCTGCAACTTTTCCATTAACAGATATGCTTGGTAATTAATTTCAAAATTGAATTTGCAGACCAAAGTCTAGGTTGATTAATCTGCCTGAATAATGATTCTTCCTTGGCCTTCATTATTCAGTTAAGTGATTTGAATGAAAAGGACATTAATTGTAATTGCTGTTTTTTTTTTTAATTCAGGTGAGTTAATTTGTTTGAATGCCAGACTGTGCTGTGCATTAAGGTGAGGTCATTTCGGGGATAGGTTGTGGTTCCAAGTCTCCTCTCATGGCTGAGTTCTCAGTGGTTCTGCTTTTTGTGTGTTTCCTCTTGCCGAAGTCTGTGCTGCACACCAAGCACACCAGTGACTCCGCAAAGCTGTAGATGAGATTGGTGGTGCAGTCATGTATTAACTGTCAGTCCAGTGACTTTACCAGTCATTGCATTTTAACCAGGGAAAACTGGTTGGGTTTTTGTTTCTTCCAGTTAACCCAAGCTCAATTGGCCAATCAGCTGCATACACCTGTGCCTGATCACTCACGGTCCAGACAAGGGTACAGATTTTGTGTGCAGAAATGGCAGACTTGGGCTGTCATTCATGAGTGTGCTGCAAAATGTTAGCCCAACTGTCAAATGCTATGAATGATTTTTTAAATAAATAATTTAGAGCAGGAAAGTTGGCATGAAATCTGAAAGCAGGTATGACCCTCCTTACCCGTTGTGGCCCATTGGGTTTTTGACCCTCCTGCGTTAGGTTAACCTGGGAGGGCAGTCAGTTAACCTGGACTTTCTCCTGTGGGAGGAATAGCACCATTGGCTCGTCTCCTTCTCTCAGGATCCCCAACTGTTTTAACCAGAGCCACATTTGGGGATTGTGCCTGGCTACCAGCTGCCTCGAGCAAATCCTCTTCTCAGAGCAGTGGCTTAGCAGGAGCGTCTCGTGATGTGACTGTCTGAGTTATAAGACTCGTGCTGGCTGTGTTGTTGAGTGTGAGTCAACAGAGTGCTGGCTTGGGATCAGTGCTGCTGGGAAGGGATTAGTTTGGGGTAAGTTTAGGTCCCAACTTCGAGCGTGCAGTATGAGGCAGCCAGGTAGCTGCAAGGAGGAAGAATAAGACGGAGTATGTGGTGGGCTGGATTTGAGCAGACGAAGGCATGTCACAGCACTTCCTCGTGTTCCCCTGAAATACTGCAGTGCTGGAGGCCTCTCAGGTGAGCTTGGGAAAGGAAGAAACCTCCCACCAATTAGCGTCGCTGACGATGGGAGCTGGTGCACACCCGTAACATGTCCTGGCAGCACCCATCCGAGAAAATGAGCGCTTGAATACCAGCTGCAGAAGAGCCAGAGGGAGGATGAGCCGTAGGGTGTCCCTGCCAGCCAGATATTGCTGGGGGCTCACCCTCTCTCATGACCTCTCTCACACTCTCACCCTCTCTCATGACCTCTCTCACACTCTCACAGGCTCACCCTCTCTCATGACCTCTCTCACACTCTCACTGGCTCACCCTCTCTCACACTGTCACCCTCTCATGACCTCTCTCACTCTCACAGGCTCACCCTCTCTCACCCTCTCACAGGCTCACCGTCTCTCATGACCCCTCTCACACTCTCACGAGCTCACCCTCTCTCACACTCTCACTGGCTCACACTCTCTCATGACCTCTCTCACACTCTCACTGGCTCACCCTCTCTCATGACCTCTCTCACACTCTCACTGGCTCACCCTCTCTCATGACCTCTCTCACACTCTCACTGGCTCACCCTCTCTCATGACCTCTCTCACACTCTCACCCTCTCTCATGACCTCTCTCACACTCTCACAGGCTCACCCTCTCTCACACTGTCACCCTCTCTCATGACCTCTCTCACACTCTCACTGGCTCACCCTCTCTCATGACCTCTCTCACACTCTCATTGGCTTACCCTCTCTCACACTCTCACTGGCTCACCCTCTCTCACACTCTCACTGGCTCACCCTCTCTCATGACCTCTCTCACACTCTCACTGGCTCACACTCTCTCATGACCTCTCTCACACTCTCACCCTCTCTCATGACCTCTCTCACACTCTCACTGGCTCACCCTCTCTCACACTCTCACTGGCTCACCCTCTCTCATGACCTCTCTCACACTCTCACTGGCTCACACTCTCTCACACTCTCACTGGCTCATCCTCTCTCAATGTCTCTCACGATAATGCTGTCTCTTGCTCATGCTCATTCTCCCACTCCTCCATTTATTTCTATTTCTTCTCTCTCTTCCTCCTCTTTCACTTTCTGCCTCTGTGCTCCATGAAATGGTGACGTTACAGGGCATGTTTCAGGCCAGCCTTTCGGTTTCTGCTGGGAGGGTCTGATTTAACGTGCTCGTGGGTCCGCCCTCATGCTAAATTAGAGGCTAGTTACTCTGCTGTGGCTCTCGTACTTGTGCCTGGACTCACGCTCGTACAATCTTTGTAATAACTGCCTTGATGTGGCCCGTGGGAATGCCGCAGTCCTTGTCTGTGCACACAGGTGTGGGGGATCTGGGGTTTGCCTGTTTCCTAGTACTCTTCCTGATAGGCTTGTGTCTGAGCTGCATGTTTGAAATGCAGAAAATCGCTGAAGGGTGGTTGTGTTTTTCTGTGTGCCTTGTAGCTGTTTTCCTTCCACTTTTACTTTGCCTTTGACTCTGTGTCACACTTTCCATTCACTCACTCACTCACTCACTCAGGATGTATTTAGGCCTGGTAATGTACTTTGGCCTGTCTACCTGTGTAATGTTGAAAGGTAATTCCCATTTTACCCATGTCCATTAGATGAAAACCTCAGTTTTCATCAAGTTAGAGACTTGTTATTCATGTGACAAACTGATTTCTCAGACTGATTACATTTGTGAGTTTCTGTGACTAGTTGTAAGAACAAACAAGCATTTTCAAACTTTTGAAGTTTGATTGATTGGTGTGTGAAATCACCGTTATTATTTACTGTTACCAATATTTCGGCTGTACAGAACATATTCTTATTCATAATATGTGCTGTTTGGTTCACGGTTAAAAAATGACTTGTGTGGAATGTAACCTCTCGGTAAATGGAGAAACACTCGCAGTGTTGGTGTGACGATGATGGCCTCTGATGGTTGCTGTCTCGCCTGTCCCATCAACAGAAGTGTCGTCACACTGAAATCTCATTAGGGCCCATGAGTTACAGATCACTGGGTTCAGCATCAGTGGAGAGAATGGCACGTTTCAAATGGATTGGATTCATTTCATTCTTGGTGATGTAATTATTGAATTTATTCCTTCAAAGGCATGGTTCAGTGGAGAGATGCAGTGATGTTGGCTGCCAGTTTAGCTTTTTCTGGAAGGATTTTTAATACAGCTTGGTCATCTGATTCAACGTGCTTTTTCAGTGTTTGTCACTGTTGTTTAATCATACTTGCACCCCCCAACCCCCAATAAAAAGGTCATTTGGCAAGGAGCCGCCCACCCTGTTCTACTTATAGCGAGAGTTGCTGGTTGTTTGGGCATGTGCGCCTGTGTGTGTTCTTCTTTGAGTGTGTGTGATTATGTTTGTGTGGGCGTATATGGGTGTAAATCTCGGCCAGACAAACCACAATAAAAGTGAGTATTATTGTGGAACCTTGGCAAGCTGAGCACAGCGTGGCTGAGGGAACTGTGTGTCTGGCTGTGTGTGAGGAGCGCTAATGAAAGGGGACTGCACTCAGCTAGCTGTTATCTCTCAAGAGCGCAGGATTACAATATGTGCATATATGTGTGTGTGTGTGTGTGTGGTTAAGTTAATCTAAAGGCTTTTATAGACTGTTTGAACTGTGTATGTAGTGGCCATTACTTGCTAGGATTGTGTGTGTGTGTGTGTGTGTGTGTGTGTGTGTGTGTGTGTGTGTGTGTGTGTGTGTGTGTGTGTGTGTGTGTGTGTGGATGTGGATGTGGATGGGTGGGTGGGTGGGTGTGTGAGTTTGTGTGGCCATGCCTGTGCTTGCCAGTGTGTGGATTTATCTATACGTTTATGTGTGGATGTCTCCGCATGATTCTTTGTACATGCTTGTGCGCGTCTGCATGCATGGTTGCATATAGCTGAGCTGTTTGTGTGTCTGTATATGTACAGTATGTTTATGTGTCTTTGTGTGAGCATGCCTAAACATGCGTGAGCATGTCTGTGTGTATGCGTGCCTGTAAGTGAGTGTGTGTATGAGTGTGTTTATTTCCAGCTGGCAGTCTGTATTTGCCGCAGCTGTGATCTACAGCAGTGCTTTGCTGCCAGGTTGCTAATCCCAGTGTGTTTGTCCTATAAGGGCAGGGCAGCGATCCACTCCTGCCGCAAAGAGCCGCGGAGATGAGCCTGGCACCCTGAGCCCTGCGCCCTGGAGCTCTCCCAAGCCCCGCGCTCCACTCTGCTGAGAGCAGCCGTCACTTTAGCCTCTGCTCTGTGTAAATAACTGTGAGCTGTCAGCGCTCTCCAGCTCTAGACGGGTGTGAAGTTGCTGTTAACCTGGAGTGGGTCAAGAGTGCTGGACAAGTGAGGGCTCTCCCTAGGAGCTGACAGATGCAGTGGCTCTCTGCACTCTTGCTTGTTTTGCTTTGCTGACGGCCTTGTTCAGTGCAATGCAGAATTTTTAGTTTTATTTTGAACTTTTAAATTACTACAGATGAGATGCCTACTTGAACAGATGACTCTTGCGTATGATTAGATCAGATTAGGCGCTGAATCCAGATGCTCGGAGACCTCCAGACACTCTTGCCTTATTATGTGGGAACGGTAATTACTGTAACAGTGATCACCACACCAGAGACATGGCAGTTTGGCCCCTGGTCTGATTCTCTGAGGGTGGGTTGTGGAAGTGTGATGCAGGCAGGTGATAACACTGAACTGCTCTGCTACACTCGGCCCATAGCTCTGAGTTACAAGACTAAGTGCAGGGAAACCCTGCCAGATGGCATCCTCCCTCCCTGGTCAATGCAGACAATATGCTGGCAGCTATCTTTGCTGTGGACATTTCCCTGAACACACTATTCTTTTGAAAGTTGGTAATGGGCCACATTTCCTGTTTTGTGATAAACCGTATATGCCCACAGGAGTCCTGTGCTGAAAGCTGTGGCTGTGAGTATGCATTGGGTGACTTCATGCACGGTGCACTGCTTATGCACTATATTTGAGATTAATTGTATATTACGATTACCCCCTAACAAACCAAGTACGTAAATAACAGAAGAGAAGGGCCAAGTTATGGTCAGAAATAGCATCTTTGTTCCCAGTGTGGGAAGATTTGTTATGGGAAATTGCTGTTTTGACCTTCAGTATTTACATTTCTGAAGCTAGTAGCTGAAACGCATGGAGGTGAACCAGAAGCAGAGCTGCACAACACAATACCACTGCCCTGGATCCAGGTTAATCAGATAGGGCATAAGCCTAGGAGAAGTATGCTAATTTTCTGGTTGCGGTAAGGCTGTGTGTGTTTGACAGTCATTTTGCCTGTGGAATGATTGCGGTTTTGTTTACCCAGGACAGGCCACAGGTCAACTTCTGTGAATGTGAGCGTATGTGTATCACCACAGAGCTCCAGTGAATGCAGTTTGGTGTGCAGGGAGGTAAAGAGAGGCATCCAGGTATACTAAAGTGTGCGTGTGCTCGTGCGTGTGCGTGCGTGCGTGTGCGTGCGTGTGCGTGCGTGTGCGTGCGTGTGCGTGTGCGTGCGTGTGCGCGTGTGTGTGTGTGTGTGTGTGTGCGCGAGTGTGCATAGCTGTGTAAGGAGCCAGGTGCAGACAGCGGTGTGGTGAATATCTAGGGGCTGTGTGCGTTTTGGGCTCTGGCAGGAAAGTGTCCTGCAGTCCTGCTGCTGCTGTGGACAGGAGCTGCTGGGAGGCTTCAGTTAGTTCCCTGCTCCAAGTCAGAGCAAGCAGACCCAACGCACTGACACAGATATAATATATGATATTTAATGAATTCTCTCCCACATGTACATGCATATAGAGCAAAACACAATGTGCTCACTCACTCACAGTGTTGCGCACACACAGATACACAGACGTTAGTGCAGGCTTGATGTTCCTGGCATCTGATGTTTGTCATGCTGTCCTGTGCGGGTCACAGGTGACATTTCTGGCCACCAGACGCTTTTAAATGCCTCCGTCACTCACTGTGAGCTGTACTTAGGCGCGTTTAAACTGTGCACTGAGGCCCTTTTAATTACCGCTGCTTAATTACCATAATGTTTGAAGAGCAATCACACGCTAGTTCACAGGACCAACAACTTAAACGTAATGGAACTGCACACTCAATTACTCTCAGTTTATTTCCCTGTCTCATTAAAAAATAACTGTTTGTCGCGTATTGGGACTCCCCACGAGTTAAACTGTCTGCCTGGCTTGTGGCTCCTGAGGTATCGTTCCTGAACTGGGCTGGACCAGGCAAAGCAGGCTTCTGTAGCGCCTTTTTTTTTGCTAATGATGTGAAATATTAAAGGCAAAATCACTACATTTAGACGTATTTTGTATTGATCCTTGACTGATTAGCGCAAGTTACAGGTGTGCTGCTCTTATCCATGGTATTTTACCACAAGTAGGTATAGCTGTCTCACATGTGTGTCTTAAGAAGCTGGATGCTGTGGCACGATTCTATCAGTGTGGCCCCATCTCAGTTAAATTGCTCATTGTAGACTGTGCAAACCCCCGCACCATTTCACCCTGCCAGTCAGCTGTCTCACCTGCACGGTTCTCCAGCCATGCCTCTTTGTACTCTGGCACCCAGGCTGGCTCCAGACCAGGTGTACAAAGGTGGGGAGTTTTACGGCTGGTCCTGTGCTAGATTTCGAACCTAGATTTGTCCTCTTGTATTGTATTTTGCCTTTTATAACGATGATGTTTTCATTTTTACTCATATTTTCTTTCTTGTATTTGCTTTTGTTCTTTTTATTGTCAATGCAAGTGGACATTAAGGCAAGAGTGAGTGTGCTGCATGGCAGGCAGGCAGTCTGAGGGGTGGAGTCGGGTGTGTGTGTTTGACGGGCTCATTATGGAATATGCTTGAAACTCTGCTGACTCAGATGCAGGGTGACAGACGGACAGATGGCCACGCCCCTGTGCAGGGGAGGCTTTGTCTGCCTGTCCTGCTGAATTACTGGGAGACGGGTCCCCTAATTACACCGGAGAGATTCAGACCCACCCTCCCCCATCCCTGCTTGGGATCTCTGTGTCAGGCATTGGGCCGTTTCATTGCTGTGCTAAGAGAGGGCCTTATTCGGCTGCAGTTTAAACCCATCCTCTCTTCCGCTGCAGGCACCGCTACAGCCACCCCCGGGGTCCTCGGCATCTGCAGCTGCTGCAGCGGCCGCAGCCGCAGCCGGAGCTTCCCAGGCTCTGAAACTCACCTACCCCGAAACTCTGGACCGCATCAAGGAGGAGTTCCAGTTCCTACAGACACAATATCACAGGTAGGCCCCTTTCAAACACACTGTTATGACAGGTGGGTCCTCTTACCTTAGGCAGATATCGATACTGCAAGGAGACCAGTGAGGGAATACACAGAGTTCAGTGTATAATGAATTGTGAAATTAGATTGGAGCATCCAATTACAGTACTGTAGTGAGTGTGTGCGCATGTTGGTTCTTATGATCAGGTACCAGAGACGGACACCATGTTACCCAGGTAAAGGGATGCAAGGCCCAGGGCGGTGATGTGTTCACCACCCCCCAACCATTCAATGTGATGAGAGGACACTCACAGCTTGCATGTGATGGTTTCTAACATCCTGCTACAGTTGGAAGTAGAAATTTACATGTGGACACAGAGTTCTTTGGCTGTGATCCGGGAGGGAGGGAGGGAGGCAGTGGAGAAGGGGACACAGAAGAAATGTGAGAAGCTCAGAGAAGGAGAGGAAGGAGAGAATGAGGATTACAGGCATCACTTCTTGTGTATTTCCTCCTCGAGCACAGGTGGGCCAAACAGGACATTTGATATGTGGCTACATATAGCAGGGAGATACAGGAACCATGTGACTGCTCCTTCTGCTGCACATTCTATGTGTATCCGCTCCATGCTATGTGTTCCAGAAACTCCCGTAAAACGTTAGTGTTGTTTTGATCTGGTGATTGGGGAGGCTATGGAAGGTGTTTGAATTCATTAAACTGGAGCTGT